>CM035136.1:137871848-139265795 GCA_020205605.1 Panax ginseng | reverse complement strand
CACCGTTAGTTTCTCTGCTTTTTCTCAACTTTGCTTCACGTAACTCACTCAATGATCCTTTTTCCATCCTACAAGATATAACACATGAGCATGAGTGGATTGTTGATAACATAATGTATTATGGAGAGATTAACAAGACTTTTATTGTACGCTACTACCTAGTAATTTAATGAAAACTATATTGTAGCAAATATGAATGAAAAATACGAGAAATAAACTAAAGATTGGGTTGCCTCCCAATTAGCGCTTGATTTTAAGTCGTTCAGCCTGACTACTCCCTATTCATGGTGCGTCAGTCAAGGTAATGGCGATGACATCGGTGTTGGCCTCGCCACCCCAATAGTGCTTTAAGCGTTGACCGTTGACCTTGAATGTTTCTAACGGATTGCAACTGAAGAGTTCAACTGCGCCATGAGAGAATACCCGCTTGATAGTGAATGGTCCCGACCATCTTGACTTAAGCTTTCCTGGGAACAATCGCAGTTGTGAGTTGAACAAGAGGACTGATTGACCATTTCGAATGTTCGATGCATAATTTTTGATCGTGCCATCTTTTTACTTTTTTTTTTGTATAATTTGGAGTTCTCATAGGCGTGAAGGCAAAATTCAATCGAGCTCATTCAATTGAAGTAGTCTTTTTCCCCTCATACCGCTTGATCAAAATTGAGTTTTGAACCACCCAATAAGCCTTATGTTGTAGCTCGTACCGTAAGTGACATGCCTTCCCGTCTGAGAGATGATATGGTGACATCCCAATTGGTGTCTTGACGCAAAATCGATATGCCCATAATGTATCATCCAATCGGCGACCAATCTTTACGACTCAGATTTACTACTTTCTCCAATATCTTCTTAACTTCTCTGTTTGATACCTCATCCTGTCCGCTTATTTGAGGGTGATAAGATGTACCTACCTTGTGGTTGACCCCATACCGTGCCAAAAGAGCTGTGAAGGACTTATTGCAGAAGTAACTACCTTCGTCACTGATTATTTCTCTTGGCGTACCAAATCTCGTGAAAATATTTTTCTGTAGAAATTTGAGGACCACCTTGTCATTGTTGGATGGTAGTGTTGCAGCTTCAACCCACTTCGATACGTAATCCACTGCAAGGAGAATGTATTGATTGTTGAGTGACGACGGGAATGGCCCCATGAAATCGATACCCCATACATCAAAGATTTCCACTTCAAGAATCGTTTGTAGAGGCATCTCATTCCGTTTTGAAATGTTTCCCACCCTTTGACACCTATCGCATTGTTTGACAAAATGGTGGGCATCCTTGAATAATGTAGGCCAATAAAACCCGGCTTGCAGCACCTTTGTCGTTGTCCTTTCGCTACCATAATGCCCGCCATATGCAGATGAATGACACTCATGCATAATGTTCTTCACTTCACTATAAGGCACGCATCGTCTAATCATTTTGTTTGGCACAGACCGCTTGAACAAATACTGGTTCATTCCCATATGTACCATTTTACATCATGAAGAAACTTCCTTTTACGTTGTCTCAGGAGGTCGTGGAAGAATGTTGCTCACAAGATAATTTGCATAATCCCCATACCAAGGAATCTCTCAGAGAAATCCCAAACAGCTTGCTCATCTAGAATGATTCGTTAATTTTACATATGTCTTCTTTCACTTTCCTTGGTTTTCCAAAATTTAGACAAGTTGATCTGGCTACTTGATTCTCCCTCCCCTTTCTATCCTTTATTTCTAAGTCAAACTCTTGCAGTAGGAGAATCCATCAGATAAGGCGTGGCTTAGCATCTTTTTTCGCTATTAAGTACCGAATCGCCGAATGTTCCGTGTAGACTATCACCTTAGTCCCGATCAAGTATGCCCGGAATTTGTCAAACGCATACACTACTGCAAGCAATTTCTTTTCTATGGTTGTGTAATTCATTTGAGTCTCTGTGAGTGTTTTGCTTTCATAGTATATGGTGTGAAACACCCTGTCTCGTCGTTGGCCCAAAATAGCCCCAACCGCGTAGTCACTCGCATCACACATTAGCTTGAATAACATGTTCCAATCCGGTCACGGGGGCTGTAGTCAATTTCGTCTTCAGAAAATTCAAACACTGACTTACATTCCTCATCAAAAATGAAAATAACATCCTTCTCTAAAAGACTGCATAGAGGTTTTTCAATTTTAGAGAAGTCCTTTATGAACCTCCTGTAGAACCCAGCATGTCCCAAAAAACTCCTAATACCCTTAACTGAGCTCAGTGGAGGCAGTTTCTCGATTGTTTCCAACTTTGCTTTGTCAACCTCCAATCCTTGAATCGAAACCTTATGGCCCAAAATTATGCCCTCTTCAACCATGAAGTGGCATTTTTCCCAATTGAGTAGGAAGTTCGTATCCTTACATCGCTGCAACACCATGACCAGATTCCCTAGGCAAGTATCAAAGTTGTCCCCATAGACCGAAAATTCATCCATGAAGACTTCAACATTTTTCTCCACCATATCTGAAAAGATGGCCATCATACACCGTTGGAAGGTTGCAGGTGCATTGCATAACCCGAATAACATCCTCCTGAATGTAAATATGCCGTAAGGGCATGCAAATGTCATCTTTTCTTGATCCTCCGGAGCAATGACTATCTGGTTATAGCCCAAGTACCCATCTAATAAACAGTAATATTCATGTCCCGCCAATTTATCCAACATTTGATCAATAAAGGGCAGCGGGAAATGATCTTTTTGGGTTGCCTTATTCAACTTCCTATAATCCATGCAAACCCTCCACCCTGTCACTGTTCTAGTCGGTATTAACTCGTTGTCCTCATTCTTCACCACACTATTCCTCCTTTTTTGGCGCACGCACGACCGGACCGGACTAACCCACTTCATCGTCGAAAAATCGGGTAGATAATACCCAAGATCCAACCACTTCAAAATTTCCTTCTTCACAACTTCCTTCATATTAGGTTAAGTCGTCGTTGTTGCTTCCACCATTGGTTTTGCCTCATCTTCCATCGTAATCTTGTGCATGCAAAATGAAGGGCTAATTCCCTTTATATCCGTAATTGTCCATCCAATCGTTGATTTGTGTTCCCAAGCACCTCAAAGAACTTTTCTTCCCGCAATTAGTTAAGTGCAAAGCAGAATAATAACAGTTAAAAAATTTGAATTGCCTAAGTACGCATACCTGAGATGTTTAGGGAGTGGCTTAAATTCCAACTTTGGTGGCTCTTCCAAAATGACGGTTTCAGTTTTTCTGCGGCTATCTCCTCCGTGTGCAATGGTTCAAACGGTGCTCTGAATCGGCTAACTCGTGGCAATGAATCTAGCATCTTTAAGTAATCCACAAATTCCGGGTCGTCGACCTCTTCATCCCCCAATAAAGTTATTTCTAACGGATCGTTGACCAAACTCTTGCTCATATCTTCACTGATGATTTGCTCAATTAAATCCATCCGAAAACATTCTTCTTCATCCGTAGGGAATTTCATGGCCTCGAACACATTAAATTTGATTTCTTGATCTTGGACCCTCATAGTGAGTTCTCCTTTTTGTACGTCTATGAGTGTCCTACCCGTGGCCATAAAAGGTCTCCCTAGGATAATCGGGATGTTCTTGTCCTCCTCAAAATCCAGAATAATAAAGTCCGCTGGGAATATAAACTTATCACCTTAACCAATATGTCTTCTACTATGCCTCTCGAATATATGACTGACCTATCCGCCAACCCAACGAAATATTCGTAGGCTTTGGCGCGGGCAAACCCAGTTCTGTGTATACTGACAATGGCATAAGGTTTACACTCGCCCCCAAATCACATAAACATTTATTAAAAGACACGTTCCCGATCGTGCATGGGATAGTGAAACTCCCCGGATCCTTAAGTTTTGGTGGTAATTTCTGCTCTAAAGCTGCACTACACTCCTCTGTTAATGCAACTGTCTCAAAATCTTCCCATTTCTTCTTCCTTGACAGAATCCCTTTCATGAATTTTGCGTAACTCGGCATTTTCTCTAGGGCTTCTGCAAATGGAATGTTAATTTAGAGTTTCTTGAGCACTTCCAAAAACTTTGTGAATTGTTTATCTAATTACTGTTTTTGGACCCTCTGCTGAAACGGTGGTGGTGGATAAATAATTGGCTTATTTTTTAACTTTGTTTCCTCACTCTGCTTATCTTCACCCTTATTTCCTTCAACCACGTTACTGTCATCAATTTTTTCCTTCGGAGTCGCTGAATTTTTTGCATTATCACCCACAAGATGTTTTCCACTCCTCAATGTAATTGCCTGACACTGTTCGTGGTTACCCTTTGGATTTCTCTCCATCGCTTGGTAGGGTCCTCAGGCTCGTTATTTAGTGCTAAGGCAATTTGCCCCATCTGATTTTCTAAGTTCTTGATGGCCATTGCTTGATTTTTCATTGCTGCCTCATTACTAGTTATATACTTCGACACCACTTCCTCGAAATCTGATTTCCTTTTCTAATGTTGAACCGATTGTTGGTGATTCTAAAAACCTGGGGGATATGACTGTCATGGAGCTTGATGTTGCTTATTATTGCTCCACAAGAAATTCAGATGATTCCTATTCCCTTGATTGTACGTATTCTGATATGTATTCTGTGGAATTCTGTTATAGTTGCCCATAAACTGCACAGATGTTGGATTAATTACGCATTGATCCGTTGGGTGCTCACCCGCACACAATTCGCAGATACTACCGTAATCATTGTATTTGAGCCCCTCATCATGGCATCTAACTTCTTGGACAAAGGTATAAATATGTGCTTGATAGTCACACCCCATCTACTTCCAAAACCCCAAATTACTTTTGCTCAGGTCATTCTTCTTTGTGGGCCACTGGTAGTTGTTGGCCGCCATGGTTTCAATCAAATTATAAGATTTCTCGTAACTCTTAGCCATGAATGCTCCGCCCGACGCTGCATCAATACTCGTTCTAATATTCCCATGTAGTCCGTTGTAAAAGGTATTCATTTGAAGCCACTTGGGCAATCCATGATGTGGGCATTTTTTGAGCAATTCTTTGTATCTCTCCCATGCCTCATATAACGACTCCCCATGTTGCTGCTCAAACATTGTTATCTCATTCCTCATTTTTGCAGTTTTTGCCGGTGGGAAAAATTTGGCAAGGAATTTTTGAGCTAAGACCTCCCATGTAGTTATTGAACCGGGCGATAAAGAATGCAACCAACTATTCGCCTTGTCCCGTAAAGTGAATGGGAACAAGCGAAGTTTCACCGCCTCATCCGACACCCCATTGTACCTAAAAGTGTTGCAAATTTCCAGAAAGCTGACTAGATGTTCATTTGGACCGTCATTAGCTAATCCTCCAAACTGAACTGAATTATGAATCATTTGAATCATCCCATGCTTGATTTCAAATGTATTAGCACCTATTGCGGGCCTGGTTATGCTTGACTGCAGTTCAGTCACCTTGGGTGTGGCGAAGTCCCTTAACACTTTCTGATCTTTGGCTGCCATTTCCTCTTCGTTCTCAGATGTTTCAAATTCTTGACTTGTTTCCTTGATCCACTTACTTAACCTCTGAAACCTTTTCTCTATGTTTTCCTCAAAAGGCAGCAAGTCTGGATTTTTGGACCGAGTTTGCATAAATTGGTTCAAACACCTGAAATAAGAGGAACAAAACAAAAATAAAAATGTCTAAGTAAAACAGGATTAATTAAACTGATATTGTAAAAAATATTAAGGTTTATACTAATTAGTCCCCGACAACGGCGCCAAAAACTTGTTGGGTAAAATCTATATACGCACAACACGCAAGTATACGTGGTCAACAAATAATAAAGTAATGAGTAGAGTATCGTTCCCACAAAGATCAACTAGTAATAAACTCAACTTACAAGTACCAATTTCCTATTAATCCTAATTTTATTAAACTATTCAGCTCAATAGTTATAATTAAAGAAACTAAATCAAATAATAAACAAACTACCACAAAACAATCACAAATATCAAAATCTGGAATTTCAAACAATTAATGGAAAATTAGACTTATGATTTCACCTTAAACTTCACTCTGATTTTAACACCTTTGTTTTAATTCAATTCACTATCCCAGTTTATTAATCAAGAAAATGAATGTAGTATTAACCACCTCTCGATGCACTAATACCATATTAACTTAAATCCACAATTAAGATAGAAACAAGTTAAACACCTTAATCAACTAACTCACTATATCTCTATGTGAATTACAATTAAAGAAGGTTTATGATTAAGTTCTCTATCCTATTACATGCGATGTCAAGCATATCTCTACCTTAACATTCATCAAGATTCTGCTATTCACAAAATTCATGAACACATGCTATATTAACTAAGTCTAGATTTGAATATCCTCTCTCGATTCCATACAAATCCATAAAGAATTGTTGATCAGGCAATTCATAAATTCAAGCTCAAATTAATATAGATAAACTGGAAAATAGCTTATTGAATTGGAAATCTAGGTTTACAAAATCATCGATTCACTCAAAGATCCATCATAAGCCTAAAAAGTGAATTAGTTCATCATAAATGAAATAAACACTGAATAAATCATAGAAAATATTCTTTCAATTACAATTAATAGCCTAAGAAGAAGAATATTGAAAAACACCCTTCACGTAGCCTAGAATTGCAATCGTCTCGAAAATCCCTTCGAAATACTCCTCCAACGCTTGCTTAGAAAAACTAAGATTAATCTTCATAATATGCCTTATGTGTTCTTGAATTCGTTGTTAATGGAGTAATAGATGCCTAACACACAAGTCCCAGCCGAAATTCTCCATCAAGTAGAGTCCATGTACAATCCAATATGCTAGAAACCATGTCAAATAAGAGTTTCAACCTCAATAGAAGTCAAGAGATTGACACCACACCCCTCAAGGGGTGTATCTTAAATAGGCTTTCATTTCATGGCAACCCTTATGCTAATTTCCTGGTGAAGACCCCCCACCCTCAAGCGGGTATACACGATAAATAAAGTCATTTTGCCGGGTGTGTTCTGCCAAATCATTTGCTGAGCTTCATGGTTTCTTCCAAATTTGCACCATTTGACTCCAAATATACGTTAAATACCACAACAACCATCCTACACATAAAAAAACATAAAACAAGTAAAAACGAACATGAACATAAGAAATTAGCAACAAATAAGCATGAAATGGACACCGATTCGTGTATATAAATTCCACTTATCAGTAGGAAGAAAAGAATTATATTAATATTTTATTATTTAGTCTCCTTTGGCGTTCTAGCATTTTCCTATAAATAGGTGATTAGGTTAGAATTGAAAATCACACCAGAAATATAAGTTTTTTCTCTCTATATTATCGAACGTATTTTTGTGAGTATTTAGATACTTTGAGAGTTGCTATTCAGTGAAAGTTTCCTTCGACTTTACATCCGATATTCTGATCAGAAATACTGTTATTTTGAGGTAAGGGATATTATTTTCTTCGTAAATGATATTATTTTCTTCAATATCATTATCTTGGAAATATTGATATGAATTTTATTGTGGAATTTCTACCTTTTGTGTTGGGGTTACTATTTACGACGCTAAGACTATTCACGTAAATCAAGACTATTCACAAATACTAAGACTATTCATAGAAAAATAAAAATTTCTCTTCTTTGTCCTAGATGTATATTATGGTTACTATCTTTGATTGTATCCATGTTTTGATCTTCATTCTTGAATTTTACTCCATTATAGTTTATTATGGAGTATTTTTAAACTTGAATTATCTAAAGTACGAATCTCTAATCTTTGTCCTTTTATTTTACTGGATTCGTTTTCTAAAATGTTTTTCATCATCCTCAGTCTTTAATGGTGATACTTGATGAATATCTTTGGCCTATATTGCAAAGATGAATGATTACCTGATGAATATCTTTGGTCCATAGTGCAAAGATGAACAGGTGTTGAGATGAACATGACCAACTGGTGATACAAATGAATATCTTTGGCCCGTAGTGCAAAGATGAATATTTGATTCAAGATGTATATTGATTGATGTTACAGGGATAAAATATTGATGATGGACTTTTAAATTCATAGATGATAGTAGATTACATTCTCTACTTAACTCTTCTAATGAATTGTTGTTTTCGCTGCAGTTGTTGATCTAAAACTTGTTGTCTATTATATTATATCAGATTTTTCCCTGTTGAAGACTAAGGATAATTTGTTGTATATTATCTAAGTCATAATATTCTTTACTGGGCTAGTTGAGCTCACCCTTTTCCTTTTTGTTCCATTTTTCTTCTCGAGTTTAGAATATAGCATGAACCACGATCGGTATGTATAGAGTGATGGTCCTGAGATGCTTTATTTTAGCAGTCCTCACTATTTTTATAAAATAGTGCATCAATAATTGTAATAAAGACTTTGTTTGGGTGTGGATATTGTCTTGAAGACAATATTGTATTTAAACTCACAGTATGTGTTGTCGTATTTTACACGACAATTGTATTAATAAAGTTGTAGTTATTTTCTGTACCATGTATTTGGCGACCCAGAATGGGTGATGTATACCTATTTTGGGGGCGTCACAATTATTGTCCTCCTGTTGCACATTATCCTGGGTAATGACCTGTGGTTACTCAACGGTCTCATGTGCTCCATTGCTATTCTCAAGATTCTCGAATGTCATTTTCAAATACTGCCACAAAACAAGGGTTAATTGACATGTAAAATATTATCCCTATAACCTAACCGACCAATTAAATACCAAATAAACTTAGGTAGGTCATACTAGCGAAGGAATTCCCCGTATCTCCCCTCCTAGTTCTTGTTTCACATCTCAGCCAGGGATTATATCCCTAAGCTTTGATACCAACTGTGATGCCCCCAAAATAGGTATACATCACCCATCTTGAGTCGTCAAATACATGGTACAAAAAATTCAAATACAACTTAATAATACAACTGCTGGTCGTAAAATACGACAAAACATAAACCGAGAGTTCTAATACTGAATATTGTCTTCAGGCAGTATTCAAACTCAAATGGAGTCCTCAATACATTTATTATCACACTATTTCACATAATAGTGAGGACTATTAATACTATCATATGGACCGTCACTCCGTTCCCTGACTAGTCCCAGCTATATTCTCATTTCCTGAAGAGTCCTCAATGGACACCGATTCGTGTATATAAATTCCACTTGTCAGTAGGAAGAAAAGAATTATATTAAACTAACACAACAAAATGATAGGTCAATCAAATGGTCAATGTTATTTCATCTCGAGCTCAAAATAAATAGTAATATACCTTGCCACACAGTAAGTCAAATAATGCCACACAGTAATCAAAATAATGCCACATGTGCAATCACACATCGGATCACATAATCCAGATGCATGCAAAATCAGAAGGCGTGTTTGGCACAAACATCACCACTCCGTAGAAATGTAATGCGAGCGTAACAAAAACTAGGGTTCGACCCATACGCCCCCACAACAAACACCAAATGGCCAACTCCCACCGGAGCACAAACGGAGACGCTGGTGGACCGATCACACCACCACGGAAGGTGTCATGCCTCTCGGTGCCAAGAGGACATGCCTGTGGTACCCCCACAGGTGGTTATAGCTCAGGTATACCCTACGGTATTTTAACAAGGATACCATGTCACAACACATGCGATATAATATCAACAAAAAGGGTTTCTAATATGTACATGTTAAACTGAAATGAATCATCAACTCAAAGTCTCCAAAAATATTAACATGTACTTTATACGAGAATCAAAATAAATACAAAAGATGATACACGAGATCAAGAGTACAAACATGAGTTCTAAGTATCAATACCAAGACGGAACTATCAAAATAAATTTAGACATGTTGTACTAGTCTAAAGAGTACAAATATGAGTTCCAACTATAAACACCAAACGAACTATCAAAATAAATTGACAAGGAATAATTATGAGATGCAATACTAAATTTCGAAACGAATAACGAAATGAACAAATCAAAAACAAAAGAGTCTCGCTGAAAGAGTACTAATTCAGTACTGGATTAAGCAATGTATCACCCAAAATTTATATTCCAATTTGACTCGCTTAAACTATCTCCGTTCAATCTAAATAATTTAATAAAATTTTATTACAATACAATCATTAAAAACATAATACTATTAAATTTCTTTATTAAGAACTTTTACAATTATGTCGGCAAAATTAATTAATTTAAATTAATATACTGAAACTTCGATTTGATTTTTAAGTTTTATAATCAAATACGTATTAAAATATATATATATATATATATATATATATATATATATATATATATATATATATATATGAAAACAACTCTGTGATGAGTACGTTATATACATATATAAATAATCTCTATATAATAATATATAATAATAATGCAAATAAGCCCGCTTGTTAGAATATCTACATATATATATAATGACATAACAACATAACTAATTACCTCCGATATCTATATATACACAGAAATTCAAAGTCAGATTCCTTCTTTATTGGTACTAATCTAATATGGTTACTTAATTATCTTCCCCAAAAAACAAAAAAATCCAAATGATCCTACCATGAATGCTTACATGCTTTAAAAAAAACAAATCAATAAAAGGTTTAATTACCTTTCAGAATGCAGACTTAATTTGACAATTCCTTTTTCTTTTCTATCAATGTCATTACCGCTTCTTTTCGCTCGCTAACCTCAATCAATATATATTAGACGATATACAAGAAGATTAGGTTTTAATATTTATTCAGTTTAAAACATATTTTATTAATTAATATAATATATTTATTAACTCTCCAAAATTTTAATAGAATTTTAAAAAAAATAAAATAAAATTACACAATTAAAAAAATTGACCCAGTTAATTTAAAGCCCAATTTTACCAATTTAATTTGCCTAACACTTATTAATATATTAGTCCACAAAAATTAAATAACTAGTTTGACCCAAGATAAATGACTAGCTAACCCAAGTAAAAGATAAAGTACAATTAATATGTTTTAAAATAAAAATCATTTTTTTTTCAGGTATTACATCACCTACCCCTTAAAAATGATTCCGTCCCCGGAATCAAAAGAATAAACGTACCTAAATATCAAAAAGATGCGGATACTCCGCTCGAATAGACTCTTCCATCTCCCAGGTAGCTTCCCGCTCTGAATGATTTCTCCACAAAGCCTTAACAAACGGAATAGTCTTCCTCCTTGCTCTAAAATTGCCTCAGCTTGCTCCTCACAAGTAAGATCATCCCGAATCTTATCGAACGAATATTGCACCACGTGCAACGGATGATAATGATAACTTCTCAACACCGACACATGGAACACATTGTGCACATGAGCTAACTGTGGAGGCAAAGCTAACCTGTATGCAACCTCACCAACCCTCTCCAGAATCTCAAATGGGCCAATATAACGCAGACCAAGTTTCCCTTTCAACCCAAATCATCGAATACCCTTCCAAGGAGAAACTTTTAGAAACACATGCTTCGCAGGTTCAAACTCTAAAGTCCTTCTATGCTTATAAGTGTAACTCTTATGCCGTGATCGAGCCGACTTCAATTTCTCCTTAGCCACCGCTACCTTCTTCGTAGTGATTTGAACTAACTCAGGCCCTTCTATGGCCCTTTCGCCAACCTCATCCCAACAAGTTGGTGCCCGACACTTTCTACCATATAGTTGCCTCAAAAGGAGCCATTCCAATACTTGCATGCCAGCTGTTGTTGTAAGCAAACTCAACTAGGCTCAAGTAATCATCCCAATTACCCGACCACTCAAGTTCACAAGACCTCAACATGTCCTCTAATGTCTGAATAGTCCGCTCGGATTACCCATCAGTTTGGGGATGGAAAGAAGTACTGAAGTTGAGCCGAGTACCCCAAGCTCGTTGAAACCCTTTCCGAACTGCAGAAGTGAACCGTGGGTCCCGATCCAAACAATGAACCGGAGTACCATGAAGTCTAACAATCTCTTTTCTCGAAGATATGTGTCAACCTATCCACCGAGTAACCCTCATGGATAGCCAAAAATGTGCCAATTTGGTCAACCGGGTCCACCACTACCCATATGGCATCATTCTTCCTGAAAGTCTTTGGCAAACCGATCACAAAATCCATCGTAATATCCTTCCACTTCTACACTAGAATGTCTAATCATTGCAAAGAAACCACTAGCTCGTTGATGTTCTATCTTCACTTGTTGACAAGTGAGGCACTTCCCAAAGATATTCAAATTTGCACATCTCGTTTCATCCCATTCCACCAAAAATTCTTCTTCAAATCCCTATACATCTTCGTAGAACTTGGATGAATAGAAAATGGCGAACTATGAGCCTCATTAACACAACCTCTCCCGAATGATTGAATCCGACCAATACACACAACCGCTTCACCCAACCAAATCACACATGGTCATCAATACGAAAACTCCTGACTACTTGCCTCCTCAGATTCTCGTGACATACTCCACAATTATCCATCTTCCTTTTGAGCTTCTTTGACCTGAGATAAGAGAGGGCTCCACTCATACTGCACATATAAACCCATCCCAACCTCGTCACATACAATTCCAACTCGATCGACTCCATATCCTCAAAATAAGTTGAGGTTGTGTAATAAGGGCTGCTACACTCCCTGAACTCTTTCTACTAAGAGCGTCTGCAACCAAATTTGCCTTCCCTGGGTGATACTGAATCCTAGCATCATAATCCTTTAGAAGCTCCAACCAACGCCTCTGCCTCATGTTGAGCTCTTTCTGAGTGAAGATGTATTTAAGACTTTGGTGATCGGTGAAGATATCACAACTCTCTCCATACAAATAGTGCCTCTAAATCTTTAGGGCACAGATCACCGCTGCCAACTCCAAATCATGAGTGGGGTAGTTCACCTCATAAGGTTTAAAATTTGCTTTAGAAGCATAAGCAATCACCTTACCGTGTTGCATCAAAACACACCCCAAGCCCTTTTAGAAGCATCACTATAAATCGATAACCTCCTCATCCTCGACGGCAATACAAGTATAGAGTTTGCATCAAGTCGCTTTCTTCAATTCCTCAAACTCTCTTCTCACACTCTTCATTCCACATAAACTTCACGCCTTTCTCATCAACTGAGTCAATGGTAAGGCAAAAGCAAGGAAAACCCTTCCACAAATCGCCTATAAGACCACTGCCAAACCCAAGAAACTCCTAATCTCCGTCACCGTAGTAGGTCTTGGCCATTTAGTGATAGCCTCAACCTTCGTAGGATCCACCTTAATGCCTTCAGCAGAAACAACGTGGCCCAAAAATGCAACCTGCTCTAACCAGAACTCATATTTAGAGAATTTAGCATACGCTTTCTCTTTACGCAAAATCCCTAACATCGTGCATGAAGATGTTCCTCATGCTCTTCCTTAGACTTGGAGTAAACCAAAATGTCATCAATAAAGACAATAACAAATTGGTCCAAGTACTCACTGAACACTCGATTCATCAAATCCATAAACACCGCCAGAAGTTAGTCGGCGAATGGCATCACCGAAACTCGTAATGCCCATATCGAGTACGAAAAAGTCGTCTTAGGGATATCCTCATCCTCACCTCAACTAATGATAACCCGATCTCAAGTCTATCTTTGAAAATACTTTGCCCACGAGTTGGTCAAACAAGTCATCAATCCTCGGCAATGGATACCGATTCCTGATGGTAATCTTGTTTCACTCCCTGTAGTCTATACATACCTCATAGACCCATCCTTCTTCTTTACAAATAAGATTTGGAGCACCTTACGGCTAAAACACTCCTACCAATCACACCACGATCTAACAATTCTCCTGAATCGCTCCTTCAACTCCTGCTGCAACTCCAACGGTGTCATCCGACACGGCGCCTTATAGATAGGCTCACACCGAGAACAAGCTCAATAAAGAACTCCACTTCCCGCTGTGATGGCAACCCTGACAACTCCTCAGGAAACACATCAGAATATTCACGAACAATTGGAACATCCTCAATACGGGACTCACCCTTAGAGGTATCTTTCACAAATGCCAAATATCCCTCACAACCCTTTGTCACCAACTTTCCAGCCTTCAAAGCTGAAATTAACTTCACCACTCTACTCGGCTGTGAGCCCTGAAACACGAACTCTGGAGACTTCACATCTCCAAATATAACCTTCTTCGTCTGACAATCAATAGTGGCCTGATGCTTATCCAACCAGTCCATCCCAAGAATGACATCGAAATCGTGCATACTCATTGGAAGAAGATTAGCCCTACGAATCTTATCCCCAAAACTGATCGCACACCCTCGATACAAATCAGAAATAACAATAGAAGTCCCCATCGGGGTAGCAATAGACATAACAAAATCTAAGAACTGAGATGGCACACCTAGGTGCCGAACAAAAGACTGAGCAACAACAGAATGAGTAGAACCCGTATCAAACAAAATAGACGCCTCACGATTTCCAACTAAAAGAGTGCCAGAAATAGTACACTGTGCACTGCCTTGCTTTGGTTATATGTCAAGGCAAACACTCGACCACCCTGATGCTGACCTCCATTACCACCATTATCACCACCTCCATCATTACCACGTGGCCCGATATAATCCCTAGCAATATGACCCATCTGTCCACACAAGAAGCATGCACCTGTGAGTTTGTGGCACAGCCTCCCTAGATGATTAGCCCCACAAGTAGCACAAGGAACTATCGGAATGAGATTTGGGTTACCCCCACCAGCTGGTCCTGGATAACGACCTTGATTTTGCCCCTACTGACGATTATGCCCCTGCTGACGATTCTGACCATGCCAAGGTAGGCTGGTTTCACGATTACGCCCTTCATTTGGCATATCTTGATAACCACTTATTCGATTTTTGACCACGCCATTGCCCATGCTGGCCGCCACGATTTCTGTTCCACTGACCACCCTGATTATTCCCCTGCTGACCCGAAGTTTGACCCTGCTGGTCATCTCTGTCCCTCTTTCGACTCCCTTCAGGTGTAGAAGACCGAAAGTCCTATCTCTCCATCTCAATATTCTTGGCCGCATTGGCCACTGCTGACACGTCTGCAAACTTGTTGTTAATAAGATGTTGGCGATACCTATAATGAATCCACCACTTGAACTTCTCCACCTATTCTGCTGCAGTCCCTGCTGAGGTTCCCACAAAGCCTGCCAACCTAGTGAACCTTGTCATGAAATTTGTGATGGACTCATCATCTTTCTGCCGAATAGACAGATACTCTCTAGCATATGCCTCTTTATCAGCAGTTAGAAAATACTGCTGATAAAAGACCTCACAAAACTCAGCCCAACCAAGTGTTTCAACATAACCATCACCCTTTGTTGTATTCATCGCTTTCCACCATCTCTGTGCATCCCCTTCTAGCTTGTAAACTGCAAGTAACACTTTCTGATTATTCGAACACCCCAACACATCAAAAATCTTCTCCAGATGAGCAATCCAATTCTATGCGTCAATTGGAGTCTGGGCGGAACTGAATGACTGTGGTTTCTGCTTCTGAAACCTTTCCAACCACATATACATTGGAACCACCTGCTGATCAATACCATCTACATTCCCTTCCTCTTCGTTTGCCTATAGACCATTATTTCCCGGGTTCTCCTCGCCAGAAATTTACGGTGGCCAGTACAATGATGCATTACTGTCTAACCTGTACCACCAATCGAGGTAACGCGATTCACTGATTCACCAAGGTAGCCAATTGAGCATTTATCTGATCATTAAGTTGCTCATTGGGTTGACCCTCACCTCTTCCCCTATTGTTACCTCGCCTCCCAGCATCTCCAGCGGATCTACGAGCCATCTAAGAAAGAGATCATGAACAAAACAAAGAAGATTAGAGACAAATTCGAATATAGCGGATATGATAGCTGAACAGAAAATAAAACAGAACAAAAACCTAACCCAGAAGTCTACCCATAACTCACAGGTCAAACCTAAATAGGTTTTCTATAAGAAAGAACCTAAGCTCTGATACCAACTCTGTAACACCCCCTTCCCAAAATAAAAAGAGAGGTTACTCAAAACACAACAGAACTAACGAATATCACAAGGCTCTAAACCACGAAAGAATAATCTCATAATAATTAAATCTCATAAGACAAACCATAATAAATGCCACACTGGCTCAAACCACAATCTAAATAATTATTACAATTCTAAATAACTGCCATATCAAGCCTAAACAGAACATTTCTAAACCATTGGAATGAAGGGAGCTCTCATCACATTTGCCCTTGATCCCCCTGATTACCTGCCGAAAGAAAAACACAGCATGAGCCAAATGCCCAGTACGGATATAGAATAAAAGAATGATTGAAATAACTAACGCAATTAAATGAACTGAACTGTACGAATAAACTAACACAACAAAATGATAGGCTGAATCAAATGGTTGGGTGTTATTTCATACTGAGCTCAAAATAAATAGTAATATACCTTGCCACACAGGAAAGTCAAATAATGTCACACAGGCAATAAAAATAATGCCACATAGGCAATCACACATCGGACTGCGCAATCCAGATGCATGCAAAATCAGAAGGCGTGTTTGGCACAAACATCACCACTCCATGAGCGAGCGAGCGAACAAAAAAAACTAGGAATTGCGACCCATACGCCTCCCACGAAAAAACACCAAATGGCCAACTCCCATCGGAGCACAAAACGGAGACGCCGTGGACTAATCACACCGCCACGGAAGGTGTCATGCCTCGGTGCCAAGAGGACATGCCTGTGGTACCCCCACAGGTGGTTATAGCTGAGGTATACCCTACGGTATTCTAAACATGCGACATAATATCAACAAAAAGGGTTTCTAATATGTACATGTTAAACTGAAATGAATCATCAACTCAAAGTCTCCAAAAATATTAACATGTACTTTATACGAGAATCAAAATAAATACAAAAGATGATACACGAGATCAAGAGTACAAACACGAGTTCTAAGTATCAATACCAAGATGGAACTATCAAAATAAATTTAGACATGTTGTACTAGTCTAAAGAGTACAAATATGAGTTCCAACTATAAACACCAAACGAACTATCAAAATAAATTGACAAGGAATAATTATGAGATGCAATACTAAATTTCGAAATGAATAACGAAATGAAAAAATCAAAAACAAAAGAGTCTCGCTGAAAGAGTACGGAATTCGTACCTGGATTAAGCAATGTATCACCCAAAATTTATATTCCAATTTGACTCACTTAAACTATCTCCGTTCAATCTAAATAATTTAATAAAATTTTATTACAATACAATCATTAAAAACATAATACTATTAAATTTCTTTATTAAGAACTTTTACAATTATGTAATAAAAATTAATTAATTTAAATTAATATCTGAAACTTCAATTTGATTTTTAAGTTTTATGATCAAATCGTATTAAAATATAATATATATATTATATATATATATATATATATATATATATGAAAACAACTCTTCGAAGCGTTATATACATATATAAATAATCTCTATATAATAATATATAATAACAATGTAAATGAGCCTCCTTGAGTTAGAATATCTACATATATATATAATGACATAACAACCTGACTAATTACCTTTGATATCTATATATACACGGAAATTCAAAGTCGATTCCTTCTTTATTGATGCTTGATCTAATATGGTTACTTAATTATCTTCCCCAAAAAAACAAAAAATCCAAACAGATCCTACCATGAATGCTTACATGCTCGGCAAAAACAAATCAATAAAAGGTTTAATTACCTTTATAATGTACTTAATTTGACAATTCCTTTTTCTTCTATCAATGCATGCCCGCTTCTTTTTCGTTCATTAACCTCAATCAATATGTATTAGGCGTGATACAAGGAAGATTAGGTTTTAATATTTATTCGATTAAAACATATTTTATTAATTAATATAATATATTTATTAACTCTCCAAAATTTTAATAAAATTTTAAAAAAAATAAAATAAAATTACACAATTAAAAAAATTGACCCAGTTAATTTAAAGCCCAATTTTACCAATTTAATTTGCCTAACACTTATTAATACTAATCATTAATATGTTATTAATATTAATATGTTTTAAAACAAAAATCATTTTTTTTTTCCGGATATTACAAAACCTCTCATTGACAGAACTTCTAGACATTGTCAATATTGCAAATAATAATATGAATAACTTTGTCGTCTCAATTACTGATTTAATAATATATAAAATATCGACAATAATTGAAACAAATAATGTGAGATACTATGCAACAATTACTGTAGCAATAATTGAACAAAACTGAGTGACTTCTCACGTAAGCATCAATAATCAATACCGTGTGCTACTATGCAACCATGCGTATTACTGTACTTTTAACACTGGTTATTTCAACAGTTAACGGTAAAACTTCCGCCGTTATTTTCATAAAAAGATATTTCTGTTATTTTCTCATTTCGACAATAATTACGTTGTGGGGTCCATCAATGATTGTGCCGTCGTACGAATATTCCCTGTTAAAACAAATATTCTCCGACCAATTGAATATTTTATAACAACTTGCTTACTTTGCAAAATTTATAAATATTACCACAACTTTAATATTATAACAAATCAACACCATAATTATTCAAAATGATATTTATAGAAAAATTCATCTTTATTCATAAAAGTTGGGGTCTTACAACATCCCCCTCTTAAGAAATTTTGCCCTCAAAATTAGGGTACGTACCTGGCATATCGAAGAGGTGAGGATACCTTGATTTCATTTCAGATTCTAAATCCTAGGTCATTTCCTCAACATCGTGGTTTCTCCACAAAACTTTGACTTAAGGTATAACCTTGGAGCGTACAATATGTTCATTTTTATCCAAGACTTTAATAGGAACCTCTTCATACGTTAAATCTTCCGCTATTTCATCCAGTTCTAACTCAATAATGTAGTTTGGGTCTTTTACATATTTACGTAACATAGATATGTGAAAAACGTTATGAACACGAGACATACTTGGCGGTAAAGCGAGTCTATATGCCACATTTCCTACTCGATCGAGGATTAAAAATGGGCCAATGAATCGAGGATTGAGCTTTCCTCTCTTTCCAAATCTCGTAACTCCTTTCCATGGAGTAGCACGTAACAACATATGATCTCCAATGTTGAATTCCACGTCCTTTCGATGAAGATCAGCATAACTCTTTTGTCGATGTTGTGAGGTTTTTATACGTTGTCAAATCGTCTGAATCTTTTCCGTAGTCATACGTACCAAATTCGGTCCCAACAACGTTGCTTCATCCACCTCATCCCAGCATACTGGAGAACAACACTTTCTTCCATACAACGCCTCAAATGGAGCCATGCCAATACTTGATTGATAATGTTGTTGTAGAAAAACTCTAGCAATGATAAGAACTTGTTCCAACTTCCCTTGAAGTCAAGGACACAGAGTCTTAATAAATCTTTAAGAGTTTGAATAGTCCTCTCCAACTGTCCGTCCGTTTGAGGATGATATGGCGAACTAAATCGTAAAACCGTGCCCATAGCTTTTTGCAAACTAACCCAAAATCATGAAGTGAATCTTGAGTCTCGATCAGAAACTATGGATACCGACATACCATGCAATCTTACAATCTCGTTTATGTACATACGAGCAAGACGTTCAAGTGTATAAGTTTCTCATATAGGTAAGAAATGAGCAGGCTTGGTCAATCTATCAATAATGACCCAAATTGCATCTATGCCTTGAGAAACCTTGGGAAGACAGTAACGAAATCCAAGATAATGTGCTCCCACTTCCATTCTAGAATTTTAAGCAGTTGCAATTGACCTTTTAGCACTTGATTCTCCGCTTTAACTCGTTGACAAGTTAAACACCTTGAGATAAACCTCGTTATCTCTCTCTTCATATTGCTCCAACAAAATGTATGTCCAAGATCATGATACATTTTGGTACTCCCGGGATGGATTGCAAACGGTGTGTTGTGCGCCTCCATCATGATTTTATACTTTAAATCAGGGTTGTTAGGAACACAAAGTCTAGAGTTGACTCATAGTATTCCTTTTTCATCGATTCTTGCTTCCAGAATAGCACCTTCTTGCACTTTCTTCCTCATACGCATCAGTTCTAGGTCTGTAGCTTGAGCAGCTTTAACTTTATCGATTAAAGTCGGTTCTACTCGCATATTCGCCATCATTACATGAGTCCCTGGAGTCTTTAACTCTATCTCCATCCTTTGCAAGTCATACAAAATGGGCCTTTGCGTTGACAATAACGCACTCGTACCTGCATATAATCTTCTACTCAATGCGTCAGCTACAATGTTCACTTTTTCAGGATGGTATTGAATGGTATGATCATAATCTTTCAACAGTTCAAGCCAACGTCGTTGCCGCATGTTGAGTTCCTTTTGAGTGAAGAAATATTTAAGGCTTTTATGATCCGTATAGATCTCCACCTTCTCTCCATACAGGTAATGCCTCCAGATCTTTAGTGCAAAAACGACTGTTGCCAACTCTAGATCATGAGTAGGATAATTCCTCTCATATTCTTTGAGTTGTCGTGAGGCATAGGCTATGATTTTCCCATGTTCCATGAGAACATATCCTAACCCTTTGCTCAAGCATCACAGTAGATGACAAATCCTCCCCGAGCTGGATGGTATTGTCGAGCAGTCTTTGAAATGAGTCTCTCTTGAGTTCTTAAAAACTCTTCTCACATTCCTCGCTCCAATCGAATTTTGTATCTTTTCGGGTCAGCTGAGTTAATGGAGTAGCGATTCAAGAAATTCTTACACGAATCTCTGATAATAACCAGCTAAGTCGAGAAAGCTACGTACTTCGGTCACTGACTTAGGTTTCTCCTAGCTTTGAATTGTTTCAATATTTGTCAGGTCAACCGATATTCCATTATTTGATATCACGTGCCCAAGGAATGCAACTTCCTCAAGCCAGAACTCGCATTTCTTCAACTTGGCATAAAGCTTATTTTTACGAAGCTTTTGAAGTATCAGCCTCAAGTGTTGCTCATGATCTTCACGGCTTTTGGAATATATGAGAATGTCATCAATAAAGACAAACACAAAATGATACAAATATTCCTTGAATACTCGGTTCATCATGTACATGAAGGCAGCATGAGCATTATTCAATCCAAAAGACATGACTAGGAATTCGTAATACTCGTACCGATTTTTGAAAGACGTCTTTGGAATGTCATCGATTTTAATCTTTAACTGATGATATTCGGAACGAAGGTCAATCTTTGAAAAGAATTTGGTGCCTTACAACTTGTCAAACAGGTCATCAATACGTGGCAATGGGTACTTATTTTTGATGGTGACATGATTCAACTCCCGATAATCAATACAAAGTCGCATACTCCCATCTTTTTTCTTTACGAATTGAACAGGAGCACCCCAAGAAGACGTACTAGGACAAATAAAGCCAATGTTTAAGAATTCCTGTAGTTGGGTCTTTAACTCCTGAAGTTCAATAGGAGCCATTCGATATGGGACTTTGGAAATGGGTTTTGTATCGGGTTCAAGGTCGATACAAAATTCAATTTCACGCTTTGGGGGTAGGCCAGGAAGTTCTTCAGGGAATACGTCAGGAAATTTATTAACAATAGAAATATCATTCAAAGCTGACATATTTTTTTTAAATCCGTGACATGAGCTAAGAAAGCTTGACATCCGTTTTTCAATAAACGAATAGCTTTATGGCTTGAGATGACAGTGATTGATTTTAATGGTTTGGTTTCTTGAATTCGCATAATAGGTTGGTTAGGAATATGAAAGCTAACAACCTTACAAAAATAATCAATTTTTGTATGATGAGTAGTTAATCAATCCCTAGAATTACGTCAAATGCAAGTTTTTTCAATGAAATAAGATCAACAAGTAATGTGAGGGTACCGATTTGAAACAAACAAGACTTATAAACAGTGGATATAATGAAGGTTTCTCCCAACGGAGTTTTAACAGATAAGTCAAAGTCTAATTTCTCCGGAGTCAAATTTAAACGTTGAGCGCAAGTAGGAGAAATAAAAGAATGGGTAGAACCAATATCAAATAAGGTATAGACTTCGCTAGAGTTTATGATAAGCTTACCCGTGATGACTTCGTTCGGGTTCCTTGCTTTCTGAGAGGTTATGACAAATGCTCTCTCTTGAACAACTAGTTTTGACTTTTCTGGAACGGCCTTTGATGCCTCCATCCCAGCTGGACTTGGCTTCCCTGAATGACAAAATCGAGCTAGGTGACTTTCTCTTCCATAATTGTAACATGATTTGGACTGTTGCGCACAGTTTGGACTGATATGTCCCTCCCCTCCGCATTTGAAGCATATGATAAGTGATCGTTCTCCTTCCTTAACAACGGGTGCTGGTGCTGACGTCTTTCCATCATTGTTGAATCTCATTTTCTTGAAATGTCCACTTTTATTATCTTGGCCATGATTACCACCGAAGTGGTTACCATTTCTGGCATGTTGATTCCCTCCACGTTTGTTGTCACCGCTTCGATAACTGCTACAAATGGTATTATCGATTTTTTGGTTGCTCTCTCTTGGTTGGGTTGACTCATTATCGCGCTCCAATAACTGAGCCATATTTATAACATCTGAATACAAACACAGTTTGTGAGAGATAAGGTATTGATGTATCTTGGATTTCAAACCTCTTAGAAACATCCGCATCATTCTCTCCTCATTATCAACTAAGTGGGACGCAAACCGGGACAACTCGGCAAACTTGGCATCGTACTGCGACACGGTCATGTTGTTTTGCTCCAGTTTAATAAACTCTACCTCTTTCATGTGACGAATACTTTCGGGAAAGTACTTATCATTGAAAAGTTCTTGGAACTTCTCCCAAGACATCTTCAGTGCGGCAGGTTGAGTATGCTTTACAGATTCCCACCAGTAATCCACCTCTGCTCGCAATATGAAGGTGGCAATGGGAACCTTTTTCTCCTCGAAGCATCCCAAGACATCAAATATCTTGCTGATCTGCTTTATCCACGTCTCCGCCTTAAGTGGTTTTGGCTCTCCAAAAAACTCTGGTGGTCCCAGCTCCTTGAACTGCTTAGCGGTGACCGTCCGAGAGTTGCCAGTGTTTCCACCTGCATTTTGGACAGGAGTCGCTCTCGCCTGATGTTGCATGAATTATATAAAGCCTCTGAACATTCCATCGTTCATCATTTGATCGGTGTTATTGTTTACCTGAGGATTATTGTCTTCCTGTTGCACATTATCCTAGGTATAGATATGTGGTGACTCAACGGTCTCTTATGCTCCATTGCTATTCTCAATATTCTCGGATGTCATTTTCAAATACTACCAAAAAACAAGGGTTAATTGACATGTCACATATTATCCCTATACCCTGGCCAACCAATTAAATACAAAATAAACTTAGATAGGTCATACTAGCGAAGGAATTCCCCGTCTCTCCCCTCCTAGTTCTTGTCTCACATCTCAAAGGGATCATATCTCTAAGCTTTGATACCAACCGTGGCAGCCCTCAAAAGGTATACATCACTGCCTTGAGTCGCCAAATACATGGTACAAAATTCAAATACAACTTAATAATACAACCACGTGTAAAATACTGAAAAACATAAACCGAGAGTTCTAATACGAATATTGTCTTCTAGACAGTATTAAAACTCAAATGGAATCCTCAATACATTTATTATCACACTATTTCACAGAATAGTGAGGACTACTAATGTTATCATCTGGACCGTGACTCCGTTCCCCGACTAGTCCCAGCTATATTCTCATTTCCTGAAGAGAACAATGAAAGCAAAGGGTGAGCTCAACTAGCCCAATAAGAAATATTATGACTAAGATAATAAAGAATAAATTATCGTTAGCCTTCAATTGTGTTAAACTGATAAAATATAATAGACATCAAGTTTAACTACAGCGGAATAAGCAATCCATTAGAAGAGTCAAGTAGAGCATGATATCTACTATCTTCTATGATTTAAAAGGTTTTTCATTACTTTTATCACGAGACTCGACAATAAATAATCCACATCATCGAATCACCCCTGCACTACGGCCAAGGATATTCTTTAGTATCACGACCATAAATTATCCATGCACTACATGTCAAGGATATTCGTGTATTCATCAATGGTCATGATCATGTCAACAACTGTCCATCAATGCACTACGGGCCAATGAGGACTTTTACCATATCATTTGTAACATTACGGTCATGATTATACCGAATAATCCCTGGTCATAATCATACCAAGTTCATCTATGCACTACAGGCCACAGATGACTTTCAACATAATATAAGCATGAGGTGATGACAATGATATAAGAATTCAATTAAAAGAAAGAAAAGGAAATATTTTTAAAGATTTATAATTTAATTTATCCAGAATTCAATAATGTCCAAATTGTCAACATGATACTGCTTTGTGAAGTAAAATTCAAGAATAATATTGTACCAAAAATGATTTGGACAGAAAACGAATCAATTTTTATCATGAATAGTACCCCGGGTGAATAGTACTCAAATGAATAGTACCCCATGAATAGTACTTTGTGAATAGTAACCCGTGAATAGTACTTCGACATGAAAAAGTTAAAACTTATCAAGAATGCTTAGAATAATATTTTCATGAAAAGATACTGGATGAAGCACAAATATCAAGGATATTCTACTAATTTCATGGAGTATAGAAGCCAAAACTTTAACCAAATGAGTATAGAATTCGAAATCTGAAACGAAATAATATTACTTACATACTACAGAGTATGGAAAATATATTATTTCAAGCGAATATTGAACAAAAATAACATCCCTTACCTTGAAAAGAAGAGTATTTCAACTGGTATAGCGTTCTACGCTCAAAGCTTTCTAAAACTCTAAAGAAATACGCTCAATATTATAGAAGGAGAATTCTATGATCCTGGTGTGATTTTTAATTCTAACTAAGCATCTTATTTATAGGAGAATAGAAAGGATACTATTTGGATGCATAGTGAAGGAAAAGTCACGGGCGCAACTCTTCGGCCGAACATTTGAAATTTTTTGATTTACTATGCAGCACTATGCAATAAAATATTCTAATAAAACGAAAACTTTTAAATAAAATATAATATATATTATATATTATATATTATATATACATATATTAAACATAAGCCCATTCACGGGATGCACTCCCGTGAACCAACCATCCCCCACCTAATTAACTAACATATATATATATATTAATATATTAATGTACTCCTTCATTCCCTGATCAAATATTTATATATATAATATAAGTACTCCCTTCTTGCCAAGTAACATCCACCCTCCCCCATTTCATTTTCTTCCAGTGGGCCCCACATGTGGCCCCACCTTTATTATATTAAATAATTTTATACCGATTATTTTGAAAATTAGGTAAATGGAGGTCTAACAAATAAGCAAAATTTATATCAAATACTTCATAAAAATCCCCTTAATATTTTTAACAACATTTATCATCATTATTATAATTCTCAATATTTAACAACCAGGTCATTCCCAGAAAAGAGGGGGCTTTCCAATAAGAATTTTTACTTATTGGCGCGCAATTAGGTGACTAAACCTCTTCTTGACAGAACTTCTAGACATTATCAATATTGCAAATAATAATATGAATAACTTTGTCGTCTCAATTATTGATTTAATAATATATAAAATATCGACAATAATTGAAACAAATAACGTGAGATACTATGCAACAATTACTATAGCAATAATTGAACAAAAATGAATGACTTCTCACGTAAGAATCAATAATTAATATCGTGTGCTACTATGCAACTACGCGTATTACTGTACATTTAACACTGGTTATTTCAACAGTTAACGATAAAACTTAAGCCGTTATTTTCATAAAAAGATATTTCTGTCATTTTCTCATTCCGACAATAATTATGTTATGGGGTCCACCAATGATTGTGCCGTCGTATGAATATTCCTTGTTAAAACGAATATTCCCCGACCAATCGAATATTTTATAACAACTTGCTTACTTTGAAAAATTTATAAATATTACCCACAACTTTAATATTATAACAAATCAACACCATAATTATTCAAAATGATATTTATAGAAAAAATCATCTTTATTCATAAAAATTGGGGTCTTACATAACTCATCATACATAAGATACTATGATGATCTCAAGTCCAATGTTCACTTATACTACTATTACTACAGGAATTCCTATTGACAGGCTAGTAAAACTCCATTAGGTATTCCTTAGCGAGCCACGTTCAGTGAACTTATTCTCTAATAAGCACATGCATACTTGCTTTAGTGTTTTCATACAAATGATCATGAGATCAATCATCCTCATCCAATGAGCAAGCAACGTATGTACCAATTTATCCGGATTCACTAATTCCCAATTTAGTAATCCAACGATTGGGAACTATTTTAGTTTTAAGCTTTCTAAGAATTTAGATCTCATTAGAATGATCATCATCATTATTCTAAAAATATTGCTTAAAACTATGTGTTTATCACATATTATAAAACAACATCATATAGATAATTAAAACTCTTTAATAAATTAATACTTTTTATTAATAAATGAATAAGATTGTTACAAAGTATATGCTTTATCATCAAATATGATTGGCTTGTGTGCATACTACTTTCACCTTGATACCCCAATATCAAAATCTTTAACTACTTTAGTATGAAATTGATCTAATCCCCATGTTGGATTCATCCAAAGATCATCTTTATATTTTTTGGCAATCTATTCTGCATTTATACAATAATTATCTCATTCTCTGCAACAAGTATGCACTTTTTGTAACCTAGTGATTTTAAATATGAGCTCTCTTTGCACTTTTGCAACATAGAAGTACCATGTACATGGCTCCACACACCTTGCTTGGATCTTATTTGACAGGTTCTTCTTGAAATACACGTTCCTTCCTTGTTTGATGCCATGATTTCTAATTCCTGCCCTCACTTCAGTGACATTAGTAAATGTCATTCCCAACTCAAACTTAGGATCCTCTATGACACATTCCCTAAATTCTGGATACCCTTTATGTTCTTAATCAGGTGGTTCATGATCAAATTCATCAACCCTAGGCATCCTTTCCACATCAAAGTCATCATAGTCAGAGCATGAAAATCTTGGTTCATGTGATTCTTCTTACGAAGTTTGGGTTTCTGCAATTTATTTTTCCTTCCCTTTGTTAGTGGCAAATCTTGTTCCCTTTTCAGCTCATTTTCCTTTGCCTTTCTGTGTTACAGTTGCACCCTTCCTTTTCCTTCCTTTTGTTAGTTGCCCAATCCTCAGTCCCCTAGTCTGATCACCCTCTACCCATCCTCAGTCCCCCAGTCTGATCACCCTCTACCCCTCCCCAAATTCATCACTCTCAGTCCCCCCCCCAGTCTGATCACCCTCACCCCCTCCCCAATTTCATCATCCTCTTCATTCTCAGTTGACTATTCCCCATAACTATCCACATAACTTTCATCAGTTGATTTTATTTCATCATCCCTAATTGATATCAAATCTCTGCATTCATTATTATTATCACATTCCCTTTGTAATTCAAAGTCATCTTCTGCTCCCAAAGGTCTAATCACATCCACATATATTTCAATTAGCCTACTATGAGGGATAAACATACACATTGTCAGTACATCATCATCATTTTATAACTCCCATGATCCCCTTTTTATATCAGTTGTAGGTAGGATTGAGCAAAAAACGGATATAACTAAAAAATTGAATCGAACTTAAATAATTTAACTGAATTTTTTTGATAATTCGGGTATTTTCACAATTCGGTTATATACAAAAAAAAATTCAGTTTACGGGTTTGGGTTTGGATTTTGTGTTATTCATCTAACCGAATAATCGATCAAGTTGTTTAAAAGAATTAAGGCTTAAAGTTAAAACACTAATATTAACTTTCAGTACTCTCATCTCTTATCTTATCTCTTTTCTGTCTTCAGATCTCGGTTATCAACTCTCAGTCTCTCACCATTCATCAGTCTCTCATATCTTTAATCTCTCGATCTCTCATCTATACTCTATCAAATCTCGATCTCTAATCTCTCAGATCTCATATCTCAATCACTCATCAGTCTATCATCTCGATCTCGATTGCAAGAGTTGTGATTCTGCTCGGCCTCCGAACGATGAACCAAAGTAAGGACGAAACTTCATCTCCGAGTACCATGGATAACATTTCAAGAAGGAGCTACAACTTCTGGGTCCATTTATTTTCTCTCACCTCTCGTCGGCCGTCGCGCTTCTTTGGAGTAATTAAGAGGATTGGACTTTGGAGTAATTGATACAACACTGAAGGGGCTACAGCCTGCAGCTACTTAACTTTTTTGGGTAATTTTTTTTGTTGATTTTTAGTACAGGTATTGCCTATATATCCTTAGCCATATGTTATTTTCCTAGCTTTTTAAATTTATCTTCCTTAAATCTTCACTCAGGATAGATGTTACTTTTATTAGGCTAGTGATTCCCTCTCTCTAGTATCTGATTTCAAGTTTTTTTTTTCGTTTGAAGCAATATTTTTAATGGATTTGGTTTTGTTTTATAAATCAGTAATATATTTCTTAATTTCGGTTTTTACCCGAACAATCGAATAATAAATTCGGTAATTCGGTTATTGAATAATTCGGTTATTTGTTCGGATACCAAAATAGTACAAATTTTGGTTTTTGGTTCGGTTATAACCGAATGATCAGTCCTAGTTTCACGTGACTTAATAATGAAACTTAAGGTGTCCAACTTTATATCCCAACTCCTTCCCCAGGTTGACTATGTCAAGTAAAGAGATGCAATTAGGATGACAGAAATCAAAAAAATTAAAAGTACCTCCCATATACTGTTTATGTGGGTTATCTTCAAAGTGTCCACCATGAAAAAATTTGACTGTAAAATATTTCCTATTGCCTACAAAACCACAAACACAAAGTAAACATTGTCGGTTAAATGTTTGGATAACATCTTATTTAATTGACTAAAATCCAAAAATTATAAAGTAATAACTATATAATATTATATATTGATCATCAAAAGGGTCCACTACCCAGCTTTATACTATTCAATGATGGATACCATTCTAGTTTACAACAAAAAGAAGTCAATAAATTACAAAAAGAACACAATAAACTACAAAAAGAACACACTAAACTACACCAACCAATTATTCAAGATATTCTTTGAAGCACTTATGGTATTCTGGGACACCTATTGTAACGCCCCCAAAATAGGTATACAACACCCATTTTAAGTCGCCAAATACATGGTACAAAAATAACTACAACTTTATTAATATAATTGTCGTGCAAATACGACAACACATAAACTGTAAGTTTAAAAACAAATATTGTCTTCTAGACAATATCAACACTCAAATAAGTCCTCATTACAATTATTGATACACTATTTTACAAAATAGTGAGGACTACTAAAATGACTTTCTAGAACCTTCATTCCATACCCCGACTAGTACTCGCTAAATTCTCACCTCCTGAGAAGAAAAATAGAACAAAAAGGAAAAGGGTGAGCTCAACTAGCCCAGTAAAGAATATTATGACTAAGATAACATAGAACAAATTATCGTTAGTCCTCAATAGGGAAAAATATGATAGAATACAATGACAACAAGTTTTAAATCAATATTAAATGAAAATAATAATTCATTAGAAGAGTTACGTAGAGAATGAAATCTACTTTCTTCTATGAATTTAAAAGTTTATCATCATTATTTTATCCTCAGAACATCAATCAATATACATCTTGAATCAAATATTCATCTTTGCACTTCTGCCAAAGATATTCATCGATTAGCCATGTTCATCTCAACACTGTACATCTTTGCACTACGGGCCAAAGATATTCATAAGAAAATCAACCATCTTTGCACTACAGGCCAAAGATATTCAGTAATATCATCATTTAGGACTGAGGATGATGAAACATATTTTAAAGAAAACGAATTCAGTAAAATAAAAGAACAAATAATAAGGATTCGTACTTTAAACAGTCCAAGTTCAAAAATACTTCATAAATAAACATATTTAAGTAAAATTCAAGAATGATCAAAACAAGGATACAATCAAAGCTAGTATCCATAATAGATATTTTGGACAAAAACAAAAAATAATTTTTTATGAATAAATAGCTTGCGTGATTCGTGAATAATTAATCGTCGTATATGTGAATAAAGGCCGTATACGTGAATAGTAACCCCCAACACTAAAAAGTCAAGAATTTCACAAGAAAAATCTTACCAATACTCTGGCATAATGATATTAGAAGAAATAATATCATTTAAAAAAAAAATAACATCCTTACCTCGAAAAGACAAGATTTTAAGCTGGAATACTTGGATACAGTCTTTGAAAGAACTTGCACCAGCAGTATAAAGAACACTCAAAGTCTCAAAATACTCACAAGAATACGCTCGATAATATAAAGAGAGAAAAAGAGAGAAAATTTGTTTCTGGTGTGATTTTCAATTCTAACCTAAGCACCCTATTTAAAGGAAAATGCTTAAAACACCAAAGCAGAAAATTTAATAAAATAATATTATTTATTAAATTTTCAAGCCCACCACAAAAGAATCTGATTTTAGCATGTTTACAACACTTGTGGGACTCACCAAAAACATTTTTCTAAATAAAAATATTTAAAACTCCAAAAATCGATTCAGACCCGATATACCGGAATTTTAATAATTCACAATAAATAGCCCTTTTATCAAAAAAATTCGAATCTTATGTCTATTCTATAGGAAATTCAATTCTCTACAACTTTGTATTTTTAAGTTTTTCCAAACAGAAATTGACCAAAATCCACATACGGACGATTTTACAGGCTATAATCAAATTTCAGTCAAGAAATGGGGTCCACAAACATGAAAAACATGTTTTAAATATTTTTACTAACAAAAATACTCTTCCTCCTCATATATTCATATATTCCAGATTCATTGTAAAAATATCACCATTATTATATTATTATTATATAATAATATATTTAAATAAATTATTTTATTAGAAAAAGATAAAATATTAATTGTCACATTAAAAAAAATTTCCCATCTATATCCACATAAAATGAATATTTTTTTTTATCATATAAATCAATAATTAATTATTCACAAATAATATTACAGAATCACAATATCGAAAACCAGGCCGTTCCCAGGAAAGTGGGGGCTTTTCAATAAGGATTTCTCCTTACTGATGCGCAATTAGGTGACCAAACCTCTCCTTAAATAGAACTTTCTAGACATTGCCAATAATGCTATCTAATAATATTATTCCAATAATATTAATTATTGATCTGATAATGGAAAATACTGTGTAGTGACAATTATTGAAACAACAATAATATAAAATATCAACGAGCAATTATTGAATCAATAAAATAAAATATTGAACAATAATTACTGTAACAATTATTGAGTAGTGTCTTCTTACGTAAGAATCAATAATTGGTACAATACCGTGTGCTACTGTATTTTAACCACCGAGTATTTCAACAGTATTAACGGTAACAACTACGCCGTTATTTATAAACAACTTATACTTGTCGTTTTCTTCATCCAATCGCTTTCCGTTATGGGGCCCACACAAGGATGCGCCGTCGTACGAATATTCCCCGATAGTAAGAATATTCCACGACCAAACGAATATTTCCCGACAACAATGAATATTTTATAACCACTTGCTTATTTGAGATATTTGTGCATTTTACCCATAACTAACCACATTAATCAATTCAACCCTTACTATTTTCAAAATAATAAATAGAGGAAATTCAATTTCATTAATAATAAGTTGGGGTCTTACACCTCCCCTCCTTATGAAATTTTGTCCTCGAAATTGACGTACGTACCTGGTGTTTCGAAAAGGTGAGGATACCTCGCTTTCATTTCCGTTTCCAACTCCCAGGTCATTTCCTCAATAGCATGGTTCCTCCACAAAACTTTGACTTGTGGTTTGACCTTTGTGCGTAGGACATGTTCCTTCATATCCAAGATTTTAACAGGTACCTCTTCATACGTTAAGTCTTCGGCTATCTCATTTGGTTCTAACTCAATAACGTGGTTTGGGTATTTCACATATTTACGTAGCACAGATATATGAAAAACATTATGAACACGAGACATACTTGGAGGTAATGCGAGTCTATAGGCCACATTTCCTACTCGGTCAAGAATTTGAAATGGACCAATAAATCATGTATTGAGCTTTCCTCTCTTCCCAAATCTTGTAACTCCCTTCCATGGAGCCACACGCAATAATACATGATCCCCAATACTAAATTCCACGTCCTTTCGATGAAGATCCGCATAACTCTTTTGTCGATCCTGTGCCGTTTGTATACGTTGTCGAATCATTTGGATCTTTTCTGTATTCATACGTACCAACTCTGGTCCCAATAATGTTGCTTCACCCACCTCGTCCCAATATACTGGAGAGCGACACTTTCGTCCATATAATGCTTCGAATGGAGCCACACCTATACTTGCCTAATAACTATTATTGTAGGAGAATTCCACCAATGGTAAATACTTATCCCAACTCCCTTTGAAATCTAGGACACAAAGTCTTAATAGATCTTCAAGGGTTTGAATAGTCCTTTACGATTTCCCATCTGTTTGAGGATGGTATGCTGAACTGAATCGTAAATCCGTGCCCATAGCTTTCTGCAAGCTAACCCAAAATCTTGAAGTGAATCTTGGGTCACGATCCGAAACTATGGATACTGGCATGCCATGCAATCTCACAATCTCGTTCACGTACATACGAGCAAGACATTCAAGGGAATAAGTCTCACGTATCGGCAAGAAATGAGCAGACTTGGTTAATCTATCAACAATAACCCAAATCGCATCTAAGCCTTGAGAAACTTTGGGGAGACATGTAAAGAAATCCATGGTAATGTGTTCCCACTTCTATTTCAGAATCTTAAGTGGTTGCAATGGACCCTTTGGCACTTGATGCTCCGCCTTTACACGTTGACAGGTTAAACACCTCGAGATAAACTCCGCGATCTCTCTCTTCATATTGTTCCACCAAAATGTATGTCGAAGATCATGATACCAAAATAGTGCCATATACGTGAATAGTAATCCCGACACTAAAAGTCAAGAATTTCACAAGAAAAATCTTACCAATACTCCGGCATAATGATATTAGAAGAAATAATATCATTTAAAAAAAATAACATCCCTTACCTCGAAAAGACAGTACTTCTGACTAGAATATTGGATACAGTGCTGAAGGAACTTGTACCGTATAGAAACACTCAAAGTCTCAAAATACTCACAAGAATACGCTCGATAATACAAAGAGAGAAAGAGAGAGAAAAATTATTTCTAGTGTGATTTTCAATTCTAACCTAAGCACCCTATTTATAGAAAAATGCTTAGAACACCAAAGTAGAAAATTTAATAAAATAATATTATTTATTAAATTTTCATTACCACAAAAAGAATCGATTTTAGCATGTTTACAACACTTGTGGGACTCACCAAAACGTTTTTCTAAATAAAAATATTTAAAACTCCAAAAATCGATTCAGACCCGATATACCGGAACTTCAATAATTCACAATAAATAGCCCTTTTATCAAAAAAATTTGAATCTTATATACATTCTATAGGAAATTCAATTCTCTACAATTTTGTAGTTTTAAGTTTTTCCAAATTCCAAACAGAAATTGACCGAAATCCACATACGGATGATTTTACCGGCTATAATCAAATTTTAGTCAAGAAATGGGGTCCACAAACATGAAAAACGTGTTTTAAATATTTTTACTAACAAAAATACTCTTCCTCCTCATATATTCATATATTCCACATTCATTGTAAAAATATCACCATTATTATATTATTATAATATAATAATATATTTAAATGAATTATTTTATCAGAAAAAGATAAAATATTAATTGTCACATTAAAAAATTTTCTCCATCTATATCCACATAAAATGAATATTTTCCTTATCATATAAATAAATAATTAATTAATTATTCACAAATAATATTACAGAATCACAATATCGACAACCAGGCCATTCCCAGGAAAGAGTGAGCTTTCCAATAAGGATTTCTCCTTACTGACGCGCAATTAGGTGACCAAACCTCTCCTTAGACAGAACTTTCTAGACATTGCCAATAATGCTATCTAATAATATTATTCCAATAATATGAATTATTGATCTGATAATGGAAAATATTGTGCAGTGATAATTATTGAAACAACAATAATATAAAATATCAACATTTCAATTATTGAATCAATAAAATAAAATATTGAACAGTAATTACTGTAACAATTATTGAGTAGTGCCTTCTTACGTAAGAATCAATAATCGGTGCAATACCGCGTGTGTGACGCCCCCAAAATAGGTATACATCACCTATTCTGAGTCACCAAATACATGGTACAGAATACAAATACAACCTTTAATATACAACAAGAAAGCTATTAGTTTTAATACAAATATTGTCTTCTAGACAATATTCACTCTCAGAATAAGTCCTCGTTACATTTATTGTCACACTATTTAACAGAATAGTGAGGACTACTAATACTAATACTATCATCCTCGGATAGTCACTCCGCTCAAATGACTAGTCCCGTCCATTCACGTTCTCATTTCCTGAAGAGAACGGTGAAAGAAAAAGGGTGAGCTCAACTAGCCCGAAGAAATATTATTATGACTAAGATAATGCGTAATAAATTATCATTAGTCTTCAACAATGTTAAACCGATAAAATACAATAGACATCAAGTTTAATCTGCGATGAACATCTGATCCATTAAAAGAGTCAAGTAGAGAATAAAATCTACTATCTTTTATGATTTAAAAGGTTTTTCATAACTTTTATCGTTGTGACTCGACAATAAATAATCCACATCATCCATGCACTACTGACGAGGATATTCATAAGTATCACAACCACAAATTATCCATGCACTACGGGCCAAGGATATTCGTGTATTCATCAATGGTCATGATCATGCCAACAACTATCCATCAATGCACTACGGACAATGAGGACTTTTACCACATCATTTGTAACATTACGGTCATGATTACAATCAATAATCCTCGGTCATAATCATACCAAGTCCATCTATGCACAACAGCCACGATAACTTTCAACAAAATATAAAAACATGAGGATTTATGACAATGATATAAGAATTCAATAAAACAAGTTCAAGAATTAATTTATCCGAGAACTAATAACATCCAAATTGTCAACATGATACTTCTTTGTAGAGTAAAATTTAAGAATGCTCGTCGAAGAAGATTTCCATGAAAAGATACTAGATGAAGCGCAAATATCAATGATATTCTACTAATTTCATGGAGTATAGAAGTCAAAACTTTAACCAACTGAGTATAATAAAGAATAGAATAACAAAAGAAATCACCATGCATGTGGTACTTGGCATGAGACAGTTTATTCAACGTAATAATAAATAACGGAACCAAAGCATAATAATACGCAAGCGTGATATTCCAATGTAATAATAAAGAATGGAATAACAACAGAAATCACCATGCATGCGGTATTTACGATAGACAAAGTTATTCCAATAGAATAATAAATAACTAATCGTCCTAAAAAAGCATAGACGAGGATATTACAACAAAATAATAAAGACGGAACTGTGTCCGGCGTAAACGCATGCATGTGGATGTTCCAACGAATAATAACGAATAGAATAACAAAAGAAATCACCAAGTATAGGGTAGATCACAGCGTACAAAGTTATTCCAACGTAATAATAAAGAATGGAATAATGTAAGTTCTCTTCATGAATATGAAAAAAATAATACCCACACCTTAGAAGAAATGGATATAGGAAAAGTGAGGTAGAAGACTTCTCTTCTTCTTTCTCTCTATAATTTCTCTCTCTAGAGTTTTAGTGGATTCGTAAGAAATAATGAAGGAATGAGCTTCTATTTATAGGAGAATAGACTGCATAGTAATTAATTCATGAATGGTCCAGATTGATTTACTTTTAAACGGACGGTCCAGATTGATTTAATAAAATATTCTAATAAAACAAAATCTTTTAAATAAAATATATTCTATTTATAATCTAATAAAACGAATAACTTTATAAAAGTATTTTGTTTTATATAAAAAAGATTTTACTATGCAAAATACTATGCAGTACTTATGCAACACTATACATAATAAAATATAATATATTCTAATTATTGTCTAATAAAACAATTAACTTTATAAAAGTATTACATTTTATATAAAAAGTTTTCTATTTTATTACATTATTAATACTAATAAAATAAAAGCGAGTGACTTCTCACGCAAAGCATTAATAATCAATACCGTGTCTTCTTATGCAACTACGCCAGATATTACGATATTTTACTACCGAGTAGTTCAACAGTTTTAATGGTAAAACTTCCAGTTATTCTCATAAAAATATTTTGTCGCTTTCTCAATCCGACAATAATTCCGTTATGGGGTCCACTAATGATTGTATCGTCGCATTTGGATATTCCCCGACAAAGAAATATTCCCAACCAATCGAATATTATATAACAACTTGCATACATTACAAAATTTATAAATACTACCCACAACTATAACATTATATCAAATCCACACCATAATATTTAAAAAATTATTTTGAGAAAATTAAATATTTATTCATAAAATCTGGGGACTCATAATCTCCCCTCCTTATAGAATTTCGCCCTCGAAATTTACGTACGTACCTGGTATGCTGAAGAGGTGAAGGTACCTTGACTTCATTTTAGATTCTAACTCTTGAGGTATAACCTTTGAGTGTCGAATATAATCCTTCTTATCTAAGATTTTAACACGTATCTCCTCATACGTTAAATCATCCGCTATCTCATCCGGTTCTAAATTAATAATGTGGTTCGGGTCGTCCACATATTTACGTAACATCGATACGTGAAAAAACGTTATGAACACGCGACATACTTGGCGGTAAAACGAGTCTATCAGCCACAATTCCTACTTGATCGAGGATTTCAAAATGTGCCAATTAAATCGAGGGTTAAGATAACGCCTTCTTGAACCTTCTTTTTCACATTCATCAGCTCTGAGTATGTAGCTTGAGCTGCTTTAACTTTATTGATTAAAGTCGATTCTACTCGTATATTCGTTATCTTCACGTGGGTTCGTATATTCGTACTTGTAACCGCATACGATCTTCTACTCAACGCGTCAGCTACCAAGTTCGCTTTTTCTACGATGGTAATAAATGGTACGATCGTAATCTTCAACAACTCGAGTCAACATCTTTGGTGCATGTTACGTTCATTTTAGTTGAAGAAATATTTGAGGGTTTAAGAAATGGGTTTTGTACTGGGGTCAATACAAAATTCGATTTCACGCTCTAGGGCTAGGCTAGGAAGTCTTCATGAATACGTCAGGAAATTTATTAACGATAGAAATATCATTCAAAACTGTGACCCTCATCCAAGACTTGGATAGTACGTCACATTGCTATCAACTTGCCATCTTCATTCACAATGTCGCCTACAGAAAGTCTGGCTTCGGTGCATTCCACACAAGGAAGTCAACAACGAAAGGATCGGGGATCTTTACTTATGGCTTGATATAACATTGATTGACTTTAGTGGTTTGGTTGCTTGAATTCGTATAACAGGTTGGTTAGGAATATAAAAGCTAACAACCTTACAAAAATAATCAATTTTAGCATGATGAGTAGTTAACCAATCGATTCCTAAAATCACATCAAAGACAAGTATTTTCAAAGAGATCAAATCGACAGGTAACGTGAAAGTGTCGACTTGAATCAAACAAGATTTATAAATAATGGATGTAACAAAGGTTTCTCCTAACATATTTTTAACAGATAAGTCAAAGTCTAATTTCTCAATAGCCAAGTTCAAACATTGAACACAACTAGGTGAAATACAAGAGTGGGTAGAACCGGTATTGAATAAGGTATAAAATTCGTAAGCGTTTATGATTAACTTACCCGTGATAACTTCGTTCAGCTTCCTCGACAAACACTCTCACTTAAACTATCGACTTTAACTTGTCTGGGACATCCTTTGGCGTCACCACATCAGCTGGACTTGACTTCACTACACGACAAAATTGAGCTAGGTGACCTTCTCTTCCACAATTGAAACACGCTTTGGATTCTTTGATCACGGTTTGACTGGATGTGTCCCTCCTGTCCGCATTTGAAACATACGACCGGTGGTCATTCTTCTTCCTTTGAAACGGGTGCTGATACTGCTGTCTTTCCATCATTATTGAACCTTCTCTTCTTGAAATTTCCACTTCTATTATCTTGGTCATGATTACCACCGAAGTGGTTACCATTCTTGGCATGATAATTTCCCCCACGATGGTTATCATTGTTCCGATGACCGTTGCCACCGGTACAATTATTATCGTATTGTTGGTTGTTGCCTTTTGGTTGTACTGACTCATTATCGCGCTCTAATAACTGAGCCCTATTCACAACATCTGAATATAAATAAAGTTTATGAGAAATGAGGTATTGACGTATATTGGGTTTCAAACCTCTTAGAAACATTTGCGTCATTTGCTCCTCATTATCGACCAAATGGGATGCAAACAGGGATAACTCCGCAAACTTAGCCTTGTACTGCGATACAGTCATACTGTTTTGCTCCAACTTGATAAACTCCACCTCCTTCATGTGATGAATAATTTCGGGAAAGTACTTGTCATTGAACAGCTCTTGGAACTTCTCCCAAGACATCTTGAGTGCGTCAGGCTGGGTACGTTTTACAGATTCCCACCAGTAATCTGTCTCTTCACGCAACATAAAGGTGGCAAATGGAACCTTTTGCTCTTTGGAGCATCCCAAGACATCAAATATCTTGGTGATCTGCTTTAACCACGTCTCCGCCTTAAGTGGTTCTGGCTTTCCCAAAAACTTCGGTGGTCCCAGCTCTTTGAATTGCTTATCGGTGACCGACCGTGGTTTGCCATTATTTTTACCAACATTATGAACAGGAGCCGCATTTGCCTGATATTACATGAATTCTAAAAAGCTCCTAAATGTACCGTCATTCGTCAATTGATCAATGTTGTTGTTTACAGGAGGATTATCGTCATCCTGTTGCACATTGTCCTGGTTATTGATCTGTGGAGACTCAACGGTCTCCTGTGCTCCATTGATGTTCTCAACATTCTCGGATGCCATTTTCAAATACTGCCACAAAATAAGGGTTAATTAACATATCACATATTATCCCTATACTCGACGGCCAGACCAATTAAATACCAAATAAACTTAGGTAGGTCATACTAAGCGAAGAATTCCCCATCTCTCCCTCCTAGTTCTTGTCTTTTATATCTTAGCCAAGGATCATATCCTAAGCTTTGATACCAAATGGTGACGCCCCCAAAATAGGTATACATCACCTATTCTGAGTCGCCAAATATATGGTACAGAATTATATAAATACAATCTTTAATATACAACAAGAAAGCTTGAGTTTTAATACAAATATTGTCTTCTAGACAATATCCACTCTCAGAATAAGTCCTCATTACATTTATTGTCACACTATTTAACAGAATAGTGAGGACTACTAATACTATCATCTAGACCGTTACTCTGTTCCCCGACTAGTCCCAGCTACGTTCTCATTTCCTGAAGAGAACAGTGAAAGAAAGGGTGAGCTCAACTAGCACAGTAAGAAATATTATGACTAAGATAATGCAGAATAAATTAACATTAGTCTTCAACAGTGTTAAACTGATAAAATACAATAGACATCAAGTTTAACTGCAGCAGAACATGCAATCTATTAAAAGAGTCAAGTAGAGAATAAAATCTACTATCTTTTATGATTTAAAAGGTTTTTCATTACTTTTATCACTGAGACTCAGCTTAATAAATAATCCACATCATTCACCACTACTACCAAGGATATTCATAAGTATCACAACCACAAATTATCCATGCACTACGGGCGAGGATATTCGTGTATTCATCAATAGTCATGATCATGCCAACAATCGTCCCATCAATGCACTACGGGCCAATGAGGACTTTTACCACATCATTTATAACATTACGGTCTTGATTACAATCGAATAATCCTCAGTCATAATCATACCAAGTCCATCTATGCACAACAGGCCACAGATGACTTTCAACAAAAATATAAACATGAGGATGATGACAATGATATAAGAATTCAATAAAACAAGTTCAAGAATTAATTTATCCAGGAACTAATGACGTCCAAATTATTAACATAATACTTCTTTGTAGAGTAAAATTTAAGAATGCTTAGAAGAAGATTTTCATGAAAAGATACTGGATGAAGCGCAAATATCAAGGATATTCTACTAATTTCTTGGAGTATAGAAGTCAAACCTTTAACCAACTGAGTATAATAAAAAATGGAATAACAAAAGAAATCACCATGCAAGCGATTCTTCGTATAGACAGGTTATTCCAACAGAATAATAAAGAATGGAATAACAACAGAAATCACCATGCATGCGGTACTTCGCATAGACAGGTTATTCCAACATAATAATAAATAATCGAATCAGTCCGGCGAAAACGCATACGACGTGATATTCAACGAGAATAATAAAGACGGAACTAGGTCCCACGTAAAATGCATGAACAAGATATTCCAACAGAATAATAAAAAGATTTTAACCCAGTCCCGTAGAAACGCATGACGGGATGTTCCAACAGAATAATAACGAATAGAATAACAAAAGAAATCACCAAGTATAGAGTAGACCGCATATACAGGTTATTCCAATAGAATAATAAAGAATGGAATAACAGAAGTTCTCTTCATGAATATGAAAAAAATAATACCCCTTACCTTAGAAGAAACTGGATATAGGAAAAGTGAGGTAGCAGACTTCTCTTCTTCTTTCTCTCTATAATTTCTCTCTCTAGAGTTTTAGTGAATTCGTAAGAAATAATGAAGGAATGAGCTTCTATTTATAGGAGAATAGACTGCATAGTAATTAATTCATGAATGGTCCAGATTGATTTACTTTTAAACGGACGGTCCAGATTAATTTAATAAAATATTCTAATAAAACAAAATCTTTTAAATAAAATATAATATATTCTATTTATAATCTAATAAAACGAATAACTTTATAAAAGTATTTTGTTTTATATAAAAAGATTTTACTATGCAAAACACTATGCAGGCACTATGCAACACTATACATAATAAAATATAATATATTCTAATTATTGTCTAATAAAACAATTAACTTTATAAAAGTATTCTGTTTTATATAAAAAGTTTTTCTATTTTATTACATTATTAATACTAATAAAATAAAACTGAGTGACTTCTCACGCAAGCATTAATAATCAATACCGTGTGCTACTATGCAATCACGCGTATTACGGTACTTTTACTACCGAGTAGTTCAACAGTTTTAATGGTAAAACTTCCGCCGTTATTCTCATAAAAATATTTTTGTCGTTTTCTCAATCCGACAATAATTCTGTTGTGGGGTCCACCAATGATTGTACCGTCGTCTTACGGATATTCCCCGACAAAAAGAATATTCCCCGACCAATCGAATATTATATAACAACTTGCATACATTACAAAATTTATAAATACTACCCACAACTATAACATTATATTAAATCCACACCATAATATTTAAAAAATTATTTCGAGAAAATTAAATATTTATTCATAAAATCTGGGGTCTCACAATCTCCCCTCCTTATAGAATTTCGCCCTCGAAATTTACGTGCGTACCTGGTATGCTAAAGAGGAGAGGGTACCTTGACTTCATTTTAGATTCTAACTCTTAAGGTATAACCTTTGAGTGTCGAATATAATCCTTCTTATCTAAGATTTTAACACGTATCTCCTCATACGTTAAATCATTGGCTATCTCATCCGGTTCTAAATTAATAATGTGGTTCGGGTCGTCCACATATTTACGTAACATCGATACGTGAAAAAACGTTATGAACACGCGACATACTTGGCGGTAAAACGAGTCTATAAGCCACAGTTCCTACTTGATCGAGGATTTTAAAATGTGCCAATTAAATCGAGGGTTAAGATAACGCCTTCTTGAACCTTCTTCTTCACATTCATCAGCTCTGAGTATGTAGCTTGAGCGGCTTTAACTTTATCGATTAAAGTCGATTCTACTCGTATATTCGTTATCTTCACATGGGTTCGTATATTCGCACTTGTAACCGCATACGATTTTCTACTCAACACGTCAGCTACCATGTTCGTTTTTCCAACGATGGTATTGAATGGTACGATCGTAATCTTCAACAGCTCGAGTCAACGTCTTTGGCGCGCATGTTACGCTCATTTTTAGTTGAAGAAATATTTGAGGTTTTAAGAAATGGGTTTTGTCTTTGGGGTCAATACAAAATTGATTTCACACTCTAGGGTAGGCTAGAAGTCTTCATGAATACGTCAGAAATTTATTAACGATAGAAATATCATTCAAAATCGCTGACCCTCATCCAAGACTTGGATAGTACATCACATTGATACCTATCAACTTGCCATCTTCATTCACGATGTCGCGTCATGTAAATTCTCGCTTTCTTTGCATTCCACACAAGGAAGTCAACAACGAAAGGATCGGGGATCTTTACTTATGGCTTGATATAACATTGATTGACTTTAGTGGTTTGGTTGCTTGAATTCGTATAACAGGTTGGTTAGGAATATAAAAGCTAACAACCTTACAAAAATAATCAATTTTAGCATGATGAGTAGTTAACCAATCGATTCCTAAAATCACATCAAAGACAAGTATTTTCAAAGAGATCAGATCGACAGGTAACGTGAAAGTGTCGACTTGAGTCCAACAAGATTTATAAATAATGGATGTAACAAAGGTTTCTCCTAACATAGTTTTAACAGATAAGTCAAAGTCTAATTTCTCAATTGCCAAGTTCGAACATTGAACACAACTAGGTGAAATACAAGAGTGGGCAGAAGCGGTATCGAATAAGGTATAAACTTCGTAAGCGTTTATGATTAACTTACCCGTGACAACTTCGTTCGGCTTCCTCGACAAACACTCTCACTTAAACTACCGGCTTTAACTTGTCTGGGACATCCGTTGGCGTCACCACATCAGCTGGACTTGACTTCACTACACGATAAAATCGAGTTAGGTGACCATCTCTTCTGCAATTGAAACACGCTTTGGATTGCTGCATACAGTTTGGACGGATGTGTCCCTCCTGTCCGCATTTGAAACATACGACCGGGTGGTCGTTTCTTCTTCCTTTGAAATGGGTGCGATCATCATTGCCTTTCCATCATTATTGAACCTTCTTTCTTGAAATTTCCACTTCTATTATCTTGGCCATGATTACCATCAAGTGGTTACCATTCTTGGCATGATAATTTCCCCACGATGGTTATCATTGTTCCGATGGTCGTTGCCACGGCACAATTATTATCGTGTTGTTGGTTGTTGCCTTTTGGTTGTCTTTGACTCATTATCGTGCTCCAATAACTGAGCCCTATTCACAACATCTGAATATAAACAAAGTTTGTGAGAAATGAGGTATTGACGTATATTGGGTTTCAAACCTCTTAGAAACATTCGCGTCATTTGCTCCTCATTATCGACCAAATGGGATGCAAACCGGGATAACTCCGCAAACTTAGCCTCGTACTACGATACGGTCATATTATTTTGCTCCAACTTGATAAACTCCACCTCCTTCATGTGACGAATACTTTTGGGAAAGTACTTGTCATTGAACAGCTCTTGGAACTTCTCCCAAGACATCTTGAGTCGTCAGTCAGTACGCTTTTTTCTGATTTCCACCAAGATGTCGCCTCTTCACGCAACATAAAGGTGGCGAATGGAACCTTTTGCTCCTCGGAGCATCCCAAGACATCAAATATCTTTGGTTCTGGCTTTCCCAAAAACTCTGGTGGTCCGAGCTCCTTGAATTGCTTAATGGTGGCCGTGGTGTGGGTTGCCATTATTTTTACCTGCATTATGAGCAGAGTCGCCACCGATGTTGCATGAATTCTAAAAGCTCCTAAACGCACTGGCCATTCGTCAATTGATCAGTGTTGTTGTTTACAGGAGGATTATTGCCATCCTGTTGCACATTATCCTGGTTATTGATCTGTGGAGACTCAACGGTCTCCTGTGCTCCATTCATGTTCTCAACATTCTCGGATGCCATTTTCAAATATTGCCACAAAACAAGGGTTAATTAACATATCACATATTATCCCTATACTCTGACCGACCAATTAAATACCAAATAAACTTAGGTAGGTCATACTAGCGAAGGAATTCTCCACCTCTCCCCTCATAGTTCTTGTCTCACATCTTAGCCAGGGATCATATCCCTAAGCTTTGATACCAACTGTAATGCCCATAAAATAGGTATACATCACCTATTCTGAGTCGCCAAATACATGGTACAGAATACAAATACATTCTTTAATATACAACAAGAAAGCTGTGAGTTTTAATACAAATATTGTCTTCTAGACAATATCCACTCTTAGAATAAGTCCTCATTACATTTATTGTCACACTATTTAACAGAATAGTGAGGACTACTAATATTATCATCTGGACCGTCACTCCGTTCCCCGACTAGTCCATTGCCACGCTCATTTCAAGAGAACGCGTAGAAAAGAAAGGGGTGAGCTCAACTAGCCCAAGAAGAAATATTATGACTAAGATAATGCGAGAATAAATTAACATTAGTCTTCAACAATGTTAAACCGATAAAATACAATAGACATCAAGTTTAACTGCAATGAACATACGCAATCCATTAAAAGAGTCAAGTAGAGAATAAAATCTACTATCTTTTATGATTTAAAAGGTTTTTCATGACTTTTATCATTTGGGACTCACTTAATAAATAATCCACATCATCCCCGCACTACTACCAGGATATTCATAAGTATCGAACCACAAATTATCCATACACTACGTGCAAGGATATTCGTGTATTCATCAATGGTCATGATCATGCTAATAATCGTCCCATCAATGCACTACGGCCAATGAGGACTTTTACCACATCATTTGTAACATTACGGTCATGATTACACCTAATAATCCTCGATCATAATCATACCAAGTCCATCTATGCACAACAAAAAGTATTTGACTTTCAACAAAAATATAAACATGAGGATGATGACAATGATATAAGAATTCAATAAAACAAGTTCAAGAATTAATTTATCCAGAACTAATAACGTCCAAATTGTCAACATGATACTTCTTTGTAGAGTAAATTTTAAGAATGCTCGTAAGAAGATTTCCATGAAAAGATATCGGATGAAGCGCATGAAATATCAATGATATTCTACTAATTTCATGGAGTATAGAAGTCAAAACTTTAACCAACCGAGTATAATAAAGAATGGAATAACAAAAGAAATCACCATGCATGCGCACTTGATTGTGATGTATGTGTTATTCCAATGTAATAATAGATAACGGAACCAAAAAGGTACGTCACTCAACATGATATTCCAATGTAATAATAAAGAATGGAATAACAACGAAATCACCATGCATGCGGTATTTGCGACAGACAAAGTTATTCCAATGTAATTAAATAACGGAATCGGTCCCACAGAAAAAAGCATGTAGATGGATATTCCAACGAGAATAATAAAAAGCGGAACCGGTCCAGCGTAAAATGCATGCATACGGGATGTTCCAATGTAATAATAACGAATGGAATAACAAAAGAAATCACCAAGTATAGGGTGAGATCACGTGATACAAGTTATTCCAATAGAATAATAAAGAATGGAATAATGTAAGTTCTCTTCATGAATATGAAAAAAATAATACCCTTTACCTTAAAGAACCGGATATAGAAAAAGTGAGGTAATGAGACTTCTCTTCTTCTTTCTCTATAATTTCTCTCTCTAGAGTTTCAAGAATTAAGAAATAATAATGAAGGAATGAGCTTATTTATAAGATAATGGATTGCATAAGAATTAATTCATGAACAGTTCAAATTGATTTACTTTTAAACTAGACGGTCAGTATTGATTTAATAAAATATTCTAATAAAAAAATCTTTTAAATAAAATATAATATATTCTATTTATAATCTAATAAAACGAATAACTTTATAAAAGTATTCTGCTTTTATATAAAAAGATTTTACTATGCAAAATACTATGCAGTAACTATACAACACTACGCATAATAAAATATAATATATTCTAATTATTGTCTAATAAAACAAATAACTTTATAAAAGTATTCATTTTATATAAAAAGTTTTTCCGCTTTTATTACATTAATAATACTAATAAAACAAAACCGAGTGGCTTCTCACGCAAAGCATTAATAATCAATCCGGTAAGTTCTTGTACGCAACCACGCCAGACATCAGCTTACTTTACTACCGAGTAGTTCAACACTTTTAACGGTAAAACTTCCGCCGTTATTCTCATAAAAATATTTTTGTCGTTTTCTCAATCCGACAATAATTCCGTTAGGGGTCCACCAATGATTGTACCGTCGTATGGATATTCTCCGACAAAAAGAATATTTTCCGACCAATCGAATATTATATAACAACTTGCATACATTACAAAATTTATAAATACTACCCACAACTATAATATTATATCAAATCCACACCATAATATTCAAAAAATTATTTCGAGAAAATTAAATATTTATTCATTAAATCTGGGGTCTCATAGCGTGCTACTGTGTTTTAACCACCGAGTATTTCAATAGTATTAACAGTAACAACTACACCGTTATTTATAAACAACTTATACTTGTCGTTTTCTTTATCCAATCGCTTTCAAGTTATGGGGCCCACACAAGGTCAAGGCTGTCAGTGCATTTAATATTCCCCGACAACAATGAATATTTTATAACCACTTGCTTATTTGAGATATTTGCTCATTTTACCCATAACTAACCACATTAATCAAATCAACCCTTACTATTTTCAAAATAATAAATAGAGGAAATTCAATTTCATTAATAATAAGTTGGGGTCTTACACCTTTCACTCCATAAACGTCATTGTCTTCTGAATCCCTCAAGAATCGCGAATCACTCATTATTCCACTTCTCATTCAGATCGCGAACCCTAGCCCAATTGATTTGGGGATGTTTGTTTGATAACCAACATGAGTAAATAATCGGTGTAAATGTAACTGTAATTTAAACTGCCAAACTGTAATTTGGCACAAATTATCTTTTAGTCTATATTATATTATATTATATTATAGTCGATTCGCTCTTAGTTCGCTCATTCTAGTTTGTTAGAGAGAGCCAGACTATATATATATATATACACGGTCCGGATCTTAAGCTCACTCTTTATCTAACATACCTTGCCCACCCCTTTTAATGAATTTTAATGGGACGATGATTCTTATTAAAATCATTATATATATAGAACCGTCGTATTAGTTTTTAACGACGGACAACATATAGCGACGAACAACATATATCGACGGTTCTACATATAGCGACGGACCGAATCGTCATCCAGTCTGTCGCTAAAAGGGGGTGAGCAAGGTGAGCTAGATAAAGGGTGAATCTAGCTCACTTTGCTTACCCCCCTTTAATGACGGAATTTGATTTGACGATTTATTCAAATCACGCTATATGTAGAATTATCGTTTTAGCTTTTTAGCGACGGACAACATATAGTGATTTTACAACATAAAACGACTTTGATCAACATATAACGAAGGAATAGAATCGTCATTAAAGGGAGAGTGAACTAACTAGATAAGGGGTGAGTTTAAGATACATGCATCATAGTATATATATATATATATATATATATATATATATATATATATATATATATATATATATTTTTGACACACATAAAAATTCGCATGCATATGTAAGATCTATATTGATCAATTAACTAATTTATTTAAAAATAAATTTTATGCTAACCGGTTCTAATAATACAGAAATGTTTGATAAGACAGGCGTACGTATGCATAAGTCGGTTATCATAATATAGTACGCATACACATTATTCAGACTAGTCTTCTTGTTTGTTATCTTCAGGAGGAGGATCAAATAGCAATCGCCAAAACTCTGTTTTGCTTCTTCGAATCTCAAGAGGATTATTTTCTACGTCTTTCTCGGGTTTTTGGCCAATCATATAATATTGTCTAGGGTTTCGCAATCCAATCATCTCGATCAATTTATCAAAATGGATTGGGGCAACGTAACTGCAGAAGATCTGATCGAAGCTCTGCGAGAGGTCGATTGGTCATCGCCGCCTCGCCCTCTCAATGAGTTCTTCTCCAGATTCACTGTTCCTCGTTCCTCCGCCAAATGGAACAGCCGCCTCAAGTGTAATCTTTACTAGTAATATCCTCTCCACTCCCTTATCTCGCTCCTATTTCACGTACACATGTAGAAATTAGTTAGTTATAGTGCTTTATCACTCATCCAATTTTGATCGTATTTATATGTTATTGCTGAGAAATTGAGACTAAAAAACAAGACAGAAGAAATGGACACCTTAATTTTATTTCCTCAAAATTCTTAGTATTTGACAATATAGGGGAATTTCAGCTGTAGAAAATCATTTAGTTACATGTTTTCTTGTTTGATTTTTCAGCTACCGAACGAATTACTTCATCATGATTGTGTTCATTCTTGGTAAGGGAGCTTTAGGAATTTCACTTTACATTTATACACTATACATGAATGTCTAACTGTTGATTATTTTATACAGGATTGGGATTTCTCAGGAGGCCGGTTGCTATTGTTGCTGCCCTATTGACAGCTTTGACTGTTGCCTTTTTGAATGATAGGTATGCTGACCTGCACCTGTTGGATTATTATGTTCCCATAGTAGATTAATAAGTGACTATTCCTTGTTCTACCTTATGATATTGATCGCTTCAACCTTTACATAGGAGGTAGAGGAAAAGGAAACAAAAGTATTGTGGCAATCTCTCCTCTAGTTTGGACGACTAAGAATTAAAAGGATGGAAACAAAAAAGAACTCTTGTTTAGGTATCTTGAATAAGAAACGAGAAAGGAAATCCTTTCTCCAGAAATTGTAGTTTTAACATGTGATATAGTTATGCTATTTTACATCTGTTTCGTCTTTCTCCTTTTTCTTCCCTTTCCTCTTTGTCAAGCCAAACATGAATTCTCATCCTTTCTTTTGCTCCCAATTTTCTCCATCCAACCGTAATGGATCATTATTTAACATAATTACTAATATGAACGCTTTGAAATAATGTTTCCTTATTTAAGAATTTGATAGATGATTTTTGTGTAGATCAATTCACAGTAATGAAGCATGTGCATATCTAGTTTATCATGGTATCCAAAATGATGCAACCTTTGTAATTAGTTTTATTCTTCTTAATCTTCAGAGTAGTTAATAAAATTTTAATTTTGTTTGCACTTGATGTGCTGAAGGAAGCACGTGTAAGTCAGGTATTTGGGATTTTATGCTTTTCTTTTTCAGAATTGTTTGAACACTCCCTGAGATTAGCCTGGTTTCTTAATTATTTTGCGAAATGTATTAAATTTGAAATAGATTGAGTTATTTCTAGTCACTGAAAAAATGTAGCTTAGAAATGAATTCAATAGGTTATGCTCTCAACAACAAGATGCACGAAAAAGATTGGGACAATGTTAAGATTGATTGTAAGTGACAAGTTGATGACAAAATTTAGCAATGAAACTTTGGTTTATCTTCTTATTCTTTTACCCTGAACTTACTTTCATATATCTAACTATATAATTCAAGCAGTTAGGGGAGATAAACTTTTTCTTTTTACTTTATATGTGTTGGTTACTGGGAAAAAAGAAGTGTTGAATTCTCGATTCCGTTTGGTGGGAACTTTTTCTAGTGCATAGTCCAGCTGTACTCCGCCCAATGTTTGTTTTTGAGCTTACTTTTTACTATCAGTTTTCCAAATGTTTTTACTAACGACAGGTCGTACAGCTTTGCAGGAACTTTTAGTGAAAAGGTAACAAGAACTGTGAGGCAGTTTTCTCCACATTTAGCAGCAAAAATGAGACCTCCACTTACGTAAGTCAATTTGCCCTATACTTTTTTTTGAGAAGTATTTGATAAAGAATCTTATGTGAGTTCTGGCAATTGCCAGGCCTGTTCTTCGAGGTCGACCATCAGCTAAAAGAGCAATATATATATGTGGACGACCACGCTGGGTGTTTGTCTTTGTCTTCTCTTCTGGTATGGCTGAACTCTGAATCCATATTTTAAACAAAAATTTCCTATTTAATGGCTAAAAATTAGTTATTTGATGCTAACTGATTATTTTTTGTTTATTTATGTAGTGAGTTTCATACTTTGGTTTGTGTCATGCGGCCTCCTAACCGTTTTATGGGCGGTTGCCATTGGCCTTCTTGGTATAGTTACCTTTCCTTGTTCTATTAATATTGTCATGTTATATCTCTTAATATGTATGTCAGTTATTGGTTGTCTTGCTAACTTGTCTCTCTCTCAGCCACCGTTGTCCATGCAAGTTTTAGAACGCCCAACTTGAAAGCTCGTCTAAACACATTCCGCGAGGAGTTCCGCGCAGTTTGGCGCAATTATAGTGAGCTGTAACTTCTGTGGACCCTACTGTGTGTTGGTAAATATCGCCCCTTTACTTTTCCTTATTTCTCTGAATTTGATGTAAATTCAAGTTTCTTTTACTGGATTCTAGGAATGCTTGGGAATTTGAAAATCTTCCATGTTGAGATGCTTGTCTAAGTTTCTATACTTGGCCTACAATGCTTTCAGAAAAACCTGATGTTTATCTGTATGCACATTAGGTTTTTATTCTGAAGTTACTTTGATGTTAATTGTATGCATGTTATGTTTTTATTCTAAAGTTACTTACCAAGCAATAAATGTTAGTATAAATTCATTGAGGAAATGCAGGGTAACATAGGGTGCTAGGTCCACATTTTGCACAAGGCAATAAGAACATGCCTTAATTACGCTCTATGAACCTGATACAGTTCTCATTAGCTGTCTTGTCTGTGTTACTGACATGGAATTCTCCTTCACTGATTAACAACAATGTTCTAGCGGGAGGCGGGCGGCCAGGGTAGGCCTAGCGCCTAGGGGGTCTAGGCGGGATTTTTTATTTTAAGCCAATTTTAATATTTTAATTTACATTTATCAAAAAAAAAATAATAATATAAAGCAAAACAATAATATAAAGCAAAATAATCTATAATAAAGATAATAAAAGTCTTTGCTTAAAGTTCAAACACATTTATATTGCTACTAATGTCAAAGTTCAAAAACAAACATGCAATTGTTCAAAGTTCAAACATATTTTTAACGTATTAGTTTTATTTATAAATTTATAAACAAGATTGTTATTAAATAATAAAATTTAAAATTTCAAGAATTTTATTCCATATTAAAACTTAAGAAACTAAACATAAATTTAAGAATTATATTGAATTAAACTAAATATTACAAATGTATCATCATTTATATAATTTGAAGTTGGTTCAAGTTCAAAAATTATAACAATAATAAAATTATCCATTTTGACTTGATATTGTTCACTTCTTGTTGTGATTTGATATATTACAATCTGTATTATGAATATGGTAAATCATTAAAAAAATAAATATATCAATATCTGGTTTAGGTAGTTATTAAAATAAAAAAAATCTCTCCATATAGACCCCGCCTAGGCCCCACCTAATTTTCTGGAGAGATTTTTTTGCCGCCTTAGAGTTTAGGTGAGGCGCCTGGGGGTCTAGCGCCTAGGTGAGGCGCTAAGGGGGCCTAGCGCCTAGGCGGGGATTTTTAGAACAGTGATTAACAACATCTGCACTAGATTAGTTATCCTGCTTGTGTCCTATGACTCACTGATTTTTGTGCTATTATGTAAATTCATAATTTCATATATATTGGCCTTGTGGTGGGAGTTGAGTGGTGGAAAGAAGTGGTCAAGAATACTGAATACGAGATGATTCCTTTGAAGGGATTTTAGAAATTTGTAATTATATGTGGGCTGTGGGGCTATTCTGGTGAAGTGCCAACGTATTTTTGGGCACTTTCGTGTCGGGATGTACTTACTAAATTACTGAGCCCCCCCGCGGCCCCCGACCCCCAGAAAGGATCTTGTTAAGGAGGAGTGTGCCGGGAAGGTTTGTCCGCTTATATGTGCCGTTTATCATCGGTGTTGTTCAGACCTGAACCCTTTTATTTAAAGAAGATATCAATTGGCCTTACGTTGGCAGATTCAGCTGTGGTTTAGGTTCATGCCTTGTGTTGGCCGATTCAAATGTGCACAATTCGCACTCAGTATTTATTTAGCATTTTTCTCTTAGAGCTTGGGACTTGTGTGTTTGCAACAAAAGTTGATCGGTTTTGCCTGTCTTGTGGTAGACTAACCTTGTTAAATTTTTTACTAAAAATGAAACATATTGACGATTTTGTTAACCATACGAGTCTCTATTCCCTTCAAATTTTCTTCAGCCAAATTTTAAATATATTGGGGCACTTATGCTTTGTTATACTATTTACTTTGTGCCTGTATTAGACGATGACATCTTTCTTTTTCATGCTTTGTTAAACTATTTCGATTTGGTTGTGACTATTGTAAATTATCTCTGATTAGGGACATTGTGGCTGTTCTGAAGGTAAATGCAGTACATTCTTCTGGAATTGGGCTTGCTGTTAATGCTCTAGAGAATAATGTTGTCTGGCTGCTGAAAAATCTCAAGTAACCGGCTGCTAATCAATGAAGATCACTCACTAGCGTGTAAATTTCCGGAACTTTAATTGCACTAGAAACTAATATTGCCATTTATGATTCATATTAAAGAGATGGATATATCTTTGCAGATAGAAGTTTCATATAATTTGGGGCTGCAGTCGGAGTCCATTCAGTTTCTATTAAGAATTCTTGTAGTACTCATCCTTAGAAGTTTGTAGTTTGTGCTAATTTCAAGTCCTTGTTAGTACATAGCATGCGAAATCCTGTCGTTTTGTTATTACAAATGTGACGGCCTTTGTGTTTGTCACTATGCTTAAATTTTCATCCTAGCCGTAAAACTTTGATCCCTGGGATATCAACGGTGATGTTTGGATTGTGAAAGGTATGGGACATGGAATCTGTCCAAGTTTAAAATAAATTTCTAAATTACTCACTATCCATTCAAATAGTATTTCCTCTAATCTAAAATGATAGATTGCAGGTAAAATGTCTTGTGTTTATACATTAGTTTGCCAGGACAGAAGAAAAGTGTTGCAAGATTTTTTAGTCACTGTTTGGAGATGCCAAACAACCCCCTTTCATATAATTTTAAATCCCTCTTTCCATGAACGGATAATATTAGATTTGGCAAACGGGCGGACTTGGCCCAAATGGGCCTGGCGAGTGGCTGGACGGGACAAAAAAGTTTGAATTTTGTTGGGTTAAAATTTTGCAGCCCAAAGCCCGTGGTGGGTAAGCGGGCGGGGTCGGTCCGCAGGCCGAGACCAATTCATGTTTATTTTATGTTATTTTTTGGTTTGATTCAAACGGACTGGGCGGGTGGCGGACCAGGCTAAAAACGTTCGGATTTTATTGGACTAAAATTTTATAGCCCAGAGCCTGAGCCAACCCGCGGGCTTGGGCTTGATTTGCCAGGTCTAAGAATGTTAAACTCTACTAGTTTCTTATATATAGTTTAATAATTGAAGCCTTCAATCCCCTTTTCATTCAAATTTGCTTTAACATTTAAATAGCGTCATCTTTTTTTAATACAATATATTATATTTAATGTTATACAATTATTTTTTTAATATTTATTTGTACATAACTCTAGAACGGATATAAATAATCAGAACTTTTTTTAAAAATAAAATAATATTAAAAAAAATTGTCCCACTTATTTTTTTTTTTATTTACAAAAATGTCAGCAGCCGCGGACTCACTTGTTGATTTAGATTCGTCCACTATAAATATTAAATAATTAGAAGGTCAGGATAAAAGAGAGATACACGTCACATAATTATTATTTTATCTTAAAATAATGCTACTATTATATTATATAAGGCAAACATTGCTATTTATCTTATCGCTATATATAATTTCACTATTGGGATTGGCTCAATCTAAATTCCTACCCGCTTAATATATGTTGATAATAGGTAGTTGTCGCGTATCAGATGATAATAAAAACCCTCAAAATAAGGCCAAAGGTACCACCAAGATTGCTAAACCTATTCGTTTATATCAGCTACCTCTCTACGTTGGCAATGACCTCAGATATTGCCGCATGCAGTTACGGTCATGGTGGCGGTTGCGGCGGTCATGGCTTGCGGTTCAAGTCTATACACTCAAAACTTAGTATAAGAGTGTTTAATACATGTACTAGCTGGTATTATTAGGGGTTTTGAAACTTCAACAACTCATTATTATTTTTTTTATTTGAGTTATGAGGTTATTAATTATACAAGCAGGGATACTATGATTTTTATATATAGTTAATTGATTTTGACATATAACCGAAATCTTACTCTTTAATTTATTGTTCTTGTTGATTTTTAATTTTTAATTTTTAATTATATTAAGATAATTAATATATGCTACACTAAACATATATAACTGTTAACTGAAACTATCTAAATATATATTAATTCTAAGTGAACATTAATTTTACAGCATTTAATATCTAAATATTAGTATTAATTATCTATCTTCCTATTTGTATGTCGGACTCATTAAGCGGGGACTAATCTTGGATACAAATAAGGACTTAAAATAGTTCGTCAGATAGTTAAATTTATCGACATAATTTTATTATTATAACACTTATAATAGTCTCCAAAATTAGAAATATATTTGTAAAACGATGACTTTTTTAAAGATAATTTTATATTTTTCAAATATAACCTTAGTATATACTCCATTAACTAGAAATTCGGTTGTGGTGGTATGATGTTGAAAATGATAGTGAAAAAATAATGTTAAATTAAGAATATCATGTCACTTTATAGTCTTAAAATTTAAATGTATCTCTAATTTTAGAACAGATTAAAAAAAAATGTATCATTAAATTTGAAACAGAGAGAGTATTATTTTATTATTTTTAGGCGTATATGTGAAATAAAAGTATATCTTTAATATTTTTAAAATTTTCATATAAAAATATTTTTGTAGAACAAAGGGTGAAAATTATACAACACTTGGAAAGTACATATCTAATTTCGATTTTTTACTATCTCACAAGGCTGGAATTTATATTTTTTATGACTCAAGTCTAAATCAACGTGCATATCAATTTCTTTAAGATAATTTTTAATTTATATGAATTATGGATATTGATATTATTACAAATAATTATTAGTAAATAAAGTGAAAATAATTATTGATTTTAGTACTGTAATTAGTGATTTGTAGTTGTATTAAAATAATAATTCACATTTTTAATTTTCAAAATGGATAAGATAATCACATGATCACATGAATATCACTTTAATTATCTGAAAAATATAATATACATTATCAACAGTTATCTAAAAAAAAGTTAGACGAGTCCTTCTACACATTGCAATAAAATTTCAATTTTTATTGTGTATAAATATAGAAAATTGACAAAATAAAAATTGGATCTATAGGGACGATTTTTATAATACATGTATAAATAATTAATATATTTAATCATATTTTTATGTTTATCCCAAATATAGATCTTTTCCTTTTTTAGATTGTTTGATCAGTTAATTTGCTATATAGCACTTCTATTTCAATCAAAAGACAGTCCCTCTCTCTTTCTTCTTCTTCTTCTCAGAGCAACCCCATCACGGGTCTGACTCAGTCTCCCTCCATCCAGACTCGGTTCGTACGAATGGACTCAGTATCCAGCTGCAGCCATGGATCCTACTCGAGCTTTTGTAAAGAACGTCAAGCGTGTTGTCGTAAAGGTTTCATTGCTGCCTTCAAATTAATAATATAATATAAGTTTGCATGCTAACCGGATCAAGCTTTCTTTACGTTGATTTACATATCAATCGGTCAAAATGATAAAAATATATATATATATATATATATATATATATATATATATCAGTGTGGATATATATTTAGATATATGTATATATGTATATATACGTGCATAGTTATATAAGTAAGCTTTGGTACATCCAGATTCCATGCATGTGAGTTGATGATACCTCACAAGTTTAACATTTCCCAAATATCTTGGTTTTTAAATTAATTAGTTATTTTAGGACGATGAGGATTTGGGCACAGACGAAAATGTGACTGGTAATTGTTTTTTTTTTTTTTCTGTAGAAAAATCAAGTTTCTGCATTTTATTGTCTGTTTTCTGGAGAATTATGCAGCTTCTAACAAGTATATCAAAAGTTTTCAACTGTTGTAATTAATATTTACTACTTTCGTTCATAAAAGATTGTTGTTTAAGGTTTTTGTACATGGATTAAGAAAAAACCATTTATCAAGTAAAATTTGTTTAAAATTCCATTACTACCCCTTTATGGGAAGTTCAAAATTATTAATACGAACAATGAGAGAAGGTAGGGGTAATATAGGAAAATAAATAATTTATTCTCCCCGAAAGTTACAAACTTTTTGGAACAAATTTTACCTTCTAAAACGACAATCTTTCAGGAACGGAGGGAGTAGTATAGTATTGACTTGAAAAATGATATAAGCCCTGTAATTTCAAAAAATGGCCTTGTATATGAAACACATTTAAAGAACAGGAGGACCACTTGGGATAATCAAAACAGGCATCTGCGGAAATAATTTCCTTAAGAAAAGTTTTCACACACTGTTGTGTGATAGTGTGGATAATATCAACGAATTTCATTGGTCTACCTGCTTATAATTCTGTATCCCATGAGATGAATTACTGCTATCTTTCTCTTTAGATAAATATGTTATGTTAAATTTGTTTTTAGTTTGGGGATTTGATGTTATCAGTAATCTTTATGTAAAACGCTGAAGGTAGGAACAGCTGTTGTTACGCGAAGTGATGGAAGGTTGGCAGTCGGCAGAGTAGGAGCTATTTTTGAGCAGGTAACTGAGTATCTTACGCTGCCTACTTTTTTAGAACCAGAGGAATCAACTAGCTAGATTTTGATATTTTGTTTCTTCACAAAGACTTCATCAATTCCAAAATCATATATACATTTATAAAAGATGAATTTTAAGGAAAATTTTATTTTTCCAAACATATTCCTAACATTAATGTAGTACGTACTTAGTTTTGGCATGTTAGTACTCAATCTACCTACCTTATACGTCATGGCATGTTGGGAATGTCATGTGACTTTATCGTCTAAAACTAGAAATGTATCTCTTAAGTTTGGAACGGACTAAAAATGAAGATAAAAAGGAAAAGGGAAAATAGGGAAAGGCATATTAAGTTAAGATGAGGCATCACACATTTATGCTCTTATTTATGCCTTGTATTCTTGAGTTGTTGAGAATCTCTTCTTCTCTTTATTCCTTGTGGGTGAAGTATATTGCTGACAATCTTGTGTACCGATTGATCTGCCTGCAGCTTGAAAAGTTAAACTCCCTTGGCTTTGAAATTATTTTAGTGACTTCAGGTGCAGTTGGAGCAGGTCGCCAAAGGCTTAAATACAGAAAACTAATCAATAGCAGGTTCTTGTTATTTCTTTTTGCTATAATAGTTGATATTTATATTTTCTGATAGCCAAACAATAAGGTTCAAGTTTCTAAGAAATAGTTGAAATCTTGAATATCTTTACTTACCCGAAATTTGTATAAAAGTTGAAGTGCAGCATATTTATGTACTACTATATGTAATACGGCAGTCCTACTTGTCAGTCTTTTACTAGAGGATGGAACCATGAAATTTTAACAGGAGAGGGCATTGTCTACTAAGTAATTTGTGTATTTCTCTTGCAGTTTTGCTGATCTCCAAAAGCCTCAGGTTGAACTTGATGGAAAGGCATGTGCATCTGTCGGACAGAATGGCCTCATGGCACTCTATGATACCTTGCTCAGCCAGGTAAATGTTGAGCATGTTCATTACTGCAGTTTTAAACAAAATTAGAATTGTTAATACCTTCTCCTAGATCTTTCTGGTTCAGTTTCGGTTTGTGATTAAAAAGTGCTCTTCTTTTTCAGCTGGATGTGACCTCTTCTCAACTTGTAGTCACAGATAATGATTTCAAGAACGCAGACTTCAGAGTGCAACTTTCTCAAACAGTGAATTTTTTGTTAGCTCTGAGGAGTATTCCAATTTTTAACGAAAATGATGCAATTAGTACCAGAAAAGCTCCATATGAGGTATGTGACTTCACTATATCCACCCCTGCCTCTGCATATGATTGGTTTTACTGCATATGTTTTTTTCTGTTTTCATTCTCTCATCCTATTTCTTATGTGTTTATTTTTGGTTGGTCTAAATAATCTCTCTTGTGATAGAAATCATTGTTTCTATTGCTTTTCATGTTTTAGTCTTCCTAATTATCTTACCGTCACTTTTTCTTTGCCAATCCTTATTTTACTTGTCGAAAAGGTTCAGTCATTTTTTTAATTCCAAATTTACGACATTGTTGACTATATTATCTCAGTTTGGAGGCTTGATCAATAATAATTAGAAGGGAATTTCATGACCATAACATAGTTGACAGGCACATGCATAAAATCTATAGGCATAGGATTACTTCGTTCTTCTGATAATGCTAGATGATTTGTCATCTCTAATAAATCTGCTAATTCTGATTATGACACCATTTGCAGGATTCTTCTGGTATCTTTTGGGATAATGACAGTTTGGAAGCTCTACTGGCTATGGAACTAAAAGCTGATCTTCTTGTGTTGTTGAGTGATGTAGATGGCCTTTATAGTGGCCCTCCTTGTGATCCACGTTCAAAGCTATTGCCTACATATTGTAAAGAAAAACACCAAGGTGTAATTGCATTTGGAGATAAATCGAGGATGGGCAGAGGGGGAATGGATGCAAAAGTAAAAGCTGCTGTAAATGCAGCTTATGGTGGTACCCCCGTTGTCGTTGCCAGGTAAAATTCCATCTCACACACAATAATTTCTTGTACTACATTCTATGACAGAATTACATATCAGTTCCACCAACATAGCGTTGTTGGTCTTTTGACTTTTATCCTCTTTCTTTTGGTACAATATAGTTACATACTTATATTGAACTTGGTCTGCTCCATCTCTAGTTGATTAATAAGGCTTGTCTAGACGACATGTCAATGTCTTTCTCATTAGTTTGCCACATTAACAACTTAATTTAAGGTGTTGTACAGGAAAGTTACATGAGAAAAGACTTCAATAATTTTTAGCCTTGTGAAATTCCGTTGTTATCTGTAATGTACTAGGATCCTATAGTTTTCAATTCTTTTCATGTATACACTCTAAATATGTTTCCATCATGTTGGAAGCGGCTTTGCAGCTGACAACATCATAAAGGTGCTAAACGGAGAACGTATTGGTACTCTCTTTCATCAAAATGCAAGTTCATGGATCACAATCACTGAAGTTGGTGCACGTGACATGGCGGTTGCAGCACGAGATTCTTCCAGACAGCTTCAGGTAAATGCTATCACATTCCTAGAAATCTCACACCCTGGGTTTCTTGTACCAAACTACCAATAGAACTTTTTAATTACAAAAATAATCTTTTGAAACTTGTACTTTAATTTAAGCTAATATAATTGATTTGCATTGCATTGCAGGGATTACCTTCAGAAGATAGGAGGAAAATTTTGTTGGATGTAGCTGCTGCACTGGAGGCAAATGAAAGTTTAATATCTAATGAGAATGAAGCTGATGTTATTGCTGCTCGGGAAGCAGGATATGATGAGTCATTAATAGCTCGTTTGGCCTTGAAACCTGGGAAGGCAAGTAATTAATAGCTAGTTTATTGCTGGAATTTTCATGTTTGATCAATAACATATATTTTATGTAATTAATAACCTATTATTTCACCTTTTGAGGAATTGAAAGTAACCCTCAAAATTCTTGCTATATTCTGATAGTGTTCATTTGATGTTGCAGATCTGTGCTCTAGCAAATTCTATTCGTACACTTGCAGATATGGAAGAACCCATAGGTCATATTTTAAAGAAAACAGAGGTAAGGAAGTTTACATGGAACTGTGACAGGTTAGTGAGTGTTTGAGATTCGTATATAGATATCCATGACGCACGCTTTCCAAATATATTACATATTGTGGTAACTGATTTTACATATGAAATATTAGCAAAATGAAACAAATGTGCCTTTATCATTATTATTATTTATTTTTATTACATCATTGAAAATGATAAGGCACATTGTCACATCAACTAACTATGTTTCGGTCCAGCTTGCAGAGGGACTCATCTTGGAGAAGAAAACATGTCCTTTGGGTGTTTTACTTATTGTTTTTGAGTCTTGACCTGATGCACTAGTTCAGGTAAGAAAGAGTACCTTAAATTATTAAATCCTCTTGTATATTTTTCACTTAACACGGATATCTTATTGTCACCTCAGTTTTTTGGTACTGTATATTCTGTATCCTTTTTTTTTTATAAGACTTTTGGTACTAATTTTTTTTAACCATTCTTTTTCTCCTTTTTTCCCCAAAACTGAAACAACAGATAGCCTCTTTGGCAATTTGGAGTGGGAATGGTCTACTGTTGAAGGGAGGGAAAGAAGCTAGGCGCTCAAATGCAATCTTGCACAAGGTCTGATTTTTTAAAGAAATACTTATTCCTAAATTATTCTGAACGGTTTGTATTTACTTTCCCTTGGATGCTTTTATAGCTTAAAATCATTGTGTCATTGCAAATATTATTTTCTTTTATAGGTAATTACTGGTGCCATCCCAGATATTGTTGGAGATAAGCTTATTGGACTTGTGACTTTAAGAGAGGAGATACCTGATCTCCTTAAGGTGGGTACTGTAATGGCATAGTTGATGGTTCTTCAGACTAAAACGCGTTTTAACTGATTTAATCTGTTCCAGCTTGATGATGTGATAGATCTTGTGATCCCTAGAGGCAGCAACAAACTTGTATCCCAAATAAAGAATTCAACGAAAATACCTGTTCTTGGTCACGCTGCTGAGAGATATTTTTAACAGTTAGTAATTTCTTTCTGAACCACAAATTTTCCATTAGAAACAGGAAGAAACTAGAGTTAAATGGCTAAAGTTTCACCATTTCCTGCCCAGATGGAATTTGCCATATTTATGTTGATAAGTTGGTCAATATTGATAATTTTAATTGCTATCTCTGAGTATCTCTTGTTATCAGATGTACACATCTAGATATTCCTTTTACAACATCTTAGTCTCTATTATTGTTGAAATTGTGTGTTACAGTGTTATCTGAGTCATTTTTGTCATCTCTCTTAGGAAACACTTCTTGTACACCAGGATTTGTCAACTAATGGTGGGATTCAAGAGCTTGTTATTGCTCTTGAACACGAAGGTGCGACTTATTTTTATACCTCTATGAATTTTGTTTAGACGTACGAATTCATTATTTCTTGCCAGGTTAAAAGTTACAACCTTTATAATAATTTGTTATAGTATTCATGAAGGTTTGCCTGATGCAGTTGACTTGTAACATTTGATCTTAAATAGAAAAGGAAGCCCACACATTGTAATTGATTTATGTTGGTGCAATTTCACAAGTCCAGCACTGTAAGGCTTGAATCTGGAATTCTCACACTTTGGCCCATTCATTGCTGATGTAATGAGTCATATCAGATTTCTGCTTGCACAAGCATGGTTGATGAACACATTCTCATGCTATTCTTCTAGAGAAGTAATATTAGGCAAAAGCAAACAAATCCACCTCGATCCATCTTTTGCAGGTGTTAGTATATATGGTGGACCACGAGCAAGTGCTTTGTTAGATATTTCAGATGTAAATTCATTTCATCACGAGTACAGCTCAATGGCTTTTGCAATTGAAATTGTTGATAATGTGGATGCTGCCATCAATCATATACGTCAACATGGAAGGCATGTTGACGTTATACCCACCCATTCTTGTTTGGGTTTGTAAGTAAATTCTTATAAATTAAGGTGAAGGTCGAGACTTTTGTTTTCTTTTGCAGTGGCCACACCGAGTGCATTGTCACAGAAGATGCTGAAGTTGCTGAATATTTCTTAGGTCAAGTTGACAGGTAACTTCATTTTTTGCATCCCAATCATCAAAGTAATTGATATAAAATAACTAGTGGCACATGCATGTTTTGTTAATTGTTGACGGTACCTTATGGGTTTGCTGCTATTCACCTTGGCAGTGCTGCAGTTTTTCATAATGCAAGCACAAGATTTTGTGATGGAGCTCGTTTTGGACTAGGGGCAGAGGTATGAGATGTTAGTTGGATTCGAGTAAAAGCTTAATTTCCTTCTCGATCTTACATGTTGGTATTGTGTGATGTTCAAAGGTTGGTATAAATACAAGTAAGATTCATGCTCGAGGTCCGGTAGGAGTTGAAGGACTGTTAACAACACGATGGTATGTGAATTTTCTTCTTCATATGAACCACCACCCATGACCAATAATTTGCATGCTTATCCCAATACCTTTCTTTATGTTTTGAGTGTAGGATTCTCAGAGGTAAAGGACAAGTGGTTGAGGGTGATAAAGGGGTCACCTACACCCATAACAACATTTGCCATTGATTCCTAGTTTTGGGAAGATTAAAAGGTGCTTTTTTTTCAAAGTCACCGCCAATTTTGTGTGTTTGGCTAAATTAAATTTTACTTTTATGTCACCATACTATTTATTTTCCTTGTAATAATCATAAATTTAGTAAAGAGAAAACTCTTATTCTTATTTTTTATTTTTTTTATTATTTCCTATTAAAGGAAAGAATCTACAAATTAAAGTTGTTTGGTGGTTGAGATAGAAGGAAGGAAGAATGTCTCCAGTTTCCAGTTTCCAGTTTCCAAATGGTTAAATGAAATGATGCAATTGCAGCCTAAGAATACACATTTGAGTTTTAAACCTTATTAAGATAAATACATCAAATGCATATTTTTTGCTCTATTTACACCCAAAAAAAGACATTATTTGATTTTTTTGTAAAGTCATTTATGAAAAAATATTATTGAAAGTATTATTACGTGTAAAATTGATATTTTCAAAATTAAATTATAATTTAAATTTTTGAAAAATTTAAACTAATCAAGATGAAGTTAAATGAGGAACATAGGAAATAATAAATAAAATGAGAGGTGATCCAAATTTTAAAGAGTAATAATTGAACGAATGGAATGGAAGAGTAATTTTTTTTTTTAACATTTCAAATGAATGTTTGTTGGTGAGTGTCGTAATGTAATGTCATATATATGTACACTGCATGAAAGTACAACATAATGAAATTCTTTCTCCGTTTCAACAATTTTATTTTTTTTTCTTGTCCAAATTAATTAGAATGAATTTGAACTGTGCTCGCCCAAATTTAAAATGGGTTCTATCTTATTAATATAGATATTTTATTGAAATAAATTTTATTCTATATCTCTTATATAAAATAAACTATGTTAATAATATTTATAGTATTAATAAAAATAATTAATAAATAAAAATTTATTAATAAATAATTAAATAAACATATTTAAATTTAATTATGACAAGTCACAAATTCCTACCAAAAAAATAATCATGTCCCACCTATTTATAGGCCTCCCAATAACCTAATCTACGTAATTATTTCCCGTATTGGGAAATATGATATACGCCTACTATCTGACGTGGCGTAATTAACGGAGTCCTTAACGGCCAACGGGGAGTATATTCTAGTACAAGGAAAACGACAACGGAGATATTTCGACTCTTCCCGACCAAAATAACGTAAAACTAAATAATCACTGGAAAAAGCTAAAGCAAATCCACGTATGACTGTCAGTCTCTCACAAAAGGCCAAACCCAAAAAGGAAATCAACCTCCATTACCGCTAAATTTCTTATTTTCCCCCATTGTATACAAACTATTAATTACTCATATTAAACAATAAATAAATTACAAAACAAATCATCAAGAACTGATCTTTTTTGGGCTTCTCCTTGACCCAAAAAGTTTGATGATTTTGATTTGGCTCATTGGCTGTGGTTAAATCTCTTTAAATCCAACAAGATCGCATTTTTCTTGAAACAAACCTCGTCATCATACTTTTAGTTCTAGTTGTACAAATCTGTGTATATATTTGGCTTCAACAGGAAAAGATTATTGGAATCTTGGGTCTTTATTAGGGTTCTTTAATTTGGGGAAAAGGGTCCAGCTGAAAGGGGAAGAAGTTAGGTAGAGAGAGAGAGAGAGAGAGAATTGGAAAGTGAATTTAATTGGAGAGAGAAGATATGAAGGAGTTGATAGGGAGTCCTGGGATGGTGAGTGGGCTGCTATTGAGGATAGGGCAGTTTTTGTTTGCTGCTGCTTCAATTGGAGTTATGGTATCTGCTCCGGGCTTCTCTAATTACACTGCTTTCTGGTATATTTTCACTCTTTGTGCTTAAATCTTTATTGGGTTTTATTGTTTATTGTTATTGTTTTGATTCTCTCTGAGTTCATACTTATTATATGGAGTATAACTCTTTTGATGACAGTTTGTATCCTTGTATTTTTGTTTAATATTGTTGAGACCAGCTACACATTTTGATTGGAATATTATTAGCTAATTCAGTTAACACCATCTAATACGCTTTGTATCAAAACTGAGTTCAAGTGTGTTTCTATTGTTCTGTTTGATTTGCATATAACTTTTGCATCAATTTGCCAAAAATGAACTGTACTTTTCCAGCTACAACCATTATTAACTCGAAGTTACAGGGAAATGGATACCTCCTTAAATTGTATGTTTCTTTGTATTGCTATTACAGTAGCATTGTTTTAGTGAGAACCGATATAACTATATTAAGTTACTTGTGAAGGACTCTGTTGGTTATTCATGTATAAACTACTTAAGTGATCTTTTCCGGCATCTCATATTTGATGTCCTCTATTGCCACAGAAATATGTCCGTCACCTAAAAAGTGCCGTTGATAAGTTGTAGAGGTGTTCTTCGTGCTCATAGTTTTGTAATGTCATGGCCCCATCGAATGACTGATGATTGCCATACAATCATTAAGTTTCTAGAGTTGATTCTTACATCGTTGAAATTCAACAAAATTTCTTTAGAAAAACAAGTTCCTATACTTCAATGTAAATACTGAATCATATTACAAGCTTATCATGGATAATAGAGTATATTATAGACTATAGAGGACTAAAGGTTTATCATTGGAACGTATGTAGCCAAGGGCATTCTGCTAGTTATGGAATAACGGAGTACTGTTTAGATTTAGAAGGTTGTGTCTGACTGTGGCAGGAGTCAACTTTACTTTAATAGTTGTTTGATTATATATTCTGGTTTCGGCCATCAAGCATGCAGGAAACTCGTCTGGCATAATTATTTGGGATACAATACATGTTAATGGCTCCACTATCATCATCTTGTAATGTCGGTGTCCTTTACTTTTTCTACCTGAAAGAAAATTTATTGTTTCAAATAAATTTACGTGAAAATGATAGGAGCTGGGGTCTGGTAATAAGTTTTTTTTTGAGTAAATATGATAGAGATTGAGAGGGAGGGGAGGGGAGGGGAGGGGAGGGAAGGGAGGAAAATTAGTAATGCACGCGTACCAGGGTTGTTTACATATGTTGAGTCATATTCTGATATCTCAGTCTCTACTGCTTATGTCATGCTTGAAACAACTAGTGGTTAGATCTGCTCATTTTTCACTATAACTGATTAGACAGTTGTCTTTCTTGCTATCATAGGAACAGTTCATTAACCATCAAATGTAGCTCAGTTTTTCTGACAAGATATTATGTTTGGATACAGCTATTTAATTGCGTCAATGGGACTTCAAGTATTATGGAGCTTTGGACTTGCTTGCCTTGATGTCTATGCTTTAAGAATAAAGAGAGACCTTCAAAATCCAGTCCTAGTCAGCCTTTTTGTTGTTGGTGATTGGGTATTTAGCTTATCTCTTGAACTCAATCATTTACTCCTCTATTCTGTGTGAGATATGTTATGCTTCATGAGTTTTACCTTGATGGTAGGATGCATATGTGTTCTTTAACTTTTCTGGTTATTTCTTCATAATAACATCTTAGTGGTTGTGGCTCCAATATCTTTATGTGAAGCGTTCCCTATTTATATGGGTATAATACTACTAGTCTACTAGCATTAAGCTACAACTTCATTTATTCCAAAGAAGTTATTGCATACAAAATGATGCATTATTCAACTGTAATTCCTTCATGCACTTCTTATGTCTCACAGTGCTGTTCTTTTGTTAAATCATTAGTTGGATGATTTGATTTGATTTTAACTTTAAAGGAATATGTGCCAAGAATAATAATACAAGGAAAAACAGAAACATGGGGGGTGGAACTTAAGGCCTTGTCTTACAAAAGAAATCCAATAGGACTATGAACTAATAAATAGTAAGGCCTAAAAAGATATAGACAATGGATATCGGCCTTGTAACACTCGTGCACCTCAACTAGCTGACATTTCTGGAACAAAATGATAGAAAATATCAGACCTGTGAGCAAGAGCAGCAGTAGCTAAAAAGCCTGCTGTATGAATTCCTTGCCTATAAACATGAAGCACCTTAGAGGTTGGTGGAAGAAGATTTTGACTATCTCGGATGCCTGTTCTGCCATGGAGCTACAATAGCATCAACTAAAACTTGTAAATCACATTCAACCTCAAAGGGCTGGATATGAATACCGTAGCATAGCTTGAAACCAGTTTTCTAAGCAAGCGCCTCAGCCTGCATGTTAGTGCCCTCATTTAAAAGTAGAGAATGCAGCAAACTATGTGACCTGAAAAGTTTCTTAAAACCCCTCCACTTGTGGAAACCTTGTTCCTGGAAGGACCATTAGTACTGATTTGAAGCCTGACATTAGGGGAATCCAACTAAGGCATTTGCTTCTCTGGGCTGCTAATTTTTTTACAGGAAGAGAAAAGGTATTTAAGTATACGCCATCTTGTAAGCTTTATAAAGTTTTTTGGAACAAAGGGATGCTGCACTTCAAAGAGCAGTGACTTAATATTTTTTTCTTGTGAGTTATCACAGCACTGCTGTCAAGAGTAGCTGAATGAAAAGCAGTTCTACTCCTGTGTTTCCAGATCTCCCAAAGAGCACAAAAATTGTAGAAATTCTCAATTATTCCTTATCATTAAGGAGTTCGCCACTTAGCCAGCTAGGTTCTTACATATCCTATTTTTATTAAGTCCTAATCACTTATCTTTAATTTTATTATTTATGCTTTAGATGCGATTGGACTGATTCCAACACAAGAAATCATTCTTACACAGTTACACCTTTAGATCAGCACCTCTGAGTATCGAAACTAACGTAAAATTTTTGGCTAGCCGGTTAACTGAAAACCTTTATGTAGGGCCGGGAAGTTTAGCGTAATAAATTTGTAAATGTTAGGCTTACGTGGATTCTTGAACTTCATCTTGGTTTCCTTTTACTCTTTAGATTTTTCTTTTCATGTTTCCCTTAATTTTGCTGGGGTTGGAGGATATTTTCAACGGTCTCATTGGCTTTTAATATTGGATCTTGTGTTCCCTTTAGCTTAAATTTTCATCCTTCATCCCTTGTCCTCTCTATTTTGTTGCGTAGTAAAAAGCACACAGTTGTTTTTGTTAGCCTAAGCATCCTTCTTGATTGTGTTTGCATGATCTGTAAACTTGCTACCCTTGTTGTAATTTATCACCTTTGTATTATCCGATTCGGGAAGCCATCTAACTGCTTTATGTAATGATTTCTGTATCAACTTTAATCACAATAATTATATAAAACGCAGGTCACTGCTACTTTATCACTTGCAGCTGCATGCTCATCAGCAGGGGTTGCAGTTTTATATGCAAGAGACTTTGATTTCTGCAAGGTTCATTTTCATATCCCATGCGGCAGATATGAACTCTCCGTAGCTCTGGCTTTCGTCACCTGGTTCTTTATTGCCATATCTTCTCATGTAATGTTCTGGATCTTAGCCTCAGTATAAATCATGCTCAGTTTACCATTTCATGCATTACATTATTGCAACACCCTCTATGTACATCTAAATTCCTTGAATTTTTTTTGCTTTTATAGTTTGACAAGTTTATTGATAACTACAGTTGAAATCCTGAATCTAATTCTTCTTGTTCCCCATTTCACACACACACACACACACACACACACACACACACACACACACACATCAAAAAAACTTACTTCTTTTCATTTTTCTTTCTTTATTCTTCAGTCTCCCTCTTGCATCATTTCTTATTACTCTGTTCAAGCTTCATATCCATTTCTCAGACACGTACGGTACACAAATAATGTTGAATTTTGATAAATTCAAAAGGTTTGATTCTTTATTCATTAAAATGAGCACAAGCTAGAGATCAAAAGTTACAGACTTCCATCCTTTCCTATAAACAGACAAAAAATGATAGGACTGTATCTTAAAAAAAAAAAAAATTGGTTGAAAGATTGTATCTTTAAAATGAGATATGAATGTTTAATTTAAAAGGTACAAGTATTCTTAATAACTATTGACTCTTGGTGCTTTATAAATAGGTGTGATCTGCTGTTATTTAGAACCAAGTATTGTACAGCAGAAAGAGACCTCTTTTTTTCTTTCTAAAATTAGGATAATTATTGTTGCAATAATTTATTTATTTTTGAAAAATTACCAAAATCACTATCCGAATTAATTTCCACCGAAGACTTTTTTGCATCCAGGTGGCAATTCCCTGCAACGCTGTACAAATATATTGAAATAATCAAGTTAAATTTTAAGTCCGAATCGAATCAAATTTATCGAAACAAGGTCTTAATTTACTAGTACAATAATACGTTCTTAGGTTATCTGGTTATCTTAGGCCACCACAAACTCACTCAAAAGGTCACTAAAATTAATATTGTTAGTAACTTAAATAATCTTTATATATAAACAAATTTTTCTAATATATCTTTCATGTGTGATTGGTGTATTATATATATATATATATATATATATATATATATATATACTTTTTCATAACATCTCAAATAACCCATTTTCTTTCCTCCATTTCATTCGGAAACTGAGTCCTGACCAGGCAAACATTCCAACAAATAATAGGAAAAATAAAATTAAAAAAGATAATATAATCTACACGTACAATTAAAAGAAAAAGGCTAAAGCGCACACAAACTAAAACTAATAGATTGATGATATAACACTTAATATAGCTTGGCCCTTTTGAACATCCAACAGATAAACTTTCCTCACAATCGACAACCCATATATTTAGTTATCACGAGGATCGAAAGTCAGATACCCCTTTATCTTACTCATCCGTCCGTCTTTACCCCCTTTAGGCGATGGTTTTGATTAAATACAATGGTGCTTATACTTTTAGTGACGCTTATATGTTGTCCGTCAAGCTAAAAGTATAGACGACGGTTATTTAATCAAAATCATCGCCTAAAGAAAAAAATAAACACGAATGAGTAAGATAAAGGGATATCTTACTTCGATCCCGACCATATATATTTACACATGCAAAGCCGTCTTCGATCCCTTGAGCTTCATATTTTTCCACTCAAGCTAACAACATAGAAGCCCGTGGCCCTTTTGGTTATCCACAAACTTTATTATTACACAACCATTTGAAAAACCCAACAAAATAAAAGCTTGTCACACTTAAGTACTTATCTACTTACATTTATATATCAAGTCTGCCATATATATATATATATATATATATATATATATATATATATATATATGTGATCACGATCAGTAAATGCTTTATTTTTTTCTTCACTGCTTCTTACTCCTTTTTAGCGACGGATGGCTGACGATTTCATCATATTAAACCGTCTATATACTTTTAAGCGACGCTTATATGTTGTTCGTCGTTAAAAGTCCCCTAAAACCGTAGCCATCCGTCGCTAAAGCTTTAGGAGAGTGATGATGAAAGAAATAAGGGTATGACTGATCCTCTTCTATATATATATATATATATATGCGCCTTACGGTTTCCTTAGGCACGTAAATTCTGTATCATCGATCTTCATCAATATTAATCTTTCAGCAATGGCGACGACTTAATAGCACGCACGGTGAGAAGTGAAATGAACGCCCGGTGACTGAAGTACTCCTGAGGATAAAGTACTCCTTTTAGTGGCAGCGGAAGGCGATGAAGATGACGGCAAACCAAGATGAGATTGGAGAATTTGGAACCTGCCCGAATCACCGGGAAGTCTCATGTAAGAAGCCGAAGGTGATTGATCAGTTAGTAGTAATCCACCATTCTTGTATTGCACTATGGCTTTATACACAAATGGAATTAGGCCCTCCATTGGTTTTTCCTTTTTGTGAACATGCATGTATATATTAACTACAAATGGAGGAGGAATTGGTTTAAAAGAAAGGGAGGGAGAGGGAGAGGGAGAGGGAGAGGGAGAGGGAGGGGTGAGGATGAGTGGGAGGGGAGGATAGTGACGTGGAGTATAGTAGGGTTGGAGTCCAGCTATTTACGCTAATCCTTTTTATGAATGCTCCATTTATGCATCCATTTACCAGCTCCCTTTCACGTTATATATATATTGGAAAAATCTGACTTATACATATGTAAGTTCCAAATGTATAAAGTCGACTGACTGATAGAACAGTAGTACTCACTCTACTACCGTAGAAGCGTAGAATAAATTCTTAGATCGTAGAGTGACTATATACTCTACAATCGTAATGACTTAACTCTACGATAACAGATTGTGTACATTTGGGAGTCTACACAACATGCAAACTCCATTAACCCATATATATATATATATATATATATATATATATATATATATATATATATATAACTCATTTTGAATTTGGGGGGAAAAACACAATGATGGTTTAGATTCATTCTAATTGATTTGGACCGGAAAGGGTGGTGGGAGAAGAAGGAAGAGAGAGAAGAAATTAAAATGAGATTGTTGAAACGGAGAGAGTGAGAATTTTGTTACACAATTACTAGTGTATATATATATATATATATATATATATATAATGTATCATATTTTGTTACACAATTACTAGTGTATATATATATATATATATATATAAGAGCTTAAATTGTGTATCATTGTAGTATACCAGTACTATATTTTTTGTTTGGTGAGATTTAGCTTTAAGATATAGGGTTGGTTGGTACACGTCGATTAGTTTTAATATTTTTCATTCTTAAACTAATTCCAGGGACACTATTTTCTTGTTTGCTAAGTTACATCATACATTCATATATTAACATCTTTTATTGTAGTTTGGTAGTTTTAGGTAGAGGCAGGACCAATTTTTTTTTTTAAAGGGAAAAAGAAATTTTTATTGAAAACCTGAATGATTACAAAAAATTTAGATAGGGAGGTAGAGGCAGTATATATGTATGCACTATATATGCTGCACATATGTATATAGTTAACCTCATCCTGAATTGAGAGTTTTATTTGACTTAAAAAACACATATTCCATCTTTTTTTAAAAAAAAATCATTAATTTTATTTTTAAATTCGATTGTCAAAATTCATGACTTTAATTTTATTTTAAAAAAATCCAATTAATGAAATTCATTTAATTTTTAAAACTTAGGGAAAACTATTAAGTTAATAATATGAAGAGAGTATGACTATATTTTGAGTATATATATTATACTACGTACGTTAGCAATATCAAGATACGACATTTTGATCAAACATATAGTGTGCTAATTAATTAACTTCTATGATTGATTATGTTGTAATAGGATGATTAATTAACACACGACTAATATATCCAACATGTATTAATTAACACACGACTAATATATCCAACACGACTAATATATCCACGACTAAATTATTAAAATTTTGGAAAATAATATAAATAACGATAAATATGAAATTGAATTGCGATTAACATAAAATTAAAATTCATGTAATAAGATAAAATAAATAAGGGTGAAGCTATTCTTAATTTTACATGTATTGCAATTATAATTTGGTTGAAAAGTTTTGCAATTCATGGCAAATTATTTGTCTCCGTCATAGATGAAGTCATCATATCATCAAACGGTGATAAATCTATGTTTTTGTCCTTCTCAGTTTCTATAAATAGTAATAATGAAATATATCGATGAAAATATTAAATTTTATTTGTGGAAATAATAATTTCCTATTTTTATATGTATTAATGTTTATCATCGAACAATTAATAATTGAAAAAGAAGACTTTTTCTAGCTTCTGTCATGATATTAATTAGAGAAAATGATGTTATACAAAATTAATTAAAAGTGTCGCAAACTAATAGAATATTACTGTTTGCCACCTTTTACTTTTAATTGTGCATGATAAGATTAGATTAGATTAATTAATGAAACATGTTTTCTATACGTTGACATCAATAGTGAAACGTTGATAGAGTAATAGATGGGTGGATAATTAAAGTGAGAAGTATATCAAAAAACTTCAGCCCTTTTGGGTCCGGTACCAGCAAAATCTTCCACTAAATTAATTGGCTCAGTTTCAAGCAGCCCAGCCTTCAAACAAGCCAAGTAGATTTGGGATCATGCATTAATTTTTTGTCTGGTGGTAGTATTTTCAGTATTACTGCATATATATATATATATATATATATATATATATATATATATATATATATCAGCTTCACAAACAGTGAGGCCTGGGCAATATAATTGCAATGAATTCTGTTTATGTTCATTTGAGTAATTAAGTAGTTGTCTGTTTCCTTGCTGGATGCTGCATGATTTAATCTCTCTCTCTCTCTCTCTCTCTCTCTATATATATATATATATATATATATATATATATATATATATATGCATGGTCCCAGAAGAATATCATATGCATGCATCCTTTAATGAAGAAATGAATTATTACGGCAAGGTTTTGTTGACAAAAGAATGATGCATAAAATGGTGATCGTGAATCATTATGTTGGTTTATATGTATCCACCCAATCTTAAAGCTAGAGATGTAGCTAGGGTGTCTAGTCTTGTGGGTTTCTACTGTGTGTTAGTCGATCGTACGCGGCCCAACTGTACGTTTGCATGGAATCAATACCAGATATATATATATATATATATATATATATATATGCATTTCCGAACTAGGCCAATGCATTTAACTAACTCCACCGATAATACTTTGTCGATCATTACATGAATCCCTAACCAGGATATATCGAGGAAAGAAAGAAATAAAAGTCCTTAATGGTGTCATGTGACCTAGCTAGCTATATATCTATCTATGTGCAATAAAGTAGCCAACTTCTTTCTCTTTTGGTATTTTTGCTTGGGTTGCACTCTACTAACTTGTCCACAATAGAGTGCCCAACCCCCCCCCCCCCCTGCCCCTCGAAATTATGAGAGGGCATGGTCCCGAGTACACACTACACATAGAATACCGTCTGTACCCAGGACCCCTGCTACTTATTTGATATATATATATATATATATATATATATATATCACTCTTCTCTTTTACCATGTAGATTAGTGGTTCCCTTTTACATCTGCCCTACCACTAACACACTACTCCATCCGTTCCAATTAGAGATACATAATCTAACTTTTTTGAGTCGTAAAATCTTAAAATTTAAAATTGATACGAAGTTATTTAATTTTAAAATAAATAAATATAACAATTGTGAACTAACTATAAAGTACTACTAATTACCACCTTTGTTGTTTTTAAAATTTGAACGAAATTATATATATATCAATTTTAAATTTTAAAATTTCACGAATTGATTTTAAAAAGTCAAAATATATTTATAATTTTGAAACGGAGTAGTTCACTCTCCTAGCCTAATATAAACCCCCTCACTTCCACAAAAAGACATAATTATTTATCCAAAAAAAAAATCTACAAAAAGTGCCACTTTATGTTGATGGTAATATAAAATATTGAAACAAAATCTTTAAGTTTGTCATTATAACTTTATTATTAATTATGCCACATTATTTACTAAGACAAAATATATTTTTAATATTTATAAATTTTACAAATGAAACTGTTACCGAAATGAATTGAGTATTAGGCTAGGGGAGTGAATTAGTTAGTGGTAGGGCTGATGCAAAAAGAGTCGGATTCTACTTCTAGATATAGATCGACCATGATTCATGATAGAAGAGAAGCAAAGCTGCAGCTACTGTTCTCATATATATATATATATATATATATATATATATATATATATATATATATATATATATATATATATATATATATGAAATCATCCATAAGATGTTTTTGTTATAGATAAAAAAATAGGCAAATAGCATCATAACCATTTATTACATAAATTAATAGTTCAGATTTAAAACACGATTTCGTCATCCGCTAGTTGAACTAGTGGACACATAAAAAAAATTAGGTCCAAATTACCCTGCTGCGATTTTTAATTAGGGTTTCGCACGATTTCGCTCGAATTGAGACATGCTACGTACTATGCTAGCTGCAATGTTACATCAACAAATTTTATTTATTTATTTATTTATTTGGCGACATCACTTATATACATATTGGGTGCTACATTAATCTAGCTAGTTAATTTATGTATATATTTAACATGCCTATATTTTCTTAGGTAAGCTCGACTAGATCTTACTTGTGAACAGTGAAGGGCTCAATATAATTAAGTGTGCAGGGGCATGACACGTACAATGTATACATAGAAACAAATTGTTAAAGATTTCAAAACAAATAATTGTTCTAAATTAGTTTTGAGGGTGAGGGTGAGGGTGAGGGTGAGGGTGAGGGTGAGGGTGAGGGTGAGGGTGAGTAAATGATAGTGTTGTGTTGCAGCTGGTGGGAATATTGGATTTAATAAGGTTAAAATTTTTAACACGACACACGATTTATAAACGGATTGGTGTTATAAACGAATGTGTTATAAATATTATTTTAAATAATATTAATTTTCAACACAAATATAATTTATAAATAAATTCATACTATAAATAAGTGTATACACGAATGTCGACTCGACACAAATTTACGTAACACGACAGAATTTTATCTAATACGACACGATTGTTATCCCTAAATTTACAATTAATTTTCCAAACATATATCTAAGGAAAAGAAAAGATAGAGGCCCTACCCACGTCTAAACGCACATTAGTTTGCCATGGGACCAACATCCTCCGTACGTTCTCTTTATGTTGTCGGTCGTTTAACCGTCTGATTCTTTAAGCTCTGACACCGTTATGTCAAAATGAAGCATACGTGTAAAGTAAATAAAAGGGTGAAATGATATATACATCTCCTATTATAAAAGAAGTTTAAAAAAAGAATCCTTTTATATGAATATTTTTATTGAATCGGATAATTGGATATTTTTTTAAAAAAAATTGCGATTCCTTAAAAATGTATATTATTTATTTTAACTAATTTTTTTACAGAATATAATATTTTAAGTGTAATTTGGATACATATACAAGAATAGAATTGTACATTCTGTAAAAATTTCAGTTAGAATAAATATTATACATTTTTAAGGAGTCACAAGAAAAAAATTTGAAGATAAGTGATGTATACCTATTTTGGCGATTCAAGATAAGTGATGTATACCTATTCAAGATAAGTGATGTAAAAATTTCAGTTAGAATAAATACTAACGTTGATCAAAGGAAAGAATCAAACCTGGTTGATTCAAGTTGAACACTAAAAGAATTTGGAGGTGAACTTGTACCTGTGGAAGCTCGAATCTTCAAGGGTATAATTCTTGTTCTTCTTATTTTTGTTTAATTAATAATTATGCATAAAGGATGATCCAGATATATGGTTTGTAAAATTTTAAAAACTCTATTTTACTACGTTTCCGCTTTACTTTATGCAATTTGATTGCGTTCATGAATCTTACAAACCTAACAAGTACTTCGGATATGGGAGCTACTGGTGGGAGGGTACTTCGGATATAGAGGCTACTGGTGGGGGAGTACTTCAGACATGGGAGCTACTGGAGGGATAGAACATCAGATATGGAGGCTACAGGTGGGAGAGTACTTCGGATATGGAGGTTACTGGTGGGAGAGTACTTCGAATATAGAGGCTACTAGTGGGGGAGTACTTCGGACTTGGATTATTGGTTGTTGTCACTCTCTTCGGCATGACAACAAAATTAGTAGGAGAAAATATTTTGGGCAATATATAAGTTTGGTATTTGATTCAGGCTTCTTTATTTATTCGGGCTGAATTGGATGGGGGGAAGGATTCACAATCTTGGTGTAAGCTTCAACGATCTGAGATGTTCGCTTATGATACTTCGGATGATAGAAGTATACTTCGAATTACGTCATATCAACTTTATTCTGGCTTCGGCTATCTACTTTGGTGTTTTTGGAGGTTCGATGGTGTGTGTTCAGCCTTTTGGCGAACAATTATTTTATGTTCGGAGATACGTTCAGTCTTTGTGCGAACTTTGGTGTTTTTGGAGGTTCAGTGGTGTGTGTTCAGTATTTGGGCGAACAATTATTTTATGTTCGGAGATATGTTCAGCCTTTGTGCGAACATTGATGATAAAGGAAGTTTGGTGGAGTCTGTTCGACCCTTTGGAGGTGAACATGATTATTTGGTGTTCGGAAAAATCTGTTCAACCCTTAGAAAGTGAACATGATTATTTGGTGTTCGGTGGAATCTGTTCGACCCTTTGGAGGTGAATATGATTATTTGGTGTTCGGAGGAATCTGTTCGACCCTTAGAAGGTGAACATGATTATTTAGATTCGGTGGAATCTGTTCTGCTCCTGCGAGAGAGCGAGATTTTTTGATGTTCGGTAGGTTATTTATCTATCTTCAGTTTTTATAAAGTTGGCTCGACTATCTATATATTCGGTTGTGATAAGGTTGGTTCAGTTGTGATAAGGTTGGTTCTTTATATCTTCGGTTGTGATAAGGTTGGTTCTTTATATATCTTCGGTTATGATAAGGTTGGTTCTTTATATCTTTGATTGTGATAAGGTTGTTTCTTTATATCTTCGGTAGTGATAAGGTTGGTTGGATTGGTTCTTTATATCTTCGGTAGTAATAAAGGTAATTGTTTATCTATCTTAGGAGTGAACAAGAGAAGTGAGGCAGCGATATGGGGAGCCAAAAATTTTCGTTCGGCGTATGGAGTTCGGGTTTGATGGTTCGTCTTCGACAGATATGAATTTTTGGTTGATATTAATTTGTATACTCTCTTATTTTAAGTTTCTTGTAAATAAGAGATTGAGGGCAATGTTAGGGTGTGATTATTTTGGTCTAGCCAATGTGTAGCCCAATTTATTTAATGGACTATATTTGGTTTTGTCCTATCATATATATTTATTTTGACAGTGGGAGAATTCTTATTAAAGTAAGATTGTGTTTTCTTATTTGGTGGGATAAGGAGATTTAATTTGGGAATGAATTTATCAGCCATTAATTGCAGTTATAAGGTGATTCTACAAAGGACTTCTACTCTGATTGGATTCTGATGGACATGACAGCTATAAATACAGCAATAAGCAAAAGTTTAGGGAGATACAAGAAAACAATAGCATATGACACAAATAAACACTTTATACTCATTGTTTCAAAAAAAACATTTTGTACTCGCCATATTATTATAGTAAATTTCTCTCTCTCTCCGTGATTTTTTTCAATTGAATTTCCACATAAATTATTGTGTTCATATTTTATATATCTTTGTTTATGTTTATGTGAATGTATTTTATGAATTTAATTTTATAATAATACAATTAACTGTTAGTACAATTTTAATCTGTTATTTTGATAATTTTATCAGGCGTACAAAATTTAAAATTAACCATACCCTTTATATATATGAAATTGATTGATGTAACGTGTGAGAAAAGGTTATTTTTCAGTTGTGGATGTCAAACCCCCCCCCCCTTTCTACGTGTTCTTTTATTTACACAATTATTTAAATGTGTCGGTATTAATTTATGTCGTTAATTGGTTTAATTAAGTAAAATGTCAACTTGCTCTATCAATACATTTTATGTTTTATTTGGCTGTCAAATCCCCCTCACAATTAATATTTCGCCATCATTTTGTCTTAAATCTTATCTCGCAAAGTTGACTAACTTATCAAAGACCATCACCTGAAATAGCAAATAGTGAAGTACAAAGAATTAAAATAAGACTAGCCTAATTGATTTGATATATAATTTATATAATAAAAAAAATGCATTATTGCATTATATGATTTGTTTTTCAGGCTTGCTAATTTAATCATTTTACAAATAAAAACTTTAGACCATTAATTTCTCACGCTATCATTGAATTCCCCTTTTCCTTTAAGCGGCTTTTCATTGAACATAAAAAGTTTATAATATATACCCCCTCTATTTTTAAATATAAAATGAATATTAAACTTTTAAATGTTAATTTAAAATATTTTCAACTACAAAATTGATATAAATTCATTTATTTTATTGTCAACATAATTATGAATATTACTAATTCTTCAAAACTAATCATTTTTAAAACTTAATTCAATCACATATATAAATTTTAAATTTAAAATCTCATAAATGACTATAAATTTTGTATTTTGAAATATATATATATATATACATGCGGATCAATTATATTTTATCTTTATTACATCGTGCTCACCACTTTTTAGACGCGGTTTGCCGTTATAAAAGCGTTGCTCATACTTTTAGCGACGCTATATATGTTGTCATCATGTCAAAGAAAGTATGCATACGCTTGTAATATTGACCAAACCGTCGCCTAAAAAAGAGGTGAGTAATGAGATAAAGATAAGTGTAATGACTGATCCTTGCTTTATATATATATATATAGAGAGAGAGAGAGAGAGAGAGAATGTAAAACTAGGGAATTGTTAAATCCATAATATTTTTTGTTATTTCTATAATAAAAGTGTCGCTGTAGATATATAGTGACGGTGCAAACTAGGATCTATAACGACACTTTTATTATTAAAATAATATTTTATGTTGTAAATTTAATAGTTTTCTAAAATGATTTAATGAAACATGCATTGAATCCATCTTCTTATAGTCGTTGTCCTTAGTTCATTATTTAAAGACGGCTGATCTCCTTTGAATTTTATTTTTCTTTACATATATTATTGATTGACCTTTGATGGTATATGGAATCACGATGCTGCTCTTTTTGTTTTTAATTACAAACCCTAGGGTTTCAACTTTTTTATATTTACCCCAAGTTGAATCCTTTTGAGTCATCACCCATTTTAATTTTGGTTATATATGTCAAAAATAAATAAATATTAATTAGTGCATAATTTTAAACAGTCTTTAGTTAACGATGATAAATTTTGAAACAACTCTATATTATATATTAACGAGAGAGAGAGAGAGAGAGAGAGAGAGATAGAGAGAGAGAGAGAGAGAGAGAGAGAGAGAGAGAGAGAGAGAGAGAGAGAGAGAGAGAGAGAGAGAGAGAGAGGATCAATCAGTAAGACCCCAAATAATTAATAAATGAAATTTAATTTCCTCTAATTATTATTTTGAAATAGTAAGGGTTGATGTGATTAATGTGGATAATTCTGGGAGTAAAATACGCAAATATTTCAAAATAAGCAAGTGGTTATAAAATATTCATTGTTGTTTTAATATTAGATTGGTCGTGGAATATTAAATCGCTTGTCGGAGAATATTCGTATTCGACAAGTAGCGACCATGTGTGGGCCCCATAACTAAAAGCGATTGAAGGAAGAAAACGACAAATATAAGTTGTTTAAAATAACAGGCGTAGTTATTCTGAGCTTTACATCGTTGGAATACCCGGTGGTTAAAACACAAAGAATATGTCTGGCGTTGTTGTTGCGGTACACTCAGTATTGCACCAATTATCGACTCTTCACATAAGAAGGCACTACTCAATAATGGTTACGGTAAATTAATTTATTCAAGATTTTATTTTATTGATTCAATAATTGCGCATTGATATTTTATATTCTTTGTTGTTTCAATATTTGTCATTACACAAGATTTTCATTATCGAAGCAATAATTCATATTATCTCAATAATATTATTAGATAACATTATTGGCAATGTCTAGAAAGTTCTGTCTAAGGAGAGTTTGGTCACCTAATTGCGCCAAAGAAGAGAGAAATTCTTATTGAAAGCCCCTCTTTCCTGGGAACCTGCTGGTTGTCAATATTGTGATTCTCGTAATATTATTTGTGAATAATTAATTATTGATTCATATGATGAGAAAAATATTGATTTTATGTGGATATAGATGGAGAAAATTTTAATGTGACAATTGTTGAAAATTGAAATTTTATCTTTTTCGATAAAATAATTCATTTAAATATATATAATATTATATTTTAATAATATAATAATGGTGATATTTTTACAACGAATGTGGGATATATGAGTATATCTACGAGGAGGAAGAGTATTTTATTGCAATAAATGTTTAAAACATGTTAAACATGCTCTCATGACCCCATTTATCGATCGAAATTTGATTATAAATTCTAAAATCACCCGTTTGTGGATTTCGGTCAATTTCTGTTTGGAATTTGGAAAAACTTTCTTCTGTAAAGTTGTAGAGAATTGAATTTCCTATAAAAACTCGTGAGATTCGAATTTTCTGACAAAAGGGCTATTTATTATGAATTATTGAAGTTCTGAAGCTCCGAAATAATTGATTTTTGGAAGTTTAAATTATTTTAAATTAGAAAAACGTTTTTTATTACTTTTTCTAGAAGGTGACATGTGGTTATTGAACTAAAATCAGATTTCAAGTAAAAGCGATAAGATTTATTATATATATTATTATTATATTAAATTTTCTGCTTTGGTGTTCTAAGCAATTTCCTATAAATAGGTGCTTAGGTTAGAATTGAAAATCACACCAGAAACTGAAGTTTTCTCTCTCTATATTATCGAGCGTATTCTTGTGAGTATTTTGAGTATACTTTGAGTATTGCTATACGGCGAAAGTTCAAGATATAGCCTATATCCAGTATTCCAGTTAGAAGTACTGATCTTTCGAGGTAAGGGATATTATTTTTTTTCGTAATGATATTATTTCTTCAATATCATTATGCTGAAATATTGATCTGAAGTTTTTATCAAATTTGGAACTTTTGGTGTCGAGTTACTTATTCACGTATACTTCGACACTATTCACGATATCTGATCTTATTCACGAATATTTACACTATTTATCGAAAAATGAAAATTTTTCTTTTTCGTCTCAAAATATCTATTCGGATACTAGCTTTGATTGTATCCATGTTTTGATCATTCTTGAATTTTACGCCACTATGATTATTTTTGAGGTATTTTTGGACGTGGATAAAACAAAGTACGAATCCTTAATCCTTAATCCTTGTCATTTTGATTCACTGGATTCGTTTTTTTTAAAAAATATTTTTCATCATCCTCAGTCTTAAATGATGATATTATTGAATATCTTTGGCCCAGTAGTGCAAAGATGAATGATTTATGATGAATATCTTTGGCGATGGTGCAAAGATGAATGATTTCTCGATGAATATCTTTGGCCCGTAGTGCAAAGATGAATGATTTCGATGAATATCTTTGGCCCAGTAGTGCAAAGATGAGCAGTGTGTTTAGATGAACATGACCAATCGGTGAATGTCCTTGGCACAGAGTGCAAGGATGAATATTTGATCCCGGATATATATTGATTGATGTTACGAGGATAAAATAGACGATGAACTTTAAAATTCATACATAGAAGATAGTAGTTTGCATTCTCTACTTAACTCTTCTAATGAATTATTATTTCATTATGAATATTGATTTAAAACTTGTTGTCTATTGTATTCTATTATATTTTTCCCTGTTGAAGACTAACGATAATTTTGTTGTATATTATCTTAGTCATAATATTCTTCTTCGGCTAGTCGAGCTCACCCTTTTCCTTTTTGTTCCATTTTTCTTCTCGTGGAGGCGAGAATATAGCAAATGACAAGTCGGGGTATGGAATGAAAGTTCTAGGGAGAGTTGTTTAGTAGTCCTCACAATTGTTGTAAAATAATGTATCAATAATTATGATGAGGATTTATTTGTATGTGGATATTATGCAGATGGCAATATCTCATATTTAAACTCACAGCTTTACTATTGTAATAATAAAGTTGTAGTTGTTTCGCATCTGCAGTGTATTGACAACTCGTAATGGGGGATGTAGACCTATTTTGGGGGTGTCACGGTTGGTATCGAGCTTAGGGATATGATCTCCGCGGAGATCGGGGAATAGAACTAGGAGGGAGAGACGAGTAAATCCTTCGCTAGTGTGTCCTACCTAAGCTTATTTGATAGTTGGTCGATATATAGGGATATTATGTGATATATTGATTTTCTTAATTAACCCTTGTTTTATGACGGTATTTGAGAATGTCGAATGAGAATATTAACAATAGAAATGAGGCCAGTGGAGACGCTGTGTCTCACCAACGAGGAGAACGTGCAACAGTCGGCAATGTTCCTCCCCGTGAACAACACCAATCGAGCGAGATGATGAACGAGGGATATTTAGAAGCTTTTTGTACTTCATGCAAAAATCGCACGAGGAGACTCGTGTTCAAAACATAGGAGAAATGATAGCAATTCACGGGTTGTCACGTAATGCAAGCGCCAAAGAGTTGGGACCACCGAATTTAAGGAAAGCGAGATCCGATCATGGCGAAACATGGGTCAAGCAAATTACCAAGATATTCGATGTCTTGGGATGCACAGATGAACGAAGGTTCCATTCGCCACCTTTATGTTCCGTGGGCGAGGCGCATTCTTGGTGGGAGTCTCATGAAGCGTACTCCATCCAAATTTACTTAGCATGTCTTGGGGGACGTTTGAAAACTATTTAATGACAAATACTTTCACGAAAGTGTTAAATGTCGTATGAAAGAAGTGGAGTTTATTAGACCGAGCGAGAACAACATGGTGTCTCGATGCGAGGCGAAGTTTGCGAGTTATCCAGTTTGCACCTCATTTGGTGGAGAATGAGGAACGTATGACGCGGATGTTTCGAGAGGTTTGAAACCCCAGATACGTCGAAGATCTCATCTCTCATAAATTTTCTCTCTATTCGGATGTTGTTATTGTGGCTCAATTGTTAGAAATGAGATAACGAGTCTGGTCAACCGAGGTACCACAATCGAGGATCATCTGGAGATAGCGATCAACAAAACAACAATAACCAGTGGAGAAAGAAAAAGGCGGACAAAATGGTAACCACTCGTGGTAATCATGGCCATGAAAATAGAAGAAGCGAGTCGGGAGGAGATTTTAAAAAGAGGAGATTCAACAACGACCGTAAGAAGACAGCGATGCAAAGAAAGAATCGGTTCCAAGGGAGGAGAGCGACGACCACCGGTTATATGCTATAAATCACGGAAAAGAGGACATATCGGTCAAACGCCCACAACAGCCTGGTGTATGTTATAATTGTGGAAAGGAGGACATATCGCTCAAGATTGCACGGTAATGAAAACCTAGTTCAATGGGGACGGTGACTCAAAAGATCGTCCCTGAAAAAGTCAAAGTCAACGGTTCTGGAAGAAGCGTTTGTTGTGGATCGGTCAAAATGCGAGAACCTAAACGAGGTGATCACGGGTAAGCTATTTATAAATTCTTGTGAAGTTTATACTTTACTAGAATCCGGGTCTACCCATTCATTTATCTTTCCCGCTTGTGCTCAACGCTTAAACTTGACTCGAGAAATTAGACTTTGACCTATCTCATGGAAACTCCGTTAGAGAAACTTTCATCACATCCAATCGCTTATAAATCTTGTTTGATTCAAGTTGGCACCATCACCTTACTTGTTGACCTTATCTCTTTAAAGATACTTGCTTTTGATGTGATTTTAGGGATGGATTGGTTAACTACTTATCATGCCAAAATTGATTGTTTTCGTAAGGTTGTTAGCTTTCATATTCCTAAACAACTTTGTTGTATTTAATTCAAGCAACTAAACCATTAAAATCAATCACCGTCATATCTAATCATAAAGCTATTCGCTTATTAAAAAACGGATGTCAAGCTTTCTTAGCCCATGTTATGGATTTGAATAAAGACACGTCCAAATTTGAATAATATTCCCATTTGTTATTGACTTTCCGACGTATTTCTGAAGAACTTCCTGGTCCTACCCCGTAACGTGAAGTTGAATTCTTTATTGACCTTGAACTCGCACAAAGCCCATTTCTAAATCTCCATATCGAATGGCTCTATTGAACTTCAGAGTTAAAGGTCCAACTACGAGAATTGTTGGACATCGGTTTCATTCGTCTAAGTACATCTCCTTGGGGTGCTCTGCTTTATTCGTAAAGAAGAAAGCGGGAGTATGCGACTTTGTATTGACTATCGGGAATTGAACCATGTCACCATCAAGAATAGGTATCCTCTACCTCGTATTGATGACTTGTTTGACCATTCTTGCAAGGAGCACAATTCTTTTCAAAAATCGATCTTCGCTCGGATATCATCAAATTGAAGATTAGAATCGAGGATATTCTAAAGACCGCTTTTAGAACTTCGATGCGGGCATTATGAATTCTTAGTTATGTCTTTCGGATTGACTAATGCTCCCATGGCTTTCATGGATATGATGAACCGAGTATTCAAAGAGTATTTGGATCGGTTTCGTTGTTGTCTTTATTGATGACATCCTCATATATTCCAAAAGCCGTGAAGATCATGAGCACCATTTGAAGTTTGGTACTCCAAAGGCTTCGTGAAAACAAGCTTTATGCCAAGTTAAAGAAATGCGAGTTACGGCTTGAGGAAGTAGCATTTCTTGGGCATATGGTGTCAAAACATGGAGTATCTGTTGACCCGTGAAGATTGAAGCAATACAAAGTTGGAGCAACCAAGTCGGTGGATCAAGTCACGTAGCTTTTTGGGCTTAAATTTGGTTATTATCGGAGATTCGTGGAAGGGTTTTCTCGAATCGCTACTCTGCTAACTCATCTAACTTCGGAAGGATACAAAATTCGTTTGGAGCGAAGAGTGCGAGAAGAGTTTCCAAGAGCTTAAAAGGAGACTTATTTCTTTTTGTTCTAACAATACCATCTGGTTCTTGGATGGATTTGTTATCTCATGAATGATGCTTCGGCAAAGGGTTGGGATGTGTTCTCATGCAACGTGGGAAAGTCATAGCTTTATGCCTCGCGACAACTTAAAGAATATGAGAGGAATTATCCTACTCATGATCTAGAGTTAGCGGCAATCGTTTTCATACTTAAAGATCCGGAGGCACTATCTATATGGAGAGAAAGTGGAGATATATTCGCACCATAAAAGCCTTAAATATTTCTTCACTCAAAAGAACTTAACATCTGGCGGCGACGTTGGCTCGAGCTATTGAAAGACTACGACCACACTATTCAATACCATCCTGGAAAAGAGCGTGGTAGTGGACGCGTTGAGTAGAAGATCATATGCACGAACGAGCAGGTGCGATGATGTCAAATATACGCGTAGAGCCAACTTTAATAGAAAAAGTTAAGGTTGCTTTCCACCGCAATCCGGAAATGATGCATATGAAGAAGAAAGTACAAGAAGGAGTTATTCCTAAGCGAGAATTGATGAAGAAGGAATACTTGAGTCCACTCTGCACTTTGTGTTCCTAACGATTCTCGATTTGAAGTACAAGATTATGATGGAGGCACACAATACACCATTTGCAATCCATCCGGAAGTACTAAAATGTATCGTGATCTTCGACATACATTTTGGTGGAACAATATGAAGAGAGATTGCAAAGTTTATCTCAACATGTTTAACTTGTCAACGTGTAAAGGCGAGCATCAAGTGCCTAAGGGACCATTGCAACCACTTGAGATTCCGAAATGGAAGTGGGAACACATTACCATGGATTTCACACGGGACTTCCACGGTTTCTCAAGGCATAAATGCTATTTGGGTTATTGTTGATAGATTAACCAAGTCCGCTTCATTTCTTGCCAATACGGAGACTTATTCCTTGAACGTCTTGCTCAAATGTACGTAAATGAGATTGTGAGATTGCATGGCATGCCAAGATCCATAGTTTCGGATCGTGACCCAAGATTCACTTCAAGATTTTGGGTTAGCTTGCAAAAAGCTATGGGTACGGATTTAAGATTCGATTCGAGATACCATCCTCAAACGGACGGACAATCGAGAGAGGACTATTCAAACTCTTGAAGATTTATTAAGACTCGTGTCCTGAACTTCAAGGCGGTTGGGATAAGTATTTACCATTGGTGGAATTCTCCTACAACAACAGCTTATCGAGCAAGTATAGGTGTGGCCCCATTCAAGCATTATATGGACGAAAGTGTCGCTTCCAATATGTTGGGATGAGGTGGGTGAAGCAACATTGTTGGGACCCGAGTTAAATGCGTATGACTCACCGAAAAGATCCAAATGATTCGACAACGTATACAAACGGCACAAGATCGACAAAAAGAGTTATGCGGATCTTCATCGAAAGGATGTGGAATTTAGTATAGGGGATCATGTATTGTTGCGTGTTTGCCCCATGGAAGGGAGTTACAAGATTCGGAAGAGAGGAAAGCTCAATCCACGATTTATTGGTCCATTTCAAATTCTTGACCGAGTAGGAAATGTAGCCTATAGACTCGCGTTACCTCCAAGTATGTCTCGTGTTCATAATGTGTTTCACATATCTGTACTTCGTAAATATGTGAAAGACCCGACCACGCTATTGAGTTAGAACCCGGACGAGATAGCCAAAGACTTAACGTATGTAAGGAGGTACTGTCAAGATCTTGGATAGGAAGGAGCATGTCCTACGCACGAAGGTCATACCACAAGTTAAAGTCTTGTGGAGAAACCATGCTATAGAGGAAATGACCTGGGAGTTGGAAACGGAAATGAAAGCGAGGTATCCGCATCTTTTTGAAACACCAGGTACGTATGTCAATTTCGAGGACGAAATTTCATAAGGAGGGGAGGTTGTAAGACCCCAAATAATTAATAAATGAAATTTAATTTCCTCTAATTATTATTTTGAAATAGTAAGGGTTGATGTGATTAATGTGGATAGTTACGGGTAAAATACGCAAATATTTCAAAATAAGCAAGTGGTTATAAAATATTCATTGTTGTCGGGGAATATTCGTTGGTCGTGGAATATTCGTACTGTCGGGGAATATTCGTACGACGGCGCAGCCATGTGTGGGCCCCATAACGGAAAGCGATTGAAGGAAGAAAACGACAAATATAAGTTGTTTAAAAATAACGGCGTAGTTGTTACCGTTTACACTGTTGGAATACCCGGTGGTTAAAACACAATGTCTGCTATTGTTGCACAGTAGTACACGGTATTGCACCAATTATTGACTCTTACATAAGAAGGCACTACTCAATAATGGTTACAGTAATTACTGTTCAGTATTTTATTTTATTGATTCAATAATTGCTGCATTGATATTTTATATTGTTGTTGTTTCAATAATTGTCATTACACAGTATTTTTCATTATCGAAGCAATAATTCATATTATCTGAATAATATTATTAGATAACATTATTGGCAATGTCTAGAAAGTTCTGTCTAAGGAGAGGTTTGGTCACCTAATTGCGCGCCAGTAAGGAGAAATTCTTATTGGAAAGACCCCTCTTTCCTGGGAACTGCCTGGTTGTCAATATTGTGATTCTGTAATATTATTTGTGAATAATTAATTATTGATTCATATGATGAGAAAAATATTGATTTTATGTGGATATAGATGGAGAAAATTTTAATGTGAAAATTGTTGAAAATTGAAATTTTATCTTTTTCTGATAAAATAATTCATTTAAATATATATAATATTATATTTTAATAATATAATAATGGTGATATTTTTACAACGAATGTGGGATATATGAGTATACGAGGAGGAAGAGTATTTTTGTTGCAATAAATGTTTAAAACATGTTAAACATGCTCTGTGGACCCCATTTATTGATCGAAATTTGATTATAAATCTAAAATCACCCGCTTGTGGATTTCGGTCAATTTCTGCTTGGAATTTGGAAAACTTTCTTCTGCAAAGTTATAGAGAATTGAATTTCCTATAAAAACTCATGAGATTCAATTTTCCTACAAAAGGCTATTTATTATGAATTATTGAAGTTCAAGCTTCAAAATAATTGATTTTGGAAGTTTAAATTATTTTAAATTAGAAAAACGTTTTTATTACTTTTCTAGAAGGTGACATGTGGTTATTGAACTAAAATCAGATTTCAAGTGTGCGATAAGATTTATTATATATATTATTATTATATTAAATTTTACTGCTTTGTGTTCTAAGCAATTTCCTATAAATAGGTGCTTAGGTTAGAATTGAAAATCACACCGTAAACCCAAGTTTTCTCTCTATATTATCGAGCGTATTCTTGTGAGTATTTTGAGTATACTTTGAGTATTGCTATACTGGCGAAAGTTCAAGATATAGCTTTATATCCAAATATTCCAGCTTAAATCTTGATCTTTCGAGGTAAGGGATATTATTTTTTTTCGTAATGATATTATTTCTTCAATATCATTATGCTAAAATATTGATCTGAAGTTTTTATCAAATTTGGAACTTTTGGTGTCGGAGTTACTATTCACGTATACGGCACTATTCACGTATACGGTACTATTCACGAATACGACACTATTTATCGAAAAATGAAAATTTTTCTTTTCGTCCAAAATATCTATTCTGGATACTAGCTTTGATTGTATTCATGTTTTGATCATTCTTGAATTTTACGCCACTATGATTATTTTTGAGGTATTTTTGGACGTGATAAAACAAAAGTACTTAATCCTTAATCCTTAATCCTTGTCATTTTGATTCAATTTGGATTCGCTTTTTTTTAAAAAATATTTTTCATCATCCTCGGTCTTAAATGATGATATTATTGAATATCTTTGGCCCGTAGTGCAAAAGATGAATGATTTATGATGAATATCTTTGGCGAAGAAGGCAAAGATGAATGATTTCGATGAATATCTTTGGCCCGTAGAAGCAAAGATGAATGATTTCGATGAATATCTTTGGCCAGTAGTGCAAAGATGAACAGTGTTTAGATGAACATGACCAATCGGGTGAATGTCCTTGGCACATAGTGCAAGGATGAATATTTGATCCCGTATATATATTAATTGATGTTACAGGATAAAATAGACGATGAACTTTAAAATTCATACATAGAAGATAGTAGTTTGCATTCTCTACTTAACTCTTCTAATGAATTATTATTTCACTATGAATATTGATTTAAAACTTGTTGTCTATTGTATTCTATTATATTTTTCCTGTTGAAGACTAACGATAATTTTGTTGTATATTATCTTAGTCATAATATTCTTTATCGGCTAGTCGAGCTCACCCTTTTCCTTTTTGTTCCATTTTTCTTCTCGTGAGGCGAGAATATAGCAAGTACGCAGTGGGGTATGGAATGAAAGTTCTAGGGAGAGTTGTTTAGTAGTCCTCACCATTGTTGTAAAATAATGTATCAATAATTATGATGAGGATTTATTTGTATGTGGATATTATGCAGATGGCAATATCGTATTTAAACTCACAGCTTTTTATTGTAATAATAAAGTTGTAGTTGTTTCGCATCGCAGTGTATTGACAACTCGGAATGGGGATGTAGACCTATTTTGGGGGTGTCACATCAACAACATACTCTTTATTTAACATATTTTGTATGTCTCCCTTTAATAACGGATTGGGTGACGGTTGCCTCATCTCAATCGTTAAAAACTAAGACAACGGTTTACATATATAACGATTTTAATCGAACCGTCAGTCTCATCCGTCGCTAAAAGGGGTATACAAGGTATGTTGGATATAATATAAACTTAAGATCCGGATGGTATATATATATATATATATATATATATATATATATATATATATATATATATATATAGGAAGGATCTCGTCTTCGACTCTTGGGCAGTTTAAAATTGGACCTTTTTTTTTTAAAACAACTAAAAAAATTATGGAACTTGAATTTTTACATATCTGATATTTTTGTGTGTGATTTGGATACATGATTATGCAATGCAATGCATGCATATTTTTTGTTATATGTATCCAAATTATGAGTTAAACATTGTATTATGTAAAAATTCAAGTTCCATAATTTTTTATTTTTTCTTAGTTGTTTAAAAAAAAAGTTTGGATTTTAAACATGTCCGGAAGGTCCGAATTTTAAACATGTCCGAGAGTCCGGACAAGATCCCTTCTTATATATATATATATATATATATATATATATATATATATATATATATTCATTGTCACACACACATCACGCAATTGATCATTCTAGTAATTAATAATACTAGTACTAATGCATACTTTGAATCAGGATTAGTAACATATTATAAATGTATTTGAATTCAATTTGAGTCGTCAAAATACAAATAATATACATAAATTCTCATATTTTTTTAGAAAATTAATATTTTTACAACAAAAAATGATATTTTTACAATAATATCGTCGCTATAGATATTTTTACAATATAAGATTCCTTTTTATTATTATTATAGTGAGCTCTTCTAGGTGGACATGAGTGTATTTGAATTTTATCTATTTATATTTTTACCCCCATTGGGGGATCAAAATATAAATAGATAAAATTCAAATACACTCATGTCCAATTTTTATGTCCACTTAAAGTTTTTATATTACAATATAGTGTATAACACGACAATACACATTCTAATTCGAACCATCATTTTATTCTCCTGTTCTCCCCCTAGCCCCAACCCAGTTAAAAATATATGATTAAAATAATAAAGAATAAGTTATCTTTAACATTCAACAGTGATAAATTAGAGATTTAAAAAAATGTTAAACATCATAAGTTTTTAACAAATAACTATAGTGTAATAAGCAATTCATTAGAAGAGTTAAATTAAATAGATCATAATGTTTACTATCTTCTCTAATTTAAAAATTTATCATCAATATTTCATCAACAGTAACACCAATGATCATAATCATGTCAATCAACAATTTCTATTTCATATATTTATGCGCATACATATTTAATATCATTATATATCGAGTAAAATGTACTTTAGATTGACTTAAAAGCACTTCTAGTACAATATCATTTGTTCGTCAACATAATAATTTAATCCCTACGAATATAATGAGTATAAAAATATGAAATTATGTAAAATTTCATTTGATTTGATACATCGAAATATCATTTTTATAATAGCGTAAGTAGTATAATGTAAATAATATGAATAAGTAATATATTTCGACAACTCAGATTTTAATAAATTTTATTGTTATGAAGTTGATGATGCATAACTTCAAATTACATTCGTACAGATAAATTATTAGATTAACGATCAAATGATGTTGTATTAGAAGTGATCTAAAATAACTTATTTTAAGTTAGATGCATTTTACTATATATATTTATGATTATATATAATAATAAAAAATTAATATTTCTACATGAAAAGTGTAGCAGAATTGTACAATCCATCCCACATCAATTCATCACCACGCAAAATAACACACTGCAGTAGATCGACACAATAAGTATGTTGGACCACCTCCTTACCTAAAAGGTTAACCTATTAGGTTGAACCTCTACCATACTTATTAACCCATCTACACTCTTAAATTTATCCAATGTGGGATTCATGTGAAATATCCCAACAATATCCACCTTTCACTTGAATACCCATCACAAGTATCATACTAGAGTATTCACCATTAAACACACCTTCTTTGAATCCTTCAAGAGCTCTGCTCGATTCTAATATTACTCCACCACGCCGGAAGCAAACGTGTCTGAGCAATTTTCCTAGAGTAATCCTGAGCCCGCTCCACCCAATTCAAATCATACTTCACCTTTGAGTCCTTCAAGAGCTTTTTGCTCGACTCTAATGTTACTCCACCACGCCCAAGACAAAAGTGTCTCAACAACTTTCCCAGAGTCATCCTGAGCTCCGCTCCACCCGACTCAAATTATCCCGTGCACCTTTGAGTCCTTCAAGAGCTTTTTGCTTGACTCTAATGCTACTCCACCACGCCTAAGGCAAACATGTCTCAGCAACTTTTCCAGAGTCATCCTGAGCCCCGCTCCACCCGACTCAAATTATCACGTGCACCTTTGAGCCCTTCAAGAACTTTTTGCTCGACTCTAATGTTACTCCACCACTCTCAAGGCAAACGTGTCTCAGCAACTTTCTTAGAATCATCTTGAGCCCCGCTCCACCCAACTCAAATACTTCACCTTTGAGTCCTTCAAGAGCTTTGCTTGACTCTAATATTACTCCACCACGCTCGAGGCAAACGTGTCTCAGCAACTTTCCTAGAGCCATCCTAAGCCCGCTCCACCCGACTCAAATTATCCTGTGCTTCACCTGATTCAACTCTATTTACTCCATCCACGAGGCCTACGAATTTACCCTCACACCTTGGAGTTGTTCTTGGGCCCATCGAACCATGAGCTTTGATACTATTTTGTAGCGGAATTGTACGATCCATTCCACATCATTTCATCATCATGTAGCGCACACCTGTGTAGACTGACACAATAAGTATGTTGGACCACATCCTTACCTAAAAAATTAACTTATTAGGTTGAGTCTCTACCATACTTATTAACTCATTTACACTCTTAAATTTATCCAATATAAAATTTATGTAAAATATCCGAACAAAAAATACCGATAATTTCATTATTTTATGTTGTGGATTTCCGTAACAATATTTTTTCGAGGAAAAAAAAGACAGGCACACAAGTGGAAAAAGGAAAGAAAGAAATGTAAAAGTAGTTTTTATCTATAATTAACATTCACAAACCGATTGGTTGTTTCATTCAACGAGTTGTGGGTGCGGGCCCGGAATCTCAGTGGTTGGCCCAGCATGATTTCGACAAATTTCAAATACGACAAAACGGAGAGAGAGAATAGATAGATAGGTGCAACCGGTGACGAAGAACCCAAAACCAAATAGTACTACTACTACTCTATAAAAATACACCTTCACTCCATTGAGCCCTTTCAAGTCTGTTGCTAAACGAAGACTACTCCACCTCCATTTCCAGTCCCATCCCACTAGTTTATTACTTTGATTCATATTGTTTTTGAGATAAAGTTGAAATTTTTGAGCTGCAAGTGAGATGTTGGCGTATGATCTCTCAATAGATATGGAGGCCAACGAATTCCATCTTTATTGTAATCACTTCTCTTGAATTTCTCTTCATTGCAAGGTTAGAAATCTCTCCCTCAATTTTCTTTCACCTTGCTCTTAAGTTTATGAATTTGAATTTAAATCATGATCTTCTGAGTTATAAATCTGGGGGAAAAAAACTTAATTGACCTTGTTGTGTGTGTGTGTGTGTTTTTTTTTTAAATTTTCTACCTCTTATTACTTGTGTTTTTCTGGCTTTAGGTGTGAATATTTACGTGTTTAAAGAATTTGGCTTTCTTTGAGGTTAATTGGACATAATAATTCAAGGGGTGAAGCTCTGTAATTTTCTCAAGCAGACAGTTTTCGAGTTGAAAGGGTTATATTATAGCAATTTTCAAAAGTCAAATTCATGGAGAACTCGTTCCGTAAGGTGGAGAGTACGAATTGCTGTGTTTGTATTTGAAATCTGCTTATACATTCTTTGTTAAGAAAAAGTTTTGGTGGTGTGTTTGGTTCTTGAGGGGCAGAAGAAGAAGGTTTTACTAGAATGAGGTGTCTTTTGTTTACTTCAACGGGGCCACCGATAAAACGAAGGGCTGGTTTGCGGATTAAACAGGCTGGGCGAGGTTCATACCGAGCCAGTTAGTTAGGATTTTTGATTGTATTTGGTTGAGGAATTTATAAATTTGTTTTTACTGGAACTTTTGATACACTTAAGAAGTTAAAAGTATGGAGAGTACTACGTTGAGGCAGTTCTTGCAGACCATTTGCTGCAATTCTCCTTGGAATTATGCAGTCTTCTGGAAGCTTCAGCACCAAACCGAAATGTAAGTTGCTTCTAAGACTTGCGTGTTTGTTTGTCTGAAGCTAGATTCCTTGTTCGATTTGCTTGATCTTTACATATTTTATGGAACATGTTTTAATCCTTCCAGTTTGTACTTGTGGTAACACTGCTGCATCTATTTGTGAACCTGTTCTTTATTGGTCTATCATATTTCAAAGCTTGCGATGTATTACACCATTTAAAATTATTTCTGTTTCTTATTTTTAGAACATTCTTACAGCTACATGTGGGTCTCTGGGTTTCATGCCGCCTATATGATAGGATCTAAAAGGGTAGTTGACTTGTAATATGGTTCATATTTCCTACCATCGAGCATAGGGAAGATATGTAGTCCTAATTTGCAATTGGATTCTATATCCCGTAAACTCCACTTCCTGTTAAGTGAATTTGACAGAGGGTATCAAATCAATAAATGGTTTATTGTTGCATTCTATGAAAAATTGAGTTTCCTGACAAGGTTCCAGTTTTTTGATTTGGGCTGAATCCAGCTTCAACTGCATACGCCTCCCCAAATTGCCACCTTGGTACTAGGTGTGGGCATTGGCGACATCTTCGCCATCTCCCAGTTAAGCGGTTTCATTCTCGGTCACCTCGAATAGTTGTTGTGTGACTAGTGGTGCCCTATTTGGGCCTGCTTTCCCATGTTTTCAATGTAAATTCTTGTTTTTATATCCTTGTAAGGTTTTTTGGCCATTACAACTTTGTTAATGTTCCTGATTTTCCCTGTGCACTTAATAACTTGTATAAGAAAAAAATTATGTTGGCTTCTGCGTGGGTATATCATGGGATGTGCATTACATGGGTTGCGGTGAACTTGGTATGCTTCCCTTGTTCCATGAATTAGGTGTCACATGGCAGTAGTATTACTTGTCACACGACTGATTTGGTGGCATCAAAGATTGTTGTGTGGCAACCATGGACAACAGCTTCAGCATTTCCGCTGTCAAACTAAAAAGTGTGCAGAAAATCAGGTTAAGTATGCAGAGGGACAAAATTCTCCTCGAGTTTTAGTGATGTAGAATTTGCTTTTTACAAGCATAGTTGCTCAGTTGACTGCTGCAATATGTAGGCCACATGTGCTATCAACACGGACAAAATTAGGCACAATGGCCAAACCAGAGTTCTGATGCAATTATTCTTCCTACACTACATAATTGATAAAAAAATCTTGCTAATTGAGCTTGCTATTTGTAGAAAATGCTAGGTTTGAAGCATGTAAAGCTCAATGTTGGACGACTGCACAAATAAATGTGGAAATCATTCTTGTGTTAAAATTTAGCAAATAGCCCTTGTTTCTGTTCTCATATTGGTTCTTTTGATGGCTTCTTCTCCAGTATTTGAATAATTTAATATGGTAGATGCGTTTCTATTGTCTATTTTGATACCGTGTTTGATGTTAACTTTTACGTTTTGCGATACTTTTTTGTCCAATTTTTTAGTTGTTTAAATTATAATGATAGATGGATTTCTATCTTACGCTCGTTTAGTCTGTAATATTTGAAATTCGGTGCTCTACAACTGATAAATTTGTGAAACAACTAAATCTTCTTAAAATCATTATACTACCAGCATATGCGTCTTTCATTTGTGGGTCTTCTAGGGCTGGGCTTCAGTATCATCGGCCTCTACTGGAATATCATGTAATATCTACTTACTATTCACATTCATCTTGTATGTGAATTTCTGTCACTTATAATGCTGTAAATTCTTTTAAGTGTCTACGGAATCCTACCTTGATAACCCTGTATAGCTTCCACCTAAAGAAAAAGAAAAGAAAATTAAGGGGAACTTTTAATATAAAAGCATAAATATTATTTGAAGCTGCATCTTACATTGTGGAAAGTATGTTCTTCAACTTTTTTACAACTTCAATTAGTAGCATCAGCCAGTTTAAGAATCTCATCCCGTTTATATTGATAGAAATTTACTTGCCTTTTCAGGCTTCTGACGTTGGAAGATGGGTACTGTCATACTCCAAAACAGACAAATTCCACAGAAAGCATAGTAGATAACATCTGCTTTAAAGGCTCAGACGAGATATTATCTTCAAAATCTGGGTCAAAAATATATGATGGAAATATGGGTACTGATCCTGTTAAACTAGCAGTGGCTTACATGTCAAGTGCTCGGTACACATTGGGAGATGGGTAGATTCTTATTCTTTGCCTTGTTTTAAGTTGGGTTATTCTTTGCTCATATTTTGAATGAAATCATACGCAGTATTTATGCAAATATGACAATATATGTTTATCTCCATGATGGGAGGAGTTGTGGGTGTATCCTCAAGAGTTCAAATTTTCAGGTCTTTCACTCCTATCTTGTTTGGTATTGAGATTTGTGCACAAGGGAGGATGAAAGCCTGATATTTAGTGGACCTAATATAATCACTAAACTTTTCAGTCGTGGAATCATTTTCAATCGAGTCAAACACTTGATTGAGAAGGATGAATTTCACGACTCCTGAGGGGAAAAAATAAAATTTCTGGATATAAAATTTTAATAAACAGTTATCCTCTTTTTTCTGCTTGATGATTTATATAGAGGACATAACATATAGTATCACCCATCTTTTCTTTTTGGGTTTCTTATAAGATGCTTGGACCATTAGAGTGATGAAGAGAGATACATTTTTATGATTTTATCATGATAGTTAATACTATGACATTTTTGCTGCATGACAAAAAACTTCACAAATTATTGCAAATTACATTCTATTGAAAATATAACAGAATTTGGTCAAATTACTTGGTCCTCATCAAGTCAAAACCACAAAAGTCCGCAGAATGGATTTCCATTTAGATGCCAACTAAGTGACTACATCATTTCTCCACAAGGCTTGTTTGGATGCTTATGTGGTGGAAACTTCTTGTTTATTAGTTTGGACATCCTGCAAACAGGTCTGGACATATAAGTAGCTACCAGCTTGAGTTCTAAAGAAGTATAAAAAGAAGACCAACTGTGTGGTCAGGGAAATCTTTTTTGGAAAGCCGGAAAGAAAATGTAAATTAAGCGTATTAACTTTGTTGGTCAGAGTCCTCACCCATTTATTGTTCCTTGGCTCTTTGAATTTTCCATGCACTTGGCACTTTGACCATCAACCTTCTCCTCATTTACTTCTCCTTCTTTCATTGTTGGCTATAAAAGGCAGCCAAATGGAATGGAAAAAGATACACCAAAAACTCTCAAGTTTCATCCGAGAGCAATCCAAAAGTCGGAAGAAATAGAGAGTGAGAGAAAAGCTTTTGCATTTTGCTAAGCTTGGGAAAAATAGAGAGAGAAAGATAGTTCAAATAAAATGGTGTTTTTATTTGGGTTTCATCACATAGTTATTGTGGTGAAGTAATTTGAGTTTGTACTCAAATTAAGATATCTTTGTATTCTCTCAGATTATTCTAGTGAATTGTTCGGAGTTTGTCCCGTGATTTTTACCTCTTTGTTTTAGAGGGTTTTAGAGGGTTTTTCACGTAAAATCTTGGTATCTCGTGGTTGGATATTTTCTTCTCATTATTTCCTACAGTGGTTATTATTTTGGTGGAACTGCAAATTTAATCTGTTTGATGTATACTAATATTTTATCCATTTAATTTATCAAAGAACAATATTTGGGAGGTGATTTTTTCCTAACAACTGGTATTAGAGCTAAGGTTATTTGTTCGGTTGTTTTTTGATAAATTTTATGGAGAAATTAGTCGGAGCCATGATTAAATTGACCTCTTCAAATTTTTCGATCTGGAAGCCCAGAATGGAGGATATCCTTTATTGCAAGGATTTGTATGATCCGTTGGAGCTCGAGGGAAAGAAACTCGCGGCTAAATCTAAGATTGATTGGAAAAAGATGAACAGGAAGACTATTGGTTACATTAGACAGTGGATTGATCAAAGTGTGTTCCACCATGTTTCGCAGGAGATGGATGTTCATACTCTATGGACAACACTAGAGTCTATGTACGAAAAGAAGAATGCACAAAATAAAACTTTTGTGATTCGTAAAATCAGGAACTCAAGTACAAAGACGGGGAGCAAAGGTGTTCTGAGCATATGAGTGAGTTACAAGGTTTGGTGAACCAGTTGTCCACCATGAAGTTAAATCTTGATGATGAGATTCAGGCTCTTTTGCTTGTCAGTTTGTTGCCAAATAGTTGGAAGACTTTGGTGGTGTCTCTAAGCAATTCAGCTCCGGAAGGAAAACTGACCATGCAGATGGTCAATGACAGTCTCCATAATGAGGAGACAAGACGAAAGGAGCAAGGTGTGAATTTTGAGACACAAACACAAGTTTTTGTCGCGCAGAGTAGCAGCAGAAACAGAGAGGAGTTCTCTTGAAGATGACAAATCCAGGAGAAGGTTGAGAGGAAAAGAGATAATTTGTTTTCACTGCCAGAGACCGGGTCATATAAGGCGAGACTGCAGATTTTTGAAGAAAGAGAAAAAGATGAGTATAAGGATTCGATTGTGTATCTATCCGATGTTGATGTAGCTATTGTTAGTGATGGTAAACCCAAGTGCCAAGTTAATGAATGGGTTATTGAGTCGGGTGCTTCGTTCCATGCTACTTCATGTGGTGAGATCTTCACATCCTACACTAGTGGTGATTTTGGCTATGTATGGATGGGAAATGGTAGTGCATCCAAGGTTATCGGCATTGGAGGTATTTATGTGAAGACTAACAATGGTGGCATATTGATGCTTAGAGAAGTCAGACATGTTCCGGATATCCGCCTTAATTTGATGTCTACTGGTAAGCTTGATGAGAATGATTATAGCATTTCCTTTGGTGAAGGTCGGTGGAAGCTCACTAAAGGGTCTTTAGTGGTGACTAGAGGAAAGAAGGTAGGCGCTCTTTACACAACGCAGGCGTATATGGAAGGTGTTAAAGATAGGGGAGTTAGGTGAAAAAAGATGTGGTACAAAGCCATGCAAGATGGAAGAAAGCCTTGCATGAGATCCTCGAGAAGAAAACTCTTCGCTTTAAATGAGTACCAAAAGTGAAGAAAGAAAGAGATAACTCACAGCCAGGGTACAAAGCGGGTGTGAAAGAATTTGACAAGCAAAAATCTGTCAAGTTTGAGTTAGATCCTTCCATCAAGAAGAGCCATGCCGATGAGATAAAGTCGGACATGAAGAAAGTTGAAAATTCCAAAAAGCTTGAGTTGAGTCAAGGCTTCGTTGGGATTAACTCCAAGTGAGGAGTTGTGGTTTGACGTGCAAATTCAGTCTTGGAAGGTTATATGTATAGATGTGAATGATTTGAAGAGAAGAAGTCTACTTCAGGGTATTTGTTTACTTTTGCAGGGGGAGCCGTGTTATGGCAGTCCAAGTTGCAGAAGTGTATTGTTTTGTCTACTACTGAGTTAACAACGAAATGTTGTTGTTTCTTCAAGAGTTGGATTTGACACAGGAATCGACTCAAAGTGACGAAGTCATGGTACATCCTCTAATGGGTTCAGAGGGGGGAGATTGTTGGTCAAAGTCCTCACCCATTTATTGTTCCTTGGCCCTTTGAATTTTCCATGCACTATGCCCTTTGAAAATTCCATTAACCTTCTCCTCATTTACTTCTCCTCCTCTCATTGTTGGCTATAAAAGGCAGCCAAATGGAATGGATAAAGATACACCAAAAACTCTTAAGTTTCATCAGAGAGCAATCCAAGAGTCGGAAGAAATAGAGAGTAAGAGAAAAGCTTTTGCATTCTGCTAAGCTTAGGAAAAATAGAGAGAGAAAGATAGTTCAAATAAAATGGTGTTTTTATTTGGGTTTCATCACATAGTTATTGTGGTAAAGTAATTTGAGTTTGTACTCAAATTAAGATATTTGTATTCTCTCAGATTATTCTAATGAATTGTTCGGAGTTTGTCCCGTGGTTTTTACGTCTTAGTTTTAGAGGGTTTTCCACGTAAAATCTTGGTGTCTCGTGGTTGAATATTTTCTTCTCATTATTTCCTGCAGTGGTTATTATTTTGGTGAAACTGCGAATTTAATTTGTTTGACATATACTGATATTTTATCCATTTAATTTATCAAAGATAACAGTATTTGGGAGGTGATTTTTCCCCAACAAACTTAGCATTATAATATTATGCAGTGTTGTTGGTGAGGTGGCATGTAGCGGAAACTACCACTGGGTTTTCTCTGATGATATAACCCTTGGGGAATACAGCTCCAAGTTAGTTCCTAAGGTAGTTTTACTGTCAGTTATTCAATAAGTTGCCGAAAGGTACCAGTCTATAATTGTGTACACACTGAACAGACTTATTTACCTATGTGATTCTTCCCTTGGCAGTGTCCTGATGATTGGATATTTCAGTTTGCAGCAGGTATCAAGGTAATTTAATACTGAATTATAATATAGTAATGGAGTGATTCAAAACCTTCTGTAACTTATCACACACACTGTAAGAAGCTGACAAATTTTGCACCCGTGAATATATCCTTTGCTGATTTTTCTGATGATGGCCATGCAGACTCTTCTTCTGGTGCCTGTTATTCCACATGGTGTTCTACAATTTGGTTCACTGGAAACGGTGCGTGTTTATTATGATCTATGTATGAAATTATTAGTGTATAAAACCATTTCAGTATTTCTAAAATGGCTTTGATGTTATGTGACTGCTCAGTGATTTGCTGGATGGTGCATATAAGATATATACTTGCAAGGATTTCTTATCACTTCGAGGGAAACCTCTCTCTCTTGCCTGTTTGTTGTTCTATAGCTATTGAATGTTTATCTCATGTGTTATATACACTTCTCTCAAGAGTTCAGGTTGCTGAGGATCTGGCACTAGTTGCTAATGTCAAAGATAAATTTTTCAGCCTATCTGCAATTTGTTGGGTGTTGTGCCCCTTTCTCGCTGAATATGCAGTTTCCTGCTCATTCAGAATCATCGCTGATGTCTACTCTGGTGCAGAATGAGTTGTCCGCCTTACCATGAATGTTATAAAATTTGAAGATTCTAATGATGATAACAGTGTTAAACAATCATACCCCATGTTGTCAACTAGAAATCAAATCACACCATCAAACAATGGCGAGAATTTAAGAAACTTATACGGGAAAGATGTGCTGAAAATTCCCAATGTTTCAACTGAAAAAAATGTCTGTGTTCAATCAATGGGTTTGGCAAAAGAACCAGATGGCCCCGAACCTCTTTTTCAGTCATTTAATTGCCACACGTTAGAGATGATGGAGAACAGTTTGTTTAGATTTTCTTGTATTGAAGAAGAGTTACAGACCTTTTCTCACCCTAACAGTGACAATTTGGGGGCATTTGGAGAATATGCCATACAGACAATGAAGTCTGCCTCTGATAGGGGAATTACTGCACAATCATTAGTGGACAAGGAGGCTAGCAACTTTGGCACGTTCTTCAGCTTTCCCAGAGATTGTGAACTGCATAAAGCACTTGGTCCTACAATCATGGGGCAGACCAACAAATATTTGTGGGAGACCCCTGTCTCAGGTGAGGATGAGTACAACTGCTCAAGTCTGGTATATAATGGTGATTTCAATTATAATATTGGGCCAACTGTCTGGGAAAGCAGAGGACCTTTTAATAAAGAATATGATGCTAAACTTCTGTTGGGATCTGTAGTTGCAGATGTAAATTGTAGTTTGGATAAGAATATATCTGATAGAGCCATCAATATCAAGTCATCTACGACCTCATTGGAACAGTTATCTACTTTTTCTGAAGAACAAAGTCAATCTGAAAGACGTACCTCAGTGGTAAAGGATGCAGCTCAGCAGAGTTGTGTGACATCTGCATTTACTGATAGGGGTAGAAATGCTAATACTAGTTATTCACCATCAGCTTCTTCATTTGAGAGTGTGATGACTGCATTGATTGGGGAGGAGCATCAGAAAAAGGGTCATCGCAACACACATACTAGGAAGGGATCAAAACTATCTAGTGTCAGCAAAAGAAGGGCCAGTACTGGTGATAATCGGAAGCCTAGGCCACGAGACAGGCAACTGATCCAGGATCGTCTCAAGGAGCTGCGTGACCTGATCCCAGATGGTGTGAAGGTGAGTGTTTCTCAATGGCTAGTATTTATTGCTATTAAGATGGTCATTTATTCTCTAATTTCTTCCTCATTAAGTTTCTTTGTTTCTCTTTTTTTCTCTCATAAAATAACACTCCGCTTTCCCTTCTGTTATAATTACAGTGTAGCATTGATGGTCTTCTAGACAGAACCATACAACAGATGATGTTCTTGAGAAGGGTTACTGATCAAGCTGATAGGTTGAGAAAATTGGTTCATCAAGAGGTAAAAGGCTGTTCCATTGACATGTATATGTGTGTGTGTATATATATATATATATATATATTCCGTTCTTGATTTTTTATTTATTTACTTCCTGTGTATTGTCTTGTGAGCAAGTTAATTTGTCTTGAAATGGAATCATACCTATTAATTTTTCGTTTGGAGTACTCTTCAGAAAATTATTAAAGGTATACCTAGGATGTACAAAGTACTCAAATATTGGCGTTAACTTGATGTGCTTTGAAATTATATTAAGCATAGGAATTTTCTGGAGTTGTGAAATTTGAATTTTTAAGTAACATTTTGGGGTTTGGCACGGCCTGCTGTATTTCCTATTTTTTAAAATACCTTTTCATACTCTTAATGATTCGTGATGTACTGGGGCTTGACTTGGGGCATGTAGAAGAACGGGTGTTATATGATATCTCTTACTGAAATATGATTTGATGAGACGAAAGATCTTGCCAAAGATGGAAAATATAAAGATCTGATTTAAAAAATTGAATGGAACTGAAATATTGTGAAGAACTGAAATATCGTTGTTTCAGTTCTTCACAATATTAATAACTAACAAGTATGATCAGTATCGTTGTTTCCCCCTTTTTCACTACCATAGCTGCTTGCGATAGACATTGGTCAGTCAAACTGCTATCTGATTTTGGATTTGTAAAATTAATAGAGGTAAATGGGTAATACACTGGTAGCTGGTACTTATATTTGGACAATATACTGGGAGGGTTAGTAAATTTTTGGGTTGGGATACAATCTAATACAATTTTAGATTGTGATACTTGACATCTGCCTTAAATTTTTGATTTTATATCTGAAGTCAACAATTAGCTATCAATCCTAACTAGTCTGCGTTTCCAAATTATATGCATCTGAAATTTCATACCTGAAGCGTAATAATCTACAGGTAGCTGGAGGAAAGAATTTGAAATCAGCTGACAGAAAAGGTGGTCAACAAAATGGGACAAGTTGGGCTATTGAACTGGGAAATGAGCAACAAATATGCCCCATAATAGTTGAAGATCTGGAATACCCCGGACACATGCTAATCCAGGTCTGCTTTGTGCAATTCATGAAGTGTTGACAGCTAACTGTTCATATATCTATTCCTCACTGGAATGCCAGTGAGATATTTTTCTCAGTCAAGCACATAGATTAATTCCTTATTCAATTTGTTACAGATGCTATGCAATGGCCATGGGTGCTTCCTTGAGATTGCAGAGATGATTCGGCGTCTGGACTTGACTATCTTGAAGGGTGTGATGGAAAAATGCTCGGAAAGCACATGGGCACGATTCATTGTTGAGGTATGATGGTTCTTCACATTCAAAATATATGTTATTTCAAGGCCTAAAGTCTTAATTGGCCATGAAAAACATTTCTAAGTTACTTCTCACGCGAAAACAGGTTCCTAGAGGCTTCCACAGATTGCATATCTTCTGGCCGCTGATGCAACTTCTACAGTAACACTGAAACTCGTCCTCAGGAAAAACTACTGTGCTACACCATGGAGAAACACTCGGCCCCTGTTTGACCTAGGTTTGAAATAAATATTTGCTTTGCCAGGCACTTTAATTTACAAGAGTATTTTTCTGTATGTTATTAAAACTAAAGTTGTTACTTATTTTACAGTTGCTGACAGATTTTCAATCGCTATTGTAAATTGGCTATTTTGTGTGAATCTGAGTCTTCATTTTAACATGCGAACACACAAAACTTGAGTTAGTAATTGAGATTAAAAAGACCCACCAGATGGAATTTGGTTTCTCAGTGGAAAGAGAAAGCAAGGTAGTGATTTATAACATTCATTGTATAAAAGACGATAGGAGAAGGCATAAATGACAACATGCATAATCCTACAACTTTATAAGGAGATGAATGAATGCTTATTTAGCGCATTAGATTTGTCCTGAACTTAAATGTGGTGTTATCATATAGGGGAAAGATCCTATATCGGTAGTATGAGATATTGGTGTGGGGTTTATATAACCTTAGGTTCTCCCTCTTGGACAACTAGTTTTTCAAGATGAGTTGTCCCATGGCTATATTTGTTACATGACTACTACTCTCAAAATTCATATTTCAATCTGTTCACTCTGAACTATTAAGAATGATCCCCAAATATAAATTGTTCAATAAAAATAAAAATAAAGAATCACCCAAAGTAAAAATAAATAAATATGAATTGTTCAATTTCTTTAGAAGTTTCATAAGATAACACGCATACAAGTAGAAGGATCTAAGATAGAACTTGAAAATAGTAGCCAACAAGAAGGAAAATGCTGTTGGAAGATTTGGAATCTCAAAGATCATGCGAGTTTGAAACCACCTGCTGTGTATCCACCATCAACAACAATAATTTGTCCGGTGATGTAAGAAGCGGCAGGCAGACAGAGGAATGCTGCAACAGACGAAATCTCTTCAGGTTCTGCTATCATGCGGAGAGGAATTCGACTCACCAATGATATTAATGTACTGGTGACTGATTCATCAAGTCCCTCCTGGAGATCAAAGTATAAATTTTAATACCTAACTAAATCATATACGCGCGTAAGACTTTTTTTTCCGAGGTAATTGGAAAAATAGTCTTGATATTTTATACAAGTAAACAGGAGGGGATCTTTGGATGGAGTAGTACCGGTTTCACCATCGTGGTTTTGACACCGTATGGTGCAACAGTATTGATACGAATATTGTCATTTGCCCATTCACAAGCCAAATTCTTTGTAAGTTGGTTGATTGCAGCTGTATTAGTAACAAACTCCACTAATAAAATTTTCTAGAAAATTTTAGCTATGACCTGCCTGTACTCTCAGCTTTAGTACAGATACATTTACCTTTAGATGCTGCATAGACTGAAACTGCAGGCAGGGCTACAACACCCGCGATTGATGAAATGAATACGATGGATCCATTCCCGGATGCCTTTAGGAGGGGATGTGAAAGTTGGCACAGATGGTAGGGGGACTCAAAGTTTGTTCCCATTGTATATGAGAAATCTTCGGGTTTATGATCAGTAGCACGTTTCATGGTTAATGCTGCAGCACTGTTTATCTGATTTAAGGCACAACAACATAGTATCGGTTTTTGAAACTTCAGCATCTAGCAGTTGGAAAGATAAATAAAGATACAAACCGATACAACTCAATACGTGGTGTTTGGCCTTTACTTATTCAATGAAGATATGTCCTTATGAATTTGTTTATATTTAAACGGACCTATAAATGCCCCTGACACTGTCCCATCCTATTGACCTTTAATGCTGTTTTGAATCATACTATTTATTTACCCAGCATCAAAATCTGTAGCTGTCCTGTAATTTCTTACTCATACCGAACCAAGTTTCAATCCTTAGTTTGAATATTGGAAATAGAGATTCGGTTACCATTAAGTTAACTTCATGGTAAGTTGATCAATTGACCAATACAGTGTTGACACATCACCTCCCAACCTGCGTGTGTCGTGTATTCCTCGAAAATAGAAGTCACCTTTTCTCTTCTTTATAAGACTACTACTACATGTGACTAAAAAACCCTTTCAAGTCCCCCAAACATATGTAGAAAATGAAATATGCAGGTAAAGAAAGAGAGAGAAACTTACAAGAATGTTGAGCTTGCCATCAAAAACAGAGGAGACAGTCTTCATAAGTTCCTCCCTTTGTTCTCTCAAGGACAGGTCACATACCGAACCGCTTACTTTGTAGCCCTTGGCTTCCCATTCTTGTAACCTTTGATTGAGCTCTGTTTGGTTCCTTGAACATGTGTGAATAGCAGCACCAAATACTGCTAATTCCTCCACTATGGCATACCTATATAGAATTCACATGAAAATAAACCCAATTGAACATAGCTAAAGAATCAATTAGCTATATAAAGAAAAATGAGAGAGAGACGAACCCAATGCCTCTGGTACCACCAGTAACGAGAGCAGTCTTCCCAGTAAGAGACCATCTCTGGTTTTTGGAACTAATGTGCTCATCACTTGCCATGGACATACAACTCTTCCCTTCCTTTAGATTTAGGTAGCTTGGGATTCGAATTTTTCTTTGTTCAAATAATGTACTAGCAGACTCTCTCTCTCTCTCTCTCTCTTCTCCCTATGTATTTATATTATATAGAGGTTGAATGAATATAATAAGCACATGACGACATTTTTCAAATAGAGGTTGTTTAAATATTTTACATTTTTTATTACTCGGTCACATCTCATCTGTGGTGGGTGTGACAATATTTTTGTTCAATTTTTGACTTTGGAAACAATCTTTTCAAATCCTGATCATAAAAGTTATACGGTGGATGTGTTATGGTTATTTAAATATTATTAAATGTGATTAATTTTAATATTAAAAAATTATAACCGATTTTATTGATTGAATTATTGTTAGTCAATCGGTTCAAACAAGCAAACATAACATATAAACAAACAAACATATACATATTAATTATATCAAATAAACATAAAATTTTGAATTAATACTTCAATTTTAAATATTATTCTTACGAACAAACATATTATTAAATCATCGAAATAGTGAATCCGTGTCCTAGGAATTAATTATTTGTAACATATATTCGCAGACTTGAGTCCCCCCCAGTGATAGGCCGTCCGAACTCTATGGTTCAAGTTTGAAACCACCAGCTGTATATCCACCATCAACAACCATAACTTGGCCAGTGATGTATGAAGCAGCAGGAAGGCAAAGGAATGCCACTAGAGAGGATATCTCATTTGGTTCTGCCATGGGCCGTATTGGAGTTTGGTTCATTAATCGTGACATTATTTTCACAGCCGATTCATCGACATTCCCCTGGCCCTGAATTAGATACAGAAGAAAACAAACTTTTTATGATTAAAACAAAACATTGGTTAGTAGTATTAAAGAGTAACAGAGGGAATGGCTTACAGGTCTTATTGATGTTCTGACAGCCCACGGTGCAACAGTGTTGCTACGAATATTGTCCTTTGCCCATTCACAAGCCAAGTTCTTTGTAAGTTGATTAATCGCACCTGAAAAATATTCATAATTAGGGTAGGACAGATGCCCAACGCAACGTTTAATACACATGGAATATAACTGATGCTAACCACTCCTCTCAAGTGGTATCAGAGGCTGAGTGGAGGCATTATAGACTCATTCATTACCTTTAGATGCCGCATAGACTGAAAGTGCAGGTAGGGCCATAACACCCGACACGGATGAAATAAAGACGATACTTCCGGTGGCAGATGCTTTGAGCATGGGGTGTGCAAGTTGGGTCAGATGGTAAGGGGACTCAAAATTTGTTCTCATGACATAAGAATAATCTTCAGCTGTATGTTCTGTAGCTTCTTTCATTACGAGTGTTGCAGCATTGTTTATCTACATTATATGCACAAAAAAATCATCAAAATTTTGAAATAATATTTCAAAGAAATAATCAAATATAAATATAGAAATGATATTAAAACTTATATACTAGGATATTAAGCTTCCCATCAAAAACAGAGGAGACAGTCTTCATCAATTCCTCTCTTTCTTCTCTTGAAGACAAGTCACATACCGAACCGCTTACTTTGAATTCCTTGCCTTTCCATTCTTCTAACTTTTCATTGAGCTCTGTTTGGTTCCTTGAACAGGTATGTATAGAAGCACCTAATTCTGCTAATTCCTCCACTATGGCATACCCAATGCCTCTGGTACCACCGGTAACAAGAGCAGTCATTCCCTTAAGAGACCACCTATGGTCTCTACATCTTGTTGCCATGATATTTCAAGAAATGGAAAAATCTCAAGAATGAGAAACTCCTCTCCTGATTCTATAATTGTGTAGTAAACTGGGTAGACTAATTATACAAGCGATGAAAATGAGAGTGCATTAGAACAAGCGAGACAATAGTTTGCCAACGGCAGAATTTTTGGCCGACAGCGGCGTTCCCTATATGCTAAATTTGTCCTGTTTAGTATTCCCTCCGTCCCAAATTAATTGCTCAGTTTTGATTTTTTAAAGTCAAATTGACCATTTTTAAAACTATTCTTTTTACTATTTTTGCTAAAATATAGGTGAAAAGATTATAACCAAAAGAAAATATATACAATTTATTACTAACCCCAATTTTTATAATTTTAGAAATATATTTATATATGCTTAATTACTATTTCTAAAAATAGTCAATTTAATTTAAAAAAGTCAAAATTGAACAATTAATTTGGGACGGAGGGAATATGTTATTATCTGGTTGCTTACATCCCTCGACCGAACCATAAGATTCTTTACAAATCTTATGTAATTATGTTCTTTAGTGTCATACATACACTCGTGCAATGGTTGGGTCTGTTCACATTCCGTTTAGAGAGCCGGGAAGTAGGAAATTGAATCGAGTACTGAGTTGTTCATATTTGATTTATAAAATTTATCGAATATGAAATAAGGTTTAATTGAAGCTCATTTAGTTATTGAGTCAAGCACGATCTCGAATTGAACCCGAGCAGTTTGAGTTTTTCGAACGAATATGATCTGAATATCAATAGAAAATTATAATTTGAAGAGATTCAAGTAATTTACAGTATTTTAAAATTTGTTGAAATAATCGAGTTCGAATCAAATTTTTAGTCAGGGAAATACGAATTAAGCCCAAACCCTTTGATTCATTTTACAGCCTTAAGTGCGAAGCATCTAAGCACTAGTTTATTATCAAGTAAAATTATTTTGTTTTTAATTTATTTTATATTTGAGGATTATAAAATAAAATTTTAAATTTTAAATTAACTTACTATTACTCTTAGAATGACTACAAACGTTATTCAAACAATTATCAAATACTCACGATTAAGTATTAGTAATATGTTTTTTTGGTTATTTTTAATTTAATATTCAATTTTATATAGTTTAAAAATTTACTTTTTATTTTCAATCTTTTGAATTTATATATAATTTTTAGAGTTCAAAAATGAATAAAATATAAAAGCCTAAACTTGGTGTTTAAGGAACTCTATATGCATTTAAATTTTTGTAGAATAATAATAAATTTTGTTTAAGGAACTCAATTTGAGACATTTTTAAACTCAAAATTAAGAAGACTCATTACAAAATATGAAACAATAAAACTTACAATGACTAACACTTGTTAGAAAATTTACAATATTCATCATTATACTGATTTAAATAAAAACAATTTATTTAAATTTTGGGTTTAAAAAATTGACTTTAAAAAGTCAACACTGATCAAATAAAATGGAACGGAGAGAGTATTATGTAATCGTAATTTTTTTTTTCCTATATTTGTAATATTTAGTTATTTAGAGTCCAAATTTGAGTAAAGTAAACTTTTAAATATATTTTAAATTAAAATTTATTGTATGACTAACCTATTTAATGACTTTTTTAGAATAAAGTTATTGTATAATAATAAGTTAACATTATTGTAGGACTATAAAAAGAATTATAGTTCTACAACACTAAGTAGTGATTATTTTAATAGTTAATAATTTCACAATTTAACTTATTAATTGACAAATAAAATTTATAATTTTTAATATTATATATGTTAAAATTAATTAACGTTATTGTGATTATAAATTTGTGACAATTATGTTAATTTATATTATTTTCAAAATATTGAAACTAGTTTTTTAAAATATTATCAAATTGACAAATAAAAGTGTACATTTTGAAATTTTTGTTTGATAGGAGGAAGTATAAATTTAAAGTTAGCAAAAATAAAAAAAGTGCATGAAAGACTTAATGAAAGATCCTAATCCATGAAATTTGTTATGTCATCATTAGGCCCGCCGGCCAAACTGCCATTAGTATATTTGTTGGGCCTACCATTATGAAGCCAGGGCTTCTCAATAAGTTGGCACACAGCCCAAAGGAATGGTACCCTTAATAGCATGTTTATACTCCCTCCTTCCACCCAAAAAAAAATAATACAAGAAAGAGAGGAAATTTACTTTGATATTTAAAATTAATTTGACAAATTTTAAAATTCAAAATGATACAAATTTATTTTAATATTAAAGCAATAAATATTATAACTTGTAATATATTCTTAAACAATCACTTAAACAGGGGAATTCCATAAAATGTGCAAGTCATATTAGTCTTTTCCTATACGACAAGAATTAGTATATTTTTAAATAATTTAAATATTCACGACTATTGACTAAAATAAAAAAAATTATATCATGTAAATTTAAAATTTTCACAAATTGGCTTCAAATTAGAAAATCACAAGAAACTCATTTTATTTATTTTATAAAATGGGCTCAAGTCTAGCCTATAAATACATCAAACTCTCTACTCAAAAACAATTAATAATGAAAAGATCGAGCTGATTCAAGTCATTATATACTAGAGTACATGCGTACTTATAGGAGTTATTCGCAGGGATGGAGCCACATGTATATTGGAGGGGGCCACGCCCCCCAAGGTTTGAAATTTTTATAAGACTCACCCCTAAAGTTTGAAAATTTTATAAAACTCACTTGTACATTTGGTTTGGTTTAAAAATTTTGTAAGCCTACGGCCTCCTCAAGTTCTGACGAAGCTTTGATATGTTTTCAAAGACTTTTTTTGCTATGCTTTATTATCTTTGTCAAAGCAAATTCTATTACTATATTATTTTTGTTTTAGTAAAAATATGTTTTGTAATAGTGAAATTTTATTTTTTAATGATAAATATATTTTATGCTGTTAAATTTTTTTTTAACCCCTCTGAAGAACAAATTCTGGCTCTGTCCCTGATCACTACAAGAAAAAAGCTTTATTCTGACGGAATATTCCGTCGGACCTAATCCTATTTCGTCGAACATAGACTATTTCCGACAAAATATCCGTCAGAAATTCGGTCGTAAATACTCTCGTCGAAAATAAGGTCCGTCGATAATTCTGTCGGATATAACTTATCTTCGACGAAATTATTCCCGACGAATTTTCGTTGGACATCACGTATTTTTGACAGAATATGTAGGATGAAACTTTCCATCGGATAAAGAGGTCCTATTTTCGACGGACTTATTCTCTCGGAATTAGCTTATTACCGACTGAAAATTAAAATAACCCAATTTTTATAAAAAATGACTACTTATTAAAGGTCGACGGAATTTTTCGTCGGACATAGGATATTTATGACGGATGCGTTCCGTCGCAGATAGAGTATTTACGACTGAAATCAAAATATTTTGACAATTACTAAAAATTGTTTTTTGTTATCTCCGAGGGAATTTCCATCGCAACTACCTTATTCCGTCGGAATTAACTACTTTTTTTTTTAAATACAGATTTTAAAAGTTCAGTTTCCAGGTGTTTAAACCCATTAATGTACAAGTAACCTGTCACAACCCAATACACAGTATTATAAACCTGTATCTCACATTCAAATATACAACGTAGCACTAAAACGTAATCTTAAACTCATTATCATTCACATTCAAATATCCACCAAAACGTATTATAAGCTAACCAATTACAAATATAAGCTAATGTTCCATAAATGTTAAACAATATAATTTACAATAGTTGTACAAACGCAATTAGACAATACAATATATACAAAAGTTCTACAATATCATAAATATATACAAATGAACTATATGTGAGAATGAGTATCATCATCGTAGCAAGGAGGTGAGCACGATTTGCACATCTTCCTCGTGTATGAAAATCACCTCGTGTTCCTGCTTTCATCATCGCCAAATTGCCGCCATCGCATCGCCACCCTGTTGATAGAATCAAAAATATAAATCATTAGTCCATATATATATATATGTATGTGAGAATTAACAAACTAGCCTTAATTGAAAAACATAAACAATAAGAATACGAATAGGTGGGGGGGGATGAAAAGCCTCCTCCAAGAGGGTAATCACCATCCGAGCATCTCGGCGCTCAAGTGTCGAATCGCTCCCGAGGTAATCCTGCATTTCTTTCAGAGAGGCCCTCGCTATAATATCCTGAGCAATCTGGTGAAGACGAGAACTAGAAGGAAACTGTTGATGCCGAAAGACTGGATCGGTATGGAACCTATCCAACACGACCCCTATCAGCCGCCAGAAGATATCGTCATCCAATCCAAGCCCAGTATGAGATGGTCCGACATGTGCTCTTGACGCCGGGCCGGCTGAGCCTATAAAGAGATACAAATTCGATTACTAATAATAATTTATATAATGTGATAAATTCGGATAATTTCGTGAAACATAAAAAATATTACCTCCGGGGAAGTGTATATGCGGGTATCCTCTGCGGACCCAATTAACACCGATATCTGCCGAGATCGCTATTAGGGGATCTTGAGATCGACCCATAGTCTCAACTCCTTATCCCGATCTAATACAATATTGGGAAGAGGGGTGGCGGAATCTAACGACTCGTAACCCTCCTAATAGTCTCTTGCTTCACCTATACGCGCTCGTCCCTAAGCTTCAAAATCGGTCCTCAGAATGTATTCCGATAATTATGTTAATTATATCATTTTATTTACGATTGAATATTATTAAAAGCTAAATAGTAAGATGAGTTTTACCCAGTATAGCTAAAGTTTTCCTGAGAGAAAAATTCGCCGTAGTCCTTAGGCATGTGGGCTCGATCCCAAAACTCTAGCATGGTAGGATCTCGACCCAAGGTCTCCCACAACATCTTTAGTTTATCCACTAACGGTCGAAGGTACACATTAAGATCTTTTGTAGGACTTTTATCCCCCCGAATGAGTAAAGTCAAAAACAAATATGGATCCCTCATGCACATTGCCGGTGGAAGATTATAAGCGACCATAATGACTCGCCAAACCGAGTACCTACCGGCTAAAATTATTAAAAGGGCAAAAGCCATCAAGAGCTACATGCCAAGCCTAACATTCCTAACTTCTTTCGCAAACTCGTGATAATTTACATCAAATCTCTTCCATTCATCTCCATCCACCGGGTGAGTCACCGACCGCACACGACATCCCTTGTTCGATGCCAACTCATATGTTGAGCCGTATGAGATGACATGAATAGCCACCAAGTCTCGGCTCAAGTGTGTGAAAAGTACCGTAAGATTTTCCTGGGAACATGTTTCTCCTTCCCCCCACGTTTTGTAACCTTGTAGCGTGATAAGCTGCATATATCACACTATCCCTTCTATGTCCTCCCCATAGTATAACATGCAATCCTACTCACAAACATCAATTTTCTGATACCCCATATTTAACCCCTTGACCATCTTCTTCACTTCGTAATAATTCGCAGGAAGAGTATGATCCTTGGGTAAGAACTGTCCAATTATAGCGAGAAAATCGTTGAAACCTCTCTCACTACAAATCGTGCTCATTCTTGAAGTGTAAGAGCTTCACATCGCTGAAAAGCTTGGTGTTCGATCATTTCCTGATACAACGCGACCCAGCATTCGTGATAACAACTTGTAAAAGGCAGCAATTGTATCATCTGGCACTTGCTTCGAACTGCTTGAAGAAGGTTCATATTCAGCCTAGTCAATAGTAGTAGGGCCATAAGCATCAACCAACATCTCAACTGGATCATAGTTTTCGACGTATGAATCACGTGGAATTGGTTGTTCCACAATATTTTCAATCACTTCTGATTTCCCGTGATGAGTCCATACGAAGTACCCATCTACAAATCCACGAGAAAATAGGTCGAATTTAATCTCGTCGACTTTCTTCCAAATCACATTTTTACACTTGACACACGGGCATCGCATCTTCCCGTGCGGATCATCCATATGTTCTAGTGCTTTGTTCAAGAAATCTAAAACCCCAACACGATAAGCTGAGACTAATCCCTCCCATCACTTTGGGTATCCTACTAAGACATCCAACTCCGATTCGGTGACATTTTTAACTACACGTAAGCACGCATTAAGTTAATTTGGATATTCATGCGTGAATTAGATTTACCTAGTATCTCTACAGGACAGGGGTAAGGCTTCTATCCCGTTATTGGATGTGTCTCGTCACTAGTGCAAACACGTTGAGTACGTTTCATGAGTTTCAAGAAAATTTCGGCAACACCTCCCCATGGTCTCCAAGCACACGAAATAGACTAAGATAACTTAATCTAAGTATGCACTCGGAGAACATATAGAGATAACGAATGATTAATCCTCAAAATAACAAAAAATGTACCATTTCGTATTTGCACCGACCTAAGTGAGAGACATAACATTCAATAACAGTCCCAAACTGGGGACTGTTCGACATTCACCCCTATTGAGTGTATGTCAAACGGGTTTCTAAGTTTCAAAGTATAGTACATATATAATTAAAAATTCTACTTAGTTTATTGAAAATTATGGCAAACTACACAAATGCTACTTAGTTTATGAGAATTTATGTGGAATCTCTACTTGAGTGTTAGAAAAAAAAAGGGTAAGTAGTTCTGTTGTGTCTATATCAATAATAAAGTTAATTCATTTCTGCAGAGACATTCCTCATCGTTTCATCATAGAGATGACAACATCCCAAGGAGTTCCATTAAGCTATTGAACAAAGTTTGACTTAAGCAACCCTCTAGATGAACAAACGATCACTTCTGCTGCTAGGAATGAATCATACTCCCCATATGGGTCCAATCCATGATATAGGCGACTTCACCACTCAAATTCCTCAAATGAATAGTTCTCATTCAAGAGGTGAGACGCTACGTGAGAACTACCCATCCGAGGAATTCGGAGTGGTGAGAAGTCGCTTATATCATGGATTGGACCCATATGGGGAGATGATTCATTCCTATGGGAGAAGTGATCGCTCGCTTATTTGTAGAGTTGCTTAACCTAGAACTTTGTTCAACAACTCTTCGGCACACCTTCCTGGATGTTGCCATCTCATTATGATGGAACAATGAGGAATGTCTCGCAGAATTCAATTACCTTTATTATTCGAGTATAGACACAAACAGAACTACTACGACCCTTTTTTTTTTAATTGTTGCTTAGAGAACCTATTGAGTACTATTTAGTCAAGAATCGCTATGTCGTCGAAACTCAAGATACAAGAAAAGAGTACATATATATATGTAGGGAGAGTATTATTGCATTTATATATTAAAAATTGTGGCAAACTAAGCAAATGCTACTTAGTTTATTTTGCCAATGATAATAAACTAAGTAAGTGGTACTTAGTTTATGAGAATTGTTATTTGGAATCTATAGAGACTACTGTTCGACATTCACTTCTAGCTATACTTAGTTTATTTTGCCAATGATGATAAACTAAGTAAGTGGTACTTAGTTTATGAAAATTGTTATTTGGAATCTATAGAGACTACTGTTCGACATTCACTTCTAGCTATACTTAGTTTATTTTGCCAATGACGATAAACTAAGTAAGTAGTACTTAGTTTATGAAAATTGTTATTTGGAATCTATAGAGACTACTGTTCGACATTCATTCATACTTAGTTTATTATTATATTTTTTTTATTTTAATTTGTAGTATATTATATAATTGGCTTATTTATTTATTAAATTTACTTTATTAAATTAATTTAAATTAAATCATTTTATTTTATTTATTTATTAAACTAAATTAAATTAAATTTTTATTACTTTTTATTTTATTTTGTATTATATTATAAAAGTTCTAATTTAATTTAATTTAATTTGATTTCGTAATTAAAATTATTTTATTTTATTTTATCTTGTATTATATTATATAATTTTTAATGTTTTTTATTAAATTAAATTAAATTAATTAAATTTAATTTATTTTAAATTTAATTTAGATTATTTAAATTAAATTAAATTAAATTAATTTTATTATTTTTGTTTAATTTTATTTTTATTGAATTGTATTTTATTTATTAAATTAAATCAAAGTTTTTTTATTTTATTCAAATTAATTTAATTTATTTTTTATTTTATTTTACTTTATTTTGTATTATATTATGTTATTTATTTTATTTTTAAAATTTATTTTATTTAATAAACTAAATTAAATTATATTTACTTTATTTTATTTTATTTTAGTAGTAAGAAACTAAGTAAATGGTACTTAGTTTATGATTTATTAATATTGGGAAGCTAATTACTAATACAATACATGCAAGGCCCACAAATAATCTGCAATTTCATAATTCTGACGGAATTTCTGTCATAAATTCAATCGTAAATAGCAAATATATCAAGATTAAAAACAGTCCTAAAATTAGTTACATTATGATAAGGAACCCAAATTTGATATCAATATTCTACAATTTCCAAATTCCAAATAATATGCACTTAAATAATATGCAGTCCACAAACCCAAAATCAAAATTCCAATTTCAGCAATCAGCAATATAAACAAGAAGAATATGACCCAAATTTCAAATTTCAGATCACTCCCAATTCCAACAAATGGACCCAAATTTTCAACCCACAAATTCACAGCAACATCATATTATCCAAATTGGGTTAATCTCATATTCAAACTCAAACTAAACCTAAAATAAATTAAGCCACAAATTTCACAATTTGCAACAAATTAACCCTAAAAATCTAATACTTGACAGAAAACTAACCTTGAAATTGAATTAATGTGCAAACTAACCGGCAGAAGCAGGTGGTGGTGGTCATTTGGTGGTGTCAGTGATGGTGCGTGGTTCAACCGACGGTGTTGGTGGCGTCTACTGGTTGTGGAACCAATCGACAGTGATGGTGGTGGTGGCAGTATATACGTGGTGGTGGTAGTGGTAGTACGTGGTGATGGTGGAATCGAAGGTGGTGGTGGTAGCAGTACGTGGTGGTGGTGGTGGTGGCAGTACGTGGTGGAACCGGTGGTGTACGTGGTGGAACCGGTGGTGTACGTAGTGGAACCGGTGGTGGTGGTGGTGGTGGCGGCGATGGTGGTGGCGTGAGAGCAGTGAAGTGAGAGAAGTGAGACTGATGGTGGTTCGCGTGAGAGATCTAGAGAAATGAGAGAGAGAGAAAGAGAGAAATGAGATTAATTAAGGTAGCTAGAGAAACGAGGGGGCCAAAAGACGTACCGATTAATTAGGTTTTAGGATTATGTTCTACGGAATGTCCGTCGTACATAAATTCGTTGTACTTACGGTATCTTCGACTGAATAGTTCGTCGAATCTAATCAGTCGAAAATTAGATTCACGCTGGCGGGAACATTGGCGCCAATGGGGTACATATATGTTCGACGAACATTCGTCAAAATTAAATTATTTTCGACTGATATATCTTCGACTGAATAATCCGTCGGAATAGATGTTATCGTCGAGGAAATGTGTCCGTTGAACATAGATTCGTCAGAATTAGCCGGCTTTCTTATAGTGGATTATTTGATTGGGACAACATATTTACTCTTAACAATGTTCAAAATGGAAAATATAAGAAATTGTTATCCTGGTCTGATTAATGCTGGATTTGACAAAATGTTTTGAGTAAAAACGAAGAACTCAATTGTCATATTTGAGGCATTGACATGTTCATATGCAGCCACGACATACAGTTAATAACAGTACTACAGTACCATGAAGGTGACAACTGAAACATACCATGAAACATGGATGAGTAAAACGATCTCCACAAGTAAGCTAATATAATTGTTTTTGAAACTTTGAAAAGGATGTTTAACTAAATTCTTCCTAAATAATTATTTTTCTCATTCGAGGAGGATGAACGGTCTCTAACTCGAATTTAGATATAATAGTATATATATATATATATATAGGAATCGTGAGGATCGGTAAGGGATTTCTTTACTTTTTGTTAAAATGCGATTTTTTTTGTTTGTTTTTTTTGGTTTTTTTTTAAATAACTAAAAAAAAGTTTAATATTTTATGGACTGAAATTTTTTCATAATACAATGCTTTGGATGTGATTTGGATGTATATATAAAAAGCAGATGCATGCGATGCATGCGTACTCATCATTTTTGGTATAGGTATTCAAATCACGCCTAAAACATTATATTGTGGAAAATATCGATTCTATAAATATTAAATATTTTTTAGTTGTTTTAAAAAAAAAACAAAAAAAAAAAAATCCGCATTTTAACAAAGTAAGGGAGCCCTCACCTGATCGATTCTGTATATATATATATATATACTAGTTGTGTCTCGTGTCTTCGGTACTACATGGACGGTGGAATTTATCCCAAATTTTGGACGGCCCAGATAATTTATAAACGGTCCGGATCTTAAGCTGACCCCTTATCTAACATAACTTGCTCATATATATATATATATATCAGAACCGATCAGGTGAGGGCTCCCTTACTTTGTTAAAATGCGGATTTTTTTTTTTGTTTTTTTTAAAACAACTAAAAAAAATATTTAATATTTTATGGAATCGATATTTTTCATAATATAATATTTTGGGCGTGATTTGAATACCTACACCAAAAATGGTGGTGACACCTCACATGCATCAGTATAGACTGCTTTGTTATATGTATCCAAATCACATCCAAAACACTCAGATTATGAAAAAATTTCATTCCATAAAATATTAAACTTTTTTTTTAGTTATTTAAAAAAAAAACCAAAAAAACCAAACAAAAAAAATAGTCCGCATTTTAACAAAGTAAGGAGTCCTTACTTCTCATCCCGACTATATATATATATATATATATATATATATATATATATATATATATATATATATATATATATATATAGAATGATCAAGTAAGGGATCTCTTATTTTCTTAAAATGAGGACTTTTTTTTTTTTTTTTTAAAACAACTAAAAAAAGTTTAATATTTTATGGAATCAAATTTTTTCATAATACAATGTTTTGGGCGTGTTTTGAATACCTATATCAAAAAGTGGTGGTACAATGTTCAGACTGTATATATACATGTTTTGTTATATGTACCCAAATCACACCCAAAACAACTCAGACATGAAAAATTTCATTCCATAAAATATTAAACTCTTTTTTAGTTGTTTAAAAAAAAAAAAAAAAAAAAAAAATTTCATGTTAAGAAAGTAAGGGATCCCTTACCTGACCCTCACCCATATATATATATATATATATATATATATATATATAGGCGGTGAAATGGTTGAATTAAAGTCATGCTATAGACTTTCAGGAAGGAACAAGAGCAGATTTTTTTGTTGAAATTAAAACAAGCTAGATTTCCTGCCATATTCCTGTCATGCAACTGCATGGGTTGCTTCGTTTTAGAGCAAACTAGGGTTTACATGGAACAGATAAGTATAAACTATATATGAATTATTGGTCAATATTCAATATATTGCGCTGGTAACTATATATATTTAATCATGTTTTTAATAATTAAATAATTATATCTACACACCATGTTGTCAGGTGGGATAACCAAATTTCAAGCTACGTACCTTGAAATGAAAATGAAGTAACATTACCTAAGGTGACCTAATGAATTGAATGTCGTTTTAATCACAGAAAATAAAGAAGTAATTATCTTATATTAACATCATTTGATAATATCTGTAATTCGAAGTATATTAAAAAACATATTAGTGTTTATTACATTATCCAAAAATGAATATATTATCGCAAAACATCTTCATACAATTTTTTTTTTTACGACGACAACATATAACTTTACAAAATAACTTGTTATCATTAAAATTAAAAACATATAAACCAATAAGATTAATAAATTTTATATAGGTGAAACGGTGAGAATAGTAAAAAAATTAATGTTCACCTTTCACAAAATTTTGACCCATACATTTTGGTTCTATTTAGTGGCGTTACCGACACTCTTCCTTGAATATGTTTTAGTTATTAAATATTTAGATTGTGTACACCTATAATTATCTATATGATAATGTATATATTTAGCTAGGTAGGATCGTGCACACTGCCATTAATCAAAGATTACATACTATTTGAGAACCAAGCAGCAAATGACAACTCCAACGGAAACTAATCATAATTATGAGATAAATAACGTTTTGGTCACTGTACTGAGGTCCAATTTTTATTGTGGTTATCGAAACTTTTTTTGTTACAATCGAATAACTATACTTTCAAAAACTTACAAAATGGTCATTTTATTCAATTTTCCGTCCAAAAAACGGACGGAATGTTGACTGTGCAAGTTGACTCCATTTTTTTGCTTACGTAGAGCACAAAAAAGGCAAGCAGGCAGATTATTATAGCACAAACCAACAAAACTATTAACTATTTCACCTAAACAATTCCAAAACTAATAATAATAATAATAATAATAATAATAATTTTAAAATAATAATAATAAAATACTATTAATAGTAATAATTTTAAAATAATAATTTTAATAATAATAATAGTATTACTAATAATTTTAAATAATAATAATAATAATTTTAAATAATAATAATAATTTCTTTTATTTTATTTTATTAATGGAGAATAAAAATGATTTGTCAAATTTACCTTTACTCAAATAATTTAAATTAATAAAATAATAAAATATATTTTTTAAGTACACATCGACTTCATATAAAAATATTTTTATAATTTATATATATATATTTTAAAATTTTAAAATTTTAAAAATTATTATTATAATTATTACTATAATTTATATAATTTATATTTTTATATTAATATTAACATTAACATAAATTAAACTCCTTTTTTGTAATAAAAAAAATGACAAATGAGATACGAAAATATTTTTAGATCCTGAAACTAAAACTGCACTGACCCTTGGATTCCAAATAGTATAAAATAATAGTAATTGTAATAATAATATTGTGAAATAGATGATAGTAAATTATTATTGTGAAATTATTATTATTATTTTGTAATTATTATTATTTTATTAATTAAAATTATTATTATTGTTATTATTATTATTATTTTGAAATTAGTATTATTATTCTTAATATTATTATTATTATTATTATTATTCTTAATATTATTATTATTATTATTATTATTATTTTAAAATTATTATTAAGATACAATTATTCTTAATATCATAGATATTAAGAATATTCTTAATATCTCATAGATATTAAGAATAATTGTATTTAAAAAAATATTTTATTATTTTATTAATTTAAATTATTTGAGTAAAGGTAAATTTGATAAATTATTTTTATTCCCCATTAAAATAAAATAAAAAGAAATTATTATTATTATTTAAAAATTATTATTATTATTATTATTTAAAATTATTATTATTATTATTATTTAAAAATTATTAGTAATACTATTATTATTATTAAAAATTATTATTTTAAAATTATTACTATTAATAGTATTTTATTATTATTATTATTATTATTATTTTGAAATTATTATTATTATTATTATTATTATTATTATTATTATTATTATTATTATTATTAGTTTTGAAATTGTTTAGGTGAAGTAGTTAATAGTTTTGTTGGTTTGTGCTATAATAATCCATCATTGTTTTTTCTCTGTATTCTCCATGTAAGCAAAAAAATGGAGTCAACTTGCATTAATCAAAGATTCCGTCCATTTTTTGGACGGAAAATTGAACGGAATGACCATTTTGTAAGTTTTTGAAAGTACAGTTATTTGATTGTAACAAAAAAAGTTTCAGTAACCACAATGAAAACCGGACCCCAATACAATGATCAAAACGTTATTTATCCCTCATAATTATTAGCTAATATATATATATATATATATATATATATATATATATATATATACACACACACACACATACACGAAAACTTATGCATATTTATGAGCCTCACATGTCAGGCGGGGGCTGTAAGACCCCAATTTTTATGAATAAAAATGTATTTTTTATAAATATCATTTTTGAATATTATGGAATAAATTTGATATAATGTTATAGTTGTGGATAATATTTATAAATTTTGCAAAGTACGCAAGTTGTTATATAATATTCGATTGGTCGGGAAATATTCGTACGACGGCACAATCATTGGTGGATCCCACGACGAAATTATTGTAGGATTGAAAAAACGACAAAAATATTTTTATAAAAATAACGGCGGAAGTTTTACCGTTAACTGTTGAAACACCCGGTGTTAAAACTACAGGAATACGCGTGGTTGCATAGTAGCATACGGTATTGATTATTGATGCTTACGTGAGAAGTCACTCAGTTTTGTTCAATTATTACTTTAGTAATTGTTGCATAGTATCTCACGTTAATTTATTCAATTATTGTTGATATTTTATAATTGAGATGACGAAGTTATTAATATTATTATTTGCATTATTAACGATGTCTAGAAGTTACATCAAGGAGAGGTTTGGTCACCTAATTGCGGCGCCAATAGGAGAAATCCTTATTGAAAGCCCTCTTTCCGGGAATGACACAGTCGATTAATAGTATGAATAATAATAATGATGATGAAGTTTTGTTTTATTAGTATTATTAATGTAATAAAATGTAGAAAAACTTTTTATATAAAATGTAATACTTTTATAAAGTTATTCGTTTTATTAGGCTAATAGTAAAATCTTTTTATATAAAACAGAATACTTTTATAAAGTTATTCGTTTTATTAGACAATAATTAAAATATATTATATTTTATTATGCATAGTGTTTGCATAGTGCTTGCATAGTATTTGCATAATAAAATCTTTTTAAAAGTTATTCGTTTTATTAGATTATAAATAGAATATATTATATTTTATTGTAAACCAATCTGGACCGTCCGTTTTAAGTAAATCGATCTGGACCGTTTCATGGATTGGTTATTATTTAGTCCATTCTTCTATAAATAAAGCTCATTCCTTCATTATTTCTTACGAATTCACCAAAACTCTAGAGAGAAAACTATAGAGAGAATTATTCTTCTATCTTGAAATGTATTTCTTTAGTGTTTAAGAAAGCTTTGAGCGTAGTGCAAGTTTCTTCAAGTATATCCCCGCCTCACCGCTTCTGGGTACTTTTCTTTATATAAGGTAAGGGTATTACTTTTTTTCATATTCATGAAGAGAACTTCATTATTCCAGTCTTTATTATTACGTTAGAATAACTTTTGATCTACGCTGCTACCCTATACTTGGTTAAATTCTTCATTATTCCATTATTTATTATTCTCACCGAATAACTCGTCTATACAAAGTACCGCAAAACATGGTGAAATTACATTTGTTATTCTATTCTTTATTATTCTGCTGGAATATCCTCATCATGCGTTTACTGGCGGACCTAATTCCGTCTTTTATTATTACATTTGGAATATCCCACATGCATGCGTTTATTTTATGGACCGGTTTCGTTATTTATTATTCCATTGGAATAACCTCGTCATCTGAGTACCACATGCATGGTGATTTCGTTGTTATTCCATTCTTTATTATTCATTGGAATATCCCAGCCGGTGCGTATTACGCTTTGACCGTTCCGTTATTTATTGTTCATTGGAATAACTTTTATACATGCAAGTCTGCGCATGCATGGTGATTTCTTTTGTTATTCCATTCTTTATTATACTCAGTTGGTTAAAGTTTTGACTTCTATACTCCATGAAATTAGTGAAATATCATTGATATTTGCGCTTCATCCAGTATCTTTCATGAAAATATTCTTCTAAGCATTCTTAAATTTTACTCTACAAAGAAGTATCATGTTGACAATTTGGACGTTATTAGTTCCTGGATAAATTAATTCTTGAACTTGTTTTATTGAATTCTTATATCATTATCATCATCCTCATGTTTATATTTTATTGAAAGTCATCTCGTGGCACAGAGTGCATAGATGGACTTGGTATGATTATGACCGAGGATTATTCGGTGTAATCATGGCCGTAATGTTATAAATGATGTGGTAAAAGTCCCTCATTGGCCTGTAGCATTGATGGATGATTTGTTGGCATGATCATGACCATTGATGAATACACGAATATCCTTGGCCCGTAGTGCATGGATAATTTGTGGTTGTGATACTAATGAATATCCTTGGTCAGTAGTGCGGATGATTTGGATTATTTATTGTCGAGTCCCAAATGATAAAAGTGATAAAAAACTTTTTAAATCATAAAAGATAGTAGATTTTATTCTCTACTTGACTCTTTTTAATAGATTGCATGTTCATTTGCAGCTTAAACTTGATGTCTATTGTATTTTATCGGTTTAGCATTGTTGAAGACTAATGATAATTTATTCTCGCATTATCTTAGTCATAATATTTCTTCTTGGGCTAGTTGAGCTCACCCTTCTTTCACTCTGCTTTCTTCGTGAAATGAGAACGTGGCAATGGACTAGTCGGGGACCGGGTGACGGTCCGGATGATAGTATTAGTAGTCCTCACCGCTCGTTAAATAGTGTGACAATAAATGTAATGAAGACTTATTCGAGATCCTCACCGCTACATTAAATAGTGTGACAATAAATGTAATGAAGACTTATTACGAGAGTGGATATTGTCTAGAAGACAATATTTGTATTAAAACTCACAGCTTTCTTGTTGTATATTAAAGATTGTATTTGTATTCTGTACCATGTATTTGGCGACTCAGAATAGGCGATGTATACCTATTTTAGGGTCGTCACAGGGGCCCACCGTATGCATGTGCGTGTATATGAATATTATATGAATTTTTTTATGTGATAGTAACATTGTTGATTTATTAAACACCGTAGCTGTTGCTACAGAGAGAGACTTATATACAATGATATGATGTTTTTAATTTAATAGGGTTAAGTTAAATATATGCATTATTCGTTCTTTTATTTTATTCAATAACAGTCATTTCAATAGATTTACTTCTACAAATTCCTGAAGGTTGCACTGAAAAAATATATAATACTATCTTATAATTGCTTGAACGTTATGATCTCTATCATTTCCCATTCAACCAGTGTCATGTCACAAATAATACTTCTTGTCTGTCCCCATATTATAAGTCTTTAAGCTTCCTTTTCAATCCTTAATCATAATAAAGAATAACCCCTCTCTCTCTCTCTCTCTCTCTCTCTCTATATATATATATATATATATATATATATATATATATATATGCATTGTTTTCTTAACAAGAGACGAGAACTAGAGGGAGGGGGGGAGGGGATTCTTCCTTTATTAATTCAAACAAGTTGAGAATAAGACATGGGAATTAAGTAATCTCTTAGAAAGGGGACAATCTTCTTGAAATATTTAAATGAAGGAGAAATCTTAGCCTTAGTATTAAAATGCACAACGCTTGTGTCCTTTTTCCTGTGTCTCATCTCAAGGAGTTAATTGATTCTGCCAGTGGATAATGATATCTATATATCCAGCTTTTCTTAGGAAGGCCTGATCAGTTGAACTCAATTATGTATCTACAGATGTATGTGCTTAATTAGCTCTTTTATAAGCTATTATTATTCTTTTGTACCACTTCAAATTATTTTATTATAAACAACATAAAAGATATTCATATTGTTTGTTTTTTAAATTAGGATATGAGTTATATTGATAGTGACTATATATATAAGCTAATTAAAGCTTTGACTGATAAATTGTCTGAGTAAATTTGTTTTTTTCATATCAAATAAGGACTACTACTTTCATAATTTGATCCTCATAGTGTCCATGTGGTAACTAATCTTGTACTTTCCAAGTATGTACATTTTTCTTCCTTAATCATAATTTAATTTTTTTTTACTAATTGGAAGAAAGATATATTTATTACCATATTTAAAATTCATTAATACTGTTATGTAGAGTGACAAGAATCTTTTTGTAGGTCATGTACTTGTAGTAGTCAGTTTGATTAACTTGAAACAGTGCCGGCTAATTTGTATCTAATCAAATTTGAGACACAATAATGATTAATTTACTGTCCACATTGGGTGATGCTTCTTAGTTAATTAAGCCAACTAGACACTCAAATTTGACCATAAGATTTTTAATTTTTCTAGCTAGTTCATGACTAAATTCTGAGCACTCTTAGTTTTGACCTGATAAGAAACACACATATATAATTGTTTGGCTCTCTCCTTCCTTACCCAGGCAGCCAACCTGCCAATATCATTACAACCATCAAGATGCCCAAAGTGCAGACAAGCACACCCCTCTTAATTCTTATGCCTCAATTACTTTTTTATTCCCCTTTACATTGTGCATGTTTGTGAGTTTGGGAAGAAAAGAAAGAACAGAATATAATTTAAAATTTGTGGGAGAAAAAAAGAGAGAAAGTAAAGTAACTGTCTTTCCTACGAGTTTAGAAGAGAAAATTAAAGGATACAATGTCCATTAAATTGTGTTATTTAAGTTTTGTGTTGAAGGCAATTTGTTATTTGTTGTGTCATGAAGGCAATACGAGGATTAACAAATAAGTTATAAGGCTTATAATTTCAATTTGTTTAGGTCTAAATTTTCTCCTTTTTATTCTATTTTTTAAAAGAAAAAAAAATTCAAAAACAAGGGAAAAATACCCTTCTCCAACAAATTTTTCTTCCCTTTTCAAAGCATACAAATACAATATAATTATTGTTTATAGTGACAAGCTAGAGTCGAGAAATATCATTCAATAAGTGATCAAGATTGCTATAATTATTAAAGAAATTGAAGATAAAGAACGTCAAAATTAAAATATAATAACTCATTTCCACATCAAAAACTCGAGAAAAGTAATGAAATATTAGGTGCGCATTATCTGGGTAACTAATTTTTGTAATTTAGAAATAGAAGAATCATTTTTGGGCCCTATGAAAAAAGAAACTTTAAAGTGAACTTATATTAATTTTATTATTTGATTGCATATATATTATTACAGAAGAAACACCATTATGATTCATTAATCGTTTATGTATTTCATAGTATATATTTTCATTCCAATTAAGGGCCTAATGTTGCGTTTGGATTGAAGAAATGAAATGAAAAGTGGAATGAAATGATTTTAAGGTATTTTAAGTATATGTTTGGTTGTTGTTGTTGTTGGTGGGTGTTGTTATATAATGATAAAATTATCACAGATATTCATTACATTGGAATAAATTTTATTCCACTATCTCCACGTACATGAAAATAAAAAAAGGAATAAAAGGAATTTTCATTCTATTAAAATGATTTATCCTCCAAAAATAATCATTAAATACACTATTTTTATATCATTTATTCCTCTATTTTATTCTCTCAATCTCAATCTCAATCCAAATGTTGCATAAGGGTAGTAACTTGACCTAATTAAGACGTCCAAAAAAGTAGGTTCTCACTGGTTTTGACAATATTTGCTAGTTATTTTTTCCCTGATCAAGTTTTCATAAATATTACTCCCTCTGTCCTAAATTAATTGCTCAGTTTTGACTTTTTAAAATCAAATTAATCATTTTTAAAATTAATCTTTTTACTATTTTTGCTAAAATATAGGTGAAGAGATTATAACCAAAAGAAAATATATACAATTTATTACTAACCCCAATTTTTATAATTTTAGAAATATATTTATATATGCTTAATTATTAATTCTAAAAATAATTAATTTGATTTAAAAAAATCAAAATTGAGCAATTAATTTGAGACAAAGGGAGTATTAGCAAGCCATTCATCCAGATCTAGTGGAACCTAATAACTATTTATTATAGGCTGCCATCCTATTTGTGGGAATACCTCCATATTATTTTTTTAGTTTTGCAAACATTATTTCTACTTGGGGCTATATATAAATGGTTAAAAAAATAAAATAAATATCGGTCGGCATTTGTATCTACTTAAAACTAATATTATTGGTATTAAAAAAATAAATATTATCCGTATTCAATTTAAAAACATCTGACAATAAAAACATCTATATAAATATATAATATATATTTTATATTTTCGCAAGTTCTATAAGTACTTATTCATGAAGTTTGCTTATGTATTCATTAATGAGAAAAAGCATTCCGTGTATATGTATACTTCTTCATAAAGAAGGCTGTAAGCATATTTTTTATATATTCCAAATTAAATATACATAACCTATCTAAATAAAATATGAAATATCTGAATAGTTTTTCAAATATTGTTATTTGACTTTCATTTTCCTATCATTAATTAGTCGACCAGTACATAATCAAATCTATGCTAATAACGTAGTATTAATTATACACTTGCATGCTTTATGATAAACTTGAAATTTTCAAGTATTAGTATAGAATAAATATGAATGTCTATCATATATGCTTGTATCATATCATAAGAGAGTTTTTCTTAAAATAATTATAATTGCAAAGTAATATATGATAGCAAGTATAACGCATGAAACAAAATTGGTTTCTTAAGAAATACTATTCACTAAAATTTAGTTTTTTTCACCAAATAATGTTGGTGAAAGTATTTGTGGGAAACAAAAAAAAATCTAAAATTACTAGAGCTAAATTAACAAATACGGCTAATCCGATATTCGTATACTTAAAGCAATATTATTCATATCCAATAGGAGTTTTGTGCTTCGTGCTTACACTGACATACACACACATATATACATTTTGTACAGACGGACTACAACTTGAATTTCCATCTTTTAAATAACAAAAATCATCACGAATAAATAATACAATATGTATAGCTAGGTGTGTCCTATGCATGTTATGTGAATTCATTTTTCATGCATTATATTTCAGTGCTCCTTGATTTATTTTCTTCTGCTTCTCATATACTACTATAAAACCCTTATGCTTTCCGAACAAATATCTCTCGATCGATCTGCCTCTAAAAATGAGAGAAAATTCTTTGGTGTACCAAAGATCACAAGGCCTTAATTTGGGGGTGACATAATTAATTTCTAGGGTTCCGTACACAAACTGCGAGCGGTGTGCTATACTAGAAGATTGTACGTGGTTTTTTGTAGCTAGAATTGCTCGAAATCGCAGTACAAGCACGTGTATATAAGGCCAATTCCTTCAACAAGATTTATTGTAAAAACAATTTGCGTTGGTCTACCAGCTTGGCTAATTGGAATGATTCTCAAAAAACATATGTTACCACCAAATCATTTGACGTTTATGTCAAAATTTAAGCGGAGAAATACAAAGGGACAAATAATTTAGGGACAGAAAATCTGTTCTCACGAGAGTATTTGTTCATATTATTTTTTCACGATGGAGTCAGCTAAGTATACTTTAGTATGATGCTCTGACACGAATCAACATTTTTGTCTGGCTTGCATGCGAGAACGTCTGACTTGCATGCGATAACACTCTACTACTGTTGGTTGATAAATGCCAATATCTCCCAAGGTTTCTTTTAATTTTGTACTTACCAAAAAAAACTAAAAATTTGATGACTATATATATATATATGCCCATACATGGACGCATATGTGTACATCTCTTTTGCACATGATCCAATTGTATCTATGTCATTTCTATTAGTTTTTCTACTACTCGTATAATTTCAATCAAATTATATGATCTTAATATATATATATATGCAATTACACTCCCCGTACAAGACAGACTGAGAAGGACCCACAATGGTAATTTCTAAACCTTTTTCAGTTTTCATTTTGCAGCCTCACAGCTAAAGAAAGAAAATATAAGGAGACTGATTCTGCAGAAAGCCAACTAAAAACCAAAAAAAGTAGCTAAGACTGAAACAGCTAGCTAGCTAGCCAAACTAGAGTACCCAGCATTTCACCTTCCCAACCCCTAAGAATTGCCACATTTCTCTCATCTAAACCCTCCTGATTCTCATGTAGTTTTCAATTACTTCAACTAATATATAATTAAGCTGGTTATCACTCAACTCAACTCAATTCATTTGAATTAATCTTGGGGCTTTAACATCTCTATAAATCTCTCTTTGCAGCTCTGAGGATCTGATTTTCTACCCATGGAGGAAGCTAGGTATTGGATGTGGACGAAGCGAAAGAATAGTTTAAGTTCTGATCAAGTTGTAGCATCATCAACCAAGCCCTCTATGTATGGCGATTCGTGGGAAGAACAAGCGTTTGCAGAAGATGCAGCTGGACCTCTTGGAGGGTGTATATGGCCTCCAAGATCTTACTCTTGTACTTTCTGTAGAAGAGAATTCAAGTCAGCTCAAGCTCTTGGTGGTCACATGAATGTCCACCGGAGAGATAGAGCTAGACTTAAGCAGTCTCCGAGCCCAAACAATCATCTTTTGAGTCCGCCTACATCTTTGGGAATTCATGAATACCCTTCTCAGATTCATACGTTGGCTTATAACCAAGATTCTAATCATGGATTTCTTGCATCACCTAATTCCTCACCTTCTAGGGTTTCAGTTCCACTTATGCAAGTGAATTGCGACGAAAAGGTCTTTTCAACCCCTCTTTTCTCTTCACCAATTTTTCAAGAACAACAAAACAAGACCTCCATATTATGGCCAAATTTGGTTGCTGACAGATATTGTAATATCTTGGATTTGGAGAAGGAGGAGAAGAATTTGAATTTTCTTGAATCAAACGTCTATAGGGCTGATAAGAGGGGTTATGCTGCAGCGGATTTGTCTGTGAGCCTTAACTTTGTAGTATGCGGAAATAATAACCAAACGGCTTCTTCTGGTGAAGAGGATGATAATATGTGCTTCAAGAGAAGAAGAGCAGATGATGCAACAGTGTCTTTCTTCCCAAAACAAACTTCAGTTGATAGAAATATTGTTCATGATCCACAATCGAAGGTGGTGGAAGTTAGCCCTAGTTCCAAAGAGGATTTAGATCTTGAGCTAAGGCTTGGTGATCCATCCACCTAAGGTGAAGTAAAATTGCAAATCCTTTTGTGCTCATATGACATATATACCGCTTCTTTTTTATGCATTTCTGTTGTATTTCCCTTTTTTTCGTTTGATCAAAGGTTAAGGCCTCCTTGCCTCAAGGTATGATCAGTTGCCTCTCTTTGAATACTAATTAATTGCAACATCTAACTTTTTGGAAATTAATCACCAAATGATTTGAAATGATTTCTATTTTTAAATTGGATATCAACTAGATTTTATTCAACACATGCATAAGAGATGAATGAATCGATATTCTCCAGGCATCTAATTTGTCATGGAAAACTCAGAAATTTGAAGTTTGGAATCTCAATGTCTTTGGTATATTAACTCTTAATTTGTCTTCTAGGTAAAATTATTAGATAGAATTACTGAGTTAATTTTTCATTGCTGAAACAAATCATGAATGATGGAGGTGTGCTTCTAGGATCTAACCTACAATATGTTCTGGTATGAGGCAGCTATATGTATATCATTTGTCTAAATTAATTGTGAAAAATGAAATCAGAACATGTCATCTTCCTCAAGAATCTTGAAAACGGATTGACTTGCAGCATGTATATATTTGATTTAAGGTTGTTGTATGATACACAAGCATATATATGACGACAGATATATGCTTGTGAACTACAGTCCCTTGAAAATTGACAAGGTCATTCTGAAGATCATATAGTGTCAAGCATGTGTATTTCGAAAGTCCTTGATGCTGCTGGTAGAAAGTACTTGCTCAGCTAAGGATACGTATATATGTGGTAAAAGTTAAATAGTCCTTCTGGATCCCTCCATTTGGAAATAAGAGTCTGTTCTTTTGTTGACATTTTTTTTTTTTTTATATTTGTAATTTGTTTTTGTTTATTCAAAATACTGAGAATGCTGATACTAAAATTTGCTAAATGAGAAAAAAAGTTATGGAAAAGGGTGTTTTAGAAAAATCTTAATATGAAAAATGCCAAAAAGTCAAATAAGAATTTTATTTTGAATCAGAATATATAAAATAACAGTGAGAGCATGTACGATGAGGGAAGTTCATAGTCTAGTAGGTACTGTAATAAGGTTAGTGCATGTACGTGAAGAATATAAGGGGCTCAGAAATTAATTAACTGACTAAAAACTGCATGGGATGATGCAGTGGGCTGGTTCATTTTCCCATCCCAGCATACCTCACCGACATTCCCATCGGTACAAAATTAATTAAACTAACCCATAAAACATGCACACAGAAGTAGTTGGATTTTCAAGAAGGCATAAAGTCAGATACATCACAACATCGATTCCCTTTCTCCTTGTATTATTAACATCAAATATATCTCTCTCCTCCATGCATGATGCATATACATCCATATACTTGTGTTCTCTTCTTCCACTTTTCTCTTTCTTAATTTCTCAATCCCTCCAAAATTGCCACCAACTCTGAGGAATCATTCCATTTAAGTATTCCACATTGTACCCTTTTTATATTACACAGAATATAATCGCATCATCACTACTAATAATGCTTAACAATGCGGTTTTGTTTCTTCCTCTGTATCTTTAATTAGTTTTAATTCATCTCCTAGTTGATCAACAATGAGTAATAAAGAATGAACAATGAAGAATATATATATATATATATATATATATATATATATATATATATATATATATATATATATATATATATATAGAATAATGAACAAAGAATTAATTAATAGGATTCTTTAAAACGCTAACCCTAACCCTAGCTATCTAGTATACTAACTCTATATGTATGGTTAGTTTGTTTATTGCAATGTGAATTGCTTAAATTCTTGCGGTTTACAAGGCAGGAATACTGATTTACTCTTCTTTATTTTCAAGGAAACTTGATTGAGAAATTCCCTTTTGACTTATGGGTTTGCAAGAAACTGAGGATAATATATCTAGTTGATTTAATTTCTGAAGGGAGTTTTATTAATATTCCAGAAAGAGTTATGAATATATTGAAGACCCTTTTAATGATTTGATTGTTTTTCCTTTTGTGGGTATGTATTTAATTTGTTTTCTCCAATGCTTGTGAAAGTAGCAAGTGAGATTAATGTTTGCTTTGGTTTTGAGAAAATTCTGAATTTGTGTTAGGGGGATTTAAGATGATTGGTTAGGGTTTTGTCTTGATTAGGATTGTTGAGTTGGACAAGTCTGCGAGATGCAGATGGCTAGGTAGGTCTTATGAATGAATAATTAGCTTGAGAATTGAGACAGAAATGCACATGGGGGATATCAGATGTCTTTTTCATGTTAATTCTTAATTCTGATAAGTTGGAGTTATTACTATAGAATTTAATAAAGGGAATGGGAAGTTATTCTTAATTAGATAGCTTGCTAGACTGAGTTTCTCTGTTACGTTTTGGATTGAAGAGATAACGAAGGTATGAATAGAATGACTTATTTTTATGGAATAAAAAAAAATTATGTTTGATTGTTATTGGAATGGATTGAACCATTCTTATTTCTCCCAAATTTATGAATTTTATTCTTTGGGAGGAGAGAGTATTGAATAACTCATTACAAGTAGAATGGAATGAGTCATTTCATTTTCCATTCCATTCCATTTCATTCTTTCAATTCAAGCGTAACATTAGAGTATTTGTGCAATTCCATGATAATTAATATACTAAGTATGAAGATTAATTTTCAGAAAATATATATTTTAATAGTAGTATGATTTTTGGTCTGGTGATATTATGGAGTAGTTGTTTATAATTATTTTGACAGCTAAGGGTATATTTGCATGGGAGAGAGCTCCTCTCTCACCAGCTAACTATACATCTTTCCCTTGAATCACTTATAATTAATAGACAAATCCCAGATGTCCTATTGTCCCCCCCCCCCTCCCCTCCCCTTCCCTCCGCTCCCCTCTCTAGATCTAGATATTTATTTATGTACAAAAAAATCATATTTACAGAATATAAGGAAATGAAATTTATTGAAAAATAAATAGTTATAACTTTGTGGATCCAAATCAAGAACTACAACTAAACAAATATTAGTGATTTACAATTAATTAATTAGGTATAATAAGAGTCTTTCGATACAATTAGTCACGGGTGGTTTTGTTATTTCATATTATAATTATCGTTTTATTGATAATATTACAAAGTAATACAATAATTTTAAAATTTTCATTATAATTTTATTATCCTGTGATTAATACTAAACTGACAACTAATTATTAATTTTGAGGTAAAGAACCCTAATAAAAATATATCCTTCACATCTATAAATTTTCAAATAAAACTCTATTTTTTGTAGATTAATGGAAGGAGTATAAAATTCTAGAGCTACTTCAAAGTTTAAAAAGCCCAAAATATTTTGAAGCTGATTTATTTCCAAAGCCCGATGATATACCATTAAAATCTTATAAAGTGGGCCTTAAACGACGTTTGTAAATGATGACCATTAAGTGGGCTGTTAAGAGAGATGGCCTATTACAAGTACTTATTTGGGACCCACCTTAATTGTGATGGCCTTGCATTGAAAATTTTCTTAGTACAATGAATTTTTTAAGGATTAATTACATATCTTAGTACATTTTTAGAAATAATTATAATAATGGTGCATAGATAAAATAATTATAAAAATAATACACTTTTTTATATTTATTTACAATATTAGTGCAATTAGAATTCCTTAATTTAGGGGATCATTATTGGTGGGCTGACATGACAAATCTGGTAGTTTTTTATTTGAAACGCATGAATCCCTTCTTTTTCTCCCAACTCCCATAATTTATGTACTGATATTTCTCTCTCTAAAATCTTCTTCTTCTTCTTCTTCTTCTTCTTCTTCTTCTTCATCACAGTTGTTAGACTAATTAACTAATTGGTGGCGTAAATTGATTATTTTTTAATTTACTTTTGTTGCACTTGTTGATTCCCAGGTTGTTCAAGTTAGTGAGAAGAAGGTTTTGGATCAGAAAGTATTCATGTTGTTCTATTATCGAGATAATAGAAATTTTGCTTCAAACAAGTCTGTTGATGTTGCTCAGAAAGAGATCGTGGCGACAGATTTCATGGGAAGAAATAAACCTTATTTAAAATTCAATCAAGAATTAAAAGGATTATGTTTCGTACTTTGATTTTTGTTGGATATCCATAACCATTTGTTATGGTTAGTGAGTCTGTAATGTTTATTGGAACTTATGTGTCTGATACATTGTTTGAAAGTGCAGTTGGTAACCAAACATGCATATAAGGGTAACCATTTTATTTATTGGTAGTAACCAGATAGTTACAAGCTTTGTATCAGGACATATATCAAGTATTAAATGTACATGTGAGAGTATACATGAGTTGCCTAAACTGGGTTGGATATATGAGTTGTTTCATTTTTGGTTACCATTAAAACCTGCTGCTACAAGCACTTTCATATAACTATTTGGTTACTTTTTATTATATTTTAATTCTTGTTATTTTATGGTTTAGCTACTATTATTATGCCCTTAATGTGGGATTTTGGTTACTTTTATTTTTTATTCTGGTTAATATGTAATTGTTTAGTATACATGGATTACTAAACTAGGTTTCATTACATGATGTTTACATTTTGTTACCATTAAAACCTGCTTACAGTTTACCATTAAAACATGTTCGTTCTTATCATATAATTATGTGGTTACTATTTTATTATGTTACATTATGGTTAATGTTATTAGTAACCAGATAGTTACAAGCTTGTATCGGGACAAACATCAAGTGTTAAATGTACATGTAAGAGTGTCCTATTTATATAGTTAATGTATACTTATAAATTACATACTCATAAAAATTATCTGGAAATTATACAATTGGTATTTAAATCTGCATATAGAGGTAACCATTTTATTTTTTCTGAGTAACCAAATTTACATAAAATTGGTTCAGAACAATATCCATCAACTATTTCAATTAAAATATATGGTAACCATTTTTATTAGGTTGGTATCCAAACCTACATATATGGTAACCATTTTTATTTTTATAAGTAACTAGATAATTTTAAGTTTGTATCATGACTGTTATAAAGTGTTAAATGTATATGTTTGTTTTTATTTATACCATGTCATCATGATGGAATAAGAAACTCCAATTAAGAGTTCTCATTTATATATATGATGGTCACTTATAGATCTCATATTAAAATAAAAATAGTTTGAGAGTGCGGTTGGTATCCAAATGCGCATATAAGGGTAACCATTTTAGTTGTTGTTAGTAACCAAATAATTAAAAACTTATATTAGAACAGTTATCAAGTGCTTAATGTACATGTGAGGGTTCCCATTTATCTAGCTGATGGATACTTTTAAATTACATAATTATAAAAGTAATTTAGAAATGGTCTAGTTGGTAATTAAATATGAATATAGATATAAACATTTTATTTTAGATGGATAACCAAATTTACATAAAAATATTTCAGAACAGTTACTGTGACGCCCCCAAAATAGGTATACATCACCTATTCTGAGTCGCCAAATGCATATTACAGAATACAAATACAATCTTAATATACAACAAGATAGTTGTGAGTTTTAATACAAATATTGTCTTCTAGACAATATCCACTCTCAGAATAAGTCCTCATTACATTTATTATCACACTATTTAAAAAAATAGTGAGGACTACTAATACTATCATCTGGACCGTCACTCCGTTCCCCGACTAGTCCCGCTATGTTCTCATTTCACGAGAGAATAAAGAAAGAAGGGTGAGCTCAACTAGCCCAAGAAGAAATATTATGACTAAGATAATGCGAAATAAATTATCATTAGTCTTCAACAATGTTAAACCGATAAAATACAATAGACATCAAGTTTAACTGCGGTGAACAAGCAATCCATTAAAAGAGTCAGAGAATAAAATCTACTATCTTTTATGATTTAAAAAGTTTTCATCATTTTTATCATTTGAGACTCGACAATAAATAATCCACATCATCAAATCATCAACCGCACTTCAAAGGCCAAGGATATTATTTAGTATCACGACCACGAATTATCCATGCACTACGGGCCAAAAATAATCGAGTTTTCATCAATCATTCCGATCATGCCATAAAACAATTCATCTTTGCTCCCTTGGCCGAAGAGAATCCATAGCTATAATCATACCAAAAACTGTCCATCAATGCACTACGGGCCAATGAGGACTTTTTCCACATCATTTGTAACATTACGGTCATGATCCTGGTCATAATCATACCAAGTCCATCTATGCACTACAGGCCACAGATGACTTTCAACAAAATATAAACATGAGGATGATGACAATGATATAAGAATTCAATAAAACAAGTTCAAGAATTAAATTATTCAGGAACTAATAACGTCCAAATTGTCAACATGATACTTCTTTGTAGAGTAAAATTCAAGAATGTTTAGAAGAATATTTCCATGAAAAGATACTGGATGAAGCGCAAATATCAAGGATATTCCACTAATTTCATAGAGTATAGAAGTCAAAACTTTAATCAACTGAGTATAATAAATAATGGAATAACAAAAGAAATCACCATGCATGCGGTACTTCGCATAGACAGGTTATTCCAATAGTATTATAAATAACGGAACCGTGTCAGCGTAATAATGACCGACAAGATATTCCGGCGAATAATAAAGAATGGAATAACAACAGAAATCACCATGCATGCGGTACTTGGCATGTATGTGTTATTCCAACGAAATAATAAATAATAGAACCGGTGTCGTGCAAAAATTTGCAAACCGACAAGATGTTCCAATGAGAATAATAAAGAATGGAATAACAACAGAAATCACCATACGCACGCGTATTGTGATGTATTGAGTTATTCCAATAGAATAATAAATAACGGAACCAGGTCCCACAGAAAAACGCATGACATGTGATATTCCAATGTAATAATAAAGGCGAAACGAATCCCAAGCGTAGAACGCATGAATAGGATATTCCAACAAAATAATAAAGAATGGAATAACGTAAGAATTTCACCAAGTATAGGGTGATCAGCGTATACAAAGTTATTCCAATGAAATAAAAAATAATAGAATAATGTAAGTTCTCTTCATGAATACGAAAAGAAATAATACCCACTTACCTTATAGAAGAAACCGGATATGTAAGTAGTGAAGTAGCGAATACTTTTTCTTCTTTCTCTATAGTTTCTCTCTCTAGAGTTTCAATAGAATTCAAAGAAATAATGAAAGAATGAGCTTCTATTTATAGAAGAATGGATCGCATAGTGACTAATTCATGAACTATCCAGATTGATTTACTTTTAATCGGACGTTCCATATTTAAAGCAAAATCTTTTAAATAAAATATAATATATTCTATTTATAATCTAATAAAACGAATAACTTTATAAAAGTATTCTGCTTTTATATAAAAAGATTTTACTATACAAAACTCTATGCAATACTATGCATAATAAAATATAATATATTCTATTTATAGAATAACTTTATAAAAGTATTCATTTTATATAAAAAGATTTTACTATGCATAATAGAATATAATATATTCTATTTATAGAATAACTTTATAAAAGTATTACATTTTTATATAAAAAGCTTTTACATTTTATTACATTAATAATACTAATAAAACAAAACTCATATATAATATATATATATATATATATATATATATAATCGACAATAATTGAATCCAATAACGTGAGATACTATGCAACAACTATCGTAGCAATAATTGAACAAAACCGGAGTGACTTATCACGTAAGCATCAATAATCAATACCGTATGTTCTTATGCAACCACGCCAGACATCGCACTTTTAACACCGAGTGTTTCAACAAAGATAATTCAGTAAAAATTCCGACGTTATTTTCATTAAAATATTTTTATCGTTTTCTCAATCCGATAATAATTTTGTTGTGGGGTCCACCAATGATTGTGCCGTCGTACGAATATTTACAGACACAAAGAATATTCCTCGACCAATCGAATATAATATAACAACTTGCATGCTTTGCAAAATTTATAAATATTACCCACAACTATAACATTATATTAAATTCACACCATAATATTCAAAAAAAAATCGAGAAATTTAAATCTTTATTCGTAAAATTTGGGATTTTACAGTTACCAATTGTTCAATGTATATGTTTACTTTATATTGACAACTCATAATGGAATCAAAAATCAAAATATTAATCAATAACAATTTTAGTTACTGTACACCATCAAAAATGTTACCAACCATGTGGTTAATGGTTACTAACAGTAAAGAATTATATATTCCTGTAAACAATTAAATTTGTTGTATTGGTTTCTGTTAGTCTTCATAGTCTAACAACTGAATAAACATTGTAAAGTAACCAAACTACATAATCTTAGTAACCAGAACATAAACAACATTTTTACATGCCATTTTGAAGGCCTAAATGATGGAATTTGACCAAAAAGCATGCAAGTTCACGAAATGAAGATGATGACTTTTGATCGTTGACCCGTTTCCAATGAAATTAGGCTCCGAAAACGCCAAAATCCTACACTCCAAACTTGATAGAAATTATCAAATTGCCACTGGATCAAATCTTTCCATAAACTGGATCAAATATATCAAATCTTTCCATAAACTGACATGCCTACTCTTCAACCGCATCAGTTTGTTACCAACTAAAGACTAACAATTGTATGAAGTTAACCAATGTAGTCAATATGTAACCATCAATATAAAACAAACCAGTATAAAAAACACTAATATTATATAGTAATCATAACAACATTATACAGTAACCAAATTTAGATTAGACAGTAACAAACATATATCTATTTAGTAACCAGTGTTAGAGTTTATGCCCTAGAGACCAATTATTTGATATAATTGCTTAACGTTTTGATATTATATTTGATTGAATAAATGAATGATTTTATTATGGTTTTATTTAATGCGTTATATAAATGTTAACATAATAAAAAAATCCTTAGAATAGTGATACAAATAATATAGTTTCAAGTATGTGACTTGAACATAAGATTATATAATTATAATTAGTATCATTGTTCTTAAATGTCCCTAATCGAGAGTATCATTGTTGATGGGACAACAATGATGCATCGAGACTAAGTATGTGGATCGATCGATGACCAAATCTCATTGGTCATAAATATATGAGATATTAAGTTAATGCGTAGATACATGTTGAGAACGATGTCTTTGGATGGACCCACGATGAGAATTCTATGTGGAGCATTATGCGAAGTGTCATTAGAAATTCTCATAGTGACAATGATGTAATGGTCCTCTGACCTGAAATCACTATATTACTACACGAGAATTTATGTACTTTGATATCATCAAATGTCACCTTTAATAGGGTGGACTATAAAGGTGATTATTGGGTACATCATGAATCGTGTGAGGAATATGAGTGATCTAGATGGAATTTAACCCTCCTATTTATTAGGGGTGATATCCATAGGCCTCTTGATTGAGTAGGACTATGAAATGCATGGCCATGCTCAAATAGTGATTTGTTTCATATAGTCTACTCATTGATCAAGAAAAATCAGATTAAATTATGAAGAGTATGACACATTCCATGACTCGAGTTTAATCTAGGATATTAAGGTTAAGAGGATTAAATTACATTAAAACATTGGTCACAAAAAGGTTGCATCGAATCATCGATCTTATTATTACTTGGGTAGCAGTGATGCATTACTAGATGCCGCTCACTATTTATAATTTTATAATATGATTTTAAAATTATTGCCAACGTAATAATAACCTATAGGGTCACACACATAGAACGTTATTAAAAGAGAATTAATTTAAATTATAAGGATTTAGATATATTAATATGATTAATATTATTTAAATCACGAATTTAAATTAAAAGGATAATTTGTATATGTATATTAATTAAGTGACTTAATTAAGATATATATATATATATATATATATATAAAATTTGGATTTTATGAAATTAAGTTTTGATTTGATTAATTTCTTTTAACTACTATATATATATGATATATAGCAGCCTACTTGGGGAACATCATAATTGAAAAACCTAGCTGGCTCTTGAGAGAGAGACTAGAGAAAAAAGGTTTCATAATCGTTCCTTTGGTGGCTAGTACATCATGAAGTCCCTCTTATTGCGAGAATCGTTCGACGGTTAAATGCGGCGTTCGATGTGATACCGTAGTAGGCGCTATTTCTAATTGGATTGCATAAAGGATTCAAAGCTATTTCAGAATTTTTTCCATAATCGGTATAATATCTAAACCACTGAATTAATTTTAGTTTCACTTGGATCCTGTTTTGGGTTTCGGAATTGCTTTGATTTATTTTCTATTTTCGCTGCATTTTTGTGCCGAAATCCCTACAACCAGAACATAAACACATTTTTCATTGCATTTTACAGTAAAAAACAACCAGTAAATGTGTTTGTTACCAACTAAAGTCTAACAGTTGTATGAAGGTAATCAATGTAGTCAATAAATAACCACTAATATAAAAGAAACAATTATAAAACACAATAACATTATACATGTAAGACCCCAACTTTTATGAATAAAGATGATTTTTCTATAAATAGCATTTTTAAATATTATGGAATGAATTTGTTATAATGTTATAGTTGTGGGTAATATTTATAAATTTTGCAAAGTATGCAAGTTGTTATATTATATTCGATTGGTCGGAGAATATACGTTTTAGCAGAGAATTTGACTAATGCTCCTGCTGCCTTCATGGATATGATGAACCGAGTATTCAAGGAATATTTGGATCACTTTGTGGTCGTCTTCATTGATGACATCCTTATTTATTCCAAAACCCGTGAAGATCATGAGCAACACTTGAGGCTGATACTCTAAAAGCTTCGTGAATATAAGCTTTATGCCAAGTTGAAGAAATGCGAGTTCTGGCTTGAGGAAGTAGCATTCCTTGGGCACGTGGTGTCAAGTCATGGAATATCTGTTGACCCAGCAAAGATTGAAGCTATTCAAAGCTGGGAGCAACCTAAATCAGTGACCGAAGTATGTAGCTTTCACGGCTTAGCTGGTTATTATCGGAGATTTGTAGAAGGGTTTTCTCGAATCGCTACTCCCTTAACTCAGCTAACTCGGAAAGATACAAAATTCGGTTGGAGCGAGGAATGTGAGAAGAGTTTTCAAGAACTCAAGAAGACTCATTTCAAAGACTGCTACGACAATACCATCTGGATCGGAGGGATTTGTCATCTACAGTGATGCTTCGGGCAAAGGTTAGGTTGTGTTCTCATGCAACATGGGAAATTCATAGCCTATGCCTCACGACAACTCAAAGAATATAAGAGAAATTATCCTACTCATGATCTAGAGTTGGCAGCAGTCGTTTTTGCACTAAAGATTTGGAGGCATTATTTGTATGGGGAGAAAGTGGAGATCTTTACGGATCATAAAAGCCTCAAATATTTCTTCACTCAAAGGGAAATCAACATGCGACAACGACGTTGGCTTGAACTGTTAAAAGATTATGATCATACCATCTAATACCATCTTGGAAAAGCGAACGTGGTAGCTGACGCATTAAGCAGAAGATCATATGCGGGTACGAGTGCGATATTGTCAACGTAAAGGCTTATTTTGTATGACTTGCAAAGGATGGAGATAGAGATAAAGACTCTAGGGACCCACGTGATGATGACAAATATACGAGTAGAACCGACTTTAATCAATAAGGTTAAAGCTGCTCAAGCTCTGAGGACACGAAGGTGTGCGTATATGAGAAAAGAAAGTGCAAGAAGGTGCTATCTTCAAGCAAGAATCGATGATGAAGGAATACTTCGAGTCAACTCCAGGCTTTGTGTTCCTAACGACCCTGAGTTAAAGTATAAAATCATGATGGAGGCGCACAACACACCATTTGCAATCCATCTTGAGAGTACCAAAATATATCGTGATCTTCGACATATATTTTGGTGGAGAAATATGAAGAGAGAGATAACGGGGTTTATCTCAAGGTGTCTAACTTGTCAACGAGTCAAGGCGGAGCATCAAGTGCCAAAAGGTCCATTGCAACCACTTGAAATTCCAGAATGGAAGTGGGAGCACATTACCATTGATTTCGTTACTGGTCTTCCCAAGGTTTCTTAAGGCATAGATGCGATTTGGGTCATTGTTGATAGATTGACCAAGTCTGCTCATTTCTTACCGATATGAGAAACTTATACACTTGAACATCTTGCTAGTATGTATATAAAAGAGATTGTAAGATTGCATGGTATGCCAGTATCCATAGTTTCTGATCGAGACCCAAGATTCACTTCAAGATTTTGGGTTAGTTTGCAAAAAGCTATGGGCACAGATTTACGATTTAGTTCGGCATATCATCCTCAGAAGGACGGACAATCAGAGAGGACTATTCAAACTCTTGAAGATTTATTAAGACTATGTGTCCTTGACTTCAAGGGAAGTTGGGACAAGTTCTTACCAGGTGGAGTTTTCCTACAACAACAATTATCAAGCAAGTATTGGCATGGCTCCATTCGAGGCGTTGTATGGAAGAAAGAGTCGTTCTCCAGTATATTGGGATGAGGTGGGTGAAGCAACGTTGTTGGTACCTGATTTGGTACGTATGACTACGAAAAAGATTCAAACAATCCGACAACGTATGAAAACCTCACAAGATCGACAAAAGAGTTATGCTGATCTTCATCGAAAGGACGTGGAATTCGATATTGGAGATCATGTGTTGTTACGTGTTGCTCCATGGAAAGGAGTTACGAGATTTGGAAATGCTTGATTCATTGGCCCATTTTTTAATCCTCGATCGAGTAGGAACTGTGGCGTATAGACTCGCTTTACCGCCAAGTATGTCTTGTGTTCATAACGTTTTTCACATATCCATGTTACGTAAATATGTGGAAGACCCGAACCACATTATTGAATTAGGACCGGACGTGATAGAGGAAGATTTAACGTATGAAGAGTTACCTGTTAAAATCTTAGATAAGAAGGATCATATTCTACGCTCCAAGGTTATACCTCAAGTCAAAGTTTTGTGGAGAAACCACGACGTGGAAGAAATGACTTGGGAGTTAGAATCTGAGATGAAGTCAAGATATCCTCACCTATTCGACATACCAGGTACGTACCCTAATTTTGAGGGCGAAATTTCATAAGAAGGGAAGGTTGTAAGACCCCAACTTTTATGAATAAAGAAGATTTTTCTATAATTATCATTTTTGAATATTATGGAATGAATTTGTTATAATGTTATAGTTGTGGGTAGTATTTATAAATTCTGCAAAGTATGGAAGTTGTTATATTATATTCGATTGGTCGGATAATATTCGTTTTAGCAGGAAATATTCGTACAACGACGCAATCATTGGTGGACCCCACAACAGAATTATTATCGGATTGAGAAAACGACAAAAATATATTTATGAAAATAACGACGGAAGTTTTACTATTAATACTGTTGAACTATTCGGTAGTAAAGTACAAGAATGATGTCTGGCGTGGTTGCATAGTAGCACACACTGTGATTGATTATTGATGCTTACGTGAGAAGTCGCTCAGCTTATACTCAATTATTGCTACAAAGAATTGTTGCATCATATCTCTCATATTATTGATTCGATTATTGTCACAAGATCATCCGCGATAATATGTTATTTTATTAAATCAATATTTGAGACGGCAAAGTTATTCATATTATTAAATTGCAATATTTACAATGTCTAGAAGTTCTGTCAAGGAGAGGTTTGGTCACCTAATTACGCGCCAATAAGGAGAAATCCTTATTGGAAAGCCCCCTTTTTCCTAGGAACGACCTGGTTGATAAATATTGTGAGTTATAATATTAATGATGAATGTTATTAAAATTGAAATTGTGCTCGGAGTTGAATTTGGAGACGCGGACGTGATATTTGAGTCCGTAACGATAAAATTAGTAAAAATAGACTATAAACACAAAATTTTTCAGGTTTTACTATTTGGTCAAAAAGTCAACAATTGACTTTTTCGAGAAAAGTCAAACTTCAAAATTTCAAAATTTATATTTTTGATAGAAATAGTTTCATTGTGTTGGAATTACTTGTGTTAGTGAAAATCGATATTTATTTCGATAATAATTGATGTCTGGAGGTTATATTGACCAATCGGGTATTTAACCAGATAAATGAGCAATTGATTGCTATTATTTCACATGATTATAACTATTTGTTCACATGTGTATACTCATCGTTTCACATTCTTGTTACTATTAGGGGAGTTGGTGCAAGATTGATAATACTTGCATGACTAAGTTAAAAATGGAGGTATAGATGGAGGTACTATATCTTTGTAATTTGTATTTTCACATGTCTAGAACTATTGATTCACATGATTTACTATTGAATCACATTATTTACTATTAGGGGGGGTGGTGCAAGTTTGATAATACTTGCATGACTAAATTAAAAAAAAGTTGGAGGTATTGTCTTTAATTTTTTGAGCCCCAAAACGCGTGCAATTATTGAAACTATATTTTTATAAATAGAAGCCCATTATTCCTTCATTTCTCACCAATTCACTAAAGCTATAGAGCAATTATTATAGAGAGAAATTGTAGAGAAAAAATTTGTAGAAGAAGAAGCTGCTTCTTTACCTCACTACTCCTATATCCAGCTTTCAAAGTAAGGGTATTATTTCTTTCTTTCGTCTTCATGAAGAGAACTTCTGTTATTCTATTCTTTATTATTATGTTGTAATAACCTGGTTATGCGAAGTACCACATACATGGTGAAATTCTTCTGTTATTCCATTCTTTATTATTCTGTTGGAACATCCTATCCGTGTTTTACGCCGCACTTCGTTCCGCTCTTTATTATTCTCATTGGAACATCCTGCCCTGCATGCTTTACGCCGGACTGGGTTCTCGCCTTTTATTATTCTGTTGGAACATCTTGTCTGTGCTTTACCCCGGACATAGTTCCGTCTTTATTATTCTGTTGGAATATCCTGTCTGTGCATTTTACGTCGGACCTGGTTCCGTCTTTATTATTCTATTGGAATATCCTGTCTGTGAATTTTACACCGGACCTGGTTCCGTCTTTATTATTCTATTGGAATAACCTGCCTGTGCGGTCTATCGCATGCTTGGTGATTTCTTTTGTTATTCCATTCCTTATTATACTCAGTTGGTTAAAGTTTTGACTTCTATACTCCATGAAATTAGTAGAATATCTTTGATATTTGCGCTTCATCCAGTATCTTTTCATGAAAATATTCTTCTGAGCATTCTTGAATTTTACTCTACAAAGAAGTATCATGTTGACAATTTGGACGTTATTAGTTCCTGGATAAATTAATTCATGAACTTGTTTTATTGAATTCTTATATCATTGTCATCATCCTCATGTTTATATTTTTTTGAAAGTCATCTCATGGCACAGTAGTGCATAGATGGACTTGGTATGATTATGACCAGGAATTATTCGGTATAATCATGACCGTAATGTTATAAATGATATGATAAAAGTTTTCATTGGCCCATAGTGCATTGATGGACAGTTGTTGGCATGATCATGACCATTGATGAATACACGAATGTCCTTGGCACGTAGTGCATGGATAATTGTGGTCGTGATACTAAATAATATCCTCGGTAGTAGTCTGAGGGTGATTTGATGATGTGGATTATTTATTAAAATTTGAGTCCCAAATGATAAAAGTGATGAAAACCTTTAAATCATAAAAGATAGTAGATTTTATTCTCTACTTGACTCTTTTAATGGATTGCTTGTTCATTGCAGCTTAAACTTGATGTCTATTGTATTTTATCGGTTTAACATTGTTGAAGACTATTGATAATTTATTCGCATTATCTTAGTCATACTATTTCTTCTTCGGGCTAGTTGAGCTCACCCTTTTGCTTTCATTGTTCTCTTGAGAAAATGAGAACGTAATGGGGGACTAGTCGGGGAGCGGAGTGACGGTCCGGAGGATAAGATTAGTAGTCCTCACTATTCTGGTTAAATAGTGTGACAATAAATGTAATGAGGACTTATTCTGAGAGTGGATATTGTCTAGAAGACAATATTTATATTAAAACTCACAACTCTTTTGTTGTATATTAAAGATTGTATTTGTATTCTGTACCATGTATTTGGCGACTCATGATAGGTGATGTATACCTATTTTAGGGGCATCACAATACAGTAACCAAATAAACACCTTATAGTATCTAAATACATATTAGACAGTAACCAAGATATATGTAATTAGTAGCCAAGATTATAAAAAAATATGTTTACATTTATTTTACAACCAAAATAATCAGTAATGACTTTGTTATAAATTAAAGAGTAATAGATGTATGAAGGTAACCAATGTAGTTAATCAGTAACCATCAATATAAAAAAATCAGTATAAAGCACACTAATATTATGCAGTAACCATGGTAATATTACACAGTAACCAAGTCAGCATTATATAGTAACCAAATCCAGATTAGATAGTAACCAACATATATTTACTTAGTATCCATAACATAAAACATATTTTTTCATGCATTTTACAGCAAAAACAATCAATATAAAAAACATCAATATGTACTTAAAGATTCAACAGTTGTAGGAAGGTAACCAATGTATTTAATAAGTAACCATCAATATAAAAAACATCAAGAAAATATACATTTAAAGTATACAGCAACCAAATAAATATTATACAGTAAACCAAATCAATAATAATCAGTAACCAATTTCTATGTACTTAGTAACCAAAATATAAAAGTCATTTTTTCATGCATTTTCCTATCAAAACAGTCAGTATGCTGACTTTGTTTTGACTTTGTTATCAAAACAGTCAGTATACTGACTTTGTTAATCAACATCAATTTTGGTTACTATACACCATCAAAAATGTTACCAACCATGTGATTAATGGTTACTAACATTAAACAATTATATATTCCTGTAAACAATTAAATTTGTTGTATTGGTTACTGTCAGTCTCCATTGTATGACAACTGAATAAACATTATAAAATAACCAAATCAATATTAGACAGTAACCAAACTACATAATCTTAGTAACCAAAAAATAAAACAAATTTTTACATGCAATTTTGAAGGCCTAAATGATGGAATTTGACCAAAAAACCATGCAGTTCACCAGCAAAGCTTGTGATTTTTGATCGTTGATCCGTTTCCAATGAAATTAGGCTCCAAAAACGCCAAAATTTGACACTCCAAACTTGATAACATTATACAGTAACCAAATTTAGATTAGACAGTAACCAACATATATCTATTTAGTAACCAGAATATAAAAAACATCAATATGTACTTAAAGATCCAACAGTTACAGGAAGGTAACCAATGTATTTAATAAGTAACCATCAATATAAAAAACATCAGGAGAATATACATTTAAAGTATACAACAACCAAATAAACATTATACAAAGAACTAAATCAATAATAAAACAAAGAATCAATTTATATGTACTTAGTAACCGTAATATAAAACATATTTTTACATGCATTTTGAAATCAAAACAACAAGATATCTGACTTTTGTGACCAATTAAAGAGCGAAAAACTTAAGAAAGGTAACCAATATACGAGTATATAGTAACCACGGGGTAACTATATGCATATAAACTTTAAAACTCAAATACCTCAGTATACAAATCTATAACGAATCAATCAACAATCAACAATCAAATTTGTTACAGATCGAGGCTGGTTACTGATCTTGAAGTTGTTGTTGATCTTGAAGTTGCTGTTGATCTTGAAGTTACTGTTGATCTTCTTCGATATTATCCGATCTTAGAGTTGCATCGCCGTTGGAGAAGTCGTCTTCTCCGATCTGTCGTTACTCTGTTTTTTCGGATCTCAAAGTTGTTTGTTTTCTTCATTAGCGTGAATTGTTGATCGGTTGGTTGAAAATATAAAAGTCGGTAACTGACGTATAGGGAGTTAATGACCTTAATTTTAGCAATGTAATATTGTGTTGTGTTATTTTTATAATTATTTTATGAATATTTTGTTTTTATAATTACTTTTTAATTGTTGTATATTAGTGTTAAGGACTCATTTTTTAATCATAAATGGCCTAAATATTTTGTGACGGACTTAGATATTTTCTTTTTGTTATCGTGATAAAATTAATAATACCCCTATTTATTTAGATATTATCTGGTGTAATTAATGAAAACTATCTATATGTGTTGAGAGCTTTTGGTTTCAATAGTATGGGAAACCAAGTTAAAATGAGCCTATTGACCTATAAAACAATATTCTTTTTCTTTTTCTCTAATCGAACTGATAAAAATATCGAATGTTCGAAAAGATGTTCATAAGTATTGTAATATTTCACATGAATCTCATATTATATAAATTCAAAAGTCTAGATAAATTAATAAATATAATGTAATTAAGTAAAGAGATCATCCAACATGTTTTATTTGGTTATGGATTCTTGTTCATAAGTGCTGATGGAGCATTACATTTGTTAGATGATAAAGATAATGGAGAAGATGAAGACAACGATTCGGATATTGAGAATGTCGTGAATAGTGCGGATGATACAGAGGATAGAAAGGAAAAATTCTATTTTTAATAGGAGTATTATTTTGGAAATAAAATAGTCTATTTGTAATAAAAGTTTTATTTTGGAAGTATTCTTCTATTTTAAATAGGAAAAAGAGATTTGTGGGTACTCTATAAATATGACATTATATTTAGTTGTTGAAATACATGTAGCACAACCAAAAGTCATGTAGGATCCTAAGAGTTGAGAGATGGTGCGAGTGAGTTTTGTGTTTGTGTGAGGGATATACTTTTTGCAGCTTTTATATTCCATGCAAAAATATTATGAAATTTCAAATTTTAGGGCGTAAAATTTGGAAAGATTTTGTAAGCTCACTATATTAAAATAGTGGATATTCGTAATTTGGTCTGTGATTTTTTTCTTTAAAAGATTTTCACATTAAATCTTGTGCACAATTAATTAATTTAATAGAAGTATTAGAATAATGTCAGAGCTGTTAGATGACTACTCCTCTTCTTCATAAGTCTTTTTGAGACAGTTAATTTCTTTATATGTTTCAATATGTTAATTTTCTTCTCTGTGATGATGAAACAGCCGGTCATTGTTACAATTACCTCGTCATTTTCACTTAGTTTAATCGTACTCTCAAACTCAAAATCAAATTGGATTAGAACAAAGCCTAATACTCTTTTTTAATCATCCTTTGGACGGTGAAAAATAAATTTAACTTTTAAGAAAATAAAAATTAATTTTCCAAATATATTCTTAACTTTGCTATAAATATATATAGTAATGATGATATGATAATACTCAATTTATATAAAATAAATGATAATATGTTAAAAAAAATCGTGTCATTATATAGTTTAAAGAATATATATATATATATATATATATATATATATATATATATATATATATATATATATATTTTATAATGGAGGGATGAGTATTTTATATGTAGCTTCACCAACATCATGCTACCTACAAAAGCATGCTAATTTTTAATATTCATTTAAGAATCTAATAGTGGTGGTGATATACTAACAATGATAATAATAATAAAAAATTAATGATAAATTAAAAAATATCTATATATCCACTTTATAGTCATTAAACAAAAAATATTTATAATATTAGAGCAAACTTAAAAGAAGATATTAATTACGTCTGCTTCAAATTATAAGATCATTTTAAAAGAAAAAAATTAATTTGATGCATTTTTTAACTCAAAATTAAGATGATTTATTAAAAAGGGTAAAATAATAAATCTTACAATTTGAAGTAGTTTACAATATTTATCATTGCAAAGATCAAATTAAAAAATATTTTAAGTTTACTTCAAAACTTTAATAATTGTTTTATAATTTGGAGGAGGAAATATATAAAAGGAGGGAGTATTAACGATTAAGTTCAGATGACCACCTGGGGTTTGAGCGGTTTCTCACTTAACCACATGTAGTCAGTAAAGTTACATTTAAACTCTTGACTTTTTGAGTTGAAGTGAAAACGTCACATTTTTCATCCAACTTAACCGTGCGTGTATGTCAAACGCCAAAAGCGCGTGAAAAAGACTATAACAATTAAAAAAACACATGATAAATGTCTGAAATACTCTTCTTCTTCCTCTCTTCTCCTCTTATTCTCCAACCCAGCTCTCACCTACATCCTCTCTCTACGCTTGCCATTTTCTCACCTGCGAAGACACGTTCTCAACCTCAATCACCACAAACCCTAGAAAATCAAGATCCCCAAACCCCAGAAAAATAAGACCCTAATCAGGAAGATCCACAAGTTCAGGAGCTAGAAGAGCAAGAATTGGGTATGTTCTTCTGTAAGAAATTGATTAGGCCTGCCCATAGTTTTTCTCAATTTAACACCGACCATTTGACTAAGTCTAGCTAGTTCGTCGCCTTCCTTAAGCTTCCATTCCCTCCTCATCAACCATAGATTGAGAGAACTAATGGAAATTAATCGGATCGACATAGAAAAGCCTCAAGAAATAGTATGGAGTAGTACTTCAGATGGCCAAGAATTAGGTCAAGCTGTCAGGTCATTTAGATGCACGTTTTGTAAACGAGGCTTCTCGAATGTACAAGCACTAGGAGGACACATGAACGTTCATAGAAAAGATAGGGCTAGGCTAAAAGGATCTTTAGACGAAACCCTTTTTTCAATGGATGTGATGAAAAAGAGTCCTTCTGATGATCATCCTCCAGCTTCTCCAGATGATCATAACTTGTTGCAACCGGAGTCTAGCGATGATCATGAAAAAAATTGCACACATAAAAGGCCATGGATTTTCTCAGAAGATGACGAAGAAAGTCCTAGAAGAAAAGATGGTTTTAAAGAAGTGCAACAACTTCCTTTGTAGAGGCATCATCAAGTACTAATGATTTAGGGATAAGCAGTTGTGCTGATGGACATGTAGAGAAGAGCATACAGTTGAGGCAACCAGCTTCATCGATTTCGGAAGTGGACCTTGAGCTTCGTCTAGGGCCGGAACCAAAGGACTGATCACGAATCAATAAAAGGTAAGAAGAAGGTTGTTTTGACTTTGTAAAAATCATGCTTGCTTGTAAAGAGAGGTTTGCTTCTAATATATCCTTGTTGCCATATTAATTACCTATTGCTCTATTTGTCTCGCAAAGGATGTCACCTTTTGTTGATTATGTTCCGCACAGAGAATTTCAATACGTGCCAAAAATATATGTTGGGAAAAATCACCACCCAAATACTGTTGTCTTTGATAAATTAGACGGATAATAATATCAGTATAAGCCAAACAGAATAAATCTGCAACTCCACCAAAATAATAACCACTGCAGGAAATAATAAGTAGAAAATATCAAACCACGAGACACCAAGAATTTTACGTGGAAAACCCTCTAAAACTAAGAGGTAAAAACCACAGGACAAACGCCGAAGAATTCACTAGAATAATATGAGAGAATACAAAGATATCTTAATTTGAGTACAAACCTAAATTACTTCATCACAATAGCTATGTGATGGAACCCAAATAAAACTCCCTTTTATTTGAACTACTTTTCTCTCTCTATTATCTAAAGCTTCACAGAAGCTTTTCTTTCTCTCCTTCTCTCCTTAAACTCTCGGATGGAGTATGAAACTTTGGTGTGTTTTCTTCTTCCATTTGTTGCCCCTTTTATAGCAGAATGAAGGAGGAGAGTAATAATGAGTTGGACAAACAATTCAAAAAATTGGCAGACAAGGTGGAGTGGGTGGGAATAAAAAAACACAAGAGTGGTGGAGTAGAGTTGGTGAAGGAAAAATAATTGGTAGTGGAGTGGGTGGGTGAGGACCTTTTTGACTAACAATCTCCCCCTCTGAACCCATTAGAGGAGGTAATCTCCATGACCCCGTCACTTGGAGTCCATCCCGACCAATTCCTTGCAAAATTCCAGCTTGTCACGAGTAACAACTTTTGTTAACATGTCTGAGGGATTCTCGTCAGTATGAACTTTCTTCACTTTCATCAATTCCTTTTCCATCACTTCTCGAAGCCAGTGATATTGAACATCAATATACTTGGTCCGATTATGATACGTGGCATTCTTGGTCAAGTCAATTGCACTTTGACTATCACAATAAACCACATACTCATCTTGTTTTAAACCCAACTCTTGGAGAAACCGTTTTAACCATAACATCTCTTTGCCTGCTTCAGTAGCAGCGATGTATTCTGACTCAGTTGTAGACAAAGCAACACACTTTTGCAACTTGGATTGCCATAATACTGCTCCCCTTGCAAAAGTAAATAAATACCCCGAAGTAGACTTCTTTTCTTCAGAACCTGCCATGTCTGCATCTGTAAAACCCTCCAAGACTGGACTCGTACTACCAAAAACCAAACATAAACTGGAAGTAGCTTTCAAGTATCTGAGAATCCACTTAACTGCTTCCCAATGTTCTCTGCTAGGATTTGACAAATACCTGCTCACAACGCCAACTGCATGAGCAATATCTGGCCGCGTACAAACCATTGCATACATAAGACTCCCTACAGCAGAGGAGTAGGGAACTACTTCCATATCATCTCTCTTTTCCTTGGTAGAAGGACACATGGACTTTGTCAACTTAATATGACTAGCCAGTGGTGTGCTAACTTGTTTAGCATCACTCATGTTGAATCTTGCAAGCACCCGCTCAACATACTTCTCTTGTGACAACCACAACCTCTTGGCTTTCCTGTCACGAACAATCTTCATACCCAAAATTTATTTAGCTGAACCTAAGTCCTTCATATCAAAGGACTTGAACAACTCACCCTTGAGCTCATGAATCATATCTCATCGTCACCTTGACTATCAACATATCATCTACATATAGCAATGTAATAACGAACCATCATCGGGAACCTCTTGACATACACACAGTGATCTGCAATTGTTCTACTATAACCTTGATCTACCATAAATGAATCAAATTTCATGTACCACTGCCTTGGAGCTTGTTTCAGGCCGTACAAACTTTTCTTCAACTTGCAAACCAAGTGCTCTTTCCCTTTAACTTCAAATCCCTCTGGCTGTTCCATGTAGATTTCTTCCTTCAAATCACCATGAAGAAAAACAGTCTTCACATCCAACTGCTCAAGCTCAAGATCCATACTAGCTACTAACCCTAGCACTACTCGAATAGAAGTCATCTTCACAACTGGAGAAAAAATCTCATCGAAGTCAATACCTTGCTTTTGAGCAAAACCCTTGACGAATAATCGAGCCTTGTACTTCACTAGTTTATCGCCATCCTTCTTAAGCTTAAACACCCATTTGTTCTTCAATGTTTTCTTGCCCTTCGGAAGTGTAGTCCACTCATAGGTGTGATTCTTGTGCAAAGAATCCATCTCATCTTGCATAGCTCTCAGCCAATTGCCATTCTCTTTATGAGTCTTGACTTCCTGAAAATCCTCTGGCTCCCCCTCCTCAGCAACTAAAAGATATTCAGATGAAGGATATCTGACTGATGGCACACGTTCTCTAGTGGATCTTCTTAGGTGAGGTTCTTCAATATCAGGTTGCTCCCCCTGATCAACATTCTCTGCATCTGACCCATCACCATCGTGCAAGTCTGTATCAGTCATATCTTCATTCTGACCTCCTTCTCCAACTGTGGCATTCTGTACGGGAGGAGGAACTCCGCTGAGATCTGGAACTCTATTATCTACAGGGCACATGTAGCATTATCAGAATGCTCATAATTCTGGTGCTCATGAAACACCACATCTCTGCTCCTGAATAATTTTCTCTGCACTGGATCCCATAACCGGTATCCAAACTCTGCATCTCCATAGCCAACAAATACACATGGAGTAGACTTGTCATCAAGTTTCGATCTTTGTTCCTTGGGGATATGTGCAAAAGCCTTGCACCCAAATACCCTCAAATAAGAATAAGACAAATCCTTACCACTCCAAATCTTTTACGAATCAAAAAATCCAGCGGTCTTGATGGAGATCTATTAATCGGTAACAAGCGATCGAAACGCCTTCACCCCGTAATGACTTAGGTAGCTTAGCCATTCTCAACATGCATCGCACTCTTTTCAATAATAGTCACGGTTCATCCTCTCGACCACACCATTATCTTGTGGGTACCAGAGAACGATCTTTCATGCCGAATGCCATGCTTATCGCAGATTCAAAGAAACTCCTTTGAAGTGTATTCCCTCCGTTATCCATTACGAAGACACTTCAACGATTTTCCATCTCTCCCTTTCAACCATAGTATGAAAACTACGAAAATCTTTGGAATACACGGTCTTTTGTTCTCAACAAAAATACCCACACCTTCCGCGAAGCATCATCAATAAAGGTAACAAAGTACTATTTCCACCCAAAGACTCAACCTCAATGGGTCCACATACATCGAATATACTCTCTAGTAGTAGTTACGATTTTCTTTTAAATTTGAACTACTAAAAGAGACTCTATGTTGTTTCCCAAACAAACAATAATCACAAGGGCTTAAAACAGTACCTTTAGCAAAAGAAATGAATGACCTTTTTGCTAATAACTGCAACCCTTTCTCACTCATGTGGCCAAGCCTCTTATGCCACAAGTTTGGTGAAGAGTCATCCTCAACTACATTCAATTCACTAGAACACATCTTCACATGAGTCTTGTACAACGAACAACAAGCAATGCCTCTTGCAATCACCATAGAGCCCTTGGTAAACTTCCACTTTCCACTGCCAAAGTGATTCTCATAGCCTTCTCTCATCCCAAGGCTATACCGGAAATCAAGTTGAGGCCGCAAATCTGGAACGTGTCTAACATCCCTCAAGGTAACAATTAACCAACACCGTCTCTAATGCAAACATCACCAATTCCAATAATCTTGGGCTGATCCGTATTTCCCATTCTCACGTACCCAAAGTCTCCAGCTTTGTAAGTTGTGAAAAATTCTCTCTTAGGTGTAGCATGATACGAGGCACCAGTATCAACCACCCAATCAACTTTCTGATTATCAATATGTAAGCATTCTTCTTCCCCAAATGAAAGAATAACAACATCTTGATGGCTCGTGGGCTGCGGTGTTCTTCTCCTCAACCTTTCCATGCTCACTATTTTTTCCGCTTGTCTAACCAGATTCGCAATTTCTTTTGTAATGACCTTCCTTATTACAATGGAAGCATCTATCGTTCACCTTATGCGGTCTTTGACTTGCTCTTGTAGCTTTTGCTTTTTGTTGCGACTTGTATCTCCTTTGTGAGATCCTCTAAAATTGCTTCTGCCCCTGTTCTCTGTGACAAGAGCATGTGTCTCAAAATTTACGCCTTTCTCCTTTCGCCTTGTCTCCTCATTATGAAGATTGTCCTTGACCATCTGCATAGTCATTTTTCCTTCTGGAGCTGAATTACTTAGAGACACCACCAAAGTCTCCCAGCTGTTTGGCAACGAACTGAGAAGCAAAAGAGCCTGAATCTCATCATCAAGATTCAACTTCATGGTAGACATCTGGTTCACTAAACCTTGGAACTCACTCATATGCTCTGATACACTGCTCCCGTCCTTGTACTTTAGATTCACAATTTTTCGAATGATAAAAGTTTTTTTTTTTGTGCATTCTTCTTCTCGTACATAGACTCTAGTGTTGTCCATAAAGTGTGAGCATCCGTCTCCTGCGAAACATGGTGGAATACACTTTGATCAATCCACTGCCGGATGTGACCAATAGTCTTCCTGTTCATTTTATTCCAATCAGCCTCAGACTTATCCGCTGGCTTCTTTCCCTCGAGCTCCAACGGATCATATAAATCCTTGCAATAAAGGATATCCTCCATTCTGGGCTTCCAGATCGAAAAATTTGAAGAGGTCAATTTAATCATAGCTCAAGATGATTCTCTATAAAATTTATCAAAAAAAATAGAGCAAATAACCTTAGCTTTGATACCAGTTGTTGGGAAAAATCACCACCCAAATCTTCATTGTCTTTGATAAATTAGATGGATAATAATATCGATTATAAGCCAAATGAATAAATCAAGCAACTCCACCAAAATAATAACCACTGCAGAAATAATAAGTAGAAAATATCAAACCACGAGACACCAAGAATTTTACGTGAAAAACCCTCTAAAACTAAGAGGTAAAAACCACGGACAAACTCCCGAAGAATTCACTAGAATAATATGAGAGAATACAAAGATATCTTAATTTGAGTACAAACCCAAATTACTTCATCACAATAGCTATGTGATGGAACCCAAATAAAACTCCCTTTTATTTGAACTACCTTTCTCTCTTTATTATCTAAAGCTTCACAGAAGCTTTTCTTTCTCTCCTTAAACTCTCGGATGGAGTATGAAACTTTGGTGTGTTTTCTTCTTCCATTTGTTGCCCCTTTTATAGCAGAATGAAGGAGGAGAGTAATAATGAGTTGGGCAAACAATTCAAAAAATTGGCAGACAAGGTGGAGTGGGTGGGAATAAAAAAACACAAGGATGGTGGAGTGGAGTTGGTGAAGGAAAAACAATTGGTAGTGGAGTGGGTGGGTGAGGACCTTTTTGACTAACAATATATTTATATGTTATATTTTCAGTCGTTTAATTTATTTAATCTATTTGCGAAATTTAGTAGTGTATAAATAATATTTCAACAAGCCTTTAGAGGATGGAGGTAAGAAAAGTATACTAATACATTAAACATAAATAGTATACTAATACATTAAACATAAAATTAAAGAATTGTATGTATATCATATCAAAATTAATGTATAAAATCATTGTATATGTATTTTAATACATGCATGTAATTGGAATAATACAACAAATCATAAGAATTTTTCTGAATAATTATGAACATGACATACATTGTATCAATGGAGATGATTAACTCGGGAGTATTAACTCGTTGACCAACCAAAATAACTCGGTTAAATTTTTGATAAAATCTCCGGTTGTCTTGTTATATATGGTAATATATTGAAGTTAGACATTGAAAACACATTTTGAAATTGAAACAATAATCGTAAAGAAAAAACAAAAGATGAAGATGAAGATGAAATTAAGAAAGAATTAGAAAATTCTAGCTGAAATGTTCAAATGAAGATATATACTGACATTGCTACTATACTTGGTAGAAAATGATAATTAATTCTTTCGAGTTGAAAATACTTATGGAAAGAAACCGATGAGCCAATATACACAATTAGACTGCCATTTCCAAGAATTGACAGAGAGCTTTTTGTTATTTGAAAGAAATTGAGTTCCATATATTATATATATATATATATATATATATATATTGCATGTTTGAAATGAAACAGAAAACATCGTCCACGGTATCTTAATTAGCTTCGCTTGTGGGATTTTTGCAAATCGATCTTTATCTAGGTAGTATGCCTGATTAATTAAGCCAGCATTTGGTCGAAATTCAGGAATAATATATAAGGTGGCATGCAGTCTTTTATGTTACATTTTTTAGTAGTTTCAAAGTAAAGAGGAAATAAATAAGAAGAAAAGAAAAGACATATAAATATATGTCAATTTCATATAAAAAGATAGTATGAATTATGACAAGATGCTTGCTTATGTATGGGATCTTACCTTTGATTCTTTGAAGAAGTTATCTTATTACACCAACCGTCCTTGATCTTTAATAGTACTCCATTGATGGATGCATGAAATTGCTTGAATAAAAGCGACAAAGATTGTTTACAAAATTTATTGGTTATAACTTATAACCATTTGATCCATTGATCATATATGGTTTAACATCATTTATTAATTATGATCCCACACATTATTTTGTATCTTATTTTTTGTTCCCGTAACATTACTTATTGAAAAATTAGAATTTTAAAAAATTACTCTCTCTGTTTCGAAATTAGAGATACAATTTGACTTTTAAGGTTAAACGATAGTATATTAAATTTCAAAATTGGTATGATTCATAACAGTTTAGAATGAAATAAATTTTTTGATTAATATTTTTTGTTATATATTATACAATTATAATAATTGTATCAACTAAAATTAAAAAAATTCACATCAATTTAAAATTTAATATGTCGTCGTTTGACTCTAAAAGCAAAATTGTATCTATGACACCCCCAAAACAGGTGTACATCACCCATCTTGAGTCGCCAAATACATGGTATATAAATTCAAATACAACTTAATTATACAACTGTCATATAACATACGACAATACATAAACTGAGAGTTTAAACAGGAATATTGTCTTCTAGACAATATCCACTCTCAATGGAGTCCTCATAGGCAATGATACAAACTTAAATTCAGGTCCTCATTATATTTATTGTCACACTATTTAATGTAATAGTGAGGACTACTAATGCTATCATCTGGATCATCACTCGCTTCCCGACTCATTCCAAATATATTCTCATTTCACGAAGAATCGGTGAAGGAAAGGTGAGCTCAACTAGCCCAATGAAGAAATATTGACTAAGATAATGCAGAATAAATTATTATTAGTCTTCAACAATGTTAAACTGATAAAATACAATAGACATCAAGTTTAACTGCAGCGGAACAAATAATCCATTAAAAGAGTCAAGTAGAGAATAAAATCTACTATCTTTTATGATTTAAAAGTTTTTCATCACTTTTATCATTTGAGACTCGAACAATAAATAATCCACATCATCAAATCATCCCTGCACAACATGCCAAGGATATTATTTAGTATCATGATCACGAATTATCCATGCACTACGGGCCAAAGATAATCGTGTTTTCATCAACGGTCCTGATCATGCCATAAAATAATTCATCTTTTCTCCCTTGGCCGAAGAGAATCCATAGCCATAATCATACCAAAAACTATCCTTCAATGCACTACGGGCCAATGAGGAATTTTTTCACATCATTTGTAACATTACGGTCATGATTATACCGAATAATCCCTGGTCATAATCATACCAAGTCCATCTATGTACTACAGGCCACAGATGACTTTCAACAAAATATAAACATGAGGATGATGACAATGATATAAGAATTCAATAAAACAAGTTCAAGAGTTAAATTATCCAGGAACTAATAACGTCCAAATTGTCAACATGATACTTCTTTGTAGAGTAAAATTCAAGAATAATATTCATGCACCAAAAATAATTTGGATGAGAAAAGAATCAATTTTTCGTAAATGAATAGTACCCGTAAATAGTACTTGAGAATAGTACCTGTGAATAGTAACTCCACATGAAAAGTACTCCAAATACCCGAGTGAATAATATTCGGGTGAATAGTAATTTGGGTGAATAGTAACCCGTGAATAGTATTCCGACATGAAAAATGCCCCGAATACCCGAGTGAATAATATTAGAGTGAATAGTAATCGGGTGAATAGTAACCCGTGAATAGTAACTCGTAATAGAAAATACCAAATAAAATAATATTTTATGACGAGTACAAAAGAAATGATATCTCATACGAGTATAATAGAATATATGAAACTGCAAATGGATTTTCACCTGCCATGCGGTAATCCACATATACAGATCATTTCCACAATTTAATAAGGAATGAATACAAAGGATCATTCACCATGCATGTGGTAATCCACATGTACGAGTTATTCCAACGAGAATAATAAATAACGGAACCGTGTCAAAGTAGAGATTCGCACCCAAGCGGGATGTTCTAACGAATAATAAAGAATGGAATAACAACAAAATCACCATGCATGCGGTACTTGTGATGATGCGTTATTCTAACATAATAATAAATAATGAGAACCCGGTCCCGCAGAAAACGCATGCAGACGTGATATTCTAACGAATAATAAAGAATGAAATAACAATGAAATCACCATGCATGCGGTACTTGCGATGACAGAAAGTTATTCCAATGTAATAATAATAAGGGCGAAACCGGTCCCAGCCAGTAAAAGCGCACGCATGAACGAGATATTCCAAATGTAATAATAAAGAATGGAATTACGTAAGAATTTCACCAAGTATAGGGTAGCACAGCGTATCTGAGTTATTCCAACGTAATAATAAAGAATGGAATAACAGAAGTTCTCTTCATGAATACAAAAGAAATAATACCCCTTACGAGTATAACAAATAATATCCCTTACCTCAAAAGAAGACTGGATACTGGAATAGTGAGGGAGCAAACTTCTCTTCTTCTTTCTCTCTATAATTTCTCTCTATAATAATGGCTCTAAAGCTTTAATGAATTGGTGAGAAATGAAGGAATAATGAGCTTCTATTTATAGAAAAATATAGTTTCGATAATTGCACGTTTTGGGGCTCGAAAAATTATAGTACAATACCTCCAACTTTTCTTTCATTTTTACTTCAGTCATCCAAGTATTATCAAACTTGCACCACCTCCCTAATAGTAAATCATGTGAATCAATAGTAAATCATGTGACTCAATAGTTCTAAACATGTGAAAAAATTAATTACAGTATAGTACATCCATTTATACCTCCATTTTTAACTTAGTCATGCAAGTATTATCAATCTTGCACCAACTTTCCTAATAGTAAATGAATGTGACTCAATAGTACACACATGTGAACAAATAGTTATAAAAGCATGTGAATAAGTAGCAATTAATTGCTCATTTATCCGATAAATTACCCAATTTATCAATATAACCCCCAGACATCAATTATCATCGGAATAGATATCGATTTCAACTAACACCAATAATCCCAACACAATGGAACTATCAAATTCATCTTTAATCAACACGAACTTATTCATCATTAATATTATAACTCACAATATTCAACAACCAGGTCGTTCCCAGGAAAGAGGGGGCTTTCCAATAAGGATTTCTCACTATTGGCGCGCAATTAGGTGACCAAACCTCTCATTGGCAGAACTTCTAGACATTGTAAATATTGCAATTTAATAATATGAATAACTTTGTTGTCTCAATTATTGATTTAATAATATATCATATAATGCAGATGATACTGTGACAATAACTGAATCAATAATATGAGAGATATGATGCATCAATTACTGTAGCAATAATTGAGTATAACTGAGTGACTTATTACGTAAGCATCAATAATCAATACCGTGTGCTACTATGCAACCACGCGTATTACTGTACTTTTATTATCGAGTAGTTCAACAGTTTTAACGGTAAAACATCCGCCGTTATTTTCAATAAAATACTTTTGTCATTTTCTCAATCCAACAATAATTCCGTTGTGGGGTTCACCAATGATTGTACCGTCGTACGGATATTCTCCGACACAAAGAATATTCCCCGACCAATCAAATATAATATAACAACTTGCATACTTTGCAAAATTTATAAATATTACCCACAACTATAACATTATATCAAATACACACCATAACATTAAAAAAAAATATTTCGAGAAATTTAAATCTTTATTCGTAAAATTTGGGATTTTACAGTATCTCTAATTTTGGAACGGATGGAGTATGTGATAATGACGTGTTTGTACGTTAACGTTATTTTTTCTTTGTTTTACCTAGGGGCGTTTGATACTGGTCATCTATAAAGTGGTCATCTTAAATACCCGATAATATAAACTGCTCATTTTTATGGATTGTATTTGTTACACTAATCGTAAATTCCTGGTAATTAGATACCCGGTAAAGTGTTAAGATTTATGATAATCAGATGACTAAAAAATAAATGGTAATATGAGATTACTGCATAGGGGTCATCTTTAAATTTTTATTTAGACAAAAATATACTTTATATTTAATAGTTTTGACATAAATATCCTTACTAGTCGCATAATTTACATTTGTTTTTAAATTTTTTTAGTTTTTTTTGTTTGTCAACATGTTTAGTTTAATTAAAATAATTCATTGTTCATACAAAGTATGTGTTGCTGTTTGTTATTTATTATTTATTATTATAAATTTAATTTATTATTAATGACATACTTGAAAATTTGGTGCTTAATAATTGAATAATATCTTATAAACATATAAAGTTTTAATATGATTTCTAAATAATACAAAATTAATTATAGTTTTATATATAATACGTTAATAATTGTTGATTACATTCAACAATAATCATATAGATAAATCATTTAACTAAAAGTAGTACAAAAATATTTTAGTAAAAGACTAAAATTATATACTCAATAATCTTGAATTTATATCAAACGCACACAATAGTAATACCAAGAATTAGAGTCAGTTAAGTTTTCTCTCCTTTTCTTTTTTTCAAGCTTAGTGGTACTGAGCTTGTTTGAATACTTAATTTTTCAGGCCTAACCATCTCGAGAGTGTCAACTTAGGCCAATTATTATTGGGTTTCTTTACATAAGTATACAACAAATAGAAAGTAATTACAAGAATAGTGCATCAACCAAATAATTATAAAAAGTGTGTAATTAGGACCAATATTACAAAAATAATACAATTCACATTAATAAGGAAACCTAAAATTAAGGAGAAATAACTGTCATAATTAATAATTCAAATTCAAATATTTGGGATCTAACAACAAAAATAAATTCAAATTCAAAATAAAATGAGGGAAGAACAAAAAAATATCTTATTCATCCTAATCTTCATCTCCCTCACCACTCATTATTTTCATCACCGCATCCTCTCTCTTCCCCTTCATCATCCTCCTCCGTCGTGAATCTCCAGAAATCCTTGGTTGCGCCGCCGTTAGATCGCCCCCTTTTCCCCTTCATCATCCTCCTCTTCCGCCGCAAATCTCCGGAAGTACCTGAGTTACTGTTTTGAATTTTTTGTTAACGATTTGGTTACCCACAAAAACTAAAATGATTACCTTTGTATGAAGGTTTGGCTACCAATTGCATCAAATTCAAAATAAATTTATAACCTAATAAAACGGAATTGATTACCTTTGCCTGAAGATTTGACAACCAACTGCATAAAAGTTTGACTACCAACTGCATGCATGAAGGTTCGGCTACCAACTGCATCACATTCAAAATAAATTGGTAACTTAATAAAACTGAATTGGTTACCTAGGTATGAATGTTTGGATACCCAATCGCATTTAAAGTTTGGTTACCAACTGCATCACGTTCAAAATAATTTGATAACCTAATATAATTTGAATTGGTTACCTTGGTATAAATGTTTGGCTACCAACTGCACTGTAAAAAAATTGCAGGTGTGAATGTCATGCTTATCAATTGCTAAAAAAAAGTACCCATAAACTTCAATGTACCATAAAAGGAAAAAACATGGTCCAGGATGATGCTATTTTGCATTAGATGGTTTTGATGAGTGCATATTATTCATTTATTTTGATTCCATTATATTTAGTTTTATTGCATGTTTCATGGGTATATGAGCTTGTTAAGGTATTTAATGATTTCAGGAAGAATTGGAGCTGAAATGAGGAAAAAGAGAAAATTGCAGAATTTTTAGCATTAAGTTGGATGCATGTTCTTAGCTTGGGACTTGAATTTTATTGTAGATCTCTTCTTTAGCTTTCCGGAACATCTTGAATCGTCCCAATCGGAGTTCATATGAAAAAGTTATGATATTTTTACTAAACGAACGTTGAACCTCAAAGTTTGGAAGTTGTAATTTACACAGCAGTCACTTGGAGGCCGATTTCGACCTTGATTCAGAGCGATTCTTTCGATTCTCAAAGAATAAAAGTTGTAGATCTCGTCGATATCTTCGTTTTGATAGGTAGCAGGCCCCGTAACTCCTCCTAGATCAAAAGTTATGCTCGTTTTACCAAAGGACGTCAGAAGAGAAATGAAAATTCACCCCAAATGAATTTGAGCGGGAAAATCAAGAAATCTTGGATTTTGGAAAGTTTCTAAATGCAGATTTTGGTAGACTTCTACATGGAATTGGATTGATATTTCTATTAGCTTTAGGATTTCCTTTAGACTAAGATTTATTTCCAAATTGAATTCTATTTCTTTATGGAAACTAGTTATGATTTGTAAATCCTTTTAGGATTTGGATTTCTACATCCTATAGGATTTAGGACTTTGTCTAGCACTATAAATAGAGGATGAGGTCAAGGTTTTATTCATTCAATATTCAACATTCAAGTATCCTCTATTGGAGTGAAGGCTCAAGAGCGTGTCGCTAGTTCTTTTTATTCAGCTTCTAAAGGGAGGTGAATCCTTGTTACAAGTAATTAATTAATTGAGTATTATTATTTATTCCTTCTTGTGTGAAATTTCTTACGATAATCTGTTTTCATTGATTGCATGCTAATTGATCTAATTAATTTAATATGGCCAATTGAGTTAATTTGATCATTATCATATCTTAGATTAAGATTGGTATTACGTGTAATTGATATCTCTCTTCATCACAAGTAGCAACTTGGTAATAATAATTGTGGACAAACTTTTGTTTATTGCTAAGATTATTAGAAAACAAGTTAAATAAATCGAGCTTATGTGTTTGTTGCTTGGATTAGCCTAATTTTCTATTTCTTAATGCTTCTATCATATTAAATCTAGAGAGCTTATTCTAGGTTATATGCTAGTTAGAATCTGGTGGAGAGCTTGTTTCATACAGTGATAATCTAAGGAGAATTTCTGATAACAGAGCTTATTGTTATCTAGGGCTAATAATTTCATTGAAGGAAAAATAATAATTACTTGATTAATTGATTGTTGTACTTGGTGGCTGAATCTAGAATCAAGTTTTACATATTTGGTTAATTTTATCGTTAATTCTTGTTCTCTTGGTTTAAAAATAATTTTCAAAACCCCATCTTTATTTTCTGTTAAAATAGTAGAATAATTCTAAAACAACTTTACTCTCTGTGGGATCGATCCTTACTTGCTACTGTGCTAATTATTATAAATTGTGGAGTGAAAGTGAGGTTAATTTAGGAGTGTCAACGACAGCTCCCAGGTTTCATAGGAGATGGTGGAGAAATTGTGAAAAATCATTAGGAACCAATCGTGATTGTTCCCCTTTAATATTGTCGTGTATTTGATAAAAATGAAAATAAGACCAAAATCATCTCTCTTCATCTTCTCCCCTTCCGATCACACTCTCCATTGTCCCCCCTCCATCTGACATTTTAATCTTCTTCGGATGGATCCGAATCCTCCCACCTTTGCACACCAAACTCTCCAAACTCTCATCAGACATACACCAAAACCACCCTCTTCCCGCCATGGATTTGGTGACAAAGAATCATTATGAAGAATACCCGGTGGGGAGGCCTTTGTGAGAAAAGGATAGAAAGCTTTGACGGTGTCCATGGCGCACAACTTTAACATAACTGCACCAGTGTTGTAGAGTTTGAATGTTTCACTCTTTGAATGAAAGAAACGAAAACAAGAGGAGAGAGAAAGTAAATCAATACTAATCCCCTAAATTAAAGAATCCTAACTGCATACTAATTCTCTAAATTAAGGAATCCTAATTGCACTAATATTATAAATAAATATAGAAAGTGTATTACTTTTTTAAATATTTTATGAGTACACTATTGTTGTAATTATTTTCAAAAATGTAATAGAATATGTAAATCATCCTTATTATTGATAACAACCCAACCCAATGCTAAGCTCATGAGCCATCTACAATCACTTTATATTGTTGTCAATGGTTGTTCAACATGTTAAGTATGGATTAAATTGCTAAGTAACTTTGTGATTAATTATAACATATCCCCTTTTCGGATTTGAATCCTTCCCATTACACTTCTCTAAGATTTTCAAACTGTTCTGATTCGATTCGATTCGAGATCGTGTTCAACTCGATAGCTAAACAAACATCAATCAAACTTTATTTTATACTCAATAAATTTTATGAATCAAATTTGAGCAATTCAATACTCGACTCGATTCGGTTCATTTACTCTCTTAATTATGGTAAAAGAATTTATAGTGGATAGTGACTATCCTTTGTAGCTCAAAAAGTCTTGGATTCGGCATGTCAAAACAAGCGTTTACCTTCAAAAAGACAATAATGTTATATTGTTATGTGAAATGGCGACGGAGATTGCCAAAGTGATGTATAGACATAGTCTATATAATTGAAAGATCCAATTGAATTAATTTCCTAATTCTCATTACTGAAAAAGTGTGTTTCATTTGAAGAAGACTAGTATATAAACAAGTGAGTAGAAAACAAAGTAATTAAGGTACATCAAGAACTCAACCGGCAGGGCAGCAAGCACAAGTGAGATAGATCGAGATAGCCTAATTAAGAATGCAAGTAGCACGGATACATGCAAGATTTGGATTTTGCCAAAAATTGAAAAGGAAAGAACAGAAGAATTAATTAATAAATGGATACCACATCATTGAACATTCTATATGTGAAGGGTTGAAGGCATCAAAAGCCAAATTCCAACATTGTCGTTTACAAGAACAACCAGCACTCACATCCTCCTTTTAAACAAATAAAAAAAAAAGGTTGAAGAAACACCTAATTACTATATTGTTTCATACAACAATTATTCAATCTCATCTGATGTTGTAAAGAATGTCAAAATTAGTAATTATACTCGCATTAAATAAGTTAAAAATAAAATGCTAATTTGTGAAAGAATTTTAATAGTATTATTAGCTTGATATACATTGTCCGTCCGGGTTTGTTTCTAAAAATTAAGTTTTTTGATCAGTTAGTTACTTAATATGGTATCAGAACTATATATGACTGGTTCAAATCTTCCGGATTGCATTGCTTGACGAGTTTTACTCCATGTTTATAAGTTTTATTTAGGAGGAAAGAGAATATATGGGAAGGAAAAGTTCTTTTTTTCGATTCACAAGCAAAACCTTAATGTTTATTTTTTTAAGCATATTTATAATACTTGTTAAAATTATAGTAATGGTGGCATAATTATATTCAATCTATCTAAAATATAAATAATGATACGCTAAGAATTTATGTTACTTTTAGAATTAAGTAAAAATAAAAGAATAATGCTAGAGACACAAATTATTCTACAAATATTTTACAAACTGTCGATGTGACATACTCCACCTCAGCATATTGTGTGGGGCCGAAGACTACATTAAAATAATTTGTTAATCAATATGCTTGGGTAGAGTAGTTTGCTCAAAATAAAAATAACTAAAAATTGGAATGACAAGATGGCACAATAAGATAGCTAAAACCTCAGTTCTAACGAAAAAGTGGAAGCTTCAACTCATGTGTGTTGGGGTTAGACTTAGACAATCATTCATGCAACACTTTTCAACCGGCATAACCGGATCCTTTCCTTAAAACGTGGCCCTGGCCTCAACTGTCAACGGTCTCTCTTTCTCTCTCTCTCTCCAAAATTTTCCAGTTTCATTTCACAACTTGCACCGACCTGTCAATTCTTTTCCTTTATCAGATAATCCAACTGTCCAAACGCGTCCCGTCAAAGCTCCGAACCCAATGAAGATTCTCCCAAGCTGTCTTTCCCTTAACCCAACCCTCCCTCCTACTCATCATATACCCCTCCCTCCCTACCTTAAACCCTCACCATTTTTCCCAAAACATTTTTTCCAAAAACAGCGAAACAAGCTAGCAATAATATTACGTAGTACCATGGTAGCCGCAACCACAATGGGCTGGCTGTCCGAGTTCGGCACTCGATTCGGGGACAACCTCAAACGCACAAGAATCATCGACAACACCAAGCGAAACAACAACCTCCTCGGGATTCTAGCATTCGAGACAGCTAAAACCATGTCACGATTAGTAGCCATTCACAAATCTCTGTCGGATCAAGAAATCCACAAGCTCAAAAACGAGGTCGTGAAATCTCAAGGCGTCGCGTATTTGAATTCCTCGGACCAAAGCTTCCTCTTAAGCCTCGCCTGCGCGGAAAGGCTTGAAGATCTCGACAGGATCGCAGTTGCCGTGGCACGGTTGGGCCAGAAATGCTCTGACTATGGTCTAAACCGGTTTGATCTCGTATACACTAATCTCAAATTGGGTATGATTGATTTGGAAAAACTAGAATACGGGTCTAGAGAAATCGAGAAAAGGATCCAAAAAATTGACAGATTGATATATGCAACCGCAAATTTGTACACTTCATTGGAATCCCTGGCCGAATTAGAAATATCGGAGCGGAAATTGCTGCAATGGAAGAAGAATAGCACGGCAATGCAAACTCAAAAGATGAATTTCGACCTTTTCGATCAAAAGATTGCGAATCAACGCAAACAGGTTCGTTATTTTAGAGAAATGTCATTATGGTGCAAAACATTTGATAAAAGCGTTGGCCAAATGGCTCGAATCATTTGTATTGCCTATGCCCGAATTTGGTCTGTTTTCGGACCTCACATCCCCGTTTTGCCTAAGGTTACATTGCGTAGCGTACTATTTTCGCCAAAGCAAGAGGTTATAAAAGTTCAGCCAGAATTTTGCGTAGCAGAACCAATCAAAGAAAAAAATTGTTCTAAATCAGGGCCGCTTCTCTCGCCCGGTTTGGCCAGGCTTTATAATCGAAAATCCATCATTTTTGTTGACAGTTATGGTACTGCTAAAGGGGCTTCAAAAAATAACAGGGTATTTCATGCGGCAGGGCCGTCTACTATTGGCGGTTCCGGGCTGGCGTTACGTTATGCCAACGTGATTTTGCTAGCAGAGAGGTACTTGGATTCTGCTACGATAATAGGCCGAGATGAACGGAAGAATTTGTATGAAATGTTGCCGGAGAATTTGAAATTTTCGGTGAGATCAAAGCTAGGAAAAAATGTGAAGGGGCCGGATACTGATGAGTCGTTGGCGGAGGGGTGGAGGGAGGCGTTGGAGTCTATGATGGGGTGGCTTGCGCCTATGGCGCATGATACGGTAAGGTGGCAGCTTGAGAGGAACTATGAGAAGATGAAGTTTGAGTCTAAACCGCCGGTGTTGTTGTTGCAGACTTTGCATTTTTCGGATAAGGAGAAGACGGAAGCTGCCATAGCTGAGGTTTTGGTAGGGTTAAGTTGCATATGTCGATTCGGGAATCGTGGATCAGGATGGTGACGAAGGTGGAGATAATGCTAGTAGTTGACCTTATTTTTGATAGGTTTACTATAGAACATAAAAAATTGTTTGCAGGGGATTTAGATTGGGTAGAAGTGTACATCTTATTATTTTTTTCAATTTATTTTATTGGATTTGGCGAGTGTTAGTGCTAATTTTTTGGAGCCTGAATAGAAATTTAATGTAATGCAATATATAGTCGACATAATGTAATATAGTGATAATATAATGGTACTACAAGAAAAACTGTTAATTTCGACGGAATTAACCTCGAGGCAATCCGTCGATATTAATTTACGTTCGACAGAATCCGTCGTCAAAGATAAGTCCGTCGATTATAAGTTACTTCCGACAGAATTTTGTCGAAGACAGTACACCCTTATTGGCACCAATTTTCCATCAGCGCAAAAGCTAAATTCGACATAATTATTCTTATTTTCGAGAGAAATTCGATCGTAGTTAACTAATTTCGAGGGACTTATTTTCGACTGAAGTTCCGTCAGAAATAACTCTTAATCCTAAATAGTCCACGTCTTATTTCAGCCGCCTCACTCTAGCCCATTTCATATTCTCTCTCTCTCCATTCCACCTCCTGCCGCTGCCCTTTAACCCACCACCTCCTGCCGCCACCGCCCCTTCCTCCACCACCTCCTGCCCAGTTCTCCTTATTTCTCCTCCCCATCCCCAGTTTCCTTAGCCTCTCCCATCGCATCCTAACTCCCCCCTTCTCTTTAATTTCCTCTTGTTCTCGTTACAACCAACGAAAACCAACGCCCATCCAAAACTTCAGAACACAACAGATTGAGTCAATATTATATTATTAGTAAGGTGGACTAACTTAGGTATTTAGAAGTCTGATGAAACTGGAGAAATTATTGTGCTTAAAATAGATCGAAAGTAAGAGTTAAGGAAACTTTGGTGGATTCCGTACTACTCCCTCCATTCCTTAGAGAGTGTTTTTGTTCCTTAATTGTTAATATAAGTCGTTTGAGAATTTTAAATAAATATTAATTGTTTAGTTTTCAATATTACCTTAAGTATTAAATATAATTTTGATTCTCTCACTACTTTTTGTCCAATAAATAACAATCTCTCTTTCAGTACGAGGACAATATAGACAATTGATATTATATTTAATACTATACAATTATTTTTTTAATATTTGTGCACAACTCTAAAATGACTTATATTAAAGAACAGAGGAAGTACAAAACTGTTCTCGTCGAGCTCCAAGTCATCAGCAACGACGTCGTCGCCTCTGCCTCTGCCTCTGCCTCTGCCTCTTTCGTTGCCCGTCGCCGCAGTTTTGACCATGTTCATCTCCAATATGCTATCTTTAATTCCCATTGGTAGTTATAATTAATCTTTTCTCCCATTCTTTCTCACTTCTTCCGATCTAATTTTCATAATTCTTATTTTTTTGATATGATTCTCTCACATGTCATGACAGTAAAGATCAATGTGTGTATAAATATATATATGCAGGTTAATCGAAGAGAAGAAAGAGTTTTTTGGGAGAAGATTATTATGAAACTTTTCGATTTTACAATCGAAATCACAGAGTATGAAATTCGACGGTATAAGTCGCACGAACGAAAAAATGACTCGGTGGAATTTTAACATATTTAACGTAATAAAATTTTTGGCCAATGTCAAATTAGTTTATTTTTATCGTTAACTCAACAATAATTAGATAGAACTCAATCAAATTACAAAATAAATAAAATCCATTTGACGGATCAATTTATGACTTGTTTTAGATATTTATTGATGATTATTTTTGGTTACTCATATTGTTGGAGCAAAAATGATACTACCGTAATAAGAAGGCCTGACCGTATAAAAAGATCCTCTTCGACTCCATGATTTTCTGGATCATCTCAACACAATGTCACTGAATCTCCAACTATCCTATGGGCAATTGCTAAAGATTTAATAGTAAATGGGCTTTTTGGTCATTTAATCAAGTTTTTATTTTTAGTTACAATTACATATTCTATTATATTTTTAAAAATAATTAAAACAATAATTTATTCATAAAATATTTACACAATTAATACATTTTTATATTTATTTATAATATTAGTGCTATTAGGATTCCTTAATTTAGAGTAGTTATCTCTATAACTTCTTCTCTCTCTCATCATCTAACAATTGCATACTAATCAAAACATCATGAACAAATCAAAAAACGATATCAATAACTTTTCTTAAATGTTACAGCGGATCAAAACATCATGAGCAACAGACAAATGGAATACCCATTTCTCTCTCCTTTCAAAACATTATGAGCATATAAAACTCATTTCTCTCTCCTCCTCTTAGTATTTGAATTTCGATCCTGTTACATCTTGATCTGTCAGATCCAGTTCTTCAACCATTTCACTAGCAACAGCGATTGATGTATCAATCTCAATATCAAATGGGAAGTGGATATTACGAATATGATCACCTGGGGGCCCAAATGCAACATTTCAATTACAGGTTCAATGGATGAAGTGAGGAAATTTTTATGATAAAATAATCAAAAACACTGAAAGGAAGAAGAGAACAACAGACAACCTGTGTAATCTGTTATCCTTCACCTGCGATTTTTTAAAGAAATGCTTCTTTGCGATTTTTTATAAGACAGATTGGTAGCCAAACATTACATACCAAGGTAACCAATTCAGTGTTATTAGGTTTCTAATTTATTTTTAAAAAATCTTTTATAGTTTTTTTTTAATAGTGTAGTTGGTAGCTAACACTTTATACAAATGTAACCAATTCAGTTTTATTGAGTTACCAATTAATTAAAAAAAATCTATTGTAGATTTTTTTTTATATAATGCAGTTGGTAGCCAAACCTTAATACAAAGGTAACCAATTCAGTTTTATTGGGTTACCAATTAATTATAAAAAATTTATTATAGATTTTTTTTCATAGTGCAGTTGGTAGCCAAACCTTAATACAAATGTAACCAACAAAAACTAAAATTGTTACATTTGAAAGTTTTGATTACCAATTGCACTGAAATTTCTCTTGGTTACCCACAAAAACTAAAATGGTTACCTTTGTATAAATATTTGGACACCAACTGCACTAAAATTTATCTTTTTCTCCTTTTAATTTCTCGGACTAAATCAACCTTAAATATAATGGCAATTTGTGCGCGTCCCACGGTGTTGAAGCGACAATGAAAAGGGAGGAGGAAGATGACCGGCGAATGGGAGGAGGAAGATGACGTTGCCAAACTTTGAATATTTGAATTTTAATTATTATTTTTGAATTTGAATTTATTTTGTTTGTTAGATCCAAGATATTTGATTTGAATTATTAATTATGGTAGTTATTTCTTCTTGATTTTAGGTTTCCTTATTATTATGAATTGAATCCTATACTAATTCCCTAAATTAAGGAATCTTAATTGCACTAATATTGTAAATAAATATAAAAAATGTATTAATTGTATAAATATTTTATGAGTGCACTAATAATGTAATTACTTTCTAAATGTTGTATACTTATGTAAAAGACCCTTATTTTTATTCTTTTAAAGTTTGGAGAATGTACAACTAGACAGGCCCATCAAACTTCAACCCATGAGCCTGAAAGGCTTAAGCCACTTGCTACATATATAGCAGGCTAAAACTTGGGCTAACGCCATTTATGCAAGTAGGTTCAAGATTTAAAGGTACTTCCTCTGTCCCACAATGAGAGTTACATTCAACTTTTATTCATGCATATATTAAAATTTGACATAGGTGTTATTTGATAAAATTAAATAAAAGTTTTAAATGTACGAAAAAAAATTGAATGAGTTGAATGAAGCAAAAAATCTAAATACGAAATGAAATAATATGAATGACAATTGTCTGTCTAAAACATCTGAATACGTGTGTTATCCTATTTTAACCTTCTGAGTTGTTATGAACAAATTTATTATATAATTATAAATAGACAATGTTATCAAAGAAAAATTAATCAACATTACTTCTTACTCATTCAACCATAAATTTTTGAATGAATCACACATTCAGAATTTAAAAATTATTAAACATACGATCTCAATGACTTATTTGGTTAATTTCTGACTTTTTCAGACTCATTAGTAGTAAGGCTGTAAACGAGCCCAATAATCCGGGATCGATTCGAAAAAATATGAGCGATACTCGAATTCGTTAATAATATGATCTAGATCTAAGCATTAATAATAGTTCGAATAAAAATACGAGTAGAATCTGAGAAATGTTATACTCGACTCGTTTAAGATTCAAACTACTCGAATTTCTGATTGTGATTCAATAGATACTCAATTGATGCAGATTCAACTAGATACTCGATATATTTTCTTATAATATATAAAAATTTAAATTAAATTCAAATAATTTAAATTAAATCGACATATAAAATCGTGAGATATATTATTATCCTTATTATAATATAATGAATGTTATTGAATGCACTTCTCGAGAAAAAATAAAGGATATTAGTATCCCAATATTCTTATCATAAAAATTTCAAAACGTAGTTTTTATCCCCTTTCCCAAGACCATATTTTTGAAATGGCCCATATCTTTATCCTTCTCCACACTCCAACCCCTATCCTATATTATTAACTAAATATAAAACGCAGCAAACTTATGGAATCAGCAACCTTTCAGTTTCAACCGTATTTTATGAATCATTGCCTTAAAAATCACAAAACCGTCTTCCTGTACGTAGTAGTCAATGGCTACCCCTGTTTTATCCGCCGGAGCCATTAACGGATCACCACCGGTAAGATATTTCGAAATTCAAAATTGATGTAATATACTTAAAATGTGAAAAAAACAAATATATAACTAAATAATTTACAATATAATAATATATATATATATATATATATATAAATTGATTTTGAATTTTAAAAATATCAAATTGACTTTATAAAATCAAATCTGATGTTATATTTTAGAATTGAGAAAGTAGTTAAAGATTATTGGTACAAGTATTTCTCTCTTTGTTATCACCAAATACGTTCTTGTTTTTTTTCTCCCTCTTTTGCTGTTGTTTTCATCGTCTCTCTCCCCTTCTCTGATTCTTGGGAGTCATGGGACAAAATTAAATAAAGCCTGTAGTTCAATAGAGTTTCATTTTTCTATTATGTTGTACAAATTAAATATGATCATTTGATTATCTGGCCGGGTGTGTGTCTTTAATTTCATTGTGATCCTTAAAAATGGAGTTAGTAATTTCATTCAAATTATGTGGCTCATTGGCCATCAGCAAAGGGAAATCTCTTGTGCAGGTAAATTCGAATGGCACTAGTGCTGGAACTTATGTTCCCAGTTCAGCTTTCTTTGGGAATAGCTTGAGAAAAGTGAGGTTCAATGCCACCAGCCCCAACATTTCTTCTGCTAATCTCAAGATTGTTGCTGAAGTGGATGAGGAGAAACAGACCACCAAGGACAAATGGAGAGGCCTGGCATTCGACGTGTCCGACGACCAACAGGATATCACCAGAGGAAAGGGAATGGTGGATTCCCTCTTTCAAGCTTCTATCAATTCTGGTACTCATACCGCCGTCATGAGTTCTTATGATTATATCAGTACCGGTATTCGCGAGTAAGAACTTTGAAATGAGAGTCATGTTTGACTTTTTTTCTTAACTGTGCATATTAAGGTTTGGCTAGGTTGCACTTGAGCATAAAATGGAAAAAGCAAAAAAAAATATAAAAAACTATAAATGTTAGAAATTATTTTTCTAAAAAACAAATTCAATCCCCAAGTGTGTCTTAAAAAAGCCTTAGTTTGCATAATTTGTAGTTTTTATGCGTAGAACTTGGTTTTAACAATACAATGTTGATAATTTGTTTTATCAAGATACAACATGGACAATAACATGGATGGGTTATACATTGCTCCTGCTTTCATGGACAAACTTGTTATTCACATCACTAAGAACTTCTTGAACCTGCCTAACATTAAGGTTCTCCATCTTACTTCATTACTTTCAGTGTCAACTATTTCCTAGTAAAATGAAGATTAATGGCTTGTAAATTTTGATAATTAAATAGGTTCCTCTCATTCTTGGTATTTGGGGTGGCAAAGGTCAAGGAAAATCATTTCAGTGTGAGCTTGTGTTTTCCAAAATGGGAATCAAGTAAGTTCAAGAAATTTCTCCAATATGTTAGAATTTCTTCAATTTATAAAACTTTAGAATATATACATGATCTATGGCCGTCTTTTTGGTCTTATGACTAATTTTCAGCCCCATTATGATGAGTGCTGGAGAATTGGAAAGTGGGAATGCAGGAGAGCCTGCAAAATTGATCAGGCAAAGGTATCGAGAGGCGGCAGATATCATCAAGAAAGGAAAAATGTGTGTCCTTTTCATCAATGATCTAGATGCAGGGGCGGGCAGAATGGGTGGAACTACACAATACACAGTTAACAACCAGATGGTGAATGCTACACTTATGAACATTGCTGATAGCCCAACAAATGTCCAGCTCCCTGGCATGTACAACAAGCAGGATAATCCTCGTGTTCCGCTCATTGTCACTGGTAACGACATCTCCACACTGTATGCCCCTCTAATCCGTGATGGTCGTATGGAGAAGTTCTACTGGGCTCCTACTAGAGAAGATCGAATTGGCGTTTGCACCGGTATTTTCAAAACTGACAATGTTCCCAAACAGGACATTGTTCAGCTTGTTGACACCTTTCAAGGGCAATCAATTGGTAAGCTAGCTTCACCTTAACAATATATTTAGTATTTATATGAATTACAAATCAGGGTCAATAAAAGATGAAGTTCTTGATATGCCCTTACTTTTATTCTTCGTGGTTTTAGAATTGTATATCTAATTCTAGTCGAGGATAACAAACATGTATACTTTTGTGCAGACTTCTTTGGTGCTATCAGGGCAAGGGTGTATGATGATGAAATCAGGAAATTTGTTTCGGGCATTGGTGTAGAAAATGTGGGGAAAAGACTAGTGAACTCCAAGGAGGGACCTCCGAATGTGGAGCAACCAAAGATGACTGTTGGAAAGCTCCTTGAGTATGGGAATATGCTTGTTCAAGAACAGGAAAATGTGAATAGAGTCCAATTGGCCGACAAGTACATGAGGGAGGCTGCACTCGGAGATGCTAACGATGATGCCATAAAAAGTGGAACTTTCTATCGTTAGCACTTAATTAGCACCCTTGATAGGAGGTCTGCAATTTGGCTTTTAGACTATGATGGAAAGCAATAATAACACGAGTGTTTTAAAGTTTCTTCTTATTGTCTGTATGCAGGCAAAGCTGCCCCAACAAGTTAAACTGAAGGCTGCACTAATCCATCTGCTGCATACTTAAACTCAACAGGTAGGAGTGATTACGGCGGATGCCTATATGAATTTGATTAGGTGAACGATAGAATTGCCTCTATAATAAAAGGAATGGAACCAATAATGTCAAAATTATATAAAAAAATGTAAAAAATTGATTCAAAGGTTAGTGACTTGTGTAATTGTACCTATAGTGTACACTTCCTTTTCTATTTTGTTGCACAAATTGTAAGTCATCAGCGTATAAAAAATTGAATTATATATATATATATATATATATATATATATATATATATATATATATATATATATATATATATGTTTAAGCTCACTTATTAGCAGCGTTTGTTTTTCTGCAATTTATATACCCTCAAGCTGTATGTATATAGTGTGAACTGAATACAACATAGGCATGTACAGCCAATATCTTCGCCATTATTGTCTGTTGGTGCAACTAACTGCACACATCTTATGTGGATAAATTTAATAATCCATCACCCTTCTCTAGTTGTTACTATCATTCTAGTCTCTACAACAACAAAAGAGACGCACGGCACCATATATATATATATATATATATATATATATATATATAATTGAGTCTGCCTCCACTATAGTGCTGCTCTTTCTCTTGTATGTTTATTCCCTAATATACTTTGAGATTCAAACATACAATTTAAGTTGTTCGCACTTCGCACCAAATGATATTTTGTGCTTTAGTTAATTATATTGGGGAATTTGTGATAATATATTTAATATAATTTGTTTACCTCTTAACAACTCCACGCTGATTCAGTAAGAGGGTATTAATATAAAGTTACTTGGTGAAATTTTATTTTATTCTTATTGTCTCTTAATCGGTAAAAGAAAGATGTAAATTTAAATTAATAAGAGTTGTCTCTTAATGAAAAATTTAAATCAATAGAACCTCTATAAATATTGTATTCCCTCAATTCCAAATTTTAAGATCATTATTAATTTTGAAAAGTCAATTTGAGATATTTTTAAATTTAAAATTAATATTTTTAAATTTAAAAATTATTCAAATATTTTATATTTTTAATTATCAAACAACTTTTAAATTGAAATAATATTTTACTCAAATACTATTCAAATTTTAATTATTCAATTTTATCAAACAAACACCATATTTTTCATTATTTAAGAAAAGATAGTGGAATTCTTGTTTGGACCGACCTAATTCTTTTCAGTGTCAGTTTGATTAATAAATAAATAATTGAAAATTGCAGAGAGGGAGACCCCAGTCTTTTGGTGGTGGAGAAATAAAGATTCTCTCCTCCATGCCACCTCTCAAAACAAGTTGCTTCTAAAAAGTTAAAGATGTTGTATCTAGAAGGAGCCCTAATGTTGCCTTAGATGTAGAAGGAACCCTAATGTTGCCTTTTTTTTATTTAAAAATTAATATTTTTACATAAAAAATATCGTTAAATATAATAGCGATAGTAAATACTGTCACTATAAAATTTATAGCGACAATTTTCATATAAAAATATCAATCCCCCCTTCTTAATTTTTCATTAAACCACCCTAATTTTGGCCTACACAATGTTGCATGCCATGATAATTTGTCTAGAGGACCTGCAAGTATCAGAAAACGCTGGTCACATCAAGATATAGGACAACAATATTTTTGTCTGAATCAAATGGTTGAGATATTTTCTCAAAAAATTTTTATTGTTGCGTCAATCGATACTAAATTCTTTTCCGGACGATTTTAAGGAAGCACCCGAACATCAATCGTGTGCATTTAGGAGATTTTTTTTCTAAGTGCCAACTGCCAACTCCAAAATTTTAAAAATCAATAAAGGAAGCAAATTTTCTTGACACAAGGCGAACCTCAACCTTGGCCCATCTCATCCTATAACATTTTGTGAGACAGTAATTGCTTTTTATATGATATTACTGCATCTAATGAAATTTGAGTAGTAAATTGAAAAAATAGACCTTTTTGTACGAATAGTAAATTTCCAATTTAATGGCATGGTGTGAATATTTTGAATCCAATTAACATGAAGTGAATTTCATGATAAATTCAATTTATAGTCAATACAATGCTGACACACAGACAAAAAAGTGATCTCTCCGCCAACGCCCAACTTGTTAGCACTATATTGAACATGAAATGAACTCACTTCATGCTAATCACTATCGGACATTTTTAAACCATACCGCATAAAGTGTCAGCAGAGGATAGACAAGCTAAATTGAAGTCATGGTACTAGATGATGTAAAATCAGTCTATATTTCAAACATACATCATGAAATTAGCTATTATCAATATCATACATTATACTTAAAATTTTCAACTTTGTACGAAGGGCAGCATCAATATCGCAACTATATTTTTGATATAGTGCCCACTGGCTGTAAAGTGCCCCAAACAATAGTGGCCTGTGTGGTCAGCCTGATTAAAATGGCAATACTAAACCCGGGTCAATTCTAGAGGGCAGGATTTTTAGTTAGAAAGGAAATTGATATAACGGAAAAGGCTAATTTTGTAATTGCACACAACTATACTATGGACAGTCAAGATAGTTAGTCACCTTCGTGTGACCTCTTATAATTCCTCGTGCATTCCTCTGCTGCATAAAGACCTTTCTCTATCAGATCTTCAAGGAAACGAAATCCACCTAACAAACACAAAATCCCTTCCATGTTCAGCCCAATCTTGGCTACCAAATATCAAATTTTGCACACCCTTTGTCCCAAAATCTAGTCTTTCTCTCTCTTCATTCCACCATGCCAAATTTGTTCGTATTCCTCTGTTCTTTAATTTTCCTCACAGTCCCAGCTTTATCTCAGCTTGACGAGTTCATCTGTAATGGATTCAATCAACCAAACACCAACATAAGCTTGAGTGGAGTTGCAAAAATAGACAAACGTGGCATTCTTCACTTAACAAACGAGACTGGTAGATTGATGGGTCATGCTTTGTTTCCATCCCCAATTCAATTCAAGAACTCTACCAATGGCTCTGTTTTCTCTTTCTCCACTTCTTTTGCTTTTAATATTGTCCCTGAATACCCAAAACTAGGCGGCCATGGCCTTGCTTTCACAATCTCCCCATCTGCAGATTTCATCAAATCAGCTCTTCCCAGTCAATATTTAGGACTCCTTAATGCCACAGAAGTTGGAAATTTCTCTAACCACCTTTTCGCCGTCGAATTCGACACAGTTCAAGATTTTGAATTTGGGGATATTAATGATAATCATGTTGGAATTGACATCAACAGCTTAGAATCAAGCAAGTCTTCCAAAGCTGCCTACTTTACTGATGATTTAGTGGAGCAAGATCTGAATCTCAAGAGTGGAAAAACTATAGTAGCCTGGATCGAATATGATTCAATTTCAAACCTGATTAATGTTACTATTTCACCATCTTCTTCAAAACCCAGATTGCCAATTTTGTCTTACCATTTGGATCTCTCTCCAATTCTTGAAAAGACCATGTATGTTGGGTTTTCTGCTTCCACAGGTTTGCTTGCCAGCTCCCATTATTTACTGGGTTGGAGCTTTAAAATGAATGGTGATGCCAAGTTTCTAAATTTAGAATCTTTACCATCACTTGATTCACATTCGGGCACCAAGAAGAAAAAAAGCCTAGGTCTCATAATTAGTGTCTCAGTTCTTGTAGTTTTGGTTTTGATTGCTTCAGTTTTCTTGGTTATTTATTTGATAAATAAAGTCAAGAACAGAGATGTAGTTGAAGATTGGGAGCTTGAGATTGGGCCACATAGGTATTCATATCAAGAACTCAAGAAAGCCACTAGAGGTTTTAAGGACAGTGAGCTACTTGGGTCTGGTGGTTTTGGTAAAGTTTATAAAGGTACTCTTCCAAATTCAAAAACCCAAGTGGCTGTGAAGCGAGTTTCAAACGAATCAAAGCAGGGTTTGCGAGAATTTGTGTCTGAAATTTCAACTATTGGCAAGCTTCGGCATAGGAATTTGGTTCAGTTACAAGGATGGTGTCGTCTTCGCGGTGATTTGTTACTTGTTTATGACTGTATGCCCAATGGAAGTTTAGATAGATTATTGTTTGATAAACCCAAATCGATACTGAGTTGGGAGCAGAGGTTTAATATCATTAAAGGTGTTGCGTCTGGGCTCTTTTATTTACATGAAGGGTACGAGCAAATTGTGATACATAGAGACATTAAGGCTAGTAATGTTTTGCTTGATGGTGATCTAAATGGCCGATTGGGAGATTTCGGGATGGCGAAATTATACGAGCATGGGAAGAATCCGAGCACGACTCGGGTAGTGGGGACTTTGGGGTATCTTGCACCGGAGCTGCCTAGGACAGGAAGGGCCACAACAAGTTCTGATGTGTTTGCATTTGGTGCACTTTTGCTTGAGGTTGTGTGCGGCAGAAGGCCTATTGAGAACAAGGCGCCGCCCGAGGAATTTGTTTTGGTGGATTGGGTGTGGGAGAAATGGATACAAGGCAGAGTGTTTGATGTGGTGGATGCAAAATTGATGGGTGAGTTTGATGAGAATGAGGTGGTGATGGTGTTGAAATTGGGTCTGATGTGTTCGAATAATGCAGCATTAGCGCGGCCTAGTATGAGGCATGTTGTTAGGTATTTGGAAGGCGAGGTTGGGTTACCGGAGGTGGTGAGACCGCCCGGTGGGTACGAAGTTGGAAAGGGTGGTGAGGAAGGGTTTGATGATTACTTGAATTCGTTTGCCTCGTCTTCATTTGATAAGGGGAGTACTCATTCATATGGGACGCATGTAGATGTTGATCTTTGTTTCGCTACAGTCTCAACTTCACCATTACCACTAATCTATAAAAGGGGGAATGCTAGGTAGTTTAGTTAGTTGTGTGTCATTTTTTAATGGTTCCTAAGGTTGATAGGAAATTCACAATCATTTTTTTTGTCCAACTGGAAAAGTCAAGTTTCTTTGGTACCTCCAGTTGTGGGGATATCTTTGCTTCTTCATATATTCTTGTAAATGGCATCCTAAATTATTGCTACTAGATTTTATCTTGCATTTGGATTTCAGTTGATCCTTATTTATAGTTCATGAGGTTTTTAGTACAATAATGGCAAAGATCAATATTTTATCGAGTTCTCATTATGTTCAGCAATGTTCAAATACACTCCAGATTTAGATTGTGTTTGATTGCATCTTAATGCATTTTAAGAGTCCACACCTTAATGTATCTCAACAGCTCACATCTTTATATTGAGAAGTGCTCTGAATAATTAAGATACAAATATGAGTTTAAACTATTCAGAAGACTTCTTAATATAAAAATGTGAATTATTAAAATACATTAAAACGTTGACGGTTAAGATGCATTAAAATGCAAATCTCTTGTCGACACTTGAAGCTATTTGGCACCAAGTTTTACTTCAACCTTGAAAGTCGTGCAACTAAGGTTGTTGCATAAGAACATCTCCAAGAGACTCTTCAATCACTTTGAGATACTCAAATAGGTGAGCCAAATCAAAAAAATTATCTCCAACAGCCTCTTCAAACTGACACATAGGTCAACAAACATTATTTCACTATTCAAACCTGCAACCTCCTTCTCACTTTTTAAATTTATAATTAAAGGCTAAAAATATTTATTATGCTTGATGGGTTTGATGTATAACTCATTAAATTGAAGAGACTGATGAAACTGAAAATATGAAAATAATAAATAATATTCTTCAAATTGACACGTAAATCAACAAACATCAATTTAAAAAATTTATTTTACTACTATTCTTTGAGTTTCTCTAACAAAAGTAGTTTCTTTTCAGAGGTCAAAATTTCAGTCTTGGAAGTTGAGCAGCTAAGTTTGTTGAACAATATAGTAGTTCCTTTTAGGGGTCCTAATCATAAATCACCAATCTAGTGGGCTAATTAACCCACATGCTTCCATATAGTTTTAAGTTTGAACTTGGACAGTTGGACCTTATAAAAATTGCAATGGGCTAGCCAACGTTCCAATCCACCCACTTATTGGTTAAAAAAAAATTAGAGAATCAAAAATGCCAAAATAATAAAATGTAAGCTTTTATAATATTATAAATGACTTGGCAATAAGATATAAAATGGTGAAATGATATATTATTAATGAAAAGTGATAAAATGAGAAAATTGCCATTAATAAAACTTTCTATAACTACTTTGCTTTTTGATATTTTAAGCATAAATCTCCGAAATTCTGAACGTTTTGATTTGAGAAAAACAAATAAAATAAAAATTAAGGAATAAGAAGAAGCTTTTGGAAGGCAATTTGACAAGAAAATTATGATGGGGCTTTGTTCGAGCCCAATGACCATAGTTGATGACTTGATGTGGTTCAATTGTAGACCTATTTTCTCCATATTAAAGTAATTTATTATTTTTAAAATATAAAAGTGAAATAAATATATATCTTTAACACTTGCATATATATATTTTTTTCGAAATGCAGGTGTTTTCGATTTTAATAGTAAATTTTATTTTGATAATGTCCAAAAATGCGAATAAATTGTGCACAGATAGAGGTTGGTTTGGCCGGCAATTATAGGGTTTGACAAATAAAGAGAGAATTGACAATGTCAAAGAGGTGTGCTTTGGACATTTTGCAAATATATATATATATATATATATATATATATATATATATATATATATATAGTTTGTATGTAGCCAAAGTTTGTTTTTGTGTATGTGAGAGGAGAGAGAATTTATCCTTGTAATTATGGCCGAGAATGAGAACAAACCAGCTGAGCTTCCTCAAGAACTTGTACAAAGTAAGTTGTTTTTTCTACCCTTTTTTTTATTTCACACACACACATATATATATATATATATATATGTATGTATGTATTATTTTATGAATCTTTAATGTGTTTTGGGTATGTATTTAATTGGTAAGCTAAAATTTGAGGGGATTTTCAGGATCTTATGAGAAAGAAAACAGTAGTAGCAGCAAAACAACATGGCCGGAGTTAGTGGGGATGGCAGGAGAAGAAGCAAAGACAAACATAGAGCAAGAGATTCCAGGAATTACTGTCCACTTAATTCCACAAGGTAGCTTTGTTACCATGGATTTCAGAACCGACCGAGTTCGGATTTTCATTGATTCCTCTGGAAAAGTTGCCAGTCCACCAAGAATTAGCTAAATATATATATATATATATATATATATATATATATATATATATTACTAAATAAATAAATAATGATTCTCTAGCTCTCTCTTATATGTGCAAGAATACTCAGATTTTGATATTGTAATATCATGTTGTTTTGAGATTTCACCATCTTATATATATGCCAAATTTATAAACTCTGATAAGATTTTATGGATATCAACAAAGACTAATGAATTTATATCATTAATTTTAACATTTATAATTTCACTAATTGGATACCAATAAAAATAGTTACTCAATTAAAGTGTATATATATATATATATATATATATATATATATATATATATATATGTGAGTGTATGTTTTGTCTTGTTAATTAATAAGCGTATACTAAAAAAAATAGCCTTTTGTAATAGCTCAAATCTATCACATAAGTTTAAAAAGTTATCTAAAAAGTTTTTGTGATTACTTAAGCCGTCACGGAGGCCGTCTTGTATATTCTCATCGGCTTTAAGGATCAAAAGTAGGTAAGAGCATAAATATGTATTTATGGACAATTTATTTCATTATATTAAAAGCAAACATATGTGAGTTGACTTACTAAATAAAATTAGTACCACATAAAATTTAATGATTGTAATGGCAGTCACAAATACTTATGATGATAAAATTAGTTATCACTGAGTACCATCATATATTTTATTATTTTGTGATGAGTTGAAATTTCCATCATAAAATACATTCGTTTTATAATTACAAATAAAAGTTGTCACCAAAATCTATCTGTTTTAATGATTGTCATGGCCGTCATTAAATATTGTTTTGATTATTTCTTTCATTAAAATATTGGTGATAGTTAAATGCAATCACGAAAAGAGTATATCCATAAGTAATGACTTAGTGCGTCACAATTTTTTTTTTATTTTGCGTGAAAAGATTAGTTATTGACATAATCATCACAATTATAATATATTAATGACAAAATTAATCATCATTAAGAATCATCACACACACACACACACACTGTAAGACCCCAACTTTTTAATAAAGATGATTTTTTTATAAATATCATTTTTAAATATTATGGAATGAATTTGATATAATGTTATAGTTGTGGGTAATATTTATAAATTTTGCAAAGTACGCAAGTTGTTATATAACATTCAATTGGTCGGGGAATATTTGTTTTAACAGGGAATATTCGTACGACTGCACAATCTTTCGTGGACTCCACAACGAAATTATTGTCGGATTGAGAAAATGACAAAAATATTTTTTATGAAAATAATTCAAGCGGAAGTTTTACAGCTTAAAACCGCTTGAGCTACCTTTAAGTAAAAGTAAAAGAATATGTCTGGCGTGGTTGCATAAGTAGCATTACCAGTATTGATTATTATTGCTTACGTGAGAAGTCACCATTTTTTGTTCAATTATTGCTACATAATCACGCGTAAAGATCTCACTTTATTTGATTCAATTATTGTCGATATTATATATATTATTAAATCAATAATTGAGACGACGAAGTTATTAATATTATTATTTGCAATATTAACGATGTCTCAAAGTTCTACCAAGGAGAGGTTTGGTCACCTAATCAATTGCCATAATAGGAAGAAATTCTTATTGAAAGCCCTCTTTCTCGGGAACGAATTCGTCGATTAATATTGTAAATTATAATAATGATGATAAATATTGTTAAATATATTGAGGTACCTTTTTATGAAGTCACTAAGTTTATATATATATATATATATATATATATATATATATATATATAATTTTGTTTTATTAGTATTATTAATGTAATAAAATAGAAAAGCTTTTTATATAGTAACAAAATACTTTTATAAAGTTATTCATTTTATTAGACTATAAATAGAATATATAATATTCTATTATGCATAGTGTTTTGCATAGTAAAATCTTTTTATATAAAATAGAATACTTTTATAAAATTATTGTTTTATTAGATAATAATTATAATATATTATATTTTATTATGCATAGTGTTACATAGTGACTGCATAGTATTTTGCATAGTAAAATCTTTTTATATAAAACAAAATACTTTTATAAAGTTATTTGTTTTATTAGATTTTAAATAAAATATATAAATATATAAATATATATATATTTAGAATATATTATATTTTATTGCATAGTGCAACATAGTATCCTTTCTATTTTCCTATAAATAAGATGCTTAGTTAGAATTGAAAACCACACCAGAAGTTCAGAGAATTCTTCTATAATCGTGAGTGTATTTCTTTAGAGTTTTAAGAAGCTTTGAGTGTAATGCAAGTTTTCTTCAAGAATATCCTCGCTTCTACCAAATAAATACTCTTTTTACTAGTAGGGGTATTATTTCTTTCTTATTCATGAAGAGAACTTATGTTATTCCATTCTTTATTATTCTGTTAGAATAAACTGTATACGCGGGCTACCCTATACTTGGTGAAATTCTTCTATTATTCCATTCTTTATCATTATGTTGGAATAACTTGTCTCATGCCAAGTACCGCATACATGGTAAAATTCTTCTTCATTATTCCATTTTTTTATTATTCTGCTTTGGAACATCCCGTCTGCATGCGCTACGCATGACCGGTTCCGTTATTTATTATTCTGCTGGAACATCCCGCCGTGCGCTTACGCACGACCTCGATTCCGTTGTTTATTATTCTTGCTGAATATCTTGTGTCATGCGTTACTTACGCGTGACTGTTCCATTATTTATTATTCTGTTGGAATATTCGTATGCATGCGCTTACGCACGACCGTTTCCGTTATTTATTATTCAGTTGGAATAACCTGTCTGTGCGGTCTGTCGCATGTCTGGTGATTTCTTTTGTTATTCCATTCTTTATTATACTCAGTTGGTTAACGTTTTGACTTTTATACTCCATGAAATTAGTGGAATATCCTTGATATTTGCACTTCATCCAGTATCTTTTCATGGAAATATTCTTCTGAGCATTCTTGAGTTTACTCTACAAAGAAGTATCATTTTAATAATTTAGACGTTATTAGTTCCTGGATAAATTAATTGTTAAACTTGTTTTATTGAATTCTTATATCATTGTCATCATCCTCATGTTTATATTATGTTGAAAGTCATCTGTGGCATGTAGTACATAGATGGACTTGGTATGATTGTGATTAGGGATTATTCGGTGTAATCATGACCGTAATGTTACAAATGATATGGAAAAAGTCTTCATTGTACATGATGCATCGATGGACAAATTGTTGGCATGATTATGACTATTGATGAATACACGAATATCCTCGGGCCGTAAGTCATGCGATGATGATGTGGATTATTTATTGTCGAGTCTCAACGATAAAAGTGATGAAAACCTTTTAAATCATAAAAGATAGTAGATTTTATTCTCTACTTGACTCTTTTAATGGATTGCTTGTTCACCGCAGCTTAAACTTGATGTTTGTTATATTTTATCAGTTTAACATTGTTGAAGGCTAATGATAATTTATTCTGCATTATCTTAGTCATAATATTTCTTATTGGGCTAGTTGAGCTAACCCTTTCTTTCACTATTCTCTTCAGGAAATGAGAACGTAGCCGGGACTAGTCGGGGAACAGAGTGACGGTCCAGAAGATAGTATTAGTAGTCCTCACTATTCTGTTAAATAGTGTAAAAATAAATGTAATGAAGACTCTTTTGAGTGTGGATATTGTCTAGATGACAATATTCTTATTAAAACTCTCAGTTTACGTTTTGTCGTATTTTACACGACAGCTATATTATTAAGTTGTATTTGAATTTTGTACTATGTATTTGGCGACTCAATATGGGTGATGTATACCTATTTTGGGGGTGTCACAGTTGGTATCAAAGCTTAGGGATATGATCCCTGGCTGAGATGTGAGACAAGAACTAGGATGGGAGAGACAGAATTCCTTTTCGCTGTAGTATGACCTACCTAAGTTTATTTGGTATTTAATTGGTCTCACGTAGTATAGGGATAATATGTGATATGTTAATTAACCCTTATTTTGTGGCGATGATTTGAAAATGAAATCCGAGAATGTTGAGAACATCAATGGAGCACAGGAGACCGTTGAGTCTCCACAGATCAATAATCAGGATAATGTGCATCAGGAAGGCGACAATCCTCAGGTAAACAATAACACGGACCAGATGATGAACGATGGAATGTTCAGAGGCTTTATGCAATTCATGCAACATCAGGCAAGAGCGGCTCCTGTCCAAAATGCAGGTAGAAACACTAGCAACTCTCGGATGGTCACCGCTAAGCAGTTCAAGGAACTGGGACCACCAGAGTTTTTTGGAGAGTCAAAACCACTTAAGGCAGAGATGTGGATAAAGCAGATCAACATGATATTTGATGTCTTGGGATGCTCCGAGGAGCTAAAGGTTCCCTTTGCCACCTTCATGTTGCGGGCAGAGGCAGATTACTGGTGGAAATCTGTAAAGCGTACTCAACCTGCCGCACTGAAGATGTCTTGGGAGAAGTTCCAAGAACTGTTCAACGACAAGTACTTTTCCGAAAAGTATTCGTCACATGAAAGAGGTAGAGTTCATCGTCGAGCAAAACAATATGATCGTGTCGCAAAGACGGCCAAGTTTGCCGAAAGTTATCCTGGTTTATGCCTCATTTGGTTGATAATGAGGAGAGAATGACCCGAATGTTTCTAAGAGGTTTGAAACTCGAGATACGCCAATATCTTATCTCTCATAAACCGTGGTTTGTATTTAGATGTTGTTAATAGGGCTCAATTGTAAATAGGGCTCAGTTGTTGGAGCGCGATAATGAGTCAACCCAACCAAAAGAGAGCGGCAAGCAAAATGATAATACCAAAGATAACTACCATCGTCAAGCGGTGACAATAAGCGTGGAGGAATCAACATGCCGTAAATGGTAACCACTTGATTGGGTAATCATGGCCAAAACAATAAGAATAGACATTTCAAGAAGAGGAGATTCAACAATGATGGCAAGACGTCAGCATCAGCACCTGTCGTTAAGGAAGGAGAACGACCACCTATCATATGCTTCAAATGTGGAGGAGAGGGACACATCAGTCCAAACTGTGCGATGCCATCCAAGGTATGTTACAATTGTGGAAGAGAAGGTCACCTGGCCCGATTTTGTCGTGCACCGAAGACAAGTCCAGCTGGGATGGAGGCATCAAAGGCCGTCCCAGGCAAAAAAAAACCGGTAGTTCAAGGGAAAAAGTTTGTTGTGACCTCCCAGAAAGCAAGAAAACCGAACGAGGTCATCACGGGTAAGCTTATCATAAACTCTAGCGAAGTCTATACCTTATTTGATACCGGTTCTACCCATTCTTTTATTTCTCCTACTTGCACTAAATATTTAAATTTGACTCCGGAGAAATTGGACGTTGACTTATCTGTTGAAACTCCATTGGGAGAAACCTTCATTACATCCACTGTTTAAAAGTCTTGTTTGGTTCAAATCGGTACCCTCACATTACCAGTCGATCTTATTTCATTGAAAATACTTGAATTTGACGTAATTCTAGGGATTGATTGGTTAACTACTCATCATGCAAAAATTGATTATTTTCATAACGTTGTTAGCTTTCATATTCCTAACCAACATATTATGCGAAATCAAGCAACCAAACCATTAAAATCAATCACTGTCATCTCAAGCCATAAAGCTATTCGTTTATTGAAAAATGGATGTCAAGCTTTCTTAGCTCATGTCATGGATCTAAACAAAAATACGTCAGTTTTGAATTATATTTCTATTGTTAATAAATTTCCCGACGATTCCCCAAGAACTTCCCTACCTACCTCAAGTGAAATTGAATTTTGTATCGACCTTGAACCCGGTACAAAACCCATTTATAAAGCCCCATATCGAATGGCTCCTATTGAACTTCAGGAGTTAAAGACCCAACTATAGGAATTGTTAGACATTGGCTTTATTCGTCATAGTACTTCTCCTTGGGGTGCTCCTGTTCTATTCGTGAAGAAGAAAGATGGGAGTATGCGACTTTGTATTGATTATCGGGAGTTGAATCATGTCACCATAAAAAATAGGTACCCATTGCCACGTATGGATGACCTGTTTGACTAATTACAAGGAGCCAAATTCTTTTCAAAGATTGATCTTCGTTCTAGATATCACCAATTGAAGATTAAAATCGATGACATTCCAAAGACGGCTTTCAGAACTCGGTACGGGCATTATGAATTTCTAGTCATGTCTTTTGGATTGATTAATGCTCCTGCTACTTTCATGGATATGATGAACCGAGTATTCAAGGAATATTTGGATCACTTTGTGGTCGTCTTTATTGATGACATCCTTATCTATTCCAAAAGTCGTGAAGATCATGAGCAACACTTGAGGCTGATACTCCAAAAGCTTCGTGAATATAAGTTTTATGCCAAGTTGAAGAAATGCGAGTTCTGGATTGAGGAAGTAGCATTCGTTGGGCACGTAGTATCAATTCATGGAATATTTGTTGACCCAGCAAAGATTGAAGCTATTCAAAGCTGGGAGCAACCTAAATCGATGATCAAGTACGAATTTCTCTACTTACCGGTTATTATCGGAGATTCGTAGAAGAGTTTTCTCTAATCGCTACTCCATTAACTCAGCTGACTCGGAAAGATATAAAATTTGGTTGGAACGAGGAATGTGAGAAGAGTTTTCAAGAACTCAAGAAGAGACTATTTCAGCACCTGTTCTGACAATACCATCTGGCTCGAAGGAATTTGTCATCTATAGTGATGCTTCGGGCAAAGGGTTAGGATGTGTTCTCATGCAACATGGGAAAGTCATAGCCTATGCCTCTCGACAACTAAAAGAATATGAGAGGAATTATCCTACTCATGATCTAGAGTTGGCAGCTATTGTTTTCGCACTTAAAATTTGGAGGCATTACTTGTATGGGGAGAAAGTGGAGATCTTTACGGATCATAAAAGTCTCAAATATTTCTTCACTCAAAAGGAGCTCAACATGCGACAATGACGTTGGCTCGAACTGTTGAAAGATTATGATCATACTATTCAATACCATCCTGGAAAAGCGAACGTAGTAGCTTACGCATTGAGTAGAAGATCATATGCGGGTACAAGTGCGATATTGTCAACGCAAAGGCCAATTTTGTATGACTTGCAAAAGATGGAGATAGAGTTAAAGACTCCAGGGACCCATGTTATGATGGCAAATATACGAGTAGAACCGACTTTAATTGATAAAGTTAAAGCTGCTCAAGCTACAGATCTAGAGAGCTGATGCATATGAGGAAGAAAGTGCAAGAAGGTGCTATGCCGGAAGCAAGAATCAATGAAGAAGGAATACTTCAAGTCAACTCCAGACTTTGTGTTCCTAACGACCCTGATTTAAAGTATAAAATCATGATGGAGGCGCACAACACACCGTTTGCAATCCATCTTGGGAGTACCAAAATGTATCGTGATCTTCGTCATACATTTTGGTGGAGCAATATGAAGAGAGAGATAGCGCTGTTTATCTCAAGGTGTCTAACTTGTCAACGAGTCAAGACGGAGCATCAAGTACCAAAAGGTCCATTGCAACCACTTGAAATTTTAGAATAGAAGTGGGAACACATTACCATGGATTTCATTACTGGTCTTCCCAAGGTTTCTCAAGGCATAGATGTAATTTGGGTCATTGTTGATAGATTAACCAAATCTGCTCATTTCTTACTAATACGAGAAACTTATACACTTGAACGTCTTGCTCTTATGTACATAAACGAGATTGTAAGACTGCATGGTATGCCAGTATCCATAGTTTTTGATCGAGACCCAAGATTCACTTCACGATTTTGGATTAGTTTGCAAAAAGCTATGGGCACGGACTTACGATTTAGTTCTAGATATCATCCTCGATTTGACAGATAAATCGAGAGAGGACTATTCAAACTCTTGAAGATTTATTAAGACTCACGTGTCCTTGACTTCAAGGAAAGTTAGGACAAGTTCTTCTGCTGGTGGAGTTTTCATATAACAACATTTATCAAGCAAGTATTGGCATGGCTCCATTCAAGCGTTGTATGGAAGAAAGTGTCGCTTCCAAAGATATCTTTGGGATGAGGTGGGTGAAGCAACGTTGTTGGGACTAGAGTTGATACGTATGACTACTTTAAAAGATTCAAACGATCCCAAGAACGATAAAAACCTCACAAGATCGATAAAAGAGTTATCTTGATCTTTATCGAAAGGACATGAAATTCGATATTGGAGATCATGTGTTGTTACGTGTTGCTCCATGGAAAGGAGTTACGAGATTTGGAAAGAGAGGAAAGCTCAATCCTCGATTCATCGCCCATTTTAATTCTCGACGAGTAGGAATCGTGGCGTATAGACTCGCTTTTACCGCCAAGTATGTCTCGTGTTCATAACGCTTTTCATATATCCATGTTACGTAAATATGTGGAAGACCCAAACCACATTATTGAGTTAGAACCGATTTAAATAATGCGGAAGATTTGACGTATGAAGAGGTTCTTGTTCAAATCTTGGATAAGAAGGAACATATTCTACGCTCCAAAGTTATACCTCAAGTCAAAGTTTTGTGGAGAAACCATGATGTTGAGGAAATGACCTGGGAGTTAGAATCTAAAATGAATTCAAGATATCCTTACCTTTTCGACATACCAGGTACGTACCCTAATTTTGAGGGCGAAATTTCATAAGAAGGGGAGGTTGTAAGACCCCAACTTTTTAATAAAGATGATTTTTCTATAAATATCATTTTTAAATATTATGAAATGAATTTGATATAATGTTATAGTTGTGGGTAATATTTATAAATTTTACAAAGTACGCAAGTCGTTATATAATATTCAATTGGTCGTGGAATATTCGCTTTAACAGAAATATTCGTACGACGGCAAGACAATCATTAGTGGACCCCACAATGTAATTATTGTCGGATTGAGAAAATGACAAAAATATTTTTATGAAAATAACTACGGAAGTTTTACGCTTAAAACCGTTGAGCTACTCTTAGTAAAAGTATTGAAGAATAATGCGTTGTTGCGTAGTTGTACACCTGTATTGATTAGTGATGCTTATATGAGAAGTCACTCGCTTTTGTTCAATTATTACTACGATAATTGCTTTTGCAAAAGTATCTCACGTTATTTGATTCAATTATTGTCGATATTTTATATATATTATTAAATCAATAATTGAGACGATCGAAGTTATTAATATTATTATTTCCAATATTAACGATGTTCAGAAGTTCGCCAAGCGCGGAGGTTTGGTCATCTAATCAGTGCGCCAATAGGGAGAAATCCTTATTGAAAAGCCCCTTTCACGGGAATAACTTTGTCGATTAATATTGTGAATTATAATAATGATGATAAATGTTGTTAAATATATTGAGGTATCTTTTTATGAAGTCACGAAAGTTTTTATATATATATATATATATATATATATATATATTATATATATATATATATATATATATATATAAATTTTGTTTTATTAGTATTATTAATGTAATAAAACAAAAAGCTTTTATATAAAATGAATACTTTTATAAAGTTATTCGTTTTATTAGACTATAAATAGAATATATAATATTCAATTATGCATAGTATTTTTTTGCATAGTAAAATCTTTTTATATAAAACATAATACTTTTATAAAGTTATTTATTTTATTAGACTATAATTAGAATATATTATATTTTATTATATATAGTGTTGCATAAATTAATCAGATAGTATTTTTGCATAATAAAATCTTTTTATATAAAAATGTAATACTTTTATAAAGTTATTTATTTTATTAGATTTTAAATAATATATATATATATATATATATTTAGAATATATTATATTTTATTGCATAGTGCGGATAGTATCCTTTCTATTTTCCTATAAATAGGATGCTTAGTTAGAATTGAAAACCACACCACAAGTTCGTAGAATTCTTCTATAATCTTGAATAGATTTATTTAAAGTTTCAAGAAACTTTAAGCGTGTAGTCAAGTTTTCTTCAAGAATATCCTCGCCTACCAAATGGAATACTCTTCTTTACTTGTAGGAGTATTATTTCTTTCTTATTCATGAAGAGAACTTCATTATTTCATTCTTTATTATTCTCGGAATAACTCAGATATACCTGCCACCCTATACTTGGTGAAATTCTTCTGTTATTCCATTCTTTATCATTATGTTGGAATAACCTGTCTATGCGAAGTACCGCATACATGGTGAAATTCTTCTGTTATTCCATTTTTTTATTATTCTGTTGGAACATCCTGTCTGTGCGTTACGCATGACCTGGTTCCGTTATTTATTATTCTGTTGGAACATCCTGTCTGTGTGTTTACGCATGACCGATTCTGTTGTTTATTATTCTCGCTGGAATATCTTGTGCGCATGCGCTTACGCATGACCAGTTCCATTATTTATTATTCATTGAATATCCCGTCATGCGCTTACGCACGACTTGGTTCCGTTATTTATTATTCAGTTGAATAACTTCATGCATGCGATCTATCCATCGCACGCCTCGTAATTTCTTTTGTTATTCCATTCTTTTTTATACTCAGTTGGTTAAAGTTTTGACTTCTATACTCAATAAAATTAGTGGAATATCCTTGATATTTGCACTTCATCCAGTATCTTTTCATGGAAATATTCTTTTGAGCGTTCTTGAGTTTTACTCTATAAAGAAGTATCATGTTGACAATTTGGACGTTATTAGTTCTTGGATAAATTAATTCTTGAACTTATTTTATTGAATTCTTATATCATTGTCATTATCCTCATGTTTATATTATGTTGAAAGTTATCTGTGGCCTGTAGTGCATTGATGGACTTGGTATGATTATGACCAGGGATTATTCGGTGTAATCATGACCGTATTATTACAAATTGTAAGACCCCAACTTATTATGAATAAAATTAAATTTTCTCTATTTATTATCTTGAAATATTAAGGAGCCAATTTGATATAATACTTTGGTTATGGGTGAAATGTGCAGATTTTACAAAATAAGCAAGTGGTTATAAAATATTCATTTTTGTCGGAGAATATTCATTTGGTCGTGGAATATTCTTGTTGTTTGGGGAATATTCAATGCGACGGCCAAGCGACCATTCGTGGGCCTCATAATGTAATAACCGCTTTATGAAGAAAACGACAAGTTTAAGTTTTTATAAATAACGGCGTAATCGTTATCGTTAACTCTGTTAGAATACCCGGTGGTTAAAATACAGTAATACGCGTGGTTGCACAATAGCACACGGTATTGCACATTATGGTTGAATTATTGATTCGTACGTAAGAAGACACTACTCAATAATTGTTATAGTAGTTACTGTTCAATATTTTATTTTATTGATTCAATAATTGCTGCGTTGATATTTTATATTATTATTGTTGTCTCTGCACAATATTTTCCATTATCCGATCAATAATTCATATTATTTGAATAATATTATTAGATAGCATTATTGGCAATGTCTAGAAAGTTCTGTCTAAGGAGAGGTTTGGTCACCTAATTGCTACCAAAGAAGGAAAAATTCTTATTGGAAAGCCCCTCTTTCTGAACTATCCAGGTTGTCATAATTGTGATTCTGTAATATTATTTGTGAATAATTAATTATTGATTTATATGATAATGAAATATTTATTTTATGTGGATATAATTGAAGAAATTAATGTTGAGGTGTTTTATCAGTATTTCTGTTGGAATGGAGGTATTAAAAATCAAATCAGTATTTTTCAGATATATTGCGTGAGTTATAATTTTTAATCCGACCGTTGGATCGTTGTGATTTTTGGATATGTTATACATATATAAGTTGAGTATATGTCCAAAAATTTTGATCCGTTAAAAATGAACGTATGATTTGATATGAATTTTAAGAGGTGACTGATTCAAAAATTATGTTATAAATGATTTTTGGTGGAAAATTCTAGAATTGAGTGGGCCCTACTTTTGGTTGTTGAGAAATGTGCTCAAATTTTATTTCAAATGTGGTGGGTGGCAATAGTAGCAGGTAAAGCCATCAGGTAGCAGGTCAAGTCTGCTTCGGCGTTTTAACATTTTCCTATAAATAGAGGGCTAAGCTAGAATTGAAAATCACACCAGAAACAAAGTTTTCTCTCTTTCTCTCTTTATATTATCGAGCGTATTTTGTGAGTATTTAGAAACTTTGAGAGTTGCTATTCAGTACAAGTTTCATTCAGCATCACATCCAATCTTTCATTCCGAAGTACTGTCTTTTGAGGTAAGGGATGTTATTTTCTTCTTAAATGATATTATTTTTTTCAATATCATTATGCTGAGATATTGTTATGAATTTTATTGTAGAATTTCTACCTTTTTGTGTCGGGGTTACTATTCACGTACTATTCACGTATACGGTACTATTCACAAATACGACACTATTCACCAAAAAATGAAATTTTCTCTTTTTCATCTCAGATGTCTTTTATGGTTACTATCTTTGATTTTATCCATGTTTTGATCTTTATTTTTGAATTCTACTTCACACCTGGTTATTATGGAGTATTATTGAATTTGGATAAACCGAAACACGAGTCCCTAATATTTGTCCTTCTATCTCACTGGATTCGTTCTCTAAAATATTTTTCATCATCCTTAGTCCGTAATGATGATACTTGATGAATATCTTTGGCCCGTAGTACAAAGATGTATGATTACCTGATGAATATCTTTGGACCGTAGTGCAAAGATGAACAGGTGTTGAGATGAACATGACCAACTGGTGATACAAAGAATATCTTTGGCCCGTAGTGCAAAGATGAATATTTGATTCAAGATGTATATTGATTGATGTTACAGGGATAAAATATTGATGATGGACTTTTAAATTCATAATTGATAGTAGATTTTATTCTCTACTTAATTCTTCTAATAAATTATTGTTTCCGCTGCAGTTGTTGATTTAAAACTTGTTGTCTATTGTATTCTGTTAGATTTTTCACTGTTGAAGACTATGGATAATTTGTTGTATATTATCTTAGTTATAATGTTCTTTACTGGGCTAGTTGAGCTCACCCTTTTTCTTTTTGTTCCATTTTTCTTCTCAGGAGGTGAGAATTTAGCAGGAACTAGCCGGGGTATGGAGTGATGATTCAAGATAGCTATTTTAGTAGTCCTTACTATTTTGTAAAATAGTGCATCAATAATTGTAATGAGGACTTTATTTGAGTGTGGATATTTTCTAGAAGACAATATTGTATTTAAACTCACAGTATATGTTGTCGTATTTTGCACGACAACTGTATTAATAAAGTTGTAGTTGTTTTTCTGTATCATGTATTTGGCCACTCAGAATGAGTGATGTATACCTATTTTGGGGGCGTCACACAAATGATGTGGAAAAAGTCCTCATTGGCCCGCATTGCATTGATGGACAGTTGTTGTCATGATCATGACCATTAATGAATACACGAATATCCTTGGCCGTAGTGCATGGATAATTTGTGGTTGTGATACTAATGAATATCCTTGGCCGTAGTGCAGGGATGATGTGGATTATTTATTAAGCTGAGTCTCAACGATAAAAGTGATGAAAAACTTTTTAAATCATAAAAGATGGTAGATTTTATTCTCTACTTGGCTCTTTTAATGGATTGCTTGTTCCGCTGCAATTAAACTTGATATTTGTTATATTTTATCAATTTAACATTGTTGCAGGCTAATGATAATTTATTCTGCATTATCTTAGTCATAATATTTCTTACTGGGCTAGTTGAGCTCACCCTTTCTTTCACTGTTCTCTTCAGGAAATGAGAACGTAGCCGGGACTAGTCGGGGAACGGAGTGACGGTACAGAAGACAGTGGCGGAACCAGAACAAAATTTCAGGATTGTAAGACCCCAACTTTTATGAATAAAGATGAATTTTCTATAATTATCATTTTTGAATGAATTTGATATAATGTTATAGTTGTGGGTAATATTTATAAATTTTGTAATTTACGCAAGTTGTTATATAATATTCGATTGGTCGGGGAATATTCGTTTTAACAGGGAATATTTGTACGATGGCACAATCATTGGTGGACCCCACAACGGAATTATTGTCGGATTAAGAAAATGACAAAAAAATATTTTATGAAAATAACGGCGGAAGTTTTACTATTAACTGTTGAAACACCCAGTGTTAAAAGTACATGAATACGCGTGGTTGCATAGTAGCACACGGTATTGATTATTGATGCTTACGTGAGAAGTCATTTAGTTTTATTCAATTATTGTCGATATTTTATATATTATTGAATTAATAATTGAGATAACAGTTAGTTATAATATTATTATTTGCAATATTAACGATGTCTAGAAGTTACGCGAGAGGTTTGGTCACCTAATTACATACCAATAGGAGAAATCCTTATTGAAAGCCAACTCTTTCCGAGGAATGACCAGTCGATTAATAGTGTGAATAATAATAATGATGATGAAATTTTGTTTTATTAGTATTATTAATGTAATAAAATGTAAAACTTTTTATATAAAATAGAATACTTTTATAAAGTTATTCGCTTTTATTAGGCTAATAGTAAAATCTTTTTATATAAAAAATGAATACTTTTATAAAGTTATCTATTTTATTAGACAATAATTAGATTATATTATATTTTATTATGCATAGTATTTTCATAGTGCACCATATAGTGTTTGCATAGTAAAATCTTTTTAAAAGTTATTCGTTTTATTAGATTATAAATAGAATATATTATATTTTATTGTAAACCAATACTGACCGTCTGCTTAAAGTAAATTGATCTCGACCGTTCATGGATTGATTCTTATTCATTCATTCTTCTATAAATAAAGTTCATTCCTTCATTATTTCTTACGAATTCAATTGAAACTCTGAGAGAGAAACCGTAGAGAGAATTATTCTTCTATCTTGGCGTATTTCTTTAACGCTTTAAGAAAACTTTGAGCATAGTGCAAGTTTTTCAAGTATATCTCCGCCATACCGGCGGAAAGTCTTTCTTCTTTATAAGGAAAGGGTATTATTTTTCATATTCACAAGAGAACTTCATTATTCCATTCTTTATTATTCATTGGAATACCACCACGCTGTGATACACCTATACTTGGTGATTTACATTTGTTATTCCATTCTTTATTATTCTATTGGAACATCCCATGTCTGCATGCATTTTACGTGGGACCGGTTCCGCTCTTTATTATTCTGTTGGAATATCTTGTCATGCGTAGTTTACTGCGGGACTGGTTTCGCTCTTTATTATTCTCGTTAGAATATCCCGTCTGCATCGCTTTTATCTTGGGACCGGTTCTCTTTTTTATTATTCTCGTTGGAATATCTTGTCGGTCGTTTACTGCCGACCGATTCCGTTATTTATTATTCTGTTGAATAATCATACATATCACGCAATATCGCGCATGCATGGTGATTTCTTTTGTTATTCCATTCTTTATTATACTCGGTTGGTTAAAGTTTTGACTTCTATACTCCATGAAATTGGTGGAATATCCTTGATATTTGCGCTTCATCCAAAGATCTTTTCGTGGGAAATATTCTTACGAGCATTCTTAAATTTTACTCTACAAAGAAGTATCATGTTGACAATTTGAGCGTTATTAGTTCCCTGAATAAATTAATTCTTGAACTTTTTTATTGAATTCTTATATCATTGTCATCATCCTCATATTTATATTTTGTTGAAAGTCATCTGCGGCACAGTAGTGCATAGATGGACTTGGTATGATTATGACCGTGGATTATTCGGTGTAATCATGGCCGTAATGTTATAAATGATGTGGTAAAAGTCCTCATTGGCCCGTAGTGCATTGATGGACGCTTATTGGCATGATCATGACCATTGATGAATACACGAATATCCTCGACCAGTAGTGCGTGGATAATTTTTTGGTTGTGATACTTATGAATATCCTTGGGCAGTAGTGCATGGATGATGTGGAATATTTATTAAAAATTTGAGTCCCAATGATAAAAGTGATGAAAAACCTTTTAAATCATAAAAGATAATAGATTTTATTCTCTACTTGACTCTTTTAATGGATTGTGATGTTCCGCTGCGATTAAACTTGATGTCTATTGTATTTTATCGGTTTAACATCATGTTGAAGACTAATGATAATTTATTACGCATTATCTTAGTCATAATGTTTCTTCTTGGGCTAGTTGAGCTCACCCTTTTCTTTCACCGTTCTCTTCGTGAAATGAGAACGTGGCGGGGACTATTCGGGAACGGAGTGATTTATCGAGATGATAGTATTAGTAGTCCTCACTGCTCGTTAAATAGTGTGACAATAAATGTAATGAAGACTTATTACGAGAGTGGATATTGTCTAGAAGACAATATTTGTATTAAAACTCATAGCTTTCTTGTTGTATATTAAAGATTGTATTTGTATCCTGTACCATGTATTTGGCGACTCAGAATAGGTGATGTATACCTATTTTGGGGGCGTCACAAGGGGGGTCAAAATTTAAGGCGGTATTCATCAAGGTCCCAAGTAATGTGACGATGTAGGTTGTGGCAATGAGGAGCGGAGTTAAGGTCCTTGGGTTTGATTTTGACCCAGATTAAAAAAAAATAAAAAATATCTCAATCGTAAATACGAATTTTGTTGTTCTCAAATGTATCTCAAATAGGCCTAACTACCATAGTAACTATAATAACCTTACTTTATTAAAAGTCACAAGATAGTAAGAGAATTGATATTTTTATAAGTAAAAATAATAATTACATAAAATCCTTTTCACATGAATAGTAAATGATCTCACACTTATGTGAGAGACATTATGAAAATATTAATTTTTATTTGTGAAAATAATAATTCCCAATAATAAATCTTACAATAAGTAATTGACTAAAGTTAAAGAAAAATTATATCAATTTTAAATTTAAAAATATCTTAAGTTGACTTTAAAAAATGTATAATATTCTTATATTTTAAAACAGAAATACTACATTTTGTCTTCTTTTTTTTTGTTATTTCTCTCATAAAATATTTTAAAAAATATCAAAGGTGATATAACTAAAAATAGTTAGTGAGGCAACTTTCTGTATCATAGTACAATTAGGATAAGATATATATTTCCTAGCTAATAGTATAAAACAAAAGCATCATATCACTCCTTCGGACATCCACTAATTAATATCTTTACTCATCTTTCCATCGCTGTCAGCTCCCTCTTGTATATAGATCTAAAAGGCGAAGCTCTCTCTTTTAGTACAGTAGAGACAAGGCGACCAAAGAACGAAAGCGATTATGTCGATCTCAACTTCCCCTTGCATATGGATCTAAAAGGCGAAGATCTCTCTCTTTGGCTGCAGACGAGCGAGGCTGACGACCGTGACGAGTAGTGGCCCCGCCCCAGCCGCCCCCGCCTCGCCCCCCCCACCCCTAATTACATGCAGTAGTCCGATCTACAGGGGTCATATGCCCCCGCGCCTCTGGTTCCACTGTCCGGGAAGATAATATTAATAGTCCTCACTATTACATTAAATAGTGTGAAAATAAATGTAATGAGGACTCTTTTGAGTGTGGATATTGTTTGAGATGACAATATTCTTATTAAAACTCTCGATTTACGTTTTGTAAGTATTTTACACGACAATTTGTATTATTAAGTTGTATTTGAATTTTGTACCATGTATTTGACGACTCAAAATGAGTGATGTATATATCTATTTTGAGGCGCCACACACCCACACACACACACACACACACACACATATATATATATATATATATATATATATGGGAACTGATCCGTAGACAACGTTAGCTATTGTTCCTATTTCAACTAACGCTCATCCAAATTAGTCCAAAATTGGAGTTAATATTTAGATGAGATGGCGCCCAAATTGCTAGAGAGAGTAGCGGACCAAAATTCTTTTTTTGGTATACTCCTCTAACGACCAAATCAACGACGTGTTTTGACCGGCCATTAGAAAGAGAATACCAACAAAAAAAAAAATTTGGCTTAATTACTAATTATCCTAATTATTCTCGTAAAATAAAATAAAATAATAAATAATTATAAGGATAATCAGTAATTATCTTTATACTTATCCTTATACTTATTAACAAAATAAGTATGTATAAGAATAATGACTGATTATTGTTTTATGATTTTTAGTTATAAATAGAAAATAGTGATTGAGTTTATATATTTGAGTAGGAATATAATATAAATTCAATCACTATTTTCTATTTATAATTAAAAATCATAAGATGATAATCAGTAATAATTCAATCTTTATTTTTATATATTTGACGACTCAAAATGAGTGATGTATATCTATTTTGGGGGCGTCACACACACCCACCCACACACACACACACACATATATATATATATATATATATACTATTATTTTTTTTAAAAAAATTCTATCATAAATTATTATCTTTTATGTTTATTTTTAAAAACTATCACAAACTTAAGTCACATTTTTTTATTAGTGGTAACCTAAAAGCTAGCACATTTACTGGATAATAAGCAGCAACATATCATCAATATTACACGGATAAGAAGCGTCCACACAGTTATGATTGTGAAAGCTTAAGGCAAGGTTTATTTGGTGTAGGTTAGTTGGCATTTTTTGTATCATGTCGGTCTATATTAATTTAAATACACATTTTGTAGATAAGATTAAATAATGAAGATGAGAGCTATCCACAAAAAGTTGTATTAACAGTTTTCAGAAGACCATAATGATGGTCCATAACATTATTATGACTTTATTCTCCATTTTACAAAAAAAGAGTTTTATTATTATTATGACTTTATAAAAATCAATTTATGAACTCTTAGATTAATGTGAATTAATTTAAATAGTTTTACAACTAGTATTTTAAGGTTTAAGATATTGACTATAAAATGTTAAAATTGAGGTCTTTTTATGGAATAGAGATAATTATATGTTTTTAAATAGTTTGTAACATTTTCAATTATTATTGTTAAAAAATAAATCCATATCAGTATTATATTAAAAATATCATAATAAGTTTAAAAATGTAAAAAAAATAGATTTTATTTAGAAGAGTTAATAGCTTTTCTTTTGCTCAAGTCAACGACTTCTTGGTCAAAAGGCTTGCAACATGTTGTGTACAGCCTTTGTGTTAAGACCATGTGCAAGGTTGAGAGAATCAAGCTCAGGTAAATATCCAAATATTTAGTAGTAACCAAGAAAAAAGGTAGTCTTTCTAAATTAATATATTTTTCTTGACTTAAAAAGGTTTAGTATCATTAATTTTTAAAATAAATTTAAAATATAATTGTAACAAATATAGTGGCGGAACCAGAACATTTTTATAAGGGGGTCAAAAAATATCAATAAAAAAAATTATTTATTAACGATTGGAGTGTTTCTTTTAAATTCATTTTGCACAATTATAATTAGGGGTGAGCATGGTGCGGTTTGAAGTCGAAACCCCACCTGAAACCGTTTAGGTGCGGTTTAACAAATCTAAAATCGCACACGAAACTGCATGTAATTGGTGCGGTGTGGTTTTAAACTGTGCGGTGCGGTTTTAATTGATGAGGTTTCTATTCCAAAACCAATTGAAACAACAAAATATTCAAGGCTACAATAGAATTTAATACAGAGCTCACATCGAGCAATTAACTTAATGACAGAGTCGACAATGGAAATTATATTAAGTATAAAACCATAGCTCCTTCTGCCAAACATGTTAAATTCATCGTCAAATTATAGAATAATGAGACACATAAAATAGTTTTAGCTTATAATAAAAGAATGATGTAAGATCCCAAATAATTAATAAATGAAATTTAATTTCCTCTAATTATTATTTTGAAATAGTAAGGGTTGATGTGATTAATGTGGATAGTTATGGGTAAAATACGCAAATATTTCAAAATAAGCAAGTGGTTATAAAATATTCATTGTTGTCCGGGAATATTCGTTTGGTGCGTGGAATATTAAATGCTTTGTCGGGAATATTAAATATTCGTAGCGACGACCAAATGTGTATATTCTACAACGAAAAAGCGATTGGAGGAAGAAAATGACAAATATAAGTTGTTTAAAAATAACAGGCGTAGTTATTCTGAATTTACACTTTTTGTTGGAATACCCTATTGGTTAAAACACGTATGATGTCAGACGTTGTTGCACGGTAGCACGGTATTGCACCAATTATTGACTCTTACATGTAGAAGGCACTACTCAATAATGGTTACAGATAATTCTTTATTAGGTGTTTTATTTTATTGATTCAATAATTCTTTGCGTTGATATTTTATATTCTTTGTTGTTTTAATAATTGTCATTACACAAGTACTTTTCATTATCAAAGCAATAATTCATATTATCCTGAATAATATTATTAGATAACATTATTGGCAATGTCTAGAAAGTTACATCTAAGGAGAGGTTTGGTCACCTAATTGCTTGCCGCCAAGAGGAGAAATTCTTATTGAAAGCCCCTTTTCTGGAACCTACACAGTTGTCATATTGTGATTACGTAATATTATTTGTGAATAATTAATTATTGATTCATATGATGAGGAAAATATTGATTTTATGTGGATATAGATGGAGAAAATTTTTAATGTGACAATTGTTGAAAATTAAAATTTTATCTTTTTCTCGATAAAATAATTCATTTAAATATATATAATATTATATTTTAATAATATAATAATGGTGATATTTTTACAACGAATGTGGGATATATGAGTATCTGAGGAGGAAGAGTATTTTTGTTGCAATAAATGTTTAAAACATGTTAAACATGTCGGTGGACCCCATTTATTATTTGAAATTTGATTATAGCCTAAAATCGCCTGTTTGTGGATTTGGTCAATTTCTGTTTGGAATTTAGAAAAACTTTCTTCTGCAAAGTTGTAGAGAATTGAATTTCCTATAAAAACTCATGAGATTCAATTTTCCGACAAAAGGGCTATTTATTATGAATTATTGAAGTTACAAGCTCAAAATAATTGATTTTGGAAGTTTTAATTATTTATTTTATGAAAAACGTTTTTTACTTCTTCTAGAAGGGAGCATGTGGTTTGTATTCAGATTTTCAGATTCTAAGAATGGGCGTGAAAATTTTATATATATTATTATTATAATAAATTTTCTTCTTTGGTGTTCTAAGCAATTTCTATAAATAGGTGCTTAGGTTAGAATTGAAAATCACACCGAAACTCAAGTTTTCTCTCTATATTATCGAGTGTATTCTTGTGAGTATTTTGAGTATACTTTGAGTATTGCTATACGGTGAAAGTTCAAGATATAGCTTTATATCCAAGATTCCAGGTTAAATCTCGATCTTTCGAGGTAAGGGATATTATTTTTTTACGTAATGATATTATTTCTTCAATATCATTATCTTTGAAATATTGATCTGAAGTTTTTATCAAATTTGGAACTTTTGGTGTCGGGAGTTACTTATTCACGTATCTTACATTATTCACGAATCGACCTTATTCATTTAAAAAATGAAAATTTTTCCTTTTAAATCTAAAATATCTATTGTGGATACTAGCTTTGATTGTATCCATATTTTGATCATTCTTGAATTTTACACCACTATGATTATTTTTGAGGTATTTTTGGGCGTGGATAAAACAAAAGTACGAATCCTTAATCCTTAATCCTTGTCATTTTGTTTCACCGGATTCGTTTCTTTAAAAAAAAAAATATTTTTCATCATCCTCGGTCTTAAATGATGATATTATTGAATATCTTTGGCGATGGTGCAAAGATGAATGATTTCGATGAATATCTTTGGCCCGTAGTGCAAAAGATGAATGATTTCGATGAATATCTTTGGCCGTGGTCTGAAAGATGAGCAGTGTTTAAATGAACATGACCAATCGGGTGAATGTCCTTGGCTTTTGTAGTCACGAGGATGAATATTTGATCCCGATATATATTGATTGATGTTACGAGGGATAAAAATAGACGATGAACTTTAAAATTCATACATAGAAGATAGTAGTTTGCATTCTCTACTTAACTCTTCTAATGAATTATTATTTCCACTCTTGAATATTGATTTAAAACTTGTTGTCTATTGTATTCTATTATATTTTTCCTGTTGAAGACTAACGATAATTTTGTTGTATATTATCTTAGTCATAATATTCTTTATTGGGCTAATCGAGCTCACCCTTTTCCTTTTTGTTCCATTTTTCTTCTCGGAGGCGAGAATATAATAAGTGCAGTCGGGGTATGGAATGAAAGTTCTAGGAGAGTTGTTTAGTAGTCTTCACCATTGTTGTAAAATAATGTATCAATAATTATGATGAGGATTTATTTGTATGTGGATATTGCAGATGGCAATATCTCGTATTTAAACTCACGCTTTACTATTGTAATAATAAAGTTGTAGTTGTTTACATCTGCACTGTGTATTGACAACTCGAGAATGGGTGATGTAGACCTATTTTGGGGGTGTCACGGTTGGTATCGAGCTTAGGGATATGATCTCTGGCGGAGATCGGGGAATAGAACTAGGAGGGAGAGCGAGTAAATCCTTCACGCTAGTGTGTCCTACCTAAGCTTATTTGATAGTTGGTCGATATATAAGGACGTTATGTGATATATTGATTTGCTTAATTAACCCTTGTTTTATGACGATGTTTGAGAATGTCGATCGAGAATATTAACAATGGAAATGAGGCCGTGGAGACGCTGTACTCTCACCAACGAGAGAGAACGTGCAACAGTGGCAATGTTCCTCCCCTGTGAACAACACCACCGGCGAGATGATGAACGAGGAGATATTTAGAAGCTTTTTGCGGTTCATGCAAAATCGACGAGGAGACTCGTGTTCAAAACATAGGAGAAATGATAGCAATTCACGGGTTGTCACAAACAAGCGGTTCAAAGAGTTGGGACCACCGAATTTAAGGGAAAGCGGATCCGATCATGGCGTAAAACATGGGTCAAGCAAATTACCAAGATATTCGATGTCTTGGGATGCACAGAGGAACAGAAGGTTCCATTCGCCACCTTTATGTTCCGTGGCGAAAGCGGACTCTTTGGTGGGAGTCATGAAGCGTACCCATCCAAACCGCTTTTCAAAGATGTCTTGGGAGACGTTTGAAATTATTTAATGACAAATACTTTCTGAAAGTGTTCGTCATATATGAAGAAAGTGGAGTTTATTAGACCGGAGCGAGAACAACATGACGGTGTCTCGATGACGAGGCAAAGTTTGCAAAGTTATCCGAGTTTTCACCTCATTTGGTGGAGAATGAGGAGCGTGTATGCGGATGTTTACGAGAGGTTTGAAACCCATACGTCGATATCTCATCTCTCATAAATTTTTTCTCTATTCAGATGTTGTTAACGAGGGCTCAATTGTTAGAAGCGAGATAACGAGTACAGTCCAACCGAGGTACCACAATCGAGGATCATACCGAAAATAGCGATCAACAAAACAACAATAACCAAATGGAGAAAAGAAAAAGGCGGACAAAAATGGTAACCACTCGGTAGTAATCATGGCCATGAAAATAGAAGAAGCGAGTCGAGGAGATTTTAAAAGAGGAGATTCAACAACGACCATGTGAAGACGGCAGCGGTGCCGGAAGAATCGGTTTCAAGGGAGGAGAAACGACCACCGGTCATATCTTTATAAATCGGAAAAGAGGACATATCGGTCAAACCGCCCCTACAACAGCCTGTATGCTATAATTATGGAAAGGAAGGACATATCGCTCGAGATCGCACGCAGAGCGAAACCTAGTTCAATGAGGACGGTGACTCAAAAGAATCGTCCCCCGAGAAAGTCAAAGTCAATCTGCCTCTGGAAGAAGCGTTTGTTGTGGATCGGTCAAAATGCGAGGAACCCAAACGAGGTGATCACGGGTAAGCTATTTATAAATTCTTGTGAAGTTTATACTTTACTGAGATCTGGGTGCTACCCATTCATTTATCTCTCCTGCTTGTGCTCAACGTTTAAACTTGACTCGGAGAAATTAGACTTTGACTATCTGTGGAAACTCCGTTAGGAGAAACTTTCATCACATCCACATGTTTATAAATCTTGTCTAATCCATGTTGGCACCCTTATCTTACTTCGTTGACCTTATCTCTTTAAAGATACTTGCTTTTGATGTGATTTTAGGGATTGATTGGTTAACTACTCATCATGCCAAAATTGATTGTTTTCGTAAGGTTGTTAGCTTTCATATTCCTAAACAACCCGTTGTTCAATTCAAGAACTAAACCATTAAAATCAATCACCATCATATCTAATCATAAAGCTATTCGTTTATTAAAAAACGGATGTCAAGCTTTCTTAGCCCATGTTATGGATTTGAATAAAGACACGTCAAAATTGAATAATATTCCCCGTTGTTATTAACTTTCCGGCGTATTTCTGAAGAACTTCCGGTCTACCCCGAGCGTGAAGTTGAATTCTTTATTGACCTTGAACACAGGTACAAAGCCCATTTCTAAAACCCCATATCGAATGGCTCTATTGAACTTCCGAGTTAAAGGTCCAACTACGGGAGTTGTTGGACATTGGTTTCATTCGCCCTAAGTACATCTCCTTGGGGTGCTCTGTTTTATTTGTAAAGAAGAAAGAGCGGGAGTATGCGACTTTATATTGACTATCGGAATTGAACCATGTCACTATCAAGAATAGGTATACTCTACCTCGTATTGATGACTTGTTTGACCAATTGCAAGGAGCACAATTCTTTTCAAAAATCGATCTTAGCTTACGGATATCATCAATGAAGATTAGAATCGAGGATATTCAAAGACCGCCTTTAACTTCGATGACGGGCATTATGAATTCTTAGTTATGTCTTTTGGATTGACTAATGCTCCTGCGGCTTTCATGGATATGATGAACCGAGTATTCAAAGAGTATTTGGATCAGTTCGTTGTTGTCTTTATTGATGACATCCTCATATATTCCAAAAGCCGTGAAGATCATGAGCACCATTTGAAGCTGGTACTCCAAAGTCTTCATGAAAACAAGCTTTATGCCAAGTTTAAGAAATGCGAGTTCTGGCTTGAGGAAGTAGCATTTCTTGGGCATATGGTGTCAAAACATGGAGTATCTGTTGACCCAGCGAAGATTGAAGCAATACAAAGTTGGGAACAATCGAAGTCGGTGACTGAAGTACGTAGCTTTTTGGGCTTAGCTGGTTATTATCGGAGATTCGTGGAAGGGTTTTCTCGAATCGCTACTCAGATAACTCATCTAACTTCGGAAGGATACAAAATTCGTTTGGAGCGAAGAATGCGAGAAGAGTTTCCAAGAGCTTAAGAGAGACTTATTTCTAAGACTGTTCTAACAATACCATCTGGTTCGAATGGATTTGTTATCTACAACGATGCTTTGGGCAAAGGGTTAGGATGTGTTCTCATGCAACGTGGGAAAGTCATAGCCTATGCCTCGCGAAAACTTAAAGAATATGAGAGGAATTATCCTACTCATGATCTAGAGTTGGCAGCAGTCGTTTTCGCGCTAAAGATCTGGAGGCACTATCTATATGGGGAGAAAGTGGAGATATATTCGCACCATAAAAGCCTTAAATATTTCTTCACCCAAAAAGAACTTAAATCGGCGCTGACGTTGGCTCGAGCTATTGAAAGACTACGACCACACTATTCAATACCATCCCGAAAAGCGAACGTGGTAGGTGACGCGTTGAGTAGAAAGATCATATGCAGAACGAGTGCGATGATGTCGTATACGCGTAGAGCCAACTTTAATAGAAAAAGTTAAGGTTGCTTTCAAGCCACCGAATCGGAGGTGATGCATATGAAGAAGAAAGTACAAGAAGGAGCTATTAGGGCGAGAATTGATGAAGAAGGAATACTTGAGTCCACTCCGGACTTTGTGTTCCTAATGATTACGATTTGAAGTACAAGATTATGATGGAGGCACACAATACACCATTTTCAATTCATCCGGAAGTACTAAAATGTATCGTGATCTTTGACATACATTTTGGTGGAACAAATGATGAGAGAGAGATTGCAAAGTTTATCTCAACATGTTTAACTTGTCAACGTGTAAAGGCGGAGCATCAAGTGCCTAAGGGACCATTGCAACCACTTGAGATTCCGAAATAGAAGTGGGAACACATTACCATGGATTTCGTTACGGGACTTCCCACGGTTTCTCAAGGCATAAATGCTATTTGGGTTATTGTTGATAGATTAACCAAGTCTGCTCATTTCTTGCCGATACGGGAGACTTATTCCCTTGAACGTCTTGCTCAAATGTACGTAAATGAGATTGTGATATTGCATGGCATGCCAGTATCCATAGTTTCGGATCGTGACCCAAGATTCACTTCAAGATTTTGGGTTAGCTTGCAAAAAGCTATGGGTACGGATTTAAGATTCAGTTCGGCATACCATCCTCAAACAGACGGACAATCAGAGAGGACTATTCAAACTCTTGAAGATTTATTAAGACTCATGTCCTGAGACTTCAAGGCGGTTTGGGATAAGTATTTACAATTGGTGGAATTCTCCTACAACAACAGCTTATCGAGCAAGTATAGGTGTGGCCTCATTGAAGCATTATATGGACGAAAGTGTCGCTCTCCAATATGTTGGGATGAGGTGGGTGAAGCAACATTGTTGGGACCCGAAAGTTAAATGCGTATGACTACTGAAAAGATCCAAATGATTCGACAACGTATACAAAGCGGCACAAGATCGACAAAAAAGAGTTATGCGGATCTTCATCGAAAGGATGTGGAATTTAGTATAGGGGATCATGTATTGTTGCGTGTTGTTGCCCGTGGAAGGGAGTTACAAGATTCTGGAAGAGAGGAAAGCTCAATCCACGATTTATTGGTCCATTTCAAATTCTTGACCGAAAGTAGGAAATATAGCCTATATAGACTGCGTTACCTCCAAGTATGTCTCGTGTTCATAATGTGTTTCATATATCCATACTTACGTAAATATGTGAAAGACCCAAATCACGTTATTGAGTTAGAACCCGGACGAGATAGCCAGAAGACTTAACGTGTGAGGAAGTACTGTCAAGATCTTGGATAGGAAGGAGCATGTCCATACGACGAAGGTCATACCACAAGTTAAAGTCTTGTGGAGAAACCATGCTTATAGAGGAAATGACCGGGAGTTGGAAACGGAAATGAAAGCGAGGTATCCTCATCTTTTTAAAACACTGAGTATCGTCGTCAATTTCGAGGACGAAATTTCATAAGGAGGGAGGTTGTAAGATCCCAAATAATTAATAAATAAAATTTAATTTCCTCTAATTATTATTTTGAAATAGTAAGGGTTGATGTGATTAATGTGGATAGTTATGGGTAAAATACGCAAATATTTCAAAATAAGCAAGTGGTTATAAAATATTCATTGTTGTCGGGAATATTCGTTTGGTCGTGGAATATTCAGATTGTCTTGGAATATTCGTGATGACGGCCAGTAACGACCATGTGTGGGCCCCATAACGAAAAAGCGATTGGAGGAAGAAAATGACAAATATAAGTTGTTTAAAAATAATCTACGTAGTTATTCTGAATTTACATTGTTGGAATACCCGTTGGTTAAACCACGATGTCTGGCGTTGTTGCAGACTGCAGAAGACACTGCAGATACACCAATTATTGACTCTTACATAAGAAGGCACTACTCAATAATGGTTACGTGATAATTACTTTGTTGGTGTTTTATTTTATTGATTCAATAATTGCTGCGTTGATATTTTATATTCTTTGTTGTTTTAATAATTGTCATTACAAGATTTTATTTTCATTATCAAAGCAATAATTCATATTATCCGAATAATATTATTAGATAACATTATTGGCAATGTCTAGAAAGTTACATCTAAGGAGAGGTTTGGTCACCTAATTGCTTGGCGCCAAGAAGGAGAAATTCTTATTGAAAGCCCCTCTTTCCTTTAAGCGCACTGTTGTCGATATTGTGATTACGTAATATTATTTGTGAATAATTAATTATTGATTCATATGATGAGGAAAATATTGATTTTATGTGGATATAGATGGAGAAAATTTTAATGTGACAATTGTTGAAAATTAAAATTTTATCTTTTTCTGATAAAATAATTCATTTAAATATATATAATATTATATTTTAATAATATAATAATGGTGATATTTTTACAACGAATGTGGGATATATGAGTATACGAGGAGGAAGAGTATTTTTGTTGCAATAAATGTTTAAAACATGTTAAACATGTCGGTGGACCCCATTTATTGACTGAAATTTGATTATAAATTTCTAAAATCGTCTGTTTGTGGATTTCGGTCAATTTCATTTGGAATTTAGAAAAACTTTCTTCCGCAAAGTTGTAGAGAATTGAATTACCTATAAAAACTCATGAGATTCAATTTTCCGACAAAAGGGCTATTTATTATGAATTATTGAAGTTACAAGTTCAAAATAATTGATTTTTGGAAGTTTTAATTATTTATTTTATGAAAAACGTTTTTTACTTCTTCTAGAAGGGAGCATGTGGTTTGTATTCAGATTTTCAGATTCTAAGAATGGGCGTAGAAAATTTTTATATATATTATTATTATAATAAATTTTCTTCTTTTGGTGTTCTAAGCATTTCCTATAAATAGGTCTTGGGTTAGAATTGAAAATCACACCGAAATTGAAGTTTTCTCTCTCTATATTATCGAGCGTATTCTTGTGAGTATTTTGAGCGTATTCTCTCTATATTACCGCCACATACGCCGGAACTGTTGGTGCGATTTTAATTGGTGCGGTTTCGGTTCTAATTTGGTTACTTGCTCAGCCCTAATTATAATTGTCTAGCCTAATTACATAATATTGCATACTTCAAGGCTAGGCAAATGAAAACAACATAAAATTACATCAAAAACGGTAAGCCCATTACAGGTCAGCACACATATGGGCCTAACAACTGAAATGAGCCCACATTAAGCAGCCCACGAGTGACAACCAAATCTGTACGTCAATAATTTGAAATTTGAAAACACCTGTAAGCCTCATGTCGGCCAAAAGTCAAAAGCTGGAGTACTATGTCGTATAGATCATAAAGAAGTGGACATCGATAGTTTCGATACCGAGACCCTCTGGGAGCTTGATAGGTTTATAACCAATTAACCACAAAAAAAGTTTGAGCAAAAATAAAAAAAAGACTGAACTTGCAAATAAAGCAAAGCCCGTTAATGAGAAAGTGTCCACAAAGAGGTAAATGGTTGGTCATATTTTGTATATTTTCCAATATAAGTATGATATTTAGTTGGTTAATGCATCTTTTCTTTTTTGTTTGGACAGAAACCAGCCCCAGTTGTGGTAGAGGCTCCAAAAGAAACTAAAACAGATAAAATTTCTAAAACATGAGAATGGGAAATTTCTGAAACATGAGAATGGGTGGCAATTCACATATATACCGTAAAGTGGTGAAAACATGTCTTTTGGAATAATCAATCTAATTTTGTTCAGTTTGTTTCTAGATAAAGAGGATACATCAACTTCATCTCCCATTAGATTCCCTCGCCGCCGGAGATTTCGGGGGGTCATATGACCCCCTCGACCCCCTGGTTCCGCCTCTGAACAAATATCTTTAACTAACTTAGAGTTTAAGATGCCGTTTTATAGAAAAATAAAATACTCGTAAATTAGGGTACTCTTAACATTTTGAGGTGCAAAATCAGTTAAATAAGGTATATATATAAAGAAAAGAAAAAGAAAGTATGTGTATTAGATACAATATTTGAATTTCTTGAGCCAAATTGTGTTTCAGATAGACAAAAACTTTAAATAAAAAAAGTGTTGGGATTGACTTATATTTTTAAGAGTTTGACGAATGGCCACTACAACAGGGCAGTCAGGAGTCTCACTTGCCGGTGAGCTAGTTGAGCTTAACCTTTGCTTTCATTGTTCTCTTCAGAAAATTAATGAGAATATAGCTGAGACTAGTCGGGAAACGGAGTGACGGTCCAGATGTTTGCATTAGTAGTCCTCACTATTCTGTGAAATAGTGTGATAATAAATGTATTGAGGACTTATTTTGAGTTAGAATACTGTCTAGAAGACAATATTTGTATTAAAACTCACAACACATGTTGTATATTTAAGTTTGTATTTGTATTCTGTAGCATGTATTTGACGACTCAGAATGAGTGATGTATACGTATTTTGGGGGCGTCATATTATTATTTGTTCCAGATTTTTCTCTTTTGAGTTGAGCTTAATAGGAGTTCAGTTATCATTGTAAGCCTATAAAAGGCCTGTTATATTCAGAAATAAATATTAAGCAATTAACATTATTTTTCAACATAAGATTTGTCTTATTATTCTGTTTTTTTATTTCTCTTCCTATCTATATTCGAACACGAACTGTCTACGCTTCCACGAGTTTTGGATCAAAGGATAAATCGAAATTCATGATTTTTGGGTTGTGTCCAAGTTTTATATTTCTTATGTCAATGATAATCTCAGGGATAATGCCTCATTTAAGGGAGAAGAGGAAATTTGTAGAAGTTCTTGAAGATTGGGAATTTGATTATGGACTTCACATGTAATATCCCGAAAAAAATAATAAAATAATATTAAATTTATATTCTTAAAACATATTGTTTGGAACTTGTCATTTATTTGGGTCAAACTAGTTATTTAAATTATGTGGGCTAATAAATATTAATAAGTGATAGATAATATTATGTGGTTAAAATTTGGGCCTTAATATTAATTTAACCCAAATAGAAGTTTATTAGGGCAAACCTAATTAATAAATAGCTAAAACCTAATATTACTTCATTATACAAACCTAATAAGAAGAGGTGGCTACTTTGGAGATAAAGGAACAACTACAAAGGGGGGCTCAAGTGAAGAAAAGACTAGAGATTTTGATCACTAGTGGGAAATTTCATCAAGAATAAGTAAGTATATTATACATTATATAAAGTGGGGATAAATCACGTGGTTCCATATTAAAATTATTAAATTTAGTATGTTGTTTTTTTCATCATGAGCAAGTACTTTTGTAATTCAAGAACTAAGAGCGATCTTTAAAGATGGGAGAGTTTATTTATTAATGTAATACTTATACGGATGTATTTATTATTATTATCACTTTATTCCAATCAGTTGAGCGGAGGAGTAATGCATGATTGATTTTGGAGATCCTAAAATAATAAATTGATGATTTTTTAAATAAAAATATATATATAGCGAAGTAGTAATTAAAGTTTACTTAAAACTTGCATAATTTGCAAGAGATGTTATACAAATAAATATGTAAGATTATATGAAATGAATTAAATCTTAATATTATAAGTAATTATATTTTATAGTCGTACCAAATAGAAGTGTTCATATTTTTATAAATGTAATTACATTTAGTATTATTAATTTGTGTAATTAGTTCTTGACGGAAGGAACTTAAAGAGTTATATTTGGAATATAAATTTTGGAGTATTAATAATTGATATAAGACGATGATTAAAGGCATATTAAATAGATTAAGAATTATTTTGGAATTATTGAATTGGATTATATTTAATTTGAGGTGAATATGTTTAGGTGATGAATAACGTTTCGTATTTGATATTGTTGGCATTTGAGGGTAAGATTTTGTGGAGTGTCTTTATAAATGGTTTGGAAGTATCAGGTACGGATTCCGTACTCTTTCAGAGATACCTTTGTTAAATTTGATTTGTTCGTTTGTTTCCTTATTTCGAATTCTATTATGATTTCACATAATTGTTTCTTGTGAAATAAATATATTAGTTTCATTTTAGAGTTGATACGTTATGACTCGTATTTGTACTCTTTGAATTAGGTTATCATGTTTAGTATTATTTATTTTGATAATTGTAGAAGCGGTATATGTTGCTACCTTCCTTTTGAAACCCTGTGACTATAATTTGATTCGGTTCAACATGTACATATAGAACCTGTAAGACCCCGAAATTTTTTTAAATAAAAAGAAATTTCATTTATTTATTATTTTGAAATAGTAAGGGTTGATGTGATTAATGTGGATAGTTATGGGTAAAATACGCAAATATTTTAAATAAACAAGTGGTGATATAATATTCATTATTGTTTGGAGAATATTCGTTTGGTCGTGGAATATTTGTCGCTTGTGGGAATATTAAATGCTGACGGCCAGCGACCGTGTGTATAGGCCCCATAACGAAAGCGATTGGAGGAAAGAAAACGACAAAAATAAGTTGTTTAAAAATAACAGCGTAGTTATTACCATTTACATTTGTTGGAATACCCGGTGGTTAAAACACGATGTCTGGCGTTATTATCAAGATGGCAGATACGCAGTATTGCACCAATTATTGATTCTTACGTAAAAGGCACTTACTCAATAATGGTTACGATAATTACCGCTCGATATTTTATTTTATTGATTCAATAATTGCTTGCGTTGATATTTTATATTCATTTGTTTCAATAATTGTCATTACGATTTTTTTTCATTATCGAACCAATAATTCATATTATCTCAATAATATTATTAGATAACATTATTGGCAATGTCTAGAAAGTTACGTCTAAGGAGAGGTTTGGTCACCTAATCATTACCAATAAGGAGAAATTCTTATTGAAAGCCCTCTTCCTGAACTGCTGGTTGTCAATATTGTGATTCTGTAATATTATTTGTGAATAATTAATTATTGATTCATATGATGAGGAAAATATTGATTTTATGTGGATATAGATGGAGAAAATTTTTATAGTGACAATTGTTGAAAATTAATATTTTATCTTTTTTTGATAAAATAATTCATTTAAATATATTATTTTAATAATATATTAACGATGATATTTTTACGATGAATGTGGGATATATGAGTATATGTGGATGAGGAGTATTGTTGTTACTAAAATGTTTAAAACATGTTAAACATGTCGGTGGACCCCATTTATTGACCGAAATTTGATTATAGCACGTAAAATCGCTTCGTTTGTGGATTTCGGTCAATTTACATTTTTGGAATTTGGAAAAACTTTCTTACGCATGCAGTTGTAGAGAATTGAATTTCCTATAAAAACTCATGAGATTCAAATTTTCTCGATAAAAGGGCTATTTATTATGAATTATTGAAGTTCGAAGCTCAAAAAAATTGATTTTTGGAAGTTTTAATTATTTATTATATAAAAACGTTTTTTTTATTAGTTTTTCTAGAAGGTGGCATGTGAGAAATGCTAAGTGGCTGAAATCAAACTCTAGAATGAGTGCGTAGGAATTGTTATATAATATATTAATATTATATTAAATTTTCTACTTTTGGTGTTCTAAGCAATTTCTATAAATAGGTGCTTAGGTTAGAATTGAAAATCACACCGTAAACCGAAGTTTTCTCTCTCTATATTATCGAAATTATTCTTGTGAGTATTTTGAGTATACTTTGAGTATTGCTTATCTGGTGCAAGTTCAAGTCATAGCTTTATATCCTGTGTTTTACTTAGAAATCTTCTCTTTCGAGGTAAGGGATGTTATTTTCTTCTCAAATGATATTATTTCTTCAATATCATTATCTTTGAAATATTGGTTGAACTTTTTATCAAATTTGGAACTTTTTCGTATCGGGGTTACTTATTCATGAGTTCTATTCATGAGTTCTTATTCATGAGTTACTTATTCACGAGTTCTTATTCACGAGTCTTATTCACGAAGCGTGAAGATGTTTTTTGTGAAATTTCTATCTTTTGGTGTGAAGTTACTATTCACGATACTTGACGACTATTCACGAATCTGACCTTATTCAATAGAAAATGAAATTTCTTCTTTTCGTCCAAAATATCTATTCTGGATACTAGCTTTGATTGTATCCATGTTTTGATCATTCTTGAATTTTACACCACTATGATTATTTTTGAGGTATTTTTGGACGTGGATAAAACGAAATACGAATCCTTAATCCTTAATCCTTGTCATTTTGTTTCACTGGATTCGTTTTTTTAAAAAATATTTTTCATCATCCTTAGTCTTAAATGATGATATTATGGAATATCTTTGGCCTGTAGTGCAAAGATGAATGATTTCGATGAATATCTTTGGCTGTAGTGCAAAGATGAATGATTTCAAATGAATATCTTTGGCACCAGTAGTGCAAAGATGAATGATTTCGATGAATATCTTTGGCCGTAGTGCAAAGATGAACAGGTGTTTAGATGAACATGACCAACTGGTGAATGTCCTTGGCCTGTAGTGCAAGGATGAATATTTGATCTCAGATATATATTGATTGATGTTACAGGGATAAAAATAGATGATGAACTTTAAAATTCATACATGAAGATAGTAGTTTGCATTCTCTACTTAACTCTTCTAATGAATTATTATTTCATTGCGAATATTGATTTAAAACTTGTTGTCTATTGTATTCTATTATATTTTTCCTCGTTGAAGACTAACGATAATTTTGTTGTATATTATCTTAGTCATAATATTCTTCTTCTTGGGCTAGTTGAGCTCACCCTTTTCCTTGTTGTTTCATTTTCTTCTCGTGGAGGTGAAGAATATACCGGGATCGAGTCGGGGAGAGTTGTTTAGTAGTCCTCACCATTTTTGTAAAATGATGTATCAATAATTATGATGGGGATTTATTTGGGTATGTATATTATCTGAAGACAATAATTGTATTTAAACTCACATATATATATGTTGTCGTATTTTGCACGACAAATGTATTAATAAAGTTGTAGTTATTTCTGTACCATGTATTTGGCGACTCAGAATGGGTTGGGTGGAATGGACCTATTTTGGGGGCGTCACAGAACCCTTTTGTTGGTATTATGTAGCATGTGTTGTGACATGATATTTTTGTTAGAATATACCGTAGAGTATACCTGAGTTATAACCACCTGTGGGGGTACCACAGGCTCGTCGTCTTGGCACGAGAGATGTGACACTTTCCGTGGCGGTGTGTTTAGTCCACGGCGTCTCCATTTTGGATTCCGGAGGAAGTGGGCCATTTGGTGTTTTGTTGTGGGAGGCGTATGGGTTAACCCTAGTTTTCTGTTCTGCAGATTTGTGATGTTGTGCCAAACACACCTATCCGATTTGCATACATTTGGATTCGCGGTCCAATGTGTGATTTGCCTGTGTGGCATTATTTTGGTTGCCTGTGTGGCATTATTTTGACTTGCCTGTGTGGCAATGTGTATTTCTGAGCTCATTCGGTATAAAATAACTACAACCATTTGTTTGACCTTTTATTATTTTATTGGATTAGTTTTGTTGGTTTCGCTTCGGTTCAAGTCATTGAGTTAGTTACTTGATTCGTTATTTCTTTATTCTTTTATTGGTTTACGTCAATTCGTTGATTCGAGATATATTCCATTCAAATATTTGGATATTATATTTTTCGTTCGTATTTGCACTTGAGGCTTTGTTCAAAGATTTTGTCTCGATTATTTTTGTATATCACCAGTATATCTTTTGTATATCTCATGTCCGTCTTGGGCAATTGGCTCATCTTTGTGTTTTTCTTCCTAAGCGAGTTTGCGAGGGGTGATTCGAGGCTAGTGTGATGAGATTTTTGCCTTTGACCATTTAGGTTGATTCAATTTTAAGTTTTGATTATTTTGACTTAGTTTGAAGAATTGTACTTATTACTTTATTAATGGATCACCACTATTAATATTTTGAGGTTGTTAGTCTTTCTGTTTATTTATTTTGAGGTTTGATGTCTTTCTTGCGTGATTCTCCCTTTCCTTTCGGGGAAGAGGTGTTACATCACAGGTTGAAATACAAGGATTTGTATATTGTTACTAAAGGGCTTGACGGGAAATTTTGGTAGGGTATATAAAGTTATGTTACCCTGGTACCTTAATTTGAGATATTTTTAAATGTAAAAATTAATATGATTTATTTAAATTTTAAAAATAATAAATTTTATAATTTATATTATTTTTAAATAATTTATAATATTAATAATTATAATAATATTATATATATTTTTATAACTATTTTTTGTCAGCAAAATATTATTGAAATCCATAAATAGTATAGGATCAACTGTTGATAACTATTAGTAATAACGTGATCCCCCGCCACCCCATTCCCCACCCACCCACCCCCCCAAAAATACACTATTAATACGGTAATAATTCAAGAAAGCTTTAAAATATCATTTTCCCAAAAATAATACCGTCTCTGTTTCAAAATATAAAATAAAGTTATTTTTTAAAATACATTTTTGATGCTTTTAAAGTCAAAAATAGCGTCATTTATTTAACTTATAATTATTTTAATTAGTAATACTTTTTTAATATTTTATTATTTTATAATTATTTTGTCTAAAATTAAATGTATTCTCATATCAATATATTACATTATAATTGTACTAAATGTAACTAATATATATATATATTTTTTTGCAACGGAGGAGTTATATTATATCACAGAAAGTAGGAGCAATTCTAAATATGTAAATACAACTTCACTTAATTATGTATGTATCGATCAATATATACAATATATATATATATATATATATATATATATATATATATATATGTATATGTGTGTGTGTGTGTGTGTGTGTGTGTGTGTGTGTGTGTGTGTGTGGAAAATTAGGTGATTTTCGGCTAGCAAGATTGTATTAGCATGGAACAGACCCTCAAACTATTCATGTTGTTGGAACTATTGGGTATCTAGGCACTGAGCATAGTAGAACCAGGAAGGCCACGACTAGCACCAACGTGTGCTCTTTTGGGGCCTTTTTGATTGAGGTTGCTTGTGGTAGAAGGCCGATAGAGGTGAATGTGGGTCCAGAAAGTATATTTTAATCGATTGAATGTTTTCTTGCTGGATTAGAAATGAAAATTTTCAGGCAGTTGATCCTAATATTAGTGCTAATTATGTCACGTAGCAGGAAGTAGAGTTGGTGATGAAGCTTGACCTGTTATGCTCTAATTTTGAGCCTAAGGTTAGGCCGAGTATGCAGCAAGTTGTGCAATACTTAAAAGGCTATGCAAGTCATCACTTGGCATTTCTGCCGCTGGCGTAATTTTTTCAAGTCACCAAGGATTTGGTGATTTTATCATGTCATATCCATCTTCTATAGAAAATATATTTTCACGCTAAACCTCTGCCGCAGAATCTCTTCTCTCTGGTGGGATATAACATTAATATTTATATTTCTGTCAATTAGTTAGGCATTAATGTGCATATATCATATTGCAGTTTACGGGAGAGTCAAATTTTAACTGTGTAATAGCAAGAAAATATATTTACAAAGTGTGGAATAAATATATATTTATCGAGAGCCACTAGCTAATAATTTGCCTCTCCGGTCTTGATCAAAACTTTGCCATTGCTCCTTGGGCACCCTAATAGCTGGTGGAATTTAAAACTGTCCCATGCAACTTCCTTAATCGTTAGGGTATTGCCATAAAGTGAAAAGACATGTAGCCGGAACAAAAAGGTACAGCGACCCCCCGACTAACTTATAGTTTGCCTCTCTAGTCTTCAAATTGCAATAGCTGGTTGGGCACCGTTATAACTGGTGGACATTAAAATTGCATGTCCCATGCAACGTGCTTATTCATTAATTAGGTTAATGCGAAAAACTAAGTAGAAAGAACAACAAGGCACAGCGACCCCGCGACTCCTTTGACTCCTTCATCATCAGAAGTCTTGCAATAATATATATTAAGACTATAAACAAGATAAAATTACAGAGAAATATTAATTCTTGAAGCGAATTACATAGAGAATCAAAGTCTTATATAAGAAATTTTTTAACTTAAACACCAAAACATATCATATATGAAATATACCCAACTAATAATATTTCTAAGATAATTACTTGTAATACATGTTAACAAAACAAATCTTAATGAAACTTATATTCGTTGTCATTTTTTGTGTTAAAAAAAGTCCCATTAATTTATTTCATTGACACAAGAAATTACTTAAGGTTACCATCACAATTTCATTATCAAATAATGTTTAAAATGAATATTTAAACTCAATTATACTAGTGTGTGCAACATTAATATAATATAATGTATATTTTATCCATTCATCAAAAAGAATTTTATTTGTCAAATTGTTTATTTAACAAAAAGGAACTCATTTTCCAATAGTAGTAATATAAAATAATTCAATATTCTCAAGTTAATTTGGGATCTCGACAGCAGGGTATGAAGTTAAACAAAGATATGTCCAGAAGGCAGCAGCGCGCGATGAACATTGAAGACAATTAGTTATCTCCTCCCCCACCTAGACCTCTCCTTATGATAAATTATTATAATAGATTAGGACATTCAAAAAAAGAAATTAATTTGGGATCATAATTCATTTTCATCCTACACTAGCAAATTAACAACTTATTTTTAGGGCTATACATACATGGAATAAAAGTGTCTTTAAAATTCACAAATTTTATAATTTTTGTGGTATAGACGGAGTACATTACTTGTCCTTCCAACAAATAATGTCTTCAATGTCGTTAAAATTTAATTTGAGGGGCCACGAAATGACAATACTTTCAACATAAAATCAAAGAAGAAAAATGAAGAAAAGTTGAAGCCGATCTATATGAATGATATATATATATATATATATATATATATATTTGAAATGTTTTATTTATAGAAATATAGAGATATTAAGGTTTAATGTCTTAAAATTAAAATATTTTATTTTTGAAGTCATTAATTCTTTTTTTAAATCTACAAATGACATATAAAAAGAAATGAAGAAAGTAGTAAGAACGAACCTTTTACATTGACTATTCTTCAAGGCTTTAGGACCTTAAATCTGTTGCATGTCGTGCTACACCGTACCCTGCTCTCAGTATAAAAACACAAGATATTACCAAATATTTATTCAAGAACAAGTGTATAGCCTCTCCTGTAACACCTCAGTCCCACATCGAAAGATAGGGAAAAAATTTATCTGCATATAAGAAAATAAGTTACTACCAATAGTACCTTCAAGTCATGACCTTTTGGGAGCTTGTGGTGGGCTAGATGATCCAAGAAAATACTATTGGGCCAGTGGTTTGAGGCCTTATTTGGATGAATTTGATTCGATTCGGACTTGGGATTTGACCCAAGATTTGTTCCGAACTTGGGATTTGACCCGGTTGTTTCATATAGTATCAAAGCCGACTCTCGAAAGCTGGGTCGGGTCATCCGATCAGATTCTTGGGAGGTGGGGACACGAAAATTGGTGGTATTATCCCACATGGAGAGATGAAGAAGGTCCTGAGGTGGGGACACGAAGCTTGTAGATAGAAAAATTTATCTGCATATAAGAAAATAAGTTACTACCAATAAGATCTTCAAGTCACGACCTTTTGGGAGCGCATGGTGGTGGGGAGATGACCCAAAAAATCTTATTGGGCCAGGTGGTTTGGGCCTTTATTTGGATGGATTTGATTCGATTGAACTTGGGATTTGGCCCAAGATTTGTTCGAACTTCAAGATTTGACCGGGTTGTTTCATCTCCAATATTTAGAAATGTTAATCAAAATTTTCATACTTGTAATACATCTTCTACTATATACTCCTACATTATTGGTATCTTGTAATTCTCAACATACTAATTTCACCTTCAATGGCTTCCGATCAAGGAACCTGATAAGCCTTGACGGTGCAGCCGAGTTCACACCAAAAGGTCTTTTGAAGCTAACCAATGGCACCACACAACAAAAAGGCCATGCCTTTTACTCCAAGAAAATCCAATTCAACAAAAACTCTTCACCAAATCCAAATGGAACTAGTACTTTAGTTTCCTCTTTCTCCACCACTTTCGTCTTTGCCATAGTCTCGGAATATCCGAGATTGAGAGGTCACGGAATTGCTTTCGTGATTGCACCCACAAGAGGTCTTCCGGGAGCTCGTCCGAACCAGTATCTTGGTCTTTTTAATGAGTTCAACAATGGGAAAGATACCAACCATGTTTTTGCTGTGGAGCTGGATACTGTTCAAACCAGAGATTTTGGTGATATCAATGATAACCATGTTGGGATTGATATTAATGGCTTACAGTCTAATCTATCATACCCTGCAGCTTTTTATCAAAATGATAATGGGCAGTTAAAGAATTTGACACTTATGAGTGGACACCCAATCCAAGTTTGGGTGGAATATGGCGGCCAAGTGAAGCAAATTAATGTCACGTTAGCTCCAATCAATGTTGCTAAGCCGAAGAAACCACTCTTATCTTTGCATTATGATCTTTCTCCAATTATAAATGAAGAAATGTATGTGGGCTTTTCTTCCTCCACTGGTTCAATTCTCACAGTCCATTATCTTCTGGGATGGAGCTTTATGGTGAATGGCATGGCTAGGAAGCTCGATCCGTCCCAACTTCCTAAGCTTCCCCGAGTTGGACCTAAGAAAAAATCAAAACTTTTGACTATTGGGTTGCCTTTGATTTCGACATTTCTGCTGTCAATAGTAATCTTAGGTATAGTTTATTATGTTAGGAGGAAGAGGAAGTTTGCAGAAGTTCTTGAAGATTGGGAACTGGAATATGGTCCTCATAGATTCAAGTATAAGGATTTGTATGTTGCAACTAAAGGGTTCATAGACAAGGAGTTATTGGGAACGGGAGGTTTTGGTAAGGCTTATAGAGGAGTGTTATCCACCTCTAAAATTGAGATTGCAGTGAAGAAGGTGTCCCATGAATCAAGACAAGGAATAAAAGAATTCATCTCGGAAATTGCGAGTCTTGGCCGGCTTAGACATCGGAATATAGTACCACTCTTGGGCTATTGTAGGCGAAAAGGTGAATTACTTTTGGTTTATGATTATATGTCCAATGGAAGTTTGGACAAGTTTCTGTATAACCAACCAAAATTCACCCTCAATTGGAGTCAGAGATTTCGGGTAATCAAAGGTGTAGCAGCAGGGCTAAACTATTTACATCAAGAGTGGGAGCAAGTGGTGATTCACAGAGATGTGAAGGCTAGCAATGTTTTGTTAGATGATGAACTAAATGGAAGATTAGGTGACTTTGGGCTCGCAAGATTGTATGATCATGGAACTGATCCTCAAACTACTCATATTGTTGGAACTCTTGGCTATCTAGCCCCTGAACATAGTAGAACTGGGAAGGCCACAACTAGCACCGATGTGTATTCTTTTGGTGCCTTTTTACTTGAGGTTGTTTGTGCAAAAAGGCCAATAGAGGTGCTAGCGGCCCCCGAGAATCTAATTTTGGTTGATTAGGTTTTTTCTTGTTGGAATAAAAGCGAAATATTTCAAGTGGTTGATCGTAATTTGGGTACTAATTATGTTGCGGAGGAAGTGGAATTGGTATTGAAGCTTGGCTTGTTGTGCTCGAATGCAGTGCCTCTGGGTAGGCCAAGTATGCAGCGAGTTGTGCAATACTTAGAAGGGCATGCAGAGCTGCCGGAATTATCATCATTTGGTATTTCTGTTACTGGTCTAACATTTGCACAGAACGTAGGATTTGATGATTTCGTCATGTCTTATCCTTCTTCTAGGGCTGAATCCCTTCTCTCTAGTGGGAGATGATTTGATGATGTTGCTGGTCAAACATCTTCTATGGCTGAATCCCTTCTCTCTAGGGGGGGATGATTTAGAATCTGTAGCTTTGGGTAGTTAACCTTACTTGCATTATCTTTCCATGCATTTAGTTATACACTGCCAGGTTCTAGTGTTCCTTGGATGTGCTTCATGGCTGAAAACTTTTTAGTTAATTTGTAAAAACTTTTCATGGCTGAAAAACAACTGGAGCTTCTATTTCTTCCGTTAAAGAAGATTCAAGAAAAGATGGAATAGGAAGACGTGTTTCTTTGCAAAAATAGCCTTCTTTAAAAAAAAATAAATTTTACAAAAGTAGATAAAAATGGGTATCGTACCGATTTCGGATCTATTGACTAACCGGTTCAGTATATCGGTCCAACCAGGATCGATATCGATACCTAATTTTGGGTGGATTCGGTAATCAGTTTGACATAGTCCAGTTCAGGTCGATAAATTACCAATAAACAGTCCTAGTTATACCGACCGGTTCCTAGTTTAACCAATCGAACCGCCAATTTCGAACCGATTTTTAAAATTGTTATTTGGTATATTTCTCCTTACCTTTACTAAGAATACAGGTAAAAAAAATTTTCCCTTGCCGCTACTTTTTGTAATGACGAGTGTACGTGTTATTTGAACGTCAGTGTAAGATTTGTTTGTTAGAATCGTGTCCATTGTAACCATTTGCTATGCATCACTACCCTAAAATATGTATCTTAGATCGACCTAAAATAATTAAGTTATCTTATGTCATTTTCAATATAATATCATTTGATCGTCAACTTAATAATTTAACCGTATGGATGTAATGACCATTGCAAAAATATTAGATTATGCAAAATTTCGTATTATTTGAGGTATCGTAATATTATTTTTATAATAATGTAAATAATTTTGTATACAAGTATATATTTCAAAAGTTCATCAAATTTTAGTACTTCTTGTTATAAAGTTAATGCATAATCTTAAATCAAACAAAATTTTACATAATCTCATATTTTTACATGTTTATTACATCCGTACGATTAGATTATTAAGTTGACGATCAAATAATCATGATGTATTAAAAGTGACATAAGATGATTGATCCAAGATACTTTTTACTCATATATATATATATATATATATATATATATATATATATATGATGTATGTATGCGTGTATGTTTGTATGTGTTAATTTATTCCTAAAAGCCAGCACAACATGGTACAACACATTGTGACATTCACCAACATTTCGCGGATCAGAATCATCCACGCAGTTTACACACGTGGTCACTCACTCAGTTGTGATTGGTTAAAGGTAGGGTTTATTGGGTGTAGGTTAGTTGGCACTTCTTGTATCATGTCGGTCTATATATATAAATATAAATACAGTACGATTAAATAATGAGAATGAGAAGAGGTTAAAATTTAAATAATGAGAATTTGAATAATTCCACATACTACCGAAAGTTTTAATTCAGAAGATGATGCATGGTCCTAAGGTGATGATGATGCATGCATGGTCCATAACCACAAGATGGTAATCACTATGTAGTAAACAGCTTATAGTCATGAGGTTTTTAAGAAGTTATTTTGGAAATAAATTATTTAAATTGTCTTAAATTTAATTAAAATTATCATTTATGTCGGCTGAGTCAATTCAGATTTTTTTTTTCGTCATGAGTTGACTCAGATAATACATAATTTTCTGTTTGAGCTATTTATTATAAAAAAAATTCTATTTTTTTTTTCCAACGACTTAAACACTAAAATTATATCTTACAAACCAATAAAGTTCCATCATCTGTAGGGATATGTCAACTTATCATATTAAAAGTCATATTATCTGTTCTTAATAAAAGTTGTTTTGCTTATATATGACCGAATTTCCGACGAACTATTCCGTCGTAAATAAGATTGTCCTCGACAGAATACCCTTATTATCGACGGAATATTCCGTCGAAAATATCCCTGTTTGTTGTAGTGTTTGTTTGTTAGCTTTATATACTGATTTTCTAAGCATAATATGTAAAATTTATTATTGTGAGATTGTTAGATAATTTTATATACTCCATCTGTTATAAAATAAGATTATTATTGATTTTTTTTAAAAAGTTATTGGGATATTTTCAAACTCATAATTAACATTAAATCATTTAATTGTAGTCCATACAATAATAAATATTATTTTAAAAATATAACAAATTATTATATTTTATTATTTTAAAATTATAAATAAATCACATCAATCAATTTATAAACTCAAATATCTCATATTAACTTTTAAAAAAATAATAATAGTCTTATGTATTAAAACAAATAAGGAAAAAAGGCCTTGCCTTGGGCCCACATGCTAGTTTATGTAAAATTAACGTTTATCATTGGGGTTAGACAAAACCTATCATTAAGTTTCTTTGTCACCCTGTAGGAGTTACGACGACGTCTAATAAATTTTCTTTTGGTATACGACTTCTTGGTCAAAAGGCTTGCAAAACGCTGTATACAACCTGTGTAGGGATACACAAGAAATTATTCCACCAAAATTAATTATAAATTCAAAATCATACATAATAGTAAAGGATCGTAATTTTGAAAACTGATTGTACAAAAACAGAGGACCCTATATTCACTAATTAAAAACAACAAAAAAAAAACGTCAATAAGGGATCGTGATTTTGAAAATTATGAATTTAAATAGGGTGTTTGAACATATAGTTATGCCATATATTGTTGGCAGTGGTCTCAGCTTTGTTGCTCCAAGAATTGAACTTTTGAAGGACGAAATCTATGGGGTTGCTGGCTGGTTTTGAAACAAGGGTGTATTGAACATAAGTACTAAATATTTATCAAAAATTTCACCCGGGTTACAGTCTACTCCAACTCAAGTGTCTCCGCTCCTGGGCAACCCAATTGACTTTGGGGTAGTGAGTTTTTTTTTTTTTTTTTTTGAGGAGGGGAGGAGGAGGGGAGATTTAATTAATATATATTACGCAAAAAAAAAAGGTATAGTCTTTCTAAATTATTTTTTCTTGACTTATAAAGGTTTAATATCATTAATTTTTAAAATAAATACTATAAGATATAATTTTGACCAATATCTTTTAAGTAACTTGGGGTTTATGATTTCGTTTTATAGAAAAATAAAATACCGTAAGATACGATACCTAACATGTGGTCTGTCATTTAAATTTCTTGGGCCAGGTTTTGTTTCAGACAGACGAGAATTTTGAATAAGGAGAGCAACTTGAACTTAGCTAAAGTCAATAAGCCATTAATTATGGTCACGGATTTTCTCCATTTTATATGTGGGGTCATTGAGGTAGCCAAACTAATGATCACAGCCATCGCTTTACATGCTTTGACTTTATTTCAAGGGCTAGGATCCACACTTCTCTCAATATAAACATATACAACATGCTACCAAATTAACAATTAATGATCAAGAACAAAAACTTCAGCTAGCTAGCCATGTTGATCAAACTTCGCATGCTTGTGTTCAATCTTCTGTACTACACTACATTAGTATCTTCTCAAGAACTTGGTTTCACCTTCAATGGCTTCCAATCCAAAAGCCTGAACCTTGACGGCGTAGCCGAGTTCATACCAAATGGTCTCTTGAAGATAACCAATGCCACCACACAACAAAAAGGCCATGCGTTTTACCCCAACAAAATCAAGTTCAAGAAAAACTCTTCTGCTCCAGTTTCCTCTTTCTCCACCACTTTTGTATTTGCCATTGTTTCCAAGTATTCGGCATTAAGCGGTCATGGAATCGCTTTCGTGATTTCGTCAACAAGAGACTTTTCGAAAGCTCTTACGAACCATTATCTTGGTCTTTTTAATGACACCAACAATGGTAATGCCACCAACCATGTTTTTGCTGTGGAGATGGATATTATTCAAAGCAGCGAATTTGATGATATCAACGATAACCATGTTGGGATTGATATTAATGGCTTAAAGTCTATAACGTCAAAGCCTGCCTGTTACTATCAAAATACTAATGGTGAGCTTCAGAATTTGACACTTAGTAGTGGACACCGAATGCAAGTTTGGGTGGAATATAATGGCCTAGACAAGCAAATTAACGTCACATTAGCTCCGGTAAATGTAGGTAAACCAAAGAAGCCACTCTTATCTTTGCATTATGATCTTTCTCCTATTATAAATGATGAAATGTATGTGGGATTTTCTTCTTCTACTGGTTCAGTTCCCACATCCCATTATGTTCTTGGATGGAGCTTTATGGTGAATGGCATGGCTAGAGCTCTTGATCTGTTTCAACTCCCTAAGCTTCCTCGAGTTGAACCAAAGGAGAAATCAAAATTTGTGATTTTTGGGTTGCCTCTGATTTTTATTTTTCTCATGTCAATATTGATATCAGGGATAGTCTATCATTTAAGGAAGAAGAGAAAATTTGCAGAAGTTCTTGAAGATTGGGAACTTGAATATGGACCTCATAGATTTAAATACAAAGATTTGTATGTTGCTACCAAAGGGTTTAAAGACAAGGAGCTATTGGGGACGGGAGGTTTTGGTAGGGTATATAAAGGCGTGTTACCCTCATCTGAAATTGCAGTAAAGAGGGTGTCCCATGAATCAAGACAAGGAATGAGAGAATTCGTCGCAGAAATTGCCAGCATTGGACGGCTTAGGCATCGGAATATAGTACCACTCTTAGGTTATTGTCGGCGAAAAGGTGAATTACTTTTGGTTTATGACTACATGCCTAATGGAAGTTTGGACAAGGTCCTTTTTGACCAGCCAAAGTGCACCCTCAATTGGAGCCAGAGGTTTGGAGTCATCAAAGGTGTAGCTGTAGGGCTTAACTATCTACATCAAGAATGGGAGCAAGTTGTGATTCATAGAGATGTGAAGGCAAGTAATGTGTTGTTAGATAGTGAATTTAATGGAAGATTAGGGGACTTTGGGCTTGCAAGATTGTATGATCATGGAACTGACCCTCAAACTACTCATGTTGTTGGAACTATTGGGTATTTAGCTCCTGAGCATACTAGAACCGGGAAGGCCACAACTAGCACTGATGTGTACTCTTTCGGGGCCTTTTTGCTCGAGGTTGCTTGTGGTAGAAGGCCAATACAGGTAAATGGGGATCTTGAAAATATACTTTTAGTCGATTGGGTGTTTTCTTGTTGGAGTAGAGATGAAATTTTTCAGGCAGTTGATCCTAATCTTGGTGTTGATTATATCGCGGAGGAAGTGGAGTTGGTATTGAAGCTTGGCCTGTTATGCTCCAATTCTGAGCCTGAGGTTAGGCCAAGTATGCAGAAAGTTGTGCAATACTTGGAAGGTTATGCAAGTCTGCCAGAATTATCATCACTTGGCATTTCTGCCGCTGGCCTAACCTTTTCGCATCGCCAAGGATTTAGTGATTTTGTCATGTCATATGATCCATCTTCTACGGAAAATGTATTTTCACGCGAAACCTCTGTGGCAGAATCCCTTCTCTCTGGAGGAAGGTGATTTAGAATTTCTCTTAAAGTTGATCATAACATTACTATTTATATTTCTTTGAATTAGTTAGGCATTAATGTGCATGTAATATAAGAATAGCTATGTATGTCGCAGATTGAAATGCACAGAAAAATGTATGTGTCAAAATTTCCTTACATAGAAATAACAAAGATTTGTACTCTTGGTCCAAATTTCGATTTTTAATTATTATCCACATGCAAGCATGGATTGGGTTTGAGTTGAATGAACCAGAATGGAATGAGGTTTCCATGATGATGGACTTTTCTTTTCGCACTGACTACAAATGAGAACTGGAATGAGAATTGGCTTCAAATCATTTATTTAGTTTATTAAGTATGTTTTTTTTCCTTGGGAATACATGCACTGGTTCTATGAAGCTTCTAGTAAATTAGTTGAAGCGTCGAGTCCACGGTCAATCTTAGTTGCTTAGCTAGTTGCCAAGTTGTCAAAGATATTGTTGAAGTTACGACATCGTGTGATATATATATATATATATATATATATATATATATATATATATATATATATATATATGCACACACAGACTATGAAAATCTATGAAAACAATTAAACGCAATGCACAAATGCGTGTGATGAGTCCCTTTAATTAGTGACACTTAATGCTAGGTACTTGGGCGAGATCGGTGTTAAAATTTAATATTTTAATTTACTTATAATCACATCTCCTCATGAATTATAAGGACGGTCCACTGTATCAAATACATCGTTAAAATATAATCAACTATAGTTGTCTATATAACAAAAAAAATTTAATATATAAAATCGCAAATATATAATTTTCTTTGTAACATATATGGGCGAGTCGTTGTCCATATACTTGTTCCATATTGCAGTTTACAGGGGAATCAAATTTTAATTGTACGTGTAATACTAAGAAAACATATTTACAAGTATACAATGTATATTTTCATCGAGAGCCACTAGCTAATAGTTTGCCTCTGGACTTGAAATCTTTGCCGTTGCATTTTGGGCATCATTATAACTAGTGGACGAACACTTAATTTCTCTCTCTTTGACTTTAAAACTGTGAAGTTTGGGTAAGGTTGACCCTGATCAGTTGGTTGGGTGCATGTTTTCTTGTTGGACTAGAGATGAAAATATTTAGGTAGTTGATACTAATCTGGGTGCTGATTATGTCAAGGAGAAAGTGGAGGTTGTATTGAAGCTTGGCCTGTTATGCTCCAATACTTAATCTGAGGTTATGCCGAGTACGTATGCCGCAAGTGGTGCAATACTTGGAAGGCTATGCAAGTCTACCGGAATTAGCATCACTTGGCATTTCTGCCGCTATCCTAACATTTCACATCCCCAAGGATTTAATGATTTTTCCATGGCATATACATCTCTATGGAAAACGCATTTTAACACGAAACCTCTGGCAGAATCCATTCTCTAGTGGGAAATGTTTAAGAATTTCTCTTAAAGTTGATAACATTAATATTTATAGGGCATTAACTAATGTGCATGTAATATGAGCTAGTATATATATATATATGGTTCCGGGATCAGTGTATACACTTTATCTTTTCTTACTTCGTGCTCACCCCCTTTAGCGATGAGACCGACGACGGTTCGGTCATACAACCGTCGTCTATACTTTTAGCGTCGTTATATGTTGTCCGTCGCTAAAAGTATAGACGACAGTTGTATGACCAAAACCGCCACCGTCAAATCGTCATTAAAGGGGTGAGAGCACGGTGATAATAAGATAAAGTATATGCACTGATCATATTCTCTCTCTCTCTCTCTATATATATATATATATATATATATATGCGAATCGATCGGTGAGATTCTTTACTTTGTTAAAATCACGAATTTTTTATTTTTTTTTAAAACAACTAATTTTTTTTAATATTTTATAAATCTGAAATTTTTACATGTACAATGTTTTTGGGCGTGATTTGGATACATATACATACATTTTTGGTATAGGTATCCAAATCACGCCTAAAAAATATCAGATTATGGAAAATTCCAGCCCATAAAATATTAAAAAAAAATTTAGTTTTAAAAAAAGCAAAAAAAAAAAAAAAAATCGACATTTTAACAAAGTAAGTGATCCTTTACCTGAACCTAACCTATATATATATATATATATTAGGATCAGTCGTACCTCTTATCTTCTTCATTATTGCATTTTTACCCCACTTTTAGCGGCGGACCATGACGACGATTTGATCATACAACCATCGCTCTATCGCTTAGCGACGCTATATGTTGTCTCACACTAAAAGTATAGATTTATGGTTGTATGATCAAAAGCCGTCATTGGTCCGTCGCTAAAGGGGGGTGAGCACGGGTGAGTAAGATAAGGGGTATGCACTTGATCCTTGCTCTCTCTCTCTCTCTCTCTATATATATATATATATATATATATATTTCTCCGAATTGGTTGGGCATTAATGTGCATGTAATATAAGTATAGCTATGTATGTCGTAGATTGCAATGTACAGAAAATGTATGTGTCAAAACTTTCCTCGTATAGATATGGAAGTGGTTAGTATGAAGTTTATTTTGAGGTAAGTTGGTCAATTGACCAATAAAATACTGACACGCAGGCGAGGTTGTATGTGTATCAGTATTCTATTGGTCAATTGACTAACTTACCAAAAAAATAACTTCATGCTAACCGGATCCTACAGATATTATATACAATGATTTGTGGACTCTTGATTCCAAACTCCCTTTCTTCTAAAATATAAAATTATTATTAAAATTTTTAAGTTAATTAAAGATATTTTTAAAATAAAAGTAGACATAAATTCATTTAACTTTGGTCAATATAATAATAAATGTTATAAACTATCTAACAAGTTGTGACACCACCAAATTCGGGTTACTTGACCCCCGAGTTTGGTGCTCACGATCCAACATATACATAACATCTAACTACCCATTTAATTATGAATAGTAACAAACATTTCATTAACTGATATAGTTAATACATTACCTCAGGTTCTCTAACCTTAACATTACAAACATACCCTTAGATATACAAAAAGGGTTTACAATACAACATAATAATAATAATGTTCATTATAATATTCCAGCAATACACCTTTGCCTTTACTCTTCACAGCACCTCCAGTCACTTCGTCCCTAGCTGAAATGTTTTATTTAGCAAGGGTGAGCAACAAATTTGCCCCGCAAGTTAAGACATACAATAAATGTATAAGAATCAAGAATAACAGACTATCTATTTAGATAGAATAACACCAAAGTTCGAAGAACTTTGAAATAGCTGAACAATTCATTCTTCTCTAACCAATCTTCTCGTAACCTATGCAACACAATAATGAAATAATACAATGCTTTCAAAGTTTCTACGATATTCTATTGAATAACAATTTAGAAATACTCTCCATAATTTATGATGAATGATCTTACAAGATCTTGAAATTCTCTTCTCGAGTAACTATCAAAGATTTACTATGATATACACGATGGAAATATTTTTCCAGAGTTTATGCTGAGTGATCACAAAGGGTCTAGAACTTCTCTTCTCGAGTAGCTATCAAAGATTTACTTTGATATACCCAGGTGTATCAGATAACCATAAAGATTAAATTATACCCCTCTGCAAGTACTTAAAGTGGCTAACTCCTTGTACCCTATATTATTTATAATACTTACACGCGCGCAAAGGCCGAATATACGACCAAAAATGTTCCCTTTATATAAAAGTGTGACACCCCCAAAATAGGTCTACATCCCCCATTCTGAGTTGTCAATACACGGTATAGAAACAACTACAACTTTATTATTACAATAGTAAAACTGTGAGTTTAAATACAGATATTGCCATCTAGACAATATCCACATACAAATAAATCCTCATCATAATTATTGATACATTATTTTACAACAATGGTGAGGACTACTAAACAACTCTCCCTAGAACTTTCATTCCATACCCCAGGCTAAGTACTTGCTATATTCTCGCCTCCTGAGAAGAAAAATGGAACAAAAAGGAAAAGGGTGAGCTCGACTAGCCCAGTAAAGAATATTATGACTAAGATAATATACAACAAAATTATCGTTAGTCTTCAACAGGGAAAAATATAATAGAATACAATAGACAACAAGTTTTAAATCCATATTCGCAGCGGAAATAATAATTCATTAGAAGAGTTAAGTAGAGAATGCAAACTACTATCTTCTATGTATGAATTTTAAAGTTCATCGTCTATTTTTATCCCTGTAACATCAATCAATATATATCTGGGATCAAATATTCATCCTTGCACTACAGGCCAAGGACATTCACCAGTTGGTCATGTTCATCTAAACATCTGTTCATCTTTGCACTACGGGCCAAAGATATTCATCAGAAATCATTCATCTTTGCACTCAGGGCAAAGATATTCATCAGAAATCATTCATCTTTGCACTACAGGCCAAAGATATTCATCATAAATCATTCATCTTTTAAGACTGAGGATGATGAAAAATATTTTTTTTTTAAAGAAACGAATCCAGTGAAACAAAATGACAAGGATTAAGGATTAAGGATTCGTACTTTGTTTTATCCAAGTCCAAAAATACCTCAAAAATAATCATAGTGGTGTAAAATTCAAGAATGATCAAAACATGGATACAATCAAAGCTAGTATCCACAATAGATATTTTGACGAAAAAGAAAAATTTTCATTTTTCGATGAATAAGGCTTAAGATTCGTGAATAAGGTCAGATATCGTGAATAAGAACTCACACCAAACGTTCCAAATTTGATAAAAAACTTCAGATCAATATTTGAAATAATGATATTGAAGAAATAATATCATTACGAAAAAAATAATATCCCTTACCTCGAAAGATCGATTACTTAACCTGGAATCTTGGATATAGACTATATCTTGAACTTTCACCGTATAGCAATACTCAAAGTATACTCAAAATACTCACAAGAATACGCCGATAATATAGAGAGAAAACTTGATTTACGGTGTGATTTTCAATTCTAACCTAAGACTTCATTTATAGGAAAATGCTTAGAACACCAAAGCAGAAAATTTAATATAATATTAATATATATTAAAATTTTCTATACGCCCACTAGACTTCTGATTTCAGCAACTTAACATGTGATTAATGAGGCTTGCAAATGTAAAAAAACGTTTTTGTTAATATAAATATTTAAAACTTCCAAAAATCAATTATTTCGGAACTCCAGAACTTCAATAATTCATAATAAATAGCCCTTTTATCAGAAAATTCAAATCTCGCGAGTTTTTATAGGAAATTCAATTCTCTACAACTTTGCAGAAGAAAGTGTTTCTAAATTCCAAACAGAAATTGACCGAAATCCACAAACGGCAATTTTAGAGGCTATAATCAAATTTCAGTCAATAAATGGGGTCCACCGATATGTTTAACATGTTTTAAACATTTATTGCCACAAAAATACTCTTCCTCCTCGTATACTCATATATCCCACATTCGTTGTAAAAATATCACCATTATTAAAATATAATATTATATATATTTAAATGAATTATTTTATCAGAAAAAGATAAAATTTCAATTTTCAACAATTATCACATTAAAATTTTTCTCCATCTATATCCACATAAAATCAATATTTTCCTCATCATATGAATCAATAATTAATTATTCACAAATAATATTACAGAATCACAATATTGACAACCGTGCAGCCTGGAAAGAGGGGCTTTCGATAAGAATTTCTCCTTCTTGGCAAGCAATTAGGTGACCAAACCTCTCCTTGAGATGTAACTTTCTAGACATTGCCAATAATGTTATCTAATAATATTATTCAGATAATATGAATTATTGTTTGACAATGAAAAATATTGTGTAATAACAATTATTAAAACAACAAAGAAGATAAAATATCAACGCAACAATTATTGAACCAATAAAATATTTGAATAATAATTATCAGTAACCATTATTGAGTAGTGCCTTCTTACGTAAGAGTCAATAATTGGTGCAATACTGTGTCTTCTTGTCTGCGCAACAACGTATTGTTGTGTTTTAACCACCGGGGTATTCCAACGATGTAAACAGTAATAACTACGCCTAGTTATTTTTAAACAACTTATATTTGTCATTTTCTTCCTCCAATCGCTTTCAGTTATGGGGCTCACACATTATTTCAAGGCACGTCGAATATTCCCCACAAGACGTTTAATATTCCACGACCAAACGAATATTCCCAACAACAATGAATATTTTATAACCACTTGCTTTATTTTGAAATATTTGCGTATTTTACCCATAACTATCCACATTAATCACATCAACCCTTACTATTTCAAAATAATAATTAGAGGAAATTAAATTTCATTTATTAATTATTTGGGGTCTTACAACCTCCCCTCCTTATTAAATTTCGTCCTCGAAATTGACATACGTACCTGGTGTTTCGAAAAGGTGAGGATACCTCGCTTTCATTTCCGTTTCCAACTCCCAGGTCATTTCCTCTATAGCATGGTTCCTCCACAAGACTTTAATTTGTGGTATGACCTTCGTGCGTAGGACATGCTCCTTCCTATCCAAGATCTTGACAGGTACCTCCTCATACGTTAAGTCTTGGCTTATCTCGTCCTGGGTTTCTAACTCAATAACATGGTTCGGTCTTTCACATATTTACGAAGTACGGATATGTGAAACATATTATGAACACGAGACATACTTGGAGGTAACGCGAGTCTATAGGCTACATTTCCTACTTTCGGTCGAGAATTTGAAATGGACCAATAAATCGTGGATTGAGCTTTCCTCTCTTCCCAAATCTTGTAACTCCCTTCCATGGAGCAACTCGCAACAATACATGATCCCCTATACTAAATTCCACGTCCTTTCGATGAAGATCCGCATAACTCTTTTGTCGATCTTGTGCTTGGTTTTGTATCGTTGTCGAATCATTTGGATCTTTTCGGTGGTCATAATACGTCTTAACTTTCGGGTCCCAACAATGTTTCTTCACCCACCTCATCCCAACATATTGGAAGCGACACTTTCGTCCATATAATGCTTCAATGGGGCCACACCTATACTTGCCTCGATAATGTTGTTGTAGGAGAATTCCACCAATGGTAAATACTTATCCTAACCGCCTTGAAGTCTCAGGACACACGAGTCTTAATAAATCTTCAAGAGTTTGAATAGTCCTCTCTGATTGTCCGTCTGCTTTGAGGATGGTATGCTTGAATCGAATCTTAAATCCGTGCCCATAGCTTTTTGCAAGCTAACCCAAAATCTTGAAGTGAATCTTGGGTCACGATCCAAACTATGGATCTTGGCATGCCATGCAATCTCACAATCTCATTTACGTACATTTGAGCAAGGCGTTCAAGGGAATAAGTCTCCGTGTTAGCAAGAAATGAGCGGACTTTGGTTAATCTATCAACAATAACCCAAATAGCATTTATGCCTTGAGAAACCGTGGGAAGTCCTGTAACGAAATCCATGGTAATGTGTTCCTTCCATTTGGAATCTCAAGTGGTTGCAATGGTCCCTTAGGCACTTGATGCTCTTGCCTTTACACGTTGACAAGTTAAACATGTTGAGATAAACTTTGCAATCTCTCTCTTCATATTGTTCCACCAAAATGTATGTCGAAGATCACGATACATTTTAGTACTTCCCGATGGATTGCAAATGGTGTATTGTGTGCCTCCATCATAATCTTGTACTTCAAATCGAATCGTTAGGAACACAAAGTCTGGAGTGGACTCAAGTATTCCTTCTTCATCAATTCTCGCTTAAAATAGCTCCTTCTTGTACTTTCTTCTTCATATGCATCACTTCAAGATTCGGTGGCTTGAGCAACCTTAACTTTCTCTATTAAAGTTGGCTCTGTCGCGTATATTTGACATCATCGCACTCGTTCCTCTCGATATGATCTTCTACTCAACGCGTCATACCACCGTTCGCTTTTCGGGATGGTATTGAATAGTGTGGTCGTAGTCTTTCAATAGCTCGAGCCAACGTCATTTGCGCATGTTAAGTTCTTTTGAGTGAAGAAATATTTAAGGCTTTTATGGTGCGAATATATCTCCACTTTCTCTCCATATAGATAGTGCCTCCAGGATCTTTAAGCGAAAAGATCCTGGCTGCTAACTCTAGATCATGAGTAGATAATTCCTCTCATATTCTTTAAGTTGTCATGAGGCATAGGCTATGACTTTCCCACGTTGCATGAGAACACATCCTAACCCTTTGCCCGAAGCATCATTGTGAGATAACAAATCCATCCGAACCGGATGGTATTGTTAGAACAGTCTTAAAAATAAGTCTCCTTTTAAGCTCTTGGAAACTCTTCTCGCACTCTTCGCTCCAAACGAATTTTGTATCCTTCCGAGTTAGATGAGTTAATCGAGATAGCGATTCGAGAAAACCCTTCCACGAATCTCCGATAATAACCAATTTAAGCCCAAAAGCTACGTCTTGATCACCGACTTGGTTGCTCTGACTTTGTATTGCTTCAATCTTGGCCGGGTCAACAGATACTCCATGTTTTGACACCACATGCCCAAGAAATTCTACTTCCTCGAGCCGAACTCGCATTTCTTTAACTTGGCATAAAGCTTGTTTTCACGAAGCCTTTGGAGTACCAACTTTCAAATGGTGCTCATGATCTTCACGGCTTTTGGAATATATGAGGATGTCATCAATAAAGACAACAACGAATGATCCAAATACTCTTTGAATACTCGTTTCATCATATCCATGAAAGCCGCGGGAGAATTAGTCAATCCGAAAGACATAACTAAGAATTCATAATGCCCGTCTTAGGAGTTCTAAAGCGGCGCTTTGGAATATCCTCGCCTTCTAATCTTGGTGATGATATCCGAGCGAAGATCGATTTTTGAAAAGAATTGTGTTCCTTGTAAATGGTCAAACAAGTCATCAATACGAGGTAGAGGATACCTATTCTTGATAGTGACATGGTTCAATTCCGATAGTCCATACAAAGTCGCATACTCCCGTCTTTCTTCTTTACAAATAAAACAGAGCACCCCGAGGAGATGTACTAGGACGAATGAAACCAATGTCCAACAACTCCTGTAGTTGGACCTTTAACTCTGAAGTTCAATAGAGCCATTCGATATGGGGTTTTAGAAATGGGCTTTGTACTGGTTCAAGGTCAATAAAGAATTCAACTTCACGTTCTGGGGGTAGACCGGGAAGTTCTTCAGGAAATACGTCAGGAAAGTTAATAACAACAGGAATATTATTCAATTTTGACGTGTCTTTATTCAAATCCATAATATGGGCTAAGAAAGCTTGACATCCGTTTTTTAATAAACGAATAGCTTTATGATTAGATATGACAGTGATTGATTTTAATGGTTTAGTTGCTTGAATTCTAACAACAGGTTGTTTAGGAATATGAAAGCTAACAACCTTACGAAAACAATCAATTTTGGCATGATGAGTAGTTAACCAATCAATCCCTAAAATCACATCAAAAGCAAGTATCTTTAAAGAGATAAGGTCAACAGGTAAGATAAGGGTGCCAACATGGATTAGACAAGATTTATAAACAGTGGATGTGATGAAAGTTTCTCCTAACGGAGTTTCCACAGATAGGTCAAAGTCTAATTTTTCCAAAGTCAAGTTTAAACGTTGAGCACAACCGGGAGAGATATAAATGAATGGGTAATCTTAAGTATCTAGTAAAGTATAAACTTCACAAGAATTTATAAATAAACTTACCCGTGATCACCTCGTTTGGGTTCCTCGCATTTTGACCCGATCCACAACAAACGCTTCTTCCAGAACAGATTGACTTTGACTTTTACGGGGACGATCTTTTGAGTCACCGTCCCCCCGAACTACTAGGTTTCACTACCGTGCAATCTCGAGCGATATGTCCTTCCTTTCCACAATTATAGCATACCTGGAACTGTTGTGGACAGTTTGGACTGATATGTCCCTCTTTCCCGCATTTATAGCATATGACCGGTGGTCGTTCTCCTCCCTTGGAACCAGTTGCTTTGCTTGCAATGATCGTCTTCACATGGTCGTTGTTGAATCTCCTCTTTTTAAAATCTCCTCCTGACTCGCTTCTTCTATTTTCATGGCCATGATTACCACCAGAGTGGTTACCATTTTTGTCCGCCTTTTTCTTTCTCCACTGGTTATTGTTGTTTTGTTGACTGCTATCTCCGGTATGATCCTGATTGTGGTACCTCGGTTGGCCGTACTTTTATCTCGCTCTAACAATTGAGCCACATTAACAACATCTGAATAGAGAAAAATTTATGAGAGATGAGATCTTGACGTATCTTGGGTTTGAAACCTCTCGAAACATCCGGGTCATACGTTCCTCATTCTCCACCAAATAAGGTGCAAACTGGATAACTCTGCAAACTTCGCCTCGTCTTTGAGACACCGCCATGTTGTTCTCGCTTCGGTCTAATAAACTCCACTTCCTTCATATAGACCGAACACTTTCGGAAAGTATTTGTCATTAAATAGATCTCAAACGTCTCCCAAGACATGCCGAGTGCTGGATGGATGGGCTTCGCTTCACACTCCCACCATGATACGCTTTTCATACGGAACATAAAGGTGGCGAATGGAATCTTCTGTTCTCTCCATGCATCCCAAGACATCGAATATCTTGGTAATTTGCTTGACCCATGTTTCTCGCCATGATCGGATCTGGCTTTCCCTTAAATTCGTGGTCCCACTCTTTTCAACTGCTTGTTGTGTGACAACCCGTGAATTGCTATCATTTCCTCCTATGTTTTGAACACGAGTCTCCTTCGTGCGATTTTGCATGAACTGCAAAAAGCTTCTAAATATCCCTCGTTCATCATCTCGCCATTGTGTTGTTTACGGAGAACACATTGCCACTGACGTTGCGTTCTCCTCGTTGGTGATGCACAGCGTCTCCACGGTCTCATTTCCATTGTTAATATTCTCAATCGACATTCTCAAATCACCGCATAAAACAAGGGTTAATTAAGAAAATCAATATATCACATAATATCCCTATATATCTTGACCAACTATCAAATAAGCTTAGGTAGGACACACTAGCGAAGGATTTACTCTCCTCTCTCCTCCTAGTTCTATTCCCCGATCTCCGCCAGAGATCATATCCTAAGCTCGATACCAACCGCGATGACACCCCAAAATAGGTCTACATCCCCCATTCTGAGTTGTCAATACAGTGCATGAAAACAACTACAACTTTATTATTACAATAGTAAAGCTGTGAGTTTAAATACGAGATATTGCCATCTGACAATATCCACATACAAATAAATCCTCATCATAATTATTGATACATTATTTTACAACAATGGTGAGGACTACTAAACAACTCTCCCTAGAACTTTCATTCCATACCCCGACTAAGTACTTTATATATTCTCGCCTCCCGAGAAGAAAAATGGAACAAAAAGGAAAAGGGTGAGCTCATTAGCCCAAGAAGAATATTATGACTAAGATAATATACAACAAAATTATCGTTAGTCTTCAACAGGAAAAATATAATAGAATACAATAGACAACAAGTTTTAAATCCATATTCGCAATGAAATAATAATTCATTAGAAGAGTTAAGTAGAGAATGCAAACTACTATCTTCTATGTATGAATTTTAAAGTTCATCGTCTATTTTATCCCTGTAACATCAATCAATATATATCTGGGATCAAATATTCATCCTTGCACTACAGGCCAAGGACATTCACCATTAGTCATGTTCATCTAAACATCATTCATCTTTTTGCACTACGGGCCAAAGATATTCATCGAAATCATTCATCTTTTCATGACTACGGGCCAAAGATATTCATAAGAAATCATTCATCTTTGCACTATGGCCAAAGATATTCATCATAAATCATTCATCTTTTAAGACTGAGGATGATGAAAATATTTATTTTTTAAAAAACGAATCAATGAAACAAAATGACAAGGATTAAGGATTAAGGATTCGTACTTCGTTTTATCCACGTCCAAAAATACCTCAAAAATAATCATAGTGGTGTAAAATTCAAGAATGATCAAAACATGGATACAATCAAAGCTAGTATCCACAATAGATATTTTGACTGAAAAGAAAAATTTTCATTTTTCGATGAATAGTGCCATATTCGTGAATAGTCTTCAGATATCGTGAATAAAGTCTTATATCGTGAATAGTAACTCAGACACCAAACGTTCCAAATTTGATAAAAACTTGGATCAATATTTTAGCCTAATGATATTGAAGAAATAATATCATTACGAAAAAAATAATATCCACTTACCTCGAAAAGATCGATTTTAAGCTGGAATCTTTGGATATAGACCTTGAACTTTCACCGTGTATAGCAATACTCAAAGTATACTCAAAATACTCACAAGAATACGCTCGATAATATAGAGAGAAAAACTTGAGTTTACGGTGTGATTTTCAATTCTAACCTAAGCACCTATTTATAGGAAAATGCTTAGAACACCAAAAGCGTAAAATTTAATATAATATTAATATATATTAAAATTTTCTATCATACTAGACTTGATTTCAGAACTTAACATGTGATTAATGAGGCTTGCAAATGTAAAAAACGTTTTTGTTAATATAAATATTTAAAACTTCCAAAAATCAATTATTTCGGAACTCCGGAACTTCAATAATTCATAATAAATAGCCCTTTTATCAGAAAATTCAAATCGCGCGAGTTTTTATAGGAAATTCAATTCTCTACAACTTTGCGAGAAGAAAGTGTTTCTAAATTCCAAATGTAAATTGACCGAAATCCACAAACGGCAATTTTAGAGGCTATAATCAAATTTCAGTCAATAAATGGGGTCCACCGACATGTTTAACATGTTTTAAACATTTATTGTCACAAAATACTCTTCCTCCTCGTATACTCATATATCCCACATTCGTTGTAAAAATATCACCATTATTAAAATATAATATTATATATATTTAAATGAATTATTTTATCAGAAAAAGATAAAATTTCAATTTTCAACAATTGTCACATTAAAATTTTTCTCCATCTATATCCACATAAAATCAATATTTTCCTCATCATATGAATCAATAATTAATTATTCACAAATAATATTACAGAATCACAATATTGACAACCAGTGCGCTTCAGGAAAGAGGGCTTTCCAATAAGAATTTCTCACTTCTTGCCAGCAATTAGGTGACCAAACCTCTCCTTAGACAGAACTTTCTAGACATTGCCAATAATGTTATCTAATAATATTATTCAGATAATATGAATTATTGTTTCGACAATGAAAAATATTGTGTAATAACAATTATTAAAACAACAGCAGTATAAAATATCAACGCAACAATTATTGAACCAATAAAATCTTTGAGCGAGAAATTATCGTAACCATTATTGAGTAGTGCCTTCTTACGTAAGAGTCAATAATTGGTGCAATACTGTAATATCTTGTGCAACAACGCGTGTTTGTGTTTTAACCAACGGGTATTCCAACAAAGGTAAATCAGTAATAACTACGCCAATTATTTTTAAACAACTTATATTTGTCATTTTCTTCCTCCAATCGCTTTCAGTTATGGGGCCCACACATATGGGTTGCTATGTAAATTTAATATTCCCTAAAGCGATTTAATATATTCCACGACCAAACGAATATTCCCCAACAACAATGAATATTTTATAACCACTTGCTTATTTTGAAATATTTGCGTATTTTACCCATAACTATCCACATTAATCACATCAACCCTTACTATTTCAAAATAATAATTAGAGGAAATTAAATTTCATTTATTAATTATTTGGGGTCTTACAAAAAGGTTGTTCTTCTCAGTCTTTGAATCAGAATTTGATTTAACAACGAAATACAATGATTTCAATATCTAATCTTTTCTCTTCTCTTCTCAAACCTATCAAGTTTTCTTTTTCGATCTAGTCGAAATAATTGGCATCGATTTATCAATAATAATTGAATTAACTTCTCTTCTCTTCTCAAACTTATCAAGTTTTCTTTTTTTTATCTAGCCAAAACAATTAGCATCGATCTATCAATAATAATTGAATTCTCTTATCTTATCTTCTCTTCTCGAACCTATCAAGTTCTAACAAATGTTCGTCTAAACAAAACAATTAGCTAAGACATTTCTCAACACAATCTAACAATAGACAAGAATTATCTGTACTATCAATAATAGCTTCTACGGATATAAGTATCCAATAACAGTTATTCTCTAAATATATTCTCAGAATCACTAATTCAATTTGAATTAATAAACATGCACTAACTGTGATCGAATAATCGACAATAATTCTCAGACGTGGTCTAATCAACAATAATTAACCACCATAGTAATTAAACAGATGTAACTTAAGGTTGAATTAGGAAACTTGCCTGATTCATTGATTACTACTACGCAATTTAAGTTAACTTCTTTTGTAAGACCTATCATTAATAAGATTGGTCTTTTAATCAGCATATCATACCTTGTATCATAATAAAATTACTTTATCAATCAATTATCTAACACTTAATCACATAATTAAATATTAGATAACACCTTACAACATTAGCATTATTATCGTCCTTTGATAATTCTTTAATCACTATATCATATCAATTATGATTTAATACCCGCTTTTTCATTTCATAAGTTATTCTTTAACATCTAATAAGTCAAATACTAATCCAGCAACCTGGATTCTAAATATAGCAACCAAATTGCCAATCCAGCAGACTGGATTCCAAATCCAGCAACCTGAATTTCAAATCCATCATCTAGATGGCCAATCCAACAAACCAAACTGCAATCCAGTAAACTGGATTCCAAATCCAGCAAATTGGATTCCAAATCCAGCAACTAGACTGCAATCCAGCAAACTGGATTCAACATATTTTTAATTCAGTAAACTACTTTTCAATCCAGCAAGCTAGATTCATCAGATTTTTTAATCCAGCAAACTGGATTCATTATCCTTCAATCCAGCAAACTTGATTCATAAATTATTCAATCCAGCAAGCTGGATTCCATATCCTTTTTACGAAAACAGCAAATCAAATTATTATTTTTCAATCCTTTGTCCAAACATATATACATATATTTCATACACAAAAAGTATTTTTCCATAATTTTCCAACTTCCTTTAGTATTTTTCAAAAATCATTTTTAGTGTGTAGCTTAAGAAATTAGCCCTATCATGCTCAACTCCAAAAACCCCCATCTCTTGACACAATCTTATATATGTTAACGTGAGCCTCCAGTTTAAATTTCGTGGCCATCGGAGTTATAGAACTATGGTTATAGTCGTTTTTGTCGGAAAATCACAAAAATTAAAATGGTTATAACTTGGTCATTTTAAGTCGGAATGAGCTCATTTTTGGACAGGGCCTACTTAATACCATATATTTTCATGTCCCAAAAGGCCGGAAGTTTTTTCACAAATTTAGTGGCCGAAACTGCCCTTACAAAGTTCTAGGCAGTAGTGTTTTTCCTTTAACAGTTTTTAACTTCTTTACTAAAATCAGTCCACACGAAAATCTATGAAACATTTTCCAGTGATTTCACTTGGAGATGTTAGAAAACTCATATATCTAACTCTAGGACTTGATCACACTCAAAAATTCGAAATATAATAGGAGATATGATCATTTGAATTTCGTGTTTCGTTTTCACAAAATCTGATTTTTAACTCTTGGTGTCTTCTAAGAAAACTTTCATGTTTTCACACAATAACCAACATAACTTATCATAACACTTACTAATGCATCATATACCCATGATTCTACCATGATACATGATTTATTTCATCAAACACAAGATTAAACACCATCAAGGCTAAGAAAATTAGGATTTTCTACATTTTGAAAAACCTAGCTTCCATTTCATACTTTAGATCTAACTTTTGATCCTCAAAAGGGTTAGATCTAAACATGAAACAATTATATACACATAGATCTATGGTTTTAAACCTCAAGATCATAACTTCATATTGTCAAAAATCAAATCAAACCAAAAAAGAAATTAGACTACATAAGTAGAAATTTTGCTATACCTTAGCTTTTCTTTCTTCTCCTTTTAAAATATGTGATGGATCTTGGTTGTATGAAAATCAAAATCCCCTCTCCCTCTCCTCTTGGAGCTGCAGAAATGGCCTTTCAAATCTCTCTCTCTCTTTGGTTTTCTTTTTGATTTTGTTAGCTAACTTGGAAGTGAGATGAAAGAGAAAGAGAATGGTTTTGCTTTCTAGTAAAATATGTAGATATATTTTATATATCTAATTGTTATCTCCCAATACCTCTAGCTCTTCTCACTCCCACTCAATCATGTAATGTTGCTTGTAAGCTTGGTTAAGAATGATGGCAAAATAAAATGATGACACATGGCTAGAGTAGGTAAGAGTGGGTGAACCACCTTAGCAACTAAAACAAATAAACTAATTTAAGCAAGCCACATGCTTCAATTTTTAATACAATGGCCGGATACTCCTCCCTTTTAATGTCCAAATTGGCTTTATTTTTATTTACCAATCTTACTTAAATCAAATGACTAACAAGTCCCTCATCACTTGGGCTAAAAATTGGGCTAAATGTTGGGTCATTCCTTTAATGTTTTGGGCTTACAAAATTAGTTTCTTTGGGCCATAACAAATAACATATTCCAACACTCTTAATATTACCATTCCCTAATTATTTAATTAGGGTTTTTATTTCCTCAATTATAACATAAATCCTTACTCATGCACATTCATTTCCTTAACCCAATTAGACTTGCTATAATTAGGTTATAAAATTAATTAACTGAGATATATAAAATAAATCTCTTAGGATTAGTATATATTTTATATACTAATATTCTCCCGTACCATAACCCTTAAGTTATTCAATTTTTTTCATTCCTAATTTATAATTAGGTTACCTTAGCTTCTCTTATTTGTTTATAATAAACAAATAAAAATCAAACACATATTATTCATATGCATTTACCCACATATAACAATACACAAAACCAAATAAGTCTTTCACACAAAAAATTTTAAATTCATTCCTTATTTCCAGTCTAGGTCTTATTATTCAACCTTTATTTAATCAATTAAGATTTTATTAATCGTATAAATTCTCGGGTTATCACATTCTCCCCCCTTATAAGGATTCCATCCTCGGAATCACCGCTTTCTTATACTCTACAATCTTTTAAAGTTGTATCATCAATTCACTTATATCAACACAATAATATTTTGTGTCTCAAATACTAACCTGTGATTTGGATCTATAAAAGAAACTATTCATAACATTATATATCCAATATTACTCGCGTAATTATATTATTAAGCGAAATTGTTACCTGTCGCCACCTCTTGGGCAGCCAATGCATTTTGTAACGTTATATTAAATGTATGGGCTGTTGGTCTCCCTGGCTGAGCAGGTCCTTTAATCGCCAAGGTTCTGCTACCGGGTCCCTTGTTGGCACTTCCCTTCTCCATATTTCTCTTCGGACAATTCCGAACCAAATGATCAGTTGATCCACAGGCATAACAACCTTGTATCTTCTTTGGACTGGGGCAATTGGGAGACATGTGTCCCTCTTGACCACAGTTATAGAAAACTCCCTTTTTCTTCAGACATACTCCTGAATGATTCTTTCCACAGGTAGCACATGGCTCCCCTCCTTTCTTATTCCCTTCTGTCTTGTTACCCGACTGGGTATTCTCGCTCCACTTTCTCTTATTTGGATTACTACCACCACTGCTTCCTCCATCATTTGTCTTCTTCTTATTCTCTTGATTATAACAAGATGCAGCTTCGCTTCCCCCTTCAGTAATTATTGCCTTCTCCAACAAAGCCGCAAACGTATTAATCTGTAATACAACTAATTTATTGTATATACCTGGCTTCAATCAATTCTCAAACCTTCTCGCCTTCTGTAGCTCCGTATCCACCTGATGAGGTGCAAATCTCGCTAACTCATTGAATTTAGCAGCATATTCAGACACCGACATATTCTCCTGCTTCAGTTCTAAAAACTTGACCTCCATCCGAGCTTGCATACTCGGTGAAAAATAGTTCTCAAAGAACAACTCCTTGAATCTTGTCCAAGTCACCACAATTGCATCGATTCTACTTTGATTAGTCTCCCACCAGTAATTGGTTTCTCCCTTCATCAAATAAGTTACAAAAGCTGTCTTTTGCTCTTCTGCAACTCTCGCAATAATAAATGTTTTCTCCATTTCTTTCACCCAAGTTTGGGCTTCAATCGGCGGTCCTACCGCTTTAAAGTCCTTAAAGTTAGCCAATCTATCGGCTGACTGATTTCTCACTCTCGTTCTTTCTGCTGGAGCTCTATTTCCCATAGCTTGGGCTAACACGTCAACAAAATTCTGCATCGGGTCCGCTTGACCTCCTTCATTATTCACAGATTGCTCTTCTTTTTGATTTTGATTTTGTCGTCTAGGCGGCATTATCTGATTTAAATAAAAATTTTACATCAATTCTCTTTCTCTACCCAAATTCTTATTAATCCCACAATAAGAATTTAACACAAAGTTCTCATATAATCGCATATTTATTTAAATAGCACATAGTACATTTAGTACTCAACATATACAATTATCCCTTTTTAAATAATATCAGGATTAACAACACAACTTTACACAAAAAGTTGCAATTTTTTAACTTTATACAAAAAGTTGCACTCCATTCACACATAGATATTTCCAGTTCGTCAAACTTACCACACTTATGAGTTCAAGAACTTGCCACAATTATATGAACTTATCATAGTCAGACCTTTGGCGTCCATTCGCTGAGAGGTTCAAAATATTTTATATAATTATGAGTCATGAACTTACCATAAGTATGAGTTTTAAGAACTCACAAATTAATCTTAATCTAATATTCATATAGAAAATAAAGATTTCATTCATACAAACATATATATATATATATATATTCTCGATATTACAACCATTAATATCACACACTATCAAAAGATACTACCGCTTAAACTTAAGCTATCTACCGTCCACTCCCTTCACCAGTCTTTTTTTTATTATGACACTTGTTGAATCCGTGACCCATTCTCCTACATTAAAAATACACTTTTTCATATTCGGTTTAGGACAATGTAGGGAAATATGTCCTTCATGCTTAAAATTGAAGCACACGTTCTTCCACATCATGCATTCTCCCACGTGAGTCTTTCCACACTTGCTACAGACTTGTTTCTTCTTCAGGTTTGAATTTTTAGAGTTATCACTGTTGTTGTCCCTCTTTATCTTATTCTTGCCTTTCTGCTTAATTGTTCCTTCAAACGATCCACCACCTTCAGTCGTCATCCTATCCACATGTGCCTTCAACTCATTCCTTTCTTTGGTCATTTCTCATAACGCTCTCTCTATCTTCCATAACTCCTCCAAGATAAATACTTTACTCCAGAGTTCTTGTACTTCTGCAGATACTTGATCTTGTTCTCCAACTTTGGTCTTATTCTTTTTCTCCACCTTAGCTTCTTCGAACTCTGCCTCCTTATCACCACTCAGATACATCTCGGGATAATTATTATGATCACTCCCCAGATTGATCATAGTTCATCTTTCCCACTTTTTCCACTGACTCGCTTTGTAACTGCACCTCACCATCGGCACTTGGTGCAACAAATACACCAAAGATCTCCGTACTCATTTCATCTTCTCCCGACATTATACAATCAGTTTAAATAACTTGATTAGTACTTCACCAGTACGAACTTCTCACACTATGTGTCCACATATCTCACTATCGATACACTTCGGCAATCCCTCACTTAGTACTCTAAATGAGTATTGTCTATCTTGCTTATGGTTATAATCCTAGGATTTTCCCTCCCACTTAAGGTTTATAACTTACAGCTTTGATACCAACCTATGACACCCCCAAATTCGGGTTACCTGACCCCCAATTTTGGTGCTCAAGATCCAACATATAAATAACATCTAACTACCCATTTAATTATGCATTGTAACAAACATTTCATTAAATGATATAGTTAATACATTACCCCAGGTTCTCTACCTTAACATTACAAACATACCCTTAGATATACAAAAAGGGTTTATAATACAACATAATAATAATAATGTTCATTATACTATTCCAGCAATACACCTTTGCCTTTGCTCTTCACAACACCTCCAGTCACTTCGTTCCTAGCTGAAATGTTTTATTTAGCAAGGGTGAGCAACAAATTTGCCCCGCAAGTTAAGACATACAATAAATGTATAAGAATCAAGAATAACAGACTATCTATTTAGATAGAATAAGAACTTTAAAATAGCTGAACAATTCATTCTTCTCTAACCAATCTTCTCGCAACCTATGCAACATAATAATGAAAGAATACAATGCTTTCAAAGTTTCTGCTATATTCTATTGAATAACAATTTAGAAATACTCTCCAAAGTTTATGATGAATGATCTTACAAGATCTTGAAATTCTCTTCTCGAGTAACTATCAAAGATTTACTATGATATACCCAAATAACAAGATGGAAATATTTTTCCTGAGTTTATGCTGAATGATCACAAAGGATCTAGAACTTCTCTTCTCGAGTAGCTATCAAAGATTTACTTTGATATACCCATGTGTATCAGATAACCATAAATATTAAATTATACCCCTCTGTAAGTACTTAGAGCGGCCAACTCCTTGTACCCTATATTATTCATAATACTTACACGCGCGCAAAGGCCGAATATACGACCAAAAATGTTCCCTTTATATAAAAGGTTGTTCTTCTTAGTCTTTGAATCAGAATTTGATTTAACAACGAAATACAATGATTTCAATATCTAATCTTTTCTCCTCTCTTCTCTTCTCAAACCTATCAAGTTTTCTTTTTCGATCTAGCCAAAATAATTGGCATCGATTTATCAATAATAATTGAATTCTCTTCTCTTCTCAATCTTAGCAAGTTCTCTTTTTCGATCTAGCCAAAACAATTGGCATCGATTTATCAATAATAATTGAATTCTCTTCTCTCCTCTTCTCAAACTTATCAAGTTTTCTTTTTCGATCTACCCGAAATAATTGGCATCGATCTATCAATAATAATTGAATTCTCTTATCTTATCTTCTCTTCTCGAATCTATCAAGTTCTAACAAATGTTCGTCTAGCCAAAACAATTAGCTAAGACATTTCTCAACACAATCTGACAATAGACAGGAATTATCTGTACTATCAATAATAGCTTCTACGGATATAAATATCCAATAACAGTTATTTTCCAAATATATTCTCAAAATCACTAATTCAATTTGAATTAATAAACATGCACTAACTACGAATAATCAACAATAATTCTCAGACTTGTCTAATCAACAATAATTAACCACCATAGTGGTTAAACAGATGTAACTCAAGGTTGAGTTAGGAAACTTGTCTGATTCGTTGACTACTGCTATGCAATTTAAGTTAACTTCTTTTGTAAGACCTATCATTAATAAGATTGGTCTTTTAATCAGCATATCATACCTTGTATCATAATACAATTAATTTATCAATCAATTATCTAACACTTAATCACATAATTAAATATTAGATAACATCTTACAACATTAGCATTATTATCATCCTTTGATAATTCTTTAATCACTATATCATATCCATTATGATTTAACATCCGCTTTTTCATTTCATAAGTTATTCTTTAACATCTAATAAGTCAAATACTAATCCAGCAACCTGGATTCTAAATATAGCAACCAAATTGCCAATTCAACAGATTGGATTCCAAATCCAGCAATCTGGATTCCAAATTCATCATCTAGATGGCCAATCCATCAAACCAAACTGCAATCCAGCAAACTGGATTCCAAATCCAGCAACTAGATTGCAATCCAGCAAGCTGGATTCAACATATTTTCAATTCAGTAAACTACTTTTCAATCCAGCAAGCTGGATTCATCAGATTTTTTAATCCAGCAAACTAGATTCATTATTCTTCAATCCAGCAAATTGGATTTATAAATTATTCAATCCAGCAAGCTGGATTCCATATACTTTTCATGAAAACACCAAATAAATTTATTATTTATCTATCCTTTGTCCAAACATATATACATATATTTCATACACAAAAAGTATTTTTTCCATAATTTTCCAACTTCCTTTAGTATTTTTCAAAAATCATTTTTAGTGTATAGCTTAAGAAATTAGCCCTATCACGCTTAACTCCGAAAATCCCCATCTCTTGACAAAATCTTATATGTGTTAAAGTGAGCCTCCAGTTTAAATTTTGTGGCCAACGGAGTTATAGAACTCCGGTTATAGCCATTTTTATCGAAAAATCACAAAAATTGAAATGGTCATAACTTGTTCATTTTAAGTCGGAATGAGCTTATTTTTGGACAGGGCCTACTTAATACCATGCATTTTCATGTCACAAAAGGCCGGAATTTTTCTCACAAATTAAGTGGCGGAAACTGCCTTTATAAAGTTCTGGGCAGTAGCTTTTTCTCCTTTAATATTTTTTGACTCCTTTACTAAAATCAGTCCACATGAAAATCTACAACACATTTTCCAGTGATTTCACTTGGAGATGTTAGAAAACTCATAGATATAACTCTAGGACTTGACCAAACTCAAAAATTCGAAATATAATAGTAGATATGGTCATTTGAATTTCGTGTTTTGTTTTCTCAAAAATCTGATTTTTAACTCTTGTTGTCTTCTAGGAAAACTTTCATGTTTTCTCATAATAACTAACATAAATCATCATAACACTTACCAATACATCATATACCCATGATTCTACCATGATACATGATTTATTTCATCAAACAATCATCAAACACAAGATTAAACACCATCAAGGCTAAGAAAATTAGGATTTTCTATATTTTAAAAAACCTAGCTTCCATTTCATACTTTAGATCTAACTTTTGATTAGATCTAAACAAGAAACACTTATATACACATAGATCTAAGGTTTTAAACCTCAAGATCATAACTTCATATTGTCAAAAATCAAATCAAACCAAAAAAGAAATTAGACTACATAAGTAGAAATTTTGCTATACTTTAGCTTTTCCTTCTTCTCCTTTTAAAATATGAGATGGATCTTGGTTGTATAAAAATCAAAATCTCCTCTCCCTCTCCTCTTGGAGCTGTCGAAATGGCCTCTCAAATCTCTCTCTCTCTCTTTTTTTTTCTTTTTGATTTTGTTAGCTAACTTGGAAGTGAGATGAAAGAGAAAGAGAATGGTTTTTCTTGCTAGTAAAATATGTAGATATATTTTGTATATCAAATTGTTATCTCTCAATGCATCTAGCTCTTCTCACTCCCACTCAATCATGTAATGTTGCTTCCAAGCTTGGTTAAGAATGATGACAAAATAAAATGATGACACATGGCTAGAGTAAGTAGGAGTGGGTGAACCACCTTAGCAACTAAAACAAGTAAACTAATTTAAGCAAGCCACATGCTCCAATTTGTAATACAATGGTCGGATACTCCTCCCTTTTAATATCCAAATTGGCTTTATTTTTATTTATCAATCTTACTTAAATCAAATGACTAACAAGTCCCTCACCACTTGGGCTAAAAATTGGGCTAAATGTTGGGCCATTCCTTTAATGAGCACTGGCGAAACTATGGGGGTCATATGACCCCCCAACCTAGGAATCTGAAGCATATTAATGTTAGTTAAATTTGATCTTTGTTATGAGATGATATTAATTCATTTGCTTCTTCACGTCCTTCCACCTATAATAAATTAACAATATTATTTTAAGATAAAATAATGTTAAATAAGTTTGATAATTAATTAATTATTATTCCACTCATTTGTCTTACTAATTTAATCATACCTTGGTATCAATTTTTTGTAAATGAGAATAACTTAATTCATTTTCTTGCTTTTAGTGGCTCCTCTCAGTTGTCTCCAAGGAAGATGACCAGAACCACAATATAAGGTTTTGAATGTATAATATTATAAAAAGTAGTTAATCAGTTGACTAAAAACTTCAAAGTCTGATTAATAGTTTCATAGTTCGGAGGAAATTAATATATATATATATATATGTATATGTATGTATTTAAAGTCATTAGACTCACAACTCAAAGGTTGACAAAGGTTGGAATAGGATGTTGTGAAATACTATAATTGGGCAAAATGAATTTGAAAGAAGCACTCCAAGCGTCAATAAATAAATTTTTTTTACTGATGTATTTTGGCCTCCCCTCTAAAAATGTCCTGGTTCCGCCACTAATCATGAGTCTGAGTGGAGTGAAGTAAAATTGAACGAGGTTTCTCTGATGATGGACTTTTCTTTTGGAAGTAATTACAAAAATTAAATGAGAGCTAGAATTAGAAATGGCTTTTAATGCAGAAGGATGTGAGTCCGACGATATTGATTTGTCGGATAGTATATTGATGATGCTAGGATATAATTAGTTAATGCATCGGCACAAGAATGGCGGATTACTTCAGGATCGGGAGTTCAAAGATCAGCTTTCGGCTTCAGGTCATTTACTTCAGAATCGTGGCGGACTTATTCAGGTTCGACTTTATTACTTATGAAGTTCGGATATTTTTTATCAACATTCTTATTTTTTAAATTTATTTCGTTCCTTTATGGTAGTATTTTAATTATTAGGAAGTTGTTATCCATTCGAAGTTGTTACCATAATTATAGGAGGATTATTAGGAATTTGTTACTTATTGGAAGTTTTTTACCATAGTTATAGGAATTCTGTTGCATGTTGATAAGAAAATCTTTTAGCTATAAAATCCGGCTTGTGGGTTGAATTAAAGACTTTTTTTTATTCAATAATATTAATTCAAGCATTAGAGAATTTTCTCTATGTTTAAGGTAATTTTCTTGCTTCTTTTGTAAGACTCCAACTTTTTATAAATAAAGATTTCAATTCTCTATTTATTACTTTGAAATAGTAAGGGGTTGATTCGGTTAATGTGGTTAGTTATGGGAAAAATGCGCAAATATTTTAAATAAGCAAGTGGTTATAAAATATTCATTGTTATCGGCGAATATTCGTTTGGTCATAGAATATTCTTCTTTGCCGGAAATATTTGTCTGACGGTAGCAACTATTTATGGGCCCCATAACTATGAAAAAAACTGCTTGGATGAAAAAATGACAAGTATTAGTTTTTATAAATAACGGCGGATGAAGAAAATGAAAAGTATGAATTTTTATAAATAACGACGTAGTTATTACTGAATTATCTTGTTGGAATACGGTTGGTTAAAACACGTGTCTGCGGTGTTGCACATGAAGACACTACGATTGCACCAATTATTGATTCTTACGTAAAAGTCACTACTTTCAATAATTGTTACGATAATTCTTCGCTCAATATTTGATTTTATTGATTCAATAATTGCTACATTGATATTTTATATTATTGTTATTTTAATAATTGTCACTGCACATTATTTTCCTTTATCAAATCAATAATTCATATTATTTGAATAATATTATTAGATAGCATTATTGGCAATGTCTAAGGAAGTTCTGTCTAGGAGAGGTTATTTAATTACGGGCCAGTAAGGAGAAATTCTTACTGGAAGGCCCTCTCTTTCCTGGGAACGACTTGGTTGTCATTATTGTGATTCTGTAATATTATTTGTAAATAATTAATTATTGATATATATGATAAGGAAAATATTTATTTTATATGGATATAAATGGAGGAATTTTTAGAAAAGTGAAAATTGTTAAAAATTGATATTTTATCTTTTCTGATAAAATAATTCATTCAAATATATTATTATATTACATTATAAATGTATATTAATGTGATAATATAATTCATTTAAACATATTATTATAATATTATATTATAGTAGTATGACGTGATTATATGATAATATGTTTTTTATAATTTGAATGGTAACATTGTTATAGTAAATTCATGGTATAAAAGTAAAATGAGGTGGAAGAGAACAAACTGAATTTGAATTCTGATGATGTAAGCGATGATGTCATCGGAACGATGAGGTAATCAATGATGTCATCGGAAGGATGATGTAAGCAATGATGTTATATGATCGATGATGTAAGCAATGATATCTTATGATCGATGATGTAAGTGATGATGTCCTAAATTATGGTAAAAAGACTATTTTACCCTTACTCTACCAAACTTATAAATAGAAGCTCATTCCTTCATTATTTTTCACGAATTCACGAAAGCTATAGAGCGAGAAAGAATAGAGAGAATAAGAGAGAAAGAAGAAGAATCTTCTGTTACTATAATATTGTGGTATCCAATTTCCTACAAAGGTAAGTGGTATTATTTTTTTTTGTATTCGTGATGAGAACTTCTGTTATTCCATTCTTTATTATTCTGTTGGAATAACCTGTATATGCGGTTTACCCTATACTTGGTGAAATTCTTCTGTTATTCCATTCTTTATCATTATGTTGGAATAACCTGTCTATGCGAAGTACCGCATACATGGTAAAATTCTTCTATTATTCCATTTTTTATTATTCTGTTGGAACATCCTGTCTGTGCGTTTTACGCATGACCTGATTCCGTTATTTATTATTTTGTTGGAACATCCTGTCTGTGCGTTATGCATGACCTGGTTCCGTTATTTATTATTCTGTTGGAACATCCTGTCTGTTCGTTTACGCATGACCTGGTTCCGTTATTTATTATTCTATTGGAATAACTTGTCTGTGCGATCTATCGCATGCCTGGTGATTTCTTTTGTTATTCCATTCTTTATTATACTCAGTTGGTTAAAGTTTTGAATTCTATACTCCATGAAATTAGTGGAATATCCTTGATATTTGTGATTCATCTAGTATCTTTTCATGAAAATATTCTTCTGAGCATTCTTGAGTTTTACTCTACAAAGAAGTATAATGTTGACAATTTGGACGTTATTAGTTCCTGGATAAATTAATTCTTGAACTTGTTTTATTGAATTCTTATATCATTTTCATCATCCTCATGTTTATATTATGTTGAAAGTTATCTGTGGCCTGTAGTGCATAGATGGACTTGGTATGATTATGACCAGGGATTATTCGGTATAATTATGACCGTAATGTTCCAAATGATGTGAAAAAAGTCCTCATTGGCCTGTAGTACATTGATGGACAGTTGTTGGCATGATCATGACCATTGATGAATACACAAATATCCTTGGCCCGTAGTGCATGGATAATTTGTGGTTGTGATACTAATGAATATTCTTGGCGTAGTGCATGGAAGATGTGGATTATTTATTGTCGAAGTCTCGTGATAAAAGTGATGAAAACCTTTTAAATCATAAAAGATAGTAGATTTTATTCTCTACTTGACTCTTTTAATGGATTGCTTGTTTTATTTGCAGCTTAAACTTGATGTTTGTTATATTTTATCGGTTTAACACTGTTGAAGGCTAACGATAATTTATTCTGCATTATCTTAGTCATAATATTTCTTACTGGGCTAGTTGAGCTCACCCTTTCTTTCACTGTTCTCTTCAGGAAATGAGAACGTAGCCGGGACTAGTCGGGGAATGGAGTGACGGTCCAGATGATAGTATTAGTAGTCCTCACTATTCTGTGAAATATTGTAAAAATAAATGTAATGAGGACTCTTTTGAGTGTGGATAATGTCTAAATGACAATATTCTTATTAAAACTCTCAGTTTACGTTTTTGTCGTATTTTACACGACAGCTGTATTATTAAGTTTTATTTGAATTTTGTACCATGTTTTTGGCGACTCAAGATGGATGATGTATACCTATTTTGGGGGAGTTACATTCCAGTCAAAAGTAATATTCTTTTGAGGTAAGGGATGTTATTTTCTTCGTAAATGGTATTATTTCTTTTAATATCATTATGCCAAAATATTAGTATAATTCTTCTTGTGAAATTTCTACCTTTTTATGTCGGGGTTACTATTCACGTGTATGGCACTATTCACGTAAACGACACTTTGATTGGATCCATGTTTTGATCTACATTCTTGAATTTTGCTCCACAATTGATTATTATGGAGTATTTTTGAACTTGGATTATCTAAAGTACGAATCCCTAATCTTTGTTCTTTTGTCTCACTGGATTCGTTTTCTTAAAAAATATTTTTCATCATCCTCATTCCTAAATGATGATATAACTGAATATCTTTGGCCTGTAGTGTAAGACCCCAACTTTTATGAATAAAGATGAATTTTCTATAAAAATTATTTTTGAATATTATGGAGTGAATTTAATATAATGTTATAGTTGTGGGTAATATTTATAAATTTTGCAAAGTACGCAAGTGGTTATATAATATTCGATTGGTTAGGGAATATTCGTTTTAACAGGGAATATTCGTACGACGGCACGATCTTTGGTGGACCCCATAACGAAATTATTGTCGAATTGAGAAAACGACAAAAATATCTTTTTATAAAAATAACGACGAAAGTTTTACCGTTACCTGTTGAAACACCCGGTGTTAAAAGTACAATAATACGCATGGTTGTATAGTAGCACACAGTATTGATTATTGATGCTTACGTGAGAAGTCACTTAGTTTTGTTCAATTATTGTTACAGTAATTGCTGGATCATATCTCTCATATTATTGATTCAATTATTGTCACGGTATCATCTATATAATATTTTATATTATTAAATCAATAATTGAGACGACAAAGTTATTAATATTATTATTTGCAATATTGATGATGTCTAGAAGTTCTGTCAAGGAGATGTTTGGTCACCTAATTGCGCGCCAATAGGGAGAAATCCTTATTGGAAAGCCCCCACTTTCCTGGGAACGACCTGGTTGTTAGATATTGCGAATTATAATAATAATGATAAATGTTGTTAAAAATATTGAGGGAATTTTTATGAAGTATTTGATGTATTTATGAACCCCCATTTACCCATTTTTCAAAATGATCGGTAGAAATTTATTCTTTATAATAAAGGTGGGGCTCGCATGTGGGGCCCACGTGTGAAAGAAATGGATGAAATGAAAATGGGGTGGGGGAAGTTTACGTATAAGGGAGGAATGATATATATATATATATATATATATATATATATATATATATATATATATATATATATATATATATAGGCGTGTGTTGATAAAAAAGAAAGGAATGAGAATTTCCTTTGTAGTAAGCAAAGGTTATTCTTATTGTATATATATATATATTTATATTTTATAATTTTTGTTTTATTTGATTATAAATAGAATATATTATATTTTATTTAAAGTTTTTATTTTATTAGAATATTTTATTGCACAGTAATGAATAGTAAATCAAATTTTTCATAAAATCAGCCGAACGAATTCGGCTCCCGTGATTATACTGTTTGTCCGTGATTTTATAAAATTCAAATAGTATCCTTTCCATTCTCCTATATATAGGATGCTTAGTTAGAATTGAAAATCACACCAGAATCAGAGAATTCTTCTTCTATAATCTTCAGCGTATTTCTTTAGAGTTTTAGAAAGCTTTGAGTGTAGAAAATAGTGAAAGTTTTCTTCAAGAATATCCCCGTTATACTAGTTGGAATACTCTTCTTTTCAAGGTAAGGGATGTTATTTTTGTTCAATATTCGGTTGAAATAATATTTTCTTCCATACTATGTAGTCTGTAAGTAATATTATTTTGTTTCAGATTTCGAATTCTATACTCATTTGGTTAAAGTTTTGGCTTCTAAACTCCATCAAATTAGTAGATTATCCTTGATATTTGCGTTTCATCCAGTATCTTTTCATGAAAATATTATTCTGAGCATTCTTGATAAGTTTTAACTTTTTCAAGCCGGAGTACTATTCACGGGGTTACTATTCCCGAAGTACTATTCACATGGTACTATTCACTCGAGTACTATTCACCCGGGTACTATTCATGATAAAAATTGATTCTTTTTCGGTCCAAATTATTTTTGGTACAATATTATTCTTGAATTTTACTCCACAAAGCAGTATCATGTCGACAATTTGGACATTATTGATTTCTGGATAAATTAAATTATAAATCTTTAAAAATTTATCCTTGAACTTATTTTATTGAATTCTTATATCATTGTCATCATCCTCATGTTTATATTATGTTGAAAGTTATCTGTGGCCTGTAGTGCATAGATGGACTTGGTATGATTATGACCAGGGATTTTTTGGTATAATCATAACCGTAATGTTACAAATGATGTGGTAAAAGTCCTCATTGGCCCGTAGTGCATTGATGGATAGTTGTTGGCATGATCATGACCATTGATGAATACACGAATATCCTTGGCCCGTAGTGCATGGATAATTTGTGGTCGTGATACTAATGAATATCGTTGGCCGTAGTGCAGGGATGATGTGGATTATTTATTAAGCTGAGTCTCAGCGATAAAAGTGATGAAAAACCTTTTAAATCATAGAAGATAGTAGATTTTATTCTCTACTTGACTCTTCTAATGGATTGCTTATTCATTGCTGATTAAACTTGATGTTTGCTATATTTTATCGGTTTAACAATGTTGAAGGCTAACGATAAATTATTACGCATTATCTTAGTCATAATATTTCTTCTTGGGCTAGTTGAGCTCACCCCTCTTTTCTTTGTTCTCTTTAGGAAATGAGAACGTAGCCGGGACTAGTCGGGGAACGGAGTGACGGTCCAGATGATAGTATTAGTAGTCCTCACTATTCTGTTAAATAGTGTGACAATAAATGTAATTAAGACTTATTCTGAGATTTGATATTGTCTAGAAGACTATATTTGTATTAAAACTCACAGCTTTCTTGTTGTATATTAAAGATTGTATTTGTATTTTGTACCATGTATTTGGCGACTCAGAATAGGTGATACTATTTTGGGGGCGTCACAGTTGGTATCAAAGCTTAGGGATATGATCACTGGCTAAGATGTGAGACAAGAACTAGGAGGGGAGAGACGGGGAATTCATTCGCTAGTATGACCTACCTAAGTTTATTTGATATTTAATTGGTCGATTAGAGTATAGGGATAATATGTGATATGTTAATTAACCCTTGTTTTGTGGCAGTATTTGAAAATGGCATTCGAGAATGTTAAGAACATCAATGGAGCACAGGAGACCGTTGAGTCTCCACAGATCAATAACCAGGACAATGTGCATCAGGAAGGCGACAATCCTCATGCAAACAACAACACTGACCAAATGATGAACGATGGAATGTTCCGAGGCTTCATGCAATTCCTGCTGACATCGGTGAGCGCGGCTCTCTGTCCAAAATACAGGTGGAAACACTGAAAACTCTCGGACGGTCACCGCCAAACAGTTCAAGGAGCTGGGACCACCGAAGTTTTTTGGAGAGCCAAAACCACTTAAGGCGGAGACGTGGATAAAATAGATCAACAAGATATTTGATGTCTTGGGTTGCTCCAAGGAGCAAAAGGTTCCCTTTGCCACCTTCATGTTGCGTGCGGGCGGACATTCTTGGTGGGAATCGTAAAAACTTAACTTTCTAAAGACCTTGAAGATGTCTTGGGAAAAGTTTCAAGAACTGTTCAACGACAAGTACTTTCCCAAAATTATTCGTCACATGAAAGAGGTAGAGTTCATTAAACTGGAGCAAAACAACATGACTGTGTCACAGTACGAAGCCAAGTTTGCCGAGTTGTCCCGGTTTGCATCCCATTTGGTTGATAATGAGGATAGAATGACGCAAATGTTTCTAAGAGATTTGAAACCTGAGATACGTCAATATCTTATCTCTCATAAATTATGTTTGTATTCAGATGTTGTTAATAGGGCTCAGTTATTGGAGCGCGATAATGAGTCAACCCAACCAAAAGAGAGCAGCTAACAAAATGATAATACCAGTGATAACAGTCATCGAAGCGGTGATAATAAGCATGGAGGGAATCAACATGCCAGAAATGGTAACCACTTCGGTGGTAATCATGGCCAAGACAATAAAAGTGGACATTTCAAGAAGAGGAGATTCAACAATGATGGAAAGACGTCAAGACCAAAGACCACAGTTAAGGAAGGAGAACGACCACCTATCATATGCTTCAAATGCGGAGGGGAGGGACACATCAGTCCAAATTGCGCGATAAAATCCAAAGTATGTTACAATTGTGGAAGAGAAGGTCACCTAGCCCGATTTTATCATTTACCGAAGACAAGTCTAGCTGGGATGGAGACACCAAAGGCCGTTCTAGAAAAGTCAAAATCAGTAGTTCAAGGGAGAGCGTTTGTCGTAACCTCCCAAAAAGTAAGAAACCCGAACGAGGTCATCACGGGTAAGCTTATCATAAACTCTAGCGAAGTATATACCTTATTTGATACCGGTTCTACCCATTCTTTTATTTCTCCTACTTGCCCTCAACGTTTAAATTTGACTCTGGAGAAATTAGACTTTGACTTAGCTGTTGAAACTCCGTTGGGAGAAACCTTCATTAAATCCACTGTTAATAAGTCTTGTTTGGTTCAAATCGGTACCCTCACATTACCTGTCGATCTTATTTCATTGAAAATACTTGCATTTGACGTAATTCTAGGAATTAATTGGTTAAATACTCATCATGCAAAAATTGATTATTTTCGTAAGGTTGTTAGCTTTCATATTCCTAACCAACCTATTATGCGAATTCATGCAACCAAACCATTAAAATCAATTACTGTCATCTCAAGCCATAAAACTATTCGTTTATTGAAAAACGGATGTCAAGCTTTCTTAGCTCATGTCACGGATTTAAACAAAAATACGCCAGTTTTGAATGATATTTCTATTGTTAATAAATTTCCTGATGTATTCCTTGAAGAACTTCCTCGCCTACCCTAGGCGTGAAATTAAATTTTGTATTAACCTTGAACCCAAAGATAAAAACCCATTTCCAAAGCCCCATATTGAATGGCTCTATTGAACTTCGTGGAGTTAAAGACCCAACTGCGAGAATTGTTAGACATCGGTTTCATTCATCTTAGTACTTCTCCTTGGGGTGCTCTGTTATTACGTGAAGAAGAAGAAAGATGGGAGTATGCGACTTTGTATTAATTATCGGGGAGTTGAATCATGTCACCATCAAAAATAGGTACCCATTGCCACGTATTGATGACCTGTTTGACCAGTTGCAAGGCGCTAAATTCTTTTCAAAGATTAATCTTCGTTCCGGATATCACTAATTAAAGATTAAAACCGATGACATTCCAAAGATGGCTTTCAGAACTCGGTACGGGCATTATGAATTCCTAGTCATGTCTTTTGGATTGACTAATGCTCCTACTGCCTTCACGGATATGATGAACCGAGTATTCAAAGAATATTTAGATCATTTTGTGGTCGTCTTTACTGATGACATTCTTATATACTCCAAAAGCCGTGAAGACTATGAGCAACACTTGAGGTTGATACTCCAAAAGCTTCGTGAAAACAAGCTTTATGCCAAGTTGAAGAAATGCGAGTTACGGCTTGAGAAAGTAGCATTCCTTGAGCACGCGTAGTATCAAGTCATGGAATATCTGTTGACCCGTGAAAGATTGAAGCTATTCAAAGTGGGAGCAACCTAAATCGATGATCAAAGTCACGTAGCTTTCTCGGCTTAGCTGGTTATTATCAGAGATTCGTAGAAGGGTTTTCTCGAATCACTACTCCATTAACTCAGCTGACTCGGAAAGATACAAATTCGGTTGGAGCGAGGAATGTGAGAAGAGTTTTCAAGAACTCAAGAGGAGACTCATTTCAACACATGTTCTAACAATACCATCTGGCTCGGAGGGATTTGTCATCTACAATGATGCTTCGGGCAAAGGGTTAGGATGTGTTCTCATGCAACATGGGAAAGTCATAGCCTATGCCTCACGATAACTCAAATTATCATACTCATGATCTAGAGTTGGCAGCAGTCATTTTTGCACTAAAGATTTGGAGGCATTACCTGTATGGAGAGAAGGTGGAGATTTATAAGGATCATAAAAGCCTTAAATATTTCTTCACTCAAAAGGAACTCAACATGCAACAATGACGTTGGCTTGAGCTGTTGAAAGATTATGATCATACCATCTTAGAAAAGCGAACGTAGTAGCCGACGCATTGAGTAGAAGATCATATGCAGTTACGAATACGTTAATATCAACGCAAAGGCCCATATTTGTATGACTTGGAAAAGATAGAAATAGATTTAAAGACTCCAGAGACCCATATGATGATGGCAAATATACGAGTAGAACCGACTTTAATCGATAAAGTTAAAGCTTTGCTTTCAAGCTGAGACACTGGTGATGCGTATGAAGAAGAAAGTACAAGAAGGTGTTATTCCGGAAGCAAGAGTCGATGAAGAAGGAATACTTCGAGTCAACTCCAGACTTTGTGTTCCTAACGACCCTGATTTAAAGTACAAGATCATGATGGAGGCGCACAACACACCGTTTGCAATCCATCCTGGGAGTACCAAAATGTATCGTGATCTTTGACATACATTTTGGTGGAGAAATATGAAGAGAGAGATCGCAGAGTTTATCTCAAGGTGTCTAACTTGTCAACGAGTCAAGGAGGAACATCAAGTGCCAAAAGGTCCATTGCAACCACTTGAAATTCCAGAATGGAAGTGGGAGCACATTACCATGGATTTCGTTACTGGTCTTCCCAAGGTTTCTCAAGGCATAGATGTTATTTGGGTCATTGTTGATAGATTGACCAAGTCTTCTCATTTCTTACCTATACGAGAAACTTATACACTTGAAAGTCTTGCTCGTATGTACATAAACGAGATTGTAAGATTGCATAGTATGCCATTATCCATAGTTTCTGATCGAGACCCAAGATTCACTTCAAGATTTTGGGTTAGTTTGCAAAAAGCTATGGGCACGGATTCTGATTTAGTTCGGCATATCATCCTCAAAGCGGAAGAAGCGATGAAAGGACTATTCAAACTCTTGAAGATTAATTAAGACTCTGTGTCCTTGAATTCAAAGGAAGTTGGGACAAGTTCTTACCATTGGTGGAGTTTTTCTACAACAATAATTATCAAGCAAGTATTGGCATGGCTCCATTTGAGGCGTTATATGAAAGAAAGTGTCGTTTTCCAGTATGCTAGGATGAGATGGGTGAAGTAACGTTGTTGGGACCGGAGTTGGTGCGTATGACTACGAAAAAGATTCAAACGATCCAACAACGTATAAAAACCTCACAAGATCGACAAAAGAGTTATGCTGATCTTCATCGAAAGGACGTGTAATTCGATATTGGAGATCATGTGTTGTTACGTGTTGCTCCATGGAAAGAAGTTACGAGATTTGGAAAGAGAGGAAAGCTCAATCCTCGATTCATTGGCCCATTTTTAATCCTCGATCGAGTAGGAACTGTGGCCTATAGACTCGCTCTACTGCCAAATATATCTCGTGTTCATAACGTTTTTCACATATCCATGTTACGTAAATATGTGAAAGACCCGAACCACATTATTAAGTTAGAACCAGACGAAATAGCGGAAGATTTAACGTATGAAGAGGTTCCTGTTAAAATCTTGGATAAGAAGGAGCATATTTTACGCTCCAAGGTTATACCTCAAATCAAAGTTTTGTGGAGAAACCACGATGTTGAGGAAATGACCTGGGAGTTAGAATCTGAAATGAAATCAAGGTATCCTTACCTTTTCGACATACCAGGTACGTATCCTAATTTCGAGGGCGAAATTTCATAAGAAGGGGAGGTTGTAAGACCCCAACTTTTATGAATAAAGATGAATTTTCTATAAATCATTTTTGAATATTATGGAGTGAATTTAATATAATGTTATAGTTGTGGGTAATATTTATAAATTTTGCAAAGTACGCAAGTGGTTATATAATATTCGATTGGTTAGGGAATATTCGTTTTAACAGGAAATATTCGTACGACGACACAATCATTGGTGGACCCCATAACGGAATTATTGTCGGATTGAGAAAACGACAAAAATATCTTTTTATAAAAATAACGACGAAAATTTCACCTTTAACTGTTGAAACACCTGGTGTTAAAAGTACAATAATATGCGTGGTTGCATAGTAGCACACTGTATTGATTATTGATGCTTACGTGAGAAGTCACTCAGTTTTGTTCAATTATTATTACAGTAATTGCTACATCATATCTCTCATATTATTGATTCAATTATTGTCACAGTATCATCTGCATAATATTTTATATTATTAAATCAATAATTGAGATGACAAAGTTATTAATATTATTATTTGTAATATTGACGATATCTAGAAGTTCTGTCAAGGAGAGGTTTGGTTACCTAATTGCGTGTCAATAAGGAGAAATCCTTATTGGAAAGCCCTCTCTTTCCTAGGAACGACCTGGTTGTTAAATATTACGAATTATAATAATAATGATAAATGTTATTAAAAATATTGAGGAAATTTTTATGAAGTATTTGATGTATTTATGAACCAACATTTACCCATTTTTAAAAATGATCGGTAGAAATTTATTCTTTATAATAAAGGTGGGGCCCACATGTGGGGGCCACGTGTGGAAGAAATGGATGAAATGAAAATGGGGTGGGGGGGAGTTTACGTATAAGGGAGGGAGTGCTATATATATATATATATATATATATATATATATATATATATATAGAGAGAGAGAGAGAGACATGTGTTGATAAAAAAAGAAGGGAAAGGAGAATTTCCTTTGCCGTAAGGCAAATGTTATTCTTATTATATATATATTTATATTTTATAGGTTTTGTTTTATTTGATTATAAATAGAGTATATTATATTTTATTTAATATTTTTATTTTATTAGAATATTTTATTGCATAGTAATGAATAGTAAATCAATTTTTTTAAAAAATCAGCCAAACGAATTCGGCGCCCGTGATTATACCATTGGTCTGTGATTTTATAAAATTTAAATAGTATCATTTCCATTCTCCTATAAATAGGATGCTTAGTTAGAATTAAAAATCACACCAGAATCAGAGAATTCTTCTTCTATAATCTTGAGCCTATTTCTTTAGAGTTTTAGAAAACTTTGAGTGTAGAAAACAGTGAAGGTTTTCTTCAAGAATATCCCCGCTATACTAGTTGGAATACTCTTCTTTTCAAGGTAAGGGATGTTATTTTTGTTCAATATTTGCTTGAAATAATATTTTCTTCCATACTCTGTAGTATGTAAGTAATATTATTTCTTTTCAGATTTTGAATTCTATACTCATTTGGTTAATGTTTTGGCTTCTAAACTCCATGAAATTAGTATAATATCCTTGATATTTGCGTTTCATCCAGTATCTTTTCATGAAAATATTATTCTGAGCATTCTTGATAAGTTTTAACTTTTTTATGCCGGGGTACTATTCATGATAAAAATTGATTCGTTTTTCGGTCCAAATTATTTTTGGTACAATATTATTCTTGAATTTTACTCCACAAAGCAGTATCATGTTGACAATTTAGACATTATTGATTTCTGGATAAATTAAATTATAAATCTTTAAAATTTTATTCTTGAACTTGTTTTATTGAATTCTTATATCATTGTCATTGTGACGCCCCCAAAAACAGATATTCATCATCCATCTTGAGTCGCCAGATACATGGTACATAAATTCAAATACAACTTAATTATACAACGATTAAATAAAAATCTACGACATATATATACTGTGAGTTTCAATACAAATATTATAACATATATAATACGACAATATTCATACTCAAATTACTACATGCCATATAAAGTACAGCAACAAATATTTCAAGTCTCCAAAGGGACACGAGAAGATTTCTCTCTCTTCATTTTATCATGGCACACTTTTGACGCTTTCAGGGTCGGGTTCTCATCACCCTATTGTTGTTCACCAAAATCAATTATTAAGTGACGTATAAAATACGACACACACATCTTAGGTCCTCAATACAATTATATATTGCATGTTATGCCATAGTGAGGACTACTAATGCTATCATCTGGACCGTCACTCCATTCCCCGACTAGTCCCAGCTATATTCTCATTTCCTGAAGAGAACAATAAAAGAAAGGGTGAGCTCAACTAGCCCAGTAAGAAATATTATGACTAAGATAATGCAGGATAAATTATCATTAGCCTTCAACAATGTTAAATTGATAAAATACAATAGACATCAAGTTTAACTGCAGCAGAACAAGCAATCCATTAGAAGAGTCAAGTAAAGAATAAAATCTACTATCTTCTATGATTTAAAAAGTTTTCATCAATTTTTATCGCTGAGACTCAGCTTAACAAATAAACCACATCATCGAATCATCCCTACACTATGGGCCAAGGATATTCATTAAATCATCAATGGTCATGATTATACCGAATAATCCCTGGTCATAATCATACCAAGTCCATCTCTGCACGTAAGCCAAAGATATATAATAATAAAACCAATAATCAACAATCCATCTTTGCACGTAAGCCAAAGATAACTTTCATCACCATATAAGCATGAGGATGATGACAATGATATAAGCATTAATCAAACGAAAATAAGGATAAATATTAAAGACTTTAAATTTATCCAAATAATATCCATTACTTAAATAACTCATAATCTAATATTGTTAATATTATAACAATATTTTAATCACTTTTTAAACTTATAAACAATTTATTTCAATTGTTTACACTTTACCACATAATGCATTTAATCATTCAAAAATGCCATACTCATAAGATTTCATCACCAATGATCAAATTCCTTATCAAAAATCTGCATATACCTTATATAGGATTTCCAAGTCATAAAATCCTATTTTCCAACTTTGTTACTTCACATAACATATTTAACTCATATGTTCGTAACTAAACTATTTTCATGAAAAATACCAAATCAATCCCAAAAATATTTCTTTTCTAGGATTTAGTAGAATATAGTCCCATAATGAACATATATTTTTTTCAGAATTTTTAAAATTCATTTACTATTTTTCAAAAATTAATTTCTAATTAATTCCTTATGAAATTAGCTACCTCAAGGTTAACTCCAGAAATTCCCAAATCTTGGCAAGATCTTACACATGTTAATGTGATATTCCAGTTTAAATTTCATGGTCATCGGAGTTATAGAACTCCAGTTATAGCGTTTTTCGTCGAAAAAACCTAAATATTGAAATGGTCATAATTTGCTCATTTTAAGTCGGAATGAGCTCATTTTTAGACAGGATGTTCTTTATAACATATAATTTCATGTCCCAAAAGGCCGGAATTTTTCTCACAAATTAAGTGGCCAAAACAGCCCTTTTAAAATTCTGGACAGTAGCTTTTTTGAAATTTGCAGCTTTTGACTCATTTGCTAAAATCAGTCCACACGAAAATCTACAATACCTTTTCCAGTGATTCCACTTGGATAAGTTATAAGATGTATCAAATGTATCAAAAATATATCAAATGTATCAAATATATCAAAAATGTATCAAATGTATCAAAAATGTATCAAATGTATCAAATATATCAAAAATGTATCAAATGTATCAAAATTGTATCAAATATATCAAAAATATATCAAAAATGTATCAAATGTATCAAATATATCAAAATGTATCAAATGTATCAAATGTATCAAAAATATATCAATTATCAAAATGTATCAAAATGTATCAAATGTATCAAAAATATATCAATTATCAAAAATTTATCAAATGTATCAAATATATCAAAATATATCAAATGTATCAAAATTGCATCAAATGTATCAAAAATATATCAAAAATGTATCAAATATATCAAAAATATATCAAAATGTATCAAATGTATCAAAAATATATCAATTATCAAAAATGTATCAAAAATGTATCAAATGTATCAAAAATATATCAAAAATATATCAATTATCAAAAATGTATCAAAATATATCAAAAATGTATCAAATGTATCAAAAATATATCAATTATCAAAAATGTATCAAATGTATCAAATATATCAAAAATGTATCAAATGTATCAAATGTATCAAAATTGTATCAAATGTATCAAAAATATATCAAATATATCAAAAATGTATCAAATGTATCAAAAATGTATTTCTCCATTAAAAATCATGACTCAAAGACATTAAGTAAACTTAAAAAATATAAAATACTCTAGCCATTTACTGACTCTTTACTTTAAAAAAAAAAAAAAAATCCAACCGGACAAGTTTCTTCCTAACATCCTTTGCTATTTTGTTTATTTTATTGTTTGTTGCTATTTTGTTTATTTTATTGTTTGTTGCTATTTTGTTTATTTTATTGTTTGTTGCTATCTTTATATAAAAATAGCAAATATTTTATAACCTATTTTATATCCTATTATAAAATAACAAATAAATAATATAAAATATTTTATAAAATAGCAAATAAAGAATTATAAAAATATTTGTTATTTTATAATAGGATATAAAATAGGATATTTTATAATTCTTTATACAAAATAGCATATATTTGCTCATCTAAAATTATATCCTATTTTATATGACGTTAACATATATTTGTTATTTTATATCATATATTTGTTATTTTATAATAGGATATAAAATAGGTTATAAATATTTGCTATTTTTATATAAAGAATTATAAACAATAAAATAAACAAAATAGCAACAAACAATAAAATAAACAAAATAAAAACAAACATATAAAATAAACAAAATAGCAAGGACAAGCTAAGAAATTGTCTCCTATTAATATTTTTTTTTTTTACACAAAAAGAGCTTGTATTTTTATAATTTTTTATTTGCTATTTTTATAAAAAATAAAGAATATAAAATATTTTATAACAAATAAAGAATATAAAATATTTGCTATTTTTATTTGCTTATTTGTTATAAAAATATTTTATAACAAATAAAGAATATAAAATATTTTTATAAAAATAGAAAATAAAAATTATAAAAATATATTTTTATAAAATAGGATATTATTTTTATTTGAATTATAATTCTTTATTTGTTATTAAATGAAAGAGTTATAAAAATAACAAATATTTTATTTGGAATAAAGAATAAAGAACTTGAAGAACTTGTGCAAGTAGTAAGAGGTTGTCTTAGGTTTGGATTTTTTTTTTTTACAAAGTAAGAGCTTGTAGCGGTATGGGAGTATTTTATAAAAAAAAGGCACAAACCAAGATCTGAAGTTGTGTCCGTTCGGGCATTATTTAATATTAAAATTTATTTTATTTCAATAAACCGACAACATGTTGACTATGGTGGGGTCCTCATATTAAAATAAAAGCTTCTGCAAGTTGTGTTAGGCTTGGTATATTTATGTTTCATCTCACCCTTCCAATAAGTTTATCAACTAGACAAAAAGGGGTGTTGCAGACAAGACTACAAAGAACCTTCTACATGGAATGGCTCTATATATATATATATATATATATATATATATATAGAAATTTGTGAATATAGATCTTGTGAATCTGAAACCTAAAATATGAATTAAAATTTTAAATTTGAATTTCGAGTACTCCAGTTCTCTCTCACTTATAAGCTCCATTGATTTGTCAAACAATTTCATATGAGTTTTAAAATTTTGATTTCGAATTATTTTGAATTTGGATTTGTGGCGTAGATGTTTGAGTTATTTTGAATTTGTTGATGGTATTAGCATCTGAATCTGAATCTCGATTTTAAGCTCATCATCGATGAAACCACCCACCGTAAGAAAGTCGTAGGTTGGCGCTTTGGTTGGGTTCTCGCAAGACCACCGTCAGAATCTGCCCGCTTTCTCACCACGCCGAGAATCGATCACCGGCGTCACCACCAAGGGTTCTGCGTCTGAGATGAGATTCGCTTCACGCTTAACTTTCCAATCAATGCTAAGATTTAACACCAAAATTTCTTCCATCGAGATCCGTAACTTCCTTAAACCTCTCTCGAGAAGATGATGTTTTTTTATTTTTTTTTCTTTCTTTTATTTGAAAATATAATAATAATAATAATAATAATAATAATAATAATAATAATAATAATCCCTCCATTTCAAAATATTAGATAATTTTATATTTTTAAAGTGAAATTAAAATTTTTAAAATTAAAAAAATATGAATCCATTAATTTATTTTATTATTAATTATTTATTTAATTTAATTTAATTATTTGTTATGTATATTAATTTGATTTATATTTTGATTAACTATTTGTTATAGAAATTGAGTATAATTTAATTTAATTATTATCCAATTTAGCTTCTCTCTCCTTGTCATGTGACACATAGATTTCCTAGTATTGCCACATCTTTTTTCTGTTAAATAGTTAGCAGACATAGACGATAAAATCACTTTTTGTAAATAACATATAGTTCAATGAGTTGATCGTAAAAAAATCAGTTCAATGATGTATTTATAAACTGAGATTCAATAGAGTGAGGAAACATGTATTTAACCCATATAGATACTTTGGATATGCATATGGATGAGTTTGAAGTAATTTTTTTATCATCAATTTTGGACCGATACAAATACGAATAATATTCGATGTGATAAGGATACAAATAATATTATCCGGATATAAATTTTTGAAGCAAATATCGGATATTTCAAACTCAATTTACAGCTATATAGATCCCAATTGAAGAATCAACTAATGAAGTCAGAATAATGGGACCTTAACGAACTTTCACCACAAATTATGTCTCCCCGAGCCATTGACGTAAGTGATTCAAAATTGTCATGCGATTACTTTTCAACGGCCAGGATCCATTGCATCCCACACTATAGCCAGTATTAAAAGAACATGTTACAAAACAATTCAAGAACAAGAGTTAGCCATGTTAATCAAACTTGTCATACTGGTGCTGTATCTTCTTCTATACACTCCTACATTATTAGCCTCTTCTAATTTTACCTTCAATGGCTTCCCATCCAAAAACCTGATGAGCCTCGACGGGGTAGCCAAATTCACACCAAACGGTCTCTTGAAGCTAACCAATACCACCACACAACAACAAGGCCATGCCTTTTACTCCAAAAAAATCCATTTCAACAAAAATGGATCAACTACTAGTAATTCATCAGTTTCCTCTTTCTCCACCACTTTCGTCTTCGCCATAATCTCCGAGTATCGGCCTATAAGCGGTCATGGAATGGCATTCGTGATTGCACCTACAAGAGGCTTTCCCAAAGCACTCTCTAACTATTATCTTGGTATTTTTAATGAAAATAACAATGGAAATGCCATCAACCATGTTTTTGCTGTGGAGCTGGATACTGTTCAAAACAATGAATTTAATGAAACCGATGGTAACCACGTTGCTATTGATGTTAATGGGTTGGTGTCTGTAATGTCAGAGCCTGCAGGTTATTATCAAGATATTAATTCTGAGTTTCAGAATTTGACACTTGCTAGTGGACAATCAATGCAAGTTTGGGTGGAATATGATTGCCTAGACAAGCAAATTAATGTCATATTAGCTCCAATAAATGTAGGTAAACCAAAGAAGCCACTCTTATCTTTGCATTATGATCTTTCTCCAATTATAAAGGATGAAATGTATGTGGGTTTTTCTTCTTCCACTGGTTCGGTTCCTACATCCCACTATGTTCTTGGATGGAGCTTTATGGTGAATGGCATGGCTAGACCGCTCGATCTGTCTAAACTTCCTAAGCTTCCTCCACTTGGACCCAAGGAGGAATCAAAATTTTTAACTATTGGGTTGCCTTTGATTTTGATATTTCTGATGTCAATAATAGTCTCGGCCATGATTTATTACATCAGGAGGAAGAGGACATTTGCAGAAATTCTTGAAGATTGGGAACTTGAATACGGACCTCACAGATTCAAGTACAAAGATTTGTATGTTGCCACTAAAGGGTTTAAAGACAAAGAGTTATTGGGGTCCGGAGGTTTTGGCAGGGTCTATAGAGGTGTGTTACCCTCCTCCAAAATTGAGGTTGCGGTAAAAAGGGTATCCCATGAATCAAGACAAGGAATGAGAGAATTTATCGCAGAAATTGTAAGTATTGGCAGACTTAGACATCGGAATATAGTACCACTCTTGGGGTATTGTCGGCGAAAAGATGAATTGCTTTTGGTTTATGACTATATGCCTAATGGAAGTTTGGACAAGGTCCTTCATGGCCAGTCAAGGTCCACCCTTAATTGGAGCCAGAGATTTCGAGTCATCAAAGGTGTAGCAGCAGGGCTTAATTATCTACATCAAGAGTGGGAACAAGTGGTGATTCATAGAGATGTGAAGGCAAGTAATGTTTTATTAGATGGTGAATTAAATGGAAGATTAGGCGACTTTGGGCTAGCAAGATTATATGATCATGGAACTGACCCTCAAACTACTCATGTTGTTGGAACTATTGGGTATTTAGCCCCTGAACATACTAGAACTGGAAAAGCCACGACTAACACCGACGTATATTCTTTTGGTGCCTTTTTGCTTGAGGTTGCTTGTGGCAGAAGGCCGATAGAGGTAAATGCGGGTCATGAAAATATAATTTTAGTCGATTGGGTGTTTTCTTGTTGGAATAAAGGTGAAATTGTTCAAGCAGTTGATCGTAAGCTGGGTGTTGATTATGTCGTAGAGGAAGTGGAGCTAGTGTTGAAGCTTGGCTTATTGTGCTCTAATTCAGAGCCTCAGGCTAGGCCGAGCATGCAGCAAGTAGTGCAGTATTTGGAAGGGTATGCACGTCTGCCAGAATTATCACCACATGGTATTTCTTCTGTTGGCATATCATTTGCACATCACCAAGGATTTGATGATTTTGGAATGTCTTATTCATCTTCTATGGAAAAGACATTTTCTCACGATTCCTCTGTGGCAGAATCCCTTCTATCTGGTGGGAGATGATTTAGAATCTCTTATAATTCTATATTTGGCAATCCCATACATTTTCAGTTTCATGAAATTAAAATTTAGCTAAAATTAGGCACTCAAATCCAATTCCAAGAATTGGAATTGAGTTAGGCATTAATGTGCATGTAACTTCAGTATTACAATATATTTGTCAAAACTTTCCTTATTGCCATATCAGTTATGCCACAAGAATGGAATGAGTTTGAGTTGAGTGAACCAGAATGGACAGAGGTAATCTTTGCAGATGTTATAATTTTCTTTTTGTTCTGATTACAACTTACATCTAGACTTTTGGAAGATGAGATGAATAAGTAATTATGTAGGGGATGTACATAGACTTGGTTGAATTAACAATACATAAGTACATAAAGTCGAATACTTTTTTTTTTAATATCTAATTCGGTTATTTGGATATCCGAATAATAGTATGTGCTATTGACGTCCTGATACTACAAAGAATTTTTGCACATTCGTAATTAAATTCATATTTCTACATAATTAAGGGAGTATTACATGGAGCAAAGGTTTATTAATGAGGCTTTTTCTAATTTAAATATTAATAAGTGTGCTATGGGTTTTTTAATTTAAATTTTAAATGGTATTTAAATTGTATATTTTATTGATTTCTCTATCACAGTATACAATACAAACATATAGTTGATAAATTTACAATTTATATTTCTATCCATTTAGTTAGGCATTAATATTAATGTACAAGTAGTATCAGTATTGCAATGTATTTGTCAAAACTTTTCTTATTTCGATATCAATTTTTCCACAAGCATGGAATGAGTTTGAGTTGAGTGAACCAGAAACTTAGACACAGAATGTGAAAATGGCTTCACATAAACAACTGAGTTGCTCATGTTTTTGTTTTTTTATACATACACCAGTACCAGTTCTGTTAAGAGCTTCTAATAATTTATTGATTTGTCAATGTCCAACTACTACTAAAAAAATAGTCATTTGTGATGATCAAAATCCATCACAAAAACTAGAAAAACCATCATAAAAAGTTTACGTAACTTTAGGGATCAAAGGTAATTTCTATTTATGGGCAATTTATTTCACTATATTAATTGTATGAAATGATACTTATAAGATTTGAACTATCCCCTCATTTGCAAACTAAATAGCGAGTATTACTACTACACCAAATCCCAAATCATGATTATAATTTTAAAACAAAATATTAAAGGAAATATATGTGAGTTGACTTATTAAATAAGATTACTTCCACATAAGATTTGGTGATTGTAATGGCAGTCACAAATACTCTATAATTATGACAAAATTAGTTATCACTGAGATCCATCATATATTTTTTTTTTTTGTGATGACTTGAAAATTCCATCACAAAATACCTTCTTTTGTAATTGCAAATAAAAGTCGTCAAAAAAATTGGCATAGCCATCATAAAATATTGTTTTGATTATTTATTACATTAAAATATTAGTGATAGCTTAAATGCAATTACGAAAAGGGTATATCTATAAGTGATGACTTAGTGCGTCGTCACAAAAAGAAAATTTATTTTGATTGAAAAATTTGGTGATTGACATGGCGGCCATCACAATTATAATACATTGATGACAAAATTAGTCATCACTAAAAGTCATCATATATACAATTATTTTGTGATTGTTTAAAAAGTTCATCACAAATTATTATCTTTTGTGATTGTTTATAAAAATTATCACAAAGTTCCGTCACGTATTCTTATTTTTCTAGTAATGAACAAACCACCTGGGACAGGAGTATAGGGTCGGGGGGGTGGGCTACATTGAGATTTTGGTTAAGCCTATGAAATTTTTACTTCACCCCTCAAACTTTATAAAAAGTATAATATGCGAGACCCCAAATTTTAAGAATAAAGATTTAAATTTCTCGAAATATTTTTTTAATATTATGGTGTGGATTTGATATAATGTTATAGTTGTGGGTAATATTTATAAATTTTACAAAGTATGCAAGTTGTTGTATTATATTCGATTGGTCGGGGAATATACTTTTTGTCGGGGAATATCCGTACGACGGTACAATCATTGGTGGACACCACAACAGAATTATTGTCGGATTGAGAAAATGACAAAAATATTTTTATGAAAATAACGGCGAAAGTTTTACCGTTAATACTGTTGAACTACCCGGTAGTAAAAGTACAATAATACGCGTGGTTGCATAGTAGCACACGGTATTGATTATTGATGCTTACGTAAGAAGTCACTCAGTTTTGTTCAATTATTGCTATAGTAATTGTTGCATAGTATCTCACGTTATTTGATTCAATTATTGTCAATATTTTGTATATTATTAAATCAATAATTGAGATAACAAAGTTATTAATATTATTATTTGCAATATTAACGATGTCTACAAGTTCTGCCAAGGAGAGGTTTGGTCACCTAATTGCACGCCAATAGAGAAAAATCCTTATTGGAAAGCTCCATCTTTCCTGAAAACGACCTGGTCGATTAATAGTGTGAATTATAATAATGATGATGAGTTTTGTTTTATTAGTATTATTAATGTAATAAAAGCGAGAAAAGCTTTTATATAAAAAATGTAATACTTTTATAAAGTTATTTGTTTTATTAGACTATAAATAGAATATATTATATTCTATTATGCATAGTATTTTGCATAGTAAAATCTTTTTATATAAAATAGAATACTTTTATAAAGTTATTTATTTTATTAGATTATAAATAAGATATATTATATTTTATTATGCGTAGTGTTGCATAGTGCTGCATAGTGTTTTGCATAATAATTTTTTTATATAAAATGAATACTTTTATAAAGTTATTTGTTTTATTAGATTTTAAATAAAATATATAAATATATATATATATATATATATATATATTATATTATATTGCATAGTATCCTTTCTATTTTTCTATAAATAGGATGCTTAGTTAGAATTGAAATCACGCCTTGGAAGTTCGGAGAATTCTTCTTCTATAATCTTGGCGTATTTCTTTAGAGTTTAAGAAAGCTTTGAGGCGTAGTGCAAGTTTTCTTCGATTATATCCTCATACTACCAATTCGGAATACTCTTCTTTTCTAAGGTAAAGGTATATTATTCTTTCGTATTCATGAAGAGAATTATTTTCTTTCAATACTAAAAGAGTTGTTATTCCATTCTTCATTATTATGTTGTAATAACTTTGCTTATCTGAAATCTGCATACATGGTGAAATTTTTCATTATTCCATTTTTCATTATTATGTTGGAATAATTTATTTATCTGATCTTAGTATACATGGTGAAATTCTTACATTATTCCATTCCTTATTATTATGTTGGAATAACATGTACATCAAATCTTGTATACATGATGAAATTCTTCTATTATTCCATTCTTTATTATTCTCGCCGAATATCATATGCGTGCGTTCGCATGACTGGTTCCATTCTTTATTATTACATTGGAATATCCTGTATGTGCGCGTTCTGCATGACACGTTTCCATTATTTATTATTACATTTAGAATATCCTCGTCCGGTCGCGGATTACGCATGACACAGTTCCATTATTTATTATTACATTGGGAATAACATGTACGTATGCGATCTATTGCATGCATAGTAAATCCTTCATTATTTCATTCTTTATTATTCATTGGAATAACTTTTATGCATGTGGATTACCACATGCATGGTGAATGATCCTTTGTATTCATTTCTTATTAAATTATGGAAATGATCTCAAGCTACGTGGATTACCGCATAATGCGGCGAAAATCCATTTACGCTTTCATATATTATTATACATACACGATTGGTTAAAGCTTTGGCTTCTATATACCTTGAAATTAGTGGAATATCCTGGATATTTGCACTTCATCCATTATCTTTTCGTGGAAATATTCTTCTGAGCATTCTTGAATTTTTCTCCACAAAGCAGTATCATGTTGACAATTTGGACATTATTGAGTTCAGGATAAATTAACTTATAAATTTTTAAAATTTATTCTTGAACTTGTTTTATTGAATTATTATGTCATTGTCATGATGAGTTATGTTGGTTATTATGTGAAAACATGAAAGTTTCTTAAAAATCACAAAGGGTTAAAAATTAGATTTTGATGAAAATGAAATATGAAATTCAATTAACCATATCTCCTATTATATTTTGAATTTTTGAGTGTGGTCAACTTTTAGAGTTAGATCTATGAGTTTTCTAACTTATCCAAGTGGAATCACTGAAAAAGGTGTTGTAAATTTTCGTGTGGACTGATTTTAGCAAAGGAATCAAAAACTGCAAAGTACCAAAAAGCTCTTGTCCGAGAAATTTAAAAGGGCATTTTCGGCCACTTAGTTTGTGAGAAAAATTCGCCTTTTTGGGACATGAAAATATATGGTATAAAGTACCTCCTGTCAAAAATGAGTTCATTCCACTTAAAATGAGCAAGTTATGATTATTTCAATATTTAGATTTTTCCGATTTAAAAATGCTATAACCAAGTCCTATAACTCAGATGACCATGAAATTTAAACTAGAAGCTCACATTAACATGTGTAAGATCCTCGCCAAGATTTGGGAATTTACGGAGTTAAACTTGAGGTAGCTAATTTCTTAAGGAATTAATTAGAAATTGATTTTTGAAAAATACTTAAGGGAGTTGAAAAATTATAAAAAAAATACTTGTTGTGTATGAAATATATGTATATATATTTTGGGCAAAGGATAGAAAAATAACAAGTTGATTTGGTAATTTTTCATGAAAATGGTTTAATTACTGAACATATGAATTAAATATGTTATGTGAAGTTGAAAAATTAGTAAATAGGATTTTATGGCTTGGGAATCCTATATAGGGTATATGCAGATTTTTGATAAGGGATTTGACCATTGGTGATGAAATCTTATGAGTATGGCATTTTTGAATAATTAAATGCATTATTTGGCAAAGTATAAACAATTGAAATAAATTATTTATAAGTTTAAGAAGTGATTAAAATAATATTATAATATTAATAATATTATATTATGAGTTTATTAAGTTATTGATGATATTTGGATAAATTTAAAGTCTTTAATATTTATCCTTATTTTCGTTTGATTAATGCTTATATCATTGTCATCATTCTCATGTTTATATTGTGATAAAAGTCATCTTTGGCTTACGTGCATAGATGGACTTGGTGTGATTATGACCAGGGATTATTCGATATAGTAATGACCGTAATGTGACGAATGATGTGGTAAAAATCCTTAGTGGCCTGTAGTGCATTGATGGACAGTTTTTGGTATGATTATGACCAGGGATTATTCGGTATAGTCATGACCATTGATAATTTAATGAATATCCTTGGCCCGTAAAGCAGAGATGACTCGATGATGTGGTTTATTTATTAAACTGAGTCTCAGCGATAAAAATTGATGAAAATATTTTAAATCATAGAAGATAGTAGATATCATGCTCTACTTAACTCTTAAATGGATTCTTGATTCATTGCAGTTAAACTTGATGTCTATTGTATTTTATCGCTTTAACATTGTTGAAGACTAATGATAATTTATTCGCATTATCTTAGTCATAATATTTCTTATTGGGCTAGTTGAGCTCACCCTTTCTTTCAATGTTCTCTTCAGAAATGAGGCCGTAGGGAATGACTAGTCGGGGAGCGGGTGGCGGTCGATGATAGTATTAGTAGTCCTCACTATTCATTAAATAGTGTGACAATAAATGTATTGAGGACTCCTTTGAGTGTGGATATTGTCTAGATAACAATATTCTTATTAAAACTCTAAATTTATGTTTTGTCGTATTTTACACGACTGTTGTATAATTAGTTTGTATTTGTATTCAGTACCTTGTATCTGGCGATCCAAGATGGGTGATGTATACCTGTTTTAGGGGCTTCACATAATATATATAGGGTTATATGTATATACACAGTTGTGTAGTACATAGTCGTACTATGACGGCGGATTTTTTGGGTTATAGCAACGTTTCAACCGTAGCCATAGACCAGAACGGTTGAACCGTTGTCATAGCCCAAAAAAATCGTCGCCACAGGCGACTTTGTATTATAGTATATACATTTTTTCCATATAAATTGATACTCTTTTCAAAAATTATAAGAATGTACTTCTATTCCAAATATAATAGTTATTATTGTTGGAATAATCTCATATCTGATAAATTCAAGAGTGTAAATAGATGTCAACATAAGTTGCTAAGTTATTTGTCAAAGAAATTTTATCAATGAAATCTTACACGTTTATGTTTTCAATTCATTTCATGGCTTGTACTATCTATATCAAGAGTTTTGGGAGAAGAGATGATCAATTATATATATATAGTTGTAGTAGATGCATTACAGGTCTCTATGATGATCCCAAAAAATCGCTTGTATAGGCGAATTGTGTACTACACAACTGTGTATATATATTTTTTCAATATATATATATATATATATATATATGGACGGAATGTGAGAATTAAATAATGAGTAATATTATAAACACAAACTTTATACAAAAAATTGTGTAAAAACAGTATAAAAAAGGATAGAAAATAGGAAGTGAGACTTGTAGTTGAATGTTTTATACATTTTTATTAGTAAATAATGAGTTCTGTCGTCTATGCACAACTTTTTGCGTATAATTTCTACACATGGTATTATTTTTAAGTAATTATGTAGGGGACTACATATCCGAAAAGTGGGTTTTTAATTTTGAAATTCAAACTTAATAGACTTTGTTCATAATCAATTATTACATATATATTTTTGGTTATTGAAGCATTCTTAATCATTTCTCACATTATATTTTAACATTCTTCTCAATATTAAATTTTCTTAATAAATTGATTTAATTTTAGTATTTTACTTCCTACAAGGTTATAGGTTTGAATTTACAAGAGATTTTAAAATTAATCAAAGCATTAGAAAATAATTGTTTTCCTAGATTTCTCCTTAAGCCTTAATATTTGTCTCCATTATATTAACTCTTAGGCTCTTTCGATTTCAACACTCTCTCTCAATCTCAAGTTAAAGTGTGTGAAGTTGAAGCAATATTTTCAAGACATGGGTCATGTTAATGCCAAGATTCGTCCACACGTCTCAATCACCAAAAGCGCGTCCAATACTGCACTGAAACGGTAAGCACACCAAAAGCTTGACGGCTTGTGCCATCGGAGGATAACTCCGGTGTGAGAATAAGTACAGGATGAATAAGATTTAACAATGGAGGCAAAAAGCTTTAGTGCTGAAAAATAATAATGAGTTGTGTGTACCTTTAAAATCAATGCAAAACCTTGTATTTATAATGATCTCACCACTTTGTCAGAGTCCTTCCCCGAATTGGATTAGGGTTCTCCACCGGGTACGATTTCTTAATGGGATTATATACGATCTCTTAAAAATAAGGAAGTTAATTCAAACTCTAACATCCCTTTCCTGATTTATAAACCAAATATAATTAGGAATCTTTGATTTCTTAAAATACTCCAACTGCTAATTAATGTTTTGTTAGATGGTGAATTAAATGGAAAATTGGGCGAGTTTGAGCTTATAGGATTGTATGATCCTGGAACATACCCTCAACATGTAGGGGATTGTATGTTTGTAGGATTGTTTGATTGTATGTTTGGAACTACTAATTAATGTTTTGTTAGATGGTGATTGGGATTGTATGTTTTGTATGATTGTATGGGATGTTGGAACTCTCGGGTTATTGTTTCAACATGTTGTTGGAACCACAGTCAGAGCATCAACGAAAAGTTCTAATTTTTGGTTATACTAAGGAGGAGGATTGCGTATTTATCGAAGCAAGTTCCAAGTGGTTAGTGTGTGATGATAGCGATAAAGATGATGTGGTTCAGGATTTTAAGGAGGAAAAATGTCATCAAAGTCAATTGAAGAGCCAGGAAGAAGATGATCCAGTTATCACTAAGGAGAGAGATCATGAGGGATTTCTGGCGAAACTTGAAGTTCCAAACCTACAAATTCAAATGTGCAATCAATTGAAACATGATAAGGTAAACTCTCTTCCTCAAAGTGATATTTCATCTCCTAGCTTTACCGTCAACACTGCATTAGGGATTTCAACAAATGAAAGTAAGTTTCTTATCGCGGCTAAGGTGTTTGACGAAAATTCTAAACGAAATGGATACACTGTTACCCTTAACTCCAAACCTCCTGATGAGTATGGTCTATTTATACATAGTGGGACACCAATAAAACTCAAATTGGATCCTCGAACGGGGACATTTAACACTTGCCCAAAAAATTGGCTTGGTTATTTGTATGTTATAACTAATCAATATTTGCCAAAGTACACTGATAGTGGAGGTGAGACTGAAATTCCAATGAGTGTTATTTGTGGGTTAACTAAGAAATCAAAGGAGCATATTGTTGATTTCAAAGATGTTACTGATAAATTGGTATTTGTTGAAACCATGATTGTTGGGGAAGGATACACAAATCACAAATTGGGTGCAGGTATAGAGATCAACAATTTAGAGGTTCATATTGTATACATCCGGGACAAAAGTTATGATAAACCAGAGCTTGTTAAGGATTCTCACCATGAAATTCTTTCAAACATTCTTGGAAGCAAAAAGTTGTTTCAGGATCAATTACATGCATTTCTGATACATGGATTTTTGGGTTTCTTTGCATTATTGATTCCATCTCAAGCTAAACTAATTTCAGGTTTTCCAGGAGTTATTTGTGTAGTTCCTAATAAAATTTTAAGTTTGCACATGACTAGAAGTTGGAATTTTCTGCTAGTACAGTCTCATTTAATGAACGAAATTCTTTCAAAGAGTCAATCAGGAGTTGGAACTATCACCAGTGTCTTGGATACTGGAATATGGCCTAAATCCAAGAGCTTCATAGATGATGGAATGGAAGATGTTCCCTCTACTTGGAGGGGAATATGCCAAGAAGGAGAAGAATTCAATCATTCAAATTGCAATAGGAAAATTATTGGTGTGCATTGGTACATTAAAGGATATGAAGCTGAATTTAGACAGATGAACACAAGTAATGGGGTTGAATTTTTATATCCCCGAGATGCAGCAGACCACAGTACACACACTTCATCTACTGCAATTTTGGAGCCTTGGTGGAAAATGTAAGCTTTATGGGGCTAGCTCAAGGATTGATCAGAAGTGGTGCTCCATTGGCCTATTTAGATGTATTCAAAGTACATGTTGGAGAACATCAACAAGGAATGTTGCAGTTGGTAACTATTAGCAAGCATGTTAATCATCACATGTAAGAACCCAACTTATTATAAATAAAATTGAATTTTCTTCTATTCATTATTCTAAATTAATAAGGTGTTAATATGATATAATGCTTTGGTTAAGGGTGAAATGTGAAAATTTTATAAAATAAACAAGTGGTTATAGAATATTCATTTCTGTTGGGGAATATTCGTTTGGTCGTGGAATATTCTTGTTGTCGGGGAATATTCATTATGTTTCAGCAAAATGACCATTTAGGGCCCATAACGGAAAACGGTTGGATGAAGAAAAAGCGGCAAAGTATGAGTTTTTATATAAATAGCAGTAGTAGTTATTCAAGTAATTAACCTCGTTAGAATACTTGGTTGGTTAAAAATATAGTAATATGCGTTGGGTGCACAATAGCACACCAGTATTGCAGATGATTTTGAATTATTGATCCTTACGTGAAGGCCACTACTCAATAATTGTTACGATAATTCTTATTCAATATTTTATTTTATTGATTCAATAATTCTTTGCGTTGATATTTTATATTATTGTTATTTCAATAATTGTCACTGCATAGTATTTCCCATTATCAGATCAATAATTCATATTATTTGAACAATATTACTAGATGGCATTATTGGCAATGTCTAGAAAGTTCTGTCAAGGAGAGGTTTGGTCACCTAATTGCGCGCCAGTAAGGAGAAACCCCATCTTTCCTGGGAACTGTCTGGTTGTCATTATTGTGATTCTGTAATATTATTTGTGAATAATTAATTATTGATAAGAAAATATTTATTTGATGCGGATATAAATGATGGATTTATTTATTTTATGTGGTTATAATTGAAGGAATTAATGTTGAGGTGTTCTATCAGTATTTTTGTAGGAATGGAGGTATTAAAAATCAAATCAGTTGAGTATACATATATAAGTTGAGTATATGTCCACAAATTTTGAACCGTTAAAAATGAACGTATGATTTGTTATGAATTTTAAGAGGTTACTGATTCAGAAATTAGGTTTATAAATGATTTTGGTGGAAAATTCTAGAATTGAGTGGGCCCCACTTTGTGGTTGGTGAAAAATTGTCTTTGAATTTTATTTCAAATGTGGTGGGTGGCAATAGTAGCGAGTAAAGCCATCAGTAAGAGTCAAGTCCGCTTTGCTTGACGTCTTAACATTTTTCTATAAATAGAGGCCTAAGTTAGAATTGAAAATCACACCAGAAACATAAGCTTTCTCTCTTTCTCTCTTTATATTATCGAGCGTATTTTGTGAGTATTTAGATACTTTGAGAGTTGTTGTTCAATTACAGGTTTATGCAAAGATCACTTGACCTTTCATTCCAAAGCACTCGCTTCTTTGAGGTGGGATGTTATTTTCTTCTTAAATGATATTATTTTATTCAATATCATTATGCTTAAAAATATTGGTTTGAACTTTTAATCAAATTTGGAACTTTTTGTGTCAGGGTTACTATTCACGATATCTAAGACTATTCACGTATGCTGCACTATTCACGAATACATCACTATTCACCTAAAAATAAAATTTTTTCTTTTGTCCAAGATGTCTATTATGGTTACTATTTTGATTGTATCCATATTTTGATCTTTATTTTTGAATTCTCGCTTCAAATTGGTTATTATGAAGTATTAGTGATCTTGGATAAACCGTAAATACCTAATCCCTAATATTTGTCCTTCCGTCTCAATCGGATTCGCTTCTCTAAAATATTTTTCATCATCCTCGATCCTTAATGATGATATTATTGAATATCTTTGGCACCGTAGTACAAAGATGAATGATTAATCGATTAATATCTTTGGCCCGTAGTGCGAAGATGAAACAGTGTGTGAGATGAACACTGACCAACTGGTGATACAAATGAATATCTTTGGCCTATATTGCAAAGATGAATATTCGATTAAAGATGTATATTGATTGTTGTTACAAGGATAAAATATTGATGATGGACTTTTAAATCTTAGAAGATAGTAGAACTCATTCTCTACTTGACTCTTCTAATGGATTGATGTTTCCGCTGCAGTTTTGATCTAAAACTTGTTGTCTATTATGTTTTATCAGATTTTTCCCCGTTGAAGACTAATGATAATTTATTGTATATTATCTTAGTCATAATATTCTTTACTAGGCTAGTTGAGCTCACCCTTTTCCTTTTTATTCCATTTTTCTTCTCAGGAGGTGAGAACATAGCAGGATCGAGTCGGGGTATGGAATGATGGTTCTAGAAAGATGTTTTAGCAGTCCTCACTATTTCTGTAAAATAGTGTATAAATAATTGTAATGAGGACTTATTTGAGTGTTGATATTGTCTAGAAGACAATATTTGTATTTAAACTCACAGTATGTGTTATCGTATTTTGCACGACAATTGTATTATTGAAGTTGTAGTTTGCTTTTGCATTACATGTATTTGGCAACTCGGAATGGGTGTTGTATACCTATTTTGGGGGCGCCACAGTTAGTATCGTAGCTTAGGGATATGGTCTCCAAGGAGATCGGGAATAGAACTAGGAGGGAGAGATGAGTAAATCCTTCGCTAGTGTGTCCTATCTAAGCTTATTTGTTGATTGGTCATAATATAGGGATATTATGTGATATGTTAATTTGTTTAATTAACCCTTGTTTTATGGAAGTATTTAAGAATGGCTGCTGAGAACATTAACAATAGAGTGTATAAGACTGTGGAACAACCTTTAGTCACAAACCAAGAGAACGTGCAACAGGAAGGCAATATTCTTCCTGTAACAACGCTACCGAGCAAACGATGAATGATGGAATGTTTAGGAGCTTTTTAGAGTTCATGCAAAATCAGACGAGGGAGACTCGTGTATAAAATACGGGTGAAACTGATAGCAACGCGCGGTCTTTCACAGCCAAGCAGTTCAAGGAGTTGGGACCACCAGATTTCTTGGAAAAGCCCGATCCGATTAAGGCGGAAACGTGGGTCAAGCAAATTACCAAGATATTCGATGTCTTGGGATGCACGGAGGAACAGAAGGTTCCATTCGCCACATTTATATTTTGTGGTGAGGCAGATTACTGGTGGGAATCTGTGAAGCGTACCCAACCAGCAGCACTCAACATGTCTTGGGAAAGATTTCAGAAACTGTTCAATGACAAGTACTTTCCTGAAAGTATTCGTCATATGAAGAAGGTAGAGTGTAAGACCCTAACTTTTATGAATAAAGATGAATTTTCTATAAATATCATTTTTAAATATTATGGAATGAATTTGATATAATGTTATAGTTGTGGGTAATATTTAGAAATTTTGTAAAGTACGCAAGTTGTTTATAATATTCGATTAGTCGGGGAATATTTGTTTTAATAGGGAATATTCGTACGATGGCATAATCATTAGTGGACCCCTATTAATCGGAAAGTATTGTCGGATTGAGAAAACGACAAAAAAATATTTTATAAAAATAACGACGGAAAGTTTTACTGTTAATCTGTTGAAACATCCAATGTTAAAAGTATAGAATACGCTGCATTGGTTAAGTAGTAGCATTACCAGTATTGATTATTGATGCTTACATGAGAAGTCACTCAATTTTGTTCAATTATTGCTTGAAGAATTGTTTGCGTATATCTCACGTTATTTAATTCAATTATTGTCAATATTTTATATATTATTAAATCAATAATTGAGATAACAAAGTTGTTAATATTATTATTTGCATTATTAACGATGTCTAGAAGTTCTGCCAGGAGAGGTTTGGTCACCTAATTGCACGCCAATAGGGAGAAATTCTTATTGGAAAGCCCCCTCTTTCCTGGAGAACGACCTGATCGATTAATAGTGTGAATTATGATAATGATGATGAAGTTTTGTTTTATTAGTATTATTAATGTAATAAAACAGAAAAGCTTTTTATATAAAACAAAATACTTTTATAAAGTTATTCGTTTTATTAGGCTAATAGTAAAATCTTTTTATATAAAAGAGAATACTTTTATAAAGTTATCTGTTTCATTAAACAATAATTAGAATATATTGTATTTTATTATGTATAGTGTTTGCATAGTGCCTGCATAGTATTTGCATAGTAAAATCTTTTTATAAAAAACAGAATACTTTTATAAAGTTATTAGTTTTATTAGATTATAAATAGAATATATTATATTTTATTGTAAACCAATCCTGATCGTCTCGCTTAAAAAGTAAATCAATCTGGACCGTTCATGGAATGGTTACTATTCAGTCCATTTTTCTATAAATAGAAGCTCATTCCTTCATTATTTCTTACGAATTCACTGAAACTCTAGAGAGAAAAACCGTAGAGAGAATTCTTCTTCTATAATCTTAAGCGTATTTCTTTAGCGTTTAAGAAAGCTTTGAAGCGTAGTGCAAGTTTCTTCAAGTATATCCCCGCCTCTACCGTTGAGTACTCTTCTTTATAACGTAAGGGTATTTTTTTTTCATATTCATGAAGAGAACTTCATTATTCCATTCTTTATTATTCTATTGAATAACTCAGTACGCTGGCCTACCCTATACTTGGTGAAATTCTTCTCGTTATTCCATTATTTATTATTCTGCTTGGAACATCCTCGCTTGCAAGTGAATTTCGCTTAACTCGGTTCCGTTATTTATTATTACGTTGGAATAACTCGCTCATGCTGGCACCGCATGCATGGTGATTTCGCTGTTATTCCATTCTTTATTATTCATTGGAATATCCTCGCTTGCGTATATTACGCTTTGACTGGTTTCGTTATTTATTATTACGTTGGAATAACTTTGTTTATGCCAAGTACTGCATGCATGGTGATTTCTTTTGTTATTCCATTCTTTATTATAATCAGTTGGTTAAAGTTTTGACTTCTATACTCCATGAAATTAGTGGAATATCCTTGATATTTGCGCTTCATCCAGTATCTTTTCATAGAAATATTCTTTTGAGCATTCTTGAATTTTACTCTACAAAGAAGTATCATGTTGACAATTTGGATGTTATTAGTTTCTGAATAAATTAATTCTTGAACTTGTTTTATTGAACTCTTATGTGAAACTCTAGATTTTATGAATAAAGATTTAAATTTCTCGAAATATTTTTTTAAAATTTATGGTGTGGATTTGATATAATGTTATAGTTATGGTTAGTATTTATAAATTTTGCAAAGTATGCAAGTTGTTTATAATATTCGATTGGTCGGGGAATATTCATTTTAACTGGGAATATTCGTACGACGGCACAATCATTGGTGGACCCCACAACGAAATTAGTGTCGAATTGAGAAAACGACAAAAAAAATATTTTATGAAAATAACGACGGAAGTTTTACCGTTAACTGTTGAAACACCCAATGTTAAAAGTACAGGAATATGCGTGATTGCATAGTAGCACACGGTATTGATTATTGATGCTTACGTGAGAAGTCACTCAGTTTTGTTCAATTATTGCTTCATAATTCTTTGATAAGTATCTCACGTTATTTGATTCAATTATTGTCGATATTTTATATATTATTAAATCAATAATTGAGATAACAAAGTTGTAAATATTATTATTTGCATTATTAACGATGTCTAGAAGTTCTGCCAAGGAGAGGTTTGGTCACCTAATTGCGCGCCAATAGGGAGAAATCCTTATTGGAAAGCCCCCTCTTTCCTGAGAAGAACCTGGTCGATTAATAGTGTGAATTATGATAATGATGATGAAGTTTTATTTTATTAGTATTATTAATTTAATAAAACAGAAAAGCTTTTTATATAAAACAAAATCCTTTTATAAAGTTATTCGTTTTATTAGGCTAATAGTAAAATCTTTTTATATAAAACAGAATAATTTTATAAAGTTATATGTTTTATTAGACAATAATTAGAATATATTATATTTTATTATGCATAGTGTCTGCATAGTATTTTGCATAGTAAAATCTTTTTATATAAAACCTAATACTTTTATAAAGTTATTCGTTTTATTAGATTATAAATAGAATATATTATATTTTATTGTAAACCAATCTGGACCGTCCGTTTAAAAGTAAATTAATCTGGACCGTTCATGGATTGGTTACTATTCAGTCCATTCTTCTATAAATTGAAGCTCATTCCTTCATTATTTCTTACGAATTCACTACAACTCTAGAGAAGCGAAAGAGAGATTAAATCTTCTATAATCTTAAGCGTATTTCTTTAGCGTTTAAGAAAGCTTTGAGCGTAGTGCAAGTTTCTTCAAGTATATCCCCGCCTTACTGTCGGAGTACTCTTCTTTATAAGGTAAGGGGTATTATTATTTTTCATATTCATGAAGAGAACCTCTGTTATTCCATTCTTTATTATTCTGTTGGAATATCCTGGCGGTGCGAATTTCGCTTGACCTGGTTCCGTTATTTATTATTCTGTTGGAATAACCTGTCTATGCGAAGTACCGCATGCATGGTGATTTCTATTGTTATTCCATTCTTTATTATTATGTTAGAATATCACATGGGTTAAGTATTACGCTTTGACTGGTTTCGTTTATTTATTATTACATTAGAATAACTTTGTCTATCTGATACCGCATGCATGGTGATTTCTTTTGTTATTCCATTCTTTATTATAATCAGCTTGGTTAAAGTTTTGACTTCTATACTCCATGAAATTAATGGAATATCCTTGATATTTAAGCTTCATCCAAAGATCTTTTCATGGAAATATTCTTCCGAGCATTCTTAAATTTTACTCTATAAAGAAGTATCATGTTGACAATTTGGATGTTATTAGCTCTGAATAAATTAATTCTTGAACTTGTTTTATTGAATTCTTATATCATTGTCATCATCCTCATGTTTATATTTTTTTAAAAGTCATCTCATGGCCTTTAGTGCATAGATAGACTTGGTATGATTATGACCGTGGATTATTCGGTATAATCATGGTAGTAATGTTACAAATGATGTGGTAAAAGTCCTCATTGGCCCGTAGTGCATTGATGGATAGTTGTTGGCATGATTATGACCATTGATGAATACACGAATATCCTTGGCCGTAGTGCATGGATAATTTGTGGTTGTGATACTAATGAATATCCTTGGCCGTAGTGCAGGGATGATGTGCTTTATTTATTAAGATGAGTCCCAGCGATAAAAGTGATGAAAACCTTTAAAATCATAAAAGATAGTAGATTTTATTCTCTACTTGACTCTTTTAATGGATTGTATGTTCCACTGCAGTTAAACTTGATATCTATTGTATTTTATTAGTTTAACATTGTTGAAGACTAATGATAATTTATTTTGCATTATCTTAGTCATAATATTTCTTACTGGGCTAGTTGAGCTCACCCTTTCTTTCATTGTTCTCTTGAGAAATGAGAGCGTGGCCAAAACTAATCGGGGAGCAAGTGACGGTCGGATGATAGTATTAGTAGTCCTCACTATTACATTAAATAGTGTGACAATAAATGTAATGAGGACTTATTCTGAGAGTGGATATTGTCTAGAAGACAATATTTGTATTAAAACTCTCAGTTTATGTTTTGTCGTATTTTACACGACAGTTGTATTATTAAGTTGTATTTGTATTTTTGTACCATTTATTTGGCGACTCATAATAGGTGATGTATACCTATTTTGGGGGCGTCACAGTTGGTATCATTGTCATCCTCCTCATGTTTATATTTTTTTTGAAAGTCATATGTGGCCTGTAGTGCATAGATGGACTTGGTATGATTATAACCAGGGATTATTTGGTATAATCATGACCGTAATGTTAAAAATGATGTGGTAAAAGTCCTCATTGGCTCGTAGTGCATTGATGGACAGTTGTGGACATGATCATGAACATTAATGAATACACGAATATCCTTGGCCCGTAGTGCATGGATAATTTGTGGTTGTGATACTAATGAATATCCTTGGTCGTAGTGCAGGGATGATGTGGTTTATTTATTAAGCTGAGTCCCAGCGATAAAAGTGATGAAAAACCTTTTAAATCATAAAAGATAGTAGATTTTATTCTCTACTTGACTCTTTTAATGGATTGTATGTTCCACTGCAGTTAAACTTGATGTCTATTGTATTTTATTAGTTTAACATTGTTGAAGACTAATGATAATTTATTCTGCATTATCTTAGTCATAATATTTATTCACCCTTTCTTTCACCGTTTCTCTTGAAAATGAGAACGCAAATGGGACTAGTCGGGGGCAGAGTGACTATTCCAGATAATAGTATTAGTAGTCCTCACTATTCTGTTAAATAGTGTGACAATAAATGTAATGAGGACTTATTCTGAGAGTAGATATTGTCTAGAAGACAATATTTGTATTAAAACTCACAGCTCTCTTGTTGTATATTAAAGATTGTATTTGTATTCTATACCATGTATTTGGCGACTCAGAATAGGTGATGTATACCTATTTTGGGGGTGTCACATAGAGTTTATTAGATTGGAACAGAACAACATGACGGTGTCTCAGTACGAGGCGAAGTTCGCGGAGTTCTCCAGGTTTGCACCTCATTTGGTAGAAAATGAGGAACGTATGACGCGGATGTTTCTAAGAGGTCTAAAATCTGAGATTGTATTTGTATTCTGTACCATGTATTTGGCGACTCAGAATAGGTGATGTATACCTATTTTGGGGGCGTCACAGTTTGTATAAAAGCTTAGGGATATGATCCTGGTGAGATGTGAGACAAGAACTAGGAGGGAGGACGGGAATTACTTGCTAGTATGACTTACTTAAGTTTATTTGGTATTTAATTGGTCGGTCAGAGTATAGGGATAATATGTGATATGTTAATTAACCCTTGTTTTGTGGCAGTATTTGAAAATGGCATCCGAGAATGTTGATAACATCAATGGAGCACAGGAGACAGTTGAGTCTCCACAGATCAATAATCTGGACAATGTGCATCAGGAAGGAGACAATCCTCATGCAAACAACAACACTGACCAAATGATGAACGATGGAATATTCAGAGGCTTTCTACAATTAATGCAAGATCGTGCAAGAGAGACTCTGTCAAAAATGCGGTAGAAACACCGGCAACTCTCGACAATCACCGCTTAGCGCTTCAAGGAACCTGGTACCACCGAGTTTTTGGAGAGCCAAAATCACTTAAGGCGAGAGGCGTGGATAAAGCGAGATCCGCAAGATATTTGATGTATTGGGATGCTCGAGGAGCAAAGGTTCCTTTTTCCACCTTCATGTTGCGTGCGGTGATTCTGGGTGGGAATCAGAAACGCGTCAACTCGCCTGCCGTCTTGAGATGACTTGGGAGAAGTTCCAAGAATTGTTCAACGACAAGTACTTTCCCGAAAGTATTCGTCACATGAAAGAGGTAGAGTTCATTAAGTTGGAGCAAAACAACATGGCCGTGTCGCAAAGACGAAGCCAAGTTTACCGAAAGTTATCCGGTTTTGCGTCCCCCATTTGGTTGATAATGAGGAGAGAATGACGCTAATGTTTCTAAGAGGTTTGAAACCCGAGATACGCCAATATCTTATCTCTCATAAACTGTATTTGTATTCAGATGTTGTTAATAGGGCTTAGTTATTGGAGCGCGATAATGAGTCAACCCAACCAAAAGAGAGCAGCCGGCAAAATGATAATACCAAAGGAGAAACGATCCATCAAGCGGTGGCAACAAGCGTGGAGGGAATCAACAGGCCAGAAATGGTAACCACTTCGGTGGTAATCATGGCCAAAATAATAAGAATGGACATTTCAAAAAGAGGATATTCAACAATGATGGAAAGACGTCAGCACCAGCAACTGTTGTTAAGTAAGGAGAACGACCCCCTATTATATGCTTCAAATGCGGAGGGGAGGGACACATCAGTCCAAACTGCGCGATGCCGTCCAAAGCATGTTATAATTGTGGAAGAAAAGGTCACCTAGCCCGATTTTGTCGTTCACCAAAAACAAGTTCAGATAGGATAGAGGCACCAAAGGACGTCCCAGAAAATTGAAAGCCAGTAGTGCAAGGGATAGCGTTTGTCGTGACCTCCCAGAAAGCAAGAAACCCGAACGAGGTCATCACGGGTAAGCTTATCATAAACTCTAGCGAAGTATATACCTTATTTGATACCGGGTCTACCCATTCTTTTATTTCTCCTACTTGAGCTCAACGTTTAAATTTGACTACGGAGAAATTAGACTTTGACTTGTCTGTTTAAACTCCGTTGGGAGAAACCTTCATTACATCCACTGTTTATAAGTCTTGTTTGGTTCAAATTGGTACCCTCACATTACCTGTCGATCTTATTTCATTGAAAATACTTGCATTTGACGTAATTCTAGGGATTGATTGGTTAACCACTCATCATGCAAAAATTGATTATTTTCGTAACCAAACCATTAAAATCAATCACTGTCATCTCAAGCCATAAAGCTATTCGTTTATTGAAAAATGGATGTCAAGCTTTCTTAGCTCATGTCACGGATCTAAACAAAAATACGTCAGTTTTAAATGATATTTCTATTGTTAATGAATTTCTTGACGTATTCCCTGAAGAACTTCCTGGCCTACCCCCAGAGCGAGAAATTGAATTTTGTATTGACCTTGAACCCGGTACAAAACCTATTTCCAAAGCCCCATATCGAATGGCTCCTATTGAACTTCAGGAGTTAAAGACCCAACTGCAGGAATTGTTAGACATCGGTTTTATTCGTCCTAGTACTTCTCCTTGGGGTGCTCCTGTTCTATTCGTGAAGAAGAAAGATGGGAGTATGCGACTTTGTATTGATTATCGGGAGTTGAATCATGTCACCATCAAAAATAGGTACCCATTGCCACGTATTGATGACCTGTTTGACCAAATTAAGGAGCCAAATTCTTTTCAAAGATTGATCTTACGTTAGGATATCACCAATTGAAGATTAGAACCGATGATATTCCAAAGACGGCTTTCAGAACTCGGTACGGGCATTATAAATTCCTAGTTATGTCTTTTGGACTAACTAATGCTCCTGCTGCCTTCATGGATATGATGAACCGAGTATTTAAGGAATATTTGGATCACTTTGTGGTCATCTTTATTGATGACATCCTTATTTATTCCAAAAGCCGTGAGGATCATGAGCAACACTTGAGGCTGATACTCCAAAAGCTTCGTGAATATAAGCTTTATGCTAAGTTAAAGAAATGCGAGTTCTGGTTTGAGGAAGTAGCATTCCTTGGGCACGTAGTATCAAGTTATGGAATATCTGTTGACCCAGCAAATATTGAAGCTATTCAAAGCTGGGAGCAACCTAAATCGATGAATCAAATGACGTAGCTTTCTCGGCTTTAATTTGGTTATTATCGGAGATTCAGTAGAAGGTTTTCTCGAATCGCTACTCCTTAACTCACCGACTCGAAAGATACAAAATTCGGTTGGAACAAGGAATGTGAGAAAAGTTTTCAAGAACTCAAGAGAAGACTCATTTCAGCACCTGTTCTGACAATACCAACTGGCTCGGAAGGATTTGTCATCTACAGTGATGCTTCAGGCAAAGGGTTAGGATGTGTTCTCATGCAACATGGGAAAGTCATAGCCTATGCCTCTCGACAACTCAAAGAATATGAGAGGAATTATCCTACTCATGATCTAGAGTTAGCGATTTGTTATCTTCGCACTTAAAATTTGGAGGCATTACTTGTATGGGGAGAAAGTGGAGATCTTTACGGATCATAAAAGCCTCAAATATTTCTTCACTCAAAAGGAACTCAACATGCGACAGTGACTTTGGCTTGAACTGTTGAAAGATTATGATCATACCATTCAATACCATCTTGGAAAAGCGAATACATGGTAGGCGGCGCATTGAGTGAAGATCATATCTGATCTGAGTGCGATATTGTCAACGCAAAGGCCCGTTTTGTATGACTTGCAAAGGATGGAGATAGAGATAAAGACTCCAGGAACCCAAGTGATGATGGCGAATATACAAGTGGAACTGACTTTAATCGATAAAGTTAAAGTTGCTCAAGCTACAGACCTGGAGCTGATGCGTATGAGGAAGAAAGTACAAGAAGGTGCTATGCCGGAAGCAAGAATCGATGAAGAAGGAATACTTCAAGTCAACTCCAGACTTTGTGTTCCTAATGACCCTGATTTAAAGTATAAAATCATGATGGAGGCGCACAACACACCATTTGCAATCCATCCTGGGAGTACTAAAATGTATCATGATCTTCGACATACATTTTGGTGGGGCAATATGAAGAGAGATATAGCGCTATTTATCTCAAGGTGTATAACTTATCAACGATTCAAGGCGGAACATCAAGTACCAAAAGGTCCATTGCAACCACTTGAAATTCCAGAATGGAAGTGGGAGCACATTACCATGGATTTCATTACTGGTCTTCCCAAAGTTTCTCAAGGTATAGATGCAATTTGGGTCATTGTTGATAGATTGACCAAGTCTGCTCATTTCTTATAAATACGAAAAACTTATACACTTGAACGTCTTGCTCGTATGTACATAAACGAGGTTTTAAGATTGCATGGTATGTCAGTATCCATAGTTTCTGATCGAGACCCAAGATTCACTTCAAGATTTTGGGTTAGTTTGGAAAAAGCTATGGGCACGAATTTACGATTTAGTTCGGCATATCATCCTTAGACGGACGGACAATCAGAGAGGACTATTCAAACTCTTGAAGATTTATTAAGACTCGTGTCCTTGACTTCAAGGAAGTTGGGACAAGTTCTTACCATTGGTGGAGTTTTCCTACAATAATGATTATCAAGCAAATATTGGCATGGCTCCATTCGAGGCGTTGTATGGAAGAAAGTGTCATTCTCCAAGATCTTTGGGATGAGGTGGGTGAAACAACGTTGTTGGGACCGGAGTTGGTACGTATGACTACGAAAAAGATTCAAACGATCCGACAACGTATAAAAACCTCACAAGAGGCAAACAAAAGAGTTATCTTGATCTTCATCGAAAGGGCGTGGAATTCGATATTGGAGATCATGTGTTATTACGTGTTGCTCCATGGAAAGGAGTTACAAGATTTGGAAAGAGAGAAAAGCTCAATCCTCGATTCATTGGCCCATTTTAATCCTCGATCGAGTAGGGGCGTAGCTTTATAGACTTCTTTCTGCCAGTATATGTCTCATGTTCATAACGTTTTCATATATCCATGTTATGTAAATATGTGAAAGACCCGAACCACATTATTGAGTTAGAGCCGGACGAAATAGCGGAAGATTTAACGTATGAAGAGGTTCATGTTCAAATCTTGGATAAGAAGGAACATATTCTACGCTCCAAGGTTATACCTCAAGTCAAAGTTTTATGGAGGAACCACGATATTGAGGAAATGACCTAGGAGTTAGAATCTGAAATGAAATCAAGGTATCCTTACCTCTTCAACATACCAGGTACGTACCCTAATTTCGAGGGTGAAATTTCATATGAAGGGGAGATTGTAATACCCTAACTTTTATGAATAAAGATGAATTTTCTATAATTATTATTTTTAAATATTATGGAATGAATTTGATATAATGTTATAGTTGTGGGTAATATTTAGAAATTTTGTAAAGTACGCAAGTTGTTTATAATATTCGATTGGTCGGGGAATATTCGTTTTAACAGGGAATATTCATACGGCAAGACAATCATTGATGGACCCCTACGAAATTAAATTATCATTTGATCGAGAAAAAAAAAAAATATATTTTATGAAAATAACGGTGGAAGTTGTATCGTTAACTGTTGAAACACCCAGTGTTAAAAGTACAGGAATATGTGTGGTTGCATAGTAGCACACGGTATTAATTATTGATGCTTACGTGAGAAGTCACTCAGTTTTGTTTAATTATTGCTTCAGTAATTGCTGCATAGTATCTCACGTTATTTGATTCAATTATTGTCAATATTTTATATATTATTAAATCAATAATTGAGATAACAAAGTTGTTACTATTATTATTTGCATTATTAACGATGTCTAAAAGTTCTGCCAAGGAGAGGTTTGGTCACCTAATTGCGCGCTAATAGGGAGAAATCCTTATTGGAAAGCCCCCTCTTTTCTGGGAACGACCTGGTCAATTAATAGTGTGAATTATGATAATGATGATGAAGTTTTGTTTTATTAATATTATTAATGTAATAAAACATAAAAGCTTTTTATATAAAACAGAATACTTTTATAAAGTTATTCGTTTTATTAGGCTAATAGTAAAATCTTTTTATATAAAACAGAATACTTTTATAAAGTTATCTATTGTATTAGACAATAATTAGAATATATTATATTTTATTATGTATAGTATTTGTATAGTGTATGCATAGTGTTGGCATAGTAAAATCTTTTTATATAAAAAAATAATACTTTTATAAAGTTATTCATTTTATTAGATTATAAATAGAATATATTATATTTTATTGTAAACCAATCTGACCGCCTACATTTAAAAGTAAACCAATCTGGATTGTTCATGGATTGGTTCTTATTCTCATCCCATTCTTCATAAATAAAGTTCATTCCTTCATTATTTCTTACGAATTCAATTTGAAACTCTAAAGAGAAAACGTAGAGAGAATTCTTCTTCTATAATCTTGAAGCGTATTTCTTTAGCGTTTAAGAAAGCTTTGAAGCGTAGTGCAAGTTTCTTCAAGTATATCCCTCGCCTCTACTGTCGAAAGTACTCTTCTTTATAAGGTAAGGGGTATTATTATTTTTTCATATTCATGAAGAGAACTTCAGTTATTCCATTCTTTATTATTCTGTTGGAATAACCTTTATACGCGGTCTAACCTATACTTGGTGAAATTCTTCTGTTATTCCATTATTTATTATTCTGTTAAAATATCATGTCTGTGCGTTTTACGACGGACCTGGTTCCGTTATTTATTATTCTGTTGGAATAACTTGTCTATGCGAAGTACCACATGCATGGTGATTTCTATTGTTATTCCATTCTTTATTATTATGTTAGAATATCCTGTCGGTGCGTATTACGCCTGACCTGGTTTCGTTATTTATTATTCTGTTAGAATAACCTGTCTATGCGAAGTACCGCATGCATGGTGATTTCTTTTGTTATTCCATTCTTTATTATAATCAGTTGGTTAAAGTTTTGACTTCTATACTCCATGAAATTAATGGAATATCCTTGATATTTGCGCTTCATCCAGTATCTTTTCATGGAAATATTCTTCTGAGCATTCTTAAATTTTACTCTATAAAGAAGTATCATGTTGACAATTTGGATGTTATTAGCTCCTGAATAAATTAATTCTTGAACTTGTTTTATTGAATTCTTATATCATTGTCATCATCCTCATGTTTATATTTTTTTAAAAGTCATCTGTGGCCTTTAGTGCATAGATAGACTTGGTATGATTATGACCAGGGATTATTCGGTATAATTATGACCGTAATGTTACAAATGATGTGGTAAAAGTCCTCATTGGCCCGTAGTGCATTGATGGATAGTTGTTGGCATGATTATGACCATTGATGAATACACGAATATCCTTGGCCCGTAGTGCATGGATAATTTGTGGTTGTGATACTAATGAATATCCTTGGCCGTAGTGCAGGGATGATGTGCTTTATTTATTAAGATGAGTCCCAGCGATAAAAGTGATGAAAAACCTTTTAAATCATAAAAGATAGTAGATTTTATTCTCTACTTGACTCTTTTAATGGATTGTATGTTCCACTGCAGTTAAACTTGATATCTATTGTATTTTATTAGTTTAACATTGTTGAAAACTAATGATAATTTATTTTGCATTATCTTAGTCATAATATTTCTTACTGGGCTAGTTGAGCTCACCCTTTCTTTCATTGTTCTCTTCAGGAAATGAGAACGTAGCCGGAACTAGTCGGGGAACGAAGTGACGGTCCAGATGATAGTATTAGTAGTCCTCACTATTCTGTTAAATAGTGTGACAATAAATGTAATGAGGACTTATTAAGAGTGGATATTGTCTGAAGACAATATTTGTATTAAAACTCACATTTCTCTTGTTGTATATTAAAGATTGTATTTGTATTCTGTACCATGTATTTGGCGACTCAGAATAGGTGATGTATACCTATTTTGGGGGCGTCACATAGAGTTTATTAGACTAGAACAGAACAACATGACGGTGTCTCGATCGACGAAGAGAAGTTCATGAGTTATCCGAGTTTGCACCTCATTTGGTAGAAAATGAGGAACGATGATAACAGAGATGTTTCTAAGAGGTCTAAAACCCGAAATTCGTCAATACCTTATCTCTCATAAATTTTCTCTGTATTCAGATGTTGTCAACAGGGCACAATTTTTAGAGCGAGATAATGAGTATACTCAACCGAGGGACCACAACCCGTGGTCATCTGGTGGATGGCAATCATCGAGTGATGATAACCAAATGAGGAGGAAAAATATGGACAAAGGCGGTAACCACTCGGGTGGTAATCTTGGCCATGATAATAGGAGAGGTGAGTCAAGTGGAAATTTTAGAAAGAGGAGATTCAACAATGATGGGAAGACATCAGCAGCAGCACCAGCACCAATAAAAAATTCTAGGTGAGGAGAACGACCGCCAGTTAGATGTTACAAATACGGGAAAGAAGGACATATCAACCCAAACTGTCCACAACAATCCAAAGTATGTTATAACTGTGGAAAGGAAGGTCACATAGTTCGGGATTGTTCTGTAGCAAAACCAAGTTCAACGGGGATGGTGACTCCAAGGGCTGTCCCGGATAAGTCAAAATCAACGATTCCTGAAAGAGCGTTTGTCGTGACTGGCCAAAACGTGAGGAACCCGAACGAGGTGATCACGGGTAAGATAATCTTGAATTCTTGTGAAGTTTATACCTTACTAGATACCGGTTCTACCCATTCTTTTATCTCTCCTGCTTGTGCTCAACGTTTAAACTTGACTCCGGAGAAATTGGATTTTAACTTATCTCTTGAAACTCCGTTGGGTGAAACCTTCGTTACATCTACAGTTTATAAATCTTGCTTGATCCAAGTTGGCACTATCACATTACCTGTTGATCTTATCTCTTTAAAGATACTTGCTTTTGATGTGATTTTAGGGATTGATTGGTTAACTACTCATCATGCCAAAATTGATTGTTTTCATAAAGTTGTTAGTTTTCATATTCCTAACCAACCTGTCATACGAATTCAAACAACTAAACCACTAAAATCAATCACTGTCATATCAAGCCATAAAGCTATTCGTTTATTAAAAAACGGATGTCAAGCTTTCTTATCCCATGTTATGGATTTGAACAACGACAAGTCGGATTTGAATAATATTTCTGTTGTTAGAGAATTTCCTGATGTATTTCCTGAAGAACTTCCTGGTCTACCCCCAGAACGAGAAGTTGAATTCTTTATTGACCTTGAACCGAGTACAAAGCCCATTTCTAAAACCCTATATCGAATGGATCCTATTGAACTTCAGGAGTTAAAGTCCAACTACAGGAGTTATTAGACATCGGTTTCATTCGTCCTAGTACATCTCCTTGGGGTGCTCCTATTTTATTCGTAAAGAAGAAAGAAGGGAGTATGCGACTTTGTATTGACTACCGAGAATTGAACCATGTCACCATCAAGAATAGGTATCCGTTACCTCGCATTGATGACTGTTTGACCGATTCTGAGGAGCACAATTCTTTTCAAAGATCGATCTTCGATTACGGATATCATCACCGAAGATTAAAAGCGAGGATATTCTAAAGACGCCGTCGAACTTCGATGCGGGCATTATGAATTCTTAGTCATGTCTTTTGGATTGACTAATGCTCCTCTTTGCTTTCATGGATATGATGAACCATGTATTCAAGGAATACTTGGATCGATTCGTTGTTGTCTTTATTGATGACATCCTCATCTATTCCGAAGCCGTGAAGATCATGAGCACCATTTGGTCGGTGATACTTGAAAACCCTTCGTGAAAACAAGCTTTATGCCAAGTTTGAAGAAATCGAGTTACGGCTTGAGGAAGTAGCATTCATTGGGCACGTGGTGTCAAAACATGGAGTATCTGTTGACCCGACGAAGATTGAAGCAATACAAAGTTAGAGAGCAACCTAAGTTCGGTGACCAAAGTCTGTGACTTTACTGGGCTTAGCTGGTTATTATCGGAGATTCGTGGAAGGATTTTCTCAAATCGCTACTCCGTTAACTCAGCTGACTTGGAAAGATACAAAATTCGTATGGAGTGAGGAATGCGAGAAGAGTTTCCAAGAACTCAAGAGGAGACTCATTTCGGCACCTATTCTGGCAATACCATCTGGTTAAGATGGATTTGTTATCTACAATGATGCTTCAGGCAAGGGGTTAGGATGTGTTCTCATGCAACATGGGAAAGTCATAGCCTATGCCTCGCGACAACTCAAAGAATATGAGAAGAATTATCCTACTCATAATCTGGAGTTGGCAGCAGTCGTATTCGCGTTAAAAATCTGGAGACACTACCTGTATGGGGAGAAAGTGGAGATCTATACGGATCATAAATGCCTCAAATACTTCTTCACCCAAAAGGAACTCAACATGCGGCAACGACGCTGGCTTGAGTTGTTGAAAGATTACGATCACACTATTCAATATCATCCTGAAAAAGTGAACGTAGTAGCTGACGCATTGAGTAGAATATCATATGCGAGTACGAGTGCGATATTCTCAACACAAAGGCCCATTTTATATGACTTGCAAATGATGGAGATAGAATTAAAGACTCTAGGGACCCACATGATGATGGCGAATATACGAGTAGAACCGACTTTAATCGATAAAGTTAAAACTGCTCAAGCTACGGACCTGGGGCTGATGCTTATGAAGAAGAAAGTGCAAGAAGGTGCTATTCCAGAAGCAAGAATTGATGAAGAAGGAATACTTCGAGTCAACTCTAGACTTTGCGTTCATAACGATTCTGACTTGAAGCATAGAATCATGACGGAGGCACACAACACCCCGTTTGCAATCCATCCTGGGAGTACCAAAATGTATCATGATATTCGACATACATTTTGGTGGAACAATATGAAGAGAGAGATCGCGGAGTTTATCTCAAGGTGTTTACCTGTCAACGTGTAAAGGCGGAGCATCAAGTTCCAAAGGGTCCATTGCAACAACTTGAGATTCCGTAATGGAAGTGGGAAAACATTACTATAGATTTTGTTACGGGTCTTCCCAAGGTTTCTCAAGGTATAGATGCGATTTGGGTTATTATTGATAGATTAACTAAGTCTACTCATTTCTTGCCTATACGTGAGACTTATTCCCTTGAACGTCTTGCTCGTATGTACGTGAATGAGATTGTGAGATTGCATAGCATGCCAGTATCCATAGTTTCGGATCGTGACCCAAGATTCACTTCACGATTTTGGGTTAGCTTACAGAAAGCTATGGACACGGATTTATGATTCAGTTCAGCATACCATCCTTAAATGGACGGGCAATCAGAAAGGACTATTCAAACCCTTGAAGATCTATTAAGACTCTGTGTCCTAGATTTCAAAGGAAGTTGGGATAAGTACTTGCCACTGGTGGAATTCTCCTACAACAACAATTATCAAACAAGTACAGGCATGACTCCATTTGAGGCATTGTATGGACGAAAGTATGCTGGGACGAGGTGAGTGAAGCAATGTTGTTGGGACCAGAATTAGTACCCATGACTACAGAAAAGATCCAAAAGATTCGACAACGTATTCAAACCTCACAAGATCAACAAAAGAGTTATGTTGATCTTCATCGAAAGGACGTGGAATTTAATATTGGGGATCATGTATTGTTACGTGTTACTCTATGGAAGGGAGTTACAAGATTTGGAAAGAGAGGAAAACTCAATCTAAGATTTGTTGGTCCATTTGAGATTCTTGACCGACTAGGAAATGTGGCCTATAGACTCGCATTACCTCCAAACATATCTCGTGTTCATAATGTTTTTCACATATCTATGCTTCGTAAATATGTGAAAGACCCGAACCACATTATTGAGTTAAAAGCAGACGAGATAGCCGAAGATTTAACGTATGAGGAGGTATCAGTTAAGTCTTGGATAGGAAAGAGCATGTCCTACGCACCAAGGTTATACCACAAGTTAAGGTTTTGTGGAGGAACCATGCTATTGAAGAAATGACACGGGAGTTGAATCAAATGAAAGCGAGGTACCCTCACTTGTTCAAACACACCACGAATCGTCACGTCCAATTTCAAGGACGAAATTTTATAAGGAGGGGAGGTTGTAAGACCTCAACTTATTATAAATAAAATTGAATTTTCTTCTATTCATTATTCTAAATTAATAAGGTGTTAATTTGATATAATGCTTTGGTTATGGGTGAAATGTGCAAATTTTATAAAATAAGCAAGTGGTTATAGAATATTCATTTCGTTAGGGAATATTCGTTTGGTCGTGGAATATTCTTTGTTGTTTGGGAATATTAGTATGATACTACAAGCACCATTTGTGGGCCCCATAACTTGAAAAGCGGTTGGATGAAGAAAAAAACAAAGTATGAGTTTTTATAAATAACAGGCGTAGTTGTTACTGATTAACACCATTAGAATACGGATGGTTAAAATATACGTGAATATGCGTGGTTGCACAATAGCACACGGTATTGCATGCAGATTTTTTGAATTATTGATCCTTACGTAAAAGGCACTACTCAATAATTGTTACGATAATTACTTATTCAATATTTTATTTTATTGATTTAATAATTGCTTGCGTTGATATTTTATATTATTGTTATTTCAATAATTGTCAACTGCGATAGTATTTCCCATTATCGGATCAATAATTCATATTATTTGAATAATATTATTAGATAGCATTATTGGCAATGTCTAGAAAATTACATCGAGGAGAGGTTTGGTCACCTAATTGCTTGCACGATAGAGAGAAACCCCTCTTTCCAGGAACCGTCTGGTTGTCATTATTGTGATTACGTAATATTATTTGTGAATAATTAATTATTGATAAGAAAATATTTATTTGATGCGGATATAAATGATGGATTTATTTATTTATGTGGTTATAATTGAAGGAATTAATGTTGAGGTGTTCTATCGGATTTTTTTTCGGAATGGAGGTATTAAAAATCAAATCGATTATTTTTTACGATATATTAAGTGAGTTATAATTTTTAATCCGACCGTTGGATCGTTGTGATTTTTGGATATGTTATACATATATAAGTTGAGTATATGTCCACAAATTTTGAACCGTTAAAAAATGAGCGTATGATTTGTTATGAATTTTAAGAGGTGACTGATTCGGAAATTAGGTTTATAAATGATTTTGGTGGAAAATTCTAGAATTGAGTGGGCCCCACTTGTGGTTGGTGAAGAATTGTGCTGAATTTTATTTCAAATGTGGTGGGTGGCAATAGTAGTGGCGGTAAAGCCATCAAAGCAGTGGTCAAGTCTGCTTGACGTCTTAACATTTTTCTATAAATAGAGGCCCAAGTTAGAATTGAAAATTACACCAGAAACATAAGCTTTCTCTCTTTCTCTATCTATATTATCGAGCGTATTTTGTGAGTATTTAGATACTTTGAGAGTTGTTGTTCAGTACCAGTTTCATGCAGCATCACTTCCGACCTTTCATTCAAATCTTGTTTTTTGAAGTAAGGGATGTTATTTTCTTCTTAAATGATATTATTTTATTCAATATCATTATGCCGAAATATTGGTTTGAACTTTTTAATCAAATTTGGAACTTTTTGTGTCGGGGTTACTATTCACGTATACGGCACTATTCACGTATGCGGCACTATTCACGAATACATCACTATTCACCGAAAAATAAATTTTTTCTTTTTGTCCAAGATGTCTATTATGGTTACTATTTTTGATTGTATCCATATTTTGATCTTTATTTTTGAATTCTGCTTCAAATTGGTTATTATGAAGTATTAGTGATCTTGGATAAACTGTAACACGAATCCCTAATATTTGTCCTTCTGTCTCACCGATTCGTTTCTAAAATGTTTTTCATCATCTTCATCCTTAATGATGATATTATTGAATATCTTTGGCCTGTAGTGCAAAGATGAATGATTAACTGATTAATATCTTTGGCCCGTAGTGCAAAGATGAACAGGTGTTGAAATGAACATGACCAACTGGTGATACAAATGAATTTCTTTGGCCTGTATTGTAAAGATGAATATTCGATTAAAGATGTATATTGATTGTTGTTACAAGGATAAAATATTGATGATGGACTTTTAAATCTTAGAAGATAGTAGAACTCATTCTCTACTTGACTCTTCTAATGGATTGATGTTTCCGTTGCAGTTTTGATCTAAAACTTGTTGTCTATTATGTTTTATCAGATTTTTCCCCGTTGAAGACTAATGATAATTTATTGTATATTATCTTAGTCATAATATTCTTTACTGGGCTAGTTGAGCTCACCCTTTTCCTTTTTATTCTATTTTTCTTCTCAGGAGGTGAGAACATAGCAGGATCGAGTCGGGGTATGGAGTGATGGTTCTAGAAAGATGTTTTAGCAGTCCTCACTATTTCTGTAAAATAGTGTATGAATAATTGTAATGAGGACTTATTTGAGTGTTGATATTGTCTAAAAGACAATATTTGTATTTAAACTCACAGTTTGTGTTGTCGTATTTTACACGACAATTGTATTATTGAAGTTGTAGTTTGCTTTTTGTACCATATATTTGGCGACTCAGAATGGGTGTTGTATACCTATTTTGGGGGCATCACATCACATCTCATTTTATGCCTTCTCGGGTGGTATTATTAGTCTCAAATTTCTATCTTCAAAATATGTATGTGTTATGTGTAGTGTGCAATTTTTCACGGGAATCTTAAATGGGTGCATTAACAGCCCCATTAGAGTGGACATAACAAAAAATAGTACCCCTCTCTATAGTTTGGTTGGTTCTACTAATTTCTGAGACCCAAAAAATTTGGATGCCTTTACGAAGTGGAATAAATTGGCATATGTTATTTTTGAGGATAAGAATGAAGGGCGTACAAGTGTTTGTGTGATTGGCAAGTGTGGAGCAGTGGGTGAAGCAACCTATGCAAATATTATTGTGAAGGAAAATTTTTTAACTGATGGACAACTTGTATACCATGCCATAGATGAAAAGTCAAACATATATTACAGTTGGGTATGTTGTGGGTAATGGTTTCCCATATTGGCTTATTAAGAGCTCATGGGTAGAAGGTTTGGGTGTTGGCTACTTTAAAATGCAGCAAGTAAAGAATTTTTGTGCAATTTCTATACGTGCGTCTCTTGAAGTTATAAAGCAAGTGGTTCAGGAAGCAGAGAAGTACAAGTCTGAGGATGAAATAACAACAATACATACATTCACACATTACTATCAATTTGCAAAACTTGGATCATTTCTTGGTATGAAGGTGATAGCATATAATGTTGACATCATTGGAGATCATGTTTTTGCTTACCCTGTGTCACTTCTATTAATTGGTACCTTACCATTGCATGCACTTCCACCTTGAGGACAAGGTGGATTTTGAGGAGATGGTAATGTTATGAATATAGGTAATATATATATATATATATATATATATATATATATATAAAATGAAAGGCTATGATTAAACTAAGAATAGACGGTTGAGATTAGCTTTTAAAGATCAAGGTCCTGGTAAGATTAGTTTTCATCTTATATAAGTATGTCATTGTAAGGAAATGGGATATGAATGAAATTAATCAAGTTTTAGTTTTTCTTTGTTAATTTTATGGAGTCTAGCATGACTATCTAAACTGCCACAATCTAGCCCCTGAACATACTAGAATCGGGAAGGTCACAACTAGCATCAATGTGTATTCTTTTGGAGCTTTTTTGCTAGAGGTTGCTTGTGGCAAAAGGCCAGTATTAGAGGTACAAGCAACACCTGATGTTCTAATTTTGGTAGATTGGGTGTTTTCTTGCTGGAATAAAGGTGAAATATTTCAAGTAGTTGATCGTAATCTGGGTACTAATTATGTCACAGATGAAGTGGAGTTGGTCTTGAAGCTTGGCTTGTTGTGCTCGAATGCAGTGCCTGTTTCAAGGCCAAGTATGCAGCAAGTTATGCAATACTTAGCATGCAGATCATATTATCTTTAATTTCGATGCATTTAGTTAGGCACTATATATTTAATGTCCATGTCTTATCCATCCATTGAAAAAGTTTGATAAACAGGAAAGTTTAATGACAGCTTGGCCATCGCGATCATTACCGATGGCTATGCTGCCGTTGACAGTACCCCTATCGCCTATGACTCAGTTTTTTGTAGTAAAGTATCGCTATAAATGTATAACGACGGAAAAATACTTATTAAAATATAAGAATTTATTGATATGTGAATGGAAGAAGAAAAACACTTGTATTTTAAAACTTTTGGACTATTATTTTCATGTTTTGTCTTGTGTTCTTTTACTTGCGTAATTGTATTTGATCGAGTTATGGGTTATCTGATAATGATCTTTTTAATATTGCATGTATTTCTATAATATCGTTCATTGTTTTTTGTCTGACATTAAGTTTTTAATATTACCTCCCACTCAAATTATTATTTTGAAGAATTAATATTTTTATAAATATTAAATTATGCATATTAAACATTATTTTTTGAACTTTTTTCAATGTAACATTAAAATCCAGTTTATTGCTTATTATAATTTGATGATTATTTTTTATTATGGGTTGTATTTTCTCTTTAATGTGACTTGTGAGGCTTTCTTTTATCCTATTATTAATTGAGAGATTATTTTGAGATAAAATAAAATAAAATAAAATAAAAAATACTTTATAAATCTATTTTATGAAGTATATATTTTAATTTATGTTTTTTTTCCTTTGAAAGGAAAAAGAAGAGAGGTGGGTCATTTGGATAGTGAACCGGTGTTTCTTCTTGTTGAGATTGGATTTTGCATTTGCAGGAAACAAAAGAAATGCCGGTGAGAGTGGTGGAGAGTTCAGCGCCTTCTCAAGTCTCAGGTATCAATCAATCTGCCCAATTTTTCTTTCTGATTTTGGCAGTTTTGATCCGTCTGTTACCTGTATCCTAGTTTTAATTTTATCCGAATTGGACATTTGGGCAGCTTTTTACTGGGTTAGGGTTTCTCGCTCTGTTTTTCTCTGTTAGGGAAAGCATTTTCAATTGGTTAATTTCCCGAAAGCCTTTGATTTTTATTAGTAAGAAGAATGTTTATCAATTTTGAAAACTACCGAGAAACAGAGAGGACTGTAATGGCTACACCTCAATATCATATTTCCCTTTGTGTTTATTCAATATAATTGGCCTGATCAGTTTTGTGTCTATCTAAACTATTTCATTAGTTGGGAGATACTGAGATACAATCTATTCACTCTGTGGGTGGATCATGATTCCTGACTTTGTGATTCGATTACATACATTTATGGTGTTCTAGTTTGTATATATTTTGCTCATATGTTCCCACTGTATGCCAGGTTGCTTTGGGTATTTCTGTAAATCATTATGAATTTTTCACTGTATTTTAACAGCAATGGGGACTTCTGAAGGTTGATGTGGTTTATCTTAATTATGATGGAGAGTTTTCTTAAATTGTAAGTACTAATATCGTCTTTAACCAGGTGTGGAGCTTGAACATACTTCACCTCCAGCTTGTGCACTTTTAAGCGTTGGACAGGTGATTTTGCATTGCTGTTTTTTGTGTCCCTTTTGTTTTTGTATAGCATTTACTATATTTGCTGCACTTTTGGAAATTTGATGTGTATATAGTATTTAGTTTATGATTCATTTTGATGATAAAAGTTTACTATATTTTGGTTTTTTTTCACATGTAAATATATTTACAAGACCTTAATGGTGTCGTATGAGTTTTATTTTTGGGGGAAGGGAAGGAAAGGAAAGGAAAGGGAAAGTTGGACGTTTTCTTTCAATTGTTTAAAAGAAAGCGACCAACTTTGCTTTCCCTTCCCCCGAAATAATGCTCAAGAATACACCCTAAAGGAGAAGGAGTGCTATCAGAGACAAAAGTTTGGGGATTGACGAGTAAATTGTTAATGGTCACTAGTACGTTAGAGACTCTCAACTTTGTCTAAGTTCTGCTCAGGGATTAATAATGAGAATACATATTATCCATTCTGGCAATGGTAGCGTCTCAACCTGTTGTAGTGTCTCATGGCAACCTAGTCGAACTGGGAGAAGCTGTTGTGACCAGACTGGATAATTATTAATTGTAAAAAATCTTTCTCAAAGAAAAAAAAGACAAAAAGGTAAAGAAGAAATACACAAAAAATATATTATCCCCCGTTCTTAACCTCACCGGTCTGTAATCCCTGTAGTGGAAGATGTCAAATTTATTAAGGCAAAATTTAAATTCTAGAGCTTTCTATATATTCCTAGAGATGGTGATACAATAGAGGGTAAGCTATCTAGCTGGTCTAGAAAAATTGTTCTCAAAATTCATTGCTTTTAGTTCTTCTCCCAGGCATGTGGCTGCTTCTGTGGGAAATGATATGCAGAATCTATATGTTCCTTAGCTGTTTCTTTTTCTTCTTTTTTTCCCTCTTATTTTCCTGTTATCTCGCTGGGAAGAAAACTTTAGATTAAAACTGTTTAGTACATCATCTTTTGTTACAGGCATTCTCTGGAACTCAGAATGTTTCTAGTCCACAAAAGGATGAAGCATGGAGAGTTAATGTACGAATCCAAGGTTGTGATCTAGATCATGGATATCTGTGTGGCACAATGGAAGCTCTTAATGTTCCTATGGCAGACACACCAGTAAGCAACTTCAATTTCTATTGAGATGAACATTAGCATTAATTTTAATTACTTTCTTATTGTATTCTAGGTATATATGAAGTGCAAATCTGAGTGGTGAAATCATATTTCATCAATGTAAGATGAAATGAAGAGAACGAATAATGTCACCATTTACCTGTCTCAAATATTTAATTACATTATAAGTTGATGGAGTAATTTAGAATAACTATGTTAACGCAGAAGCAGTATTTGCATCATAATTGTTTTGAGTTGTAATAACCAAAATGGAGCTTATTAAATACTGGATTTAATAGTAATAATGATGATGATAATGATGATGATGATGATGATGATGATAATGATAATAATGGATTTACTCTTGTTTCTACAACCTGGAAGAACTATAACTTTGTTTCCATTAGCTTTAGTACTATTTGTGTATTTAATTGCAACCTGTTTTCTGGAACTAATTTGGAGGACATCTTTTAGCGTCACATCTACGATAGTACGATAAGTTTTCTATCCTACTTTGATTATATCCTACATTTCGTTTGTCTGATTGACTTTCTTCTTTAAGTTTCAAAAAATATGTACGGTAAGAACAACTTAATCAATTGTTTATCGTGCGTTTTACTTCTTACTGCCATGCTAATTGGTACTGGTACTCTTTGAGCATCAATAAATAAGTGATTAGTTTCTTCAGTAAGTTGCTACTCTAGTTTGTTACTCTTATGTTGTGGGTTGTACTGATATGTTCAACTCAACACCATTACCACTTAATTATTTATGTCTGTCTGCTCTTATGGAATTGTTGCAATTGACTAGATTTATTCAGTCATTCTTTGTAATCGCTAATCTCAACTGAGCTTTTACTTGATTAATTCATCTTTTATGTCAGGTTGTTACTTTCTGGGAGGGGGAGATTGTAGATACCAAGAATTATACTTTCTTTACAGGAAAATGGAAAGCCACGTATGCTTTTCATTCTTTCTTTTTGATTATCAACACGGCGATACTTGATTGTAACCTAAATACTGAATGAACATTTTGTTGCTTGTGTTCTCCACAAAATTCATTTTGGAATTATTACAGGTCTGAAGTTGACATAGAGCACTGGACCAAGTTCCCATCTTTCTCACCCCTTTTGGTAAGCACTCGGACAATTTCATCTATGTTACATGTTTCTTCCCTCTTTAACTTTCTATGCTCTTTCCAGAGCCAAGTGGAGGCCGATGGTGGAAAATCTTTAGACTTGAGTAACTATCCGTACATATTTATGGTGATCTACCGCAACTCAGTTTGTTGATTGTTAAAGAAACTCTCTATGTCAAATTAATGAGATGATATTTTCTGACTTGATTTGCAGAGATGGAAAGAGCAATACTTTGTGAATGTTGGAACTGACTGTGGATTGACCATAGCTGGTTTTTATTATGTTTGCTTCTCATGCAGTGATGGATCGATTAATGGTTTTTATTATGATCCAAACAGCAGGTACCTCTTTCCCCTCCGCAACTTCTTCAATTTTTATCTTTTTATACTGCTTGTGCTCAAAGTTGAAAAGATCATTCATCCCTCAAGTTTTACACCAAAGGTTTTGCCAATCCTAGTGATTGATGTGGTGCTACTTGAAACAATCTTGCAGCCCATTTCAGAAGCTCGAATTGAAATCAACTAATGAGGGAAGATTAGGTTTCAGTTTTTCATCATACGAGCTGCAATGAATTAGGATTTGAACAGTTTTTCCAAAGACGGATGCGAGCACCTGATTATCTCCGGCCTAGAATTGCTCTTTCAATTCTTACTAGCTAGGCATAGAGATTTCACATGTTGTAAAATATATAACATATCAGAAAAATATATCAGAAAGGCTGTTAATCTGTTTTCATTTACTTGTGTGTTGGGGTTGTTAAGCCCCTGTTTTGCTACAGATGGTTATTTATTAAACATTATGTACTAGTATTTCATAAGAAGATGTTCCCTTTTCAAGTTATTTCAGCTGGTTAAATAATGAGATAACACACTGATATTGTCATATGGGGATTTTCTCTGAAATTTCTTCTATTAACCTGCAAGTGGAAACTTTTTTGAATTAAGGGGGAAAAAATTAAAAATTACAGTAATTAATCCATATGTTGCAACTGGGTTGACTATGAAAAAAGGTAAACGCCGTTGCCGGGGATCGAACCCGGGTCACCCGCGTGACAGGCGGGAATACTTACCACTATACTACAACGACCAGATGACAGTAGGTTCTCCCTGTTGATTACTATACTAATCCTTTTATATTTCCCCTTTGGTGTTCTCCCTCGAGTATCCCTTCCTCGTTTGTTTCTAATTGATTTAATAAGGCTTGTTTGGTACATAAAAATCAATAATGTACATAAATATCTCGATCTTACTTTATTAAATTCTGATGTTTTGTATTTATATTTCTCACTTAATGTGGGTATCTCATTTCTTATTTAAATGGTGATTTCTTTTTAAGGTAATGTTACGGCCGGCTCTCATATTTTTGTTTTCAAATGAGTTTCAAATGAAATATTTAGATGATATTTTATAGCATAGTCAATCATATAACATCTACTCAATCAATGTAATGATGACATATCATTTGAGATACTTTTTAAGATCAAAAAATTGAGACTTACGCGTAGCATTACTCTTCTTTTTGTTTATCATTTAAGAATTAATTAAGAACATATAAGATAGGGGTTCCATCCACGCAAGAACTGTTCTTTGTGGAAGCAACCTTTTTACTGTTAAAATTTCTACTTGAGAGCAAAAAAAAAAAAAAACTCAACAGGCCAAAAAGAGGTTGCTTCACAAAGAACCGGTTCTTTGTGGATGGAACCCCTATTAAATAAGTACTGTCATTATAGATATTAAGATTTTTAGATAATATTGTAAGAATTTCCTAAATATTTAAAGGACAAATATTCCCTTTTATTTCTTCTTTTTTTGTGATATATTTCTTGTAAAATATTCTAACTGTGCATGGTGAATTTGATACTTACATGCAACTTTGTCAATATTTGAAGCTAACAGCCCCAGCTAGTACTACTTCTTTTCCAGGTGGCAATATCATTTGTATATTTAGGTCATTTGAGTCTTTTTCATAATTACAGAGAAAAACAAGTATTTCAGATTCATTTGGCAATTCAAAATTTGAATGGCATAATGTGTATCTTTAATATGTTAGGCTAACACTCAAGTGATTCCATGGTCTTTTACAGCTTTATGGAAAATATCATAAATATTGGCTACTATTTCGATCATATTGTTATATATCAAAACAAAAGGGGGAGGGGAGCGGGGGAGGGGAGGAGGGGGAGTGGGTAGCATAGAATAGGGTGTTGGCCCATAAGGCACTCCAGAAAAAGGCAAAACGATGCCCCCATATAGTTTAAGATGAATTCAGTTATTATTAAGTTAACTTCATGACAAGTTGATCAGTTGATCAATATAGTATTGACATACAAAGAAATAATATCTTCTGATCTGCGTATCGACATTGTATTAATCAATTGATCAAATTACCTTACCACTCCTATTTAGGATAACCAAAGTTTTTTTAAACTATGATGGGAGCTTATTAAATAAGATTTAACCATTAAAAAAACAATAATAATAAAGTGTACAAATAAATAATCAAATACATTAAGAGGACCCTTTGATCTGTGTTAAAAACTTGTGACTCATAATATAGAAGCCACTGGAAAAGGCTACTGAGTTTTTTCTGGGTTGTTTATTAGAGGGACATTATGGATAATTGAGACATAATGTGAAGTAGGGTAGGGTTGGAATATGATTAGTAGGTATAAATATTATCTATTATAAAGCCCTATGTAACTAAGGAATCATCAATAAACAACAAGCCACCTGTGGAGTACCCAAATTGAAAAATCACGTAAATCTTTTGTGTTATTGTTAATTCTATATCGTTTGTGTGCGTGTGTGATCTTATATTCTAACAATCTGGCTCCAAATTAACGCTTCCTCTACGTGGCATTGAGCTACTGATCCAAAAATTATGCCCTGAACTCACTAAATGACTTCCTATGGATCAACAAAAACAATTGATCACAAGTCACAACCATAGAATCAAATTTAGAAACATGGACATTATGAAAATAATGTGCACTTGTGAATTATTCATATTCAAATCTTTGATTCAGGTAGGCGGAAAGATGGATTGAATAGGATAAACATGCATGCACAAGAATATTTGATGAAAAAGAATGACGGATGGATCCATCATCCCACAAGGGATCATGTAGAAATATTAATTTTTTTTGTGAAAATATCAGTTCCCATATTAGAAAGTTAATTAGAAGCATGATTATGTCTCTAAATTAATTATGTAGATTACTTTTACTTTTCCTAACAAAGTATATAACAAGTATAATGACATTAATATCTTAGTTAGCCTAAACAAGTAAATATACAAAACCCAGCAGTGGAAGTAATGCATATATGCTCTTTATTCTACATAAAAGGATGTTCCCTCCATAAACCGTTTCTACTTTAAAAACATAGCAGCCCCTTTGTCCAAACCTCACTTGTTTTTTTGGCGCAAAACCAAGAAATCTTTACATTTCTGTTTTTTAGTGTACATTATATTCTACACCCAAAATGTTAATCTCATCATATCTCTTGTCTATTTTACTTTCTATATTCTTGTCTTTATTCGTAACAGGTATATCATCCTCTAATTTATGTTCTTCCTAGTGAATCGTTTATATATTTTGTTCTATTTTTTCAAATATGTTGATGAAAATTCAAGAAAAAAAAAATTTATGCATTTGCATTTCTTGGTTGCAGATGGATCTCAACTCATACTAGTAAACAACTGCAAAGAAACCATATGGCCCGGAACTCAAGGCGGTGCAGGCCACCCTACCCCCAATAGTGGTGGTTTTGGTCTGAGCAGCGGTCAGGAAGTAGTGATGGACGTGCCGGATAAATGGTCAGGGAGGATATGGGCTAGGCAAGGCTGTCGGTTCGACCAAAGTGGTAAAGGTTCATGTGACACTGGTGACTGTTCTGGCCTATTACACTGCCAGGGCATGGGGGGTGTACCTCCAGCAACAGTGGTTGAAATGACACTTGGGTCCTCAAATTCTCCCTTACATTTCTATGATGTTAGTTTGGTTGACGGGTTCAACTTGCCGGTTTCAATGGCACCTGTTGGTGGTGGAATTGGCTGTGGCATGGCGGGGTGTGAAGTTGATCTAAACATTTGTTGCCCATCAGCATTGGAAGTTCGAGTTGGAGGCAAAGTGGTGGGGTGTAAGAGTGCATGTTTAGCTATGCAATCTCCTAAATATTGTTGCACTGGGGAGTATGCCAGCCCCAAAACTTGCAAGCCTACACTTTTTGCGCATCTGTTTAAGGCAATCTGTCCGAAAGCCTATAGTTATGCTTTTGATGACTCTTCTAGCCTTAACAAATGCAGGGCTTCGCGCTATGTTATAACCTTCTGCCCTCCTAAATGAGTTGTGGCATGCGGAAATTAAGGTCACAATTGATCATGGCATTATGTTGAAGTAAAAACTATGCGCTTTTCGTTTTGATTATAGGCCAGTTTGTTGGGGATTGGTGTTTTAGTATCTCTTTAATAATTAGATTATCTTGTCTGTATAGTTATGTAATCTCCTAGCAATTAAGAATTGTGCTCTTGTAAGGGTTGAGCTAGTAGTATATATCTATTTGAGTTTTGTATGTATTCTGTTTTAGATACTATCATCTGCCCTTATCTTAACCATTTAGATCAAAAAGAAGAAAGGAAACTGCATGTTTCTGTAATCAGGGGGAATTTACTTTTACTGAAAGAAGAACAAGATTCCACTTGGCTAACAAATAAACAAAATGGAAATCATAACATCAATCAAGTTCCTAAAATAGCAGTAATAATTTTTCTTTGATCTTTTTTATGAAGTCAGCAATCTGTTTCTTCAACAATTTGAGCATGGGAAATTAGGATCATGACTGATTCAAATAACAGAAAAGGTGAAACATGATGTTGCATAATCACTCCTTTATATCTGCTCTTTACATATCTGGATATTGAGCATTTCAATTGCAAGCTGGTGAAATCTCAGGGATTGTTAGGATATGATTTTACTAAGCTAGGCTCAATAAACAAAGCTCAAATAGATATATTTGGAGAAGTATATATTCAATTTGTTCGAATTATTAAAATATTGCATAATAAATATTGTATTAAACTTATTTTTTAGTACGTTTATACTTATATACTTTTCAACTTAGTTCAGAAGGGTAAAATAGTAAAAAATTATTATTCAGATGTCTCATACATATCAATTATCAAACAACTTTTTTCCATTCAGTATTCAACATTTTATTTCATTTAACCTCATTCAGATTACTTAAACATTCAGAACTACGTCGCTTTGCTGCCAAAGGCAATCCACATGTTAACGTATGAAATACAAACTACACCTTTCTAATAAGGATCTCTTACTACACAATTCCTACTAGGAATTGGGATCCTATTGAATCGATGTAGTTTATCTAAATACTAGGTACACAATAGAGACCTATCATATCCATTATTAGCTTATTTGAGACTTGTTATTATTCTCACAGAGATATCTCTCGACGATTCAAGTTGTCAAGTATTTTTTGATAGTGTTCATGTCCAAGTCGACGGTTGAATGTACGTCACGTGCTAACATAACACATTCTAACAGCCTACTGGTTTAACTATAGATGTCTATAAATAATACTTTCCCATCCAACATTCCAGATTAATCTTTTAAAAGAACCCAAAAATGAGAGTCCAATTTCAAAATCCATAATCAAATCTCACCACATTTTAGTAAATTTATATAATACACAGTTGATATGTTAGAAGGTTGAGTTTCAAATTTCAAATGTGAATTATTAAAAATGCCCACAAGCCTTGATATATTCCAAGTTAATAACAACAAACTGAACCAACAAACAACAATTACTACAGTCCACAGCTTAGGCGGTATTTGATAAAATTAAATAAAATAATTTTGAATGTTTAAGTAATTTGAATAAGTTGAATGAAGTAGAATTCTGAATACTGAATGAAAAATTGTTTGATAATTGACATGTCTGAAACATTTGAATAACATATTTTTATTATTTTACCCCTCTTAAAAAATTCAAAAAATTTATTGTATATTTATTTAATATTACTTTATATAATAGTTAATATTATAAAAAATATATATAAAATACTTCATTCAACAGTCATTGAGCGAAAAAAATTACACTTGGTCATTCAGCCCAAAAATCTGACCGATTCAGTTATTCATACGATTTTTTATTTAAAACAAACGCACTGAATGACTGATCGATTAATCATTCAGCTCCATTTAGCTCTAAACAAGCACCTACTTAGGGGTGTTTGATAAAATTGAATAAGATAGTTCTGAATGTTTAAGTAATCTGAATAAGATGAATAAAGCATAATTCTGAATGAAAAAAATTATTTGATAATTGATGTCTGAAACATCTGAATAACATATTTTTATTATTTTATCTTTCTGAAAAAAATTAAAATTGTTGTAAATTTATTTAATATTACTTAATATAATAGTTAATATTATAAACAAAAATTAAATACAAAACACTTCATTCAGCTCATCCAACCAAAAAAATTACAGTTGACCATTCAATCCAAAAATTTGATTGATTCAGTCATTCCGACGATTTTTATTCAAAACAAACACACTAAATAAATGATCGATTCAGCCATTCAATTTTATTCGGTTCAAAACAAACACCCCTAATCTATGCAGAGAATCTAACATACTACACTGCACCTACTCCTCCTTTGTTTATGTGCCGTGCTAGTCTGCCAGTTACCAAACATAATACTCCTATTAAACTATTACCCACATGCCATCGCATGGTCAAATTAAATAAACAAGCTAACTGCAACACTAAACTATAATAATTAGCTATCAAATTGGACCCTGGCTCAAATTATATATATATATATGAGTTTTTATTCTTGATAATCGATTGTTACTAACATTATTTTAGCAATCAAATCTTCAATCGTTTATTATAATATTCAAAAATTGAGATTAAATTCAATTTTATTCATGCCGCTAGAAAGAGCAAACTTGACTTGTGACTACACTACAAAAATTATCATAATACTTCACTTATTTCATTGTAGCGGCAGGTTTGGTCTTCTGTCATGTATTTATGTTTGGTGGAACAGGGGACTAGGGAGAGATGGGTAATTTCCAATAAAAGCCATCATTGCCTTGTAGAGTATTAAACACCATAACTTGCGTATCGACACTAGGTCCAACCCCATAAAACGTCTGGTTATAATTTGTGTATTCACACTTTTTATATATGGCAAATAAATATCCATGAAATTAATTTCAGAGTAAGTTGGTCAATTGATTGACACGAAAAAAAATAGATTACCTCCCGCCTACGTGTCGATATTGTATTAGTCAATTGATCAAAATTAACTTCATACTAACCACTCTCTAAAATTACATCTATGCTTAGACCTGATAGCCTAACAATAAAAGTAACTCTTTCCTAGGTTACTCCTCCTTGCGACTTGAAAATTAGAATGTATCACTAAAATTTAATTATAATAGAATACATTTAAAAATTTTATACATGAAATTTTATTATGTATTGTGAAAGTTTTCAATTTAATTATAATTACGATTTATTTACATTCATAAGATAGAAAAGAATTAAGAATGATCCTACCTAATTTATTTTATTTTATGGCATAGACTTTCATATCGATTGCGATCCAACTTCTTTCATATATTTGTCTTTTCCCTCTTTTAAGATAAGCCTACTCCCACACTAGCCAGTTTCTTGCCAATCTGAGAATCATGGTTTCTAATGATGATCAAAGAGTTGAAGAGATTGATTGTGTTGAAGAGATTGTAAAGAGGGACCCTTCATTCATTCCACAGAGATACATTTTGAATGAAGAACTTGTAGCTAAACATGTGGAGATTTTACTTCAATCTGCAGATATTCCGATTCTGGACTTGACATTGCTTTCAAACGGGCAAGAGGAAGAGCTTAAAAGGCTTGATGAGGCCTGCAAGGACTGGGGCTTCTTTCTGGTAATGCCTTCTTTCTAATTCTGCAATCCGGTGGAGTTTTACTCATTATTGTACTGAACTGGGGTATGCCCCATTGTAATATGCTTCTTTAATTTATACATTCAAATTTAGCAAAAAAATAAAAATTAATGATTTGATTTGATACATTGAAATCAAAAATTTATTTCCAGTTGATCAATCACGGAATCGAAGAAGAAGTATTGAAACATCTGAAGAGTGCTGCAGCTGAGTTTTTCAAACTTCCACTGGAAGAGAAGAAGAAATATCCATTTGATTCAGTTGCCATAGAAGGCTATGGCAGACCTTACCCTATCTCTGAAGATCAGACAGTTGACTGGTCGGACTCGCTAATGTTCCGTCTCTATCCAACCCGGGGTAGGAAACTTGAGGTTTGGCCAAACAAACCAGCACAACTCAAGTATGTTTATATACACAACAAACACAGCAGACTACTAATATTTATCCAGACACTTTGTATCTTTTTTGGTACAAGAATTTAAAATGATTTGAGTTGGAAAATTTATCCAACTGCAGGGGGGCTGTTGAAGCATATGCAGATGAAATCGGAAAAGTTACTGAAAGCTTACTTGGTTCTTTATCCATGATCATGGGAATGAAAAAAGATGCTCTGCTTCAACTACACAAAGAGATGCAAGCATCTATGCGGATGAACTACTATCCGATTTGCTGCAGACCTGATAAAGTGTTGGGTTTGAGTCCACACTCTGATGCATCCACCATAACTATACTTGTGCAAGATGATGATGATGTTAATGGATTACAGATTCGACATGATGGAGGCTGGGTTCCAGTAAAACTGATACCAAACTCTCTGATCGTGAATGTTGGAGATGTAATGGAGGTATTAGTCTCAACAATGTCTTTTTATTTTACTTCAATGGCTAGCAAAACTATGTTTTTACAAGCTTTTTCAAAAGTGAAAACCATGGGAGTGGTTAGGATGAAGCTCCCACCTGTGTGTCAGCACTGTATTGGACATGAAAGTGAACTTACCATAAAGTTTACTCCATGCTAACCGGATCCGAAAACCATAGATCATCAGAAAACTATCAATAACTTGTTTTAAAAACAGATGTGGAGCAACGGAAAGTACAGGAGCATTGAACATAGAGCAGTGACAAATGGAACAAGGGAGAGGATCTCTTACGCATCATTTGTGGCGCCACAAATGGAAGTGGAAGTTGAACCGCTGGAGCAGATGGTAGATGCCACAAAGCAGCAAAGAATTTACAAGAAGGTCAAGTATGAAGATTACATAAAACACAATCTCCAACTAAAGCTAGAAGGAAAAGCACATATTGCAAATTATGCAGCTTAAGTTAACCATTAGTTTTTCAAAGTTCTTCCTATTCGATTATGTTAAAAGGCTGCACAAAGCAAAAAGATTCCATAAAGATGTGATCTTGTTATTAGACTAGCGAGATTCAACCAGAATTCCCAAAGTTTCAGTCGTTATGTTTTGTGTTCTTTTCTGCTCTTCAACTTCATGATTTTACTGGAGTTTATTAAACTAAAGATGCTCTATAACATAAGGAATCCAACTTTAGCAACAACTTCAGATTCAGGAGTCCCTGAAAATCAGATCATAGTCTCAATACAAGGAACTATTTCCCTTGAATAAAAGTGGACTAGATACCCCTGGGGCCTGGGTAAACATTAATCATGCCCGTCATATTCTTTTCCTGCATTAAGATTTATATATCTTGTAGAACTCCAAATCCACATCTATCTTGCACTGTATAAACAGTAAAAATATTATCTTCTAGTCTTTTTACAGCTAATTAACTTAATGCAAGGTAACACTATATAATACTATATTATATGCCACCCTGATTCCCCCCGTCTATCCGCCATTTCCAATTAATTGACATTGACATAACTCTATTTTTTAGAAATGCATTTACTTTATACAACTACGATTCAATAAACGTGACTCGACTGTCCTAGTCCTTCGTCCAAGGAAGTAGTAATTCTATGTAGTTTTAATCATAATGGAAGCAAATTCTAGTAATAGCAGTAAATTTTGAAGGTGTAAGAATCATATCAAATAGAAAAATCATGTGCAATCAACTTCCATAAATATATTGTAAAATTGAAGCAAACCCATGTATATGGTGACAGTTTACTTACCTAAATTTGCAACCTTATTCGGAAGGCTTTCTATAGCCTTCAATCTCTGCTACCTTAAAGAAGACAATCATCTGCACCAGTCAAAATAATTGAATTGCATCCTTCACTTCTAATGTAGCATCCAGGCAAATGCCTGGAGACCTGGATTACAAACACATTAAGCTAAATCTTCTTCAAATGCCTGGAGGCCCCCGTGGTAAAAACATTCAAGTTCGTCGTATAGATTGAATTCATAGCAACAACTCTCACATGCTAGTAATCCAATAAAACATTTTATATTTAGAATACAACCATCTGTCTAGTCTGAAAAGTGAAATCAGATTAAAAGGATACAAGATAAATTGGGTGAAAAGAAGACTTCGTTCAATGATACCAAAAAATTGAATTCCAGAAGATGCAGCAAAATCCTTAAAACTGTTTAGAGTACGTTGTAGCTTCAAGTACATGTATTATATGTTTAACAGCAGCTGGAGCTGGGCAAAAGCTAATTTGCACGTGCAGATTCTAAGTTGGAGGACCGAGACCTAGTAATAAAGGAGCGTCTTTCTTTTCAGAGTTGGAATTTTTATTAGCTGTTGGGTTTGCAGCCCAAGCTCGAAGAGCAGGTTCAAAATGTTTGCTGGCAACATCAGGTGGTGGAGCATCTTCTCCTGGAAGAACAAGAAGTCCCTTCTGCCGAAGAGAAGATGGCTCATTAAAACAGGCATTCCAAAGGGAGTCCACAAGTTGCCTCTCTTCCTTAGCAGCACCGAGATCTTCAGTTGACATCAAGCTAATACCTTCAATGCGATCTTGAAGAATTTGCTTCAATTTTTCATCCTCTTCGCCCAAACTACCGCTGGTCCCAACTGTCCTGTCTTTAGCAAGCTCAAGTAGGCCACAAAGTGCAGCTTCTCGTACTTCGGCATCTTCACTGGAGACCAGGTGCATCATAATACGAGGGAATCCCAGCTCGCTGACTACATTACAGTCTGCACGGTTTTCGTGCAAAAGGTATTGGATCAAGTTGAGAGCTTTCCTGTAAAATTATTCACTTTGAACTATGAACAAGAGACTACTGAATTGCAGAAAAAACAAATAACTATAACAGAAAAGAACAGAGACAAGTTAGTTTGTTAATCTTGCTCTCCTCGAGTACATTTCATACAGAAAAAATTACTCTTATCCGTAATGTGTGTATATGCACTACATAAACAGGAATGATCGTCAGTAATTTCAGTTATGCTATTGTTGAAAAAAATACCTCTGAAATCTCACATTCTCAGAACTTAGAGCATCCCTAAGAGCCGCATAACCGTTTGCAAGGCGAAATGCAACCACTCCAGGCTTGTTGTGTCTGATTAAAGCTGAAAGTTGCAAAACAACATGAGAACACATCGACTCTGTTTCTAAAAAGGGGTTTACAACCTAGAGCCAGGGTGTTTAAGTGATAAAACATAACCTTAATTAGAGAACTCACAAGATATAGCACCAAGTGCTTTTGTGCGAACAGTAACATCAGGATCCGAAGTGAAATTGGAAAGAAGAGGTTCTAAACCATTTGCTTCCATGACCAATTGCTGACTCTTGGGATTATTCTGAACAATTGTAGATACCACCTCTGCAGCTTTTGCCCGAATATTGGCATGGGAGTTCCTTAGATAATTAAGGAGAGGGCCCAAACCGCCAATTGAGTGAAGATCTGCCAGATGGAAATATCCAGCAAAAGATGTTAACTAAAATCGCATACATTTTAGATAGTAATATCTTATCTTAGAATCAACAGAAAATTTGCAACCAACTGCAATTTTAGTCTTTTAACTTATTTATACCACTGCTTCTTCTTCTTTCCCATAGCAGAGAATTTCTCATTTCAGTAAATAAAATATTTTTAAAGAAAAACAAATGAAAAATTATCTACTATATATCCTTATAGATCGAGCACATGAGCGAAAATACGGAAGAGCACAAGGACCTCGAGAGTCTAGGGCAAAACACCTACATAACATCTATAAACACTAAGTCATTCCATAATCAAAATTTAAGCCACTCAATATCGTGGGGCACAAAGTAAGAAAACGGCTTAAGAAACCCACCATTGGCCATGTCAATCGCCTCAACATGCTCTTGTAACTCATCTAACATATCTGTAAAACATACAAGATCAACAAAACTATTATCTAACTAGCTACAATCATGTCTTAAAAAATGAAGTCCGAGAAAACTGTTTAGCTTACCTTCAATATCAGAAGGAGTAACCCCATGCTCCTCCAAAACTTGGTCTGGAGTTTGCATTACAAGAGTTATCTCTTTCATTCTTTTAACAACATCTATTGTCTGAGCTTGCATTGCTTCCATAAACCATTTTCTGTCCTCCTCACTGCCCCCATCCACAAGAATAAAATAAATACATAAACTCAAAACCCAGGCACTATTTTTGCATATAATTTAGATTTGCATGTGCCAACATATTGCCGCCAAAAATGACTCCTATCCATTATACTTCTATCGACATTTTCCCTCAATGTTGTAATTGATTCAATTAGATACTACCCCCCGCTCTCTCCTGAAAAAAGACCCATTTTGACTTGACTTTTTGAAGCCAATCATGTAAGTTTTGAAACTATTTATTTTATACCAAGTAGTATTTTCAGATAGCTTACAATAATTAACATCGTAGTAACTAGCAACTAAAGTCACAAACTTTAGGATTTCACAAATTAACTAAAAGGAAATTCTTTTTTTTGGAATCTAGGGAGTTCAAATTTAAATCAAATAACTAATGACATTGCTGATAATCAAAGTAATAGTAGACAGTTTGCCCTTTTAGGAAAATTTCAATGGTTGAATAAAACTGATCATATTCTTTCACAATGATAATTAACAGAAAAGTTAATGAAGAGGAGGCCGCCACAGAGCCTAAAATCTCAAATCTAAGCAAATATAGCTAGTATTACGTATAAAATACGAAGAGATACATCGAGGTGAGAAAGGGTACCCGAGACTACGAGAGGAGCGAGTTCCATCGGAGTGAGCTAGGCTCCACTTGAGTAATCCTTCCCAATTAGGTCCGTCTTTCGCCATTACAGTAAGAGAAAAAATCAAACCCTAATTACAAAAATTCTCCAGATATTCTTTCAAGTGCTGAACGGTTTATAATTAATTTTCGGAAGTTGGTAGAAGGTTCCTGAACAATCTAGACGAAGAGACTATTCTCACACAACAGTTGCGCGCTGAAAGATATACAACCAAACAAAACAAGTGCGATATTTCTTCTTTCCCGAGTTGGAAGAAACCCAAGCATTGCCTTGGAATAAAATAATACTATTATATATATATATATATATATATATATATATATATATATAAATACGTGCATCTTTAAAATTATTAACTAAATTTACCTAGTAATTTTTTCTACTGCTTAATTTATTCTTTTAATTCGTGCATATTTTAACTTTTGTTAACTAAGCAAATAGACTTGTGTCTCGTTATATTTCTTTTATATAATTCATATATTGACAATAACGCCAAGTTTCATCGGTGCGTCTAACTATAGAATTCACGTGTTTGAACAAGAACAGTAACAGATCATACACGAAACTTGACGGGTTATGCCATCGGGAAATAGCTCCCGTGTGAGAATGGGAATAACTCCGGTGTGAGAATAAGTACAGGTCGTTTACAAGGTTTAGCAATGAAGGCTTTAATGTTTACTGCTCAAAGAACCTGTTAATTGTAACACTGACCTTGTATTTATAGTACTCTCATCACCCTAGAATCCTTCTCTGAGTCGGTTTACAGTTACCATAATTCGGGTCCAACCCAATCTCCTTAAAAGGTGGAAGTGAAATCCAATCCAAATACTACCTTTGGAGTTACCTTATTCAAATACGATTAGGACTCCAGACTCTGCGCGCAGAATAGCTCACTACACAAGCCCAACCCAACCGAACTCACCATCGGGTCTGAGCCTCGGCCCAAAGGACTCGAGGGCCTGACCCCGAATACCATACACTAAGGTAAGGCTCCTACTGAAAGACTGGATCTCGAACCCGAATACATTCAAATTTCTCCATGGGGCTTCAACATAAGACCCCAACTTTTATGAATAAAGATGAATTTTCTATAATTATCATTTTGAATATTATGGAATGAATTTGATATAATGTTATAGTTGTGGGTAATAGTTATAAATTTTGCAAAGTACACAGTTGTTATATAATATTCGATTGGTTAGGGAATATTCGCTTTTAACAGAAATATTAAATGCGATGGCACAATCATTAGTGGACCACACAATGGAATTATTATTTGGATTGAGAAAAAACGACAAAAATATTTTATAAAAATAACGACGGAAGTTTTATCGTTAATCTGTTGAAACACCCTTGTTAAAAAATGTACGAAATACGCATGGTTGCATAGTAGCACACAAAGATTGATTATTGATACTTACGTGAGAAGTCACTCAGTTTTGTTCAATTATTGCTTCAGTAATTGTTGTATAGTATCTCACGTTAATTGATTCAATTATTGTCGATATTTTATATATTATTAAATCAATAATTGAGACGATGAAATTATTATTATTATTTGCAATATTAACGATGTCTAGAAGTTCTGCCAAGGAGAGGTTTGGTCACCTAATTGTGCGCCAATAGGGAGAAATCCTTATTGGAAAACCCCCTCTTTCCTAGGAATGACCTGGTCGATTAATAGTGTGAATTATAATAATGATGATGAAGTTTTGTTTTATTAGTATTATTAATGTAATAAAATAGAAAAACTTTTTATATAAAACAGAATACTTTTATAAAATTATTCGTTTTATTATACTATAAATAGAATATATTATATTTTATTATGCATAGTATTTGCATAGTGCCTGAATAGTATTTGCATAATAAAATCTTTTTATAAAAATATAATACTTTTATAAAGTTATTCGTTTTATTAGATTATAAATAAAATATATTATATTTTATTTAAAAGATTTTGTTTTATTAGAATATTTTATAGTAAACCAATTTGGACCGTCCGTTTAAAAGTAAATCAATCAAGACTGTTCAGGAATTAGTTACTATTCAGTCCATTCTTCTATAAATAGAAGCTCATTCCTTCATTATTTCTTACGAATTCACTGAAACTCTAGAGAGAAAAACTATAGAGAGAAAGAAGAAAAGTATTCTGCTACTTCACTACTCCTATATCCAGTTTGTTCTAAGGTAAGGGGTATTATTTCTTTTGTATTCATGAAGAGAACTTCTGTTATTCCATTTTTTTATTCTGTTGGAATAGCTTGTATACGCGGTCTACCCTATACTTGGTGAAATTCTTCTGTTACTCCATTCTTTATCATTATGTTGGAATAACTCCGCTGCATACGCACAAATCTGCATACATGGTGAAATTCTTCATTATTCCATTCTTTATTATTCTATTGGAACATTATGTCTGTGCGTTTACGAATGACCTGGTTCCGTTATTTATTATTCTGTTGGAACATCCTGTCGGTGCGAAGTTCGTCTGACCTGGTTCCGTTATTTATTATTCTGTTGGAATATCCTATCTGTGCGTTTACGCATAACCTGATTCCGTTATTTTTTATTCTGTTGGAATAACCTGTCTGTGCGGTCTATCGCATGCTTGGTGATTTCTTTTGTTATTCTATTCTTTATTATACTTAGTTGGTTAAAGTTTTGACTTCTATACTCCATGAAATTAGTGGAATATCCTTGATATTTGCGCTTCATCCAGTATCTTTTCATGAAAATATTCTTCTGAGCATTCTTGAACTTTACTCTATAAAGAAGTATCATGTTGACAATTTGGACGTTATTAGTTCTTGGATAAATTAATTCTTGAACTTGTTTTATTGAATTCTTATATCATTGTCATCATCCTCATGTTTATATTATGTTGAAAGTTATTTGTGGCCTGTAGTGCATAGATGAACTTGGTATGATTATGACCAGAGATTATTCGGTATAATCATGACCGTAATGTTACAAATGATGTGATAAAAGTCCTCATTGGCGTAGTGCATTGATGGACGATTGTTGGCATGATCATGACCATTGATGAATACACGAATATCCTTGGCAGCGTAGTGCATGGATAATTTATGGTTGTAATACTAATGAATATCCTTGGTAGTAGTCAGGTAGATGATGTGAATTATTTATTAAAATTTGGGTCTCAAATGATAAAAGTGATGAAAAACAATTTAAATCATAAAAGATAGTAGATTTTATTCTCTTACTTGACTCTTTTAATGGATTCTTGTTCCGATTCTTGATTAAACTTGATGTTTGTTATATTGTATCGCTTTAACATAACACCTGTTGAAGGCTAACGATAATTTATTATGTATTGTCTTAGTCATAATATTTTTACTGGGCTAGTTGAGCTCACCACTTTTTACTTTCATTGTTCTCTTGAGAAATGAGAACGTAGCGTGGACTAATCGGGAGCGGAGTGATGGTCCGGATAATAAAGATAGTAGTCCTCACTATTCAATCAAGTAGTATGATAATAAATGTAATGAGGACTCAATTGAGTGTGGATATTGTCTAGATGACAATATTTGTATTAAAACTCACAGCATATGTTTTGTCGTATTTTACACGACTGTTATATAATTAAGTTGTATTTGAATTTTGTACCATATATTTGGCGACTCAAGATAGGTGATGTATACCTATTTTGGAGGCATCACATCGGCCCAATGGGCTCATAAACTCCTTCCAGTGTCAGGCCTTCGGCCCACATGAAAGTCGATAAAATGCTCCCGAACATTTCTCTTATTCGTTCATTAGACATTTGATTGAAATATAATAAGGTCATAATCATACTTGCAATAAATTACATACAACTAACTCATCACACCAAAGATATAAAATTAAGCACTATTTTCACATGTGTTTTTAGTATTTTTATATGGGTTTTTCTTATATATATGTAGGTGAGACCCACAGTATACTTATGTGAAAGAGAACTATGTAAAAATATCAAAAACACATGTAAAAATATCACTTCTGTAAATAAATATATCTTGTGATTCAAAATCATAAGAACAACTGTCCCTATTCGATTGATTTTAATTTTCTTCATTAATTCTTTTTTTTCCCCAAAAAAGTTCCTCAAATAGAAAATAAAACAAACATATGTATGTACACTAATAGTTTCCTACAAAAAAAATAGTGTCTTAATACCTCTTAATAGTTGTAGAGCTGGTATGTATATGAGCTGGTTTATATCTAAATATAGTGGAGGATAACGATAAATAAAGTTTGTTGGTGGACTTTGTTCTTATAAACTATTATTATTATTATAATGATGACGATGATAAACTCAATCATATTCTCATTAAAAATTATAAATCATTTTTGACAACTTTATAATTCTTTTATACACCAAAATCATTAGTATGACTTTTAGTACCTTACTCAACCTTAATCACATGAGAGATTGTGTTCATACTATATTTACTTCTTAAACGCACTTAAAGGATGGAACAATTAATTACTCCTAAAACATTAGGTATAGTGACTTTAGTATTTCCTTTTGGAAAAAAAATAAAAAATAAAAAAGAAGGAAAAAGATTTATTCTTGTTCTGTTGTTCATTGTTGTGTTCCTCGAGGTTGACCCACCGTTCAAACTTGGGCGACGAAAACCGTAACTGGTACGCACACGGACCACACGGTTTTACAGTTTTGAGTCTTACCCAACCAAAAACCCCTTTAAAATTCCACCCATCTTTTCTATTCAGCTTACCCTCCAATGTTCCCTCGTCTCTAATCAAGTCTTAACTATATTCGCTTGTTGTATCTATCTATAAACTTTGTGAAGTTTTTCTTTAAATTCCCAAATTTAACTACTGTTCTTTAGAAGCTGTTTCGTTTTCAAATAACTGAATTGAAATCTGTAAAATCTTAACATCAATTCAAAGATTTCGCCCCCTTCAATTATTTTTAACCAAAAAGATCAAATTTTTAAGGAAGTTATTTGGAGAATTCTTAACATTTCTGAAGTCGGAAATTTGTCAGCAATGGCATCCACAGCGCCATCTTATTGGTGCCACAATTGCAACTCAGTGGTCAGGGTTCGGGGCGGAGACTCCATTCTCTGTCTCGACTGCGGTGCCGGCTTTGTTGAGGAAATGAATCCCCACCGTCGATCTCACCGTCACCGCCGTCATCATCATCATCAATTTCCCGCCTCACCTGAAAATCCGGAACCTGAGCCAATTCTCAGACCCCGCCGGAATCGGAGAAATGGTACCACTGGTGGGTCACATTTCAATCCGTTTGTCGTCCTCCGGCGGTCTGAAGAAAGGGGAACTTACGAGCTGTTTTACGATTACGGTTCTGGTTCTGGTTCAGGGCTCCGGCCATTGCCCCCTAGCATGTCGGAATCCTTGATGGGTTCGGGTTTCAATCGAATTCTTGAACATTTTATTCAGTTGGATATTAATGGGTCTAGTCACCCTCCAGCATCTAAGGCTGCAATTGATTCCCTGCCCACAATCAAGATTAATTTTAGCCATGTGGTTACTGATTCACATTGCGCTGTGTTTAAAGAACCCTTTGAGCTCAACACTAAGGCTCGTGAAATGCCATGTAACCACATTTATCATTCAGATTGTATTCTGCCCTGGCTTGCCATCAGAAATTCTTGCCCGCCATGAATTGCCACCGGATGTGGTGGATGTGGAGGGATTGTTGGGTCAAAGTGATGAAGATTCCATGGGGCTAACCATTTGGAGACAACCGGGCGGCGGGTATGCCGTTGGAAGGTTTACCGGAGGAGGGAGTGAGCTGCCTGTTGTGTATACTGGAATGGATGGTGCGTTTAATGTTAATGGTGGTCTAAGGAGGGTAGTCTGGTCAAGAAGTGATAATAGAACAAGGGGGAGGAGTGGAGTCAGTCATGCCTTGCACAATTTTATGTCATTTTTAGAAAGGTTTAGAATTTCTTCATCGCGGTTTAATATGGAATTCGGATTTAGACGAAGTCACTCTCATTCCCATTCTGTGCGGTTGTCACGCAGGAACACTCACAGTCGGGCTGTGGAGGTGTAAGATTTCGATTGCTAAATATTTATGTAATTGTTTTGGTGATGGTAGGGAGACTTTTAGTGATACTGTTATACAAAAAGCATTTCTGTAAAAGTTGCATCTTTTTAGTGTATAACATCAATTGGGAAAGAATAAATGAGATCTTCCTTAAAGATTTAAGTTTTGTTCACTAGATGAGTATCCCAGTTTCATTTTTGAGAGAAAAAGAATATGGGTATGAATGTGGTGTGCTTCACTTTTATGAACCCCTTGCTTGTATTGATTTCTGACCTGATGCATTTCATTCTTCTATTCATTATTGGTATGAATGTGGTGTTTATAAGTAGAATATAGGTATGAATGTGATGTGTTTCATTCTTGTGTTTGTTCAATACCCTGCTTCAGCTCACTCGGGCTTCCTGAATATATTTTGATTATCTGATCCTATGAACAGTAACTGTGGTTGGGCGATTTACTGCCATTGTGAAGGTTGGATATGTTAAGATTTGATATATTTCTAGTTCCTTTTACTTTAGTTGGATATGCTTCATTCTTATTCCATTGACTTTTTCCGGAAATTTTGGTTTTTTAAAATTTCTTGGGGGATCATTACAATGCTAAAATTAGATTTGAGGGCATGTTTTGGATGGTCAAGTACTCTGGTACAGAACATTTTCTGTGCTATAGATGCTGATGTAGTCGACGTATATTATTCATATGGGGGAGAAAAATAGGATTTTCCTGAATATATGGATGCAAACTCCTCTGCACCATTGTGATTTTTCAAAGCATTCATTAATATCTTGATGTGCAATAGTAAAACACACAAGTGTCCCCCTTCAACTTTCTTGTCTTGATTTCCTAGGAACTTCTAGTTATTTGATTTCATTAATATTTCTATTGATTTCTGCACCGGTGATCTTCTTGTCGTCTCTAAACTTCATTATATAAAGAATTCACATAGTTTTCAGGTTGCTAAGAAACAATAATACCTTGTGGCATAACTGCAAGAGAAGGGTGCTACAATCATATGGAGTACTAGTTCTCAGCCTCAACATATAATAGGGGTTCTGGAGGTTTCAGCGTTTACCTTCATTTATCAAAGCTTAGGATGAATAGAAGAAAGACCAAGCACCGGTTTGTATGCCTGCAGTTTAGTTTGACAAATAAGTTCAGTCTGCTAGTGTTCATGTGTGAATATGTGACAATTAAGTTCAGAGTTTGCAGCTTGATTTTGTAAGCACACAACTGATACTACAACATCCATAAAACAAATGTGGTATAGGTGGGTATAGTTGGCTTATGGCTAGGTCAGCTGAGTAGATGGGACCATCCTTATCTTGTAATCTCCATATTCCTGATTCTGATGTGGCCTTATCCAATGTATCTATGGACAAAACATACACACATGTTGCATATAAAAAGGAGCTACTACCAAATTGCAGCTGGTATGGTTTCTACACCAATTTCCAATTATACCAACAAAATGGCATCTATAGCTCCTCTGCAAGCTTTCTATTCTACAACTTCCGTAAAGCAATCTGCAGTTGGTCCATCTCTCAGCACCGCATATGGTCAATCAACATTTTTGGGTACAAAAGTTTCATCTTGGAAAAAAATTGAGAATAACAAGAAAAAGAAAAATAGATCTTTGACAGTGGTTGCAGCAGTTGGAGATGTATCCTCTGATGGCACTGTTTATCTGATTGCCGGTGCTGCCGCCGTGGCATTGCTGGGAACTGCTTTTCCCATCCTCTTTTCCCGCAAGGACCTGTAATTTACACTTTTATCTGCTTAACTTTCTCATAATTTGTATGTAATCTTGAGTTCATGGATAATTTTGTGCTTGTTGCAGGTGTCCTGAATGTGATGGTGCAGGTTTTGTGCGAAAAGCGGATGTTACCTTGAGGGCGAATGCAGCTCGAAAGGATCAAGCTCAGATTGTATGCGCCCGTTGCAATGGTCTTGGCAAGCTTAAGCAAGTAGACAAATAAGCAAATCTTGTAATACTTAACTCTACATTGATGTATTTTGTGAAAAACTTTTTACTGATGTATGCAACCTAATGCCACTGTGAATCATTGTCCAAGAAAGAATGGTGTGTTCTAGTTCTGATGGTTTTTTTTTTTTTTTTTTTTATTAATGTTTTTTGACTGTTCCTTTATGAGAAATTTATGTTGTTTCACAAAATGTTTTACCAAGAACAACTGAACTTTCTAGTATGAGATGAGTGCCCTTACATGATAATGTCTTTGGTGGAATTTCTATTTGAAAAAAAAAAATCCATAATTTGGGTAAATTTTCGAGAATTAATAATACTTGTACAAATTTGGGAAAGATGTTACTGTACAGATGTAAAAGTTTCAGTCTTTTTATTTAATCATTGTAAATTTTTTGAAAATGAGTTTCAGTCTTTTCATTACCCTTGAAGAGTTCATTTTCCTTATGGATATATGAGAGTAGTTAGCATGAAATTAATTTTAGTTAATCCATCGATACGCAGACCAGAAGGTGATCTCTCTCTGCGTGTCAGCACTGTATTGATCAATTGACCAACTTACGTCTTACCATGAAGTTAACTTCATGTAAAGGTGTAAATGAACCGAGTCGAGCTGAGTATTGAGTTGTTCAGATTTGATTCACAAAATTTATCGAGTATAAAATAAAACTTGATTGAGGTTTGTTTAACTATCGAGTCGAGCACGATCTTGATTCGAGCCCAAACAATTTGAACTTTTTAAACGAATATGCTCCGAGTATCAATACAAAATTGCAATTTGAGGAGGTTCGAGTCATTTATTGAACTTTAAAATTTGCTCATATTTGAATCATTTATATTTCGAGTCGAACTTTTAGTTGATCGAGTAGGAATCTAGCCCAAATTGTTTATTCATTTTACAGTCTTAACTTCATGTTAACTGGATCCGAATATCCTGATGCTAATCTTTATACATAGTTGTCTGTGTACTTTCTTTGTAATAAATAGTTTGAACATTGAACTCATGTTTCATATGAATGACCAACCCCTCCAATGTAGGATAGTTAATTTTGGAGTTTGAAGAAGAGTTGGGTAAAAAAATTAGATAAAAGAGCTGGTGTAACGACCTCAAAATAGGTCCATTCAATCCAACCCATTCTGAGTCGCTAAATACATGGTACAGAAAACAACTACAACTTTATTACAACAATTGTCGTGCAAAATACAACAACACAGATGCTGTGAATTTGGATACAAATATATATCAATCATGACTCATGTCCCAAATAGTGGGCAAAGACCTCATAATGACACCTTACATAAAGGTATAGTGAAAACTGCTTTTAGAAATTAGAATCTTTGGGAAGTCTTCAAGAAACCTTCGTATACGGGAGGCCATGCTTACAGGTTATGATAGATATCATATGGCCATTGAATTATCCTTGGTTGACCCAATAGACCAAAAGAAAAATGAGAAGATTACTATCATATTCTTCCCAATGGTGAGTTTTCTCTTGATATATCATTATCTCCACTGTCTCTAATTGAGAGTTAAATTTCAAATAGACTCCAAGATCATATAGGTAGTCTTTGGTAGATATACTTTCAAAGAAGTGGATGAAACCAACTCGTCTTATGATGACACGAGGTTGTATGTCATTAGACATCTTGTATGATAGTGGCAAAACACCCTTTCAAGTTAAATTCACCTCACCTCAACATCTATGAACCACCGTTCTATTCCCTTTGTTATTTCCACATTCGACCCAAATTTACACTTTTATTACACGAAAGGAATTGTGAAGCAAAAGGGTGAGCACAACTAGCTTCGATAAAAAAAAATATCATGACTAAAGATAATTAAATTATCAATAGCCTTCATCAATAATAAATCGAGATTTAGAACATATAGGTAGATGATAAAAAAATTTCAACCATAGTTGCGGTGAACGAGCACTCCATTAGAAGAGTCAATAGACCATAAAGTCTATTATCTTCTTCATGTTAAAAGTCCATCAACAATGTTTTATCCTCGTAACATCAATCAACAATTCTCATCCACAATCACATGTATAACTTCATAATCGTAATTGTTGTTCTAAATTCCTTTTCTCATTCGGACGAAGATAATTTTCATCACTTGTCTTTACTCGAAACATCAAAGATCATGGTTATACCAAATCACGGTTTCATTCATAATCATACTAATAAATTTATCTTTTTCTACGGGCAAAGATATTTATCAACAGCTTCATCTTTGCACTATAGGCCAAAGATATTCAACAATAGGTCATCTTTGCACTACGACCTAAAGATATTCATCCACAATTCATCTTTGCACTACAGGCCAAAGATATTCCTCAACAGTTCATATTTGCATTACAGGCCAAATATATTAATATCTCAAAGAAATATATAATCATTTCAGAATTTATATAAACAATAATTATAACCATGTTGATCAATTCACCTTTGCACTTAAGCTAAAGATATTCAATTATAAATTCAATGGTCATGATCATACCAAATCCACAATTCAATTTTTCACTCTCGCCAAAGAGAACCCTAGTCATGATCATACCAATAATCTACCCATCTTTACACTCCAGTGAAAGAGAATTTCAACATCAGGGTTATACAAATGTTATATATGATAATAAAATTAATATAATCAATATATAGTTTTAATCTCCAGAGTAATATTCATAAATCAACTATAATTTGGACAGAAAAAGAAACCAATTTTGTCATGAATAGTAACTCATAAATAGTAACTCGTGAATAGTATCTTAAAAGAGTTATGAATTTTATGAGGAAAGACTATTTTAAAAGAAAACCCTTATAACTCCTTGTGATTAACTCCAAAATTGATGAAATTTTTATTGGGAGTACATCTATATAATATCAGTATACCGTATAAATTTTAGAATTTTTGGATAAAAGTACAATTTATGATAAATGTATGAATATTCGATGGTTTTGGCCATGTGAAAAATAGTAAATGAATTTTAAAAATTCTGAGAAAAATATATGTTCAATATGGAACTATATTATGCTAAATCCCAGAAAAGAAATATTTTTGGAACGGATTTGATATTTTTTATGAAAATGTTCTAGTTATGAGTAAATGAATTAAATATGTTTTGTGAAGTAAGAAAATTAGAAAATATGATTTTATGGCTTGAGAATCATATATGAGGTATATGCAGATTTTTGATGAGGGTTTTGGTTATTGGTGATGAGATCTTATGAGTTTGGCATTTTAAGATGATTAAATGCATTTATTAGTAAAGTGTAAACAATTAAAATAAATTGTTTATAAGTTTAATAAATGATTAAAATATTGTGGTAGTATTAATAATATTAGATTATGAGATTATTAAGTGATTTATAACATTTTGATTAAGGTGTTATGAGATCATTGATTTATGAATCTTACTCTTAAGATTAAATCTATATATTGATTATATTATTTTTATTATCATATTTAACATTCTTATAACCCTAATGATGATATTTCTTTTGACTTGAGTGTAAAGATGGATAGATTATTGGTATGATCGTGACTATAGGTTCTCTTTGGGCGATGGTGCAAAGTTGAATTGTTGACCGGTATGATCATGACCATTGAATTTATAATTGAATATCTTTAGCTTAAGTGCAAAGGTGAATTAATCAACATATATGGTTATAATTATGGTTTATATAAATTACGAAATGATTATGTATTTCTTTGAGATATGAATATCTTTGGCACATAGTGCAAAAGATCAATTATTGATGAATATCTTTGGCTGTAGAGTGCAAAGATGACTTGTTGATGAATATCTTTGGCTCATAGTGCAAAGATGACTTTTGTTGATGAATATCTTTGGCAGTAGTGCAAAGATGAATTTATTAGTAGGATTATGAACATAAAGCGTGATTTGGTATAACCATTATCTTTGATATTTCGTGTGATGAAAATTATCTTTGTCCCGGATGAGAAAAGGAATTTAGAACTATAATTACGATTATGAGTTATACATGTGATTGTGGGCGGAATTGTTGATTGGTGTCACGAGGATAAAAACATTGTTGGTGGACTTTTAACATGGAGAAGATAATAGACTTTATATACTATTTGACTCTTCTAATGGATTGCTTTCGTTCAACCGAACTATGGTTGAAAAGTTTTATCATCTACCATAGGTTCTAAATCTCGATTTATTATTGATGAAGGCTTTATTGATAATTTAATTATCTTTAGTCATGATATTTTTTTTTTATTGAGCTAGTTATGCTCACCCTTTTGCTTCACAATTCCTTTCGTGTAATAAAAGTGTAAATTTGGGTCGAAATGGGAATAACAAGAGGAATAGGGCGGTGGTACATAGATGTTGAGGTGAGGTGAATTTAACTTGGAAGGTGTTTTTTGCCACTATCATACAAGATGTCTAATGACATACAACCCTCGTGTCATCATAAAGGCAGGTTGTGCTTCATCCACTTGCTGAGTATATCTACAAGCACTATCTATATGATTTTGGAGTCTATTTGAAATATAACCCTCAATTAGAGACAGTGGAGATAATGATATATCAAGAGAAGACTCATCATTGGGAAGAATATGATAGTAATCTTTTCATTTTTCTTTGGGGTCTATTGGGTCAACCAAGGATAATTCTGTGGCCATATGATATCTACCATAACCTAGGCGCATGGTCTCCCATGTATCGAAGGTTTCTTGAGCACTTTCCAAAGATTTTAATTTCTAAAATGCAGTTTTTCGATTATACCTTTATGTAAGGTGTCATTATGAGTCTTATCCACTATTGGGACATGAGTCACAGCTTGATATATATTTGTATCCAAACTCACAAAGATATGTGTTGTTGTATTTTGCACGACAATTGTTGTAATAAAGTTGTAGTTATTTTTTGTACCATGTATTTGACGACTTCATAATGGGTTGGATGGAATGGACCTATTTTGGGGTCGTTATAAATGCTATCTAATAATATTATTCAAGTAATATAAATTATTGATCCGATAATTAATGAAAAATCTTGTGTAGTAAATAATTATAAAATATCAACGCAAAGAATTATTGAATCAAAATAAAATATTGAATAAAGCGATAATTCAGTAACAATTATTGAGTAGTGCCTTCCTTACATAAGAATCAATAATTGTTGCAATACCGTGTCCTATTAGGGCAACAACGCCAGACATTTTTTTACTTTACCCAATCGGTATTCCAACAAATATTAGACGATAACAACTACGCCAAGTTATTTATAAATAACTTTTTCTTGTCGTTTTCTTCCTCCAATCGCTTTCCGTTATGGGGCCCATAAAAGATACATACCGTCGCATTTAATATTCCCGAACAGCATTTAATATTTCACGACCAAACGAATATTCTCCAACAACAATGAATATTTTATAACCACTTTCATGTATTTTTGAAAAAAATTTCATATATCACCCTTAACTTTAACTTTTTATCAATTTAACCATTTACCTGAATTGTAATTATAAGAAAAATTGAATACTTTTATTTCATAAAATTCGGTCTTACAATCTCCCTCCTTATGAAATTTCGTCCCCCAAAATTTACGTACCTAGTATTTCAAAAGTTGAGAATACCTTGCTTTCATTTCGATTCTATCTTCACTTGTCATCATAATTTCTCCAATGCTCATCTCCTGTATTTCAGATATCATTCTAGAATACAGCTTCAAAACAAGGGTTAATTGAACAAATTAACATATCACATAATATCCCGATATTATGACTGACCAACAAATAAGCTTAGGTAGGACACACTAGCGAAGGATTTACTCAACTCACCCCTCCTAGTTCTAATTCCGATCTCCGCCAGAGATCATATCCCTAAGCTCTGATACCAAATGTAACGACCCCAAAATAGGTCCATTCAATCCAACCCATTCTGAGTCGCCAAATACATGGTACAGAAAATAACTACAACTTTATTACAACAATTGTCGTGCAAAATACAACAACACATATGCTGTGAATTTGGATACAAATATATATCAATTGCGACTCATGTCCCAACCGTGGTGAAGACCTCATAATGACACCTTACATAAAGGTATAGTCGAAAACTTTTTAGAAATTAGAATCTTTGGGAAGTGCTCAAGAAACCTTCGTATACATGGGAGGCCATGCTTACAGGTTATGATAGATATCATATGGCCACGAAATTATCCTTGGTTGATCTAATAGACCCCGAAAGAAAAATGAGAAGATTACTATCATATTCTTCCCAATGGTGAGTTTTCTCTTGACATATCATTATCACTCATCGTCTCTCTAATTAAGAGTTAAATTTCAAATAGACTCCAAGATCATATAGGTAGTCTTTGGTAGATATACTCAAAGAAGTGGATGAAGCAACCTGTCTTATGATGACACGAGGTTGTATGTTATTAGACATCTTGTATGATAGTGGCAAAACACCCTTTCAAGTTAAATTCACCTCACCTCAACATCTATAGACCACCGCTTCTATTCCCTTGTTATTCCCCACTCGACCCAAATTACACTTTTATTACACCGAAAGGAATTGTGAAGCAAAAGGGTGAAACCTGACTAGCTTCAAGAAAAAAATATCATGACTAAAGATAATTAAATTATCAATAGCCTTCATCAATAATAAATCGTAGATTTAGAACATATGGTAGATGATAAAAATTTCAACCATAGTTACAGCTTGAGACGAGCACTCCATTAGAAGAGTCAAATAGACCATAAAGTCTATTATCTTCTTCATGTTAAAAGTCCATCAACAATGTTTTATCCCTGTAACATCAATCAACAATTCCTATCCACAATCACATGTATAACTCATAATCGTAATTGTTGTTCTAAATTCCTTTTCTCATCCAGGACGAAGATAATTTTCATCACTTGTCTTTACCTGAAACATCAAAGATCATGGTTATACCAAATCACAGTTTCTGTTCATAATCATACTAATAAATTTATCTTTGCACTACGGGCCAAAGATATTTATCAACAGTTCATCTTTGCACTACAGGCCAAAGATATTCAACAATAGGTCATCTTTGCACTACGACCCAAAGATATTCATCCACAATTCATCTTTGCACTATAGGCCAAAGATATTCCTCAACAGTTCATATTTGCATTACAGGCCAAATATATTAATATCTCAAAGAAATATATAATCATTTCAGAATTTATATAAACAATAATTATAACCATGTTGATCAATTCACCTTTGCACTTAAGCTAAAGATATTCAATTATAAATTCAATGGTCATGATCATACCAGGTCACAATTCAACTTTTCACTTCTTGGCCAAAGAGAACCCTAGTCATGATCATACCAATAATCTACCCATCTTTACACTCAGGAAAGAGAATTTCAACATCATGGTTATAAAATGTTATATATGATAATAAAATCAATATAATCAATATATAGTTTTAATCTCCGGTAGTAATATTCATAAATCAACTATAATTTGGTTAGAAAAAAGAAACCAATTTTGTCATGAATAAGAACTCATGAATAGTAACCATTGAATAAGAACTCATAAATAGTAACTCGTGAATAGTATCTCATAAATAGTAAACCCGACTCAAAAAGGTAGAAATTCCACAATAAAATCCATACCAATATTTCGATATAATGATATTGAAAGAATAATATTTTTTTAAGCTTATAAATAATTTATTTTAATTGTTTACACTTTACTAAATAATGCATTTAATCATTCTAAAATGCCAAACTCATAAGATTTCATCACCAATAACTAAAATCCTCATCAAAAATTTGCATATACCTCATGTAGGATTCTCAAGCCATAAAATCCTATTTTCTAATTTTCTTACTTCACATAACATATTTAATTCATTTACTCATAACTAGTCCATTTTCATGAAAAATAATAAATCAATTCCAAAAATATTTTTTTTCTGGAATTTAGCAGAATATAGTCCTATATTGAACATATATTTTTCTCAGAATTTTTAAAAGTCTTTACTATTTTTCACATGGCCAAAACCACCGAATATTTAAACATTTATCATAAATTGTACTTTTATCCAAAAATTCCCAAATTCACAGAGTATACTGATATTATATAGATGTACTCCCAATAAAAATTTCATCAATTTTGGAGTTAACCACAAGGAGTTATAAGCGATTACTTTTAAAATAGTCTTTCCTCATAAAATTCATAACTCTTAATCTATACATCCAAAAATCGCCATTTTTGGACACAATCAAAAAAACTCATCAAATTATCATTTCAAATTTTTCTAGAATTTTTGATGGTTCGGAAAAATACAAAACTGAAAAACATAATCACCCTTAAAAATCTCTTATTATCTCTTACCTCAAAAGAGCAGTACTTCTGACTAGAATAACGTTGAACGAACTTGCAATCAGTATAGCAATACTCAAAGTATACTCAAAATACTCACAAGAATACGCTCGATAATATATAGAGAAAACTTGATTTTACAATTGTGATTTTCAATTATAACCTAAGCAGCACTATTTATAGAAATTGCTTGAACACCAAAGCGAAAAATTTATTAAAATAATAATATTATATTTATTTTTTCCAAGACTTCATCGTATGCTCTCAACATCGAACTCAGCCCCTAACACATGTTAAATGAGGGAAACAAAATGTAAAAAACGTTTTTGTTATTTAAATTATTTTAAACTTCCAAAATCAATTATTTGAAGCTTGAACTTCAATAATTCATAATAAATAGCCCTTTTGCCGTAAAATTGAATCTCTCGAGTTTTTATAGGAAATTCAATTTTCTATAACTTTGGAAGAAAGTTTTTCCAAATTCCAAACAAAATTGACCAAAATCCATAAAGCAGACGATTTTACAAAGCTATAATCAAATTTCGGTCCAAGAAATGGGGTCCAATTTACACATAAAACATGCTTTAAATATTTTTGGTAACAAAATACTCCTCCTCCACATATACTCATATATCCCACATTCATCGTAAAAATATCATCATTAATATATTATTAAAATAATATATTTAATTGAATTATTTTATCGTAAAAAGATAAAATATTAATTTTCAATAATTGTCACATTAAAATTTTCTCCATCTATATCCTCATAAAATCAATATTTTCATCATCATATAAATCAATAATTAATTATTCACAAATAATATTACGAAACACATTATTGACAACCAGGCGGTTCAGGAAAGAGGGGCTTTCTAATAAAAATTTCTCACTTCTTGGCCAAGATTAGGTGACCAAACCTCTCCTTGATGTAACTTTCTAGACATTGCCAATAATGCTATCTAATAATATTATTCAAATAATATAAATTATTGATCGATAATTAATAAAAAATACGTGTAGTAGTGACAATTATAAAATATCAACGCAGCAATTATTGAATCAAAATAAAATATTGAACAAAGAATTACTGTAATAATTATTGAGTAAAGGCCTTCTTACGTAAGAATCAATAATTGGTGCAATCTGGTAATCTCTTGTCGAACAACGCCAGACATTTTTTTTTTACCCAATCGGGTATTCCAACAGTATTGACGATAACAACTACGCCGTTATTTATAAATAACTTATTCTTGTCGTTTTCTTCCTCCAATCGCTTTCCGTTATGGGGCCCACAAAAGATCTGCCTACGTCGCATTTAATATTCCCAAGCGATTTAATATTCCACGACCAAACGAATATTCTCCGACAACAATGAATATTTTATAACCACTTGCGTATTTTTGAAAAAAATTTCATATATCACCCTTAACTTTAACTTTTTATCAATTTAACCATTTACTGAATTGTAATTATAAGAAAATTTGAATATTTTTATTTCATAAAATTCGGGGTCTTACAGCTAGTTTGAAGAAATGGGCATAACTTTTAGTTCGATTGTATGTTTTTCTATTATAATATAATATGTTTTTGAAAGAAAAAAAAAAATTCGTACTCTATACCATCCCAACTTAGGTTTTCCAATTGAAGTTGTTGTCATCCTCAAATTCGTTGTTTAAGCAGGCTGTCAGGTGATTGAAGTTTTATTATTTATATATATATAGCAACACGATTAATGTTGTTAGTACTTGGTACTATATCCTTAAAATAATTATGGCGCCCTCCGTATAATGCTTAAAGTTGATAACATTTATCTACTAGGATATAATGACAACGTGTGTTATAGCATCACTACAAATAACACACTCAACGAACCAAATTAAATGCTCTTGACTCTCTCTCGATATAAATTGTTTATGAAATGAAGAAGAATAAGACTTATAATGATTAATGTTCGAATGATTTGAATGAATGAAAATGGTAACCCCTTCTCTATTTATAGTAGGGTAAGTGACCCATTAAAAGAGACACAACCCATTGAAAAGGTATGATTAAGCCAAAAACGACGTAGTTTTGGCTTTAAACAGAAAATGCGCTTCCGTTCGGAGCAAAACGACGTAGTTTTAGGCTCAGCAAAACAAAAACGACGTAGTTTAATACTTTAACAGAAAAGGCGTGTTCGTTCAGGCAAAATGACGTAGTTTTGCAGCGCCTATTCAGGTATATAGGCTTTCCCAAAACGACGCAGTTTAGACGCGTCTGTTAGGCAGGTAACGCTTCACAAAATGACACAGTATAATGATAATAAATAAAACGACACAGTTTTGATTATAGAACTAAATAAATAATAAAATAAATTAAATAAATTTTGTTCAAAAAATTATATATATACGAGGATCCAAATCCAGACCCACGAGCCTCAAGCTACGTGTGGGTTCAAACCAAGCTTTGGCTCAGTCTTCTCCCTTCCACAAAAATGGAGTGCCCCTTGAGGCCCAAACCCAAGAACAACTTTCTTATATATAAACCTATTAAGTTTTTAGTTCTTAACCAATGTTTGACTTGGCTTTCCATATATATTTATTATCATTTATCATTTTTAAGGGTAATCTTTGGGAATTAATATCCCATTCATTACTCAATGGATTTAAACTTCCAAATGCGTAATTTAATCTACTCATGGAGTGGATAGAATACATTGATATATGAATTCACTTAAAATAATTATTAAAATTCACTTTAATTTTGACTCAAATTCTAACAAATACAAGCCAACCCAGCCTACAGTTATATTGATACAGATAAGAGGCATAACATAAGGATCCAATCGAAAAGATCTTTTACAAAGAAGCAAAACCTATAAAAATTAGTTAGTTCGGGTTGAGTTTGGATGTTCCACTTATGTTGATTTGGTTTAGAGATTTGATATTTTCACGTAAAAAAATTAATATTTATACATAATTTCTCTTACATGAATAGTGAGTAAATTCTATTTTTATGTAAAATGATAAATATTCACATGAATATTTTATTTAATTTTAATTAATAAAATGATAAATATTACTACTATAAATTATCTAAAAAGTATTACTTATTTTATAATTTATTATTTCAAAAATTTTAATAAATTATCTTAATTTTAAATTTAAAATATCTTCAATGAACTTTTAAAAGTGGACAATAGTTTTATAAATCGGAACAGAAGTATTATACTACTATTAAAAAAAAATAAAAATCTCTAAAGCCAAAAAAAATATGAAATTACAATTATGGGAAAATAATAGTAGTCCAGTTCATTTAGACTAGATCTCTTCAAAAGTCCGGTTACGAACAGTCCTTACATGAACACAATACATATACATACACAACCGTGAAAACCCTAGGCGTTCCCGACTGGCCATTAATTCCTCCACCGTGTTCTTCATCTTAATTTCTCCATTAACAAATAAATACTCATTTTCTTCTCTCCCTTCAAATATATATAATCAAATCAATTACATAGGTCTAATTATCACTAAAAGGCTTTATAAATTATAACACGTAAATCTCGTATTTTCTTACATATTAAGCTCCTATAATTTATTAATTTATTTATTTTGGAAATTGAATTTAACAATCAAAAAAGAAAGAAATATAACGACAATGAAGATGGACGAAGAATTTGGGCCGGATCGGGCGATAGGGGTGGAAACAGACGATGAAGATTATGAGGCCGAAAGGGATTGCGACACCACTGACAACGACGATACTTCTTCTAGTTCCTCCGCCGTCGCCGCCGCCCATCCCTCCAATAACGTCATCATCGATGACGTCGGCGCTGCCGATTCTTCCGCTTGGCCACAATCCTACAGGTACCTTTATATATATCATCCAGTTTCCTATATATTATCGTTCCAGTTTTGCATGCATGTAGATGTAGCTTACATATTCAAATCTTAATTTGGAGATGCCCCTTTTTTTTCTTTTTTCTTTTTTAATTTGGAGATACTCAGATGTTCGACCAATTGGTTAGTTTATTTATAGGTTGACATACCTAGCTACATGTAATGTATAGCATAATTTGGATTAAAAAATCGGTGGATATATATATATATATATATATATATATATATATATATATATAATTGAAGGATCATCAAACATTGCAAGAATCGCCAATGAAGTTTTGGCCTGATGAGCTCACCCCCCATTTAGCGATGGAAACGGCGACGGTTACTTTTAGCGACGGACAACATATAGCGTCGCTAAAAGTATAGACGACGGTTGTATGACCAAATCGTCGCCGTTTCCGTCGCTAAAGAGGGGTGACCTCGGGTGAGTTAGATAAGGGGTGAGCTTAAGATCCGGACTCATATATATATTTGTTAATTGTTGGAATGAATTTAGCTCTTAGTCTAACTTCTAAATCTAGATTTTACACGTATATTCTGTATAATTATTTTTGGATATGTGCAGGAAGTCGATGGATATGTACACAAACATGACCCCTCCCTCCCTTAGCTTCTTAACAGGCAGCTCTAGTCTGACTTCACCATACAAGAGATCTCAGCCTTTCATACCTGAATCTTCTTTGACTCAGCCTCTTTTTTCTGCAACAAGCTTGGACAAAGAAGAGGTGCCTACCTCAACGCTCCCGGTGAAGTTTTCGGCTACTTCAAGCTTAAAATTATCCCTCAGTGAATTGCCAGAGCTACAGAAGTGATCATATTCTCAATCAGTCCTTCATGGTAACGTACGGTTTATCGTATGTTTTCCTAAAATGTTTGTTTAATTTAATTTGGTGTCAATTACATATAATTTTTTCAATTCTTTTAGGGACATCTGTGTCATCTATTTAATTATATTGAACTAAGCTAGTTGAAAAACAGCCCTGTGCCATCTTCTCCATTTAGTGATCAATTAAATAATTTTCAAGTTGCAGTTTGCAAAAGAACAAATTATGTGTTGATCCTTTAATTTTCCTCAATGCAGCAATAAATGTGTTATGCGGTATAGGAATACTTTCAACTCCTTATGCAGTCAAAGAAGGAGGGTGGTGGAGCCTTTCGCTTCTGGTAATTCTTGGTATCATTACTTGCTATACTGGAATCTTGTTGCAACGCTGTTTAGAAAGCTCTCCTACACTACAAAGTTACCCAGATATCGGACAGGCTGCTTTTGGGGTTGCTGGTCGTATATGTATAGCTGTAAGTTAGTTGAAAACAAATATCTAATTAATGGTTGTCTAAACAAACAATTAATAGATTAATCCTCCAGTTTTATTAGAAAAGATTATCCTATTATTTATACAGCAAGGTTAACTCTTGGTTTTGGTTGAATGCAGACCGTCTTGTACATTGAATTATATGTAAGTACATCCTCTAGTTATTCCCCTGTTGGTTAGGCTTTGATTGGCTTGTGCTCATTTTTTGTGTGAACTAAATACTAAATTCCTCTTCTCTGTAGTCTTCTTGCGTGGAATACTTAATTATGATGTGCGATAATCTGTCCGCGTTGTTCCCAAATGCTCATGTGGATTTCGCTGGAATTCATCTTGATTCGTATTATTTGTGGGCTATTATATCGACTCTTGTTATTCTTCCAACAGTTTGGCTTCGAGACCTTAGCTTGCTATCGTATATTTCAGGTTTTTCCTATCTCCTTCCTACTATTTTTAGATACTCTTTTGTGTGGAGCAATTTTTTCCATGAGACTCTTATTGTGGATACTATTTGAAATATCAAGCTAAACGATTAAACTGCCGTGGCTGATTTTGAGGTATTTTTGCTCAGTCGGAGGAGTAGCGACATTGGCGCTGGTGGTTATTTTCCTGTTATGGGCCGGAGCAGTAGATGGAGTTGGCTTTCATCATGGCGGAACAGCTCTGAACCTTAAGAACCTGCCGGTCACAGTTGGTCTATTTGGCTTTTGCTATGGCAGCCATTCTGTTTTTCCCAATGTATATTCTTCGATGAAGGAACCATCGCGATTTCCATCCGTTCTTATAATCAGGTGATCATGAATTCTCGACAACTAAATTATTCCATGAAGTTGTTTTAAGTAATTATCTTAGCAATTAATTGTTGTGAAATATTTAAAGCTTATATATTATAAATAGGGTGACCGTGTGTTTTGTTAATGAATACATTTTCAGAATTCTCTAATAATTGTGAATTCTACTGCAGCTTTGTCACATCTGGGTTTTTGTACATGGGAGTGGGAATATGTGGTTACTTAATGTTTGGAGACGCTGTTAAATCCCAGTTTACTTTAAACATGCCCGCAAAATTTGTTACTTCTAAAGTTGCAGCCTGGACTGTGGTATGAGAATTATGAAAATTAAGGGAGTTACTTTATATTTGTTCTTTCGTCATGATTTCACACCATTTATCCTCTGTGCATAGCTAGTTAAAGGACTGCTGTAATTGTATGCAAATTGGAGACAGACACCAGGCTTACTGAAGTGTTTGTTCATTTGTAGGTTGTGGCGCCAGTTACAAAGTATGCCTTGACAATTACCCCTGTGGCATTCGGTCTAGAGGAGCTATTCCCTTCAGCTCGTCAAAATCCGTATAGTGTATCAATATTAGTCAGAACAATGTTAGTGATTTCAACTCTAGTCGTGGCCCTGTCAGTTCCATATTTTGGTAAGGACTTCAACTTTAATTATATATATCTAGATTGATTTTGATGAGACTTATGCCTCAATATTTAAAATTAGTTGATTAAAATGCAGTGAAAAAAATATGATCCGTTAAGCAGTATCTTTTATATTGGACTGCAGGTTCTGTGATGGCCTTGATTGGTTCTTTATTAGTGATGCTTGTAGTAAGTTTCTGTTCATTACTATGTTTCAATCCAATTTTATTTTCTCCTGTCCATCTTTAATCCAATTTTTAGTCAATCATGCAGTATATATAGTTTATTATATAGTTCTTAACTTTGCGGCGTTATGTTTTATAACAGGCTCTAGTCTTCCCATGCGCATGCTATCTAAGTGTACACCATAGTCGATTAACTAAGTCCCAGGTCAAATATCAGTTTCTGATAGTTACCAATTTTTCGTATGTTATCTATATGGTATAAAACATCTCATATATATCGTCCTTTTGTTATTTCTTTTCTACAGATTGGAGTTTGCATCTCCATAATATCAGTTGGAGTGATTTGTGCAATTGTTGGCACATATTCAGCACTTACAGACGTCGCAGACAAAAGGACCTGATACAAATCGAGGGCACATTATTGTTCCTATATAAGCATTCAAAGTATGAGTGAAACTCCACCATTGAAGACAAAAAGAAAACCAAAGCAACAAGAGACTCGAAAGGAACGGTTGGATAGCTTGCAAATCTTTTAGTGGTAATATCTGTATAATTTTTCTCTACAAAGTCTGTAAAGGAAGATTTTGAACTAGACCAACCTCATATTCATATAATTTACTTACAAAATATTTTATGTTTTTTCTTTTACACCAAAAAAAAAAGGTTTAACTGCGACCGCCTTTACTAGATCGTAGATGTATATCAGCGATCACGGATATTGATTGCACATAATTTGATCGCTGTGTGGATACTAACTACCATTATTAGCGATCGATATATCAACTTTTGACGCCCACATAAGAGCAATGATCTTAACGGGTCATTTCTAAATCCATTGTAGTTGTAATGTTCAGACTATATGAGACCAAAAAAGTATATTATTCAAACAGTTCAAACAGTAAGTTTATTATTATATAAAAATTTATTATTACATAAAATCGCTTATATATGTGAATGGTACGAATGATTTTATGTGATAGTGACTTATTTGTCTTCAAAATATAGACTATATGAGACAATTAAGTAATTTTATATTTTTAACCTAGCCATGTGTACAACATATATGGTTAGATCCCATGTCAGAATAAAGACAATGATTGTAGTAGTAGCACTAGGTAGTGCCATGTTTCAAGTGGAGTGTAAAGGGCAATGACACAAAGCCCAATGCGTGCATTACTATACTTTAATAGAAATTTTGATCATTTTATTTGGGAGGGCCATAGGGGTGAGGGAGTGAGGGAGTGGGGGGTGAGGGGGGGGGGGGGAGGGAGTGGGTGAGCGGGGAGAGGGAATGGGTTTTGACGTTTAATAGAAAGGGACATTCTGTGTAAAGTTGAAAGGGTCCCAATAACGATTCTGTGCCCATGCAGCCTTCAACATGACATGTGCAACCACCACCTTCAGGTAAATATCTCTATCGTACGTCAGCCATGGGCGACCACCATGTGGCCAAAAACTTTCCTTCTGTCACAGTCAAATGGTTTGTTTTTTCACTGATTTTTTACATTGAAAAACATTGACAGGTGATCGGTTCGAAATAACCTACTCCGATTGTCACATATGAATTTTATTGTATTTGAGAATACAACAGATTAAATTTTGAGTCGACTTTTAAATTTAAGTTGAATTAAATTTATTTAAATAAGATCTTAAATCTTAATAATATCTCGTTCAAAAGACTATAAAATATTATTATTAATAATTTAATTATTTATATATAGATAAATTTTTTATATATTTTTTGATGTATAACTGGAATGTTACATAATATTAGTGATTAGATAATGAATAATGAACATAAATACAAAATTACGTGTATAATTATATTATTTTAATAATTATTAAGTCTACTCATTTGAATTGAATGAAGGTAAAGTGGCATTTAGATCGTAATACTGGTGAATGGGTCTATTCAGAAACAATCAAATTAAATAACAAATCATATATTATCCAAAGTAAAGTTGTAAACGATCCAACACGCGAGTCGAAATTCGATTTAAATTCGATTTAAAAAATCTGGCGAGGCTGATTCATTAATAATATGATCCAAATTTGAGCATTAAAAATAATTCGAATAAAATATGAGTAGAATCTGAACAAGGTTATACTTGACTCATTTAACATTCAAACTACTCGAAATTTTGATTGTGATTCGATACATAATCGGTTAATACATATTCGATTAGATATTCGATATATTCTCTTATAATTTATACAAATTTAAATCAAATTAGGATAATTAGTAATTATTTTGTTTTGTTTTTAATTTTAATTATAATTTTATATTTGCAAAGTGTAATAATAAATATATTTTCTCATTTTTAATTAAAACAATAAATTTAATTTATAATTATATTTATTATAAAACTAATTATTATGTGGAGATTCGAATTCGAGCTTGAATTTGAAGCTCGCGAATAGTTTAAAAAAATATTCGAGTCGAATCGAATTCGAGTAATAAATATTCGAGTTGAGTCGAATCTGAGTATGAATTTTTAAATATAATTCAATTGAAATTTTAATTTGAGTCACAATTATTATTTAAATTAAATTCGAGTAGCTTCTCATTCGCCTCCGATTTGAGTCGATTACACCCTTAATTCCAAGGACAAAATTGTCGTTTTATTAGAACACATTTTATTTATTTTTTTAAATTTTTGGTCAATTTAGGAAAAGAAACACTTTTCAAGGTGATATTATTAATTTCAGAAAATTTGTAAAAGGGTCAACCCTCATATTATTGCACCTTCTAGAGTAAATTGACGTTGTTGTTAGAACTTAACTAGAATTTGAAGTAGAGTCAATCAAAACAGTTGGCTTAATTAAATATAATTAGGTATAAGTAGCTATAGCTTTCATTATTATACTACTACTTCTTAGTCAATCAGCTTAACCTTCCTCATTTTTTAGGTTTCTTCACATTATCACTTGAGCTTGTAAACACTACTCCCTCCATACATTTTTAAATGTACTTTTAGAGAATTATTTTTATTTTTTAATATTTATCGTTTGAGAAATTTATTTAAACATTAATTATTTAGTTTTTAATATTATCTCAAGTATTAAATTTAATTATAATTCTCTAACTGTTTTTTGTCCAATAAATAACACATTTTTTTTCAATACAAGAATAATATAAGCAATTGACACTATATTTAATGTTATACAATTATTTTCTTAATTTTTGTGCATAATTCTAAAACGTCATATATTATGAGACAGAGGTTTAATTACTCCCCTCGTCCCTTAATATATGTCATTTTAAAATTATGTACAAAAATTAAAAAAATAATTGTATAATATTTACTGTCTATAATACCTTTTACTATATACTTATCTCATACTCTATTTTTTTTTTATAAGAGATAATTTTGAAAAAATTATGGGTACAAAAAGTTTTAAAAAAAAAAAGTCACATAATACGGTAGATGAACAAGAACTGAACGACGTCGTTAGAATGTCCTACAAAGTACAGTGACTCGCTCATCAGTCATCTCCTTGCTCGCTACTGGAAAACTAAAGATTCCTCCCGCACACGGCTCTGTCCCCGAAACCCACAACACATCTCACCCCATTTTCCTTCAAATACAATACATACCTAATCACATGTTCAATCTTTTTCTCTCCTCCAAATCCCACATATCTTTTCTTCTTATTTTGTATATATTATTCCCTCTGCAATTTCTGCACCGAACTGCTGATCTATACTTCCATTCAAGTTTTCCACCGCCCAAACAATGAAAGCTCTTCTCTCTCTTCTTTATCTGTATGCCATCCAAACCCAGCTCTGCTTCTGTTTTGCTACTCTTCCAGATTCACAAATGCTGGTTTTGCCCTCAAAATCCAACAAATCCCATCTAGGTCCTTTCCAGGATCTTCAAACAAGCTCCCCTTTCACCACAATGTCACCCTCACCGTTTCTCTCTCAGTCGGAACACCCCCACAGAACGTTACCATGGTCCTCGATACAGGAAGCGAGCTCTCTTGGCTGCACTGCAACAAAACCAGGGTCTCCCAACCCAATTTCGACCCGACCCACTCATTATCCTACTCACCCATTACTTGCTCATCGCCCACCTGTATGACCCGAACCCAAGACTTCCCCATACCCGCATCCTGTGATTCTAACCAGCACTGCCATGCCACACTTTCCTATGCTGATGCATCTTCATCCGAAGGAAATCTAGCGACTGATCTATTCAACATTGGAGGATCCGGGATTCAAGGGACGATATTCGGGTGCATGGACTCGGGTTTCAGCAGCAACTCCGATGAAGATATGAAGACTACCGGGTTAATGGGTATGAATCGCGGGTCTCTTTCTTTTGTATCTCAAATGAATTTCCCAAAATTCTCGTATTGCATTTCGGGTTCTGATTTTTCGGGTATACTTTTGCTTGGGAATAGCAATTTTACGTGGCTTATGCCATTAAATTACACGCCTTTGATTCAGATTTCTATCCCATTGCCTTATTTTGATAGGGCAGCATACACTGTCCGGCTTCAAGGAATTAGAGTTTCAGAGAAAGTATTACCATTACCAAAATCAATACTTGAACCGGATCATACTGGGGCGGGTCAGACCATGGTTGACTCGGGCACCCAGTTCACCTTCCTTCTCGGCCCGGCTTACAATGCTTTGAGAAATGAGTTCTTGAACCAAACCAATGGGTCGTTACGGGTCTTGGATGACCCGAATTTTGTTTTCCAAGGAGCCATGGATTTGTGCTATTTGGTTCCATTGAACCAAACAAGTTTTTCGGTGTTACCCAGTGTGAGTATACTGTTTGGAGGTGCTGAGATGAGTATTTCGGGTGATAAGTTACTGTATCGGGTACCGGGTGAGATCCGGGGAAATGATTCGGTGTATTGTTTGACATTTGGGAACTCGGATTTATTAGGAATCGAGGCGTATGTGATTGGTCATCATCATCAGCAAAACGTGTGGATGGAATTTGATCTTGAAAAGTCAAGGATTGGATTTGCTCAGGTACGGTGTGATTTAGCAAGTCAAAGATTTGGGTTATATCACTGATCAAACGAAAGCCGTTAATCATATGCAATTCATACTAATCACACCGAAGATTTGTGTTACACGTATTGAGTTGGATCGTGATGATATTTAATTCCGGGCCACGGGTCTATACCATTCAATCGATATGGCCCTCAAGCTCTATCTTACCTTACCAACTAGGATCCAGGAGTGAAGGCCCATGAATTGAATAGCTTTTTTTTTTTTTTTTAAAAACGTGGAGTATTCCGACTTGGGAGTTGAATTCAAACTTCCGAGATTACGGCTGGACTCAAATTTTCTCTTTAACCAGTGAGACAAGCGAGGATGATTATTGTGTATACTAGATATTGGGCTATATATATATACACATGTGTATTATACAGTAGGACTATTACGACAGATTTTTTAAGTTATAGCGATGGTAAACTGTCACCATAATCCAAAATAATTACGACGACGGGTGAAACCGTCGCTATAGCCAAAAAAACCATCGCGATAGCCTACTGTGTAATACACAATTGTGTACGTACATTTTTCCCCAAGATATTATTTAAAAATTATTTTGTTAGTTTCCTTGTTCATCCTAATAATTTTCTATCCTGTGTTTATATAGTTGATTTTGGAACCTCACATATTAGTTGTACTCATTTTAAATAGTATTATTGTATGAGTAATTGTTGAGAAATCAGGCTCACACAAATACACTAAGATAAATACAAACACATTACTGTATGAGATATAAAATAATAACACAAGAATTTTACGTGGAAACCCAACTGGAAAAAAACCACGGGAAGAGATCTCAGAAAATCACTATGAAAATAATATGGAGATTACAAACTCTCAACTGAGAAATAAACTAACTGTTTATTTCTCTCTACACCCTCACTCTCTCGAATGCTCTAACCGAGTTTCTCACTCTCTAACTCTCTTTGACACTCAAACTAGAGCTTTGCTCTTCTTTCTTTTCTCTAGATATATCTCTGTCAATTTTGGTGTGTCTTTCCTCTTCCATTTGACCTCCTTTTATAGCCAAGAACTAGAGGGTAGAAAAGGAAATGAGTTGGACTCATTTTCACCAAAGGAGTAACATTAATGAGATAATAGTGATATGTTTTCTTGACCCATTAATATGTTCCATTGACCCATTAAAGGAGTGAGGACCATTGACCATTGACCAATGATTAATGACCAAAGACCAAAGACCAAAAAAATAGGATCCAATATTCAACAATCTCCACCTCGCTCATATTTTTAAATATCGCGATCTTCTTTGTGTACGTGAATGTATCCTCTCCCCCGGATACTCCACTACTGAACTCAACATTAGGCGAAGTGAATTAAGTCCAAACAGTGCTTGAACTTTTCTGTTGTAACTGACTTTGTGAGCATATCTGCGGCATTCTCCTTTGTGTGAACTTTGTGAACTGCAATGTCACCATTGTTCAACCACTCACGAATCTTGTGATACCGAACATATATATGTTTGGTTCTGGCATGGAACACTTGGTTCTTTGCTAAATGAATAGCACTTTACTATCACATCGAATCGGATATCGCCTTGCTTGAAACCTAGTTCTTCAACTAGTCCCTTAAGCCACAAAGCCTCCTTGCTTGCCTCTGTCGATGCCATATACTCAAATTCTCTGTTGTTGATAATGCTACTAGTAGATCGCAACATCGACCTCCAACATATACATCCTCCACAAAAGGTGTATACAAACCACAATCGTGAGATCTCCTTGCATCTAGGTCTCGGCGTAATCCGAATCAATGAACCTCAGACCTCAACTTCTTGCGGTATCACGATCAAACATAAGACCGTAATTGGTTGTACTATTTGAGATAACGAAAAATCCATTTCTTTGCATTCCAATGCTCTTTTCTGGATTTTCCATATACCTTAACCACGCCGATGCTTGTGAGATATCCGGCCTTGTACATACCATATGGCGTACATTAGACAACCCACCGCATTTGCATCACGGTGCTTTGGACATATACTCCACCTCGTCCTCTGTTTGTGGGCTCAATCATGAAGATAACTTTGAAATGTCTTTGCCAACGGAGTCTTAACTGGGTTTAGCATTGTTCATATTAAACCTCTAAGACCTTACTGCATATATCCTTTCCGAAAGTTAGCCACAACTTTCTCTCGCTGACGATCCACAGTGAATTTCCATACCTAGGATCTTCTAAGTCGACCCAAGATCCTTCATGTCAAATTCATCGCTTTCAACAAATTCTTCAATCAAGAATATCGACTTCCTCTCTTCTTTATCAACATGTCATCGACATATAACGTTAACAATACTAGAGAGCCATCATCAAGGGATCTGAAATACACACATGGATCATACTCCGAACGAGAGTAACCATGAGCCATCATGAAGTTATCAAACTTCATATACCACTGTCTTGGGGACTGCTTCAAACCATAGAGGGACTTCTTCAAACTGCAAACTAAACCCTCTTTCCCTGGTTCAATAAACCCCTCAGGCTGCTTCATGTAGATCTTTTCTTCTAAATCACCGTGGAGAAAAGCTGTTTTCACATCAAGCTGTTCTAACTCCATATCCTGTGATGCTACAATAGATAAGATCAACCGAATCGATGTGTGTTTCACAACTGGTGAGAAGATCTCATTGTAGTCGATTCCTCTCTCTGAGAGAATCCCTTTGCCACTAATCTGGCCTTGAATCTTTCACCTTCTTTATCAGACTGAGCTTCCTTTTTCCTGAACACCCACCTGCATCCTATAGCCTTGATCCTTTTGGAAGTTGAACTAACTCCCATATCCGGTTCTTTTGTAAAGACTCCATCTCTTACCCATAGCTATCGCCCATTTATCATTATCATCCAGTTGAATAGCATCCTGATAGCTAGTTGGATCTCCACTACCAATGAATCAAAAACAACCATGTCTTGAAACCCATATCTACTGCCTTTGGTTTTTGACTCGCCTTTCCGATCTCTAACAAGATTATAAGACCTCTCTTGGGGATCCGAAGGTTGATCATCTTCAATCTCTTGAGAAGCTCCACCTCAATCGGGTGTTTCGCAACTCACTTGCTGCAGATTCTTCATTCTCGAGACTTGTTCAAATGTGTTTCTCATTGAACACCACATCTCTGTGACCTTCTTCTTGGATCTTCGGATCCCATAACTCGTATCCCTTGACACCATCTTCATATCCAAGGAAAATACACTCTTTTGACCTTGGATCAAGCTTGGACTATCGCTTCTTGATGGCGAGATGAGCATAAAATTTGGACAACCAAAGATTTTCATCACGGAAAAAATCAACTGGTTTCCCACTCCATACCTCTTCGGGGATTTTGTAATCAATTCCTGCTGAAGGAGATCGATTTATCAGATAACACGCTGTGTTGATTGCCTCAGCCCAGAAACTCTTGGGCAATCCTGCATTCAACCTCATACATCTGGCACGTTCCAATAAAGTTCTGTTCATCCTCTCAGCAACCCCATTTTGCTATGGAGTTCTTTTGACTTAGAAGTGCCTGGTGATACCTTCATCTTGGCAGAATTGTAGAAATGACTTGTCCTTTTATTATGTGCCATTATCTGATCTGAAATACTTCAGCTTCTTTCCGGTCTGGTTCTCTACTTTAGCTTTCCAACGCTTGAAGATTAAAAAACCTCGGTTTCGCTTCATAAAATACACCCACACCTTTACGGAGTAGTCATCTATAAAGCTAACAAAAATGGGCTCCACCCATTGGCGTATGCTTAATCAGACCCCACACATCCGAATGTACATAATCAAGTACATTCTTCTGGTATGTGCTCTACCTTGAAGTGACCCTCCGTTGTTTTAAAGACACGCAAAAATTTGCAAAATTCAAAACGCACGCGTTTGACACCTTTCAAGAATCGCCTTGTGAAGTTCTTTCATTCCACCTTCACTCAAATGACCAAGTCGCATGTGCCATAATTCTGTGTTATCACTGTTGGAATTATCCTCGCTTGCAATTTCTTTGCTCCACCAAAGAATTGTGTCCCCTATCAACTTGTAGAGGGTGCCCTTCTTCTGGCCCTTCATAATTACCATCGAGCCCTTGGTAATTTTCATGACACCATCTCTGACTGAGATACTACAAACTTATAGAGTCAAGTACTCCAACCGATAAAGAAGCTCTTCTTCATTCTGGAATATACCTTACATCACCCAATGTTCTGACAACTCCGTCAAACATTTTAATTTTGATGGTGTCTATCCCAGTAACTTTGCAGACTGCATTGTTACCCAATAAAACTGTACCACCATTGCAAGATGTAAAAGTATCAAACCAATCCCTATGAGGGGACATATGAAAAGAACAACCGGAATCCATGTACCAATCTGTAAGGCTGCCACTGTCTCTAACAGATAAGAGATCACCTTGTGAAGCTTCATTTTCTCATCATCACATGCTCCTCCTCTCCGTCATCATTTGCACATCTCGCTTTTCAAGAACATTAGCGAGATTTTTTCAATCTGCTTTCCTTTCTTCTTATTATCCTTCTTCAACAATGGACACTGATTTTTGTAGTGGCCCTTTTCGTGGCAATGATAACACTCAACCTGAGATTTATCCTTCTTGCCTGTTCTCGCTTTAGACTTTTCTCGTTCCTTTCCGGAATACTTCTTTCGATTAGGACCCCTGCCACGCCCATCTGAAAAAGTAAGAAGGCTGTCTCCTTGATCTCTGGAAGTAGTACCCCTGAACTTATCCTGGTCTAGAACTGCTGACATCACATCGTCAATCGCAAGCTTTTCCTTCCCTACAAGGAGTGTAGTCCGGAGAGTTGAGTATGAATCGGGTAGAGACAAGCTGCAATAAGGCTTTATCTTCTTCGCCTAACTTCACATCAATCTTTGTTAGTTGGGTCACCAATCTATTAAACTCATTAATATGATTGGCCAAATCTGACCCTTCTTCCATCCGAAGCTGGTACAATTCCTTCTTTAAATATAACCGATTTGACAGAGACTTTGACTTGTAAACTTTCTCAAGTTTCTCCCACAAGTCCTTCGAAGAGGTTTCTGTCAGAACCTGATATTTGATCTGTGGCGCCAAACTCAATCTGATTGTTGCCACGGCCTTAGCTTCAAGTTCCGTCCATTTTCATCCAATCGTAGTCATTTGGTTTCTTCCCTTCTAGTGCCTTTGTCAATCCTTGTTGAGCCAATACATCTTTGACTATACACTGCCAAATACTAAAATTTGACTTACCGTCAAATGGTTCAACTTCATACCTCGCACTTGTGTTTGCCATCTTCGTATTTGTGACCTGCCTAATTTCTCTTTAAACTGATCGTCGGTGTGAACCAAGAGCTTTGATACCAATTGTTGAGAAATCAGGCTCACACAAATACACTAAGATAAATACAAACACACTACTGTATGAGATATAAAATAATAACACAAGAATTTTACGTGGAAACCCAACTGGGAAAAAATCACGGGAAGAGATCTCAGAAAATCACTATGAAAATAATATGGAGATTACAAACTCTCAACTGAGAAATAAACTAACTGTTTATTTCTCTCTACCTCTCACTCTCGAATGCTCTAACCGAAGCTTCTCACTCTCTAACTCTCTTTGACACTCAAAACTAGAGCTTTGCTCTTCTTCTTCTCTCTAAGATATACTCTATCAATTTTGGTGTGTCTTTCCTCTTCCATTTGACCTCCTTTTATAGCCAAGAACTAGAGGGTAGAAAAGGAAATGAGTTGGACTCATTTTCACCAAAGGAGTAACATTAATGAGATAATGGTGATATGTTCCCTTGACCCATTAATATGTTCCCTTGACCCATTAAAGGAGTGAGGACCATTGACCATTGACTAATGATTAATGACCAAAGACCAAAGACCAAAAAAATAGGATCCAATATTCAACAGTAATGTTAGAGACACAACTTATTTTATAATTTGTTGATATGACATACTTTAACTCAGCATATTGATGAACAAATTATTTCAATGTAGTTTTCGATTTTACATAAAAATTGAGATGAAGTATGCCACATCAGCAAATTATAAAATAATTGTAGAATAAGTTGTGTCTCTAGTATTATTCTTATTGTATTTACGTGAATATATCTATATCCTAATCTACATCTATATTATAAAACTTCTTGTCGAGATTTGGCGATTTTTTGTCAGATTTGTTTTTATTTTCTTTCTCCTTTGTTCTTATAATTTTAGATATTTATTATTTTATTCTTTTTTAAAAAATTATCTTTTTATTAGTTTTCTAAATTTATAAAATTTTAATTTTATCTTACATAATTTAAACGCGTAACACGTGGGCCATCGATACTACTTTAAATAATAATGTACGGTTGTAATTTAAAGTTAAAAGAGAGGGTTTTCAAAGTTGTAATTTTGACTTTTACATCATTGAGGTCTAGTAAAGGCTTCTGCTCAACTCAATAGAAAAAAGATTTGAGCTTACTCACCAAACAAAAGTAAATAATATAGAAATTTAATATTGTTCTAGATGGGCCTTTCCAATGATAAGTTGGGTCTTTTTGGGCCTTTATGAACCTGATTCTCAATTTCTCAAACATGTGTTGGGTTGGGTCTATTTAGTTACTTGATTTCAAAATAAAGGGGAATATATTTGGGGTGTGTAAATATCACCGTTTGGGGTGTGTAAATAAACTGGACTATATTTGTTTGAAAGAATTATAATATCAGGATTATATTCTTTTGAATTATAATCTCAAAATTATTAATCATACGATTAAATAGTCAGTCACATATTTGTATTTTCATGGAATAACTTAAAATAATTTCATGTTATGTTTGTTTTGTCCATGATTATTTAATGAATTAGATAAAAACTTACCATTTGGACTCATACTCTTACAACTAATAACAAATATATCATATTCTCATTAGTTTAAGTATAGATAGATAGGATAAGATGCATCGATTTTTTAAACAAAGTTACATGTTAATGTTAACGCCAGATTTTGTACACCTGACGAAATCACCAAAACAGCAGGTCAAAACATCGCTAACAGTTAATGAAGTAGTTGATTGTATGTTGTGAAATCAAACTCACGAAATACACTCACATAAACATAAACAAAGAGATATACAATATAAACACAAGAATTTACGTGAAAACTCAATTAAAAAAAATCACAGAGAAAAAAAGAGAAAAATTTATTATAATAATATAGAAAGTACAAAGTATTTATTTGTATTATATTTTATTGTTTATTGTATATTTTGTTAGTAGTGGTATAATGCTTTTACTTAATAATTTTATAATGATATCACGTATGAACAAGGTGCCACGTTTTGCTGAAAAAAGGTGATGAAATATTGGTGTCTTATTTAGCAAAAAAAATAAAAAAATATTGGTGTTCTGCCTTTCAAAGTGAGCAGGCACATGTGTATGACATGAATATTATAATTATATTATAATAATTACATGCACATGTATATGTGTTGTTATGCAAGAAAATAACTTAGTTTTATGTATTGGTTCGGTCTTTTTGTCGTAGTAGATAAGTGATCAATTGATATGATACTTGGTTATTTTTTGAATATAATTTTGTTTTTTTATAGACGACGTCAATATTAACATCAAATTTTGTACACTATAATAAAATCACCAAAATAACAAATCAAAATAGCGCTAATAGTTTATGGATAATTAGAGGTGCTCATGGGTAAAAAACTGAACTGGTACTGAACCGGAATTACCGAAAAATCAAGAACCGAAACTGGTACCGAATTACCGGTTTCGGTACCGGTTCGGTACAAATTCGGTACCGGTTTTTTCGGTTCAGTTTTCGGTTATACCACATGCATGGTGATATATGTAATTATTAATAAATAATAATAATTAAATAATTTTTTTTAATATATTAACATTTTTTTTAAATCTAAGAAAAAGAAATCATATACAATTTATATATGACTTGTAGACTGTAGTTGGCTTGGCTGCTTGTTATGTCAATTAAAACTAAGGCTTGTGTACTGTTGGGCGTTGGCTTGTTTACTGTTGGTTACTTACTTGCTTGTTTACTGTTGGCTGCTTGTTATTGATGATTTGTTAATGGGAGTTGTTGGTGATGCTTTATTGTTAGGAGTTTCAGATAAAGTAAATTTAGCATGATATTCATTTTGCATCTTTTGTAGAGAAATTGAAGCGAATTTTTAACCCATCGCGACATTCTTTCCATTTGTATAGAAACTATATTTCAATAAAAACAGATTTACAGTTGTTTTGGGTTCCTGTGTTTCGTCAAAAGATGCGAGGTCTGCATCCGAGCTGCTACATGCTTGCTTGTTGTATTGAAACCCCCACTTCTGGATAATGATTGGTATAAGTTGGCCTGGACTGTAGGAAGAGATTTTTGCAATATATCACGACTGACAAAAATGCTTAAAGGATTAATGACATCTGGATTCATACAAGGGAATGAAATGAGCTAAAACATGAACATATGAACCACTTTTCAAGTAATGTTTCATAGAATCAACTAAAAGAGGTCAGGAACAGAGGATACATAGATTTATGATATTGTAAAGCCACTAAACCATCTGAATAAAGGATATAAAATTCTTATATTCATAAAGCATACAAGGCACAGAAGTTGAATGAACAATTCCTACCTCAGCTACGCTTTGGTTAGAGTTTCTAGATCTGTTCATATAACTTGAACCATTTGTGACAAAACTTTGGTTGCATGTATTAGATAATACAACATGCCAGTAAAGAGCACGCGTTCATGGCTAAAACTAAGTCCTCATTGCAAAAAAAGACAAAAGGTAAACGTCAGATTTTCTCCTCTGCTCGGAACAAACTATAGGTCAACTTTCTGCGACTGTGTATCATCATTCTTCGACGAGAAGAGCCAGGTGAACATTTGTAGTCATGCTTCAGATGAGGGGCAGCTATTCTTTCCTGAAAAAAAGGGGAGATAAAACTTCAACAAGAGAAAGCAATCACTTCTAAAACTAATTTCTGCCTAGATACAAATTCATACCTTGAAAACTTCAAATGGACAGAGGTTAGAATTGCCGCAACCCTGTTCATAGAGAGAATGTAAAGCTTAACATGTACTAACCCAAAAGGTAAAATTAAAACATTTAACAAGGGATGACACAAAACTTGAAATTTCCTGAGCTACCAAATCTCATGAAAGCAAACCAAGGAAAGGACAATAATATTCCCCCAACTGTAGACAAAAACAATGAAACACACATCTCTAACAGGGGTTGGCTTCCTATAATTTCTAAATTTTTCTCTTCTCACATATCATTCTCTTTGGTTGTGTGAACATGACTATATTTGAAACTGATTATCAATATATAGATATACATAATAGTCAAAAAACGATAATTTAAATCAGAAACTAGAAGAAAATTTACTCCATATTCAACTATTAGTCAAAGAAAGCTTACAGGCATCGGAACAGGATGTTCATTGTGAAGTACTTGCACCAAAAATCAGACACATACAAAAAATAAAATAAAAAAACACATACACATACAAAAATCATACAGAGAAAAAAAAACTAAAATCAGAATAAAAAAAAATAATCAGATATCTAATCAGTCATCAGATATCTAAAATACATCAGAGAAAAAATCATACACATACAAAAAAAAATAAAAAAACACATACACATACAAAAATCATACAGATACCTGAATCAAAAAAAATCATACTCCTATTTCAAAAAAAAAAAAACCTATCAAAAATCAGATACATACAAAAAAATTTACATATACAAAAAAAAATTACTAGTATACAGATCTCAGATCTCAGAGTGCCGAAATCAGAAATCTCAAATCTCAACTTACCGTCGGCGACTCGGCAGGCATGTTGCGTGTTGCGTGTTGAGAGAGGGCAGGCCGGCAGGCGGCAGGGACGCAGTCACGCTCACGCAGGTCGCAGGTCGCACGTCGCACGTCGCAGGGTGAGCTTTAGCCCTTAATGGAGGAGAAGGTGAAGAACGGAGTGACGGAGTGTAGAAACGAGAGAAGACTGAAGAAGAAACGAGAATAGGAGAGAGAGTGAAGAACTCAGAACTGAAGACTAAAGAGTAAAGTTAATAAATAAAAAAGATAGTTTAACTGTTAAAGACTTAAAGTACTAAAAGAGGTAAAGACGTAGTGATTAAGTGAATACAGTTCGGTTTTTTTTTGGGTATTTCGGTTCTTACCAAATTTTAAAATATCAGAACCGCTACCGAAATTGAAAAATAAAAAAAAATGAAAAATCGGTATCAAAAAAAATTGGTACCGCCGGTTTCAGTACCAACCGATTCGGAAAAAAATCAAAAAAATCCAAATTTTTGATCACCCCTATGGATAATGTATAGAACTCTGATTCATACAAAACACCTCCCCCCATATATACATTAATACACACATAACACATGCCGATAAACTATTAGCGCTGTTTTAGGTTGTTGTTTTAGTGATTTTGCCGTGTGCAAAATTTAACGTTAAACAGTTAATTTTGTTCACAATTTTTTAGTCTCATATGGTATGGATTATAATACCTAGTTGGATACGATATTAAATAGTCCGACTTTTCAAATTATTTTATTATCCGGGATTAATAGTCTTAAGTCTATTTTCAAAAACAAATAAAAAAAATATCTAATCTCAAATATAATTATTGCAAATAAACATAACCATAAAAAAAGTATACAAATATTCCAGTAATTTGAAGCATGTATAGCTCCAAAGGATGACATAGAAAAATGGAAAGCAAAGTAGCACAATAGCAGAGATAAGTTTCCCGAACCAGTTTTCTTTTTAATGTCATTTGTAATCTTTTTGTATCTATTCTTGTGTAGCTTATACTCCAAGTAATTAAAATTAAGAAATATTAAGGGTTAATAATGTCTGTCACCTTAATTACAATGTTTCTTTTCTAGATTATATATATATATATATATATATATATATATATATATATATATATATATATATGTATATACACAAATTGTGTATAGGGATGAGTATGATACGGTTTAGTGCAGTTTCGACCGCTTAGGTACGGTTTGACAAATCCAAAACCGTACACAAAATCGCTTGTGATTGGTGCGGTGCGGTTTTAAATTTTGCGGTGCGATTTCAATTAGTGTGATTTCGGTTTCAAAACCAATTGAAACAACAAAAAGGTCTAAGCCTTTAATAGAATTTAACACATAAGTCACATCGAGCAATTAACTTAGTGACAGAGTCGACAATGAGAATTATATCAAGTATAGAAACAAAGCTCTTTCTGTCAAACAAGTTAAATTTACCATCAAATCATAGAACAGTGAGACACATAAAATAGTTTTAGTTTATAATAAAGGAATGATGCTTTAAATTTAAACTAAAATGTAAGACCCCAACTTTTATGAATAAAGATGAATTTTCTATATTATCATTTTTGAATATTATGGAATGAATTTGATATAATGTTATAGTTGTGGGTAATATCAATTTTATAAATTTTACGAAGTACGCAAGTTTTTATATAATATTCGATTGGTCGGGGAATATTTATTTTAACAGGGAATATTTGTACGACGGAACAATCATTGGTGGACCCCACAACGGAATTATTGTCCGATTGAGAAAACGACAAAAATATTTTATTGAAAATAACGACGGAAGTTTCTACAGTTATCTTGTTGAACTACTTTCGGTAGTAAAAAAATACGATGTCTGGCGTGATTGCATGGTAGCACATAGTATTAATTATTGATGCTTACGTGAGAAGTCGTTCAGTTTTATTCAATTATTGTCGATATTTTATATATTATTAAATCAATAATTGAGATGACCGAGTTATTAATATTATTATTTGCAATATTAACGATGTTTAGAAGTTCTGCCAAGGAGAGGTTTGATCACCTAATTGCGCGCCAATAGGGAGAAATTATAAAATCCCAAATTTTACGAATAAAGATTTACATTTTTCGATTTTTTTAAATATTATGCTGTGGATTTAATATAATGTTATAATTGTGGGTAATATTTATAAATTTTGCAAAGTATGCAAGTTGTTATATTATATTCGATTGGTCGGGAAATATTCGTACGACGGCATAATCATTGGTGGACCCCACAACGGAATTATTGTCGGATTGAGAAAACGACAAAATATTTTTATGAAAATAATGGCGGAAGTTTTACCGTTAAAATCGTTGAACTACTCAGTAGTAAAAGTAAAATAATACGCGTGATTGCATAGTAGCACGTGTGAAGCCCCCAAAATAGGTATACATCACCCATTCTGAGTTGTCAATACATGGTACAGAAACAACTACAACTTTATTATTACAACAGTAAAATTGTGAGTTTAAATACAAATATTATCTTTTAGACAATATCTATACTCAAATAAATCCTCATCACATTTATTGATACATTATTTTACAAAAATGGTGAGGACTACTAAACAACTCTCTCTAGAACCTTCATTCCATTTTTCCAGACTAAATACTCGCTTATATTCTCGCCTCCTGAGAAGAAAAATAGAACAAAAAGAAAAAGGGTGAGCTCAACTAGCCCAGTAAAGAATATTATGACTAAGATAATATACAACAATTTATGACAGTGATTGATTTTAATGGTTTAGTTGCTTGAATTCGTACAACAGGTTGGTTAGGAATATGAAAACTAACAACCTTACGAAGACAATCAATTTTGGCATGATGAGTAGTTAACTAATCAATCCCTAAAATCACATCAAAATCAAGTATCTTTAAAGAGATAAGGTCAACAGGTAATGTGATGGTGCCAACTTGGATCAAACAAGATTTATAAGCAAAGGATGTGATGAAAGTTTCTCTAACAGAGTCTCCACAGATAAATCAAAGTCTAATTTCTCCTGGAGTTAAATTTAAGCGTTGAGCACAAGCGGGAGAGATAAATGAATGGGTAGCATCGGTATCAAGTAAGGTATAAACTTCAAGAATTTACGATTAGCTTACCCGATCACCTCGTTTGGGTTCCTCGCATTTTGACCAGTCACGACAAACGCTCTTCCATGTCCCTCTTTTCTGCATTTATAGCATATGACCGGTGGTCGTTCTCCTCCTTTAGAACCGGTTTCTTTCTAAGCGCTGTCGTCTTCACATAGTCGTTGTTAAATCTCCTCTTTTAAAATCTCCTCCCGACTTCAACTTTTTCTATTTTTATGGCCATGATTACCACCGGAGTGGTTACCATTTTTGTCCGTCTTTTTCTTTCTCCGCTAGTTATCGTTGTTTTGTTGACTGCTATCTCCGATATGATCCTGATTGTGGTCCCTCGGTTGACCGTACTCGTTATCTCGCTCTAATAATTGAGCCACATTTTTACAACATCTCGAATAGAGAGAAAATTTATGAGAAATGAGATATTGTCGTATCTTAGGGTTTCAAACCTCTCGAAACATCCGCGCGTCATCGTTCTTTATTCTCCACCAAATGAGGTGCAAACACGGATAACTCTGCAAACTTTGCCTCGTCTTTGAGACACCGTCGTGTTGTTTTGTTCTAATATGATGAACTCCACTTCCTTCATATGACGAACACTTTCAGGAAAGTATTTGTCATTAAATAGTTTCTGAAACGTCTCCCAAGACATGCTGAGTTCGGCTGGATGGTTACGCTTCACAGACTCCCACCAGTAGTCTGCCTCGCCACGGAAGATAAAGGTGGTGAATGGAACCTTCTGTTCCTCCGTGCATCCCAAGACATCGAATATCTTGGTAATTTTCTTGACCCATGTTTCCGCCATGATCGGATCTGGCTTTCCCTTAAATTCTGGTGGTCCCAACTCTTTGAACTGCTTGGCTGTGACAACCCATGAATTGCTATCATTTCCTCCTGTATTTTGAACACGAGTCTCCCTCGTCTGATTTTGCATGAATTGCAAAAAGCTTCTAACCATCCCCTCGTTCATCATCTGCTTAGTGGTGTTGTTCACAGGAGGAACATTGCCAGCCTGTTGCACGTTCTCCTCGTTGGTGAGTATAGGCGTCTCCACGGTCTCATTTCCACTTTATTAATATTCTCGGTCGACATTCTCAAATCATCATCATAAAATAAGGTTTAATTAAGGAAATCAATATATCACATAATATCCCTATATCTTGACCAACTAACAAATAAGCTTAGGTAGGACACCTTTAGCGAAGGATTTACTCGTCTCTCCCTCCTATTTCTATTCCCCAATCTCTCGCCAGAGATCATATCCCTAAGCTTCGATACCAACTGTGGCGCCCCCAAAATAGGTATACATCACCCATTCTGAGTTGTCAATACATGATGCGAAACAACTACAACTTTATTATTACAACAAGAAAGCTGTGAGTTTGAATACAAATATTATCTTCTAGACAATATCTATACTCAAATAAATCCTCATCACATTTATTGATACATTATTTTACAAAATGGTGAGGACTACTAAACAACTCTCTCTAGAACCTTTCATTCCATACCCCAGGCTAAATTTTCGCTTATATTCTCGCCTCACGAGAAGAAAAATGGAACAAAAAGGAAAAGGGTGAGCTCAACTAGCCCGATAAAAAGTATATTATGACTAAGATAATATACAACAATTTATCGTTAGTCTTCAACAGGAAAAATCTAATAGAATACAATAGACAACAAGTTTTAAATCAATATTCGCATGAAAAATAATAATTCATTAGAAGAGTTAAGTAGAGAATGCAAACTATTATCTTCTATGTATGAATTTAAAAGTTCATCGTCTATCTTTTATCCTGTAACATCAATCAATATATATCTGAATCAAATATTCATCTTTGCACTCTGAGTGCCAAAGATATTCATCGATTAATCATGTTCATCTAAACACTGCTCATCTTTGCACTTCTGGCCAAAAATATTCAATAATATCATCATTTAAGACTGAGGATGATGAAAAATATTTTTAAAGAAACGAATCTAGTGAAACAAAATGACAAGGATTAAGGATTAAGGATTCGTACTTTATTTTATCCATGTCCAAAAATACCTCAAAAATAATTATAGTGGTGTAAAATTCAAGAATGATCAAAACACGGATACAATCAAAGCTATTATCCACAATAGATATTTTAGAGGAAAAGGGAAAATTTTTATTTTTCAATGAATAGTGTCAGATTATTAGTGAATAATTAATGATATCGTGAATAGTTCCGTATCGTGAATAAGTAACTCGACACCAAAAGTTCCAAATTTGATAAAACTTTAGATCAATATTTTAGCATAATGATATTGAAGAAATAATATCATTACTGAAAAAAAAAATAATATCCCTTACCTCGAAAGATCAAGATTTCTAAATGAAACATCAATATAAAGCTATGACTTCAACTTGTCTCAGTATAGCAATACTCAAAATATACTCAAAATACTCACAAGAATAAACGATAATATAGAGAGAGAAAATTTGAGTTTAAATGTGATTTTCAATTCTAACCTAAGCACCTATTTATAGGAAAATGCTTAGAACAATAAAAGTAGAAAATTTAATATAATATTAATATATAAATTAAATTTTCCTCGCCAACCTTCCAAGAACTGAATTCACTCATTCAACACACATGTGTAACACACCATAATGAAAAAAACATTTTGTTATTTAAAATATTTTAAACTTCCAAAATTAATTATTTGAAGCTTGAACTTCAATAATTCATAATAAATAGCCCTTTTGTCAGAAAAATTCGAACTCGCAACTTTCCATAGGAAATTCCATTATCTACAACTTTACAGAAGGAAGGTTTTCCAAATTTCAAACAAAAATTGATCGAAATCCACAAACGGGCGATTTTACAGGCTATAATCAAATTTCAGTCAAGAAATGGGATCCACCGACACATAAAACATGCTTTAAATATTTTTGATAACAAAAATACTCCTCCTCCACATATACTCATATATCCCACATTCATCGTAAAAATATCATCATTATTATATTATTAAAATATAATAATATATTTAAATGAATTATTTTATCGAGAAAAAAGATAAAATTTCAATTTTCAACAATTGTCACAATAAAAATTTTCTCCATCTATATCCACATAAAATCAATATTTTCCTCATCATATGAATCAATAATTAATTATTCACAAATAATATTACGAATCACAATATTGACAATCAGTAGATCTCCAGGAAAGAGGGGCTTTCCAATAAAAATTCTCTCCTTGGTGGCATGATTAGGTGACCAAACCTCTCCTTGAGACAAAACATTCTAGACATTGCCAATAATGTTATCTAATAATATTATTCGGATAATATGAATTATTGCTTGATAATGAAAAATCTTGTGTAATGACAATTATTGAAACAACAAAGATATAAAATATCAACGCAACAATTATTAAATCAATAAAATAAAATCTTGAACATTAATTCACAGAACCATTATTGAGTAGTGCCTTCTTCACGTAAGAATCAATAATTGGTGCAATACCGTAATATTCTTGTGTTTTAACCATAAGGGTATTCCAACAAGATTAATCTTGTAACAACTACGCAGTTATTTATAAACAACTTATTCTTGTCGCTTTCTTCCTCCAATCGCTTTTAGTTATGAAGCCCACACATTTGGTCATTCTTTGCAATCGTCTGACGAATATTCTCCGACAAGATCTAATATTCCACGACCAAACAAATATTCCCCACAATAATGAATATTTTTGCTTATTTTGAAATATTTGCGTATTTTACCCATAACTATCCACATTAATCAAATCAACCCTTACTATTTCAAAATAATAAATAGATAAAATTAAATTTCATTTATTAATAATTTGGGGTCTTACAGCATGCGGTATTGATTATTGATGCTTACGTGAAAAGTCACTCAGTTATACTCAATTATTGCTACAGTAATTGCTGCATCATATCTTTCATATTATTGATTCGATTATTGTCACAGTATCATCTGCAAAATATTTGATATATTATTAAATCAATAATTGAGACGACAAAGTTATTCATATTATTAAATTGCAATATTTACAATGTCTAGAAGTTCTGCCGAGGTTTGGTCACCTAATTGCGCGCCAATAGGGAGAAATCCTTATTGGAAAGCCCCCTCTTTCCTAGGAACGACCTGGTTGTTAAATATTGTGAGTTATAATATTAATGATAAATAAGTTCGTGTTAATTAAAGATTAATTTGATAGTTCCATTGTGTTGGGATTATTAGTGTTAGTGGAAATCGACATCTATTTCGATGATAATTGATGTCTGAGGGTTATATTGATAAATCGGAAAATTTATCGGATAAATGAGCAATTAATTGCTACTAATTCACATGCTTACATAACTATTTGTTCACATGTATGTACTATTGAGTCATATTTATTTACTATTAGGGGAGTTGGTGCAAGATTGATAATACTTGCATGACTAAGTTAAAGATGGAGGTATAGATGGAGGTACTATATTGTAATTATTTTTTTCACATGCTTAGAACTATTGAGTCACATGATTAACTATTGAGTCACATGATTTTACTATTGATTCACATGATTTACTATTAGAAGAGTTGGTGCAAGATTGATAATACTTGCAGGACTAAATTAAAAATGAAAGAAAAATTGGAGGTATTGTACTGTAATTTTTTGAGCCCCAAAACGTGCAATTATCAAAACTATATTTTTCTATAAATAGAAGCTCATTCTTCCTTCATTTCTCACCAATTTACTAAAGCTTTAGAGCCATTATTATAGAGAGAAATTATAGAGAGAAAGAAGAAAAGAAGTATGTTACCTCACTATTCCAGTATCCAGTCTTCTTTTGAGGTAAGGGGTATTATTTTTTTCATATTCATGAAGAGAACTTTTGTTATTCCATTCTTTATTATTCTGTTGGAATAACCTGTATACGCAGTCTACCCTATACTTGGTAAAATTCTTACATTATTCCATTATTTATTATTCTGCCTGGAATAACTTTTATCATGTAAGTCTGCATACATGGTGAAATTATGTTGTTATTCCATTCTTTATTATTACATTGGAATATCCTGCTCATATGCGTTTTCTGGCGGATAAAGAATTCCGTTTTATTATTACATTGGAATATCTTGTCTCGCATGCGTTTTACGCCGGACACGGATTCCGTCTTTATTATTACATTTGGAATATCCTCATGCATGCATTTTACGCCGGACTGGTTCCGTTATTTATTATTCATTGGAATAACTTTTGCCTCATGCTGAAATCACCGCATGCATGGTGATTTCTGTTGTTATTCCATTCTTTATTATTACATTGGAATATCCATCGGTTGCAGATTCGCCTGACACGATTCCGTTATTTATTATTACATTGGGATAACTTTTACTATCTGTCATCTGCATTTACTGGTGATTTCTTTTGTTATTCCATTCTTTATTATACTCGGTTGGTTAAAGTTTTGACTTCTATACTCGTTATGAAATATCATTTTATTTGGTATTTTCTGTTATGAGTTACTATTCACCCGATTACTATTCACTCTAGTATTATTCACTCGAGTATTCGAGGAACTTTTTATGCCAGAATACTATTCACGGGTTACTATTCATCGAAATTATTATTCACCCGAATATTATTCACTCGGGTATTTGGAGTACTTTTTATGTCGGGGTACTATTCACGAGGTACTATTCCCGAAGTACTATTCACGGGGTACTATTCATGACGAAAAATTGATTCTTTTTTGTCTAAATTATTTTTTTGTGTATGAATATTATTCTTGAAGTTTACTCTACAAAGAAGTATCATGTTAACAATTTAGATGTTATTAGTTCCTGGATAATTTAATTCTTGAACTTGTTTTATTGAATTCTTATATCATTGTCATCATCCTCATGTTTATATTATGTTGAAAGTCATCTGTGGCCGGTATTGCATAGATGGACTTGGTATGATTATGACCAGGGATTATTCGGTATAATCATGACCTTAATGTTACAAATGATGTGGAAAAAGTCCTCATTGGCCCGTAGTGTATTGATGGACAGTTTTCAGTATGATAATGGCTATGAATTCTCTTCGGCCAAGGGAGCGGAGATGAATTGTTTTATGGCATGATCAGGACCGTTGATGAAAACACGATTATCTTTGGCCCGTAGTGTATGGATAATTCGTGGTCGTGATACTAAATAATATCCTTGGTTTGTAGCGTAGGGATGATTTGATGATGTGGATTATTTATTAAGCAGAGTCTCAACGATAAAAGTGATGAAAAACTTTTTAAATCATAAAAGATAGTAGATTTTATTCTCTACTTGACTCTTTTAATGGATTGCTTGTTCCGCTGCAGTTAAACTTGACGTCTATTATGTTTTATCAGTTTAACATTGTTGAAGGCTAATGATAATTTATCCTGCATTATCTTAGTCATAATATTTCTTAATGGGCTAGTTGAGCTCACCCTTTTGCTTTCATTGTTCTCTTCAAGAAATGAGAACGTAGCCGGGACTAGTCGGGGAATGGAGTGATGGTCCGAGATGATAGCATTAATAGTCCTCACTATTTTGTGAAATAGTGTGATAGTAAATGTAATGAGGACTCCTTTGAGTGTGGATATTGTCTAGATGACAATATTCTTATTAAAACTCTTAGCTATGTTTTGTCGTATTGTTTACACGACGTTTGTATAATTAAGTTGTATTTGTATTTTGTACCATGTATTTGGCGACTCAAGATATGTGATGTATACCTATTTTGGGGGCGTCACAGAAATCCTTATTGGAAAGCCCCATCTTTCCTGGAAACGACCTGGTCGATTAATATTGTGCCCATTTACCCATTTTTTCAAAATAATCAGTAAATTTTTTTTAATATAATAAAGGTGGGGGCCTCACGAGTGGGGCCCATGTGTGTTACAAAGTCTTGCGAGGAGGAAATTTGGTTACGGGAATTGGGGGGGATTGATTAAGGAAGGAGTATAATTATTATTTTATATATATATATGTTTAACATATGTCTATATATATATATATATATATATATATTTATATTATAAATTTGTTTTACTTGAAAAAAAAAAGGACGGTTGCCTGGAGGAAGGGGCAGAGATTGTCGGGAGCAGTATTATGGTTTATATATATATATATATATTATATATCAATTTTGTTTTATTATATAATTATAAATAGAATATATTATATTTTATTGTAAACCAATCTGGATCGTACGTTTAAAAGTAAATCAATTTGGACCGTTCATGGATTAGTTACTATTCAGTCCATTCTTCTATAAATTGAAGCTCATTCCTTCATTATTTCTTACGAATTCACTGAAACTCTAGAGAGAAAGAAGATAAGTATTCTGCTACTTCACTACTCCTATATCCAATTTCTTTTACGGTAAGGGAAATTATTTCTTTTGTATTCATGAAGAAAACTTCTGTTATTTCATTATGTATTATTCTGTTGGAATAACCTGTATACGCGGGCTACCCTATACTTGGTGAAATTCTTCTGTTATTTCATCGTTTATTATTCTATTGGAATATCCTGTCTCTGCGTTTTTACGGGGACACAGTTAAAATCTTTATTATTACATTGGAATATCCTATTTGTGCGTTTTCTGTTTGGACTGGTTTTCGTTTTTTATTATTACATTGGAACATCACATGTTGGTGTAAATTTACTTTGACTTTGGTTCCGTTATTTATTATTCGTTGGAATAACTTTGTCTATCTGATACCCGCATGCATGGTGATTTCTTTTGTTATTCCATTCCTTATTATACTCAGTTGGTTAAAGTTTTGACTTCTATACTCCATGAAATTAGTGGAATATCCTTGATATTTGCGCTTCATCCAGTATCTTTTCATGAAAATATTCTTCTGAGCATTCTTGAACTTTACTCTACAAAGAAGTATCATGTTGACAATTTGGACGTTATTAGTTCTTGGATAAATTAATTCTTGAACTTGTTTTATTGAATTCTTATATCGTTGTCATCATCCTCATGTTTATATTATGTTGAAAGTTATCTGTGGCCTGTAGTGAATAGATGAACTTGGTATGATTATGACCAGAGATTATTCGGTATAATCATGACCGTAATGTTACAAATGATGTGATAAAAGTCCTCATTGGCCCCTAGTGCATTGATGGACAGTTGTTGGCATGATCATGACCATTGATGAATACACGAATATCCTTGGCCCGTAGTGCATGGATAATTTGTGGTTGTGATACTAATGAATATCCTTGGCCGTAGTGCAGGGATAATGTGGATTATTTATTAAGCTGAGTCCCAGCGATAAAAGTGATGAAAAAGCTTTTTAAATCATAAAAGATAGTAGACTTTATTCTCTACTTGACTCTTTTAATGGATTGCTTGTTCTGCTGTAGTTAAACTTGATGTCTATTGTATTTTATCAGTTTAACATTGTTGAGGGCTAATGTGAGATCCCAGATTTTATGAATAAAGATTTAATTTTCTCGATTTTTTTTGTGAATATTATAGTGTGAATTTTAGATAATGTTATAGTTGTGGGTAGTATTTATAAATTCTGCAAAGTATGCAAGTTGTTATAAAATATTCATTTGGTTGGGGAATATTCTTTTTATCGGAGAATATTAAATGCAATGAAGATAATCATTAGTGGACCCCCACAACGAAATCTTGTGGTAAATCGTAAACGACAAAAATATTTTGTAAAAATAACGGCAGAGGTTTTTCTGAATTAATTTTAGAAGAACCGCCTTTAAGAGTAAAAGCTACGATGTCTGGCGTGGTTGCATAGTAGCATATGGTATTGATTATTGATGCTTACGTGAGAAGTCACTCAGTTATACTCAATTATTGCTATAGTAATTGCTGCATCATATCTCTCATATTATTGATTCGATTATTCTCATAGTATCATCTGCATTATATGATATATTATTACATCAATAATTGAGACGACAAAGTTATTCATATTATTAAATTGTAATATTTACAATGTCTAGAAGTTCTGTCGAGGAGAGATTTGATCACCTAATTGCGCGCCAATAGGGAGAAATCCTTATTGAAAAGTCTCCTCTTTCCTGGGAACGACCTGGTTGTTAAATATTGTGAGTTATGATATTAATGATAAATAAGTTCGTGTTGATTAAAGATGAATTTGATAGTTCTATTGTGTTGGGATTATTGGTGTTAGTTGAAATCGACATCTATTCTGATGATAATTGATGTTTGGGGGTTATATTGATAAACCGGGTAATTAATCGGGTAAATAAGTAATTAATTGCTACTAATTCACATGCTCATATAACTATTTGTTCACATGTGTGTACTATTGAATCACATTCTTATACTATTAGGGGAGTTGGTGAAAGATTGATGATACTTGCATGACTAAGTTAAAAATGGAGGTATAGATGGAGGTACTATACTGTAATTAATTTTTTCACATGTGTAGAACTATTGAGTCACATGATTTACTATTGATTCATATGATTTACTATATCTTTGGCTTTGGATTACGTGCAAAGATGGATTATTGATTATTGGTTTTATTGAATTGTTTATCTTTGACTTACGTACAAAGATGGATTGTTGATTATTGGTTTTATTGTTGTATATCTTTGGCTTACGTGCAGAGATGGACTTGGTATGATTATTACCAGGGATTATTTGGTATAGTCATGACCATTGATGATTTAATGAATATCCTTGGCTCGTAGTGTAGGGATGATTCGATGATGTGGTTTATTTATTAAGCTGAGTCTTAGAGATAAAAGTTGATGAAAATATTTTTAAATCATATAAGATAGTAGGTTTTATTCTCTATTTGACTCTTCTAATAGATTGCTTATTCCGCTGTAGTTAAACTTGATATCTATTGTATTTTATCAGTTTAACATTGTTGAAGACTATTGATAATTTATTCTGCATTATCTTAGTCATAATATTTCTTACTGGGCTAGTTGAGCTCACCCTTTTACTTTCATTGTTCTCTTTAGAAAATGAGAACGTAGCAGGGATTAGTTGGGGAACGGAGTGACAGTCCAGATAATAGCATTAGTAGTCTTCACTATTCTGTTAAATAGTGTGATAATGAATGTAATGAGGACTTAATTGAGTATGGATATTGTCTAGATGACAATATTTGTGTCTTCATTACATTTATTATCACAATATTTAACAGAATAGTAAGGACTACTAATGCTATTATCCTGACCGCCACCCGCTCCTGAAAGTAAAAAGGGTGAGCTCAACTAAAAGAAGAAATATTACGACTAAGATAATGCAAAATAAATTATCATTAGTCTTCAACAATGTTAAACCGATAAAATACAATAGACATCAAGTTTAATAAAATCCAATAAAAAATCATTAAAAGAGTCAGAGAGAATAAAATCTACTATCTTTTATGATTTAAAAGGTTTTTCATCACTTTTATCATTAGGACTCAGCTTAATAAATAATCCACATCATCCCTGCACTATGGCCAAGGATATTCATTAGTATCACAACCACAAATTATGTAAGACCCCAACTTATTATGAATAAAATTAAATTTTCTCTATTTATTATCTTAAAATAATAAGGAGTTAATTTGATATAATATTTTAGTTATGGGTGAAATGTGCAAATTTTACAAATAAGCAAGTGGCTATAAAATACTTATTGTTGTCGGGGAATATTCGTTTGGTCGTGGAATATTCTTGCTGTCGGGGAATATCCGTATGACAGCGCAGTCATTTGTGGGCCCCATAACGGAATAACTATCGGATGAAGAAAATGACAAGTTTGAGTTTTTATAAATAACGGCATAATTATTACTGAATTAACAACATTTGGATTACCCGGTGGTTAAAATACTGATGTCTGGCGTGGTTGCTTGAATACACATGGTATTTCACAGTATGGTTGAATTATTGATCCTTACATAAGAAGGCACTACTCAATAATTGTTACAGTAATTATTTTTTAATATTTTATTTTATTGATTCAATAATTGCTGCGTTGATATTTTATATTATTGTTGTTTTAATAATTGTCACTGCACAGTATTTTTCCTTATCATATCAATAATTCATATTATTTGAATAATATTATTAGATAGCATTATTGGCAATGTCTAGAAAGTTCTGTCTAAGGAGAGGTTTGGTCACCTAATTGCGCGCCAGTAAGGAGAAATAATTGTGATTGTGTAATATTATTTGTAAATAATTAATTATTAATTTATATGATAAAGAAATATTTATTTGATGCGGATATAAATGATGGATTTATTTATGTGGTTATAAATGAAGGAATTAATGTTGAGGTGTTTTATCAGTATTTTTGTCGGAATGGAGGTATTAAAAATCAAAACAGTATTTTTATGATATATTAAGTGAGTTATAATTTTTTAATCCGATAGTTGGATTGTTGTGATTTTTGGATATGTTATACATATATAAAGTTGAGTATATGTCCACAAATTTTGAATCGTTAAAATGAACGAATGATTTGTTATGAATTTTAAGAGGTGGTGATTCAAAAATTAGGTTTATAAATAATTTTGGTGGAAAATTCTAGAATTGAGTGGGCCCCACTCAAGTGGTTAGTGAAGAAATGTGCTGAATTTTATTTCAAATGTTGTGAGTGGCAATAGTAGCGAGTAAAAGCCATCGTGTGTGGTCAAGTCTCTGCTTGGTAGACTAACATTTTCTATAAATAGAGGGCTAAGTTAGAATTGAAAATCGGATCGAAACATAAGCTTTCTCTTTTCTCTCTATATTATTGAGCGTATTTTGTGAGTATTTAGATACTTTGAGAGTTCTTTATTCAATCTGAAGTTTCATTCGAACTTCACTTGAGCCTTTCATTTCAAAATCTTCGATTCTTTGAGGTAAGGGATATTATTTTCTTCTTAAATGATATTATTTTCTTGAATATCATTATCTTTGAGATATTGTTATGAATTTTATTGTGGAATTCCTACCTTTTTTGTGTCGGGGGCTCTTATTCACGTATCGACCTTATTCACGTATCTGACACTATTCACCTAAAATGATATTTTCTTTTTCGTTCTAGATGTCTTTTATAGTTACTATCTTTGATTGTATCCATATTTTGATCTTTATTCTACTTCACACTTGGTTATTATGGAATATTATTGAATTTGGATAAACCGAAATCTGAATCCTAATATTTTCCATACATTTCACTAGATTAGTTCTCTAAATATTTTCATCATCCTCGGTCCTTAATGGTGATACTTAATGAATATCTTTGGCTATAGTGCAAAGATGTATGATTACCTGATGAATATCTTTGGCCCGTAGTGCAAAGATGAACAGGTGTTGAGATGAACATGACCAACTGGTGATACAAATGAATATCTTTGGCCCGTAGTGCATAGATGAATATTTGATGCAAGATGTATATTGATTGATGTTACAGGGATAAAATATTGATGATGGACTTTTATATATGATAGTAGATTTGATTCTCTATTTAACTCTTCTAATGAATTGTTGTTTCCGCTGCAATTGTTGATCTAAAACTTGTTGTCTATTGTATTCTATCAATTTTTTCCCTGTTGAAGACTAAGGATAATTTTTTGTATATTATCTTAGTCATAATATTCTTTACTGGGGTAGTCGAGCTCACTCTTTTCCTTTTTGTTCCATTTTTCTTCTCAGGAAGCAAGAACATAGCAGGAACTAGTCGGGGTATAGAGTGATGGTCTTAGTCTGTTGTTTTAGCAGTCCTCACTATTTTTATAAAATAGTACATCAATAATTGTAATGAGGACTTTATTTGGGTGTGGATATTGTCTAGAAGATAATATTTGTATTTAAACTCACAGTATGTGTTGTCGTATTTTGCACGACAATTGTAATAATAAAGTTGTAGTTGTTTTTCTGTACCATGTATTTGGCGACTCAGAATGGGTGTTGTATACCTATTTTGGAGGCGTCACAAATTATCCATGCACTACGGCCAAGGATATTCGTGTATTCACCAATGGTCATGATCATGCCAACAACTGTCCATCAATGCACTACAGGCCAATGAGGACTTTTATCACATCATTTATAACATTACGGTCATAATTACACCGAATAATCCCTAGTCTTAATCATACCAAGTCCATCTATGCACTACAGGCCACATATGACTTTCAACATAATATAAACATGAAGATGATGACAATGATATAAGAATTCAATAAAACAAGTTCAAGAATTAATTTATCTAGGAACCAATAACGTCCAAATTGTCAACATGATATTGCTTTGTGGGGTAAAACTCAAGAATGCTCAGAAGAATATTTCCATGAAAAGATACTGGATGAAGCGCAAATATCAAGGATATTCCACTAATTTCATGGAGTATAAAAGTTAAAACTTTAACCAACTGAGTATAATAAAGAATGGAATAACAAAAGAAATCATCATGCATGCGGTACTTGCATAGACGAGTTATTCAACGAGAATAATAAATAACGAACCCGGTCGGGGCGTAATACGCCTTGCCAAGCGGGATATTCTAACGAAATAATAAAAGAATAGAATAACAACGAAATCACCGTGCATGCGGTACTTCACATAGACGAGTTATTCCAACAAAATAATAAATAACGGAACCGGTCCTAAAACAAGAAAAGCGCATAGGCGGGATATTCAACAATGAATAATAAAGATGAGAACCCGGTCAGGCGTCAAACGCATGCAGGCAGGATATTCCAATGTAATAATTGTGACAACCCCAAAATAGGTATACATCACCTATTACGAAGTGCCAAATACATGATACAGAATACAAATACAATCTTTAATATACAACAAGAGAGCATGAGTTTTAATACAACTATTGTCTTACAGACAATATCCACTCTCGAAATAAGTCCTCATTACATTTATTGTCACACTTCTTATGAGAATAGTGATGACTACTAATACTATCATCTGGACCGTCACTCCGTTCCCCAACTAGTCCCGTCTACGTTCTCATTTTCTGAAGAGAACAGTGAAAGAAAGGGTGAGCTCAACTAGCCAGTAAAAAATATTATGACTAAGATAATACAGAATAAATTATCATTAGTCTTCAATAATGTTAAAATGATAAAATACAATAGACATCAAGTTTAACTGCAGCGGAACATGCAATTCATTAAAAGAGTCAAGTAGAAAATAAAATCTACTATCTATTATGATTTAAAATGTTTTTCATCACTTTTATCGCTGGGACTCAGCTTAATAAATAATCCACATCATCCCTGCACTACGGCAAAGGATATTCATTAGTATCACAACCATAAATTATCCATGTACTACGGGCCAATGATATTTATGTATTCATCAATGGCCATGATCATGCCAACAACTGTCCATCAATGCACTACGAGCCAATGAGGACTTTTACCACATCATTTGTAACATTACGGTCATGATTACACCGAATAATCCCTGGTCATAATCATACCAAGTCCATCTATATACTACAGGCCACAAATGACTTTCAACAAAATATAAATATGAGGATGATGACAATGATATAAGAATTCAATAAAACAAGTTCAAGAATTAATGTATTCAGGAACTAATAACGTCCAAATTGTCAACATGATACTTCTTTGTAGAGTAAAATTCAAGAATGCTCAAAAAAATATTTCCACAAAAAGATATTGGCTGAAGCGCAAATATCAAGGATATTCCACTAATTTCATGGAGTATAGAAGTCAAAACTTTAACTAACTGAGTATAATAAAGAATGGAATAATAAAAGAAATCACCATGCATGCGGTACTTCGCATAGACAGGTTATTCCAACAGAATAATAAATAACAGAACCAGGTCAAGCGTAACACGCACCGACAGGATATTCCAAAAGAATAATAAAGAATGAAATAACAACAGAAATCACCATGCATGCGGTACTTCGCATAGACAGGTTATTCCAACAGAATAATAAATAACGGAACCAGGTCCGTACAGAAGCGTCTGAACGAGGATATTCCAACAGAATAATAAAGAATGGAATAACAATAGAATTTCACCATGTAGCGGTACTTCGCATAGACAGGTTATTCCAGCAGAATAATAAATAATAGAATAACAGAAGAATTTCACCAAGTATAGGGTAGACCGCGTATACAGGTTATTCCAACAGAATAATAAAAAATGGAATAACAGAAGTTCTATTCATGAATATGAAAAAAAATAATACCCCTTATGTAAAACCCCAGATTTTACGAATAAAGATTTAATTTTCTCAAAATATTTTTTTTAATATTATGGTATGGATTTGATATAATGTTATAGTTGTGGGTAGTATTTATAAATTTTGCAAAGTATGCAAGTTGTTATAAAATATTCGTTTGGTCGGCGAATATTCTGTTTGTCGGAAATATCCGTACGACGGCACAATCATTGGTGAACGTACAACGAAAGTATTGTCGTAGTAATAAAACTACAGAATTATTTTTATGAAAAAAATGGCGGAAGTACCGTTAATACTGTTGAACTACTCGGTAGTAAAATTACAGTAATACGCGTGGTTGCATAGTGGCACACGGTATTGGTTATTGATGCTTACGTGAGAAAACACTCAGTTATACTCAATTATTGCTATAGTAATTGTTGCATCATATCTCTCATATTATTGATTCGATTATTGTTATAGTTTCATCTGCATAATATGATATATTGTTAAATCAATAATTGAGATGACAAATTTATTCATATTATTAAATTATAATATTTACAATGTCTAGAAATTCTGTCAAGGAGAGGTTTGGTCACCTAATTGCGCGCCAACAAGGAGAAATCCTTATCGGAAAGCCCCCTCTTTCCTGGGAACGACCTGATTTTTAAATATTGTGAGTTATAATATTAATGATGAATACGTCCGTGTTGATTAAAGATGAAGTTGATAGTTCTATTGTGTTGGGATTATTGGTGTTAGTTGAAATCGACATCTATTCTAATGATAATTGATGTCTGGGGGTTATATTGATAAATCGGGGAATTTATCGGATAAATAAGCAATTAATTACTACTTATTCAAATGCTTATATAACTATTTGTTCACATGTGTGTACTATTGAGTCACATTCATTTACTATTAGGGGAGTTGATGCAAGATTGATGATACTTGCATGACTAAGTTAAAAATGGAGGTATAGATGGAGATACTATACTGTAATTAATTTTTTCACATGTTTAGATCTATTGAGTCGTATGATTTACTATTTATTCACATGATTTACTATTAGGGGAGGTGGTGCAAGTTTGATAATACTTGGATGACTGAAGTAAAAATGAAAGAAAAGTTAGAGGTATTGTACTGTAATATTTCGAGTCCCAAAACGTGCAATTATCGAAACTATATTCTTTTATAAATAGAAGCTCATTCTTCCTTCATTTCTCACCAATTCACTAAAGCTTTAGAGCCATTATTATAGAGAGAAATTATAGAGAGAAGCTATAGAGAGAAAATCTATAGAGAGAAAGAGAAGAAGAAGCTTATTAGCTCACAATTCCGATTATCCGGTTTCTTACGAGGTAAGGGTTATTATTTGTTGTACACATGTAGGGGTATTATTCTTTTCGTATTCATGAAGAGAATTACTTCTTTCAATACTGTAAGAGTTGTTATTCCATTTTCATTATTATGTTGGAATAACTTTGTTTATCTTTAATCTGCATACATGGTGAAATTCTTACATTATTCCATTCTTAGTATTATGTTGGGATAACTTTGTTTATGCAATTACTGCATACATGGTGAAATTATTCTATTATTCCATTCTTTATTATTACATTGTAATATCACATCCGTCATAATTTTGCGACACTGGTTCCATTCTTTATTATTATTCTTGGAATAACTTTGTTTATCTGAAGTCTGCATACACGTGGCGAAATTCTCATTGTTATTCCATTCTTTATTATTCATCGCCGAATATCCTGTTTGTCGCGTTTTACTGCCGGACTGGATTCCATTATTTATTATTACGTAGGAATATCACATAAATGCGTTCTGGCGGGACTGATTTCCGTTATTTATTATTCCGCATTTATTATTACGTCGGAATATCACATGCATCGCGTTCGTGGGACTGGTTCCATTATTTATTATTACATTGGGAATAACTTTTGTCATCGATCTCTATCGTATGCATGGTGAATCCTTCCGCTATTCCATTCTTTATTATTACATTTGAATAACCCGATACATGTGGATTACCACATGCATGGTGAATGATCCTTTATATTCATTCCTTATTAAATTATGGAAATGATCTCAGTTACGTTGATTATGATGAGAGTCATAATAAAAGCTTTGATGATGAAAATCATGGGTATATGAAGTATTAGTAAGTGTTATGAGGAGTAATGTTGGTTATTATGTGAAAACATGAAAGTTTCTTAGAATCACAAAGGGTTGAAAATCAGATTTTGGTAAAAATAGAACATGAAATTCAATTGACCATATCTCCTATTATATTTTGAATTTTTGAGTGTGGTTAAGTTCTAGAGTTAGATCTATGAGATTTGTAGCATCTCCAAGTGGAATCACTGGAAAAGGTGTTGTAGATTTTCGTGTGGACTGATTTTAGCAAAGGAGTCAAAAGCTGAAAATTACCGAAATGCTACTGTCCAGATTTTAGAAGGGTATTTTGGCCATTTAAATTGTTAGAAAAATTCTGGCCTTTTGGGACATGAAATTATATGGTATAAAAAACCTCCTGTCCAAAAATGAGCTCATTCCAACTTAAAATGAGCAAGTTATGACCATTTCAATATTTAGGTTTTTCCGACGAAAAACGCTATAACTGGAGTTCTATAACTCCGATGATCATGAAATTTAAACTGGAGACTCACGTTAACATGTGTAAGATCCTGCCAAGATTTGGAAATTTTTGGAGTTAAACTTGAGGTAGCTAATTTTTCTTAAGGAATTAATTAGAAATTGATTTTTGAAAAATAGTAAATGAATTTGAAAAATTTCGAGAAAAATATATGTTCATTATGGGACTATATTCTGCTAAATTCCAAAAAAGAAATATTTTTGGGACTGATTTGGTATTTTTCATAAAAATAGTTTAGTTACGAACATATGAGTTAAATATGTTATGTGAAGTAACAAAGTTGGAAAATAGGATTTTATGGCTTGGAAATCCTATATAAGGTATATGCAGATTTTTGATGAGGGATTTGATCATTGGTGATGAAATCTTATGAGTATGATATTTTTGAATGATTAAGTGCATTATTTGGTAAAGTGTAAACAATTAAAATAAATTGTTTATAAGTTTAAGAAGTGATTAAAATATTGTTATGATATTAATAATATTAGATTATGAATTTATTATGTGATTGATAATATTTGGATAAATTTATAGTTTTTAATATTTATCCTTGTTTTTGTTTGATTAATGCTTATATCATTGTCATCATCCTCATGCTTATATGGTGATGAAAGTTATCTTTGGCTTACGTGCGAAGATGGACTGTTGTTTATTGAATTATATATCTTTGGCTTACGTGCAAAGATGAATTGTTGATTATTGATTTTATTGTTGTATATTTTTGGCTTACGTGCAGAGATGGACTTGGTATGATTATGACCAGAGATTATTCGGTATAGTCATGACCATTGATGATTTAATGAATATTCTTGGCCCGTAGTGCAGGGATAATTCGATGATGTGGTTTATTTATTAAGCTGAGTCTCAGCGATAAAAATTGATGAAAACTTTTTAAATCATAAAAGATAGTAGATTTTATTCTCTACTTGACTCTTTTAATGGATTGTTTGTTCCGCTGCAGTTGAACTTGATGTCTATTGTATTTTATCAGTTTAATATTATTGAAGACTAATGATAATTTATTCTGCATTATCTTAGTCATAATATTTTTTACTGGGCTACTTGAGCTCACCCTTTCTTTCACTGTTCTCTTCAGAAAATGAGAATGTAGTAGGGACTAGTCGGGGAATGGAGTGACGGTCCAGATGATAGCATTAGTAGTCATCACTATTCTGTTAAATAGTGTGACAATAAATATAATGAGGACTCCATTGGGTGTGGATATTGTCTAGATGACAATATTCTTATTAAAACTCTCAGTTTATGTTTCGTCGTATTTTACATGACAGCTGTATTATTAAGTTATTTTTGAATTATGTACCATGTATTTGGAGACTCAAGATGGGTGATGAATACCTGTTTTGGGGGCGTCACAGTTGGTATCAAAGCTTAGGTATATGATCCCTGGCTAAGATGTGAGACAATAACTAGGAGGGGAGAGACGGGGAATTCCTTCGCTAGTATAACATACCTAAGTTTATTTGGTATTTAATTGGTTGGTCAGAATATAGGGATAATATGTGATATGTTAATTAACCCTTGTTTTGTGACAGTGTTTGAAAATGGCATCTGAAAATATTGAGAAAAGCAATTGAGAAAAATAATATGGTCGTATCGCAGTACGAGGCTAATTTTGCGGAGTTATCCCGGTTTGCATCCCATTTGGTCGATAATGAGGAGCGAATGACGCGAATGTTTCTAAGAGGTTTGAAACACGATATACATTAATACCTCATTTCTCATAAACTTTGTTTATATTCAGATGTTGTGAATAGGGCTCAGTTATTGGAGCGCGATAATGAGTTAGCACAAGCAAAAGGTAATGACCAACAACACGATAATAATCGTACCGGTGGCAACGGCCATCGGAACAATGATGACCATCGCGGGGGGAATTATCATGCTAAGAATGGTAACCACTTCGGTGGTAATCATGGCCAAGAAAATAGAAGTGGAAATTTCAAGAAGAGTAGGTCATTTATCTCGATTTTGTCATATAGTGAAGTCAAGTCTAGCTGGGACGGTGGCACCAAAGGCGGATACGGACAAAAAAAAGTCGATGGTTTCAGGAAGAGCATTTTTCGTGACTTCTCAAAAAGTGAGTAACCCGAACGAAGTTAGCACTCAAGTTAGTTAATTATAAATTTTTGCGAAGTCTATACCTTATTGAATCTGGGTTTCTACCCATTATTTTATCTCTCTTCTTTGCGTTCAACATTTAAATTTGACTCTAGAGAAATTAGACTTTGACTTATCTGTTGAAGCTCCGTTAGGAGAATCCTTCATTACATGTGCTATCCAAGTCTTGGTTGAGAGTCACAGTTTTGAATGATATTTCTATCGTTAATAAATTTCCTGACGTATTCTTGAAGACTTCTTAGCCTACCCCTAGAGAGTGAAATCGAATTTTGTATTGACCTAAGTACAAAACCCATTTCTAAAACCCTCAAATATTTCTTTTACCAAAATGAACGTATCATGTGCCAAAGACGTTGGCTCGAGCTGTTGAAGATTACGATCGTACCATTCAATATCATTGTGGAAGAGCAAACGTGGTAGTTGACATGTTGAGTAGAAGATCGTATGCGTTTACGAGTGAGATGTTGTTAACACAAAGACTCATTTCGTATAATTTACAAATGATGAAGATAGAGTTAAAGACTCTAGGGACCCACATGAAGATAACGAATATACGAGTAGAATTGACTATAATCGATAAAGTTAAAGCCGCACAAGCTACACACTCGAATTTGATGAATGTGAAGAAGAAGGTTCAAGAAGGCGTTATCTTAACCCTCGATTTTATTGGCCCATTTGAAATCCTTGATCGAGTAGGAACTGTGGCCTATAGATTCATTTTACCGCCAAGTATGTCGCGTGTTCATAACGTTTTTCACGTATCGATGTTACGTAAATATGTGGACGACCCGAACCACATTATTGATTTAGAACCGGACGAGATAGCGAATAATTTAACGTATGAAGATGTACCTGTTAAAAATTCTGGAATATATTATACGCTCAAAGGTTATACCTCAAGAGTTAAAATCGTGAAGTGTCTTCATACATTCAAATGTCTGAAGGTATCGTATATAAATTTCGGTGAAATTTCATAAGGAGGGGAGATTGTAACACCCCAGATTTTACGAATAAAGATTTAATTTTCTCAAAATATTTTTTTTAATATTATGGTATGAATTTGATATAATGTTATAGTTGTGGGTAGTATTTATAAATTTTGCAAAGTTTGCAAGTTGTTATAAAATATTCGTTTGGTTGGTGAATATTCTGTTTGTCGGGAATATCCGTACAACGGCACAATCATTGGTGAACCTACAACGGAAGTATTGTCGTAGTAATAAAACGACATAATTATTTTTATGAAAATAACGGCGGAAGTTTTACCGTTAATACTGTTGAACAACTCGGTAGTAAAAGTACAGTAATACGCGTGGTTGCATAGTGGCACACGGTATTGGTTATTGATGCTTACGTGAGAAGACACTCAGTTATACTCAATTATTGCTATAGTAATTGTTGCATCATATCTCTCATATTATTGATTCGATTATTGTCATAGTATCATCTGAATAATATCATATATTGTTAAATCAATAATTGAGACGAAAAAGTTATTCATATTATTAAATTACAATATTTACAATGTCTAGAAATTCTGTCAAGGAGATGTTTGGTCACCTAATTGCGCGCCAATAAGGAGAAATCCTTATCGGAAAGCCCCCTCTTTCCTGGGAACGACCTGGTTGTTATATATTATGAGTTATAATATTAATGATGAATATGTTCGTGTTGATTAAAGATGAAGTTGATAGTTCCATTGTGTTGGGATTATTGGTGTTAGTTGAAATTGACATCTATTCCAATGATAATTGATGTCTGGGGGTTATATTGATAAATCGGGGAATTTATCGGATAAATAAGCAATTAATTGCTACTTATTCACATGATTATATAACTATTTGTTCACATATGTGTACTATTGAGTCACATTCGTTTACTATTAGGAGAGTTGGTGCAAGATTAATGATACTTGCATGACTAAGTTAAAAATGAAGGTATAGATGGAGGTACTATACTGTAATTAATCTTTTCACATATTTAGGACTATTGAGTCACATGATTTACTATTGATTCACATGATTTACTATTAGGGGAGGTGGTGCAAGTTTGATAATACTTGGATGACTGAAGTAAAAATGAAAGAAAAGTTGGAGGTATTGTACTGTAATATTTCGAGCCCCAAAACGTGCAATTATCGAAACTATATTTTCCTATAAATAGAAGCTCATTCTTCCTTCATTTCTCACCAATTCACTAAAGCTTTAGAGCCATTATTATAGAGAGAAATTATAGAGAGAAGCTATAGAGAGAAAATTCTTCCTTCATGCTTATATAACTATTTGTTCACATGTGTGTACTATTGAGTCACATTCATTTACTATTAGGGGAGTTGGTGCAAGATTGATGATAATTGCATGACTAAGTTAAAAATAGAGGTATAGAAGGAGATACTATACTGTAATTAATTTTTTCACATGTTTAGAACTATTGAGTCACATAATTTACTATTGATTCACATGATTTACTATTAGGGGAGGTGGTGCAAGTTTGATAATACTTGGATGACTGAAGTAAAAATGAAAGAAAAGTTAGAGGTATTGTACTGTAATATTTCGAGCCCCAAAACGTGCAATTATCGAAACTATATTTTTCTTTAAATAGAAGCTCATTCTTCCTTCATTTCTCACCAATTCACTAAAGCTTTAGAGCCATTATTATAGAGAGAAGCTATAGAGAAAAATCTATAGAGAAAAGAAGAAGAAGAAGCTTCTAGCTCACAATTCCGATATCCGGTTTCTTACGAGGTAAGGGATATTATTTGTTGTAATCGTAAGGGGTATTATTCTTTCGTATTCATGAAGAGAATTACTTCTTTCAATACTACGTAAGAGTTGTTATTCCATTCTTCATTATTATGTTGGAATAAACTGTTTATCTGAAATCTGCGCATACATGGTGAAATTCTTCATTATTCCATTCTCATTATTATGTTGGGATAACCTATTTATGCAATCTGCATACATGGTGAAATTCTTCTATTATTCCATTCTTTATTATTACATTGGAATATCCTCATTTGCATGCAATTTTGCACGACACAGTTACATTCTTTATTATTCTATTGGAATAACTTTGTTTATCTGCAATCTGCGCATATATGGTGAAATTCATTGTTATTCCATTCTTTATTATTACGTCGAATATATCACATGCATGCGTTTTCTGGCCGACTGGTTCCATTATTTATTATTCCACATTTATTATTACGCCGGAATATCACATGCACGTGCGTTCGTACGGGGACTTGGTTCCATTATTTATTATTCCGCATTTATTATTACAGCCGAATATCACATGCATGCGTTCTGTTTGGACTGTTCCATTATTAATTATTCATTGTGAATAACACATGCATGCGGTCTCTATCGTATGCATGGTGTATCCTTATGCAATTCCATTCTTTATTATTACATTGGAATAACTTTATGCATGTGGATTACCACATGCATGGTGAATGATCCTTTATATTCATACCTTATTAAATTGTGGAAATGATCTGGTTACGTTGATTATGATGCGAGTCATAATAAAAGCTTTGGACTGATGAAAATCATGGGTATATGAAGTATTAGTAAGTGTTATGATGAGTTATGTTGGTTATTATGTGAAAACATGAAAGTTTCTTAGAATCACAAAGGGTTGAAAATCAGATTTTGATGAAAATAGAACATGAAATTCAATTGACGATATCTCCTATTATATTTTGAATTTTTGAGTGTGGTTAAGTTCTAGAGTTAGATCTATGAGTTTTTAGCATCTCCAGTGGAATCACCGGAAAAGGTGTTGTAGATTTTCGTGGTGGTGATTTTTAGAAAAGAGTCAAAAGCTGAAATTACAAAATGCTCTTATCCAGATTTTAGAAGGGCTATTTTGGCCACTTAAATTATGAGCAAAATTCTGGCCTTTTGGGACATGAAAGTATATGGTATAAAGAACCTTCTGTCCAAAAATGAGCTCATTCCGACTTAAAATGAGCAAGTTATGACCATTTCAATATTTAGGTTTCTCCGACGAAAAACGCTATAACTGGAGTTCTATAACTCCGATGACCATGAAATTTAAACTGGAGACTCACATTAACATGTGTAAGATCCTGCCAAGATTTGGGAGTTTTTGGATTTAAACTTGAGGTAGCTAATTTTTCTTAAGGAATTAATTAGAAACTGATTTTTGAAAAATAGTAAATGAATTTAAAAAATTCTGAGAAAAATATATGTTCATTATGGGACTATATTTTGCTAAATCCCAGAAAAAAATATTTTTGGGACTGATTTGATATTTTTCATGAAAATGGTTTAGTTACGAACATATGAGTTAAATATGTTATGTGAAGTAACAAAGTTGGAAAATAGGATTTTATGGCTTGGAAATCCTATATAAGGTGTATGCAGATTTTTGATGAGGAATTTGATCATTGGTGATGAAATCTTATGAGTATGATATTTTTGAATGATTAAGTGCATTATTTGGTAAAGTGTAAACAATTAAAATAAATTATTTATAAGTTTAAGAAGTGATTAAAATATTGTTATGATATTAATAATATTAGATTATGAATTTATTATGTGATTGATAATATTTGGATAAATTTAAAATTTTTAATATTTATCCTTGTTTTTGTTTGATTAATGCTTATATCATTGTCATCATCCTCATGCTTATATGGTGATGAAAGTTATCTTTGGCTTACGTGCGAAGATGGACTGTTGTTTATTGAATTATATATATCTTTGGCTTACGTGCAAAGATGAATTGTTGATTATTGGTTTTATTGTTGTATATCTTTGGCTTACGATGCGTAGAGATGGACTTGGTATGATTATGACCGAGGATTATTATATTATAGTCGTGACCATTGATGATTTAATGAATATTCTTGGCCCGTAGTGCAGGGATGATTCGATGATGTAGTTTATTTATTAAGCTGAGTCTCAGCGATAAAAATTGATGAAAACTTTTTAAATCATAAAATATAGTAGATTTTGTTCTCTACTTGACTCTTTTAATGGATTGTTTGTTCCGCTGCAGTTAAACTTGATGTCTATTGTATTTTATCAGTTTAACATTGTTGAAGACTAATGATAATTTATTCGCATTATCTTAGTCATAATATTTCTTCTTGGGCTAGTTGAGCTCACCCTTTCTTTCACCGTTCTCTTCAAAAATGAGAACGTGAGTAAGGACTAGTCGGAAAGCGGGTGGCGGTCGAATGATAGCATTAGTAGTCATCACTATTACATTAAATAGTGTGACAATAAATATAATGAGGACTCCATTGGGTGTGGATATTGTCTAGATGAAAATATTCTTATTAAAACTCTCGGTTTATGTTTAAATATTATTTTACACGGCAATTTGTATTATTAAGTTATATTTGAATTCTGTACCATGTATTTGGAGACTCAAGATGGGTGATGAATACCTAATTTTGGGGGCGTCAGACCTTACCTTATAAAGAAGAAACTGGATATAGAAGTAGTGAAGTAGCAGAATACTTTTCTTCTTTCTCTCTATAGTTTTCTCTCTCTAGAGTTTCAGTGAATTCGTAAGAAATAATGAAGAAATGAGCTTCTATTTATAGAAGAATGTACTGAATAGTAGCAATCCATGAACGGTTTAGATTGATTTACTTTAAACGGATGGTCTTGATTGGTTTACAATAAAATATAATATATTCTATTTATAATCTAATCAAACGAATAACTTTATAAAAGTATTCTGTTTTATATAAAAAGATTTTACTATGTAAATACTATGCACGAGCCTTATACAAATACTATGCATAATAAAATATAATATATTCTAATTATTATGTCTAATAAAATAGATAAATTTATAAAAAGTATTACATTTTATATAAAAAGATTTTACTTATTAGCCTAATAATAAAGCGAATAACTTTATAAAAGTATTACATTTTATATAAAAAACTTTTACTGTTTTATTACATTAATAATACTAATAAAATAAAACTTCATCATCACTATTATTATTCACACTATTAATCGACGGATCGTTCCTGAGAAAGAGGGCTTTCCAATAAGGATTTCTCCCTATTGGCGGGCAATTAGGTAACCAAACCTCTCCTTGGCAGAACTTCTAGACATCGTTAATATTGCAAATAATAATATTAATAACTTCGTCATCTCAATTATAAAATATCAACAATAATTGAATCAATTAACGTGAGATACTATACAACAATTACTAAAGCAATAATTGAACAAAACTGAGTGACTTCTCACATAAGCATCAATAATTAATACCGTGTGCTACTATGCAACCACACGTATTACTATACTTTTACTATCGAGTAGTTCAATAGTATTAACGGTAAAACTTCCGCCGTTATTTTCATAAAAAATATTTTTATCGTTTTTCGATCAATCCGATGAATAATTACATTTGTGGGGTCCACCGATGATTATGTCGTAAATCGTGCGAATATTCCCATTTAAAACGAATATTCTCAGGCCAATCGAATATTATATAACAACTTCGTGCTTTTTACAAAATTTATAAATATTACCTGACAACTATAACATTATATCAAATTTATTCCATAATATTCAAAAATGATATTTATAGAAAATTCATTTTATTCATAAAAGTTGAGGGTCTTACAATAATAAAGATTTAAAAATAGGTCCGGTAAAAACGCATGCATGGGATATTTCAACGAATAATAAAGAATGAAATAACAACATGTAATTTCACCATGTATACTGATCTTGATGTATTGCAGGTTATTCCAGCAGAATAATAAATAATGGAATAACAGAAGAATTTCACCAAGTATAGGATAGACCGCGTATACAGGTTATTTCAACAGAATAATGAAATAAAATAAAATAACAGAAGTTCTCTTCATAAATACGAAAGAAATAATACCCCTTACCTCAAAAGAAGACTGAATACTAGAATAGTGAGGTAGCAGACTTCTCTTCTTCTTTCTCTCTATAATTTCTCTCTATAATAATGGCTCTAAAGCTTTAGTGAATTGGTGAGAAATGAAGGAAGAATGAGCCTCTATTTATAGAAAAATATAGTTTCGATAATTGCACATTTTGGGTCTCAAAAAATTACAGTACAATACCTCTAATTTTTCTTTCATTTTTAATTTAGTCCTGCAAGTATTATCAAACTTGCACCACCTCCCCTAATAGTAAATAATGTGAATCAATAGTTCAATCATGTGAGTCAATAGTTATAATCATGTGAAAATACGAAATACAGTATAATACCTCCATCTATACCTCTCTTTTTAACTTAGTCATGCAAGTATTATCAATCTTGCACCAACTTCCCTAATAGTAAGTGAATGTGACTCAATAGTACACACATGTGAACAAATAGTTATATAAGCATGTGAATTAGTAGGAATTAATTGCTCATTTATCCGATAAATTACCCGATTTATCAATATAACCCCCAGACATCAATTATCATCGGAATAGATGTCGATTTCAACTAACACCAATAATCCCAACACAATGAAATTATCAAATTTATCTTTAATCAACACGAACTTATTCATCATTAATATCATAACTCACAATATTTAACAACCAGGTCGTTCTCAGGAAAGAGGGGACTTTCCAATAAGGATTTCTCCCTATTAGCGCGCAATTAGGTGACCAAACCTCTCCTCGACAGAACTTCTAGACATTGTAAATATTGTAATTTAATAATATGAATAACTTTGTCGTCTCAATTATTGATTTAATAATATATAAAATATTATGCAAATGATACTGTGACAATAATCGAATCAATAATATGAGAGATATGATGTATAATCTCATAGCAATAATTGAGTATAACCGGTGACTTATCACGTAAGCATCAATAACCAATACCGTAGTGCTACTATGCAACCACGCCAGACATATTCTTTTTTAACACTGGGTATTTCAACAGTTAACGATAAAACTTTCGCCGTTATTTTTATAAAATATTTTTGTCGTTTTCTCAATCCGACAATAATTTCGTTGTGGGGTCCACCAATGATTGTGCCGTCGTACGAATATTTCCTGTTAAAACGAATATTCCCCGACCAAATCGAATATTATATAATAACTTGCATACTTTGCAAAATTTATAAATATTACCCACAACTATAACATTATATCAAATCCACACCATAATATTAAAAAAAAAATATTTCGAAAAATTTAAATCTTTATTCATAAACTTTGGGGTCTCACACCGTCCCTGAGTTTTTAAGGGTCTAAAGCGACAACAAATAAATTGGTCTTTTGTGAATTGCTATTAAGATAGATATAAAAAAAATAAGAATTTTTCCTGAATAAAAGAGCATCAATACGAAAGAATATAAGTTTTCTATTGATATTTGGGCCTATTTCATTGGATAAATTTTTTATGGACCTTTAAATTTAAACTGACGTGGGCTGAACTCTTTTGTTTGGGTATATATATACATACCACAAATACCTCTTGGGGTCCTAAAAATGTGTCAATTTTAGTGGGCCTAAAGTCCGGGCACCTTGGGCTTTAGCCCAGGGCCAGTGCTGCTTATATATTGCAGGGAGGACTTATAAAATATAATCCTAACGGTATCTAATTTGAAAAATAATCTATTAGACTATTACTACTATAACATAGACCTTAATCAATGCATCAAGTGCTTGAACCAACGAATTTTGTTCCTCAGCTATAAGCCCCTCTAGTAACACATCAAACAAATTTAAAATTTCAAAACTCAAATGCTTAATTTTTAACTCTATAACCTCTAACCATCTTCTTTCAATTGGTGAAAAAATGGCAATGCAAGATTGTGATTTTCTCTGAGCGTGTTCAAGTGAAAAGTAATTTTAGAATTTACTAGAGATAATACATACATATACACACATGGTGCGGTTTCGATTTTATGCGTGCGATTTTGGCTAGTAACAAAATTGAAACAGTAAATTTGGTTATTCAACCTACCTAAAACCTCCACATACGCTGGAATCGTTGGTGCAATTTTAATTGGTGCGGTTCATGCGATTTTTGGGGCGGTTTTAGTTCTAATTTGGTTACTTGTTTAGCCCTAGTTATGTAATACATAGTCGTGCTATGGTGACGGTTGAACCGTCGTCGTAACCCAAAAAACTGTCGTTATAAAAAATTATGTACTATACAATTATATATATATATATATATATATATATATATATATAAAAGTTTATTTACAACAGGAAATGGGATATGTACATTAGACGGTGAGAGAGAGAGAGCTGAGCTATACAAGGAGCGTAGGTATTTGGTACAACTACAGTTAGGCGTATAAGGCAATGCAATACAATTACAACCCAATGAAAATCAAGTCCGATCGATCGATCTCCGTCCAGAGTATATTTTTTATTTTAAATTTATTTATAGTTAATTTTTGAATATATCTGCAGACCAAAAATTGATAGTTCATTTATTAAATATGTATAGCTAATTTTTGAATATATCTAAAGACGAAAAATTGATTCAAGTTCAGCTGTGGATTCAACCCCTTGGTTCAGTATGGTCAATTTTTTTAAAAAAATTCATAGAGAAATAAAATAAATTAGAAAATTAAATAATATTGCTCAAATATTATTGTTTTGCAATAACATTTTTTTTGAGATTTTATTGCTTGAAACTGTTACAATGATAGTATCATTTTCAATAGTTGAAAAATATCATATATATTCGATGTAAGTTACTAAACAATATTGAGAAAGAGTGAAGTGACCGTATGAGTAAAAATTTGAGACATTCAGTAGTTTTTTAATCTAAAATTTCATATTTTCACTAAATATTTTATATAACAAATTTGACCCCTAAAAATCTTAAAAATTCGATAGGGTCAATTGCCCTCCGAATAAATAAGTCCAAATTAAGTTATTAATTACATATACTTCACAAAAACAAAAGGTGAAATTAAATCATGTCACACGGGCTATATATGGTATTACAATAGCATCCCCAATTAGGAAAAGATTTGAGAAATTAAGACAGAGAGAGAGAGAAAGAGAGGCAATGCAATATTCTTTGACATCACTCTAAAACAACAGTTGGTCCAACCAGCACCTAGTTTGAAGATTGTTCTCCTAGTCTATAAGTAATATATATTAATTCTTGCATCACCTAATCAACCAAACACCCTTAATTAATTAACACCAATCCTATTATCTATCTATATATATATAACCTCTAGAGCTTTGTTCAATAAAACAGCAGCTAGATTCACTCATCCCACTCTATTAGCTAGCTTTTTGTCGATCCAAACAAAGAAATTAAATGGCTGCAGCTTCCATTCTTTTTTTCTCATTGATTACAACATTGTGTCTCCTTCCTCATGACTTGGCCCTTGCAGACAATGCAGGCTCCATAACAAGGCATTACGAGTTTAACGTAAGTTATTTAATTAAATCCATGTCCTAAAATGTATACGTACGTAAACTAGTGTTTTACATTGAATATTTATTTAATTTGATCACACTTACATACGTATATGTTATAGATCAAACTTCAAAACGTGACACGATTGTGCCATACCAACACCATTGTTACGGTAAATGGGCAATTTCCAGGTCCTCGAGTTGTAGCTAGGGAGGGCGATCGACTACTCATTAAAGTCATAAATCATGTTCCCAACAATATTTCAATCCATTGGTAGGGGATATATGGATATATATATTCCTTTGTTTAATTTGTTCATTACAAGAAATAGTTTGTTATGAAGTACTCATTTTTTTTATTATTAAAACAACAGGCATGGGATTCGGCAGCTTCGAAGCGGTTGGGCCGATGGACCGGCATATATAACACAATGCCCTATTCAAACTGGGCAGAGCTATGTGTATAATTATACCATTGTTGGGCAAAGAGGAACTCTGTTTTGGCATGCCCATATTTCATGGCTAAGGACGACTCTCTATGGTCCTCTCATCATTCTCCCAAAGCGCAACGTGCCTTACCCATTTCCCACACCCCATAAGGAAGTTCCCATCATATTTGGTAATATATATAACTTACCTACCTACCTACGTACTTGCCACAATCGAAATGAATAAAAATTTAATTTTTTTTTTCTACATACGACTTCCATATATAATTCATTTGCAGGAGAATGGTTCAATGCTGATCCCGAAGCCATCATTACCCAAGCTTTACAAACCGGTGGAGGTCCAAATGTTTCCGATGCCTACACATTTAATGGACTTCCTGGCCCTTTGTATAATAACTGCTCAAAAAAAGGTAGTATACATTAATTGTGTCACATAATAATAGGAGTATCATGTGTATATAAACTGAATAGGAGAAGTAATTAATTAATTTACTTCATTATATCAATTTCTTGTGAATTAATTAATGATATAATTTTGACACAATTAATTTACAGACACATTCAAACTAAAGGTTAAGCCGGGAAAGACATACCTTCTTCGATTCATCAACGCTGCACTCAACGACGAGCTCTTCTTCAGCATTGCAAACCACACCCTCAAAGTGGTGGAAGCTGATGCAATTTATGTAAAACCTTTCGACACCGAAACCATTCTCCTTACTCCTGGACAAACAACAAATGTTCTTCTCAGGACCAAACCTAGCTTTCCAAAAGCCACATTTCTCATGACTGCTAGACCATATGTCACTGGCGCCGGAACATTCGATAACTCCACCGTTGCCGGTATTCTCGAGTACCAGTCGGTACTTCATTCCACCATCTCAATGAAAAAAGTACTTCCACTCTTTAAACCAACTTTACCTCCACTAAACGACACTTCTTTCGCCACAAATTTCTCCAAGAAACTTCGCAGCTTAGGCAATGCTCAATTCCCTGCTAATGTACCTAAGAAAGTTGACAAACACTTTTTCTTCACTGTAAGCCTTGGAACAAGCCCTTGTGGCCTAAAAAACCAAACTTGTCAAGGACCAAACGGAACCAGATTTGCAGCTTCGATTAACAATATATCCTTTATACAGCCAACAACATCTCTTCTTCAATCCCATGTTTTTGGCCAATCAAATGGGGTTTATAACCCTTATTTTCCTATTAGTCCCTTACATTGGTTTAATTACACTGGAAACCCTCCAAACAATACCTTTGTGAGCAATGGTACTAAGCTTATGGTTCTTCCCTTTAACACGAGTGTGGAGCTAGTCTTGCAGGATACTAGTATTCTTGGTGCTGAGAGCCATCCTCTTCATCTCCATGGCTTCAACTTCTTTGTTGTTGGACAAGGGTTTGGAAATTACGATCAAAATAAGGACCCTGAAAGCTTCAATCTTGTCGACCCGGTTGAGAGGAACACCGTTGGTGTGCCCTCGGGCGGATGGGTTGCTATTCGGTTTCTGGCGGATAACCCAGGTGATCAATTAATGAAAACTTATCGATATATATATATGTTTTGTTTCATGCATGCAAGTATGTACGTAGTCATAAGTCATATTGGTCAAGAAGTTATTAGAGCAAATTAAACAGACTAAACCAATTGGATTTACCGGATGGAATAGACGATTGTCAATCCATGCATGCAAATAACTAAATAAAATTTGAATATATATATATATATATATATATATATATATATATATATATATATGCATTATTACTTCAGCCACACTTTAAATTGGAATAAAAATTAGGGTGTTTTATTTTAAGAAATTAGCTAGAGATATATGGATGTCTATAAATAAAATTAATGTAATGTATTAATTATAATTAATTAATTATATATGCATTGTGTGAACAGGGGTATGGTTTATGCATTGCCATCTGGAGGTCCACACCAGTTGGGGATTGAAGATGGCATGGCTTGTCTTAGATGGAAAGCTTCCCAATCAAAAGCTCCTTCCTCCTCCTGCAGATCTCCCCAAATGCTGATCCATTCTCATTCATTTTATTCACTTTAGAAATTCAATTCCCACCAAGATTTCGCCATTTGGTTTAATTTTTAGTCTTTAGCCTTTTCGGCCAGCACTGGCTTTAATTTACCCAGTGAATTTGATTTACTTCCCAGCGAAGAGTCTGATTACTTTTTGTAACATTCTTAATTCGACATGTTTATGAATGAGGCATTAATAATAAAGTTGGATATTGTTAAATTTTCTTCAACTTCTCTTTTGGTGTTTAATCATATATATATATATATATATATATATATATATATATATATATATATATATATATATATTCGAAATAATGCTGAATGCCCCCAACGTGTAACGCACATGCTTGACCCTTTCAATATATAATAAAAATTAATTGCTGACGCATGAAAAAAGAAATCTAATTTAATACTCCTTCATTGGTTTCAAAAATAAAGATACAATTTAACGGTATATTAAACTTCAAATTGACCTAAATTTATTTAATTTTAGTTGATACAATTATTTTAATTGTATTGTATGTAACAAAAATTATTACATCTCCCTCTAACTTAAATTTTTGACTGCCATATCAGACCCCAAATTGGATTCAGACTTCAGAAACTCTATACGGACATGATAATTAGACATGAGTACTTTACAATTTCACCGGGAGTAAAAATACAAATGAGTAAAACTGTAAATCACTCATGTTCAATTTTTATGTTCAACTATCGTATAAAAAGGGTGTTCAACATTTGTGACATCAAGTCAAAGCTAAAATACTTAATTTACCATAAAGAGTACCCATTAAATCATTTTGATTCAAACACAAACTCATTTAAAAATCAAATTTTTTAATACTTTAAATAGTAGAGTTACGTCTTATATCCGTATCAATATAACCCGTTAATATTCCTAGGTGAGACTAAAATATAAATGAAGTATTCTTCTTAATTTATTCTTCATTCTCTTGTTTGTCGTTAGATGAAGAAAAAATTAAACACATTTTGGTTTTTCCCAAAATTAACTTAATTTTTTTATTCCACTCTTATTTCTAAATATTAATATAGAAGTTTGAAATGGGAGTTTTGAATTTGGAATTGGGAATTAATTCTAACTAATTTCATGTACCGATAAATTTAATAATTATAAATTGATGTAAATTTATCGTAATACATATCAGGATTTTCTAAAGAAAAATGATTTATATTGCGAATATTTATTTTTTTAGAGATATGTCTAATAAGTGGACACTCTTATAATTCTAATTCTAACTGATCTAATATATTGATAAATTTTATAATTATAATTTATCAACTATATAAAATTTAGAGAGAGAAATAGTAAAATCATTTAGTATTACTTTCATTCTATGTATATATATCAACTCAAACCTATTTAATTTAATGTATGTGAATATGAGTCACACATTGAGTTTGAACCCATTTTGCAAGTATTATTATACTAGTAATAAATTTTATAATTATAATTAGACATAAATTTTATGGAAATGCATAATAATTAATAGATTCAAAATTTAATAGAAAAGTATGTTTGGTAGAAAGTAGGAGTAAACACGAAGCGAACAGCAGGGAAAACCCGTATTACTATATTGACAATCCAACGGCACCCGCCGATTCCATTTTCTATACCCGCCAGCCCGAGCAGAGCCACTCTCCACCGCCAACTGACATCAAAACCACACCGGAGACACCGTCGTAACCCCCAATACGCCGGTGGCTCCGACACCGTTCAATCACCACCTCTTGCACGAATCCCAACATGCGACCCATCATCTTTTGTAATTATTACTCAAAATTTTAACAGCTCTCGGTGAAAATGGCGAGTTTCTCATTCCCAATCACAGTTGTTGCAGCCGGCATCGCTTACATTTACTTCTCTACGGTTTTAGTTTTCATAGACAGGTGGTTCGGTCTTGGGTCCTCGCCCGGAATCATGAACGCCGTCGTTTTCACCGCCGTCGCCATCATGTGCGTCTCTAATTACGTCCTCGCCATTTTTACGGACCCGGGCCGGGTCCCTTTTTCCTTCTCCCCTGACATCGAAGACTCTCATAACCCCATCCATGAGATCAAGCGAAAGGTACTACCTTAACTCAGCCTTTCTATCTCTCTAGGGTTTTTCTGATTTTTCAGTTCAAATTGATATTATTTTTGTTTTAATATGATGATCCAAAATTGGGCAAAATGTGGATATTGAATGTGAGTTTTAATTAGTAGAAGTTTGTTCTGTTTAATGTCTACTGAATTTTAGTTATTGGAACTAAAGTTTTAATCTTTGTATGTGTTGAGGAATGTATTATTTCTATTTTTTGTTAAGATTTGATGCAAATGATGTATGAACATTAAATTCAACTATTCATACGGTGTTAATGCAAGTTTGTTTCTGTATTAGTAATTTCTTTGGTTAAGGCAGCATATATTGTGCCTTCTTGAACACTGAAATATTTTTTGGCGATGTTCTAATGGATTCATTAATTAGTCTCTGTTCAACAAGATATTGCATCTTGTGCTTATATTTGCTGAAATAAGTTACTGTTAATTGAGTCTTTGTTGTGTTATTGACTTATTTTAAAGATAAAATATTATGCATAAATGCATTGAAATCTTATGTTAAGTGTAGTAGTGTTCAATATCAATAGTGTTAACTGGCCGAAGAGCTTAATATATTTGCTTCTGTTCCTTGTTTAGTGTTTTGCCTCTTTGTATGACTCCATTCATATTTAAAATAATTTTGTTTTTCCTCTATTTGCATCCACACTATCTAATCTCATAGGCCATTAAGTCCAGTGCATTCTCTTACTCATGGCACACACCAGCCCCATAACCCTTACTCTACTAATTCACGGCAACAATATAGACCATAAATAGGTGTTGGTGTAGATTTCCCTCCCAATCACCATTGTTATTATGGCCAACCCTTACATATACTTCTGAATTGATGTTTTCTTTAACAACTATGATAATTTTTTTTTCATGCTTTCTGATGTTTTTGGTTTTTGTATCTATTATCTTGTGTCTATCTAGTTTGGGTCACTGTGAAGTGATGCGAGAAGTTATTTAATGTAATAATTGATTTGGTATGTAACTATGGCTCTTATGATAACTGATCTGCAAGTGCTAGCAGATATTGCATTCATGCTGTCATTGTTGAAACATTAATAATTATCACCCTACGGACTAATCGTTAGATTTTAGTTCTGCAATGTATATTGGATTTTGTGTTTGTGTTTGTATTTGTCCAAGTAAATTGCTGTTTGGACTGTCATTAGGTAACTTATAATCAGTCACTGTAGACCAGCTTTCGCTAATTATTGGAGTATGAATGGCTGCATTTGAAGTTTGAACCCTTTCTAGGAAGGTAGATAGTGATCTTATCATTGAATGCTTCTTCTTCAAAGGCTGATTGGTGATGCCTTTGTCTTTGTTTGTCTTATTTAGTTTCCTCTTCTTATTTATTTATTTTTTACTTGAACTTATGGAATCAAGATGGTTTTGAAATCTTTTCTGTGCGTATTCAAACCGCTGTTTCTGTAGTGTTTATAGTTGCCTGTTGCATGTGTTTGGGACCGATAAACTCTTAGGTAACAGTCACAGTCGTTCGTTTAATTAGATTAGATAAATAAGAAGTATGTGTTTGTTGAAGGAACAGAGATTCTCTAATGAAGCACTACAGATTATGGGCCTTTATGAACTTGTTTCTTTGTAGAGTATATAAACTAATTCACAGTAACAGATAATGCATATATCTTAAGATCCTCAAATAAATTACATTTTCTTCGATTACTTATATACTACCTCCGTTCAAATTATAAGATCAATATTGATTTTTCAAAAGTTAATTTTTAAACATTTTCAAACTCAAAATTGACTTTAATTCATGTAGTTTATGTCAATACAATTATTAATATCATCAACTACTTAAAAAAGTATTACTAGTTACAAGATTTTTTGTTTTCGAAGCTTAAATGAGTCGTATCAATTTTAAAAATGTCTTAAATTGACTTTTAAAAAGTCAATATTGATCTTATAATTTTGAACGGAGAGAGCATAACATATCTAAAAAAATTCTGATATATCTGAAAAAATTAGAAACTAAGACTAGTAATCTTTGATGAACAGGATCAAGAATCCTTTTTATTTTATTGCAACACAAGAAAGAGGTGTGGAAAATTCCCTGACCAAACAATTCACTAGTAATAAAGAATTGCACAGAGTCTGAAACATTAAGCAAAAAAAGGGCTTTAAGAACAATTAATCTGATATTGGACTGTGTTGTATCGGTAGCTAGAGGATTGATCTATAGTCTACATGGACCTTACTTTCTGTGGATTGTCTTGCAGGGTGGGGACTTGAGATACTGCCAAAAGTGTTCCCACTACAAGCCGCCCCGCACCCATCATTGCCGCATTTGTAGAAGATGTGTTTTGCGAATGGTATGCCTAATCTATATTGTTTGTCATGCCTTATCCTAAATACCTTGTATAATGTATTAAATAGCTGACTCCTGAATTTAGGATCACCATTGCAATTGGATGAACAATTGTGTGGGCCATGCGAACTATAAGATCTTCTTCGTGTTCGTTGTGTATGCTGTTATTGCATGCATATACTCCCTGGTATGTTTGACTTTTCTTGAACATTAATTGTACATCTTCCCTGGTACATTTGAACTCCATTATGTATCACAGAACTCACCAATATTAAGCTTTTTTTCTGTTTGAGTTTTTGATTGTTCCATGTTACTAAAGTTTTGCATGGCTGTTGACCAAATGGTTCAACTGGCAGACTGCAACTTCTCCTGTTATTTTTGCTTGACCAAATGACAGTTGCATTGAGCCTACCTTTGTTTTCAATCTCTCTCTTTTACCCTGCTTTAAAATTTACAGGTTTTGCTTGTGGGTAGTTTAACTGTTGAGGCTCAAAAGGATGGGCAGCAAAGTGAAGGCTCTTTCAAAACTGTATATGTAAGCTCATTGCAATTGTGTTTAAACTCTGTTTCACAATATCTTTTATTTGAATTTCTTTCAATTTTCACTTCCAGGTCATTTCAGGGTTGTTGCTAGTCCCATTAAGTTTGGCACTGAGCTATCTTTTGGGTTGGCATGTTTACCTTAGCTTGCGTAATAAGACCACAATTGAGGTTCATAGCCTAGAACATTATTACTTTATTCAATTGTTTAATGTCCAAGTAATTTTTGAAAATATATGGATAACTGATTTCTGATGCAGTATCACGAAGGAGTAAGGGCATTGTGGCTTGCAGACAAGGGAGGAGGAGTCTACTTGCATCCATATGATCTCGGTGCTTATGAAAATCTAATATCCGTAAGAATATCCTTCCTTTGAGCTTCTAGTTCCTCTTTTACAAATTTTGGTAACTAACAAGAATATATCTAGTTGATGATGAGGCCTCAATATTAGGACACTGTTTGGCTTGCTCACCAGACTGAGCGGTCAAGACATCTTTTTGGGGTGGTTTAGAGCTCTTAGGGCTTCCGGTTAGAAGGATTGTTATCCTTGTATATAGGACTGGGATCCTAAAGATTTCTAAGCCCCATACAATTCTTGAATGGTACAGGTACTAGGTCCAAGTATTCTTTGTTGGTTATGCCCCACATCAAGACATATGGGTTCTGGTATTCGCTTTCGCACAGCATATGATAAAACAACTGGTGCATTGATACTGAACTGAATATTTATTAGCTGATTTTGGAAGTAGAATATTAGTTGTGGCAGGATATTTGCTCTTCAACTCGAGAAAGGTGGATTCGTGGCCACCATGTGAGAAGAAGTTTGGCTTTTTCATGTCTAACTTGCTTTCTGTCATGGTTGGGTACCTGAGGAGGGTCATAATGCTTCTCTGAGATTGGCAGTGGACGACGTATACTGTAGCTTTTCCTTTAGTTCTTTGCTTATTCATTTATCACAAGATAACTAAATGTGGTGAATTTCCTAAGGGGCTTAGTTTTAGGTTTTGTGGATTATGTAGAGCTTTACAGCCACTGCTCTTGCTGATATCGTATAAAGGTCAGGAAACCTGCTAACCCAATTCAATCTCTAGTGAAAAAGAAAAGGAAAAATAAAAGAAATTCTAGCAAGTGAGCGTTCTTCACATGTAACTATTGAAATGTTGTAATCTTGTATAAGTGCCAATACAGAACAATGTTGTGGTTTATGAGTTCCTTCTCTATTATTTATTTATTTATTTATTCCCATCACATCTGAATATCTGATACATGGATATTTGTACAATTGGCTATATCTTTATGAATGGGATCAATGAAACATGGAACTAGCAAAAATTAGTGTTTTCTTCAAAATGAGCAGGAAACAAAGAGCAATAAAATGCATGCATTTTGTTAATTAAGATGATTAATATTCTTACACCCACACTGAAATTATTGAAACTTTTATTTTTATTTTTTAGAATTTAAAGAAAAAGAAAAACCCCAACATCAATTTGTAAATATATAAAACGAATAATAATTGTATTCAAAAAATTGTGCACCAAGAGTAAGATGTATGTATTGCTCACCAATAAAAATGTATAAGCATTCAATTGTAGGTCTTGTTTCCTTTCTTTTTTTTTTTTTTTATACTATGTGCACAATTTTTTGTTTATAGTTGGTGTCCTTAACAATACTCAATTTTTTTAATTTTTTTTTATAATTTGTTATTATTATTCTTAAATTCAACATAATTAGTTTTTTTAAATAGGTTCCCATCCATAGTGACCGGTTGTCACGAATATTATTCTAGTAATCGTCTGCTCAGCAGTTGATCATGATAATAAAGGGCATAAATTAAACTGAATATAATCCTTGCTGCTAGGAGTAGCGACGGTGATACTCTTTCTAGCGGTTCTCCTTCTAGCGGCAGGGCAGATGACCAAAATAACGACATTGATTCTCTTTCTATCGATGTGACAGATGACCAAAATGCCCCCAATATGACTTATTTTTGTGTGCTGCTAGAAAGAGTAACAAGACGGATAATCAAAATGCCTCCAATATGACTTTTATATATATATATATATATATATATATATATATATATATATATATATATATATTGTAAAATCTTATCACAATTGGATAGGTAATTGGAGTTAACTAAGAGAGTGTTTGATAAAAACTGAATGAATCTGAATCTGAATGAAAAAAGTTGTTTGATAATTAACATGTCTTAAACATCTGAATGACATAATTTTATTATTTTACCCATCTGATGTAAATTTATTTAATATTACTTAATATAATAGTTAATATTTTTTTTAATTTCTTTTACTTTATTCAGTTGCTCATTCAGTCAAAAAAATCTGACTTAGTCATTTAGCTCAATCATCTGACCGATCAGCCATTCAGACGATTTTTTTCCAAAATAAATATACTTAATGGCTGACCAATTCAACCATTCAGATATATTCAAATCTAAACAAACAGCCCTAACATGCTTACAAGTGCATATCAACTTTTGGGTCCCTTTATCGACTTCCATATCCAACTCTCATTATCATATACTATATTATAAAAGCATACAAAATTTTAATTTTGTAAAAAGAAGTAAACTATTCCCCCCATCCTACAAAGATGTCGAAAGTACTACTTTATTTTGAAAATTAGATTATACTTTAATTTTTTAAGTTAATTTTTAATATTTAGAGTAAGTATAATTTATTTAATTTTAATTCAAATGAACGTAATTATTTAATTTTAATTCAAATAACCTAATTATTATTATTATTATTATTATTATTATTATTATATTTTTAAATTTTAGTATTTTAATATTTCATAAATTAACATTTAAATAAAATATATCTATCAAGTCCCCACCGGTTCGGTTCACTAAAATTCATACTCCATTCATGTTCGCAAGGAGCATGATATTTAGATGAATGTTTAGTATTAAACACTGTCGAATGATCAGTTTATTATTGAATAATATTAGATACATAAATTATTTTATAAATATTTTATAAATTATTGATGTGATACTCCACTTCAAAGATATAAATATTAATGCATTATAAAATATTTATAAAATAATTTGTGTATGTAACATTACTTTTTATTATTTATCTTGGACGAGACATTAATTAAATATAAAATGTACGATAAAAATTTTATTTTGTAAAATATGTTTCTTATTTTGGAAAAGAAATAATAAATTTGATATATAGAAGGAAACTAAATTTTATTATACTTTCTTAATATATTTTATGAAAATAACAATCGAGTATAGAAGACCCAAAAGCTGATGCTACCGCGGATGGAACTTCTTAAATTAAACGTTTCTAGGAAGGAGATCCAATTTTTTCTCCTCATTTCAAATCTCCAAACAAATGAAATCATTTCTATTTTCCCCATTCCTCTCTTTCAATTAATTTCCATTAATTAAGGTCACCTCTGATTCAATTTCCATGGCAGAAGCCTCGGTTCCCAGCAGCCCACACATCTCATGGTCCGATTCATTTTCCCAAGGCCAGTCATCCATCGAATCTCTCTCCGCAATCCTCCCATCTTTTCCTGATTCCCTTTTCGGCTCCGAGGATCCTTCCTATTCTCTCCTCCACGACACCCAAATCTCCACCCAAATCACTAAATTCCTCCGCCAACCCAACTCCGGCGCCGGCGACAACCACCTCTGCCGCTGGCTCTACGACACCTTCCAATTCGCCAAACCCGACCTCCAATTAGTCGTCCTCAAATTCCTGCCCAACATCGCCGGCGTTTACCTCTCGCGCGTTGCCCTCCGAAAGCCTCTGGCCGGTTTCGAAGCGGTCTTATTGGCACTGTATGCCCACGAAACCAATTTCCGGAACGGCCAAGCGGTGACCGTTAACATTCCGGATCTATCGCATTCGAGTATTTATCATGAAACAAAACTTTCCTCCAAAAACAATTCGACGGAGCTTAATTTGGCGGTAATTTCTCCCGGCTTAGAGCCTTATGGAGCTGTTCGATCCACCCGAAGGTAATGATGTGGACTAGATATTTACATGCATCACAACAAATTATTGCATTTTTATCTTTGGAATAATGTTTGTAACATTTTATTTTGACGGTAGTGAAAATATATCACTCCAAAAGAATCATTTTAATTTGGCGGTAATCATGTTTTGCCTTATTCATGTTATGTTCTGGGAACGTAAAACACGTCAGAGTCTAAAGTTATAATTCCAGTACGTCAAGAACGCTAGGATGACACAAGGTTCTTAACATGGTTTATTTTATGCTGCAGGGCACGAATTGTTGGAGTTGCATTAGAGTTGTACTACACGAAGATAAATGAAATGCCTGTGGATTCCAAGATTGCCTTCTGTGAATTTTGTGTTATTTGGGCTGGACAAGATGGGGACGTTTACAAGGAAAACGAAATCCCTGAGGAATATGCTGCTGCTGAAAATCAAGCAAATCTAGTCGAAAATGACAATGATCAAGAAGATACGGAGGAGAATGAATTGAGCAGAGCGACCGAGAATATCGAGTCTCATCTTCCCCCAAAAATTGATAGACAATCGCATAATTCTGTACAAGAAAATAAAGGGGAGAAGGAGTCAGGAAGGATTCCTCTACCATGGGAGCTTTTGCAGCCAGTTTTAAGAATCTTAGGGCACTGTTTAATGGGTCCAAATAAGAACAAGGAGCTGTATGAAGCTGCATGTGCTGCATGTAGGAGTCTTTATGCAAGGTCTTTGCATGATATTAACTCTAGGGCTATTTTAGCCACCGGAAGTCTTCTTAGGCTTGTGAAGATGAATTCGGACGCTATTGAAGAAATTGATCATGCAGATAGAACATATGCTAATGTTATTAGTCTCTAATGTTTGCTTGGAAATGGTTTCTGATATGTAGTCGGGTTCATAAGATGTCAAATAGTTATGGGAATTTCATACATTTCACATAATGAATAAGCATTTTCAATGCTGTTTTAAGGAGGAGCGTTTCTAGGTGGATATGAAAATTTAACATGAGTGTACATCTATTTGTATTTTTACTTTTACTTACCAATGAGGGTCAAAATACAAATAGATAAAATTCAAATATATTCATGTCTACATATAATTTTTGTTTAAGGAGATTGATATTGTCCAAATAAAAATAACATTGACAAAGGAATAAGTGTAGTTTCGCTAAATATATATATATATATATATATATATATATATATATATATATTTTTTAGCAATAAAAATACCAAATTTTATGATATATTTTGTTTAGAAATGAAGTTAACTTTGTTAACGAATGTGTGACTCTATGTACAAATGTTAGAGTCAGTAAATAATAACTAGAAAAATTAAGATTCGTTAAGATTCAGATTCAAAAAAAGCGAATATTATTCGTGTTCGAAAAAAATGGATATATCCGTATTCGATTTAAAGGTATCCGCAAATAAACGGATACGAATACGGATATAGGCTATGAGACCCCAGATTTTATGAATAAAGATTTAAGTATGTCGAAGTTTTTTTTTTTTTTTGAATATTATGGTGTGGATTTGATATAATAATATAGTTGTGGGTAGTACACTACAAGAAAAAGGTTTATCAATGATCTTTATCGTGACCCATGACGGCAATCGCAATGGTCATCGATGGTCGTCGCCTAAAATTTTAGTCGTTGGGATGTATATCAGCGACCACTATTAGCGACCGACACATCTGCGACCGATATGAGCGACCGAAATGACAAATCTGGTCACTAAGCTGAGTCAGCATGATCCGAGGCCAAAGTCGACGTGGTCCACGTGGCGGCCAAGCAGATCGTGATACCCACAAATATTTAGTCGTCATCAGCTAACCATTAATGACCACACGCTGATCGTTGATATGGAAAAAAATAAAAATAGATTTTTCTTTGTTTTGCGAATTCCCAAAAACACATGCACTGCTTTTGTACCTGCTTTATCCCAACACACATACCCAACAATAGTATCCACAACAATATAAACATCCATCGTCCACCAACACACACACGAAACTAATATATAAACCTTTAAAAACCAATTTGTTTTGAATAAATATAATAACATTTCAAAACTTGTTTAAGTAACATACAAACATCCAAAGAATGAATATACAAGTACAAGCTTATACTATAACTACAAAACTAATCAAAGCAGTCGTCAAGCATCACCGCCTCCTTGATCACCTTCCAGTAATTAACAAAATAATAAAACAAATTACAAATATATACTAACTATGTTAATATTGGTATATTATGACAATATATACAACAAATTGATTTTATACCTCGTCGCCATCCCCAGTGTTGTGATGATAAGTTGTTGCTGCCACATCGCTTTCACTTAACTCCTCAAAGACTCGAGCCCCTTAGATGTCCGCCCAAGATCTTCTTAAGATCGCGATCTCGACATATAGGTCTCACACAACGGTCGGTAGGAGTATGAACAATTTGGATGGCTCGATGATTGTATGTAGACTGGGTAAGAAGCAAGCGGCTGAGCCATCAAGGATGGGCGTCGTCGTTGTCCTTGACCTTTAATGTAGTTTTTCTTCACAATGACGCCTCTCCCACAACTCTTGATCGATGGATTTTGACGTGGAGTGCCTTCGAGATAGCACTCATTCAATAAACGCTTATAAGTGTCCTCATCATCATGTTAACAATTAAATAGTTAAAAATAAATTAATTGCATGCGCATTGATAAACAAGATCAAGTTGTTAAAATTTATTACCATTATCTTGGATAGCCTCGAGCAAAACCATCACGGTACACGTATACATCCAAATGATGGATAGGTGACGCTTGAGACCGAGACTCTATACAAAAAATAGCATAATATTACTAAGTAAAATGTGATATATTTTTACAATTCATGATTGTAAACATATTAAAACTTGTAAATCGTACCACTGCGTTGATATCTTTAGAATCAGAAATACTACCACCAGATGTCCTTTAGCCTTTTAGCCATCGAATTTTTTAGAGGATCTCATTGGTGGCGGCGGTCTTTTCGTCTTTTCACCCGGTTCTCATTCTCCATTGGGCAAACATCTCGATTTATATGGCTGGGTGCACCACCGTGGGCTATGCTCGTGCATGTAATCTTCTTCCGGCCCGGATGGTCGATCTCGGCATTGTGAAGGGTTTTTGTCTTTCTTTATTTAAATTGTCTTTAGTGCGAATCATGACTTATGCGAAATAATGTCTCGTATCACTTTGAAACTCGCGTCGCTCTCCCATCTATACCATTTACGCAAATAAAACAACAATAATAACATTACTAAATAATTATCCTTTGAATATTAATTATATTAATATTATCTCATCATAATTAAAAAAACATACGAAATTTCGCCTAACAAAGATCCTTGTAGGCGATAGGTGTCTTCGCCCGTAATAATAACAAAGTGTAGCCAATTCTATAAACACAGCTGTGATATGCACTTGACGATCTTATTATCTGAAAAATCATTATAATATACAACATCAATTAGCATATATTAAAGCAATTTACATCTAAGTTATAATACTTATGAATATTTTTCAAACTTATACTTATAATACTTAAAATTTTTTTACCAGAGTCTCCCCTACAATATATGTAAGACCCCGAATTTTATGAAATAAAATTATTCAATTTTTTTATTTAGTAAATGGTTAAATTGATAAAAAGTTAAGGGTGATATATGTAAAATTTTCAAAATACGCATGATGGTTATAAAATACTCATTTACGCTTGGGAATATTCGTTTGGTCGTGAAATATTCTTGTTGTCGTCTTTACTGCCAGTAGCAGATCATTTAGGGCCCCATAACAGAATAACTGGCTTGGATGAAGAAAATGAAAAGTTTGAGTTTTTATAAATAATTTGCGTAGTTGTTACTGCTTAACAATCGTTGGAATACACGGTGGTTAAAATACAAGAATGTCTGGCGTGGTTGCGTAATAGCACCACCAGTATTACGCATGATTTTTTAAATTATTGATTCTTACGTAAGAAGGCACTACTCAATAATTGTTACAATAATTACTATTCAATATTTTATTTTATTGATTCAATAATTGCTACGTTGATAGTTTATATTATTGTTGTTTCAATAATTGTCACTGCACAGTATTTCCCATTATCAGATCAATAATTCATATTATTTGAATAATATTATTAGATAGCATTATTGGCAATGTCTAGAAAGTTCTGTCAAGGAGAGGTTTGGTCACCTAATTGCGCGCCAGTAAGGAGAAATCCTTATCGAAAAGCCCCCTCTTTCCTGGGAACGGTCTGGTTGTCATTATTGTGATTCTGTAATATTATTTGTGAATAATTAATTATTGATAAGGAAATATTTATTTGATGAGGATATAAATGATGGATTTATTTATGTGGTTATAATTGAAGGAATTAATGTTGAGGTGTTTTATCAGTATTTTTATCAGAAAGGAGATATTAAAAATCAAACCAGTGTTTTTGTGATATATTGCGTGAGTTATAATTTTTAATCAGACCGTTGGATCGTTGAGATTTTTGGATATATTATAGATATATGAGTTGAGTATATGTCCACAAATTTTGAACCGTTGAAAATTAACGCATGATTTGTTATGAATTTTAAAAGGTGTTGAAACGGTGTTGAAAATCGTCCGTTTGTGGATTTCGGATATTTTCTGTTTGGAATTTAGAAAAACTCAAAGCTACAAAGTTGTAGAGAATTCGATTTCATGCGGAATGGACATAAAATTCGTATTTTTCTGATATACAAGCTATTTTCTATGAATTACTGAAATTTCAGAAAATAAAATAATTTTTATTAAATTATGGGTGAGACCCACTTTTGTTTTAAAACATGTGGGCTGCTAATTTTTCAGAATTGGCTAGTCTTGGTTGGCATCTTGGTTGGTGCATAAGAAGAAAGAAAAATATTAATAATATTTTATTATTTTAGTCTCCTTTGGTGTTCTAGCATTTTCCTATAAATAGGTGCTTATGTTAGAATTGAAAATCACACTAGAAAAAAGTTTTCTTTCTCTCTATATTGTCGAGCATATTTTTGTAAGTATTTAGATACTTTGAGAGTTACTATTTAGTGCAAGTTTCCTTCGGCTTTACATCCGATGTTCCGGTCAGAAGTACTGCTCTTTTGAGGTAAGGGATTGTAAGAGATTTTTAAGGGTTATTATGTTTTTTAGTTTCAAAATTTTTCTGAACCTTCAAAAATTCTGGAAAAATTTGAAATGATAATTTGATGAGTTTTGTTGATTGTGTCCAAAAATGGCTATTTGTGGATGTATAGATTAAGAGTTATGGATTTTATGAGAAAAGACTATTTTAAAAGTAAACCCTTATAACTTCTTGTGGTTAACTCCAAAATTGGTGAAATTTTTATTGGAAGTATATCTATATAACATCAATATATTTTGTAAATTTCGGAATTTCTGTACAATTTATGATAAATGTCTAAATATTCGGCAGTTTTGACCATGTGAAAAATAGTAAATAAATTTTAAAAATTCCGAGAAAAATATATGTTCAATATGGAACTATATTATGCTAAATCCCAGAAAAGAAATATTTTTGGAACTGATTTGGTATTTTTCATGAAAATAGATTAGTTATGAATAAATAAATTAAATATGTTATGTGAAGTAACAAAATTGAAAATGGGATTTTATGGCTTGGGAATCCTATATATGGTATATGCAGATTTTTGATGAGGTTGTTGGTTATTGGTGATGAAATCTTATGAGTTTGACATTTTAGTATGATTAAATGCATTAATTAGTAAAGTGTAAACAATTAAAACAAATTGTTTATAAGTTTAAGAAATGATTAAAATATTGTGGTAATATTAATAATATTAGATTATGAGATTATTAAGTGATTTATAACATTTGGATTAAGGTGTTATGAAATCATTGATTCATGAATATTACTCTTGAAATTAAATGCAGTTGTTGATCATATTGTTTTTATTATCATATATAACATTTTTATAATCCCAGTGATGAAATTTCTCTTTGACTTAAGAGTAAAGATGGGTAGATTATTGGTATGATCGTGACTATGAGTTCTCTTTGGCCAGTAGTGCAAAGATGAATTGTTGACTGGTATGATCATGACCATTGAATTTATAATTGAATATTTTTAGCTTAAGAGCAAAGGTGAATTGATCAACATGGTTATAATTATTGTTTATATAAATTCTGAAATGATTATATATTTCTTTGAAATATTAACATCTTTGACCTGTAGTGCAAAGATGAATTGTTGATGAATATTAGCGTGTAGTGCAAAGATGAATTGTTGATGAATATCTTTGGTGTGTAGTGCAAAGATGACCTGTTGTTGAATATCTTTGGCCCGTAGTGCAAAGATGACCTGTTGTTGAATATCTTTAGCATGTAGTGCAAAGATGAACTATTAATGAATATCTTTGGCCCGTAGTGCAAAGATGAACTTATTAGTATGATTATGAACAGGAACTGTGATTTGGTATAACCATGATCTTTGATGTTTCAGGTAAAGACATGTGATAAAAAATATCTTCATCTTGGATGAGAAGAGAAAATTAGAACTACAATTATTATTAAGAGTTATTCACATGACTGTGAACAGGATCTGTTGATTAATGTTACATGGTTAAAGCATTGTTGGTGGACTTTTAACATGGAGAAGATAATAGACTTTATGGTCTATTTGACTCTTCTAATGGATTGCTTATTCCGCTGCAACTATGGTTGAAAAGTTTTATCATCTACTATATGTTCTAAATCTTTGATTCATTACTGATGAAGGCTATTGATAATTTAATTATCTTTAGTCATAATATTCTTTACTGAGCTAGTTGTGCTCACCCTTTTACTTCACAATTCCTTTCAGGTAATAAGAGTGTAAATTTGGGTGAAATGGGGATAATAGGAATAGTGTGGTGGTGCAGAGGCCCCACAAAGTTTCGCAACACATTATAAAACAGCATGACATACAATATATAATTGTATTGAGGACCTAAGATGTGTGTTTAACGACCCCAAAATAGGTCCATTCCATCCGAACCATTCTGAGTCGCCAAATACATGGTACAGAAAATAACTACAACTTTATTACAACAATTGTCGTGCAAAATACAACAACACATATCTTTTGAATTTGGATACAAATATATATCAATCATGACTCATGTCCCAACCTTGACAAAGACCTCATAATGACACCTTACATAAAGGTATAGTCGAAAAACTGTTTTAGAAATTAGAATCTTTGGGAAGTGCTCAAGAAACCTTCATACATGGGAGGCCATGCGTCTGCAGGTTATTATAGATATCATATGGCCACGTAATTATCCTTGGTTGACCTAATAGACCCCAAAAGAAAAACACGAAGATTACTATCATATTCTTCCCAATGGTGAGTCTTCTCTTGACATATCATTATCTCCATTGTCTCTAATTGAGAGTTATATCTCAAATAGACTCCAAGATCATATAGATAGTCTTTGGTAGATATACTCAAAGAAGTGGATGAAACACAACCCTGTCTTATGATGACTCGAGGTTGTATGTCATTAAACATCTTGTATAATAGTGACAAAACACCCTTCCAAAGTTGAATTCACCTCACCTCAACATCTATAGACCACCGCTTCTATTCTCCTCATTATTCCCATTTTCGACCCAAATACACTTTTATTACACGAAAGGAATTGTGAAGCAAAAGGGTGAAAGACTGACTAGCTCAATAAATATCATCATGACTAAAGATTATTAAATTATCAATAGCCTTCATCAATAATAAATCGAGATTTAGAACATATGGTAGATGATAAAAAAAAATTCAACCATAGTTGCAAATTGAACGAGCACTCCATTAGAAGAGTCAAATAGACCATAAAAGTCTATTATCTTCTCATGTTAAAATTCCACCAACAATGTTTTATCCTCGTAACATCAATCAACAATTCCTCATCCACAATCACATGTATAACTCATAATCGTAATTGTTGTTCTAAATTCCTTTTCTCATTCGTGACGAAGATAATTTTCATCACTTGTCTTTACCTCAAATATCAAAGATCATGGTTATACCAAATCACGCCTCCTGCTCATAATCATACTAATAAATTCATCTTTGCACTACGGGCCAAAGATATTCATCAACAGTTCATCTTTGCACTACAGGACAAAGATATTCAACTACAGGTCATCTTTGCACTACGACCCAAAGAAATTCATCAACAATTCATCTTTGCACTACAAGCCAAAGATATTCATCAACAATTCATCTTTGCACTACAGGCCAAAGATATTCCTCAACAGTTCATATTTGCATTACAGGCCAAATATATTAATATCTCAAAGAAATATATAATCATTTCAGAATTTATATAAACAATAATTATAACCATATATGTTGATCAATTCACCTTTGCACTTAAGCTAAAGATATTCAATTATAAATTCAATGGTCATGATCATACTAGTCAACAATTCAACTTTGCACTACTGGCCAAAGAGAACCTATAGTCACGATCATACCAATAATCTATCCATCTTTACACTCAAGTCAAAGAGAAATATCTTCATTAGGGTTATAAGAATGTTATATAAAAACAATATAATCAACATATAGATTTAATCTCAAGAGTAAGATTCATAAATCAATGATTTCATAACAACTTAATCAAAATGTTATAAATCACTTAATAATCTCATAATCTAATATTATTAATACTACCACAATATTTTAATCATTTCTTAAAGTTATAAACAATTTATTTTAATTGTTTACACTTTACTAATAAATGCATTTAATCATCTTAAAATGCCAACCTCATAAGATCTCATCACCAATAGCCAAAAACCTCATCAAAAATCTGCATATATCTCATATATAATTCTCAAGCCATAAAATCATATTTTCCAATTTTCTTAATTCACATAACATATTTAATTCATTTACTCATAACTAGAACATTTTCATGAAAAATACCAAATCAGTTTTAAAAATATTTCTTTTCTGGGATTTAGCAGAATATAGTCCTATATTGAACATATAGTTTTCTCAGAATTTTTAAAAGTCATTTACTATTTTTCACATGGACAAAACCACCGAATATTTAAACATTTATCATAAATTGTACTTTTATCCAAAAATTCTGAAATTTACACGATATACTGATATTATATAGATGTACTCCCAATAAAAATTTCATCAATTTTGGAATTAACCACAAGGAGTTATAAGGATTTTCTTTTAAAATAGTCTTTCCTCATAAAATTCATAACTCTTAATCTATACATCCAAAATCGCCATTTTGGACACAATCTAAAACCTCATCAAAATATCATTTCAAATTTTTCCAGAATTTTGAAGGTCCGAAAAAATACAAAACTGAAAACATAATCACCCTTAAAATCTCTTATTATCCCTTACCTTAAAGAAGCGGTATTTCCATTTGGAATAACGTTGAACGAACTTGCAATCAGATAGCAATATTCAAAGTATACTCAAAATACTCACAAGAATACGCTCGTTAATATAGAGAGAGAAAACTTCAGCCTACGGTGTGAATTTCAATTATAACCCAAGCACCCTATTTATAAGAAATTGCTAGAACACCAAAGCGAAAAATTTAATATAATATTAATATATTATATAAATTTCTACATACACATTCTAAAATCTGAACTCAAAATATCTTGCACATGCTAAATGAGGGAACCAAATGAAAAAACGTTTTGTAAATAAAAATATTTTAAACTTACAAAAATCAATTATTTTGAGCTTGAACTTTAATAATTCATAATAAATAGCCCTTTTATCGAAAAATTCGAATCTTGCTTTTTTTATAGGAAATTCAATTCTCTACAACTTTACGTAAGAAAGTTTTTCCAAATTCTAAATGTAAATTGGCCAAATCCACAAACGGGTGATTTTACAAAGTTATAATCAAATTTCAAATAATAAATGGGGTCCACCGACATGTTTAACATGTTTTAAACATTTATTGCAACAAAAATACTCTTCCTCCTCGTATACTTATATATCCCACATTCATCGTAAAAATATCATCATTAATATATTATTAAAATAATATATTTAATTGAATTATTTTATCAGAAAAAGATAAAATATTAATTTTCAACAATTGTCACATTAAAAATTTTCTCCATCTATATCCTCATAACATCTATATTTTCATCATCGTATGAATCAATAATTAATTATTAACAAATAATATTACAGAATCACAATATTGATGACCAGCGGTTCGAGGAAAGAGGGGCTTTCCAATAAGAATTTCTCCTTCTTGCCAAGCAATTAGGTGACCAAACTTCTCCTTAGATGTAACTTTCTAGACATTGCCAATAATGTTATCTAACAATATTATTCAGATAATATGAATTATTGCTCTGATAATGAAAAATACTGTGTAGTGACAATTATAAAATATCAACGCAGCAATCATTGAATCAAAAATAAAATATTGAACAGTAATTACTGTAACAAAAATCATCATGCTTCATGAATAGTATTTGTGAATAGTAACTCATGAATAGTAACTCATAAATAGTAACTCGTGAATAGTAACTCATGAATAGTAACTCATGAATAGTAACTATAAGAAAATTTGAATACTTTTATTTCATAAAATTCGGGGTCTTACAGTGTGTGTCGTATATTATATGTCACTTAATAATTGATTTTGGTGAACAATAATAGGGTGAGGTGAACCCAACTTTGGAAGGGTGTTTTGCCACTATCATACAAGATGTCTAATGGCATACAATCTCGTGTTATCGTAAGACAAGGTTGTGCACATCCACTTGCTGAGTATATCTACGAGCACTACCTATATGATCTTGGAGTTTATTTAAATATAATTTTCAACTGGAGACTGTGGAGATAGTTATATGTCAAAAGAAGACTCACTATTGGAAGAAACATGATAGTAATCTTCTCATTTTTCTTTGGGGTCTATTGGATCAACCAAGGATAATTCTCTGGACATATGATATCTATCATAACTTAGATTCATGGCCTCCTATGTACGAATGTTTCCTTGAGCACTTCCCAAAGATTTTAATTTCTAAAACAGTTCTAGATTGTACCTTTATGTAAGGTATCACTGTGAGGTGCTGTCCATAGTGGGGACATGAGTCACAGTTGGTATTAAAACTCACAGTATATGTGTTGTTGTATTTTGCACGACAATTGTAGTAATAAAGTTGTAGTTATTTTCTGTACCATGTATTTGGGGACTCAGAATAGGTTGGATGGATTGGACCTATTTTGGGGGTGTCACAATATAGACTAGCCACATGCACGACGTCATGCATATGTGGACATTTCTAGGCACCCAAGACACAAACCAAGAGAAATATACATATTTTCAATACAATAAGACCAAAACAATAACGATTGAATGCAAATTAAAGCAGTAAAAAATTCAGACCCATATACATTACCAATATAATATCAATCAAAACATTACCAATATACAATAAATGGAATCTTAAATGCTTATATATAAATGATATATCTGGACGACGCGTCTTTATTCGGAGGAGGGCGAATCTGAATAAGAATCCAATCATCCGGATTAGTAGGGGCCTTGGGCACATGATTAGGCCCCCTACCCAAGCCGCGCTTTTTCTGTGCTGCTTCAGAAGCCATCTGTATATTACAAATTTCAAGATGTTATTATGAGTCATGTTTGATTACATGTATATATGACAATAAACATGACAGTGATATAAACATGTATATATATGAATATAAAATGACAATAAACAAAAGTTGCATTTAAATAGTTTAGTACATAAACATGACAGTGATATAAACATGTATATATATGAATATAAAATGACAATAAACAAAAATTGCATTTAAATAGTTTAGTACCTAAACATGACAATGATATAAAAAACATGTAATGCTAAACATATAATTCATTTGTTCAAGTGTCAATGTCTGATTCAGAATCATCTTGTATACGTGTTGCAGATTCATAACCATCATCTGCTTCAGATTCAGTCAATAACTCTTCCTCCTCGGTATCAATGTCATCTGACACAAGTATTGACTCAGGATCTAATTCATGTGATTCATCTCTACCATCTAACTAGATTACTTCATTGTCGTCCTCCACATTTATTATAGTTTGACTATGAAGCATCTGCTCTTGGTAAATCTCCCCATCAACTAATTCTACACGACTACGCGCGGGAGTATGAATTACAACTTGCCAATCTGTAGGCGGTCTATCCCTTTTCCTAACAGGACTAGGAGTGTAGTATACTTGTACTGTTTGAGTTGGTAAAATAAATGGTTCATTGGAGTACGCAGACCTATGGAGGTCAATATCGACGATTCCATGTCTGTCAACACGTATCCCTTTTTCTGAATCAAACCAACGACACTTGAACAAGTGAATATGACCCCCGTACGTTCCCTTATACGACAACTCTACGATTTCCTCCAACTCCCCATAAAAGGTACGACCAAGCTCATTGTAACAATCTCCTTGGACACACACTCCAGAGTTCGTTGTTCTTTTATCGCGCCCATATGCCTTTGTGTGAAATTCACAACCATTTATTTTGTAACCATTGCGGCTAACTTGGTCCCTGTCTGGTCCCATAGCTAGGACTTGTACATTAGCGGAATCGTTGATCCCTCAGTCAAAGCCTACAAAAACTCCATCTTATTAAATGAAGTCATAGTTAACATGGAGTATATATATATACTACGTGCTTAAAATTGAACTTACTTGTCCTTTAGCCAAAGTGCAAATTTTTATCCCGATTGATTTGAATATCTTTATCGCTTATGCCGGGATGCTTCACTTTTAACTCGTCATCGTATAATCTATACCATATTATAAACATTAACATATTGGAATAAATTTTCAACTTAAAAGATAAATTATCAAGTTTACATGTGTACTCACAAATTAAATTCGTCAATCTCCTCGTGATTGAGAAGAATGTAAGTATGTGCAACATGTAATTCTTGCTCGAGAGGAATATACGCTTCCCTTTTCCATAAGCGCATACCGATAGACCAAATACTGAGAGAGCCGACCATTTAGTTCAACATTTCCCCATCATCATGTCTCGATACTCGATTGGCCTTTGTCAAGACTTCGCCTAGAAAATAGTCTCGAGACAAACGTAGATATCTCATCAAAATCAGTATGCCTCACATATCGACCCTCGACATAAGCTCTATTCTTCACCTTCCTCTTAAGGTTTCCCATCACCTCTCTCGAAAGGTACATCCATCTATATTGAATCGACCCCCAACACGAAAGCTTCATAGGGAAGATGGATTTGCATATATGCTCCATGGAGTCAAAAAAAACTAGGTGGGAATATTTTTCCGGTTTATATGTGATCTCTATGATGTTCTTCTCAAGTACATACATGTCCTTCTCATTTAATGATTTTGAACATAAGTCTTTGAAGAAACGACTAAGATCCATCAAAGCATCCCATATTGGTTTATCAAGCAGATCCCGAAATGCTATAGGCATGAGTCTCTCCATGAACACATGATGGCGCTCATGACTCTTCATCCTTTGCAATTTCCCACCAGCATACACACCTTTCAATGTTTGACACATATCCATCTGGTAGTTTTAGAGACTTAACCCATGTGCACACATCTTCAACTTGCTTTTTGGATAATGTGTACCTTGCATGCGGTTTGACAATCTTACCATTAGGAGATTCATAAAGTTCTAATCCAGGACGCTTTTAAATATCTTTCATGTCTAAACATGCCTTATCGTTATCTTTTGTCTTCCCTGTAACATTCATCACAGTGTTAAACACATTGTCAAACACATTCTTCTCAATATGCATCACATCTAGATTATGACGAATCAAATTTGTAGACCAATAAGGCAGTTCCCAAAAGATGCTTCTCCGAACCCAGTTATGAGATTCGCCAAACCCATTGATTATGTTTGTGGCATCAACCTTACCAAATGGGATAACCGGCAATCTCATCACACGATCTCACATCTCTATTCCCGAAAATCGCGGTGCAGGCATATCATTGTCTACTTTCCCTTTCCTGAAGTGTTCTCTATTTCTTCGAAACGGGTGATCTACCGGTAAGAACCAACGATGACAGTCAAACCAACAAGGCTTTCGACCTTTTGATAGATTAAACGACTTTGTATGCTCCATACAATACGGACAAGCCAACTTCACTGTGTGGTACTCCATCCAAATTAACATACCATAAGTTTGGGAAGTCACTTATAGTCCACATAACCGAATTGCCCTAAGGTTGAAATTTGTTTTCGTTGCAACATCCCAAGTCACATGCTCCATCCTCCCACAATACCTTCAACTCGCTCATAGGGGCGTCTCAAGTAAACATCTAAATTCTTTCCAGACTCTTGGGACCGGGAACCACGAGTGAAAGAAATAAGTATGGTTGTTTCATACACATCCAAGGAGGCAAGTTATGCGGAGTAACAATCATAGGCCAACAACACGTAAGTCTGCAGATGCAATTGAGTGGCCAAAAGGATTGAAACCATCTGTGGACAATCCAAGCCTCACATTTCTAGGTTCTAATGCAAATCCGTGGATATGCTAAATTGAAATCTTTCCAAGCCCCTTGCCATCTGCATGGGATGATTTAGTTCTCCATCTTTAGTGGAGATTTCGCATGCCAACTCATATGTTCAAATTGCTTGAAGACATGTACAATCTTTTTAGCCGATGTGTTATTGGAAAATACCTTAGAATCTTAAACGGTATACTTGATTTTTTTTTTTTGTAGTCACACCCTCTTTATTAGGCCTAAACCGATCATATACCGCAAAACTTGCACCTTGTCATCTGTGCTCATTTTCCTTATAAAACAACATGCAATCGTTGGGATATGCATCGATCTTTTGGTATCCAAGACCCAACTTCTTCACCATTTTTACAAAAGTAATTGTTACTGTGTATTTCTCACCGTCAGCAACATACTCTTAATGGCCTTCAAGAGCGACTCAAAACACTCATGGCTCATGTTTGTGATCACCTTGATGTTAAGTAATGTCGCCATCACAGAATGATGTAGTGTGTTTGGTGAAACCATGCCACAATGGCTCGCTACCCTCGTCTAACAACTTAAAGAAGTCTTTGGCATCAAAATTCATAGGTTGCTCTCTGCCTTGTTCCCAATCAAAATCTGGCCCTACAATATCATAAACCATTTCATTCATACGATGAGTACTACTAACGCCTCGAATTGTGTACTTTGTGTGATGCCACCATCTCTTCTCTTCCATGTGCCTTTGACAAAGATTCTTCGTAATTTCTCATGAACCCGTAAACAAGTAAATGATAGTTTACCATGTCTCTATCCATATAATTTACATTCTTACACTTCAAGCATGGACATCGATTCTGCTGACTTACCATTCATACACTCGGGGTGACTATACGCGATACTCCAAAAACACTTGGTAACCGGGCTTCTAAATTCAACAGAAGCATTTATCTGGGCACTTGACTTTCGTCGTGCCATCTAACTTCTGATGCGGATAGAGGTCCATGATTCCACCAAGTATCTCTACTACAGACATGAGCTTATTAATCATATGACTTGAGCATACTTGTAACCATATGACTTGAGCATACTTGTAAGCATATGATTAACATTTCAGCATACTTGCAAGCATATGACTTGAGCATACTTGTAACCATATGATTAACATTTAAGAATACTCAATGTTAACCAATGAATGAAAATTAAAGCAGTATGAGAAACTTTAAATGTTATTAAATTTAGTATGAGAAACTAAGTAAATACTACTTAGTTTAATAGTTATATTATATCATGTTATTTTACTTTAATTTGTTTTTATTGTTTATCGTAAGTGAATACGTAAGGTATTTCATTCATGCTAGCTTTATATCAGACATACATATTTGGTTGGTATTCAGATGCATTGAAATGTTTCTTCTTAAGAAAACTACCACCATCTAAGGCTTCACGCCAAGAATTGAAGAGTCCATCTAAGGCCTCGGCTAACATGTTTTAAGATTATACCCCTCACGGTTCCTTTCTATAATCTTTTATGTTAAATACCCTTGTTTTTTTGTTATAGCCATGTTAAATACTAATAGGTTCCCTAAAGACCGCTTATTTTGGTTTAACAGCCCCCCAATAGCTTACCATGCTGACAACAAAGCTTAGCTTGGCCCCGTGAGGCTTGGCTAAGCTTAGCGTGACCTCGTGTGGCCTCGCGGCCCCAAGCCCAGCCCACCAGCTCCAACAGCCCCTTAATAGGCTCTAATGGATCACTAATATATTTATATTATGTTGAAAGTCATATGTGGCCTGTATTGCATAAATGGACTTGGTATGATTATGATCAGGGATTATTCGGTATAATCATGACCGTAATGTCACAAATGATGTGAAAAAAGTCATCATTGGCCCGTAGTGCATTGATGGATAGTTTTTGGTATGATTATGGCTATGGATTCTCTTCGGCCAAGGGAGTAAAAATGAATTATTTTATGGCATGATCAAGACCGTTGATGAAAACACGATTATCTTTGGCCCGTAGTGCATGGATAATTCGTGGTCGTGATACTAAATAATATCACTGGCCTGTAGTGCAGGGATGATTTGATGATGTGGATTATTTATTAAGCTGAGTCTCAACGATAAAAGTGATGAAAATTTTTTTAAATCATAAAAGATAGTAGATTTTATTCTCTACTTGACTCTTTTAATGGATTGTTTGTTCCGCTGCAGTTAAACTTGATGTCTATTATATTTTATCAGTTTAACATTGTTGAAGACTAATGATAATTTATTCTGCAATATCTTAGTCATAATATTTCTTACTGGGCTAGTTGAGCTCACCCTTTCCTTCACTGTTCTCTTTAGGAAATGAGAATATAGATGGGACGAGTCGGGGAACGGAGTGACGGTCCAGATGATAACATTAGTAGTCCTCACTATTATGTTAAATAGTGTGATAATAAATGTAATGAGGACTAAATTTGAGTTTGTATACTGTCTATGAGGACTCCATTGAGAGTGGATATTGTCTAGAAGACAATATTCTTGTTTAAACTTTAAGTTTATGTTTTGTCGTATTTTACAACACAGTTGTATATTTAAGTTTGTATTTGAATTTTGTACCATGTATTTGGCGACTCAAGATGGGTGATGATGTATACCTATTTTGGGGGCGTCACATAGGCGTATTCGTATTCGTTTAACATCCGATCGTAAACATATTCGACAAATAGTGAATATCCGGATTCGGATTCGTATCCGGAATTGTATCTAAAGAACTTATATATATATATAAATTATTATATAATAAGCAAAATAATTTTTTAAAGTGACATGCATTCCTTATATAATAATTAACTTTCACTATCATACGAAAATTATTTTTAAAATATATCATTTCACTTCTAAAAAGTAGGAAATAATACCTTTATTCTAATATTAATAAACTGAAATAAATCGATTTAAGTATAGTTAATAGATTTTTACTATTATAAAGTTAAAATATCTAAAATGTATCATTTACCAAGAAAATTATATACTAGAAGAACAAAACTATAGTTATTAGCTTGTTATAAGCTTTTTACTTTTAAAACTTACTTGCAATGTTGGGAGGCGAGAACAATTGTGACACCCCCAAAATAGGTATACATCACCCATCTTGAGTCGCCAAATACATGGTACAAAATTCAAATACAACTTAATTATACAACAGTCGTGTAAAATAAGACAAAATACATGCTGTGAGTTTTAATACAAATATTGTCATATGGACAATATCCACACTCAATTTAGTCCTCATTACATTTATTATAACACTATTTAACAGAATAGTGAGGACTACTAAGACACCATCTCGGACCATCACTTCGTTCCCCGACTAGTCCCGGCTACGTTCTCATTTCCTAAAGAGAACAGTGAAAGAAAGGGTGAGCTCAACTAGCCCAGTAAGAAATATTATGACAAAGATAATGCAGAATAAATTATCATTAGTCCTCAACAGTGTTAAACCGATAAAATACAATAGACATCAAGTTTAATCTGCAGATGAACATGCAATCCATTAAAAGAGTCAAGTAGAAATAAAATCTACTATCTTTTATGATTTAAAAGTTTTATCACTTTTATCATTTAGACTCGAATTTTAATAAATAATCCACATCATCCCCGCAAGACTACTACCAGGATATTCATTAGTATCACAACCATAATTTATCCATGCACTACGGGCAAGGATATTTGTGTATTCATCAATGGTCATGATCATGCCAACAATCATCCATCAATGCACTACGGGCCAATGAGGACTTTTACCACATCATTTGTAACATTACGGTTATGATTACATCAATAATTCCTTGTTATCATAATCATACCAAGTCCATCTATGCACTACAGAATACGATGACTTTCAACAAAATATAAATATGAGGATGATGACAATGATATAAGAATTCAATAAAACAAGTTCAAAAATTATTTTATCCAGGAACTAATAACGTCCAAATTGTCAACATGACACTTCTTTGTAAAGTAAAATTCAAGAATGCTCAGAAGAATATTTCCATGTAAAGATACTGGATAAAACGCAAATATCAAGAATATTCCACTAATTTCATGGAGTATAGAAGTCAAAACTTTAACCAACTGAGTATAATAAAGAATGGAATAACAAAAGAAATCACTATACATGCGGTACTTCGCATAGACAAGTTATTCCAATGAATAATAAATAAAGGAACCAATCGGTGTAATGTCGACAAGATGTGATATTCCAACGTAATAATAAAGAATGGAATAACAACAGAAATCACCATATATGCGGTAGATTGGATGTAGGCATTTATTCAACGTAATAATAAATAACGGAATCGGTCCCAAAAATGCAAATGCATGAGCAGGATATTCCAAGAATAATAAAGAGCGAAACCAGGTTCGCGTAAACGCATGCATGAGGGATGTTCCAATGAGAATAATAACGAATGGAATAACAACAAAATCACCAAGTATAGGGTGAGATCACGTATACAAAGTTATTCCAATGAATAATAAAGAATAGAATAAATCAAGTTCTCTTGTGAATATGAAAAAATAATACCCTTTACCATAAAAGAAGAGTATTCAATTGTTAGTAGGCGAGGATATTCTTTAAGAAAGTTAAGACTACGCTTCAAAGCTTCTTAAAACTCTAAAGAAAGACGCCAAGATTATAGAAGAGAATTTTCTCTGCGAATTTACGGTGTGATTTCAATTCTAACTAAGTATCCTATTTATAGGAGAATTGAAGGGAATCTTGCTTAGAAAATATCATGGACGTAATAATTTTATAAATCACGGATGTCCTTTGCAATAATCCATTGCTTGAATTTCAAAGCCATTATTGAGTAAAACAAAATATATATATATATATATATATATATATATATATATATATATATAACACATGGTTTTAACAAAACCATCCATAATTCATCCACCTATCACTATCATCAGAACACTTTCCCACCATTAATTCAACTTACACACACACACACACACACATTTTCCAATTCTACCCCCACAAGTCCCTTTTATACATATATATATATATATATATATATATATATATATATATATATATATATATATATATATATATATATATATATACTCTACCGATTATTTTGAAAAATGAGTAAATGGGGTCCAAATAATAAGTAAAAGTTTACAACAAATACTTCATAAAATTCCTTCAATATTTTTAACAATATTTATCATCATTATTATAATTCACAATATTAATCGATCAAATCGTTCCTGTGAAAGAGGGGCTTTCCAATAAGGATTTCTCCTATTGGCAGCGTAATTAGATGACATCAAACCTCTCCTTGTCGAACTTCAGACATCATTAATATTGCAAATAATAATATTAATAACTATGTCATCTCAATTATTGATTTAATAATATATAAAATATCGACAATAATTGAATCAAATAACGTGAGATCTTATGCAACAATTATCAAACAAAACCGGTAGACTTCTCACGTAAGCATTAATAATCAATACCGTTGTGCTACTATGCAACCACGCATATTACTGTACTTTTACTATCGAGTAGTTCAACAGTATTAACGGTAAAACTTCCGTCGTTATTTTCATAAAAATATTTTTGTCATTTTCTTCATCCGACAATAATTCCGTTGTGGGGTCCACCAATGATTGCGCCAATTGTATTTAATATTCCCTAAAAACGAATATTCTCCCAATTAATCGAATATAATATAACAACTTCAGCATACTTTCGAGAATTTATAAATACTACCCACAACTATAACATTATATCAAATTTATTCCCTAATATTTAAAAATGATATTTATAGAAAATTCATCTTTATTCATAAAAGTTGGGGTCTTACAATAATGAACAATATAATTTTATTATTAAAATGTGTTAAGTCCAAATTAATTTAGATTTAATCTAGAAGGGGGTTAATTGAATAATTAATTCACGTTTATGAATTTTCGGATGAAGGGAGTATTTATCACTTTCATTTGCCCAATTATTTAAAAATTAGAAGTCCAAATATTTAAATTAAGTCAAAAATAAATTTTGGATCAAGTTGAATTAACTTGTTGTCAATTGTCATATATACATTATAACTCGCACTCTCCATAAATATAATGAAATAAAATATACTTTTTATAACTATGTAAATTATAATATATGTATTGAGGATAAATTATAAATAAAAGTTCTCATAACATATTATTAAAGTTTTAATCAAGTATTTGAGAAAAAATAATTAAATATTAAATGTAAACTTTCGAATCTAATTATAAATTATAAATATTTATACACACTACAATATTACTCCACACATATAAAATTAACATCTAAACATTAATAAGTAAGGATTCATTTTGAAATTTAGGATTTCAAAAATGATGAAAACTTATTTGAATTATAATTTAGAACATTGATTATTATATTTAAATATTTATTAAAATAAATAATTAACATTCATTCTTTAATAAACTATATTTTAAAACTCATTATTTTTTTATTCTAGCTATAGTTAGGGTTGTAAATGGTACTAACTGAAAAATTTATATTCGTTCGCATCCATATTAAAAAAAAGAATATTATTCGTATTCGAAAAAAACAGATATTATCCATATTTGATTTAAAGGTATTCGTAAATAAACGGATACGGATACTACTGTATTCGAATCCGTATATATTCGTTTACACCCCTAACAGTCGTACACGTGTTTTTGAGATTAGAATCCTCTTCATTACAATAATTTATTTCAACCTAGGGGGAGGGGACTAAGTGGAGAAGGGAATAACTTGTTATCTGTAATTTTCATCACGCGATGTGGCTTTTATAATTGTCGTCATAACCTGTCTATTGTCAACCAGAATCGAATTATCGGCTATCAATACAAACGAGTCATACTAATGGACCAAATGATCATCAGTCTCTCCATTACATCTATTCTCTTATTTCTCTTAATATATATTTGATGACACAAATATTATATTTAGTGATAAAATAAAATTTATTATAAATAATTAATGACACAATAAAATTCGTATCAAACAATCATATCGTAAACAATATTGCTAAAATAAATATTTGAACCACTAAATATATATTGGGAGAGAGGGGGAAGTTGAAAGATAAATGTAATAAAGGGATTTTCATCCGATATATATATATATATATATATATATATATATATATATATATATATTAGTAGTACTAATGTGACAATTAGTATTTCGCTTAATCAAGCACAATTTAATCTACCTACCAAATTTTAAAGCCTATTGCATTACCCGGTACTGGTCTCTCATCAATCCTCAACTTTATTTTCTTGCATTTATATTTAAAATAATGCTACTATTACATAAAAAAAATTACATAATGCTTACATACACACATATGTATATTGCGAATCCCACATATCAGGAGGGACCTACAATATGCATGTGTATGTAAACATTATGTAACCTTTTTTATGTGATACTTGTTATATTTTTACACACATAAGTTTGCGCCATATTATTTTAAAATATTTTATTAATAGTGTTTTTGACATTTCACTATTTTTATTAATGATTATTTTTAAATACATACTCTTAATCTACCCAAAACAACTCCCGCATATAATACAACAACAACAAAAAAATTTTAATACATTATGCACCTAAAACTAACCGTCACAAATCTTCTAAACAATTTTAGATACATTCAAAAATTAAATATAAATTATATATTAAATGACAACATATTATTACTACTATTCACTCATTTAATATTATTTAAACAACCCTCTAAATCTCAAAAATAAAAAAAGCTCTTTTGAAGCTGAATTTTGATTTGGATAGAGGAAAACTTTTTTTTCTAATTCGGGATGGGTATTGAACTTTAGACCTCTTGTTTTGTAAGAGGCCGAGAAGAGATTTTGATGGTCAAGGACAAAAAATAAAAATGACATTTTTCAAAATATTGTCATCATCCAAAAATAATGGTAAAAATAAATAAATAAAAAGTATAAGTTATATGCAAAAAAATGTATTTTCGGAACTTAAAACATAATAGTCTGGCTATAACAAAATATATGAAAACTTCGACTATAATAAAATATATGAAAATACATTTAAAATCCTATATATATATATATATATATATATATATATATATATTAAAACCCTTTTAATTGAGGTTCCAATGCAATTGACCCTCCCATCCGTGTTTAGAAACGATTCTGAGACCAAATATATCAACTGAACTAGTGCTCATCCGTGAAGAGCGACAAATTTTCACTTTTTAACTTGGTAGTAAAAGGTAAAAGTCATTTCTTGGTAAAGAGAACTAACTAGTCTATATACTTCCTAAAATCATTAGATTTGAAGCTGTCTTGGTAAAAAATTAAAATGGATAAGAAGACTCGACCAAAAAACGACATCTGAAACCAATACATAATAATACTCACGTGAAATGGGCCATGCACGCACCGTTGCAGAAGAAAATAAAGAAGGGGAGGGGGGTTGACTTTTGTAAAAACGTCCGTCCAATAGAATTTGAAATCCGGTCGGTCACAGGACCTCTATCCAACCCAATCCAACCCAACCCAACCCAACCCAACCCAATTCAATCCACCTCACCCCGTTAGCTAAAGCCAAACCTAAACCCACTCTGACAGTCAACCCCGGCCCATTTGTCTTTTTGGAAGGAGATTGGTTTCTTTTTGGAATTACTCAAAAGTCAACCCCATGACTGTATATTCTTACTATATAACACCATACCTTCCCTACCTCTCAAGCAAATCAACCGTCCAACTCTTTTCAGTTTGGTCAATTGATTAATATAGAGTCGACACACATGTCAAGAGGTGATCTCTCTCTACGTGTCAGCACTGTATTGATCAATTAATCAACTTAACATAAAGTTAACTTCGTGATAACCGAATCCCTTTTTATGTATTTCATAATTCAGCAAGAAAAAATAAACTCAAAAAGTAGTATAATAAATCAATTTATTTCTTAAAGTGCAAACTTAAAATAATTCATTTATCTTTTGAAAATAATAAATATTGTAGTTATTAGTAATTAGTCTTTGTGACTCATCAATTAAAAAAATATTTAAATGCAGGTGCTAAAACATGAATGAGAAAATATAAGAGAGAAGTTGGGAATAAAGAGCTAGTGAGAGAGAGATGTAACATAGTTTCAAGAGAGACAACTATTTTCCCATAGAAGAATATAATATTAATATTTTAACCGATTAATATTATATTGGTTGTATATAAATTTGTAATATAATATAATATTTTAACCAATTAATTTCATTACAAAGGGAATTATTTAGATGCCTACGTACTTTAAAAGTGCATTTGGTAATCTTTTTAAAATAAATAATTTGAAGATTCTCTAATAATTATAGGGCCTCCAAACCTTCCATTTTTGAAATTCCTATATATATATATATATATATATATATATATATATATATATATATATATACTGTGATGCATCTTAAATTTCACCCCTTTATCTACTCTCACCTCGCTCACCCCTTTAATGATGACGGATCGAAGATTTGATCGGTCCGTCGCTATATATAAAATAATTAATGCTTAAACTTTTAGCGATGAATATATATAGTGATTTTGACCCAAACATATATAATTATATATATAAATATGTATATATATATATATATATATATATCTAAATTGAATTAAATAAATGCTTACAATAATTATACTAAGGGAATAGAAATTAAAGATGGTATCTTTTAAATTCTTTTGTAGTGGTTGACTCTTGTTTATTAAGAATGTGGTGGTGATGGTTCAGGTGAACTTGGTCCACCTTAATGCATCTATCCCATCAAAGCAAACAAACAGAAAACAGATAATACAACGAAACAATTGTAGTGGGAAATTGGATCTTATTAAAAAAATGTGGCAAACCATATATGATCTATATATATTACTGCCTCGAGCTGCCCCTCCCCCCCCCCCCCCCTCCCCTCCCCTCCCATCCCCATCCCCATCCCCATCCCCATCCCCATTTATAATAATTAGTAACCATTTTTTTTAAAACCAAATCAGCTCAGTCAAATTTTTATAAGTCGTAAAATGAATAAACTGTTCGAACTCGATTTAAAATATAAATGATTCAAATATGATTTTTTTTTAAGTTTTGATAAATTATTCTAGACTCATTTTAACATGTAAAAATATTATTTTTCTAAAAAAAATTGAGACAATAATTAGCAAGAGGATGATTGACTTTTTAACCAAAATAGAATATGATAAGAACTCACAGAAGTCAACGTAGTAATACGTACATATAAACTTTGTACACATCTCTATTTACCAACTTATGATCTATAGGGTTACAACTATATATATACGTACCTAGTATATATATATTGCTTTAAAATTGCATGTAGAGCAAACCAACAAACATCACAAAAATTGATGTTCAGCTGCTCCACTCTCACTCACTCACTCACTCACTCACCTTTTCTTATTTCAATAACCCTCTCTCTCTCTCTCTCTCTATATATATATATATATATATATATTTATCATAAACTTAATTAATTTGTAATGGAGGAGTTGATGAAGACTACGTGGTCAGAAGAGGAGCTGGTAAGAGAGCTTTTAGACGATGAATCGCCATTAATATTTATGCTACCTCAGGCTCAGGAGGAGATTACCGATGATTCCAATTCTAAATATCCTTCATCAAATGATACACTACTCCTTCATCAACCCATGTCCGACCCAGGCCCAACAATAGAAGAAGAAGAAGAAGAAGAAGAAGGTTATGTTAATGAAAGCGGTTTGTCTGTGACAAGTACTGATCATCATCATAATTACTTTAACCATTCTCAACCCAGGTTGGTTTGTGCATGCCAATTAATTCATTGTTGATCCAAATTAAATCTTTGGTCATGCATTCTATTAATATATAATAATTTTAGTATTTGTTTTTTTAGTGAATCACTATATATTTTACATATGTTTTTGATATTTTCATATGGTTCCCTGTCACATGAAGATGAGAACACTGTATGCTCACGTGAGAGATGATCATATGAAAATTAATATAAAAAATACATATAAAAATATAAGTTCTATTTTTTTAATATTGAAAGAAATAGCTTAGTTTGGCTTGATTTGTAGTAGTTCAATGTTGGAAAGAGGGGTGTGTAAAGGTGAGAGTAAGTACACATTGCAAATTAAGAGCTGTGGCAATGTAATGGCTGATGATGGATATAAATGGAGGAAGTATGGCCAGAAGTCCATCAAGAATAGCTCAAATCCCAGGTATATATTTATAAATTTATTTAAAAAATTTAATATTTTTACATGAAAAAGTGTTGTTTGTTTATTAATTATCTCTTGTCCTCTCTCTTTCTTTCTATTTTATATGAATAATAATAAATAAATAAAAATGGCCGACTTCATTTTTGAGATTACAATACAAATTAATTACCAATTTTTTATTTATGAAAAATAGTCCCTTATAGATGATGGAAGTATGACTGCTTTGTCAATTATATTTTAATTTATTTTTATTTTTATATTTTTCAATGGGTTGCCTTTTGAATCAGGAGCTACTACAAGTGTACGAACCCAAGGTGCAGTGCCAAAAAACAGGTCCAACGGTCAACCGACGACCCGGACACTCTCATCATCACTTATGAAGGGCTTCACCTCCACTTTACATACCCATTCTTCTTATTGGGCCAAGCGGTATCATCACCAAAGAAGCCCAAAAAATCCATTCCACAGGTTCAAGACCATGAACATGACCAACAAATTCAACAAGAAGAAGAAGGGCCGCAAAACGTCGAAACTGGCCCACCACAAGCAAAAGTCTTGGCCCAGGAAGAAGTGGGCTCACAAGGGTTGCTTGAGGATATTGTACCATTGGTTATAAGAAATCCACAAGTCAACACAAGTTCTTCACATTCTTCATCTGGTTCTACTTGCCCCCCATCCCCACCTACTTCACCACCTTCTTTTCCTTGGTCCCCTTATGATTATTCTCCATTGTCTTTTGACATTGGGGTACTCTAGCCTTTTAAGACAACATATATTTTAAAAATTAGAATCCAATAAGCCCATGCATGTGAATTATATGAAATTTTGTACCAAAAACAAGCTGCTTATTGGGCTGGGCTAACTTGTATCACTTGACACAACAATGGACAAGCATTACAAAAGAAATGATGGTTTGGGCTGATTGATCTGTGTTTTGGGGTCAGTTCTTGGACTAAATTTTGTATCAAACTACCACCCAATTTAGTTTAAGTAAAGAAGGGAAGAAAATAAATGATATATTAATTACAAAGCTATATCTAAAATAAAATTAAGAAAATATTAATTACAAACGTGAAAGGACAAATTAAAGAACGTGTACACAAAAGTTATAAGTCGTTATATGATATGTTGAAATCACGTCTTGACTCAAAAGGTTAACTCATTAAATTTATGGTATCCATTAGAGTATATATGCGCTCAATATTTCATCTTAAGTTCCGATGTCAAATTTTACTATCATACGGTAACTCAACCATGTAAATTTGTAATTCTTTTTCTTGGTGTGGAACTTTTTTTTTAACTTTTATTATAAGACTTTGACTGAAGAAAGAAATGTCGTTAATTAAATTAATTGCCCTTTAATTATAAAAATATACACCAAGTATAAATTTCTTTTTTGGGCTGGTCCAAATTGTGACAAGCCCAATTCAAAACCCGAACCACAAAACAGAAGATTTCCTTGGTTGACAAATATAAATTGGAGACTCAAAGCCAACTACGTAACTAGAATGATTCTAGAAACAGTTTGGATCAATAAGGCGGTTTGTATTTATGATCGTAGTCATTTTTCTGCTTCAGCTCCTTCGTCTCCGAACTCAAATATATTGATCAAATTGTGTTCCATCTTTTCTAGGGTTTCATAATCATCGTTCAGTTCATGTTTCAATCAATTTTGTAATGATATTTTCACGTATTGGAAGCTCTCTATCTCGCTCCTCTCGCTCTACATTTCAAAGAGTGAGAATTTATTCTGTTTCTTTTTCTGTCAACTTTTTTTATACAAATTTGTGACAGCTTTCGTGGTTTCTATGGTTTATTATGGGCAGAGTGCTGTTTCTGGTACATATAGAGTGAGAAATGAATCTGTGAATGCGTGGAATGCACGCGTTGATGGCGGATTTGGGCTCGTGAGGGGATATTTAACTTCAATTGGAGCTGGGAGTGGAAGGCAAATTTTGTCTCCAACACATTTATCAGAACTTGATTCTATTTTTAAGAACCCGAGGCTTCGTAGGCTATTTTGTAGCGAAGCTCCCAAAAGAAAGAGTATGAAATGTTTGAAGATTTTGATTCCATCGTGTGTTTAGTTATTTTGTGTGTATGCAAGATGCTACTTTTTTTCCTATTGTTTTTGTGCAGACTATGAAAAGTATCATCCAAAAAATAAGAAAGAAGTGCCGAAAGGAAACAAACAGAAATCTGGGTCTAAAGGTATGATTATGTTGACTAGTTCTGAAATTTTCATACAGTTAGTTGTTATAGAAATGGAGATGTTTGTCAGAGTTAATGGTATACTAGACGAACATGCTGTGAGTGCTCATAGTTATTTTAACTTTTAAAATGTTGGTCAATTGATGTGAAATTTTGGCATTGAAATGGTTCAGTGGCATGATGACTTTGTTTGACATGGACCGTCCGTACATGTGTAGCTTAGCTCCATGTTCTGGGATCGGGCATGGGGCTATATTCTGCTCCATACGTTTCCATGATCAATGATTTGGGGGTGGGGAGACTTAGTAGTATTCAGTAGACATCTGTGTCTTGATACCGTTTTCTTTAGGTGTTTATGTTTGATGGTCAGTGGGAATGTGCATTTCAAATGTTACTAGAGGCTACTATGCAGCATATTCATACATTTCAAACAATAACTGTCTTGTTAGAAGTCAACAAATTATATGTCAGATTAAATCTATCGACTTTTTTTAGACTGAATAAAGTTTTATGTTTTTACCTATTTTTAGGGTTTGTGCTCTATAAACTTTATCTACAATGTTCTATATTTTATATGCATTTATCTTCTTCTTGTCCTTATTTACTTTTAAACTTTTTAAATTATGCGTCACGTAATTCATAGCTTATCTCCGGATGTTCTCCAGAGGACTCGAGTACAGGTGAGCATGGGAATTTTCAGGAGAACATTAAGCAGTTTCAAAATCTAATCATGCCTGGGTTGTTTATTGGGTTTGTTCTTACATCCATATTCTTGAAGCCTCGTGAACAGAAGCAGGTCAACTCTTTAATTAAGCTTTGAAGTTTAAACATTTTGTTTAACCATTTAATGTTTGGATTCTTTGAAAGAATATAGTATCTGTATCTAAGATAACTTGTTGGCTGATTATAAATTTATATCTATCTTTTATAATTTGCTTCCTAATGACAGACTAGTTCTCTAGCCAACTCAATTATTAATCTACTTTATCTGCTGTTTCAGCTGTTTCTTCTTTGTACGCATTTTGTATTCTTTTAGAGCTAGGTTGAATTAGTTTTGCGATTACATAAAGTGGAGAAAGTCCAAAGATCAGTCACATACTTGGATAGTGGGTCAGCTGACCCATCTAAAGTTTGAGAAAAATATATTAGGACCTTCTGGGTTCATGAGCAAGACCGACAGCTTGAATTCCTGTATTTGATTATTGATCAACTGGTAATTCTTTAGCATTATATTGGGCATTATTATTTTTACAGCGTGTCATCAATGTCTGATGATTTACATCTTTGTTTTATGTTTTTTAATTTCTGTTGGTTATGTCTTTGACAGTATGTATGCATCATACCTTCTATATCGTCTTTTCTGTAGTTCTATTCTTGATTTTTTCATGTTTCTCTTTTATTCTCCAAATAAATTTATGATAATATTCCTCAGATTAGTTTCCAAGAGTTCAAAACCAAACTGCTTGAGCCTGGGTTGGTGGACCACATTGTTGTTAGCAATAAATCAGTAGCAAAAGTGTATGTAAAGAGCTCAAAGGGTCCTACTAATGCTACACCTGATAAAGGAAATGGGAGCCAGTATAAGTATTACTTTAATATTGGAAGCGTTGAATCTTTTGAAGAGAAGCTGGAGGAAGCCCAGGCGAACTTAGGAATAGATCCTCACAATTACGTTCCTCTATACCATGTCTCTGAAATTAATTGGTTTCAAGAACTGATGAGGTTTACTCCAACAACCTTACTTCTGGGAATTCTCTGGTTCATGGGAAGTAGAATCCAAGGGGGAATCGGTGTTGGCGGACCTGGTGGAAAGGGTGCTCGTGGGATATTCAATATAGGAAAAGCAAATTTTACAAAACTGGATAAAAATGCTAAGAACAAGGTGAGCATTGATTAATTACATCTAATTTTTTTTAGTTGAGCAATAAATTTACCAATATTGTTTATGTTCCTTCGACATGAAAGTTTATCATCTGACTAAGTTCAGGCAATCTGTATTTTATCTAATTATGCAGGTTTTCTTCAAAGATGTTGCTGGCTGTGATGAGGCAAAGCAAGAAATCATGGAGTTTGTTCACTTCCTAAAACACCCAAAGAAATATGAGGAGCTGGGAGCAAAGATTCCAAAAGGTGCTCTTCTTGTTGGTCCTCCTGGGACTGGAAAGACGCTTCTTGCCAAGGCAACTGCTGGCGAGTCTGATGTACCTTTTCTATCAATATCTGGGTCAGATTTTTTGGAAATGTTTGTTGGAGTTGGACCTGCCAGGGTCAGGAGCTTATTCCAAGAGGCAAGACAATGTGCACCTAGTATAGTTTTTATTGATGAGATTGATGCAATTGGTCGAGCGAGAGGGCGTGGCGGCTTTTCAGGGGGCAATGATGAGCGAGAAAGTACTTTGAATCAGTTGCTGGTAGAAATGGATGGATTTGGGACTACTGCTGGAGTTGTTGTACTTGCAGGCACAAATAGACCTGATATTCTAGATAAAGCCTTGTTAAGACCTGGTCGATTTGATCGTCAAATTACAATTGATAAGCCTGACATAAAAGGACGTGATCAGATATTTCGCATTTATTTGAATAAGTTGAAACTTGATCAAGATTCATCATTTTACTCCCAGAGGCTTGCTGCTCTGACTCCTGGATTTGCGGGAGCAGATATAGCAAATGTTTGTAACGAAGCTGCTTTAATTGCTGCAAGGAATGAGACTGGCGTGATCACAATGGAACATTTTGAAGCAGCTATAGACAGAGTTATTGGAGGTTTGGAGAAGAAGAACAAGGTATCCTACTTGTCCCATGTTAGAAGTTTTACCACTGTTTATAGTGTGTTATTTCCTCCTTGAAAGACCTTCAAATTATAAAGACTTGCAATAGAAGGTTGGATGTTTTTTGTCTTAATGGAAAATGATTACATAGCTTCTAAAATTATTTGTTTTAAACCTCATCTTGGAAGTATGTTTAATTTGGTTTATTTTGGATGATTTATAATACAAAAAGAAAGTAAATGACCTTTGTACTTGAACCTTAATAGTTTGGTTTAGATGGTGTGGAAAAGATTTATCTAAACCTGTATAATTAAGGCAGTGACTAAACATTTGTTCTTTGTTGTGATCACTTTTTAAACACAATCTCACTCGGTGCAAAGATTTTTTTAATATTTTATTTTCTATTTGGTTGCTGAAATGAAAACTTGGTATAATTTGGTGTATAGTGTGCAATTCAAACATGAATATTGTCATTGTTTTAATCTTAGTTTATTATTTCATACTCATCTCTATGATATAGTAAGTTAGGGATCAAATAAGCATAAAATAAAATCTGATTAGAAAAGATATTTTGAAATCTTAATGGTTATAAAATGCATGTGTTGCCAATGCTTTGAGGGTTACATGGAGGGGTGTTGTGGTGTTCTTTCTTCACATGAGAGGTTAAGATTTTTAAGATACAACAATGAAACAATAATAAAACATGAGGGCATCACTTGCCTATTCTTTGTGCAGGTTATAAGCAAGCTGGAAAGGAGGACTGTTGCTTACCATGAATCAGGCCATGCTGTTGCTGGTTGGTTCTTGGAACATGCAGAACCTTTACTCAAAGTGACAATTGTTCCTCGTGGTACTGCAGCTCTTGGTTTTGCTCAGTATGTTCCAAATGAAAACCTTTTGATGACCAAAGAGCAACTCTTTGATATGACATGCATGACTCTCGGAGGTCGAGCAGCTGAACAGGTTTGACTCCTTCCTCCTTCCCCCTATTTATGCCGATCAAGACATTTAAGTAGTGCGTTTATTCACGGTGTGAAACCTCTCAAATTGGGCCAAAAGAAATATAGTTATTTAAAGGAATATCTAATCTAGTAATCTTGTGTTTTATGTTATATGACCTTTTATTATCACTAAACAAAACATTTTCCTTATTGTTTTTTTTGTTAAAGGTTAAATCACCGCTATTATTTTCTTATGAAAATTTTCCATGGGGTCTAGAGGATCTCATCTGCTCTAAATGATACTTCATAAAATCTGTGATCCATCAGATATTTCAAGTTACATAGGCAAGTGTATGACTTTTTAGGACATCCGAAAATTGTTATATTTCATGAGGTTGGTTTCTTGTATTTAGTTTTAAGTTTTTTGTTGTTTTCCAATGGTGGTGTCATCTATAAAGAAAATGGATCAATTTGTAATTGTAAAATGAGGGACTAAATGATGTAATATCACCCCCAAAGGTTACACTTGCATATCAAACAATAGTAATTAGTAGATCTTAAAAACCTCGATTATTTTTTATTTTTTAATATTCTGTTTTCTTCAGAAAAAATTAATCTATATACCGAAATCATCAATAGCTGTTGTCTTTATTGAGAAAGAACTCATTTTCTTAGAAGATAATAAATAAACTCTTGGTTCAAGATCGGAAATTTTGTTATTGATTGCCTTCTGTAGGTCAATTAGCGGCTTGAAAGTTCTAAATAACAGAACACTATTCAAGTCATCCAGTGTTACTAATTGATTTTCCTCTGTGAGTAGGTTTTGATTGGTAGGATTTCAACTGGGGCCCAAAATGACTTGGAGAAAGTGACCAAGATGACCTATGCCCAAGTCGCAGTCTATGGTTTCAGTGACAAAGTTGGTCTTCTTTCTTTCCCCCAAAGGGATGATGCAATGGAGATGACAAAGCCATACAGCAGCAAGACTGCTGCAATAATCGACAATGAAGTGAGAGAATGGGTGGGTAAGGCGTATGATCGCACAGTACAGCTGATAGAGGAGCACAGAGAGCTTGTAGCTCGGATTGCCGAGCTATTACTTGAAAAGGAGGTTCTACATCAAGATGATTTGGTTAGAGTACTGGGTGAACGCCCATTCAAGAGTAGCGAGCCTACAAACTGCGATAGGTTCAAGCAAGGGTTTGATGCAGAAGATACAGAAGTAACAGGCACTCCTAAATGTAAGCGAGGGTGAAGAAGATGGAACATCATCATTGGAACCGGAAATTGCGCCAGCATAGCTTACTGAAAGAGGTTTGTGGTTTCTATTGGTTAAAAGCACGTTGAAAGTGATGAGTCATTTTTCTGCTCGGATTGTGAAACCTGCACTTGTGCAAATAACACAGTTTCTGCTTCAAAACCTGGCTCATGCTATTATCATCATCCGAGACTACTTTGTATTGTACATTTAGCATCCAGAGTCTCGTCAACTTTACGAGGGCATACATATGAGGTCCTTATCGAGATTGATGATGACTGTATAAATGCAGGGAGATTGTTCAAGTTATTAGTTTATAGCCTTTATTTGATTTCTTTTTTAAGTTGATGATATGCAACTCATATTTGAAGAAGCATACTTGCAAGAGCCAATGATATAGTCGTTGGGCGGCTAGGCTATATCATGATGAAGACATGAAGAGAGATCGACTGCTTTTCAAGTATTTTTGTGGGCGACTTTAAGATGTGATATAATTCTTGTTTTTGGAATTCACCATTATTTATTTATTTATTTATTTTTACCTTCCTCTTATATTATTTTTTTCTTGAAAAACCAGGACCGGTGTTTTATGAGAGAGTTTTTAGTGGCCATGAGTATGGGAACGAATCTGCAAGCAGAAATAGACCATTGAAAGTAACATTATACATACTATATAATGGTGGGTGTATGTTATGTCATCTCCATTGATATAAAGCTTTCCTATTACTCCTGGATTGGATGTTGACCGAAGGCATGACTAGGCAGGCAATGTCAGTAGGTTGCTAGATTTCCTCTCGTCCTTACAAGAGTGTGTGGTTGGAGTTAAAATGAACTAAAAACCAATATGAAACGAAACTCTACTAATTTGGAGCTTAAAGTAGTGTGTGTTTCTGTTTGAATAGAAACTGCACAAATCTGAAATCTCACCATTCCAAGTAGCCTCCGGCCCATGTTTTTGTTTGTAATCTCGACCTGGTTGAACGTGATATTAAATAATTTTTCATATTAAGTTATTTTATAATCTCTGGACTAATAGTCTCAAGTTCAAATTTAAAAACAAATAAGTCACTTGAGATTAATAAATCTTTGCAAACAAACATAACCCTAACCATATATGGCAAAATTCTCTTGCGTTTCAATTTGAATCTCCTCATTACCAATTGAGATGGTTGTCTAAAACAAGATTCACCTTGTTGAATTTTCCATGTGACAGAACCCACATTTGCTTGATAGTGGTTGTCGGTGGTGGGACTACAATTAATACACACTACAAGGTAGTTTTGATTGATTGAAGGGGATAAGTGGGCTTACATACATACATACATACATACTAGTCCAACCATTGTTGCTTTTGAGCATGAAAGGCACCCACCCCTAAACACCATGGCTTACAAGGTGGAAAGCAAAGAAGAAGAAGCAATATGTTAGAGTGGATTGAAAAAGAAAAGCCTTTGATTGGCGAAGGAAAACTCTCAAGGAAACTGCACAAACTCCTGTTTCTATTGCCCCAACATTTACTTGTTTAACCTAACTCAACTTTCTAAAGTGGCCAGTTGCAAGTACTATGATATGTGAATTAATTTAGTTTAGGATTGTGGAAATCTTTTGTTTAATTAAGTTGCTTAATAATAATAATAAGCTATCCTTGGTAAATGTTAACATGAATAAAACAAATATCTAAAGCAACAATTAATATTTTCCACTCCATAGCAAAAGAAAAAGGGTACAAAAAAGACCTTCAATTTAATCATGTGAGAAAGAATAGCATGTCTTTTCTGACTCAGATTTTATCTCTTAACCCTTTAAAAACTTTTTCTAGTTCTACAAAGAGGAAACCTTGAATTCCAAGTGGAGAATACTGTCCAACTTTAATTATGATTTTTTTTTTGATAATCGGGAGTTTTTCAACTGCAGTCAGACTAATCTCCACGAATCCGGTAAATCTTTTAATACGGGTTTTACGTCTGCGTTTCCGTGGCTCCATGAACCATATATTATCTTGACAAATTGTTGTTGGTGGTATTCGATCTCAGGACGTCCGAGTCTATGGCTCGTCCTGAAGTGTCATTCAAATAACTGCGCCAATTGTTAGGTTTCTTTAATTCTTATTTGAACAAGGCCTTCCACCCCACCCCACCCCACCCTCAACGTAAGCTAAAAGCATTACTTCATTGTGGGTCTAAAATTTCAAATAATTCTAGCTTGAGCTAGCATTATAGAAACACTTGCAAAATATACAATTTTATATGCTCTGAAGTGCATTATTGGTCATATAGCTCCAAAGTTTCATCTGATATACTTGTTCAAATTATGCTCCTCCTCTATCATAGGATCTTATTATAGCTTATAAGAAGAACTCGACATGTATGCATCAACAACTCAGTTCCCACCATTATTGGTCTTCTACAATAACAATATATAATTCTTTTGCACAAATTTTTATAATGTGATTAAATTAGACACGACTCAAAATGAGAGTCCAATTTTTTTAAAAATAAACTAAAAACTGACGAATGCAAAATATATAATAAAATAGGTGCCACAATCTTATGTGTTGTTACTACAAATATATAATATAATTTTGCCTACAACATGAAGATTTTGATCTCCGCTGCTGTTGCTTTCTATTGAACCGAACTCACCTAATGAAAGACAGCATGCAGTCCCATAATAAACTATGTTAAAAAACTACACATTAAATTTAAAATTAAACAACGAGGGGTCATGCAGCCAGGCTGGGTGAAATAATTGAGGAATTAAGAAGAAAACTTTGCATTGTAAAATTAAGTTATAAATAAAATAGAAATGGCCCTTTCAATAATAATAAATAAAATATATATATATGCTCCTTTTCTCTCGATATGAATGTCTCATTTTTTTTTTTTTTAATTTTTCATGTGTTTTTTTAAATACGTTTAAACATAGTGTTCCCATAGTAATATTTATAATTAAAAAAATTAAATTTAAATATTTTTTTTGTAGGATTTAAAAAGTTTGATGAGACTTTTTTTATTATTATTTTTGAATTATGTATGTGGTATGTTGTATAGGCAAGGTTCTAAATTAAACATTTTTGGACTATTTTCACCCTCTGGTGTGGAAATCTAATTATTGTCCTCCAAAAATTAAACAAATCAAGGGAGTCACATGAGGTGAGGCTGGTCATTTTCACTTAAAAATATGGTGGCGGCACAGGCCTTAGATCAATGATTTTTTTTTTTTTACTAGAATGCTAGTAGGCACACACACCCCGACCCTAATTCTTAAATATATTACTCCCCTAAATATAAAAGTTTGTAAAACATACAAATAAACATAGTTTTTTCTTGAATGATTTACTCCAATATTAAACTTTAAAAACTACCCTTTATTATATATATATATATATATATATATGAAAATAAATTATGTATACATGTGTAATATATTGAAACACCACATTCCCACATGCATCGAAACATATGGGGAATTAAGTTATTAATAATAGTATATTCAGTCATGACCTTTTGAGTTGGTTTGTGGTGGGCTAAGACGAGTCAAAAAGATGCTATTCGATCAGTAGTTTAAAGTTTTATTTAGGTGGATTTGATTCGATCCTGTATTGTTTTTATATATAAACTTTGATATTAAAAAAAATCAATAATTGAAATAAGACTCTTATTTTCAATAGGAGGTAACTTTTTTTTACTAGAAAACTATTACTATAATTAGGCACATACATACACCAACCCTTGTTCTTAAATATATTAGCCATGCCTTTCCTCACATTTTTTAATTTCAGACATAGATTATTAAGTTTGTGATGATATTGCTCATCATTATGTGATCATAGATTTTCCCTTCAAATTGACTCATTTTGTGACAAAATGAGAGTTGACTTTAAATATTGGTCGTTCAAATAACATTAAATAAATTTATAAGATTTGTACTATTAAAATAATAATAATAATAATAATAATAATAATAATAATAATAATAATAATAATAATAATAATAATAATAATAATAAATGCCAAGGAATGAAGCCACAAGCTGAAAATGAAAGTTTTACCTATTTTTGTTGACTTAATGGTTAAATATTAAAGTTCTAAAGCATACAAATAAACATGGTTTTTTTGAATGATTTATTCCATTATTGAATTTGAAAAACTAAACTTTAATATTAGAAAAATAATATAAAAAAATATTTTGTATACACGTGTAATATATAAACCTTGATATTCAAAAATATTTCAACAGTTGAATTTAGTAGGAGACAACATTATTATTTTTTTTTACAAATTTTTTAAATTGTAACTCATTTTGGAATCCATAAAGTAATTAACTGTTTTGCTGACCACTAATCTAATAAACGTAATTAGTATGTTATTGCTATATTGTCATTCTCATTTATATGAAGTTGAGAATATATATTACTCTTTCATTATTTGTCAATCTAAGTTGGAATGAGCAAGTTGTAACGGTTAAATAATTATATCGGAATGTGTTATTACATAAAATAAAATAAATAAATAAATTAATTATTTATATGAATTAAATTAAAGAAATTATTTTGTATGTATCACACTTTCATTGTGTTTAAAGATGAAAGTTTTTAATTGTCTCTCTCAATCTTAGAATGAATGTATAAGTGCGTATAAAATTCTTGAGACGACAATTGAGACCAAATCCTAATTGTTTTATTTATAGAATAGCTAATGGTCATAATCGTCCATCAATATTATTAAACTCTAGGGCCCATTATGCCAAATTAATATTAGTAATAATATTTATGAGTCACATAATTACCAAACCCATAAATAAGGTGATTAAATTAATACAATATGTAAACCCAATAATTCTATAAATAGTAGAGGCCAAATAAGGAAATAAAATATTCTAACATTCTCCCACTTGGCCGAAATACTATTTATATATACAAAACATAATGCTTATAATCATTAATTTGGCCAAAGTATTAATTTAATATCTACATCTTGTTCAAATAAAAACACCAATGCGAATTAATACAATCTTTGTGTCACTATTAACACAAAATTCCCATTAGTTACACAATTAGTACTTTTATTAGAACAAAGATTAACATTAAGCATAATAGGCATGAATAGAGTTTATATAAGTGGTAATAAATTAAACTCATTCATAAGGTCCAAAACATAACTGTTTGTTCACAATTAGTTCTCAAGTTTGCACAATAAAGAGAATAGCAAACCATAAACATAATATGAAGTTCAAAACAACGAGCTCAAAAAATATTGTCTTACATTAAAATAACTCACTAATTAAGACTATCAGTTAAACCCATGCCGACAACATGCTCTAAAAACAGCTTGGGTGGTAAGCCTTTCGTAAGTGGATCCGCCAACATATCATGCGTATTAATATACTTAATGACAACGCTTTAATCTTCAACTCTTTCCCTGACAAAAGTACTTAGTGTCGAGGTATAGTCCAGCACCACTCGAATTGGTGCTGTTGAAAAAACTAACAGCAAAATCATTATCACAAAATACTTTCAATGACCTTGAAATGGAATCTACAACCTTAAGCCCTGAAATAAGATTCCTCAATAATACGGCGTGTCAAGTAGCATGATAACAAGCCAAATATTTTGCCATCATCGTGAAAATAGTAGTTAACTCATGCTTATGACTTCTCCACGAAATAGGGTCTCTTGAAAGCATAAAGATGTATGCTGATGTAGATTTCTTTTCATCTTTACACTTAGCAAAATCAGAATCAGAATAACTAACAACTTTAAGGTTATCTGTTTTTCTGAATGTAATCATAAAATCCTTAGTACCCTGTAAATAGCGTAAAACCTTTTTCACTGCTTTCCATTTAACTGATAACGTCCAAGCATGTCAGTTACATGCGCTATATCTAGACGTGTATAAACTTGAGCGTACATAAGACTCCCAACCACATAAGCATAGGGAATAAAATTTATTTGATCACGTTCAAGTTGATTCTTAGGACATTGATATGAGCCAAATTTGTCACCCTTAACAATAGGGGCGACAGTAGGGGAGCAATTTTGCATGTTGTATTTGTTAAGAATTTTGTCAATATAAACTATTTGGGACAATCCTAATATCCCACAAGACCTATCGCGATGAATTTCAATACCTATAACATAAGAGGCTTCACCGAGATCCTTCATATCAAAATTTCCAGAAAGAAAACATTTGGTCTCATGCAACATGTCTAAGTTTTTACTTGTAAATAGTATATCATCAACATACAAAACAAGAACAACAAATTTACTCCCACTGACCTTCAAGTATATGCATTAATCCTCTATATTTTTCTTAAAACTAAAATTACTCATCACCTCTTGAAACTTAAGATACCATTGTCAAGAAGCCTGTTTTAACCTATATATGGACTTCTTAAGTTTACATACCATATGTTCCTTGCCTTTAATTAAAAAATCTTCTAGTTGTGCCATACAGACATTCTCATGCATGTTACCATTAAGGAATGCAGTTTTAACATCCATCTGATGTAACTCTAAATCATAATGAGCTACTAGAGCCATGACTATTCTAAATGAATCTTTCCTGGATACTGGAGAGAAATTTTTATTATAATCCACATCTTCCTTTTGAGTGAAACCCTTAGCAACCAATCGAGCTTTATACCTTTCAACGTTCTCTTTAGGATCTAATTTGGTCTTATAGACCCACTTACAACCAACAGGTTAAACATCGTTTGGTAATTCTTCAAGATCCCAAACTTTATTAAACTCCACAGATTTCAACTCATCATTCATGACTTCAAGCCATTGAGTTGATTGAGTACTTGTAATGGCCTCTTTATAGGAGATATGATCATTAATCTTACTTGAATCATAGTTAATCTCATTAAGATAGGTTATAAAATCATCAAAATTAACAGGCTTTCTAGGTCTTTCGAACCTATGTAAAGGTTGCACAGTTTTAGGAATATGATTTTCAATAATGTGGGGTTCAACATTAGGTGGTGGCTCAGTTATTTCAGGGAAATCATTCGCCTCAATAGGAGGTTGTTGTGCCTCACCCTCTTGAATTACAGGATTAGGAACATAAAACCTGTTTTCTTTAAGATCAATTTTTTTAGGCTCACCACTCCCACTTAAATTACTATTCTCTAAAAATTCTGCATGCCTAGTCTCAACAATTCTAGTGGTATATAAGGGACAGTAAAATCGAAAACCTTTAGATCTCTCAGGATATTCAATGAAATGACAACTAATGGTTTTAGAGTCAAGTTTCTTTATTTGTGGGTTAAAAAATTTAGCCTCGACTGGACAACCCCACACCCGTAAGTATTTTAAACTAGGTTTCCTACCTGTCCAAGGAGTGTTAGGGACCGATTTGTTAGGAACCCGATTTAAAATATGAGCAACTGTCTTTAATGCCTTAGTCCACAAAAATATTGGTAAGTTGGAATTGCATAACATACTACGTACCATACCCATAAGGGTACTATTTCGCTTCTCAAATTTGCACCATTATCTTTGCATGGTACTGCATTATATATTGAGTGTGATCGACTTTCTTAACAAAATAAGGCAAATGGACCAATCTCTTATTACTTGTATCGGATGTTTACCATAATACTCTCATTTCTGTCGATCTTACTACTTTAATTTTTTGGTTAAGTTGATTTTCAACTTCAGCCTTGAAAATTTTAAACATATTTAGTGATTCAGATTTTTCATTAATCAGGTAGACATAAGTATAACGAGAATAGTCATCAATGAAAGTAATAAAAGATTTGTGACCACCAATTCTAAGAGAAAATGATCCACATATATCAGTGTGAATCACCCCAAGAAGTGCACTACTTCTAGTGGATCTTTTCTTACTTCCTTTCAGAAATTTTCCTTTTATACGTTCAATACAATGGTTAAAATGAGAAAAATCTAGTGAATGAAGAATTTCATCCTTTATAAGACGTTGCATTCTATCTTTTGAAATATGGCCTAAACGTTTATGCCACAATTTTAAAGAATTCTCATTATCTAGATTTCTCTTATTTTCACTTTTAGAGGTACTTTTTATCACATTCATTGTTAACAAGGATTTAGCAAAGACATTATCCAAATTTATCTTATAGAGGTTTCCCTCTAAGGAGCCAGAACCAATAACATGAGAGTAATGATAAATAATTATTTTATTATTCCCAAACTTAAATGAAAAACCATCAACGTCAAGTTTAGATACAGAAATTAAATTTCGTGTCATACTAGGAATATAAAGAGTATTATATAAATACAAGGTGAAACCACTCTCCAAAACTAAAGGAAGAGTTCCTACAATTTGAACTTGTTTGGGTAGAAATTGGTTTATCCTTATTCTTAAAACATTTGCCATTTTTATAAGCCTTCTTCTTATGGGATCCAGTGGTAATCAAATGACCAACATTAGGTTTTTCAACCTTAAACCTTTCTTCCTCTTGGGCATATATGGCGATTAACTTGCTCATCTTCCACTTTTCTTTCTGCGTATTATAATTGATCTTAAATGGATCAAATTGTCCAGGAAGATAAGTCATAATGAAGTGAATAAGAAAACCCTCAGAAATCGCCATGTCCATACCCTTTAATTTAAAGGTCATGTTGTTCATCATCATAATGTGCTCTCGCACTCCACTAATCCCATCATACTTGCCAGTAAGCATTTTCAAAATAAGGTTACTTGCATGAGTTTTAGAAGAACCCTTAAATTATTCCTCGACTAAAGTTAAATACTCTTTAAGATTCTCAAAGTCAGGAATGGCTCCTCGAATGGATGTCGTGATAGAGTTTTTCATAATCATAAGGGACATGCGGTTGGATTGCTCACTTTTTATAAATACACTTTTGATCAATTGAGCTAGTAGCTGTAAGTGGAGCAGGATGATCGCATAGTCCAAATTCATAGCACCGAGAACAATTTTTACTTGCTTTTTTCAAGCAGTAAAATTAGTTCCATTCAAGGCTTCAATTCCAGAGAGATACCTAGAAATACTAGTTGGAGTCAATGCTGAAAGCCTGAAACATAATCAAGCTCATAAGCATGCTTACAAAAAACTAAAAGAAATCCACAATGTACAACAATAATTAATAATTAATCATAAGAAAACCAACTGTAGGGCAAACAGTTAGTTACATAAAATTTATTTACAACACCCAAAAAATAGATTTTAATAAGATGTTGGTGCATAATTATCAACTTTTTGTTGGTCCAATTAATAATATGCTAATAACATCTCCATAAAATATTGTACAACACATTTATCTACGCATCACCGTTAGGCAGAAAATGAAATAAACATGTCACTTATACAATAAAATTTCATTTAATAAATTTTAATTCTAATTTCTCCGTTGGGTAAAATTAAAATCTTTATTTATTAAATGTAACATTATGTGACTTTTTTTAATCCTTAATTGTTTCAATTAATAACCATCTGTTGAGCTGATTATTAATTTTAACAATAAAAGAGTCACGCATACATGTAAATTATTATGATCAAACTCAATTTTATTTAAAATAATATATTAATCAAGTTTGAAAATTAATATTATTTATAATTAAATGTAATAATTTAAAAGCCCTAATAATATATCATATCATGTTCTAAAATATGAATTGAGATATATATAGTTATGAACACTAATTAATTACATATGTAAATTATTATACTGACGAATACTTAATAAAGTCAATACAATTACTTTAATATATATATCTAGTAAGTCATGTGTTTATATTAATGGTAATATATGCATTATATATATATATATAATATATATATATAGAGAGAGAGAGAGAGAAAGAGAGAGAGAGAATAATTTTATGTGTATAAAATATGTATTAAATTTGATCTCAAGAAGTGGGCAAGCAATTCTCACCACCATCACCATAAATTGTTTCTTAGAGTTTGTTTAGCAGTGTGGTGGAAATGAAAAAAAAATAATCTTAAATAATGATGCAATAAAAAACATGATAACAAAAGTAACTAATGAATCAGAATTCAATATATATGTTAATTATCGGCAGATTTACGCTACTTTCGAAAATTCCTTTTTATGAAACATACTTAATAATTTTATATTATACTAATAAAGAGGTTATGCGAAAATAAAATTTCTAGCATAACAATGTAATCAATCAATTAGATACTTACATGAATTGAGAGAAATCATCTTGCATGTATCACGTTTTCACTGCGCTTAAGGGTGAAAGTTTCCAATTGTCTCTCTCAGTCTTATAATGGATGTATAGGTGTGTATAAAATTCTTAAGACGATAACTGTGACCAAATCCTAGCTATTTTATTTATAGAATAACTAAGGGTCATAATCGTCCATCAAGATTATTAAACCCTATGGTTCATTATGCCAAATTAATATTAGTAATAATATTTATGAGCAACATAATTACCAAACCCATAAATAATGTGATTAAATTAATACAATATGTAAATCTAATAATTCTATAAATAGTAGAGGCCACATAAGAAAATAAAATATTCTCAAAGTAACATCCTCCCTCTTTATAATTTGAATAAAATATAAAGTGAGAGCTTCCAACTATAGTATATTGGATTCTTTGGAACATTAATCGCACAAAAAATTTCAACATTAACTCATAACATGAATTAATGTATATTGGTTAATGTATAATGAATACTATTTCAGCAAACGCATCTCTTACCGTTCAAAGCGAGATCTAACGAACGAGATTAATGGAGATTAAAATCTTGTCGCAACTAAGAGTAACGGTAGACAAAATGAGATTAAACTCTTACCACTACTATTAGTAGTGGCATACAATTTTATTTTATTTTACATGCATCTACTAAGAGTAAATGCATGGAGGAATGTCCTAAATACCCCAACTTAGTTAGAATACATTGAACTTATTTAAATATAATTAAAGTGGGGGAATGTATTTAGAACATTTCTCCATGCCTCTACTAAGAGTAGAGGTAGGTAACAAAAAAAATTTTCCACCGTTATCTCACCCGTTAGATCTTACATTGGACAATGCGAGATGCATTTGCTGAAATACTGTTCATAACAATTATTTACTATGAATCACTCTATCTCTCTTTCTCTCTCTCTCTATATATATATATATGGGGTTACATCCATTATTAATCCGTTCTTTGTGGAGCAACCTTTTTCCTGTTGAATTTTTTTTTCCAAAAGAAATTTCAATAGGCCACCTTTAGCGACGTCTGAGGCGGTTAAATCAGCATATCGAGAACCGTCATCTTAGCTTTTAGTGACGCATCGAACCGTCGCCATAACATATAAACCATTTATCTGTTCTATAGCGACGGACCAAATCGTCGCCCGATTCATCGCTAAAGGCGATGAGCAAGTTATGTAAAATAAAGGGGTATGCACCAAAAATGGACTATATATATATATATATATATATATATATATATATATATATATTCAAAGAAAACCGTAAAGTGAAGGTGGTTTATAGCTTACTTCTGCCTAGAGATGTAAATGAATCGAATCAAGTCGAGTATTGAGTTGTTTATATTTGATTTTTAAAATTTATCGAGTATGAAATAAGGTTTGATTGAGGCTCATTTAGCTTCCGAGACGAGCACGATCTCGAATTGAGTCCGAACAGTTTGAACTTTTCGAGCGAATGTGATCCGATTATCAATAGAAAATTATAATTTAAAGAGGTTCAAATAATTTATCAAACTAGCTTTAAAATTTGTCCATCTTTAAATCATTTATATTTCGAGTCAATTTCAAATTAAACTTTTAGTCTAACGAATACAAAATATGCCCGTGTTGGTCAACATGTTATCATCACCCATTAATGCCCGCCCATTGAAATCCTCCTGGGCATTTTCTTGACTCCCTCAGTTTGTGGCTATAAAAGGAGACCAAATGGATGGAAGATAAACACACAAAAAACTCTCCCAAGTTTCATCCGAGAGTTGAAAGAAATAGAGAGTGGGAGAGAGAAGCTTTTGTGAAGCTTTAGAAAAATAGGGAGAGAAATATAGTTCAAATAAAATGGTGTTTTATTTGGGTTCCATCACATAGTTATTGTGGTGAAGTAATTTGAGTTTGTACTCAAATTAATATATCTTTGTATTCTCTCATATTATTCTAGTGAATTATTTGGAGTTTGTCCCGTGGTTTTTACCTCTTAGTTTTAGAGAATTTTCCACGTAAAATCTTGGTGTCTTGTGGTTAGATATTTTTTACTTATTTCCTGCAGTAGTTATTATTTTGGTGGAACTGCAAATTAAATCTGTTTGGCATGTGCTGATATTTTATCCATCTAATTTATCAGAGACAACAGTATTTGGGAGGTGATTTTTTCCCAACAACTGGTATCAAAGCTAAGGTTATTTGCGCGGTTTTTTTTGATAAATTTTATGGAGGAATCGATTTGAGCCATGATTAAATTGACCTCTTCAAATTTTTTGATCTGGAAGCCCCGAATGGAGGATATCCTTTATTGCAAGGATTTATGTGACACCCCCAAAATAGGTATACATCACCTATTCTGAGTCGCCAAATACATGGTACAGATTACAAATACAATCTTTAATATACAACAAGAAAGATGTGAGTTTTAATACAAACATTGTCTTCTAGACAATATCCACTCTCAGAATATGTCCTCATTACATTTATTGTCACACTATTTAACGTAATAGTGAGAGGACTACTAATACTATCATCTGACCGTCACTCAAATCTTACTCAGAAAGTTTCATTACGCTCACATTTTCCGAAGAGAATAAAGTGAAAGAAAGGGTGAGCTCAACTAGCCCAAAGAAGAAATATTATGACTAAGATAATGAAGAATAAATTATCATTAGTCTTCAACAATATTAAACTGATAAAATACAATAGACATCAAGTTTAACTGCAGCGGAACATGCAATCCATTAAAAGAGTCAAGTAGAGAATAAAATCTACTATCTTTTATAATTTAAAAGGTTTTCATCACTTTTATCGCTAGGACTCAGCTTAATAAATAATCCACCTCGTCCCTGCACAACGGCCAAGGATATTCATAAGTATCACAACCACAAATTATCCATGCACTACGGGCCAAGGATATTCGTGTATTCATCAATGGTCATGATCATGCCAACAATCATCCATCAATGCACTACGCCAATGAGAACTTTACCACATCATTTGTAACATTACGGTCCATGATTACACCGAATAATCCTCAGTCATAATCATATTGTGACACCCCCAAAATAGGTTTACATCACCCATTCCGAGTTGTCAATACACTGCATGTAAACAACTACAACTTTATTATTACAATAAGAAAGCTGTGAGTTTAAATACGAGATATTGCCATCTGTATAATATCCACATACAAATAAATCCTCATCATAATTATTGATACATTATTTTACAACAATAGTGAGGACTACTAAACAACTCTCCTAGAACTTTCATTCCATATCCCGACTGCGTACTCGCTATATTCTCGCCTCCCGAGAAGAAAAATGGAACAAAAAGAAAAAAGGTGAGCTCGACTAGCCAAAGAAAGAATATTATGACTAAGATAATATACAACAAAATTATCGTTAGTCTTCAACAGGGAAAAATATAATAGAATACAATAGACAACAAGTTTTAAATCAATATTACATTTGAATGAAATAATAATTCATTAGAAGAGTTAAGTAGAGAATGCAAACTACTATCTTCTATGTATGAATTTTAAAGTTCATCGCCTATTTTTATCCATGTAACATCAATCAATATATATCGGGATCAAATATTCATCCTTGCACTACAAAGCCGAGGACATTCACCACCGGGTCATGTTCATCTAAACACTGCTCATCTTTGCACTACGGGCCAAAGATATTCATCAAATCATTCATCTTTGCACTCTTGGCCAAAGATATTCATCATAAATCATTCATCTTTGCACTACAGTGCCAAAGATATTCAATAATATCATCATTTAAGACCGAGGATGATGAAAATATTTTTAAAAAACGAATCCAAAGGTGAAACAAAATGACAAGGATTAAGGATTAAGGATTAGTACTTTGTTTTATCCACGTCCAAAAATACCTCAAAAATAATCATAGTGGTGTAAAATTCAAGAATGATCAAAACATGAATACAATCAAAGCTAGTATCCGAATAGATATTTTGGACAAAAGAAAAATTTTTATTTTTCAGATGAATAAAGGCTAGTGTTAAGTGAATAAGACCATATCGTGAATAAGGTTGGTATCGTGAATAAGAACCCCCGACACCAAAAGTTCCAAATTTGATAAAACTTCAGATCAATATTTCAAAGATAATGATATTGAAGAAATAATATCATTACGAAAAAATAATATCCTTTACCTCGAAAAGATCAAGATTTAACCTGGAATCTTGGATATAAAGCTATATTTTGAACTTTCACCGTATAGCAATACTCAAAGTATACTCAAAATACTCACAAGAATACGCCGATAATATAGAGAAAACTTGAGTTTAAATTGTGATTTTCAATTCTAACCCAAGACCTATTTATAGAAAATTGCTTAGAACACCAAAGCGTAAAAATTTATTATAATAATAATATATATAAAAATTTTCTCGCCCATTCTTAGAATCTGAAAATATGAATACAAACCACATGCTCCCTTCTAGAAGAAGTAAAAAACATTTTCATAAAATAAATAATTAAAACTTCCAAAATCAATTATTTGAAGCTTGAACTTCAATAATTCATAATAAATAGCCCTTTTGTCGGAAAATTGAATCTCGCAAGTTTTTATAGGAAATTCAATTCTCTATAACTTTGGAAGAAAGTTTTCAAATTCCAAACAAAAATTGACCGAAATCCACAAACGGACAATTTTAGAGGCTATAATCAAATTTCACCAATAAATGGGGTCCACCGACATGTTTAACATGTTTTAAACATTTATTGCAACAAAAATACTCTTCCTCCTCGTGATACTCATATATCCCACATTAGTTGTAAAAATATCACCATTATTATATTATTAAAATATCATATTATATATATTTAAATGAATTATTTTATCGAAAAAGATAAATTTTCAATTTTCAACAATTGTCACATTAAAAATTTTCTCCATCTATATCCACATAAAATCAATATTTTCCTCATCATATGAATCAATAATTAATTATTCACAAATAATATTACAAATCACAATATTGACAACCAGTGCAGCCCCTGTGAAAGAGGGGGCTTTCCAATAAGAATTTTTCTTCTTGGCGCATTAGGTGACCAAACCTCTCCTTAGGCGAACTTTCTAGACATTGCCAATAATGTTATCTAATAATATTATTCAGATAATATGAATTATTACTTTGTGTAATGACAATTATTAAAACAACAAAGAATATAAAATATCAACGCAAAGAATTATTGAATCAATAAAATAAAACACCTGAGCAAGAATTCATCGTAACCATTATTGAGTAAAGTGCCTTCTTTACGTAAGAGTCAATAATTGGTGCAATACCGCAGTGGTACCTAAACAACGCGTACATCGTGTGTTTTAACCAACCGGTATTCCAACAAATTAAATTCAAATAACTACGCCTGTTATTTTTAAACAACTTATATTTGTCATTTTTCTTCCTCCAATCTCTTTTCGTTATGGGGCCCACACATGGTCGCTACTCGTCGCATTTAATATTCCCCGACAAAGATTTAATATTCCACGACCAAACGAATATTCCCGAATAACAATGAATATTTTATAACCACTTGCTTATTTTGAAATATTTGCGTATTTTACCCATAACTATCCACATTAATCATATCAACCCTTACTATTTCAAAATAATAATTAGAGGAAATTAAATTTCATTTATTAATTATTTGGGATCTTACAACCTCCCTCCTTATGAAATTTCGTCCTCGAAATTGACGTGACGTACTCTGTGTTTCAAAAGATGAGGATACCTCGCTTTCATTTTCGCTTTCCAACTCCCGGTCATTTCCTCTATAAGCATGGTTTCTCCACAAGACTTTAACTTGTGGTATGACCTTCGTCGTAGGACATGCTCCTTCCTATCCAAGATCTTGGCAGTACTTCCTCATACGTTAAGTCTTCTACTATCTCGTCCTGGATTAACTCAATAACGTGATTCGGGTCTTTCACATATTTACGAAGTACAGATATGTGAAACACATTATGAACACGAGACATACTTGGAGGTAACGTGAGTCTATAGGCTACATTTCCTACTCGGTCAAGAATTTGAAATGGACCAATAAATCATGGATTGAGCTTTCCTCTCTTCCCGAATCTTGTAACTCCCTTCCATGGGGCAACACACAACAATACATGATCCCCATACTAAATTCCACATCCTTTCGATGAAGATCCGCATAACTCTTTTATATCTTGTGCCGCTTGTATACGTTGTCGAATCATTTGGATCTTTTCGGTAGTCATACGTCTTAACTCTTTCGGTCCCAACAATGTTGCTTCACCCACCTCATCCCAACATATTGGAGAGCGACACTTTCGTCCATATAATGCTTCTCGAATGGGGCCACGTCTATACTTGCTCGATAATCGTTGTTGTAGGAGAATTCCACCAATGGTAAATACTTATCCTAACCGCCCTTGAGTCTAGGACACAGAGTCTTAATAAATCTTCAAGAGTTTGAATAGTCCTCTCTGATTGTCCGTCCGTTTGAGGATGGTATGCCGAACTGAATATTAAATCCGTACCCATAGTTTTTTGCAAGCTAACCCAAAATCTTGAAGTGAATCTTGGGTCACGATCCAAACTATGGATACTTGGCATGCCATGCAATCTCACAATCTCATTTACGTACATTTGAGCAAGACGTTCAAGGGAATAAGTCTCCGTGATCGGCAAGAAATGAGCGGACTTTGGTTAATCTATCAACAATAACCCAAATAGCATTTATGCCTTGAGAAACCGTGGGAACTCCCGTATCGAAATCCATGGTAATGTGTTCCCCACTTCCATTTCGAATCTCAAGTGGTTGCAATGGTCCTTAGGCACTTAATGCTCCGCCTTTACACGCTGACAAGTTAAACATGTTGAGATAAACTTTGCAATCTCTCTTCATATTGTTCCACCAAAATGTATGTCAAGATCACGATACATTTTAGTACTTCCCCGAATGGATTGTAAATGGTGTATTGTGTGCCTCCATCATAATCTTGTACTTCAAATCGTAATCGTTAGAACACAAAGTCTGGAGTGGACTCAAGTATTCCTTCTTCATCAATTCTCGCCTCCTAATAAGCTTCTTCTTGTACTTTCTTCTTCATATGCATCACTCTCCTGATTGGTTGGCTTGAAACCTTAACTTTTTTCTATTAAAGTTGGCTCTGTCGCGTATACTTGACATCATCGCCTCGTTCACTGCATATGATCTTCTACTCAACGCGTCGGCTACCACGTTCGCTTTTCGGGATGGTATTGAATAGTGTGGTCGTAGTCTTTCAATAGCTCGAGCCAACGTCATTGCCGCATGTTTAAGTTCTTTTGAGTGAAGAAATATTTAAGGCTTTTATGGTCCGAATATATCTCTACTTTCTCCCCATATAGATAGTGCCTCCAGGATCTTTAAGCCTTGAAAACGATCACTTAACTCTAGATCATGAGTAGGATAATTCCTCTCATATTCTTTAAGTTGTCATGAGGCATAAAGGCTATGACTTTCCCACGTTGCATGAGAACACATCCTAACCCTTTGCCTCAAGATCATTGTAGATAACAAATCCATCGTAACCGGATGGTATTGTTAGAACAGTCTTAGAAATAAGTCTCCTCTTAAGCTCTTAGAAACTCTTCTCGCATTTTTCGCTCCAAACGAATTTTGTATCCTTCCGAAGTTAGATGAGTTAATCTGAGTAGCGATTCGAGAAAACCCTTCCACAAATCTCCGATAATAACCAATTAAGCCCAAAAAAGCTACGTACTTGATCCACCGACTTCTTGCTCCCAACTTTGTATTGCTTCAATCTTCGCGGGTCAACAGATACTCCATGTTTTGACACCATGCCCAAGAAATGCTACTTCCTCGAGCCGAACTCGCATTTCTTTAACTTGCATAAAGGTTGTTTTCACGAAGCCTTTGGAGTACCGAATTTCAAATGGTGCTCATGATCTTCACGGCTTTTGGAATATATGAGGATGTCATCAATAAAGACAACAACGAATCGATCCAAATACTCTTTGAATACTCGGTTCATCATATCCATGAAAGCCGCAGGAGCATTAGTCAATCCGAAAGACATAACTAAGAATTCATAATGCCCGTCATCGAAGTTCTAAAGCGCGCTTTGGAATATCCTCGGTTCTAATCTTCACCGATGATATCCGTAATCGAAGATCGATTTTTGAAAAGAATTGTGTTCCTTGCAATCGGTCAAACAAGTCATCAATACGAGGTAGAGGATACCTATTCTCGATAATAGTGACATGGTTCAATTCCCGATAATCAATACAAAAGTCGCATACTCCCGTCTTTCTTCTTTACAAATAAAACAGGAGCACCCCAAGGAGATGTACTAGGATGAATGAAACCAATGTCCAACAACTCCTGTAGTTGGACCTTTAACTCCTGAAGTTCAATAGGAGCCATTCGATATGGGGTTTTAGAAATGGGCTTTGTACGAAGTTCAAGGTCAATAAAGAATTCAACTTCACGCTACGGGGTGTAGGCGGGAAGTTCTTCAGAAATACGTCGGAAAGTTAATAACAACAGGGAATATTATTCAATTTTGACGTGTCTTTATTCAAATCCATAACATGGGCTAAGAAAGCTTGACATCCGCTTTTTAATAAACGAATAGCTTTATGATTAGATATGATGATGATTGATTTTAATGGTTTAGTTGCTTGAATTCTAACAACAAAGTTTGTTTAGGAATATGAAAGCTAACAACCTTACGAAAACAATCAATTTTGGCATGATGAGTAGTTAACCAATCAATCCCTAAAATCACATCAAAAGCAAGTATCTTTAAAGAGATAAGGTCAACAGTAAAGATAAGGGTGCCAACATGGATTAGACAAGATTTATAAATGGTGGATGTGATGAAAGTTTCTCCTAACGGAGTTTCCACAGATAGGTCAAAGTCTAATTTCTCCTGAGTCAAGTTTAAACGTTGAGCACAAGCAAGGGAGAGATAAATGAATGGGTAATCTTAGGTATCTAGTAAAGTATAAACTTCACAAGAATTTATAAATAGCTTACCCGTGATCACCTCGTTTGGGTTCCTCGCATTTTGACCGGTCACAACAAACGCCTTCCAGAACCGTTGACTTTGACTTTTCTCGGGATCTTTTGAGTCACCGCCCCTCATTAACTAGGTTTCACTACTGCGCAATCTCGAAGCGATTGTCCTTCCTTTCCACAATTATAGCATACCCAGAATGCTGTGGGGATGTTTGGACCGATATGTCCCTCTTTCCGCATTTATAGCATATGACCGGTGGTCGTTCTCCTCCTCCTGGAACCAGATTCTTTCTTTGCAATCGCTGTCTTCACATGGTCGTTGTTGAATCTCCTCTTTTAAAATCTCTCCCACTCGCTTTTCTATTTTCATGGCCATGATTACCACCGTAGTGGTTACCATTTTTGTCCGCCTTTTTTTCTTTCTCCACCGGTTATTGTTGTTTTGTTGACCGCTATCTCCTAGATGATCCTCGATTGTGGTACCTCGGTTGACCGTACTCGTTATCTCGCTTCTAACAATTGAGCCCTGTTAACAACATCCTCGAATAGAAAAAATTTATGAGAGATGAGATATCGACGTATGCCGGGTTTCAAACCTCTCGAAACATCCGCGTCATACGCTCCTCATTCTCCACCAAATAAGGTGCAAACTCGATAACTCTGCAAACTTCGCCTCGTCTCGAGACACCGCCATGTTGTTCGCTTCCGCCTAATAAACTCCACTTCCTTCATATGACGAACACTTTCGGAAAGTATTTGTCATTAAATAGATTCTCAAACGTCTCCCAAGACATACTTTGAAAAAGCAATGGATGGAGTACGCTTCACGACTCTCCACCAAGATGATCTTTCGCCATTAACATAAAGGTGGCGAATGGAACCTTCTGTTCCTCTGTGCATCCCAAGACATCGAATATCTTGGTAATTTGCTTGACCCATGTTTCTGCCATGATCGGATCTGGCTTTCCCTTAAATTCTGGTGGTCCCAACTCTTTGAACTGCTTGGCTGTGACAACCCGTGAATTGCTATCATTTCCTCCTATGTTTTGAACACGAGTCTCCCTCGTCTGATTTTGCATGAACTGCAAAAAGCTTCTAAATATCCCCTCGTTCATCATCTGCTCAGTGGTGTTGTTCACAGGAGGAACATTGCCAGCCTGTTGCACGTTCTCCTCGTTGGTGAGTATAGGCGTCTCCACGGTCTCATTTCCATTGTTAATATTCTCCAGTGACATTCTCAAATTACTGTCATAAAACAAGGGTTAATTAAGGAAATCAATATATCACATAATATCCCTATATACCGACCAACTATCAAATAAGCTTAGTAGGACACCTTTAGCGAAGAATTTACTCGCCTCTCCCTCCTAGTTCTATTCCCCGATCTCCGCCAGAGATCATATCCCTAAGCTCGATACCAACCGTGACACCCCCAAAATAGGTCTACATCACCCATTCCGAGTTGTCAATACACTGCATGTAAACAACTACAACTTTATTATTACAATAGTAAAACTGTGAGTTTAAATACGATATTGCCATCTGCAGACAATATCCACATACAAATAAATCCTCATCATAATTATTGATACATTATTTTACAACAATGGTGAGGACTACTAAACAACTCTCCCTAGAACTTTCATTCCATATCCCGACTTCGTACTTTCGCTTATATTCTACTTCTCACCTCCCGAAGAAAAATGGAACAAAAAGAAAAAGGGTGAGCTCGACTAAAGCCCAAGAAGAATATTATGACTAAGATAATATACAACAAAATTATCGTTAGTCTTCAACAGGAAAATATAATAGAATACAATAGACAACAAGTTTTAAATCAATATTCGCAGCGAAATAATAATTCATTAGAAGAGTTAAGTAGAGAATGCAAACTACTATCTTCATGTATGAATTTTAAAGTTCATCGCCTATTTTTATCCATGTAACATCAATCAATATATATCTCGGATCAAATATTCATCCTTGCACTACAAAAGCCAAGGACATTCACCACTTGGTCATGTTCATCTAAACACTGCTCATCTTTGCACTACGGGCCAAAGATATTCATCGAAATCATTCATCTTTTGCATTACGGGCCAAAGATATTCATCGAAATCATTCATCTTTGCACTTCATGGCCAAAGATATTCATCATAAATCATTCATCTTTGACTCTGCGGACAAAGATATTCAATAATATCATCATTTAAGACCGAGGATGATGAAAATATTTTTAAAAGCGAATCCAAAGGAAACAAAATGACAAGGATTAAGGATTAAGGATTAAGTACTTTGTTTTATCCACGTCCCAAAATACCTCAAAAAATAATCATAGTGGTGTAAAATTCAAGAATGATCAAAACATGGATACAATCAAAGCTAGTATCCGGGATAGATATTTTGGACAAAAAGAAAATTTTTATTTTTCGATGAATAAGTGCCGTATTCGTGATTAAGTACTATATATCGTGAATAGTCAGATAGTATCGTGAATAATAACCCCGACACCAAAAGTTCCAAATTTGATAAAAACTTGATCAATATTTGAAAGATAATGATATTGAAGAAATAATATCATTACGAAAAAAATAATATCCCTTACCTCGAAAGATCGATCTTTAAATCTGGAATATCGGATATAAAGCTATATTTTGAACTTTCACCGTATAGCAATACTCAAAGTATACTCAAAATACTCACAAGAATACGCTCGATAATATAGAGAGAAAACTTCAGTTTCTGGTGTGATTTTCAATTCTAACCTAAGCACCTATTTATAGAAAATTGCTTAGAACATCAAAGCAGAAAATTTATTATAATAATAATATATATAAAAATTTTCTACGCCCATTCTTAGAATCTGAAAATATGAATACAAACCACATGCTCCCTTCTAAAAGAAGTAAAAAAAAACGTTTTTCATAAAATAAATAATTAAAACTTCCAAAAATCAATTATTTCGGAGCTTTGAACTTTAATAATTCATAATAAATAGCCCTTTTATCGTAAAAATTCGAATCTAAGCTAGTTTTTATAGGAAATTCAATTCTCTACAACTTTGCGGAAGAAAGTTTTTCCAAATTCCAAACAAAAATTGACCGAAATCCACAAACCAAGCGATTTTAGAGGCTATAATCAAATTTCAAATCGATAAATGGGGTCCACCGACATGTTTAACATGTTTTAAACATTTATTGCAACAAAAATACTCTTCCTCCTCAGATACTCATATATCCCACATTCATTGTAAAAATATCACCATTATTATATTATTAAAATATCATATTATATATATTTAAATGAATTATTTTATCGTAAAAAGATAAATGTTCAATTTTCAACAATTGTCACATTAAAATTTTCTCCATCTATATCCACATAAAATCAATATTTTCCTCATCATATGAATCAATAATTAATTATTCACAAATAATATTACGTAATCACAATATTGATGACCAGCAGCGGTTCAGGAAGGGGGCTTTCCAATAAGAATTTCTCCTTACTGGCGCACAATTAGGTGACCAAACCTCTCCTTAGATAGAACTTTCTAGACATTGCCAATAATGTTATCTAATAATATTATTCAGATAATATGAATTATTAACGTGTAATGACAATTATTAAAACAATGAAGAATATAAAATATCAACGCAATTATTGAATCAATAAAATAAAACACCTTAAAGAATTATTCAGTAACCATTATTGAGTAGTGCCTTCTTACGTGAAGAGTCAATAATTGGTGCAATACCGTGTGCTACTGCAACAACAACGCGTACATCGTGTTTTAACCACCGGGTATTCCAACGATGTAATAGCGGTAATAACTACGCCAATTATTTTTAAACAACTTATATTTGTCATTTTCTTCCTCCAATCGCTTTTTTATTATGGGGCCCACACATGGGCTGGCCGTATGTCATTTAATATTTCCATACAAAGATACGAATATTCCACGACCAATCGAATATTCCCCGACAACAATGAATATTTTATAACCACTTGCTTATTTTGAAATATTTGCGTATTTTACCCATAACTATCCACATTAATCATATCAACCCTTACTATTTCAAAATAATAATTAGAGGAAATTAAATTTTATTTATTAATTATTTGGGATCTTACACATACCAAGTCCATCTATGCACTACAGGCCACAGATGACTTTCAACAAAATATAAATATGAGGATGATGACAATGATATAAGAATTCAATAAAACAAGTTCAAGAATTAATTTATTCAGGAACTAATAACGTCCAAATTGTCAACATGATATTTCTTTGTAGAGTAAAATTTAAGAATGCTCAGAAGAATATTTCCATGAAAAGATACTGGATGAAGCGCAACTATCAAGGATATTCCACTAATATAGAAGTTAAAATTTTAACCAATTGAGTATAATAAAGAATGGAATAACAAAAGAAATCACCATGCATGCGGTTGCTTGATGAGACAAGTTATTCCAACGAAATAATAAATAACGGAACCGGTCGGTCGTGTCGCACGACCGACGGGATATTCCAACGAATAATAAAGAATGAAATAACAATGAAATCACCATGCATGCGGTACTTCACATGATGTGTTATTCCAATGAATAATAAATAACGGAATTAGGTCCCACAGAAAAGCATGCATGTGATATTTTAACAGAATAATAAAGACTTTTAACCAGTCCAACGATAACGCATGCATGGCATGATGTTCCAATGAAATAATAACGAATGGAATAACAACAAAAATCACCAAGTATAGGGTGATCACAGTATACGAGTTATTCCAACGAAATAATAAAGAATGGAATAATGTAAGTTCTCTTTATGAATATGAAAAAAAATAATACCCCCACCTTATAAAGAAGATTACTCCGACGATAGAATGGGGATATACTTGAAGAAACTTGCACTACGCTCAAAGCTTTCTTAAACGCTAAAGAAATACGCTTTCAAGATAGAAGAATAATTCTCTCTACGCTTTCTCTCTGAGAGCTTCAAAGAATTCGTAAAAAATAATGAATGAATGAGCTTATTTATATAAGAATGGATCGGATAAGAAACTAATCCATGAATGGTCCAGATCGATTTACTTTAAGCAGACGGTCCAGTTTGGTTTACAATAAAATATAATATATTCTATTTATAATCTAATAAAACGAATAACTTTTAAAAAGATTTTACTTATGCAAACATTATGCGGGCACTATACAAACACCATGCATAATAAAATATAATATATTCTAATTATTGTCTAATAAAACGAATAACTTTATAAAAGTATTCTGTTTTATATAAAAAGATTTTACTATTAGCCTAATAAAACGAATAACTTTATAAAAGTATTCTGTTTTATATAAAAAAAAAATTCTGTTTTATTACATTAATAATACTAATAAAACAAAACTTCATCATCATTATTATTATTCACACTATTAATCGACCCGTGTCGTTCCTGGAAAGAGGGGGCTTTCCAATAAGGATTTCTCCCTATTGGCGCGCAATTAGGTGACCAAACCTCTCCTTGGCAGAACTTCTAGACATCGTTAATATTGCAAATAATAATATTAATAACTATGTCATCTCAATTATTGATTATATTAAATATCGATAATAATTGAATAAAACTGAATGACTTCTCACGTAAGCATCAATAATCAATACCGTGTGCTACTATGCAACCACGCGTATTCCTGTACTTTTAACACCGGGTGTTTCAACAGTTAACGGTAAAACTTCCGCCGTTATTTTCATAAAAATATTTTTGTCGTTTTCTCAATCCGACAATAATTCCGTTGTGGGGTCCACCAATGATTGTGCCGTTGTACGAATATTCCCCGACCAATCGAATATTATAAACAACTTGCGTACTTTGCAACATTTCTAAATATTACCCACAACTATAACATTATATCAAATTCATTCCATAATATTTAAAAATGATAATTATAGAAAATTCATCTTTATTCATAAAAGTTGGGGTCTTACAATCTCCCCTTCTTATGAAATTTTGCCTTCGAAATTAGGGTACGTACCTGGTATGTCGAAGAGGTAAGGATACCTAGATTTTATTTCAGATTCTAACTCCCAGGTCATTTCCTCAACATCGTGGTTCCTCCAAAAAACTTTGACTTGAGGTATAACCTTGGAGCGTAGAATATGTTCCTTCTTATCCAAGATTTGAATTAGAACCTCTTCATACATTAAATCTTCCGCTATTTTGTCTGGTTCTAACTCAATAATGTGGTTCAGTTCTTTCACATATTTACGTAACATGGATATATGAAAAACATTATGAACACGAGACATACTTGGCGATAAAGCGAGTCTATAGGCTACAGTCCTTACTCGATCGAGGATTAAAAATGGACCAATGAATCAAGGATTTAGTTTTCCTCTCTTTCCAAATCTCGTAACTCCTTTTCATGGAGCAACACGTAACAACACATGATCTCCAATATCGAATTCCACGTCCTTTCGATGAAGATCAGCATAACTCTTTTGTCGATCTTGGGAGGGTTTTATACGTTGCTGGATCGTTTGTATCTTTTCCATAGTCATACGTACTAACTCCGGTCCCAACAACGTTGCTTCACCCACCTCATCCCAGTAAAGTGGAGAACGACACTTTCTTCCATACAACGCTTCGAATGGAGCCATGCCAATCTTGTCTTGATAACTGTTTTTGTATAAAAACTCCACCAATGGTAAGAACTTGTCCCAACTTCCCTTGAAGTCAAGGACACAAAGTCTTAATAAATCTTCAAGAGTTTGAATAATCCTCTCTAATTGTCCGTCCGTCTGAGGATGATATGCTGAACTAAATCGTAAATCCGTGCCCATAGCTTTTTGTAAACTAACCCAAAATCATGAAGTGAATCTTGGGTCTCGATCAGAAACTATGGATACTGGCATACCATGCAATCTTACAACCTCGTTTATGTACATACGAGCAAGACGTTCAAGTGTATAAGTTTCTAGTATAGGTAAGAAATGAGCAGACTTGGTCAATCTATCAACAATGACCCAAATTGCATCTATACCCTGAGAAACCTTGGGAAGACTAGTAACGAAATCCATGATAATGTGCTCCCACTTCCATTCTGGAATTTCAAGTGGTTGCAATGGACCTTTTGGTACCGATGCTCTACTTGACTTCGTTGACACGTTAGACACCTTGAGATAAACAAATTATCTCCTCTTCATATTACCCCACCAAAATGTATGTCAAGATCATGATACATTTTGGTACTCCCAAGATGGATTGCAAAAGCGGTGTGTTGTGCGCCTCCATCATGATTTTATACTTTAAATCGTGGTCGTTAGGAACACAAAGTCCGGAGTTGACTCAAGTATTCCTTCTTCATCGATTCTTGCTTCCTAGCATATAAGACCTTCTTGTACTTTCTTCCTCATATGTATCAATTCTGAGTTTGTAGCTTGAGAAACTTTAACTTTATCGATTAAAGTCGGTTCTACTTTCAGATATTCGCCATCATCACGTGGGTCCTTGGAGTTTTATCTCTATCTCCATCCTTTGCAAGTCATACAAAATGGGCCTTTGCGTTGACAATATCGCTTTTCGTGCCAGCATATGATCTTCTACTCAATGCGTCGCCTACCACATTTGCTTTTCGAGGATGATATTGGATGGTATGATCATAATCTTTCAATAGTTCAAGCCAACGTCATTTATCGCATGTTAAGTTCCTTTTGAGTGAAGAAATATTTGAGGCTTTTATGATCCGTAAAGATCTCCACTTTCTCCCCATACAAGTAATGCCTCCAAATTTTAAGTACGAAGACAACATCTGCTAACTCTAGATCATGAGTAGGATAATTCCTCTCATATTCTTTGAGTTGTCGAGAGGCATAGGCTATAACTTTCCCATGTTGCATGAGAACACATCCTAACCCTTTGCCTGAAGCATCACTATAGATGACAAATCCCTCCAAGCCAGATGATATTGTCAGAACAGGTACTGAAATGAGTCTTCTCTTGAGTTCTTGAAAACTCTTCTCACATTTCTCACTCCAATCGAATTTTGTATCTTTCCGAGTTAGCTGAGTTAATGGAGTAGCGATTCGAGAAAACCCTTCTACGAATCTCCGATAATAACCAGCTAAGCCAAGAAAGCTACGTACTTCGGTCACTGATTTAGGTTGTTCCCAGCTTTGAATGGCTTCAATCTTTGCTGGGTCAACAGATATTCCATGACTTGATACCACGTGCCCAAGGAATGCTACTTCCTCAAGCCAGAACTCGCATTTCTTCAACTTGGCATAAAGCTTATATTCACGAAGCTTTTGGAGTATCAGCCTCAAGTGTTGCTCATGATCTTCACGGCTTTTGGAATAAATAAGGATGTCATCAATAAAGACGACCATAAAGTGATCCAAATATTCCTTGAATTCTCGGTTCATCATATCTATGAAGGCGAAAGAGGAGCATTAGTCAATCCAAAAGACATGACTAGGAATTCATAATGCCCGTCTCGAGTTTCTCAAAGCCTTCTTTGAATGTCATCTGTTCTAATCTTCAATTGGTGATATCCGAATCGAAGATCAATTTTTAAAAGAATTTGGCGCGCTTTGCAACTAGTTAAACAGTCATCAATACGTGGCAATGGGTACCTATTTTTTTGATGGTGACATGATTCAACTCCCCGAATAATCAATAAAAAGTCGCATACTCCCATCTTTCTTCTTCACGAATAGAGCAGAGCACCCCAAGGAGAAGTACTAGATTTAATAAAGCCAATGTCTAACAATTCCTGCAGTTTGGTCTTTAACTCACGAAGTTCAATAGTAGCCATTTGATATGGGGCTTTGGAAATGGATTTTGTACCGGGTTCAAGGTCGATACAAAATTCAATTTCACGCTCGGGGTAGGCCAGAAGTTCTTCGTGAATACGTCGGAAATTCATTAACAATAGAAATATCATTCAAAAGCGATATTTTTGTTTAGATCCGTGACATGAGCTAAGAAAGCTTGACATCCGTTTTTCAATAAACGAATAGCTTTATGGCTTGAGATGACAGTGATTGATTTTAATGGTTTGGTTGCTTGAATTCGCATAATAGGTTGATTAGGGATATGAAAGCTAACAACCTTACGAAAATAATCAATTTTTGCATGATGAGTAGTTAACCAATCAATCCCTAGAATTACGTCAAATGCAAGTATTTTCAATGAAATAAGATCGACAGGTAATGTGAGGGTACCGATTTGAACCAAACAAGACTTATAAATAATGGATGTAATAAAGGTTTCTCCCAATGGAGTTTCAACAGATAAGTCAAAGTCCAATTTCTCCGGAGTCAAAGTTAAACGTTGAGCGCAAGTAGGAGAAATAAAGGAATGGGTAGAACCGGTATCAAATAAAGTATATACTTCGCTAGAGTTTATGATAAGCTTACCTGTGATGACTTCATTCGGGTTCCTTGCTTTCTGGGAGGTCACGACAAACGCCTCCTCCCTTACCATCTTGGCTTTGACTTTTCTCTGACGTCCTTTGGTGCCTCCATCCTAGCTGAATTTGTCTTCGGTGAACGACAAAATCGGGCTAGGTGACCTTCTCTTCCACAATTATGACATGCTTTGGACGGCATCACACAGTTTGGACTGATGTGTCCCTCCCCTCCGCATTTAAAGCATATGATAGGTTGTCATTCTCCTTCCTTAACAACAGGTGCTGATGCTGACGTCTTTCCATCATTGTTGAATCTCCTCTTCTTGAAATGTTCATTCTTATTGCTTTGGCCATGATTACCACCGAAGTGGTTACCATTCCTAGCATGTTGATTCCCTCCACGCTTATTGTCGGCTGCTCTCTTTTGGTTGGGTTGACTCATTATTGCGTTCCAATAACTGAGCCCTATTAACAACATCTGAATACAAACACAGTTTATGAGAGATAAGATATTAACGTATCTCAGGTTTCAAACCTCTTAGAAATATTCGCGTCATTCTCTCCTCATTATCAACCAAATGGGACGCAAACCGACAACTCGGCAGCAAACTTGGCTTCGTCTTCGCGACACACGGTCATGTTTTTTGTTCCAGTTTAATGAACTCTACCTCTTTCATGTGACTTAATACTTTTGGGAAAGTACTTGTCGTTGAATGCTCTTGGAACTTCTCCCAAGACATCTTCAAAGGCAAAGGGTTGAGTACGCTTTACGATTCTCACTAGTAATCATCTCACGCAAACATGAAGGTGGCAAAGGAACCTTTTGCTCCTCGAGCATCCCAAGACATCAAATATCTTATTGATCTGCTTTATCCACGTCTCCGCCTTAAGTGGTTTTGGCTTTCCAAAAAACTCCGGTGGTCCCAGCTCCTTGAACTGTTTGGCGGTGACCGTCCGAGAGTTGCCAGTGTTTCCACCTGCATTTTGGACAGGAGCCGCTCTTGCCTGATGTTGCATGAATTTCATGAAGCCTCGGAACATTCCATCGTTCATCATTTGGTCAGTGTTGTTGTTTGCATTAGGATTGTCGCCTTCCTGATGCACATTATCCTGATTATTGATATGTGGAGACTCAATGGTCTCCTGTACTCCATTGATGTTCTCAACATTTTCGGATGCCATTTTCAAATACTGCCACAAAACAAGGGTTAATTAACATATCACATATAATCCCTATACTCTGACCAACCAATTAAATATCAAATAAACTTTGGTAGGTCATACTAGCGAAGGAATTTCCCGTCTCTCCCCTCCTAGTTCTTATCTCACATCTAAGCCAGGGATCATATCCCTAAGCTTTGATACCAACTGTGACGCCCCCAAAATAGGTATACATCACCTATTCTAAGTCACCAAATACATGGTACAGAATACAAATACAATATTTAATATACAACAAGAAAGCTGTGAGTTTTAATACAAACATTGTCTTCTAGACAATATCCACTCTCAGAATAAGTCCTCATTACATTTATTGTCACACTATTTAATAGAATAGTGAGGACTACTAATACTATCATCCTGACCGTCACTCGCTTCCTCGACTAGTCCCGCCACGTTCTCATTTCACAAGAGAACAAAGAAAAGAAAGGGTGAGCTTAACTAGCCTAAGTAAGAAATATTATGACTAAGATAATGCGTAATAAATTATCATTAGTCTTCAACAATGTTAAACCGATAAAATATAATAGACATCAAGTTTAATCTGCATGAACATGTAATCCATTAAAAGAGTCAAGTAGAGAATAAAATCTACTATCTTTTATGATTTAAAAGGTTTTCATCACTTTTATCGCTGGGACTCGGCTTAATAAATAATTCACCTCATCCCCTTCACTACTACGAGGAGGATATTCATAAGTATCACAACCATAAATTATCCATGCACTACGAGCCAAGGATATTCATGTATTCATCAATGGTCATGATCATGCCAACAACTGTCCATCAATGCACTACGGGCCAATGAGAACTTTTACCACATCATTTATAACATTACGGTCATGATTACACCGAATAATCCCTGGTCATAATCATACCAAGTCCATCTATGCACTACAGGCCACAGATGACTTTCAACAAAATATAAATATGAGGATGATGACAATGATATAAGAATTCAATAAAACAAGTTCAAGAATTAATTTATTCAGGAACTAATAACGTCCAAATTGTCAACATGATACTTCTTTGTAGAGTAAAATTCAAGAATGCTCATAAGAATATTTTCATGAAAAGATACTGGATGAAGCACAAATATCAAGGATATTCCACTAATTTTATGGAGTATAGAAGTTAAAACTTTAACCAACTGAGTATAATAAAGAATAGAATAACAAAAGAAATCACCATGCATGCGGTACTTGATGTATGAGTTATTCCAATGTAATAATAAATAACGGAACCGTGTCAAAGCGTAATATACGCACCGAATAGGATATTCCAAATGTAATAATAAAGAATGAAATAACAACGAAATCACCATGCATGCGGTATTTACGCGATGCGCAGTTATTCCAACGAGAATAATAAATAACGGAATCAGTCCCACAAAGCAAACGCATGCATGTGATATTCCAATGTAATAAATAAAGACGGAAACCGGAGTCCAACGATAACGCATGCATGGATGTTCCAACGAATAATAATGAATGGAATAACAACAAAATCACCAAGTATAGGTGTATCAGCGTATCAAAGTTATTCCAATGTAATAATAAAGAATGGAATAACGAAGTTCTTCATGAATATGAAAAAAAAATACCCCTTACCTTATAAAGAAGAGTACTCCGATGGTAGGGCGGGGATATACTTGAAGAAACTTGCACTACGCTCAAAGCTTTCTTAAACGCCAAAGAAATACGCTCAAGATAGAAGAATAATTCTTTCTACAGTTTCTCTCTCTAGAGTTTCAGTGAATTCGTAAGAAATAATGAATAAATGAGCTTCTATTTATAGAAGAATGGACTGAATAGTAATCAATCCATGAACGGTCCAGATCGATTTACTTTAAACGGAAGGTCCAGATTGGTTTACAATAAAATATAATATATTCTATTTATAATCTAATAAAACGAATAACTTTTAAAAAGATTTTACTATGCAAACATTATGCAGGCACTATGCAAACACTATGCATAATAAAATATAATATATTCTAATTATTGTCTAATAAAACGAATAACTTTATAAAAGTATTCTATTTTATATAAAAAGATTTTACTATTAGTCTAATAAAACGAATAACTTTATAAAAGTATTTTGTTTTATATAAAAAGCTTTTCTGTTTTATTATATTAATAATACTAATAAAATAAAACTTCATCATCATTATTATTATTCACACTATTAATCGACCAGGTCGTTCCCAGGAAAGAGGAGGCTTTCCAATAAGGATTTCTCCCTATTGACGCGCAATTAGGTGACCAAACCTCTCCATGGCAGAACTTCTAGACATCGTTAATATTGCAAATAATAATATTAATAACTATGCCATCTCAATTATTGATTATATTAAATATCGACAATAATTGAATAAAACTGAATGACTTCTGACGTAAGCATCAATAATCAATACCGGTGTCTTTATGCAACCACGCCGTATTCCTGTACTTTTTAACACCGGTGTTTCAACAGCTTAACGGTAAAAACTTCCACCGTTATTTTTATAAAAATATTTTGTCATTTTCTCAATCTGATAATAATTCCGTTGTGGGGTCCACCAATGATTGTGTCGTCGTACGAATATTCCCCGACCAATTGAATATTATAAACAACTTGCGTACTTTGCAACATTTCTAAATATTACCCACAACTATAGCATTATATCAAATTCATTCCATAATATTTAAAAATGATAATTATAGAAAATTCATCTTTATTCATAAAAGTTGGGGTCTTACAATTTGTATGATCCGTTGGAGCTTAAGGGAAAGAAGCCCGCGGATAAGTCTGAGGCCGATTGAAATAAAATGAATAGGAAGACTATTGGTCATATCCGGCAATGGATTGATCAAAGTGTGTTCCACCATGTTTCGCAGGAGACGGATGCTCACACTTTATGGACAACACTAGAGTCTATGTACGAGAAGAAGAATGCATAAAATAAAACTTTTGTCATTCGAAAAATTGTGAATCTAAAGTACAAGGACGAGAGCAGTGTGTCGGAGCATATGAGTGAGTTCCAAGGTTTGGTGAACTAGCTGTCCACCATGAAGTTGAATCTTGATGATGAGATTCAGGCTCTTTTGCTTCTTAGTTCGTTGCCAAACAGCTGGGAAACTTTGGTGGTGGAAAAATGACTATGCAGATGGTCAAGGATAATCTTCATAATGAGGAGACAAGGCGAAAGGAGCAAGGCGTAAATTTTGAGACACATGCTCTTGTCACAGAGAACAGGAGTAGAAGCAATTTTAGGGGATCTCACAATAGAGATACAAGTCGCAGCAAAAGCAAAAATCATAGGAGCAAGTCAAAAACCAGACAAGGTGAAACGTATCGATGCTTCCATTGTAATAAGGAAGGTCATTACAAGAGAAATTTCAGAATATGGTTAGACAAGCAAAAAAATGGTGAGCATGGAAAGGTTGAGGAGAAGAACACTTCAACCACAGTCACCGAAGACGTTGTGATTCTTTCATTTGGGGAAGAAGAATGCTTACATGTTGATGATCAGAAAGTTGATTGGGTGGTTGATACTGGTGCCTCGTATCATGCTACACCTAAGAGAGAATTTTTCACAACTTACAAAGCTGGAGACTTTGGGTATGTGAGAATGGGAAATACTGATCAGTCCAAGATTATTGGAATTGGTGATGTTTGCATTTAGACAGATGTTGGTTGCACTGTTACCTTGAGGGATGTTAGACACGTTCCAGATTTGCGTCTCAACCTGATTTTTGGCATGGCCTTGGACAAAGAAGGCTATGAGAATCATTTTGGCAGTGGAAAGTGGAAGCTTACCAAGGGCTCTATGGTGATTGCAAGAGGCGTTGCTTGTTGTTCGTTGTACAAGACTCATGTGAAGGTGTGTTCTAGTAAGTTGAATGCAGTTGAGGATGACTCTTTGCCAAACTTATGGCATAAGAGGCTTAGCCACATGAGTGAGAAAGGGTTGCAATTACTAGCAAAAAGGTCACTCATTCCTTCTGCTAAAGGTACTGTTTTAAGCCCTTGTGATTATTGTTTGTTTGGGAAACAACATAGAGTTTCTTTTAGTAGTTTAGCTAAAAGAAAATCAGAGCTACTAGAGAGAGTATATTCTGATGTATGTGGACCCATTGAGGTTAAGTCTTTGGGTGGAAATAGGTATTTTGTTACCTTTATTGATGATGCTTCGCGGAAGGTGTGGGTATTTTTGTTGAGAACAAAAGACCGTATTCCAAAGATTTTCGTAGTTTTCATGCTATGGGTTGAAAGGGAGACTGGAAAATCGTTGAAGTGTCTTCGTAGCGACAACGAAGGGGAATACACTTCTAAGGAGTTTGCTGAATATTGCAGTAAGCATGGCATTCGACATGAACAGACTGTTCCTGGTACTCCACAGCATAATGGTGTGGCTGAGAGAATGAACCGCACTATTATTGAGAGAGTGCGATGCATGTTGAGAATGGCTAAACTGCCTAAGTCATTCTGGGGTACCTGATTAATAAATCTCCATCAGCACCGTTAGATTTTCAGATTCCAGAAAAGATTTGGAGTGGTAAGGATTTGTCTTATTCTTATTTGAGGGTATTTGGGTGCAAGGCTTTTGCACATATCCCCAAGGAACAAAGATCGAAACTTGATGACAAGTCTACTCCATGTGTATTTGTTGGCTATGGAGATGCTGAGTTTGGATATCGATTATGGGATCCAATGCAGAAGAAATTATTCAAGAGCAGAGATGTGGTGTTTCATGAGCACCAGAATTATGAGCATTTTGATAATGCTACACAGCCTAGAGATAATAGAGTTCCAGACCTCAGTGAAGTTCCATCTCCAATACAGGATGCCACAGTTAGAGAAGGAGGTCAAAATGAAGATATGCACGATGGTGATGGGTCAGATGCAGAGAGTATTGATCAGGGGGAGCAACCTAAAATTGAAGAACCTCAGCTAAGAAAATCCACTAGAGAACATGTGCCATCAGTCAGATATCCTTCATCTGAATATCTTTTAGTTGCTGAGGAGGGGGAGCCAGAGGATTTTCAAGAAGTCAAGACTCATAAGGAGAAAAGCAATTGGCTGAGAGCTATGCAAGATGAGATGGATTCTTTGCACAATAATCACACCTATGAGTTGACTACACTTCCGAAGGGCAGAAAAGCATTGAAGAACAAATGGGTGTTTAAGCTAAGAAGGATGGTGAAAAACTAGTGAAGTACAAGGCTCAATTAGTCGTCAAGTGTTTTGCTCAAAAGTAAGGTATTGACTTCGATGAGATTTTTTCTCTCCAATGCGCAGATGACTTCTATTCGAGTAGTCTTTGGGATTAGTAGCTAGTATGGATCTTGAGCTTGAAGCGATTAGATGTGAAGACCGCTTTTCTTCATGGTGATTTGAAGGAAGAAATCTACATGGAACGACCGGAGGATTTGAAGTTAAAGGAAAGAAACAGGTGGTTTTGCAAGTTGAAGAAAAGTTTATACGGCTGAAACAAGCCCCAAGCGAAGGTACAAGAAATTTGATTCATTTATGGTGGATCAAGGTTATAGTAGAAACGATTTCAAATCAACGTGTATGTCAAGAGGTTCCCGGATGGTAACTTTGTTATTCTGTTGCTATATGTAGATGATATGTTGATAGTTGGGCAAGATGCCGATATGATTCGAAGGCTCAAGGGTGAGTTGTTCAAGTCCTTTGATATGAAGGACTTAGGTCCAGCTAAACAGATTTTGGGTATGAAGATTGTTCGTGACAGGAAAGCCAAGAGGTTGTGGTTGTCACAAGAGAAGTATGTTGAGTGGGTGCTTGCAAGGTTCAACATGAGTGATGCTAAACCAGTTAGCACACCATTAGTTAGTCATATTAAGTTGACAAAGTGCATGTGTCCTTCTACCAAGGAAAGGAGAGATGATATGGCAATAGTTCCATACTCTTATGTTGTAGGGAGTCTTATGTATGCAATGGTTTGTACGCGACCAGATATTGCTCATGCAGTTGACATTGCGAGCATGTATTTGTCAAATCTTGGCAGAGAACATTGGGAAGCAGTTAAGTGGATTCTCAGATACTTGAAAGCTACTTCCAATTTATGTTTAGGTTTTGGTGGTACGAGTCCAGTCTTGGAGGGTTTTACAGATGCAGAAATGACAGGTTCTAAAGAGAAGAAGTCTACTTCGGGGTATTTGTTTACTTTTGCAGGGGGAGCAATATCATGGCAATCCAAGTTGCAAAAGTGTGTTGCTTTGTCTCACAATCGAGTCGAATACATCGTTACTCTTCAAGCGAAAAAGAGAGATGTTGTGGTTAAAACGGTTTCTCCAAGAGTTGGGTTTAAAACAAGATGAGTATGTGGGTTATTGTGATAGTCAGAGTGCAATTGACTTGACCAAGAATGCCACGTATCATAATCGGACCAAGCATATTGATGTTCGTTATCACTGGCTTCAAGAAGTGATGGAAAAGGAATTGATGAAAGTGAAGAAAGTTCATACTGATGAGAATCCCTCAGACATGTTGACAAAAGTTGTCGCTCGTGACAAGCTGGAATTTTGCAAGGAATTGGCCGGGATAGAATCCAAGTGACGGGGTCACGGAGATTACCTCCTCTAATGGGTTCGGATGGGGAGATTGTTGGTCAACATGCTATCCTCACCCATTAATGCCCGCCCATTGAAATCCGCCTGGGCATTTTCTTGACTCCCTCAGTTTGTGGCTATAAAAGGAGACCAAATGGATGGAAGATAAACACACCAAAAACTCTCCCAAGTTTCATCCGAGAGTTGGAAGAAATAGAGAGTGGGAGAGAGAAGCTTTTGTGAAGCTTTAGAAAAATAGGGAGAGAAAGATAGTTCAAATAAAAAGGTGTTTTATTTGGGTTCCATCACATAGTTATTGTGGTGAAGTAATTTGAGTTTGTACTCAAATTAATATATCTTTGTATTTTCTCATATTATTTTAGTGAATTATTCGGAATTTGTCCCGTGGTTTTTATCTCTTAGTTTTAGAGGGTTTTTCACGTAAAATCTTGGTGTCTTGTGGTTGGATATTTTTTACTTATTTTTTACAGTAGTTATTATTTTGGTGGAACTGTAAATTAAATCTGTTTAACATGTGCTGATATTTTATCCGTCTAATTTATCAGAGACAATAATATTTAGGGGATGAATTTTTTTCCAACGGCCCGAACCTTTTGATTAATTTTATTGTCTTACTCCTGCCAAAGCCTAAATGCCTAATTGATTGATTCCTCCTAAACCCATGGCCAGCTCATGAGTAGCAATTGACTGATTCCTCCTAAACCTATACCCAGCTCATGAGTAGCAAGATGTAATGAACACATGTTCAGTTCCACCTAAAAATTTAATTACCCGGAAACGAAAAACAAAACAAAAGCATTCCTTGATCATAATAAAATGAGATCCTTGATCAAATGCTAATTTTGCTATATATAGAAGCTAATTAAGCCGAAAGTTTCTTCGTGGGATAGTGGAAGTCGAACGTAAGTTGTCTGAGTTTATGGTTGTTTTCAAGTTTTCTCTTAAATTACGTAGCCCAAGTGGCGGGGCTGAAATATATTAAAAATATAATATGTTATAAAAGATGAAAGGATTACAATAAAAAAATTGAAATCATAATTCTTTCAAACAAAATAACAGATAATCAAACATAACAATATATCTAGTGAACATTATATGAACTCTTGAAATAAAATCATATTCCTGAATCAATATTATGTTATATCACTAAACCGTCTATAGTTCAATTATCCATGTTTCATGCATAACAAAAGAAATTTCAAAGCTTAAAGATTATGTTCAGACCAAGCTACTCCATGCTCATATTTGTCTCAACTAAACTAGCTTGAGTTTTAAACGTGAGCTCGTTTAGAAGTTTAATATACATGCATGCACCTACCTGTCTTCCTTATTCAACGTCCGTAACAAAATTGACTTTTAACCTTGTTATTTTCCTTTTCTTCCACATAATTGTAACGGCTGGCTGTGCACAGCATTACATTTTAAAAAGGGCATGAAAACACGATTCTCTTTTATTAGATTAGAGTAAAAATATAATTAAACACATATTTGACTACTATTATTATCATAAACATCGTAGTTAAGGCTAAGGTCTCACTCAAAAAAACATTAAAAAAAGAAAAGAAAAAAGAATCCAACTTAAAAGACAAAGACGTGAATACCCCCAAATAATAATAATAATAATTCATGTTTCAGATATTTATTTAGCTCAGTTGATGTACACAGAACAACTAAGAAAAATTAGAGAACTATACATGCGATTACGCTGAATTGTTATTAAGATAACTACACTTAAATCTTTTTGAGACAACTAGAATTCTAAGTATAATTTTAGTTAAATTATACCTACTCATTATTCATGTGAGAGTGATCATGTAAAAATATCTTTCTGTTTTTTTGCTTTTTGGAAGAAGGGCTTCTTGTACATCCCAATAGGAAATAGAGGCATAAAATCTACAAATCAAAATTGTATGCTTGAGGGCAAAATGGAAATTCCCCCAAAGAAGTACGACTAGTGCTGCCACAGATCGGTCTTCATGGTAAAATGATAAATTGACTAATATAGTGTTAATATAGTGTTGATACGCTCAAAAATGACTTTCGACCAGTATATTGACAACTTCATACTAACACTCTGTTTCTGAGTTTTGAACAAAAAAGAAAAAAATAGAACAGAAAAGAAAAGAATAGAAATTTAAAGTTTTCCTTTGTGTTGTTTCTGAGTTTTTAATAGAAAAAAATAGAAAATTTGAAATTGAGGACATGAGTTGTAATTTAAAATTTATTATATTAAAAGTTGAGGATAATATGGAAATTATAAAAATATTACTTATTCTAATCTCTTTTCCGTCCAAATCATGCCAATTTTGGACGGAAAACTTTGGCAAAAAAAATGGCCAAGTTTTCTATCCATTTATTTTCTTTTCCGTTTATTAAAAAACTCAGCAACATAAGAATTGAAAAAAAAATTTAAATTTTCCATCTATTTTTTTTTTCTGTCTATTTTAAAACTTAGAAACAAAGCGTAAACACTGACCACATGACACTACTCTTGATTAGAAATTAAAATTTAAACACGATTAAAATGACTCGATTAGAATACTATTTATCATCATTTTAACCCAAAAAAAAATGAAAATTTAAATGTTATTCAGAAGACGCAACAACGGTTTGGCTATTTAAATCCATCCTCAGCCTCGTATTCATTCTCCTCCTTCTCCTGCTTATTGAGTTATTTCTTTCTACAATCTCTCTGTATAATCTTTCTCTCTATATCTATACATTTCTTCTCTCTCGTACCTGCTCTGTTCCTACTTACTTTCTGCTGCATTCCGTCCACTTTCATTCTGGTACGTTCTGTTCTTCAAATTTTGCTTTCTTATGTACCCAAATGCCATTTCCTTTTCATTTGAATATATGCCTATGGGTTTTACTAAAAGTATGATATACCACCAAATTTCTTTCTTTTTAATGTGAAATTTGTGTTTTTTTTCTTGTTTGTTAAGTTCTGGTTTCTCAATCAAAATTTAACCACTCTGGGGTAGTGGAGTTCTTTTGTTTCTTTTGAGAATTTGATTCCACTTCATTTCTTGTTCAACTTTGCTCTTTCTCTGTGATGCCCTATTTTGCATCAAAGACTTTTTTCTTTTTTCTTTTTTAGTAAAATGGCTTTGTTTGAATATTATCTCCTCTCCACATAAGAGTCCCATTTGCAAACTTTATTATAATAATAATTTTGATTCTGTTAGTTTAATTTTAGTGGCTAGATGACAAAATTGTGACGTTAAACCGGTGCCATTGAATAAAAATGACTCATTTTGTGGAGCAAAAAGATTGACAATTGGGAAAGTTCATGGCCACATATTTTTGGCACAGTTTGTATCTATAATGGTTGTGTGGATTTTTGTTGTATTCAGAAACTCAACAAAGGCCAAATTCAACTAGTTTGTAATAGATATAGTTGTAAACTGTCAATTAAAAAACTAGTAGTTGCTTTTTAAGTAGAGAATTTTGTGAAGTTTTAGGCATCAATTTTATTCAAATTCATGAGAAGTTATAGGCTGAGAATTAAGTTGAATTTTAGTTTTAATTTAGGTGGTTTTAAATTATCTTGGTGCACAATGCTTACATCTGTTTGTTCTTTATTCAAGTTACTCTAGATAAAATGGAATACGAGAGCTGCTACAGGCAGGTTGCAAGGCCGAAATACGATTGCCTTCTTTTTGGCAAGTCTTTAATTTCAAACAATGGTTAGAAATTGCATAAACTGAGGATTTATTTAAGGCAAGGACAATTAATTATTGAGTTTTATGAATTTTCAGATTTAGATGATACTCTTTATCCCTTCAGTTCTGGTTTGGCAACTGCATGTCGCAATAATATTGAAGGTATTGGTGTTTTTTTGGTCCTTAAGTCTCCTTTTCGTTGTTAGATGCTTCGGTGATCTCTGATTTTAGTTTTCGATCAACTTGTCCAGGTTATATGGTTGAAAAGCTTGGTATAGATAGGAGCACAATCTCCGAGTTGGGTAATCTACTATACAAGAATTATGGGACAACAATGGCAGGCCTCAGGGTATGGCTTTTACCTCATCCCTTTCATCTAGTCATGCTCTATGATTATTTGAAAGAGATCACTCATGTGGTTTTATTTTTTCAGGCTATCGGCTATGACTTTGATTATGATGACTATCACAGGTAAGGAAATCCTGCTGATAGCCAAGTCATAATTTCTTCATTTATACCATCTAGATAGTTATGTGATCAAGTTATTTTTTCTTTTCTGCAGCTATGTTCATGGAAGATTACCATATGAGAATTTAAAACCAGATCCTGTTCTAAGAAGCCTTTTGCTAAGCTTGCCTATCCGTAAAGTTGTAAGTATCTTAACACGAGTTATAGAATCATGAATAATATATCTCTGTGTATGTGTGTGTGGGGAGCTGTTATATATTGCGCTCCCTATACTGATATTATTTTTACTATTTAATTTGGGATTTAGATCTTCACAAATGCCGACAAGGTCCATGCTGCTAAAGCACTCAGTAGACTGGGGTTGGAAGACTGTTTTGAGGGGATCATTTGCTTTGAGACACTGAATCCTACTCATAAGAGCACTGTGTCTGATGACGAGGATGACATTCAGTTCACCGGTTCAACAATATCTTCCACTACCACTACTAGCAGCACGGAGATTTTTGACATTATTGGACATTTTTCTCAGCCTAATGCTTCAGGGTCCGTATTACCAAAGACGCCAATTATGTGCAAGCCGTCTGAAAATGCCATTGAGAAGGCTCTCAAAATAGGCAACATTAGCCCTCAAAGAACAGTAAGACACTAACTCTAATAATTCAAACTTCATTTTTGTATAAATTAAGCGTTGTTCTAATAGGTTTTTCATTGTTGAACTCCTATTTCAGCTGTTTTTTGAAGATAGTGTGCGAAACATACAGTCTGGAAAGCGTGTTGGACTTGATTCTGTGCTGGTTAGTCCCTAATGATTCTATGGTGCCAAGAAAAATACCACTCCCATATTCGGGAAATGATAGTCCTATTTGACTTCTTGACTTTTTTCTTGATGCGAATTAAGGTTTATTATGTATAATACTTGAAAAATATTTGCAGGTGGGGACTTCTCAAAAGACTAAAGGCGCAGACTATGCATTAGAAAGTATCCACAACATTAAGGAAGCACTACCAGAGCTCTGGATTTCTGTCAAGAAATCATCTGAAGCTGGCTACTCTGGCAAGGTTGCGGTGGAAACATCTGTTACAGCTTAGACTTGTCATATGTATCATTGTGATGGTGGGATCTTGTTAAATCCCTTAATTCATGTCTTTGTTAGTCAAATGATGTAAATGTTTTGTTGTTAACATCAATTAATATATATAAAATAATTTGTCTTCAAGCAAATTGTGTGACTTGCTTCCCCTTCTTGGATACTATAAATGTCTTGTACCTTTAGCTGTCATGATCAGTTTGCGATCATTATAAGGAAAATGGATGTCACGGTAATCATACAAATATATTGATGCGTGAATAATAGTGAAAACTTGAATTTTATATTCAAAATTGTTTTGACAAATTGGTGTTTATTAATTGTTTATAAGAAGCTCAATAATAAGGCTTGAATTTGATCATGCCACTGTCCTATTCATCTCAATATGTGGGTGGTACAATAACAATTTGATAATGAAATATCTGTAGAGTTTGGCAGGGATCAAATTGTAAGGTCGGGTCTGGTAAGGCCAGGACAGTTGTCTCCTACATATTATGGCCGGATTCCATTTTTCAACTAGATATATAGGAGTGACTTGATCTGTGCTTTTTATTTTAAACATGTTATATTGGTTGAGATTTGTGTCCTGGTGGGTAGGATAAAACCTGACTAATGGTTATTATGTAATACCTTCTCTTATATGTAGTTGTTATTAAGTCATGGGGTAGTTGTCATGGGGTTTCACCTTTGCAGGCTATAGGGTATGAACTTTGGTCCATGCTGGTTATAAAGCACCAAGTAGACTGGGGTTGGAAGATTGTTTTGAGGGGATCATTTGCTTTGAGACTCTTAATCCTACTCAAGAGCACTGCACTGTGTCTGATGATGAGGATGACAATCAGTTCACGGGTTCAAGAATATCTTCCACTACCACTACTAGCAGAACGGAAAATTTTGACATTATTACACATTTTTTCTCGGCCAAATGCTTCAGGGTCAGTATTAGTGTATTACCAAAGACTCCAATTGTCTGAAAATGCCATTGAGAAGGCTCTCAAAATAGGCCCTCAGAGAACAGCAAGACACTCTCTTATAATTCAAACTTCATTTTTGTATAAATTAAGGGTTATTCTAATAGGTTTTTCATCGTTGAACTCCTATTTCAGCTGTTTTTTGAAGATAGTGTGCCTGGAAAGTGTGTTGAACTTGGCAGCACCGGTCCTGGGCTAAAGCCCAAGTCTCTTTGAGAACTTTAAGCCCACTAAAATTAACACATTTTAGTACGCAAGAGATTTGTGTTATGTATATATATACCCAAATAAAATAAATACAATGATCACGCCGGTTTTAAATTTAAAGGCCCACAAAAAATTTATCCAATGAAATAGGCCCAAATCTCAATGACAAACTTGTATTCTTTCGTATTGATGCTCTTTTGTTCAGAAAAGTTCTTAATTTTTTTTATGCCTATCTTAATAGCAATTCGCAAAAGGCCCATTTTTTTGTTGTCGTTTTAGGCGCTTAAAAACTCAAGGCCGACCCTGAAACTTGGTAGTGATACTGTGCTGGTTAATTCCTTGTGAATCTGGTGATAGATAAATGATGAAATCGAAAATTATATTTCCACATTAAACCGTCGTATATGGATTCTATAGCGACGGTTTTCACCATCCTTGACTACGATTTTCACCGTCACTAACATCTATAGAGACACTTTTCATATGAAAATATCAAAAAGTGTTGTGGAAATATCAATTTCCTAATTGACAAGCTAAGACAAATATCAACTCCCATATTTCCCGGGAAATGATAGTCATATTCGACTTCTTGATTGTATTAAGGTTTAATATGTATAATACTTGAAAAATATTTACAGGTGGGGACTTGATTATGCATTAGAAAGCATCCACAACATTAAGGAAGCACAACACTCCAGTTCTACATTCTGTTTATAAGGAATTAAGTTATTAATAATAGTATATTTAGTCATGATCTTTTTTTGAGTGAGCCTATGACCTAAAAAGATACTATTGAATTAATATTTTAAAATCTTATTTTAATAATTTAATTTATTTCGAACTTGAAATTTGATCTGAATTATTTTACTGCCTCAGCTCTGAAAGTTGGTTACTCTGGCAAGGTTGTGTGACAGCTTAGTTTTGTCATATGAGATGGTGGGATCTTGTTAAATTCCCTAATTTATATCTTTGTTAATGAAATGATGTATATGTTTTGTTGTTGACGTCAATTAATATAATATAAAATAAAATAAAATAATTTGGCTTCAAGTAAATTGTGCGACTCACTTCTTTCCCCTTGGTACTAAACTAAAATTGTCTTCAACCAGTATAAGGAAAATGAAATGTCACGGTAATCATACAAATATATTGACGCGTGAATGATTGCGATAACTTGAATATTATATTGGAAATTATTTTTACAAATTGGTGTTTCTGCATTAATTATTTACTAGTTGATCATTCGTGCAATGTACGGATTAGTTTAAATAATGAATTTAATAATTTATCAAATATTTATGTCAAAAAAAAAAATCGATCTATATATGTGCTAACTTACAAAAGTGTTATTTAGCCTATTTTAAAATCACGTAAATTAGTTGAATTATCGTAACATAAAATAAAGAGATTGACGAATTCCATCAACAACATTCAGAAAACAGTACAATTTAAAACAACAATCAACACAATATAGCTATAAATTAAGAAGTAAAACAATGCATAGTTCAGTAATTAATTTTACACACAAGTGTCTTTGCCAATCTGCTCTAATTTCTCGAAGCAGCCCACATTTTGAGACACTCATGACGATAATTCTTCCAAATTTAGTTGACCACAAAATGTATTTAGAAGTATAGCCCTTCATGATTGTATAAAAATAACATAATTGACAATTGAAATCCCTCCAAAAAAGAAGAAAACTTTTCCTGAATGTAAAATTTCAACTCACATACAGCTAATCACATACACACTCAATCATGTTTCATATAAATTAATTATTGACAAATTTGAAGGACATAAGTGTCATTCAACCTGCTTTAAAATCATGTAAATTAGTTGAATTATCGTAACATAAAATAAATTAAGAAATTAACGAATTCCATCAACAACATTCAAAAACTAATACAATTTGATTACTTATAATCTCTCTCTCTCTCTCTCTCTCTCACACACACACACACACACACACACACACACACACCACCGTTGTATAGACAATAAACTATTTGCAAATTTAAGTTAGTGATATTCTACTGTAAAATAATTAGTTGTGTTAAATTGCTGCAAAGTAATTCATTCCATTTTGTTCCTATTTTTTTAAAAAAAAATGAAAATAATAAATATTATAATCAGGGGACCTCTTTTTAATTTCTTGTATCTAATTTAGACCTCATTTGTAGTTGAATTCTTCATTTACAGATAGATTCATAGTATCTATATTGTATTCCATACTCCTATAACTATAAATTAAAATGATACAAAAACATTAATAAAACATAACAATATATGCATAAATAGGGAGGAGGAGGAGACGCATATTCTTTGGTGACCTCTGAAATTCTATGTCTTACCATTCAAAACCAAAATTATAAAACATAATCACAATGAAATAAAAGAGAAATTTATAATTTTAGCAGACCAAAATTATCAGTTGTTAGCTTAGTCAGGATCTAAACTCAAGACTGGTTGTAGTCCAAAATTGTCAGTTAATTATAGGTTATCGGAATAAAAATTTGTGAAGACATAATGAAGTGTTAAATGAGGCTGAAGAGACCTGAACATACACGTCCATTATTGAAGGACATGTGTTGGAGCCATAAATAATAATCTGTAAAACTAAAACAGAAGAAGAGGGTATTATTTCTATAGCTATATTCAAACACAATTAAAATGCATGTGATCAATAAATGCAAATTCATATTCTCTTCAACTCCACATTCAAGGACTATTTATTCCTATGAAGAAATAAGAATACAAACTAATTGTCTGTAGTCTATTGTTCTAGAACCAAGAAAACATTCCATCAGATAAATTAATTTACAGTTGATATATTCAACCAAAATATGGGTCTATAACTAAATTATACTCCCTCCATTCTAGAAAAATAGTCTAATTTGTTATTAACAAATAAATAAATAGTCCACCAAAAGAGTTCTATTCTATTGATTATCATATAAAAATGAAATTATACCCAAAAATTATCAAAACATCATCATATTTATGTCTACTGGCTATATGGGTCTATCTGAAATGAAGTTTTTACTCATAGACCCAATTCAAAATATTAGGAGTTTTTCCTGGTCATGACATGGTGTAGTGGAAGATTACGATAATTGCACCAATGAAAAATATTTTTTTATATAGAAAAAAATAATATGTGCGGGACTTTCTTATTTTTCGATAATGATAAGAATAATAACTCAGACCATAAGTAGACCCATGCACACACTAACACAAAACGCTACCAAACATCTGAAGTAGTCTCAATGCACTTACTGGGTGTGTAACCTAAAGCTGGAAGATAACAAAGTTATCCTATAATAATTCGCATACTTAATTCAGCATATATCTACTGGAGCCCCAAAGCAATTAACAAATCTCATATCTTATTCTAATTATTGTATATCTATTGTCCTATCCCTAATGATAGAGAATATAAAATTCCAACCCTTCCGCACAAATGTGACGCCCCCAAAATAGGTCCACACGACCCATTCTGAGTCGCCAAGTATCATACTATAAAATCAAATACAAACTTCATTTATACAACTGCTGAATCAGAGTAGAGTATCATTTAACCACGCTTAAACTGTGAGTTTTAATACAAATGTATGTAACTCTCATGGTGCCTCGACCACAACCTTACAATGGTACTTTTACATAAAAAGTACAAATAAAAACCTGCTTTTAGAATTTAAAATCTTTGGGAAGTTCTCAAGAAAACCTTCGTACATGGGAGGCCATGCGTCTAGGTTATGATAGATATCATATGTCCACAGAATTATCCTTGGTTGACCCAATAGTCCCCAAAGAAAAATAAGAAGATTGCTTTCATCTTCTTTCCAATGGTGAGTCTTCTCTTGACATATAATTATCTCCATTTTCTCCAATTGAAAATTATATTTCAAATAAACTCCAAGATCATATAGATAGTGTGATGAGTATGAAATATGTTATATTTTTATTCCTTAATGCTTAATTTTTTTATATTTATTTTGTGCCTAAATAAACTCATTATTTTTATATTTTTATGTTAGGTACAATTGATGGGTTCTGTGATTTTAGAAATAATTTGAAGACAAATTGAATATTATTGGACCAAGTGGGCTACTAATTCAATTGAAATTTCAATTCATATATATATATATATATATATATATATATATATATATATATATATATATTTCAAATTATTCACATAGACTCAACAATCGATTGCATACAAAGATGGGCCACGTGTAGGTTTTGAATTGCAGCAATTATATGGAAGCTACTTAATACTCCTACATAACCTGCAAAGTTGTTTTTCATGCATTTCTAATTGGAGGAGGTCACGGATTTCTAGGCTCTAGCAACCACAGATTTTAAAAATTCAATATTTGGTATATATCATGTGGGCCATGGCTGGTTGTTGTTTTCATGCAAACTTGCAATCCCACGTGGGCAGCATGAATGGAATGGAGATTACATGGATTTGTTTGATATATCATGTGGGCCATGGTTTTTATTACTCAGCATATTCAATCTGATTCATGGAAGGAGTAATGCACGAATTCCAAACTTGCAAAGGAGTGTTAAATAAATATTAGCTTCCAATTCAGTTCATGCAAAGCACGGAAATTGATTCACGCGACATTAAAGAATCCGAACGCGGCATGGAAAGATTTTACACGGCATATTGTGGAATTTATTTCCAATTTCAAATCTGATTTATAGATTCTAAAAAAATTAGTTTTTACAATTCTATTGTAAAAAGGATTTTTTTTTTCCAAATTGAATTCTATTTCCTTATGAAAATTAGTGTAATTTATAATTCCTTTTAGGATTGGGATTTCTACTTCCTATAGAATTTAGGACTTTGTCTAGCACTATAAATAGAGGATGAGACTCAAGGTTTTATTCATTCAATAATCAACTATCATCTATTGGAGTGCAGATTCAAGAGCATGTCAGGCTAGTTCTTTTCATTCAGTTCTAAAGGGAGGTGAATCCTTGTTACAAGTAATTTATTAATTGAGTATTATTATTTATTCCTTCTTGTGTGAAATTTCTTCTGATAATCTGTTTTCATTGATTGCATGCTAATTGATCTAATTGATTTAATATGGCCAATTGAGTTAATTTGATCATTACATATGCTAGATTAAGATTGGTATTACGTGTAATTGATATCTGTCTTCATCATAAGTAGCAACTTGATAATACTAATTGCGGACAAGCTTTTGTGTATTGCTAAGATTATCAGAAAATAAGTTAAACAAATCGAGCTTATGTGTTTGTTACTTGGATTAGCCTAATTCTCTATTTCTTAATGCTTCTATCATATTAAATCTAGAGAGCTTGTTCTAGGTTGTATGCTAGTTAGAATCTGGTGAAGAGCTTATTTCATACAGTGATAATCTAAGGAGAATTTCGGATAGCAAAGCTTATTGTTATCTAGGGCCAATAATTTCATTGAAGGAAAAATAATAATTATTTGATTAATTGATTGTTGTACTTGGTGAAACTGAACTGCAGAACTGAAGTTTTTACATATTTGGTTAATTTCATTATTAATTCTTATTCTCTTAGTTTAAAAACAATTTTCAAAATCCCCCATCTTTATTTTCTGTTGAAATAGTAGAATAATTATAAAACAACTTTACTCTCTGTGGGATCGATCCTTACTTGCTACTGTGCTAATTATTATAAATTGTGAAGTGAAAGTGAGGTTAATTTAGAGAGTGTCAACGATGACTCCCATAGTGCTCATAGATATACTCAAAGAAGTGGATGTGCACAACAACCTCTTATGATAACACGAGGTTATATTTCATTAGACATCTTGTATGATAGTAAAGAAACACCCTTCCAAAGTTGGGTTCACCTCACCCTATTCGGTTCACCAAGATTAAATATCAAATGACGATACAATACGACACACACTTATCTAAAGTTCTCAACAAAATTATTTCTATACTATTTAGGGAAAACCTCAACATTTATAGACCACCGCTCTATTCCTCTCATTATCCCCGCCGACCCTAAGAACACACTTATTACCCGAAAGGAATTGTGAAGCAAAAGGGTGAAACATAACTAGCCCAAAGAAAGAATATCATGACTAAAGATAATTAAATTATCAATAGCTTTCGTCAATAATAAATCAGAGATTTAGAATATATGGTAGATGATAAAACTTTTCAACCATAGTTGCAGCAGAACGAGCAATCCATTAAAAGAGTCAAATAGACCATAAGGTCTATTATCTTCTCCATGTTAAAAGTCCACCAACAATGTTTTATCCCTGTCACATCAATCAACAGTTCTTATCCACAATCATATGAATAACTCATAATCATAATTGTGGTTCTAAATTCCTCTTTGCACCCAGGACGAAGATAATTTTCATCACATATCTTCACCTGAAACATCAAAAATCATGGTTATACCAAATCACAATTTCTGCTCATAATCATACTAATAAATTCAACTTTGCACTACGGCCAAGATATTCATTAACAATTCATCTTTGCACTACAGGCCAAAGACATACAACTGTATTTTAAAAGAGTCAAGTAGAGCATGATATCTACTATCTTTTACGAATTAAAAGTGTATAATCAATATTATATCGCTGAGACTCAGTTTAATAAATAATCCACATCATCGAATCATCCTCACATTACTACCGAGGATATTCATGTAATCATCAATGGTCATGATTATGCCGAATAATCCTAGTTATAATCATACCAATAATCATCCCATCAATGCACTACGGGCCAATGAGAACTTTTACCACATCATCTATAACATTACGGGTCATAATTATACCGAATGATCCTTGGTCATAATCATACCAATAAACAGTTCATCTATGCACATAAGCTAAAGATACTCATCAATTAATAGTTCATCTTTGCATGTAAGTCCATCTTTGCACGTAAGCCAAAGATATACAACTGTAAAATCAATAATCAACAACAGTCCATCTTTGCACGTAAGCCAAAGATATACAACTATAAAACCAATAATCAACAGTCCATTTATGCACGTAAGCCAAAGATGACTTTCATCACAATATAAGCATGAGGATTATGACAATGATATAAGCATTAATCAAACGAAATCAAAGATAAATATTAAAGACTTTAAATTTATCCAAATATTATCAATCACTTAATAAATTCATAATCTAATATTATTAATATTATAATAATATTTTAATCACTTCTTAAATATATAAACAATTTATTTTAATTGTTTACACTTTATCAAATAATGCATTTAATCATTCAAAAATGTCATACTCATAAGATTTCATCACCAATGATCAAATCACTCATTAAAAATCTACATATACCTTATATAGGATTTCCAAGCCATAAACTGTTATTTACCAATTTTTTAACTTCACATAACATATTTAATTCATATGTTCGTGACTAAACTATTTTCATGAAAAATATCAAATCAGTCCCAAAAATTATTCATTTTTGGGATTTAGCATAATATAGTCCCATATTGAACATATATTTTTCTCAGAATTTTTTAAAATTCATTTACTATTTTTTATATGGCCAAAACTGTCGAATATTTAGACATTTATCATAAATTTTACTTTTGTCCAAAAATTCCAAAATTTACAGGGTATACTCCTGTTATATACATGTACTTTCAATAAAAATTTCACCAATTTTGGAGTTAACCACAAGGAGTTATAAGGGTTTACTTTTAAAATAGTCTTTTCCTATAAAATTCATAAATCTTAATCTATACATCCAAAAATCGCCATTTTTGGATACAATCCAGAAAACTCATCAAATTATCATTTCAAATTTTTCTAGAATTTTTGAGGGTCAGAAAAATTACAAAACTGCAAATGGATTTTCACCCGCCATGCGGTAATCCACGTAGACAGATCATTTCCATAATTTAATAAAGAATGAATACAAATGATCATTCACCATGCATGCGATAATCCATATAGATGTGTTATTCCAAATGTAATAATAAAGAATTGAATAATGTAAGAATTCACCATGCATGCGGTAGTCCACATGTATGTGTTATTCCAATGTAATAATAAATAATGGAATAATGTAAGAATTCACCACGCATACGAGAGACCTCACGCATGAAAAGTTATTCCAATGTAATAATAAATAATGGAACCGTGTCATGCGTAATCCGCATGTACGTGATATTCCAACGTAATAATAAAGAATGGAACAATGTAAGAATTTCACCATGTATGCAGATTTGCGATGTATGCAAGTTATTCCAACATAATAATAAAGAATGGAATAACAAAAGAATTTCACCATGTATGCAGATTTCTTGATAGACAAAAGTTATTCCAACATAATAATAGAATGGAATAACATAAGAATTTCACTATGTATACTAGAGATTCATAGATACAAAGTTATTCCAACGTAATAATAAGGAATGGAATAACAATAAATTTCTTTCATGAATACGAAAAAAATATCCCTTACTATAATAATAATATCTTTACCTCGTAAGAAAACTAGATATAGAATAGTGTGAGGTAGCGGACTTTCTATTCATCTTTCTCTCTATAATTTCTCTCTATAATAATTGCTCTATAAACTTTAGTGAATTGGTAAAAATAATGAAGGAATGAGCTTCTATTTATAGGAAAACATAGTTTCGATAATTGTACGCTTTTGGGGCTCGAAATATTACAAAGATAATACCTCCATCTTTTCTTTATTTTTAATTTAGTCCCCGCAAGTATTATCAAACTCGCACCACCTCCCCCTAATAGTAAATAATGTGAATCAATAGTAAATCATGTAAATCAATAGTTCTAGACATGTGAAAATACGAATTACAGTATCGTACCTCCATCTATACCTCCATTTTTAACTTAGTCATGTAAGTATTATCAATCTTACACCAACTCCCGTAATAGTACAAGAATGTGAATCAATAGTACACACATATGAACAAATAGTTATAATCATGTGAATTAATAGCAATTAATTGCTCTTTTATCCGGTTAATTACCCGATTGGTCAATATAACTTCCAGACATCAATTAATATCAAAATAAATGTCGATTTTTACTAACACTAATAATCCCAACACAATAGAACTATTTTTATCAAAAAATTTATTTTTGAAGTTTGACTTTTTCCAAAAAAGTCAACCCCGGTAAATTTTGTGTTTATAGTCTATTTTTACTAATTTCATCGTTCCAGACTCAAATATCACGTCTGCGTCTCCAAATTCAACTCCGAACTCAAATTCGATTTTTAATAACATTTATTCATTATTATTATAATTCGCAATATTTAACAACTAGGTCGTTTCCAAGAAAGAGGGGGCTTTTCGATAAGGATTTCTCCTTATCGAGCCGCAATTAAAGCGACTCAAACCTCTCCTCGATGTAACTTCTGACATTGTCAATATTGCAAATAATAATATGAATAACTTTGTCATCTCAATTATTGATTTAATAATATAACATATTATGCAGATGATATTGTAACAATAATTGAATCAATAATATGAGAGATATGATGCAGCAATTATTGTAGCAATAATTGAGTATAACTGAGTGACTTCTCACGTAAGCATCAATAACCAATACCGTGTGTGTGATGCCCCCAAAATAGGTATATATCACCCATCTTGAGTTGCCAGATACATGGTACAGAAATCAACTACAAACATAATTATACAACTATCGTGCAAAATACGACAAAACATAGCTGAGAGTTTAAACAATAATATTGCCTTCTAGACAATATCCACACTCAATGGAGTCCTAATTATATTTATTGTCACACTATTTTATAGAATAGTGAGGACTACTAATACAACCAGTTGGACCGTCAATCCGTTCCCCGACTAGTCCTAGCTATATTCTCATTTCCTGAAGAGAACAGTGAACGAAAAGGGTGAGCTCAATTAGCTCAGTAAGATATATTATAACTAAGATAATGCAGAATAAATTATCCTTAGCCTTCAAAAGTATAACAACTGATAGAATATGATAGACAACAAGTTTTAGATCAACAACTGCAGCAGAATAAGCAATCCATTAGAAGAGTCAAGTAGAGCATAATGTCTGCTATCTCTTCTAGATTAAAAGTCCATCGTTAATATTTCATTCCTGTAATACTCAACAACAGTTCTTTATTACACCCAAGACAAAAAGAACTATCATCACCTGTCTTCACCTAAACCACCAAAGATTATAGTTAAATCCACAATTCATATTTATAATCATATAACTCAAAAATTTCTCCTTGCCACAAAGAACGTTTACTCAATATCCTTACCCCAAAGGCTAAAGATATTCAAATGTAATAAAAATGATTATACCAATCACCGCTACACCTTTTGCACTACTAGCCAAAGATATTCAACTATAAAACCAATGGTTATGATCATACCAATCAATTATCTCACAAAGGCACTACGACTAAGGACATTCAACTCGTTAACTAATGGTCATGATCCCGCTTGATCACATCATCGAATTATCCATGCACCACGCCGAGGATATTCATTATTATCACCAGTGGTTATGATCATGTCATACACATGTCCATCTTTGCACGTAAGCCAAAGATATAGAACTATAAAACCAATAATCAACCGTCCATCTATGCACGTAAGCCACAGATGACTTTCATCACAATATAAGCATGAGAATGATGATAATTATATAGGCATTAATCAAACGAAATCAAGGATAAATATTAAAGACTTTAAATTTATCCAGAGTTTAAAAATATCCAATTTGTCAATATGATACTGCTTTGTGGAGTAAAATTCAAGAATAATATTCATGTACCAAAAATAATTTGGACAAAAAAGAAATATATTTTTTTGGGTAAATAAGACTCGTGAATAAAGAACTCATGAATAAGAACTCATGAATAAGACTCAGTATTCGCATACATAAGACCGTATACATAAATAATGTCATATATACAAATAATAGTCATATATATGAATAAAGTGTCGATACGTGAATAAGAACTCCCCGACACAAAAAGATAAAATTTTACAATAAAATCCATATCAATATTTATAACACCTTAATCCAAATGTTATAAATCACTTAATAATATCATAATATAATATTATTAATATTACCACAATATTTTAATCGTTTCTTAAACTTATAAATAATTTATTTTAATTATTTACACTTTACTAATTAATGCATTTAATCATCCTAAAATGCCAAACTCATAAGATTTCATCACCAATAACCAAAACTCTCATCAAAATCTGCATATACCTTATATAGAATTCTCAAGCCATAAAATCTTATTTTTCAATTTTCTTACTTCACATAACATATTTAATTCATTTACTCATAACTAGCCCATTTTCATGAAAAATATCAAATCAGTACAAATAAATTTTCTTTTCTGGGATTTAGCAGAATATAGTCTCATATTAAACATATATTTTTCTCAAAAATTCTAAATTTCATTTACTATTTTTTATATGGTCAAAACTGCCGAATATTTAGACATTTATCATAAATTGTATTTTTGTCCAAAAATTCTAAAATTTACAGGGTATACTCCTATTATATACATGTACTCCCAATAAAAATTTTACCAAGTTTGGAGTTAACCATAAGGAGTTATAAGGGTTTATTTTTAAAATAGTATTTTCCCATAAAATTCATAACTTCTATACATCCAAAAATCGTCATTTTTGGACACAATCTAGAAAACTCAACAAATTATCATTTCAAATTTTTCCAGAATATTTTTGAGGGTCAAAAAAATTACGAAACTATAAATGGATTTTCACCTCGCCACGCAAAGAATCCACGTAGATGCATCATTTCCACAATTTAATAAGGAATGAATACAAGGGATTATTCACCATGCATGCAGAATCCACATGTACAAAGTTATTCTAATGTAATAATAAAGAATGGAATAATGTAAGAATTCACCATGCATGCGATAGAATCAAGCATGATATAGTTATTCCCAATGTAATAATAAAGAATGAAACCAAGTCATGCGTAATCCGCACATACAGGATATTCCAACAGAATAATAAAGAATGGAATAATAGAAGAATTTCACCATGTATGTGATAGATCACATGAGATAGGTTATTCCAATGTAATAATAAATAATGGAATAATGTAAGAATTTCACCACGTATGCAGACTTCAGATGTATGCATTATTCCAACATAATAATAAAGAATGGAATAACAACCCTTACGAGTATTAAAAGAAAATAACTCTCTTCATGAATACGAAAGAATAATACCCCTTACTATAAGAAGAAGACTGGATACTGGAATAGTGAAGTAGCAGACTTCGCTTCTTCTTTCTCTCTATAGTTTCTCTCTCTATAATTTTTCTATAATAATTGCTCTTGTGAGACTTAGTGAATTGGTAAAAAATAATGAAGGAATGATCTTCTATTTATAGGAAAATATAATTTTGATAATTGCACGTTTTAGGGTTCGAAATATTATAGTATAATACCTTCATTTTTTCCTTCATTTTTAATTTAGTCCTGCAAGTATTATCAAACTTGCACCACCTCCCTTAATAGTAAATCATGTGAATTAATAGTAAATCATGTGAATCAATAGTAAAAGATGTGACTCAATAGTTCTAATCATGTGAAAATACGAATTACAGTATAGTACCTCCATCTATACCTCTATTTTTAACTTAGTCATACAAGTATTATCAATCTTGCACCAACTCCCCTAATAGTAAATGAATATGAATCAATAGTACACATATGTGAACAAATTTTTATAATCATGTGAATTAACAACAATTAATTGCTCATTTATCCGATTAATTACTCAATTTGTCGATATAACCTCCAAACATCAATTATTATCGAAATAAATGTCGATTTCTACTAACACTAATAATTTTCACACAATGGAGCTATCAATTTTATCTTTAATCAACACGAACTTATTCATCATCAATATTATAATTCACAATATTTAACAACCAAGTCGTTCCCAGGAAAGAGGGGGCTTTCCGATAAGGATTTCTCCTTATTGGCGCGCAATTAGGTGACCAAACCTCTCCTTGACAAAACTTCTAAACATTGTCAATATTTCAAATAATAATATGAATAACTTTGTCATCTCAATTATTAATTTAATTGTAAGACCCCAACTTATTATAAATAAAATTGAATTTTCTCTATTCATTATTCTAAATTAATAAGGTAATATAATGTTTTGGTTATGGGTGAAATGTGCAAATTTTATAAAATAAGCAAGTGGTTATAAAATATTCATTTTTGTCGAAGAAAATTCTTTTGGTCGTGGAATATTCTTTTTTTTCAGGAAATTTAAATGACGGCAGTAGCCCATTCGTGGGGCTCATAATGAATAACTCGCTTGATAAAGAAAACAACAAAGTATGAGTTTTATAAATAATAACAGAGTTCTCAATTAACATTTGTGGGAATACCGTGGTTAAAATACGATGAATACGGCGTGGTTGCTTGCGCACAAAGAGTATTACCAGATTATTGAATTATTGAATTATTAATTGCACGTAAGAAGGCACTACTCAATAATTGTTACAGTAGTTACTGTTTAATATTTTATTTTATTGATTCAATAATTGCTGTGTTGATATTTAATATTATTGTTGTTTCAATAATTGTCACTGCACAGTATTTCCCATTATCAAATCAATAATTCATATTATTTGAATAATATTGTTAGATAGCATTATTGGCAATGTCTAGAAAGTTCTGTCAAGGAGAGGTTTGGTCACCTAATTGCGCTACCAAGAAGGAGAAATCCTTATTGAAAGCCCCTCTTTCTTGGGAACTATTCGTCATTATAATTGAATTCGTAATATTATTTGTGAATAATTAATTATTGATTTATATGATAAGAAATATTTATTTGATGTGGATATAAATAATGGATTTATTTATATGGTTATAAATGAAGGAATTAATGCTGAGGTGTTTTATCAGTATTTTGTCAGAATGGAGGAATTAAAAATCATTCGTTTATGGATTTCGGATATTTTTTGTTTGGAATTTGGAAAAACTCAAAGCTACAAAGTTGTAGAGAATTCGATTTCGCATGTAATGGACATAAAATTCAGATTTTTCTGATAAACGGGCTATTTTTTATGAATTACTGAAGTTTCAGAAAATAAAATAATTTTTATTAAAATTATGGGTGAGACCCACTCTTATTTGAAAACATGTGGGCTGCTGACATTTGGTTCAAAGGTGGCTGGTCTTTGTTGGCAACTTAGGTTGCGTAAGAGAAAAAAATAAATAAATTATTATTTTATTATTTTAGTCTCCTAATGCGTTCTAGCATTTTTCCATAAATAAACGCTTAGGTTAGAATTGAAAATCACACCAGAAACAAAATTTTTTCTCTCTAGATTATCGAGTGTATTTTTGTGAGTATTTTGATACTTTGAGAGTTGCTGTTCGGTACAAGTTTCCTTCGACTTTCTATCCGATATTTCGATCAGAAGTACCGTTATTTTGAGGTAAGGGATGTTATTTTCTTCTCAAATGATATTATTTTCTTCAATATCATTATGCCGAAATATTGGTAAACTTTTAATCAAATTTGAAACTTTTTATATCGAAGTTACTATTCACGTATACGGCACTATTCACGAATACGGCACTATTCACCGAAAAATGAAAATTTCCTTTTTATCCAAGATGTCTATTTTGGCTACTATCTTTGATTGTATCCATGTTTTTATCGTTATTTTTGAATTCTGCTTCACGATCGGTTATTATGAAGTATTATTGATCTTGGATAAACTGTTATACGAATCCCTAATATTTGTTCTTCTGTCTCACTGAATTCGTTTTCTTTAAAATATTTTTCATCATCCTCAGTCCGTAATGATGATATTTGATGAATATCTTTGGCCCGTAGTGCAAAGATGTATGATTACCTGATGAATATCTTTGGCCCGTAGTGCAAAGATGAACAGATGTTGAGATGAACATGACCAACTGGTGATACAATTGAATATCTTTGGCCCGTAGTGCAAAGATGAATATTTGATTCAAGACGTATATTGATTGATGTTACAGGGATAAAATATTGATGATGGACTTTTAAATTCATAGATGATAGTAAATTTTATTCTCTACTTAACTCTTCTAGTGAATTATTGTTTCCGCTGCAGTTGTTGATTTAAAACTGGTTGTCTATTGTATTCTATCAGATTTTTCCCTGTTGAAAACTAATGATAATTTGTTGTATATTATCTTAGTCATAACATTCTTTACTGGACTAGTTGAGCTCACCATTTTCCTTTTTGTTCCATTTTTCTTCTCAGGAGGTGAGAACATAGCAGGATCGAGTCGGGGTATGGAGTGATAGTTCTAGAAAAATATTTTAGCAGTCCTCACTATTTTCTGTAAAATAGTGTATGAATAATTGTAATGAGGACTTATTTGAGTGTGGATATTGTCTAAAAGACAATAATTGTATTTAAACTCACAGTTTATGTTGTCGTATTTTGCACGACAATTGTATTATCGAAGTTGTAGTTTGCTTTCTGTACCATGTATTTGGAGACTCAGAATGGGTGTTGTATACCTATTTTGGGGGCGTCACAGTTCGTATCAAAGCTTAGGAATATGATCTCTGGCTGAGATGTGAGAATAGAACTAGGAGGGGAGAGATGAGTAAATCCTTCGCTAGTGTGTCCTACCTAAGCTTAATTGTTGGTCGGTTATAATATAGGGATATTATGTGATATGTTAATTTGTTTAATTAACCCTTGTTTTATGGCAGTTTTTAAGAATGGCAGCTGAGAAAGTTAACAATGGAGTGAATGAGATCGTGGAGACACCTCTAATCACCAACCAGTATAATGTGATGTCAGGCGAAGAAGGAATAACAGATATCCATGTTGTGAGTGAAGAATTGATAATTGCACCTGAGATAGTCGCAGATGCAGCAGCTAAGAGTGAGGAAGAAGAGGAAGAAGACGTACCTGAGGAGAATTTGTTAGAAGAATTTTATGATCGAAATTTAGAATTGCAAAATCGAATTCATGAGTTAGAAGAAGCAGTTTGAAGAACAGAGAAGGCGTCATGGAGTGGAGCAAAAGGATGCAACAATTCAAGCTTGTGTTACCCGATATGTGATGTTTGAACAGAAGCACTCTTTGGCAGAGTCTAAGACGATAAAGCTGGAATCTAAGCTGAAAGAAGAAACAACTAAACGAGTGAATATGAGTGATGCATGGGTAAAAGCCGCACGACGCGTTGATAATGTGGAAAGAGATGTCCGATCTAAGAAGGCTAAAATAGATGATATGTATTTCTCTTTCTAGATAGCAATTGAAAGAACCCAAAGATCGAAGTTTTAAATTACCCCAGCACATCGCAAATAACCCCAATTCAATATGGATCAAGATTAATGATTCAAATCATGAAACAGAGTAACGATGAAGCAAATTGAGGTGAAATATGCCCCATAGAAAATTCAATTTCAACAAAGAAGGTGATGACACCAAATGCCGCCCCAGACAAGTCAAAAGCAAAGTAGTTCAAGGAGAAAGTGGTTGTCATGACTTCTCAACATGTGAGGACCCAAACGAAGTTATCACGGGTTAGTTAATCATAAATTTGCAAGTTTATACCTCACTAGAACCTGCCTCTATCCATTCTTTATCTCTCCCCGCTTGTCTTAACGCTTAAACTTGACTCCAGGAGAAATTAGACTTTGATTTATCAAATGAGACTCAGAGAGAAACTTTCGTTACATCCACTATTTATAAATCTTGTTTGATCCAAGTGGGCACAATCACATACCTGTTGATCTTATCTCTTTAAAGATACTTGCTTTTGATGGGATTTTAGGGATTAATTTGTTAACCACTCATCATGCCAAAATTGATTGTTTTCGTAAGGTGGTTAGTTTTCATATTCCTAACCAACCTGTTATGCGAACTCAAGCAACCAAACCATTGAAGTCAAAAACTTTCATATCAAGCTATAAAGCCATTCGTTTATTGAAAAGCGGATGTCAAGTTTTCTTAGCCCATGTTATGGATTTGAATAAAGTCACGTCAGATTTGAATAAAATTTTTGTTGTTAGCGAATTTCCTGACGTATTTCCTAAAGAATTTTTTGGCCTACCCCCAAAGTGTGATATTGAATTTTGTATCGACTTTGAACCCGGTACAAAACCCATTTCTAAAATCTTTTATCAAATGGCTCCTATTGAACTTCAGGAGTTAAAAACCCAAGTACAAAAGTTGGTACCCGAGCCTCTATCTGGTGACTTCCTTTGTGGAATGCACCAAAGCCAGACTTTCCGTAGGGAACTCTATATTTGTGTGGTGGTAAAACGATAGGTGCCATTGTGGCGTGCAATCCAAGATTGGGATATGAATCACATATGAGAGCAACTTAAGTCAGTAATCAAAATATCTAGCTTTCTAGGCTTAATTGGTTACTATCGCAGATTCATGGAAGGACTTTCTCGAATCGCTATTCCGTTAACTTAGCTGACTCGGGAAGATACAAAATTCGTATGGAGCGAGGAATGCGAGAAGATTTTCCAAGAGTTCAAGAGGCGACTCATTTCGCACTTGTTCGACCATACCATCCCGAAAAAGCTTAACGTAGTAATGACGCGTTGAGTAGAAGATTGAAAATTGAAAATTGACAATTGAAAATTTCAAATGGACACCAAACTTAAAACTGGTTCCTACCTACCATTTAAAAGCCTCTTACAATAATGAAAATTTTGACATAAACAGGATCAATAAATGTGTGACTAATGTCAGATTCCAAAAGGTAGTAGAAGAACCACAACAAATGGTTTTGAAACCCAATTCATAAACCATAATAAAAATACTTCTTTTATAGCAAGTTTGAGCTTTGTTAAAACATAAATTTAATATTCTTTTTTCTTCATTTTACTACCAGCAAATAAATAGATTGTAATAATTAATTCCGAAAATATGAAACAAAAGAAGAATTCATATAAAAAAGATCACCTATAATTGACAAAATCACTGAATCTGAATGTAAGTGCTAGCTCAAATAGTAACTATAATTTTTCCATAGTCACATGAACCAACCTGTTATGCGAACTCAAGCAACCAAACCATTGAAGTCAAAAACTTTCATATCAAGCTATAAAGCCATTCGTTTATTGAAAAGCGGATGTCAAGCTTTCTTAGCCCATGTTATGGATTTGAATAAAGTCACGTCAGATTTGAATAAAATTTTTGTTGTTAGCGAATTTCCTGACGTATTTCCTGAAGAATTTTCTGGCCTACCCCCAAAGTGTGATATTGAATTTTGTATAGACTTTGAACCCTAGACAAAAACCCATTTCTAAAATCTTTTATCAAATGGCTCCTATTGAACTTCGAGAGTTAAAAACCCAAGTACAAAAGTTGGTACCGAGCCTCTATCCGGTGACTTCCTTTTGTGGAACGCACCAAAGCCGACTTTCGTAGGAACTCTATATTTGTGTGGTGGTAAAACGATAGGTGCCATTGTGACGTGCAATCCAAGATTGGGATATGAATCACGTATGAGAGCAACTTAAGTCAGTAATCAAAATATCTAGCTTTCTAGGCTTAATTGGTTACTATCGCAGATTCATGGAAGGACTTTCTCGAATCGCTATTCCGTTAACTTAGTAATTTTTTGGAAGATACAAAATTCGTATGGAGCGAGGAATGCGAGAAGATTTTCCAAGAGTTCAAGAGGCGACTCATTTCGGCACTTGTTCTGACCATACCATCCTGAAAAAGCGAACGTGGTAGCTGACGCGTTGAGTAGAAGATTGAAAATTGAAAATTGACAATTGAAAATTTCAAATGGACACCAAACTTAAAACTGGTTCCTACCTACCATTTAAAAGCCACTTACAATAATGAAAATTTTGACATAAACAGGATCAATAAATGTGTGACTAATGTCAGACTCCAAAAGGTAGTAGAAGCACCACAACAAATGGTTTTGAAACCCAATTCATAAACCATAATAAAAATACTTCTTTTATAGCAAGTTTGAGCTTTGTTAAAACATAAATTTAATATTCTTTTTTCTTCATTTTACTACCAAAGAAATAAATAGATTGCAATAATTAATTCAAAATATGAAACAAAAGAAGAATTCATATAAAAAGATCACCTATAATTGACAAAATCATCAATCAAATGTAAGTCTTAGCTCGAATAAGAACTATAATTTTTCCATAGTCACATGAACCAACCTGTTATGCGAACTCAAGCAACCAAACCATTGAAGTCAAAAACTTTCATATCAAGCCATAAAGCCATTCGTTTATTGAAAAGCGAATGTCAAGCTTTCTTAGCCCATGTTATGGATTTGAATAAAGTCACGTCAGATTTGAATAAAATTTTTGTTGTTAGCGAATTTCCTGACGTATTTCCTGAAGAATTTTCTGGCCTACCCCCAAAGTGTGATATTGAATTTTGTATCGACTTTGAACCCGGTACAAAACTCATTTCTAAAATCTTTTATCAAATGGCTCCTATTGAACTTCAGGAGTTAAAAACCCAAGTACAAAAGTTGGTACCCGAGCCTCTATCTGGTGACTTCCTTTGTGGAATGCACCAAAGCCAGACTTTCCGTAGGGAACTCTATATTTGTGTGGTGGTAAAACGATAGGTTCCATTGTGACGTGCAATCCAAGATTGGGATATGAATCACATATGAGAGCAACTTAAGTCAGTAATCAAAATATCTAACTTTCTAGGCTTAATTGGTTACTATCGCAGATTCATGGAAGGACTTTCTCGAATCGCTATTCCGTTAACTTAGCTGACTCGGGAAGATACAAAATTCGTATGGAGCGAGGAATGCGAGAAGATTTTCCAAGAGTTCAAGAGGCGACTCATTTTGGCACTTGTTCTGACCATACCATCCTGAAAAAGCGAACGTGGTAGCTGATGCGTTGAGTAGAAGATTGAAAATTGAAAATTGACAATTGAAAATTTCAAATGGACACCAAACTTAAAACTGGTTCTTACCTACCATTTAAAAGCCTCTTACAATAATGAAAATTTTGACATAAACAGGATCAATAAATGTATGACTAATGTCGACTCAAAAGGTAGTAGAAGAAGACTACAACAAATGGTTTTGAAACCCAATTCATAAACCATAATAAAAATACTTTTTTATAAAGAAGTTTGAGCTTTGTTAAAACATAAATTTAATATTCTTTTTCTTCATTTTACTACCAAAGAAATAAATAGATTGCAATAATTAATTCAAAATATGACACAAAAGAAGAATTCATATAAAAAAGATCACCTATAATTGACAAAATCATTGAATCTGAATGTAAGTGCTAGCTCGAATAGTAACTATAATTTTTCCATAGTCACATGAACCTATAAATACATATAAATTAAAAAATATTAGAATTTATTGTTCATAGATGATATAAAAGCTATATATGGGGAGATAGATAAATGAATAAAGGATAAATCGCAATAAAATCATATTAAGCTCTTCAGTCAAGACTTTTATCAAGCATTTACTGAGTTTTTGTGCCTTCTTTAATGAAATAAGTTTTCTTCATATTTAGAGGCTAGAAATGAGGAACATTGAATTATAAAGGACAATCTAAACAAATAAAAGCACAAAAAACAATCATTTGGAAAGGAAAAAAAGAGATAGAAATGGATACTATAGGCAAAATATAGAATTTTATAATATATGTTCATGCATAGGTATTTACCTGATAATTGATGAGTGGAATTTATACCTGCGAATCGGATACTTTATGGCTTAAATAGTTGCCTGATATTCGTAGATTTTATATAGTTTTATATGATTATTGTATTATTATGCTTAACGGAAGTATTGCAGGGCTTTACAGGACTTTTCTAGCTTTCAGGGACAAAATGGTCATTTTGCATACACTCACGTCGCGGCGCCAATGACATACCTTAATCTCGCGCCGCAACGCCAACCACTTATCCACTGACGACGTCACCTTTGCCATAGCTGTCATTACATCGGGTCCTTTATGGGCTCATGCACAGCAGTCAAGAACCTCCTGCCTCTTGAATATTTGACGGAGGCAATATAGCCACCTTTAGCCTTAGACTTTGTGCCGCAGTGCGACCTCCGGTGCCCAGGCAGAGAAGGCTTGCTTTAGACGTAGCAAAAGAATGGACTGATATAAGAAGAGAGGCGAGCCTCTACAATAAATATAAAATATAAAATCATATAGCTTAGGATAGAATAGTTTAGTTTTTCTTCCTCTTTTGTAATTTCTCTCTCTAGTTCTTAGTTAATGTTTATAAATATAGATTAGGGAGAAGTCTGGGATTTCCTTGGAGCGATAAGAGTAGTGAGCTACACGGATTGGAAAGCTTGATTTGAGCGGGAATGCTTGGAGACTGAAGGGCCTTGACAGAGTTTCCTCTTATTCATTTATTTCCTCTGATTTTATAATCCATTAATGTTGTCTTTATTGCTACTTATATTTTTTTCAATAGCTATGAACTGAGTATTGGCTCTAAGGTTATAATGGAACCCTTTGTTTTATAAATCGATTGTCTTATCTCTTTGGTTGGCACCATATGGTTTGGTTTAATATAGTCATGCTTAATGATTCTCGCTAAGACATTAGTGATGATTTTGGTAATCTACATGATATTAAGAAAAGGATTGTAGATTTACACCTAAATATATTGACATGTGATTATGGGGTTCGACTGCATAAGTTGTGCGTAGAATAGACATATATATGTGCGCCACGTGCGACCTATTTGAGAACTTATGCTTAAATCCTTGTTATGATTAATTCGCATAGATATGTGTAGGATTGTATCTAAATTTGGACGCTTTTTTCTCGCTTCTATTCCCTATCGTGGATCTGGAAAGGATATGTTTGTGCATACCTCGAGGAGGTGTAGAAAGCACATGTGTGTTCTCACGATAAATTTTCGTGACCATTAAGACCAAAGAGAGGGGTATGAAGTTTGATGAAGCATAAGACGCCAGTGTTCGGCTGAGAATGCCCGTGGGGTGAAGTTGTAACCTTAGCAGTAATTCCTTCGATTATCATTCGTTATCCATTTACTTGCTTTTAATAATTAGTTATACTTAGATTAATCACACTTCCATTAATTGTTGTTCAATAAGACTTAAGCGATACAAAGCTCAGATTTGGTAAATATTAGTGATAGTTTCTCGTGGGTACGACACTCTCTACTTATCACCAGACACTTGTTAGACAACAGATATCTTACAAGCTGCGTGTTTAGTGATCAGTTTTTCAACCAACAATAATCGCGAGATCGGACTATGAAAAAGAGTCAAAATTCAAATTTGTCCATGGCTTATGTTTCTCTATTAATTTTTAGGTTAGCAGTCCAGTTGCCTTATAACCAAACAATTTTTTTTATAAAAGACAGAAAGAAAATAAATTGGGACAAAAACCCAAAATCTATGGCAACAAAATTTACATTAGCAATATTCAATATTGTTAAATCAAATATTACATAATCTATTATTATATATTTCAGCAGTAGGTGTTGCAATTATATCTCACCCCAAACGGTTAAATAACATCAGTACTGGTGATTGAATCCATAAACGTGGTCTCCTTGCCGTTTTAGGAAGAAAATGGCCAGAAAACCCTAGAGATTGTGGAGAAACCTGCATAGAGGACAAAAATTGAGGGAAATGGAAGGTAGAGAAAAATCGAATGATCCACAAACCCCATAGTTCGCAATTTCTCTAATTGCTCCACCTAAAAAGCCCCAAATCGTATTCGTATGTCGAAGTTTAGGGTAAATCAGAGATCGAAAAAAGAGATTTGGGATGCGTGTGGGAGGAGGGAGAGAAACGGAACAAAAGAAAAACCGAGGAAATCGATTTCGCAGAGAAGGGAAAGGGAAAAAACTGAAGTGATTGAAGAGAAGACAGTGAAGAAGAAACGGATGGTTTATGGCTAAGGAAGAGATTTGACCAACTCAGTAAATAACTCAGTGAAATTGATTAAATTGATTTAGAGTCTATTTCAAATTGGGATCGCTTTTGCTGCCTTTATATATCCGGACAGTGCAATTCGATTTCATAGTGAAGCCCCCAATTCGCATTTTACATCAGGTCATTGCATCATGCTTGATTGGGGCATAATCGTCAAGAATTCTTTTTAACCCAATCCACTAGAATATCTAGCGGATGACGTTGATGCCTTTTTTAATCAAGACCCTTAATAATTGTTATGAAATGTTAGGATACTATTTGTCGATTTTTGATTCATAACAAATAAATGTTATGAATCATTGCTATATATATATATATATACGAAAAAGATCAATGGCTTATCATTTGATCCTACATACCTTGCATACCACCTTTAGCGATGGACCGGACGACGGTTCGATCCGTCGCTATATGTTGTCAGCCACTAAAAGCTAAGACGATTCTGATATATATAATGACGACCGAACCATCGCCTGTTTCATCCCGTCACTAAAAGAGGGTAAGCATAAGATGTAAAATTAAAGGGTGGGCCTTTGAATATATATATATATATATATATATATATATATATATATATATATATATATATATATATATATATATATATATATATATGATCGATCTTAAGCTCACCTTTTATTCAACTCAAAGCTCACCCCTTTTAATGACGGACCCAATGACGCTTTTCTATTATACAACTGTCGCCTATACTTTTAGTGACGGACAACATATATGCGTCGCTAAAAGTATGATTTACGACCAGATTGATCGAACCGGTCACGGGTCCGGTTGCTAAAGGGGTGAGCTTTTGGAAGTGGATAAGGATGAATTTTAAGATCCGACTATATATATATAGGAAAGGACCGGGCGACAGTTCGATCCATCGCTATAGGTTTAATTGGTTTGTCTCTAAAAGTTAAGACGACGGTTCTCTGATATAGCGACGGTTGTCCGTCGTTAAAAGCTAAAACGATGACTGATATAGCGACAGATCAAACTATCGTCCGGTCCGTCGCTAAAGGTATGTAAAATAAATGAGTAAGTCCTTGAAATAGATTGTCTATATATATATATATATGTGTGTGTGTGTGTGTGTGTATAAATTATTTATGACGGCCTCTTTGTGGTTTTACTCTGAGCTTGATTAGGGTTCTTATTTTTGAGATGGAAACCCCATTACCATCTAATTTTAGCATGTTTAATTTTTTGAGATTTGAATTTATGTTTTTTGTTGTTTTAAATTAGAGGGAAAGAAGATAAACGTAACGTGTAGTGGCTTAATTGGGGTGTGTAAGGGTGGTGTCATATTGATAAGTGTGGTGGCCGTGAATCGGTTTTTGATCGCTTAGTTTAATCTGGTAGAAGATATGAATAATTGGTTTTTGTCTTTTTTTTTTTGCTAATGTATTTAAGTTACGTTTCTACCCTTTTAAAAGTATTATTTGAAAGTATTTTGAAAAATGGACTATTTTTACTACATGAGCATTTCATATGCCATATGTTCAAGTCAAATTATCAATTTATGATGTTACAGTTTCAATTGATCAAAGTGGAAAAAATTAAAAATTTAATGTTTTGCTTGAAAAAATTAAAAGAACAATCCTTGAAGTGAAAAAAAATAAATAAAGAGTTCGAGGTAGTAAATTATATTTAAACTATTTAGTTATAATAGTCTATTTTTGGCTGGGCTGAATATAGCTTCAAGATAAAACGTTTTTCTAGGGACAACCTACCCACTTCATCTACCGTTAAAAGATATGAGGCCGGCCCTTTGTTGTTGTTGTGAATCCCTTGCAACCCAATTACAGTAGGGCCTCTTATGAGGAAAAAAAATTAAAATGCAGGCCGAGTCCAAATTTTAAATGATTATAAGCCCAACAAGTAATTACTATTGGGGGAGTACAAAAAGATAAGGTGAGTTGGATAAAGAAGAAGATAAGAAAATCAACTTTACAAATCGGACCGATATCGGAATTTTCTCTCACCGGGCGTCAACAAGATGAATACTAATTAAGTACTCCCACATTCCTGGCATGGCTACTGTGACACGTGTCACTGTATTCTCAACCACCGTCATTTGGCCGCCTTCTTCAACTTCTCGACTGAACCCTTTTCATCAATGCCATATTAATACTAGTAATAGCAGTAGAAGGAATTTCAAAAGGTTCGCCGTTGTAGCCATGGCAGATTTGGCTCGAAGCACTGTTCTTGTCACCGGAGCTGGTGGGAGAACTGGTAATTAATACTCCGAACAGTATTTACCTAATCATTTCTCTCAAGTACCATATAATTTGTAGTGTGCAGTACGTATAAATATATGAAAATGTCAAATTTTGTGACTGTTTTGTACTTTTGTTTATTTTATTAACTGGGAATTGTAGATTAGGTTGTTTCTGAATGTGGGTTTATACGGATTTGAGGATTCTGTGGGTTAAAAACTACAATGGCACTTCACAGCAAAGAATAACCGCAACCCATTACATTAAAATATAATCTTGCACAATTGAGCAACCCGTATAGCTTATGAACACTTTACCAAAGTTCTAAGATTTTGCAATGCAGTACATTATAGATCTTTTTTAGTTTACCTGGTTGTCATACATATATTTATTATGTATACACATTAGTGTTGGGGAAATACTTCCATTGGGCGCAACATACCAGTCATGCATGCCATTTGCCAAGTTATTTCACTTTGTTCGATATACCGTGTTTAGGCTGTTTATATAGTGGTGGAAATCGTCACTATATGATAAGTACTAATGCATTTATGTTGGACTGATGCTAGTTAATATGAAAACATAAGCAAATGATTACTGTGGTTTTGGTCATTTGGATATAAAATAGCACATGTAGCAAAAAAGATCAAATTTTCATTTATTTATTATGTTGTGTTATTGGAATTCCTACCAATCTTTAATTGTTACTAGAAATGAAGAAATGGTTCCAGTTTCTTTTTCAATGAGTGTGATGATGTAAAAATAATTGAAATTCCTTTGTCAATGTGATAATGAGGCAACACTGTTTTGCTTTTGGATACCTTTAATTTTTTATTTTTATGGGAGGGTCCCAACCTGTTAGATACTCGAGTAATCCTCACGGACATGTAAAATCACTACGGTTCCATGCATCAGGTAATTACTAGGGAAAACTTTCAGTAATTACTGATTAAACTTTCACAGTTGGAAGTGAAATCTTAGCCATCTCACTGAACTTTTTCCTACAACTGGGGTTTCTGTTTTTATTTCATCAAGATTAAGGTCTTTTCTATACATAGTTCGTTGCTGCTTTATTCACACAGGCCAAATTGTTTATAAGAAGTTGAAGGAGAAGTCTGACCAGTATATTGGTAGAAGTTTGGTCAGAACAGAGGAGAGCAAAGAGAAAATTGGTGGAGCTGATGATGTTTTTGTTGGGGATATAAGGGACGCTGACAGCATTGTACTTGCAATCCAAGGTATTGATTCTCTTATAATTCTTACGAGTGGTGTGCCAAAAATGAAGCCTGGTTTTGATCCAAGTAAAGGCGGAAGGCCTGAGTTCTATTTTGAAGATGGAGCATATCCTGAACAGGTAACTACTAAACTATATCTAACAATACAAACTTGGGTATTCATTTTTTATTTTTATTTTTTACTTGTCTATTGATGATTATCAATTTTTTAGTCTTCTTTTTTCTTCATATTTTTGATAAATAATTTGTTAGGTTGACTGGATTGGGCAGAAAAATCAAATAGATGCTGGTGAGGACTTTTTACTTTAACTTATTAATCAGATGTATTTTTTTCTGAGTTTTGTGATACAAATGTACAGCTAAAGCTGCTGGGGTGAAACAAATCGTGCTGGTTGGATCAATGGGAGGAACAGATCTCAGCAACCCACTGAACAGCTTGGGGAATGGGAATATATTGGTTTGTATTGCTCTTACTCGTTGTTTCATTTTCTTTATCTCATCCGGTCATCTGAATGAGGATAAGGATTCATGGTTCCATGCATGAAGTTCTTCTATTGTTGTTTTGTGATGAAGAGAGTTGTTTTTCTGATTGTGCGCCTGTACCTCATCTTTCTTATTCCTTACAAGCCATAATACGAGTGCCTCTATGAATACTTTTTGTGTTTTTCTCCAACTTTTTATTTTAGAAGAAGCTGTGCCAAGGTCTTGTTAACACATGACTTTGTTGTCCATACATGGTTGACTATCCTAAATGAAATTATATTCATTTAAAACTTTAGTAGGGTGCTGAAAAGTGAATTGCAGTTGTTTTGAAGCAGAGAATATTGCCTATAGGTCACTTCAAACTTAATGTTGATGTCCTGCATCATTTTTATGACTGGTGTTTGTGGGCCATTTTGATGCCCCTTTTCACTCTCCTTTTTATGTTTTGCTTTCCTCTTGCTAAAAATGCTTAGATTACAAGAATCACTTCAAAGAAGTTCAATTGGTCATGCTACAGGTATGGAAGAGAAAGGCTGAGCAATATTTAGCTGACTCTGGGGTTCCCTACACAATTATAAGGTATGGTCATCATTCTTTCTTGTATTTTCATAATAAGAAGTTATTATTTGAATATGGATGCCTAGATGAAAGTTCAAGATAATTTATGTGATAAGGTGTCATTCTTTTTACTATTTCTTTCTCATTGCAATTTGGGATGAAAAGGGGTGAGGTTCTATAGCACCCAATGTGTGTTTTATATATATAAAAATTTGCCTTTCAAGATTAAAGAGGCTAACTGCCCTATTACAAGCAGTATTTTAAAAATTCTTCTAGGTCTGCTTAGGCGGAATTGGTCCTCAGCCTCGATTAGACCCTAGTCGCTTACATTGACACTTAATTACTTTTATTAGGTCATGACCGTAAAAAATTTCAACTTTTTATTTTAAAAATTATTAATTGCATTGCATCCTTTGAATATATTTTTTTATAATAATTAATCAGGTTATTTAATTTACAACTCTAAAACCTAGACCATTTCCTTAGTTTTCTTAAGTGCCCAATGAACTGTACCAAAATAGTAGATTTAAGATTAAAGTCAAAAGAATTGTCTAACAAATGACTGATTGACTACTAATATGAATTTAAAATGATGACTAATAATGGTATTTTGTAAATGCTTTCAAGCTCTACAATCTTGAAATGAATTTATAATGCCTTATAAGATTGTTTTTTGGGTAATATTTTTATATACTGCGACTTTTCTCAACTGTTGATCCCATTTTTGTTATATATTATTCAACACTACCTAGTTTATTAAGATCTAAGATTAACTTTAACCAATATGCATGATTATAGAACAATACTTTTTGGAGAAATTAAAGTACATTCATTTTGGTTCTATATCTTGTGTTTTACTTTTATCTTTCAAAGCTTGTCCAATAAAATGGAAGTGCAAGATTAACTGTCCATACATTTGTTATTCCTTTAGTTCATGTAGTCTAATTCTGAAAGTATATTTTTCACTCACATCTCTTGCAATGGTTCAGGGCAGGAGGATTGCAAGACAAAGAAGGTGGTGTCCGCGAATTGCTTGTTGGAAAGGATGATGAGCTTCTTAAGACGGAGACAAGAACTATTTCCCGGGCAGATGTTGCAGAAGTCTGCATTCAGGTATTTATTTACAAGTGATGTGCTTGTGGAAATATATATGTTCTTCTGCTTGTCACATAGCATTGCTTTGTCTGATGGCACATTATTTGTTCTTGAACAGGCACTACAGTTCGAGGAGGCCAAATTCAAAGCATTTGATCTGGCCTCGAAGCCTGAGGGAACTGGAACACCAACTAAGGATTTCAAGGCTTTGTTTTCCCAAATTACTACTCGTTTTTGAAGTAAAATGCCCATAATTATAAATTAGGGAGCATGTCACCTGCTAAAGAGTTAGTTATTTATTTATTGATATGTTTTCTACCTTTACACTTTGAATTATCAAGGAATTAGCTGTTTTAAGCAGTGGAACTTTCGTCAAACCTACATGTTGCTATGTACTATTTATTGGTGAAATCAATGCTGTGAAATTGATAACATGGCTATGTAGTTTTTTGTTTTTCTTTATATTGTTCGCCAGACATTTTAACTGAATAGCATTCTAAACTTATGCTGTTATATTATGTCGAAGGATCGCTTTAGCCTCGGACAGTGTTTGGAGTATAACTACTGTGAGAGGTTAGAGGTACTTCAAGAAAACCAACTTTAGGCATTTGAAGTAATGTCATTTCATTTAGTGGATGGAAACTGGTGATGTAATGGATTTGCAGTTCAAATATTATACAATGTTTGCCAATTCACTTGTATGTTGAAAACCTGTCCTGTCTTTAATTCTCTTTGTTAGGTGAGGACTTGCAAAGCCTTATATTTATTTATTTGCAATTGATGCAAAAAGAGTTGGCATATTTTTGTTTCCATTCCAATTGTCATGAGACTCGTGACTAATGCACATTCTGTTCCTTTTCTACTATAGGAGTATCACTTTTTGAGTAACTGCTGACAATTTTTGTATTGCAGATTCAGCAATTGGGGGTTCTCCAGTGTTTTGAGCCCAAAACTGTAAAAACAGATGACTTTCTTCTTTTATGCAATTTCCCAAAACAATAATTAATGGCCTAATACAGGCATATAGCTGTAAATTATATACTTACTACTGTAATTTCCGAAGTATTGCTTGTAATTATGTGCACTTTATATCTATATATTAAATAATAGATAAAAAGATTTTTTTTAAACATTGGGAATATCGCCTTTTCCACTATATAAGGCACCTTTGAGATACCCTAGCTACCACAAGTTTTTCTTTGTTTGTTCTGCAGATGGTTCACTCTTTCTTGGCAGCGCGACTATGGGGTAGGGTTTCAGAAATTTGTAAGATTAGGATATGGCTTGATGTTATCAGTTCAAATCCAAAGTGTAAATGTTGGAAGAACACTGAGGTATACTCCTATTCATCTAATGGTCTCGTAGATTGGCCGTATACAAGTGATCAAATTCTGTTTGTGCATGTTTCTTCGCTTAGTGTTGGTTAAGTCTTGAACATTTGGTCTCAAAACAATATCAAATTTGCAATAATAATCATATAACAAATAATCATCTACTCACTTTTGTCCATCACTCCATCGAATCTTTTGTTAATAATTTCTTTGATTTTGAAAGTTCTATTCTTAGATTTGTTTCTTCTAATTTGTGAATTTATTATTTGTTCAGACAAGGTATTCTTTTGCATCCTCACAAAAATCTTGTGGTAGATCTATTTTAGCCAAGTATTACCAAATTTGTCATTTCTTAAAACCATATCTCTTCATTTTAAAACTTTCCAAAGCAATTGAGATTTAGGCTTGGTAGTGTATTTAGTGTACAATTCTATTCCTTTTAGACTGGCGGATTAGCTAGGGAGATATATGACTCTCTTTGCCTTTCCTACTTCCTGTCCAAAAATTTTCTGTGTTCACATGACCCTTGTGTCATAAATTTTAATGTGGAGGTGGATTTTCTTTGGCATATGAGATATAAACTGTTTTTTCAGACTTTGTTCTGTTAAGTGGTGCACGTGCCGATGCCCCCGGACTTATAGGTGTTATGAAGCTTTTTAGTAATGTAGAGTGTGATTTAAATTGTTTAAGGTTGCTTTTTTTTCATCATTAAACAGATTAGGGACTGATTATGTTACCCATCTTCATTATCTGATTCCTCTCAATGGCTCATTTCCCAATCTGCAATTGATAGACAGAAAGTTTATTAATCAAATGACCTTTTTCTTGTATGTTGAAGGGATAGCGTCTTTCTCTGGAAAGAATAAAAAAACATTTAAGATTTAGTTCTATTGAATGCCATAATAAAAGGATTTAAGTACCAGCAAAATATATTCAATGAAGTGATAGCTAATGATATGGATCTCCCTAATCCTAGTAGTATTAACAGCTGTACTTATCAGTGAAAACTTCCCATTTTTCCCTTGTATTTTTTTTTTTTGTTGCATGCTACTTGTTTTCTGATGTTGTACTAGGTATGTTCAATTCAAGCAGTAATTGCCTTTGTGACACAGATCACCGACCAAATGAGTAGTGACGAAGCTTCCAATCACAAGACCTAAGACGGTTTCTTCTAGTAAGTCAAGAATCTTCTGTCAAGTGGTCTCGACAATTAGACATGGAAGCCAGGTCAGGAAGTTTCTAGGCATAAGGGGTGATCAGACACCTGCATCCGACATTGTGCATTTTGCTCGGAGACGGAGAAGTTGCAGCCCATCTTCCCAACTTTCCCTTTGTTCCTGATGGTGGCAGGATTTGATCTTGATCCTTGTTACAGTATGAAGGCAGGATTCAGTACTAGGCCTCTGATGCAACAGTCTGGTATTTTTATCAGCTAAATTAATTAAGTTATAGCTTTTCTATATAAAATTGAAATGTTCTTAGATTTTTCAAATTTGAAGACGAGATTTCTTCTACTTGTATGACACGATTATCAAGGGACATTGTGTCAAGTTTACTGTAGTTTTCTGGTTTACATGTCCAATTTTTGTAGTGTTTCTGATGCATGTTCATCTTAAAGTCAGCTAGACATGCCAACTTGGTTTACTGTCATCTGGCAGAACTACATGTAACGAAAATAAGGACTTGCATTATTATCCGAAATGTTATACAAGAAACAGAAGAATATGTTGCATTTCCAAATTAATGTAAAAAATACTGGGCTAGCCTAAAAGCACATGTTGCTTACGGCATATTACTGGTCTTTTACCAGTTTTTGGGAATTATAATGCACTAGTTTGGTGTCCCAAACTTTAGACTTGGATTACATCAAAAAAAATATTACATTCTCAGATTAGTTGAGTAGCAATCGCAAGCTTAAATACTGTACTACAATAAATAAACCAAAACGATAAGCAAGCAAAATCCTCTGCATGCAAACCTTTGAATGGTTTGATGATTTCTAATGCTAATAAGAATACAACATTTGGAAAGAAATTGAAATATAAATATAAATGGGGACCAAAAGCAAAACAGGTATCTCATTCTGCAGCCAAGTCATCAGCATATTGCCAGGGGTTGAACTCTGTTGATCTGACATCAACCTCTTCGATACTGTCTGAACTATCAACAGCAGCCCGATGTTCGGTATATTTGCCATTGTAGCTATACACTTCTATGTCACCCCAAGGTGTAGGAGAAACTTCACTTGATTGCTCAAACCATCTAGGACTAAATTGATGACCCTTGGCCTCTCTGGCTCGCTTTTCAGCTCTCTGCCTCTCTTCCAGACTGCAAATGCAAACACTGAAAGTGTCATTCGCTCCCTTACACTTTGTCACCGAACCACTATTTCAGCTAATATTCATTCAAGGATTGAGTTTTTCTGAAATGGTCCATATTTGTTGATTAAACAGAGATCTGATGGCTACGAAGCCTTGTTTTCCATGTCCTACATTGTGTGAGGTCTTAATTATTGAAGGAAATAATTTCCATATGACGCAGAGACTTGACGTAATTATTAATTGATGGAAGCGAAGCTGAGACAGCTTTCATGATTTAAAATGAATAAAAAGGCACAATAGGGAAAAAAATAGTATACTTGGCTTAAATAACCAATTAGCACCTCCAAGGGGCACACATACTAATTGAACACTGTATCCGACGAGCTTCAAATTCCAAGGTTTACCACAAAGTGTAACTGTAACTAGTAGATGATGTTGGTGTGTGTGATGAATCCCCCACCCACCCACCCCCTCCCAAAAAAAAAAAAAAAACCCCATGACAAAAAAAAAATCAGGGTGCCTCCAATATACCCAAAAAAACCAAAAAAAATAATTAAATATGAACCCCAACAAAAATATAAGGAAAAATATACCTCTGGTGATTTCTTTTTCTAAGCCATTTCCACAACGCGCACACACGCACACATATACTCATGTATACACACACACACACACACACACATATATATATATATATATATATATATAGAGAGAGAGAGAGAGAGAGAGACCTGCTCTTTTCTGATCCAGCTTTGGATAAGTAACCATTCTCAAGTGCGTATCTATCCGGACGTAAGCGGGAGTCTGAGGCCAATAACTTCTTCGGTGCAGTGTCAAAGCTGTTTAATTTATGAGCAAAATATGTATACTGATATTTGTCATTCTGTGGCACATCAGCACGTTTCCATACCTGCATAGCAGAACCAACAAAATAATTTCCATTAATAAATTCATACTGAAGTTTCTCTAATGAGATCAGTAATCAGCATTTTGAAACAAAAATACGAGGAAAAAAGGATATACTCAATTAATTTTACGAATCTCTTTTAGTGGAATAACATGCACAACATCACAATCATATGAAGCTTGACAATGTGATGTATATACATTGAGGAAAGTCCCAAGACATAATAACAGATTACAAACAAAATTGTCAAATTATAGATATCAAGTAAATGGTATGTACTTAGCAAAGACTTTTGCATGCTCATCTACTTTACTTGGTATTGAACTGAAAACTAACATGATTCTACGAACTTTTAACTTGATAGCTCCCAGACCATGCTTGAGGCAGCCTCACTGTTTTAAAGACTACCCTAGCAGACCAACAAAGTGGTGGTGTCCCTCACTGTTCTAAAAAACACCATAGCAGACCTTTATAACCGTGGCAAAGGAATTATGGAAAACACCAAAAATCAGTCCCTGATTCCCAGAACTAGGCTCCTCTACATCCAAATCTTTATCATTTTAAACTATCTAAACACCATAAAAGAATATAATCATATTGCCACTCAATTTAGGCCTAACACATTACCTACACAATTTACTATTTTTAGTTGCAGGAAGAAAAAAATTAACATTACTGGCACAAAAGACAGGTGCCACTATCAAGAACATTTACTGGAGCTAACCTCTTTCAGTTCGGTGCCTGGAAGGGGCTCCCCTTCCAAGTCACAAAGTTGATAGCTCATTGACTCGCTCCATTTTCCGGTCATCAATATTTTTGGTTCTTCAGCAGCATTATATACGTATCCATCTACTTCATAACGACCAGCGCTGCAAACAGGCACAGGTGCATAGGTTGGCATGAGAATAAGAAAATCAATGAACTCCATTTAAAAATACAGTAGAAAATAAAACAAAGAGATTCCTTAAAAGCTCCCAGGCCCCACATTTAAAATTAATAATCAGGCTGTCATAACGCATTACTTTTTGAAAATTGTATCCATACCACAGAAAAAAAGAACTTCATGAAGTCCAATTAACATTTTGTCACTAAGAGCACAAGGTGATATCAGCTCCAACTTATAAAGGAAGGACAAGATAAAAGACAGGTTTGTAACAGTAGCATAGCCAACAGAGATGGTTGTGAAAAAAGCACTTCCCACCCTCATGCAACTGTCAGCCCTTTCTCTTGATTATTTAAATAGGCAATATATACTTGAAGATGGTGACAGGACAATTATCGACAAAAGTATTATTTTCATACACAAAATGTCAATATAGAAAAAAGTAAGAGTCTATTTTAGCAGCCGTTAAACTGGGTACAGTTAGGCATGTTCAAACACATAAAAAGACAGTGATATTACACAGAAAATGATATCCAACATAAGCATCAAATGACAATTAAATATACACATTGTAGTTCATTTTAGTGGTTATAGACTCGTACCCAAACCAACCGCAAGGTTGAAAGTAAAGCACAACTTTGTCCCCCGTTGTCAAGTTAGTCAAAATCATCTCCCCCGGTGAATCCACCCATGTACGACCAAATATTAGATTGTTAACTTTTGAGGGAGGGGGCACCAACTCTAGCTCTACACCAGCCCTCTTAAGGGTCAGCCTCGTTCTGGAAAAAAAACAAAGTATGATCGAGTAGCAAATACATAGTTCACACATAGAATGAGTACAGATTCATAAAAATGTTAAGCATAAAAAGTGTTTGAGCAGATACGTTTACCGTGTTATATATGTGCATCAATGAAAATATATATAGGCATTTTTTTTAAATGTATCACCATCGCTTAGATGGAAAGGAAAGGTGTCTTTCCTCCACACCAGATTCATTTTCAAGCAAGTTCAGTTTCTATCAAAATCTAGGGTCCTACTAAACTTTCTTTCAAACCTCACTAAGCAACTAATGTAAAAGTTTGAGCCAATGTAGAAGTTTTACATTCCAACAGGATAGATATCAAGCGAGTTCCCCAAAAATTTGGTCTTGACCTTCGATGTTATATCATAAATGAAATGCTCACTTTCAGCATGTGCAGCACCCATTGGAGGGTGATGACTGACCTGAGATCAAAACCAATTGTCAACTATTGCACAAATCAATGCAATCTCGCCATCACAAAATGAAAGATAAAATAAACAAGATAAGAGAGTACAATACAATGTTTGTAGTTGGAATATGTTAACCCTCCATTGGAGCTTAACACATTAACAGAAATTAACCAGAATTTGATAGGAATGAAGAATAATTCAGATGAGAAAGAATGGGGCTGAGAAATCAGATGAATAAGAGAGAGAGAGAGATAAGAGCCTCAAACGAGTACTCAAAGTTCAATTTATTTCATATGCATGACCCTTACAAGCTAGCTATCAGGTATATATGCCAATGTGCTCCGAAAAGAAAATGCACCCTACTACTAACAGCCATCAGGCCCATCACATGGTTTGCACTGCTTCTAGAAAGTGATAAGTAATTTGGACTTTCCTAATCATCCCTATATTGACTGAATACCACTTACAAAGTTTCTTTATAGGTTGCCTTAAAAAAAATTACTCAAAAATTTGCTGCTCCTTTGGGCACCACTTGGTAAGAGTGGAAACATTAAACTGCCTATACAGTCTTGTGAGAAGAGTGGACCTTTTTTTCATAGAGTAAAATAAAGTAAGGACAAGTAAAAAACAACTATCAAGCTTTTGCTTCTTAATAAAACCTACACCCATTAGAATGAGAAAGTTTTTCCTATAAAGGGAAACAACCAGCACCCCTCCTTGTTTTTGGTTCGAAAGTCGATAAATATGACATGAAAAAGGGGTGTACTCATTATCATACCCATGTACAGGGGAAAATGGTGTTATTTAAAGGTAAAAAAACTCAGATAAGTAACCCTATCCCACTTTCCATCCTTACTTCTAAAAGGGACCAAAAATGGTAGCCAAAAAGGGAAGATGCATACCATCAACCAGATAGACCATCAGAGTCGATACCATGACAACAAACATAGCAGCCAAAAAGAAGATAAAAAACAAAATAATATCTGGAAAATGTGATCCTTCAAAACCTCACCTGTTCTGCAATAAATGTAATGCCGCCATGATTGGTCATTTCATAAGTTTCACCAAGAATTGGGTTAAATGGCTTCCAGGTTCGCTGCATGGCATAATATACGGATATAAACCAGCAGGCTGCAATACAGAATAAATTTTAGATCCACCACTATAAAATCAACAAGAACTAGAGAGTAGAGACAAAATATATAGAGAGAGAAGGAAAAAGTAATACAAAAGAACCCTTACAAGCATATACTAATTGCATGTGTGGATCCTCACATTCATCTGCCAGATCTAACAGGTAGGAGTACTCCATCAACTGTAGTAGAAATTCAAAATACTAGTATAAATTTACAGGCAGGTAGCAGAGAAAAATATGAGGTGCAGCTGACACACACACCTCGGCCATTTTCTGAAGCATCGACATAGGCTCAAAAATGAGAACTGGGAGGGTCACCATTGATGTGACATCAGAACCTATATACTTGTGCATCATCTTCCAGTAACTATCGCGATCCTGCAGGAACAAAAGGGTGCAAAAAGATACAGTATAAACATCAAAGTTGAGATTGTGCTCATATTAATTAACAGTTCGATGTATACTATGTAGTGTCTTTACTCCGCCGCATGCAACATGCAACATCTCATATTTAGACTTAGGACATAGCGGAGAGGGGAACAGAGTTGCTTCATTCTTGTTACAGATGTAGATTTAGATATATTATGTGTGCTTGTGTTTGGAGATTGAGACAGAGACAGGGGGAAGAGGGACAAAACAGAGAACTAGCACAAATAAGGAGTAGTATTAGCTACACCACACGGAAACACATTGCAACCACATATAAATCAACTTGAGCCGAAAGAAATTCGAAAAATATTTCCATCTCTTGTCAAACTTCAGGATCAAAACCCAATCAAACCCAAATATGTAGGACAGCCTTATGTGCATTAGCCAATTAAATTGCATTGGAACAAGAAATATCCCAAAAAAAATAGCTATTCTCCATAAGACATGGAAAGATACCAAAATAAAGTATAACATGAAAGAAAGGGAGAGAAAAGAGAGATGGTTACCTCTTGCTTCCATCTTCCTCTTTGTGCTTCTACTTCAGCATCTTCAGTGCCTCCTTCAGGATTTATAACTTCCAATCCTTCATAACCAAGCAGACTACAAAAATATAGGTAAAACCATATTCTTCAGCACATAATGAAAATATCAGATAAAACAGATAGCAATTTAGGTAAAATCAAGCATTAAAGTGATGACATTAACTACTAAATTAGCAAGTAATTATTATATAAGATAATAAATATTAAAAGTGCACATCTTTTTTATGGAACTTATGTTTAGTACATGATGACCACCCATGCATTCTAAAGAAAGAACAAGAGATGACAGAATTTGTGAATTTAAAAGACATGAATACAAGGATATGTACACACACATATATATATATAAACATTTTCAAAGTAACTTGGCTTGAGAAAATCTCACAGGCTCTACTCTTCCATAAGTGAATCCCAAATCTTGCCAAAGCAATGGAGATCACATGCATGAGCAAATGTGTTGCCTTAAAATTCTAACTCTGAAAAATTAGTTGCCATGCAATAAGTCTAATTAATTGGGGTCATATTGCAATACAGTGAGTCGGTCATCTCCTCCCATCATTATTCCTTAATTGCTTACATTTTTGCTACTTAAAATGCTCACTTGCCTTTTCTCCTCAAAAGCTCTACAAAATTAAGTGAAACTTGGCGTATACTGGCAAAACTGGTGATACGATCCTGATCATGGACGCATCAAACATCAAACGATAATAACTCAATTCAAGTCATAGGGGTTCATCAAGTCATTTTAAGTAATTGGGGTGAAGTTTATTCAAAGATGCTTAAAATGGAGATCAATTCAAGCCCAACTCTAATCAATTTCAGAGAACCGCGAGGGAAGGATAAATTATAAGATTATATTCTTATTTGAATATTTATAAATAAAATAAATCAATCAATCAATTTTTTTATCAAGTGCTTGCTAACCCCAAATTCAGCGTCAATAAGTTCCGCAAAATTCATCATCAATTCCGAACAAGCAAAGTCATAAAATTCTGCAAGCCTAACTAGCTTTCCCAAATATTTAAAGGCATACAAGAAGTAAGCCAGTCCAAAATCACCAAATCATCAGAGTGTTCATCAGAAGTTTACAAGGTGCTCTCGTAACTTTGTTGGTAATCTGAGACTCGTACTTTCAATTTAAATTTGTTCTTAGATAAGTTCTTGTTGAATTGAAATAGTAAATTGTGATTCTTGTTTAGTGAACTCAAAAAGAACTTATAAGAGGAAATTCTTGAGAGAGAAAAAGCAAGAGTGGTGAGATCATTAGAGGGCAATACGCAAGCAATAGATTATTGAGCGAAACACGTAAGCTCGAAGAATAAAAGTATTTTTAACGATCCACCGACGTTTGATCCAAAATTTACAATGGTGGCCACGATGAAGGAGTTTTCCAGGAAGTTGGACATAGTAGTGGAACAGGGTTCATGAACGTATTGATAAGATGAGTGTTACACGAGGAGAACAGTCTCAAAACCCTCCTGGTGTGCGTAGAAAGGGAGCTCGGACGGACAAAGAGGCTTACTATGAAGCAAACATATTTGGCTACGAGGAGTCATTGAAAAGGAAACCAAAAGTTCGTATTGATTATTTCGTGGATGAACGAAAAACAACATGGGAGGAGTATGAGAGGCATAGTAATAGGTTTTATCATAATCGTAGGGAGCAGCCTCAAAAGCCTACGGAGCGTAGGAGGGAGCGAGTACAGCCTAGGGAGGCAAAAGAGGACATCGTGGAGGCGGTTCGTAATGGATTGGAGGCATGTTGGATGAAGCCACAAAACAATCTTAACATAGAGAGCAAGTTCAGCCGAGGGAGGTAAAAGTTAAAGAAGATCATGCTACTCGTGAAGAGTCATTGGTGACGAGAAAAGCTACAAATGTGCAAGTTAAAGAGGAAGATACAATGCAACAAAAGGACATCTTTTATGCTAAGTTTCTTGTCCAAAATAAGATATGTATTGTAAAAATTGATTGTGATATTGGTATTAACATTACTAGCACTACAATGGTCGAGAAAGCGGGTCAGTCAACAATTGCGAATCCCCAGTCTTGCACGTTGCAAGGAGTTAATGGTATTTGAGAGGTAGAGATGACTAACTAGGTGATAGTTTCATTTAAAATTAGAAGATATGAAGATGAGGTGTTATGTGATGTAGTTCCGATAAACGCTTGTCATTTGTTACTTGGGAGACTATGGCGACGCGACAGACGTGTTAAGCATGATAGCTCTACAAATCGGTATTCATTGTTGTCTTGTTTTTCAAAAGCAAGACAGTGCTCGAGAGGATGAGCGTGTAAAACAAAACGCAAATGAAAATCAAAATGAAAAGAATAGAGAGACTGAGAAAAGTGAGACTGGAAATAAAAGATGGAATGAAACAGTTGAGAGAAAAATTGAGCAAAAAAGAGAGAAATAAGTGACTGTGCAAAAGAGAGTGAATGTGAAATAGTATTAAATACTAACCAGATTAACTCTGTTTTGTCTAGCTCTATTTTGTATCTTATACTGGTGATTGATTGTGTGTCTAGTGCTATCATTCCGTACCCATCAGCCTATAACATTCCCGAGGAGACGACTGAGTCACAAAGGCAAGTTGGAGAGTTGATGGAGAGAGGTATCGTGAAAGTAAGCAAGAGTTTGTGCCCGTTCATGATTATGAGATCATAGTACCTAAAAAGGATAGGACGTCAAACATGTGCGTTGATTTTCAATTGGTAAACAAGTATCGATATTCTTTTCTTTGCTTAGATAATATGCTAGATGAATTGCATAGTAATTGTGTTTTGTCTAAATTTGATTTGATTAGTAGTCATCATCAAATTAGCATGAGAGAATGTGATGGATGGAAAGTCGCATTAACTTGTGATTTGTATAAGTGGTTAGTTAATTCAGTTAGATTAACTAATGCATCTAATGTTTTTATGAACAAGTTTTGCATGCTTCCATTGATAAATTTGTTTTTAACTATTTTGAAGGTAGAATCATCTTTATCATAAACTAGTATGGAGGATATTTGATATATGTTGAATTAGTTTATGATCATACTGTTTATTCTCGTTTTCAATGTTCTTATTTTCATAATATTCATCTAGTTTTTCTTGTTAGTATTTTTGTATTCATATTGTTCAATCTATACATAAGTTGTCGTTATTTAACATTGGTTGTGATCATGTCTTTCCATTAGAGTTATCATCATTATATGATTTTCAGTATGCTAACGTAAATGGAAAGGAGATGATTAAAATTGATATGCAGATACAGGAAAGGATTAGATTCAACGTTGAGAGTGACGTGGAGTAGTATGCAAACCAATCGGAACGATGCATAGAACATCTATCTAAAGGGAAGTGTTTTGATTTTTAATCTAGTAGACTGCATATAAATTTGAGTTTCTTGAGTTCTTAGTGATTATACAAAAGATACAGGTTGATTGGTGTTGTTTTGTTTTTGACCCAGGTGAATTGAAGTGGGTGTATTTGCGAATTGACGAAATCATCAGATTGACTTTTAATCCAAGAATTCGTAAATGGGTGAATATACAACATGAAGAGTTCTACATCCTGAATTTTGATCCAGGAGGAGTTGAAACTTTTCAAATTCTTGCTTGTGTTGCTGATATTGCTTATACATTTAATTTGTCAGGTGAGACTTGTGGTTATGTTTTGTTTGGTGTTATAGACTTAATTTGTTTTGCTATAGGGCCAGATTTGTGGACAAATTATTTTCAAGAGTGATACAATCCTAAAAAGGATACTAACTCAATTCAAGTCTCAAGGGTTCATCAAGTGATTTTAAGTAATTGGGGTGAAGTTTATTCAAGGATGCTTAAAAAGGAGCTCAATTCAAGCCCAACTCTAGTCAATTTCAGCGAACCGCGAGGGGGGGATAAATTGTATGATTTTGGTCTTCTAAACTAAACATATTCAGCAATCCCAAATCAAGGCAAGCCAATTCATCAAACTCGTGTTCATTTATATTGCCTAATTCTTAGCAAATTTGTGTTCCAATTCATGGAGGGTTTAGCATTCACGCAACAATGTGAATTTCCAAACACAGTTAAGGAGATTACAAACTATCACGCGGTAACATAAGTTTGTAAAGCACATAATAGAGGAAAAAGATTCAAACTACACGGCAAGGCAATTAGGAAGATCAGCAGCAGCGCACGCAAGCAGGCCAGCGCACCCCAACACGAGTGCGCCAGCGCCCCAGCACGCCCTAGCGCGCGCCCAGCGCCGCAGCATCGAGCTACTACATAAGCAGCGCCGTAGCGCTCCAATCGCCCGACCCCGATTCTAGAATGTTCCAAATTGATTTTTGCTATGTAATTTAGAAAGTTTTGCAATTCTACTGTAATTAAGAAGCTTATTAATTTGCTCTTATATAATTTATTCCTTATAGAATTAAGGCTACTTAGAGTAGTATAAATAAGGATCAAAGTTGATGTAATTCATACATTCAGATTCATTATTAATAAAATTACTTGTGAGATTGTTTTCTCTTTTGGTTCTTTGAGAACTCTTAAACTGTTCATAGTTTGTTCATAATTTGTTGTGAAGGTTCAATTTGACTTATTATACAACGATCTATAATTGTGTGTGCCTCAATATAGGTCAAGGTTCCATTAACACAAATTTCATTACACCATCGATTGTACCAAGGTTCTCACTAGGATATAAGCGAAGGGTTGCGGTGTTATTGGTGTTCCACCAATACAACTCTGCTAGAAACAATCAGGACAATGATCTCATGCAAGTGTGCCATGGAGTTTATCAACTATTATTTCAAAAGTGGTGAAACCCACAACGACTAATATTTCCCTGTTCATGTTAGTAGTCCAAACTTAAACAAAATGCTAAAGATAACATGCAAAAGCAAAAACCTTTAGAATAACTAAAAGGGAAACATAATTGAAACAAAAGAACAAACTTGTGTAATACCAAAATATAAATATATACAACTTTATAATTTCAAAACCACAATACAACAGCACCAACCAAATAATGGATTGAACCAATAGCGAAAGTATAAAGTGAGGAAATTTGAGTTTCTGGGACTATACCCGTTAACTGATTTGTGCATAGCGCTGCCGAAATTGGACAAGCTAGAAGCGATAGAGGCAAAGAAACCTCCGTCACCGCTTGGCTTCTGATCGGAATTGTTAGATGAAGCCATATCTCAAACCTTAATCTTAAAAAAAACACAAAATTGACACTTATAGCACTGCCGATCTATTCGAATCAGATCTCGAATTCAAATGTAACACTAACGGATCGAATCAGAAGGATGGAGAAAAGTGATAAAGAGAATATATGTACGTTGATTTACGATTATAATATTGCGGAAAAACAGCTAGGACGTGGGGTGATTTTCGTTGGCGGGTTCTTTCTTTTGTTTGAAGTCAAAAAAGATGATCAGATTTTCTCCGTCAAAATTACTGCTGGTAAAAGTGGTGGTTTGATTTTTGGAGTGACAAAATAATATAATTGGCTATCAAAGGCGGCTGAGGGTGGTCGTATGCGTGCCGGCCCTTGTGCATTATCGGAAAAAAAAATAGATTATTTGATAATATTATGGTAGCAAAAATAAAAAATAACATTTTTTTTAATTTGACAAGGTTGATCTATTATAATTGTGACGCCCCCAAAATAGGTATACATCACCCATTTTAAATCGTCAATAACATGGTACAGAAATAACTACAACTTTATTAATATAACATGAAAACTATGAGTTTAAATACAAATATTGTCGTCTAGACAATATTCACACCCAAATAAATCCTCATTATAATTATTGGTACATTATTTTATAAAAATGGTGAAGACTACTAAAACAACTTTTTAGATTCATCATTCCACACCCCGACTAGAACTTGCTACATTCTCGCCTCGTGAAAAGAAAAATGGAACAAAAAGGAAAAGGGTGAGCTCAACTAGCCCAGTAAAGAATATTATGACTAAGATAATATAGAATAAATTATCGTTAGTCTTCAACACGGAAAAATCTGATAAAATACAATAGACAACAAGTTTCAAATCAATATTCGCAGCGAAAATAATAATTCATAGAAGAGTTACGTAGAGAATAAAATCTACTTTTATCTATGAATTTAAAAGTTCATCATCAATATTTTATCCCTGTAACATCAATCAATATTCATCTTGAATCAAATATTTATCTTTGCACTACAGGCCAAAGATATTCATCAGTTGGTCATGTTCATCTCAACACATGTACATTTTTGCACTACAGGCCAAAGATATTCTTCAAAAATTCATTCATCTTTGCACTACAGGCCAAAGATATTCAGTAATACCATCATTTAGGATCGAGGATGATGAAAATATTTTAAAGAAAACGAATCCAAAGAAAACAAAAGAGCAAATATTAAGGATTCGTGCTTTAAATGAATCCAAGTTCAAAAATACTTCATTAATAATCATAGTGAAGTAAAATTCAAGAATGATCAAAACATGGATATAATCAAAGCTAGTATCCATAATAAATATTTTGGACAAAAAATAAAATTTAATTTTCCTTGAATAAGTATCGATTCGTGAATAAGATCAGATCGTGAATAGTCCAGATATCGTGAATAATAACCCCGGCTAAAAAACACAAGAATTTCACAAAAAAAATCTCTTACCAATAATCCCAGATAATGATATTAGAAGAAATAATATCATTTTAAAAAAATAATATCCCTTATCTTGAAAAGACAGCATTTCTAAATTTTAATACGGGATATATAGTCTTTGAAGGAACTTGCACCGTATAGCAACACTCAAAGTATCAAAATACTCACAAGAATATACTTGATAATATAGAGAGAGAAAGGGAGAGAAAACTTCAGTTTCTGGTATGATTTTCAATTCTAACCTAAGCACCCTATTTATAAGAAAATGTTTAGAACACCAAAGCAAAAAATTTAATAAAATATTATTATTAATAACAAAATTCATACACATCCTTTGAAATCAGATTTCCCTCATGCCCGCCTTCTAGAAAAAGTAAGAAAAACATTTTTCATAAAATAAATAATTAAAACTTCCAAAAATTAATTATTTCAGAACTTCAATAATTCATAATAAATAGCTCTTTTATCAGAAAAATTCGAACATTATGTCCTTTTCATAGGAAATTCCATTCTCTACAACTTTGTAAGTTTAAGTTTTTCTGAATTCCAAACAAAAATGGACTGAAATCCATAAACGGACGATTTTATAGGCTATAATCAAATTTCAGTCAAGAAATTGTGTCCACAAACATGAAAAACATGTTTTAAATATTTATTGCAACAAAAATACTCTTTCTCCTCATTTATTCTCATATCCCACATTCATTGTAAAAATATCACCGTTAATATATTATTAAAATATAATAATATATTTAAATAAATTATTTTAATCAAAAAGATAAAATATCAATTTTCAACAATTGTCATATTAAAAATTTTCTCCATCTATATCCACATAAAATGAATATTTTTCTTATCATATAAATCAATAATTAATTATTCACAAATAATATTACAGAATCACAATACTGGCAACCAGGCCGTTCCCAGAAAAGAGGGGGCTTTCCAATAAAGATTTCTCCTTACTGGCGCACAATTAAGTGACCAAACCTCTTCTTAGCCAGAACTTTCTAGACATTGTCAATAATGTTATCTAATAATATTATTCAAATAATATGAATTATTGATTTGATAATGAAAATACTGTGTAGTGACAATTATTGAAACAACAATAATATAAAATATCAATGTAGCAATTATTGAATCAATAAAATAAAATATTAAATAGTAACTACTGTAACAATTATTGAGTAATGTCTTCCTACGTAAGAATCAATAATTGATGCAATACTGCGTGCTACTTGTGTTTTAACCAAAGAGTATTCCAACAAAGATAATCTGTGAATAACTACGCCAAGTTATTTATAAATAATTTATACTTGTCATTTTCTTCATCCAATCGCTTTTTCGTTATGGGGCCCACATACAAAGGTCGCTACCGTCGCATTTAATATTCCCGACGGAAGAATATTCAACGACTAAACGAATATTCTTCGATAAAAATGAATATTTTATAACCACTTGCATATTTGAAATATTTATGATTTTACCCATAACTAACCACATTAATCAAATCAACCCTTACTATTTCAAAATAATAAATAGAGGAAATTTAATTTTATTTATAATAAGTTGGGGTCTTACAACCTCGCCTCCTTATGAAATTTTGTCCTCAAAATTGACGACGACTGTGTTTCAAAAGGTGAGGATACCTCGCTTTCATTTCCGCTTTCAACTCCCAAAATCATTTCACCAATAAAGATGGTTTCTCCACAAAACTTTAACTTGTGGTATGACCTTTGTATGTAAGACATGCTCCTTCCTATCCAAGATCTTAACATGTACCTCCTCGTATGTTAAGTCTTCGGCTATCTCATCCGGTTCTAACTCAATAACGTAGTTCGGGTCTTTCACATATTTACGAAGCACAGATATATGAAAAATATTATGAACACGAGACATACTTGGAGGTAATGCAAGTCTGTATGCTACATTTCCTACTCGGTCAAGAATCTAAAATGGACCAATAAATCGTGGATTGAGCTTTCCTCTCTTCCCGAATCTTGTAACTCCCTTCCATGGGGCAACACGCAACAATACATGATCCCCAATACTAAATTCCACGTCCTTTCGATGAAGATCCACATAACTCTTTTGTCGATCTTGTGCCATTTTTGTATACGTTGTCGAATCATTTGGATCTTTTCTCAGTAGTAATACGTACATCAACTCGGTCCCAACAATGTTGTTTCACCCACCTCATCCCAACATACCGAGAGTGACACTTTCTTCCATACAATGCTTCAATGGAGCCACCCCTATACTTGCCTGATAACTGTTGTTTTAGGAGAATTCCACCAATGGTAAATACTTATCCCAACTCCCTTTGAAGTCTAGGACACAGTAGTCTTAATAGATCTTCAAGAGTTTGAATAGTCCTCTCTCGATTGTCCGTCTCGCTTGAGGATGGTATCTTTGAATCAAATCAATAACTGCGCTCCATAGCTTTTTGCAAGCTAACCCAAAATCGTGAAGTGAATCTTGGGTCACGATCCAAACTATGGATACTTGGCATGCCATGCAATCTCACAATCTCATTTACATACATATGAGCAAGACATTCAAGGGAATAAGTCTCCCGTATCGACAAGAAATGAGCAGACTTGGTTAATCTATCAACAATAACCCAAATAGCATTTATACATTGAGATACCGTGGGAAGACCTGTAACGAAATCCATGGTAATGTGTTCCCACTTCCATTTCAAAATCTCAAGTGGTTGCAATGGACCCTTAGGTACTTGATGCTCCGCCTTTACACGTTGACAAGTTAAACACCTCGAGATAAACTTCGTGATCTCTCTCTTCATATTGTTCCACCAAAATGTATGTCGAAGATCACGATACATTTTGGTACTTCCAGGATGGATTGCAAACCGGTATTATGTGCCTCCGCCATGATCTTGTATCTCAAATCGTAGTCGTTAGAACATAAAGTCCGAGTGGACTCAAGTATTCCTTCTTCATCGATTCTCGCCCTAAATAGCACCTTCTTGTACTTTCTTCTTCATACGCATCACCCGGTTCATGGCTTCGAGCAACTTTAAATTCATCGATTAAAGTTGGTTCTATGCGATACTTGACATCATCGCACTCGCTCCTCGCATATGATCTTCTACTCAACGCGCGCCTACCACGTTTGCTTTTCCAGATGGTATTGAATGGTGTGGTCATAATCTTTTAAATGACCGATGAGCCAACGTCGTTGTCGCATGTTGAGTTCCTTTTGGGTGAAGAAATATTTGAGGCTTTTATGGTCTGAATATATCTCCACTTTCTCTCCATATATAAAAGTGCCTCCGGATCTTTAAGCGAAAACGATCGGGCCGCTAACTCTAGATCATGAGTAGGATAATTCCTCTCATATTCTTTAAGTTGTCGCGAGGCATAGGCTATGACTTTCTCACGTTGCATGAGAACACATCCTAACCCTTTACCCGAAGCATCGCTATAGATAACAAATCCATCCGAACCAGATGGTATTGTTAGAACAGGTGCCGAAATTAGTCTCCTCTTGAGCTCTTGGAAACTCTTCTCGCATTCCTCGCCCATACTTAATTTTTGTATCTTTCCGAGTCACCGAGTTAATCTGAGTAGCGATTCGAGAAAATCTTTCCACAAATCTCCGATAATAACCAAATAAGCCCAAAAAGCTACGTGACTTCTGGCCACCGACTTCGGTTGCTCCCAACTTTGTATTGCCTCAATCTTCTCCCGTCAATAGATACTCCATGTTTTGACACCATCGCGCCCAAGGAATGCTACTTCCTCAAGCCGAATTCGCATTTCTTTAACTTGGCATATAGCTTGTTTTCACGGGCCTTTGAGTACCAAATTTTAAATGGTGCTCATGATCTTCACGACTTTTGGAATATATGAGAATGTTATTAATAAAGACAACAACGAACCGATCCAAATAGTCCTTGAATACTCCTGGCCCATCATATCCATGAAAGCCATAGAGAGCATTAGTCAATCCAAAAGACATGACTAAAAATTCATAATGCCCATATCGAGTTCTCAAGGCGCTTTGAATATCCTCGCCTAATCTTCACCGATGATATCCAGCGAAGATCGATCTTTGAAAAGAATTGTGCTCCTTGCAATCGTCAAACAGTCATCAATACGAGGTAGAGGATACCTATTCTTGATAGTGACATGGTTCAATTCTCGATAGTCAATACAAAGTCGCATACTCCCGCTTTCTTCTTCTTTACAAATAAAATAGAGCACCCCAAGGAGATGTACTTTGGGACGAATGAAATCGATGTCCAACAACTCAGAAGTTGGACCTTTAACTCCTCAAGTTCAATAGAGCCATTCGATATTGGGTTTTAGAAATGGACTTTGTACCAGGTTCAAGATCAATAAAGAATTCAACTTCACGCTTGGGGGTAGACCGAAGTTCTTCAGAAACACGCCAGAAATTTACTAACAACAGAATATTATTCAAATCGACGTGTCTTTATTCAAATTCATAACATGGGCTAAGAAAGCTTGACATCCGCTTTTTCAATAAACGAATAGCTTTATGACTAGATATGATAAAGATTGATTTTAATGGTTTAGTTGCTTGAATTCAGATAACAGTTGGTTAGAATATGAAAACTAACAACCTTACGAAGACAATCAATTTTGGCATGATGAGTAGTTAACCAATCAATCCCTAAAATCACATCAAAAGCAAGTATCTTTAAAGAGATAAGGTCAACAGGTAATGTGATGGTGCCAACTTGGATCAAACAAGATTTATAAACAGTGGATGTGATGAAAGTTTCTCCTAACGGAGTCTCCACAGATAAATCAAAGTCTAATTTCTCCGGAGTTAAATTTAAACGTTGAGTACAAGCAGGAGAGATAAATTAATGGGTAGCATCGGTATCAAGTAAGGTATAAACTTCGCAAGAATTTACGATTAGCTTACCCGTGATCACCTCGTTTGGGTTCCTCGCATTTTGACCAGTCACGACAAACGCTCTTCCATGAACCGTTGACTTTGACTTTTCTGGGATAGCCTTTTGAGTCACCATCCCCGCTGGACTTGGTTTCGCTACCGTACAATCTCGAGCGATATGTCATTCCTTTCCACAATTATACCATACCTTGAACTGTTGTGGGCAGTTTGGGCTGATATGTCCCTCTTTTTCACATTCATAACATACGACCGGTGGTCGTTCTCCTCCCTTAGAACCAGTTGATGCTGGTGTTGACGTCTTCACATGGTCATTGTTGAATCTCCTCTTTTTAAAATCTCCTCCCGACTCGCTTCTTCTATTCTCATGGTCATGATTACCACCAGAGTGGTTACCGCCTTTGTCCGTATTCTTCTTTCTCCGCTGGTTATCGTTGTTCTGATGACTGCTGTCACCATATGATCCTGGTTATGGTTCCTTGGTTGAACGTACTCGTTATCTCGCCTAACAATTGAGCCCTCGCTGACAACATCCGGAATAGAGAGAAAATTTATGAAATGAGATATCGACGTATCGCGGTTTCAAACCTCTCGAACATCCGCTACATACGCTCCTCATTCTCCACCAAATGAGATGCAAACCTGGATAACTCTGCAAACTTTGCCTCGTACTAAGACACCGTCATATTATTTTGTTCCAGTCTAATGAACTCAATTTCCTTCATATGACGAATACTTTCAGAAAAGTACTTGTCATTGAACAGTTTCTGAAACGCCTCCCAAGACATGCCGAAAGTGGTACGGATGGGTACGCTTCACGATTCTCACTAAGTAATCGCCTTTCATTACGGAACATAAAGGTGGCGAATGGAACCTTCTGTTCTCCGTGCATCCCAAGACATCGAATATCTTGGTGATTTGTTTGACCCACGTTCTACGCTTTAATCGATCCGCTTTCCCCTGCACTCGTGGTCCCAACTCTTTGAACTGCTTGGCTGTGACAAACCATGAGTTGTTATCATTTCCACCTATATTTTGTACACGAGTCTCCCTCGTCTGATTTTGCATGAACTGCAAAAAGCTTCTAAACATCCCATCGTTCATCATCTGCTCAGTGGTGTTGTTCACAGGAAGAACATTGTTAGCATGTTGCACGTTCTCCTCGTTGGTGAGTAAAGTTGTCTCCACGGTCTCATTTACTCCACTATTAACATTCTCAGTCGACATTCTCAAATACTGCCATAAAACAAGGGTTAATTAAGGAAATCAACATATCACACAATATCCCTATATACTGACCAACTAACAAATAAGCTTAGGTAGGACACACTAGCGAATGATTTACTCGTCTCTCCCCTCCTAGTTCTATTCCCCGATCTCCGCCAGAGATCATATCCCTAAGCTCGATATTAATCGTGACGCCCCAAAATAGGTATACATCACCCATTTTGAGTCACAATAATAACATGCATGTAAACAACTACAACTTTATTAATACAACATAAAAAAGCTGTGAGTTTAAATACAAATATTGCCGCCTGACAATATTCACACCCAAATAAGTCCTCATTACAATTATTGGTACATTATTTTATAAAATGGTAAGGACTACTAAAACAACTTTCTAGAATCATCATTCCACACCCCACTAGAACTCGCTACATTCTCACCTCCCGAGAAGAAAAATAGAACAAAAAGGAAAAGGGTGAGCTCAACTAGTCCAAGAAGAATATTATGACTAAGATAATATAGAACAAATTATCGTTAGTCTTCAACAGGAAAAATCGATAAAATACAATGACATAACAAGTTTCAGATCAATATTCGCAATGAAAATAATAATTCATAGAAGAGTTACGTAGAGAATGAAATCTACTTTTATCTATGAATTTAAAATCCATCATCAATATTTTATCCCCGTAACATCAATCAATATTCATCTTGAATCAAATATTCATCTTTGCACTACAGCCAAAAAGATATTCATCACTTCGGTCATGTTCATCTCAACACTGTACATCTTTTGCACTACAAAGCCAAAGATATTCATCAAAATTCATTCATCTTTGTACTACAGTGCCAAAGATATTCAAGAATACCATCATTTAGACCTAGAATGATGAAAAATATTTTAAAGAAAATGAATCCAAAGAAACAAAAGAGCAAATATTAAGGATTCGTACTTTTAAATAAAATCCAAGTTCAAAAATACTTCATTAATAATCATAGTGAAGTAAAATTCAAGAATGATCAAAACATGGATACAATCAAAGCTAAGATCCATAATAGATATTTTGACAAAAAATAAAAATTTAATTTTCCCCTGAATAAGACTGTATTCGTGAATAAATAATCACAAGTATATCGTGAATAAGAACTCCACAAAAAAAAGACAAGAATTTTACAAGAAAAATCTTACCAATAATCCTAGATAATGATATTAGAAGAAATAATATCAACTCAGATTTCTAAATTTTAATACCTGGATATAACCGGTCTTTGAAGGGAACTTGCACCGTATATAAAAGAACACTCAAAGTATCAAAATACTCACAAGAATATGCTCGATAATATAGAGAGAGAAAGGGAGAGAAAACTTCAGTTTTTGGTGTGATTTTCAATTCTAACATAAGCACCCTATTTATAGGAAAATGCTTAGAACACCAAACCAGAAAATTTAATAAAATATTATTATTAATAACAAAATTCATATGCATCCTTTAAAATCAGATTTCCCTCATGCCCACCTTCTAGAAAAAGTAAAAAAAATATTTTTCATAAAATAAATAATTAAAACTTTCAAAAATTAATTATTTCGGAACTTCAATAATTCATAATAAATAGCCCTTTTATCAGAAAAATTCGAACCTCATGCCCTTTCCATAGAAAATTTCATTCTCTACAACTTTGTAAGTTTAAGTTTTACCAAATTCCAAATAGAAATTGACCGAAATCCATAAACGGACGATTTTACAGGCTATAATCAAATTTCAGTCAAGAAATGGGGTCCATAAACATGAAAAACATATTTTAAATATTTATTGCAACAAAAATACTCTTTCTTCTTAAAATGCTACTTATAGTAAATAAAAATTCCATGGTAAATTAACCTACTTGATATACATTTTCATTTTTCACATGTACTTTTGGGAATTAAGAGATTGGTACATATATATATATATATGTTTATTATCCATAACATATATTTGGAATTGATCAAAAACAGGCATACAACATTTCAAAATAGGCATACACCATATCTATCGTTCAATATATAAATCAACGGCGGATATTAATTCACGTCCATTAAGATTAATTTATGTCCGCCATCAGCTAATATTAATAGCGGACATAAATTAATTTCGGTCGTTGGTTCCTATATTGAACGATAGAGATTGTGTTATTACATATTATGTTTCATTCCCAATATATATATATATATACACATTGATGTTGACCTAATTTTGATGTGCATTATATCAATGTGATTGACCTAATTTTGATGTGCATTATATCAATGTGATTCTAGCTGTCTCAGAAAACTGGCAACCAACTCAGTTTAACGTGCCCATACAACATTAAAACCAATACATACATACACATTGTTTTAATTTTTGAAGGTGAGGATTGCTGATGGTAGGCCCAGCAATTCAGAAAAGGCAGTTTGAATTTGTGGCTCTTAATAGCCTTTTAAAGCTACTTAACATGGGCCACCCTTTCCGGATTGGCCCAGAGAAAGCAATTTGTAAAATCTTGACCCAGGTCAAAAAAAATCTGCCAAGAAAGAAACACTGAAATTAAGTGATGGAGGTTAGAGAAAAAAATGGGTCAAAACTAGTTAACTGGTTTGGGCCTATTTTTTTTGAAAAAATATAAGTCCAAATTTTAACCAATTTAAAGTGTTATGCTTTAACCAACCCAAATAGTTGTACTTAATTTGAGTTTGATCCACCAATACGATACTATATAGATGGCATAAGAGGGAGGTTCAATCTATCCTAGATTAAATAATAATAATAAAAAATTTAATTTAATTTGGTTGCAGCAGCTCATTTCTGGAGGCGTTTGTCCGTCGGTGCACATGCCATACAAATATTAAGAAAAGTTGGTCAAGGAAGAGAAACTTGACTTGTAATCTTGTATGGTAGGTAGGTATTATATGGCATGGATAGGAATAGGAGGATCCTTTATCTCTAACCAACCCAACAAACCTCATGGGTGGGGGGTGGGGCGTGGGGCGTGGGGGTGGGGGTCGTTTCCCATTTTGTGAATTGTGATGGTTTAATTTAATTCTTGTTGACACTGCCATTATGGTGATATATACGACCACATCTTTTTTTAATTTGAACCTATTCCACCATGCGTAAAAATCAAACTATTTATCATGTTTGGTCCAAAGATAGTTCTTCAACTTTCATCATTATTCTAATTGTTAATATTTATCTATATGTATTGGATGTGCTCAATTAGTTAGGAGGCTGCATGTTAGATGGTGACGACTCAATATTTGTGTATGGATAAAAATTAATTAATTAATTCAATTGAAATGAAATAAAATGAAATGATATATATCTCCATTTCATTTATTTAGTCCTTAATTAATTTCTCCCTAGTCCCTAGTCCCTAGTCCCTAGTCCCTAGTCCCTAGTCCCTACACACAAATTATTCATCTGAATGTTTTAGGGGTGAAGTTAATTGCATTAATTTTCATGTGGTGGGTGCCCTCAAAATCTGAACATATATATTTGGTGTTGGCATGCAAATAAATGGGGTGAATTGATGATGCATTCGGTATCTATCTCCTCTTGTCTCCTTTCCCACCTTCATTCCACATGCATCTTTTATCCTTCCTCTCAAAACCCCATGCATGCATGCATGCATCGATCCATCGACCATCCTTGTACCCCTCCCCCCTTCACATGCATTCTTCTTTGCTTGCTTGTTTGCTTGCTTTCTACAAATATATATATTATTTGTTGTAATACTAGAGTTAATGCATGCTTTTAACAGGTCTGTGAGCCTAGCTAGATCTCTCTATGCTCCTTGATTGACTTCCAAGTTACAATAATTAAGTCGGCTATTAGTAATAATCTATCATGATGTTAATTAATTTTAAAAGGAAATATATAATCAAAAATATGATTAAGGACAGAAGGCTTTTAATTAGTCCCAGTAATATTACTCAATTCATGATACTAATTATTATGAGTTTGAGCCTTGACATGTCAGGATGAGGCATGTGAGTTTGTTAAATTAACAATAAATAAATAAATGGTCAAAGTCAACATATATATTAATACCGGAGCAAATATATATTATATATATATATGAAAAAAATGTATGTATGCATTTATGTATTATACATCAATACCATGTGATAGATTTTTTTAGATATAAATACTTGGTTTCACCCGTCGTCACAATTATTCTAGGCTATGGCGACAGTTTATCGTCACCAAAGTTCAAAAAATTCGTCGTCAACTGTATAATACACAACTGTGTATATACATATAAGCCTATATATATAGTTAATCGATAAAATCTTATATTAAAAAACAGTGAGAGTATATACTACATATATATGTAGCTTACCGACAAAGTACCGGGACTTATAAATTAACTGCAATTGCTTGGCTACATGAGAATTCAGTTGCTAATCATGTGGAACGGAACAAATGGAACCTATGACTTCGAGTACAGTCCTTTGCTTAGATTACAAACTGAGATGCCTACGGAATTAATTAATTAATCTATCAACTTAATTTAATAAGTGAGTACTATATATTTGACAGTTTAATTAATTTAATTAAAGGTTAATCATTTAATTGATCAATACTTTAATGAACTTCATCTGCATTCTACTTTCATATTACTTGATTACCCCTTCACCCTACTTATGTTTTGTATCCCATAATCAAGATACGGATTATTAGGAGGTGTTTGATAAAAACTGAATTAATCTAAATCTAAATCTGAATTTGAATGAAAAAATTTGTTTGATAATTGACTTGTTTAAAACATCTGAATAACAAGTTTTTATTAGTTTATCCCTTTAAAAAAATTCAAAATTATTATAAATTTATTTAATATTACTTAATATAATAGTTAATATTGTAAAAAAAAAACTTCATTCAGCTCATTCAACTAAAAAAATGACACTAAATCATTCGGTCTAAATTGTTTGAATGACTGATCGATTTAGTCATTTAGACAATTTTTTTTTTCAAAACAAACGCACTTAATTAGGGGTGAACATGGTGCGGTTTGAAGTCTAAACCGCACCCGAAACTGCTTAAGTGCGGTTTGATAAATTTAAAATCGTACATGAAACCGCTTGTGATCGGTGCGGTGCGATTTTAATTGGTGCAATTTCGGTTCCAAAATAAATTGAAATAACAAAAATGTTTAAGCCTTCAATAGAATTTAACACAGAGCTCACATCGAGCAATTAACTTAATGACAGAGTCGATAATTATGAGAATCATATCAAGTATAGAACCAAAGTTTCTTCTGCCAAACATGTCAAATTCACCATCAAATTATAGAACAGTGAGACACATAAAATAATTTTAGTTTATAATAAAGGAATGATGCTTTAAAACTAAAACATACGCTATATAAAACAACGAAGACCATATATTCGATAACAAGAAAGAAGGTTTATCTAGTTTCCCAGAAAGTAAAAATATATATTGGAGATAGAATGAATCTTATATATTATATGGATGACTTATAGAATATAATCCTAACTGTATCTAATTTGAAAAATAATCTATTAGATTATTATTACTATAGCATAGACCTTAACCAATGCATTAAGTGCTCGAACCAACGAATTTGGCTCCCATCTCTATAAGCTCTTCCAGTAACGCATGCATCAAACAAATCCGAAATTTTAAAACCCAAATGTTTAATTTTTGACTCTATAACCTCTAACCATCTTCTTTCAATTGGTGAAAAAATAACAATGCAAGACTGGATTTTCTCTGAACGTGTTCAAGTGAAAAATAACTTTAGAATTTATTAGAGATAATACATACACACATGGTGCGATTTCGATTTTATGCGTCCGGTTTTGGCTAGTAACCAATTATCGGAACCGTAAATTTGGTTATTCAACCCACTTAAAACCGTCACATACGTCGGAACAATTGGTGCAGTTCGTGCGATTTTTGGTACGATTTTGATTCCAATTTAATTACTTACTCAATTTTATATTTAATGACTAATCGATTCAATTATTCAGTACTAAATAAACAACCTCTTAGTAAGATAGCATTTGATAATCACTTATTAACTCACCCCTCACCCCTCACCCCTCACCCCTCACCCCTCACCCCATCATTCACCACCACCCATTACCAACCATCATTACCCCACCATTTGTATTAATGAACCTAAAAATGGAGAGAGTAATCTCAAATACTATGCGAAGATAAATAATCTCCTTCGGCCTTTTGGCCTTCGGCCACCCAATAAATTACTAGAAAGAATTAAATTATGACTTCAAAATTATAGGATCTTTCACTTATAGAGAGAACAAGTACTGATTAAACTTGCCTAGAGGGCATTTGTCTTTATTCGAATTTTAAATGTAGACTTTCATTCGATTAAAAAGATAATAAAATTCTTGGAAAAGACTTTAGCCATATAAATATATATATAATATGTTATATTTATTTGCAAAAAATATATTTAGGATTAAACTATTTGTCTTAATTTAATACTATTTTGAATTATTTAATTATTTTAAAAAAAATATTAATCCTTTTGTGTGGGACTATTAGCCCCATAAAATCATTTGATAACTTAAAATGGGAGTGGGAGTGGAAGTGGGAGTGGGGGTGGGGGAATATTAATCATATATTCATCTTGAAATTACATAGTTTATCATAAATAACCTTAGAAATGACAAAGAAAATAGTCTATAGAGTTATTTAAAGGATTATTAATCTTCTATCATAAAATAAAATATTTTGAAATATTGTTAAATTAAGATAAATAATTTAATCTCAAATATACTTTTTATAAACAAAAACTCTATGGGGATATGAAAATTGGATAAAAAAATTAGACCGAGTATATTTGAATTTTAACTATTTATATTTTGACCCTTAATAGAAATAAAAATCCTCAAATACACTTGGGTCCAATTTTCTTTTTTAATTTTTCTGTCCGCTAGTAGAGCTCTTTTAAATAAACATAGCGCTCATTAAGTCAATGAATTTATAAGTCAATTACCACTATTTCCGTATTTGACAATGATTTATTTCTATTTATAAGTTTATTTTTAAGTCAAAAAAATAAACAAGTATTTATAACTTATTTAAAAATGATTTATAAGTGATTTTAAAATAATTTTATTTGACCAAATATAATATTTATTATGCCCCTCTTTTTATTAATGTCCTTTTAATAATCTTTATATTTGATTTTAATTTATAAGTCAAACACTTTCATAATTTATTTTAATTTAATTTCTAACTTATAAGTCAAATTAATATCGAAATTTTTACTTATAAATTATAACTTAAAATAACTTATAAATTAACATATATTTTAATTTTAAATTATTTTAAAATAAGTCATTGTTTAGCTGGCTCTAAAAAGGGTCCATTATAATCTAAAAAACAAAAAACATGGATCCAAAACCTCAGCTTAGGGGACTTCTTCTTTTAGAATAAATTTTGGCACATTTTTATTGGACATGAATATTGGACATTTTTAATTTTTAGATTTTTTTTTTGGCTTTGTGACTCTCAAAAAATGTATATTATTTGTAAAATCCTAAATTTTATGAATAAAGATTTAATTTTCTCGAAATATTTTTTTCAAAATTATGGTGTGGATTTGAGATAATATTATAGTTGTGGGTAATATTTATAAATTTTGAAAAGTATACAAGTTGTTGTATAATATTCGTTTGGTTTGGGAATATTTTTTTTTTTTCGGGAATATCCGCATTTACGACACAATCATTAGGTGGACCCCATTAACGGAATTATTGTCTGATTGAGAAAACGACAAAAATATTTTTTATAAAAAGTAACAGTAGGAAGTTTCACCGTTAAAACTGCTTGAACTACTCGGTAGTAAAAGTATAATAATACGCGTGGTTGCAAGAGTAGCACTGGATTAATTATTGATGCTTACGTGAGAAGTCACTCAGTTTTGTTCAATTATTGCTACAGTAATTACTGCATAGTATTTCACGTTATTTGATTCAATTATTGTCGATATTTTATATATTATTAAATCAATAATTGAGATGACAGAGTTATTAATATTATTATTTGCAATATTAACGATGTCTAAGTTCTCGCTTGATGAGAGGTTTGGTCACCTAATTGCGCATGCCAATAGGGAGAAATCCTTATTGAAAAGCCCCCTCTTTCCTGGGAGCGACCTGGTCGATTAATATTGTGAATTATAATAATGATGATAAATATTGTTAAATATATTGAGGTGTCTTTTTATGAAGTCACGGAAGTTTATATATATAAATTTTGTTTTATTAGTATTATTAATGTAATAAAATGTAAAAACTTTTATATAAAACATAATACTTTTATAAAGTTATTTGTTTTATTAGACAATAATTAGAATATATTATATTTTATTATGCATAGTATTTTGCATAGTAAATATTTTTATATAAAATGAAATACTTTTATAAAGTTATTTGTTTTATTAGACAATAATTAGAATATAATATATTTTATTATGCATAGTATTTGCATAGTGCTGCGTAGTATTTTCGTAGTAAAATCTTTTTATATAAAAATGTAATACTTTTATAAAGTTAATTATTTTATTAGATTTTAAATAATATATATATATATATATATTATATTTTATTGCACAGTATCATTTCTATTTTTCTATAAATAGGATGTTTAGTTATAATTGAAATCACACCAGAAATTCAGAGATTTCTCTTCATAATCCCAGGCGTATTTCTTTAGAGTTTTAAGAAGCTTTGAAAAGTAGTGCAAATTTTCTTCAAGATATCCCCACCCTCTAATTGCTTGAGTACTCTTCTTTATAAGGTAAGGGATATTATTTGTTGTACTCGTAAGTGGTATTATTTCTTCCGTATTCATGAAGAGAACTTCTGTTATTCCATTCTTAATTATTATGTTGGAATAATATGTCTATGCGAAGTATCGCATACATGGTGAAATTCTTCTGTTATTCCATTCTTTATCATTCCATTGGAATATCCTCGGTTGTCTTATTACGCTGACACGGTTCCATTAATTATTATTCTGTTGGAATAACTCGTGCATGCGCGGCCTATCGCATGCACGGTGGTTTCATTGTTATTTCATTCTTTATTATTTTGTTGGAATATCCATCGCTTGTAAATTTCTTTGACACGGTTCCGCTTCTTTATTATTCGGAATTAATAACTTGTCGTTCTGCTGACCGATTCTATTATTTATTTATTATTATGTTGGGAATAACCTATCTATGCGAAGTACCACATGCATGGTGAATTCTTCTGTTATTCCATTCATTATTATTCAGTTGGGAATAACCTGTCTATGCGAAGTACCACATGCATGGTGAATTCTTCAGTTATTCCATTCTTTATTATTCTGTTGGAATAACTTTTATCATCTGCAAGTACCGCATGCACGTGGTGAATTCTTCATTATTCCATTCTTTATTATTCTGTGGAATAACTCGTTTATGTGGATTACCACATGCATGATGAATGATCCTTTGTATTCATTCCTTATTAAATTGTGGAAATGATCTGTTTACGTGGATTATGATGAAAGTCATAATATAAGCATTGGACTATTGATTATGATGAAAGTCATAATAAAAGCATTGGACTGATAAAAATCAAGGGTATATGTAGTATTAGTAAGTGTTACGATGAGTTATGTTGGTTATTATGTGAAAATATGAAAGTTTCTTAGAAATCACAAAGAGTTGAAAATAAGATTTTTGGTGAAAATAGAACATGAAATTCAATTGACCATATCTCCTATTATATTTCAAATTTTTGAGTGTGGTCAAGTTCTAGAGTTAGATCTATGAGTTTTCTAACTTATCCAAGTGGAATCACTGAAAAAGGTGTTGTAAATTTTCGTGTGGACTGATTTTAGCAAAAGAGACAAAAACTGCAAAGTACCAAAAAGCTACTGCCCATAAATTTAAAAGGGCATTTTCGGCCACTTAATTTGTGTGAAAAATTCCGGCCTTTTTGGGACATGAAAATATATGGTATAAAGTACCTCCTGTCCAAAAATGAGCTCATTCCGACTTAAAATGAGTAAGTTATGACCATTTCAATATTTAAATTTTTCTGACGAAAAATGCTATAACCGGAGTTCTATAACTTCGATGACCATGAAATTTAAACTGGAAGCTCACGTTAACATGTGTAAGATCCTGCCAAGATTTGGAAATTTCTGGAGTTAAACTGGAGGTAGCTAATTTCTTAAGGAATTAATTAGAAATTGATTTTTGAAAAATACTTAAGAGAGTTGAAAAATTATAAAAAAAAATACTTGTTGTGTATGAAAGTTATGGATATATGTTTCGACAAAGGATTAAAAAATAATAAGTTGATTTGGTAATTTTCATGAAAATGGTTTAGTTTCAAACATATGAGTTAAATATGTTATGTGAAGTTGAAGAATTGGTAAATAGGATTTTAGGGCTTGAAAATCCTATATAAGGTGTATGCAGATTTTTGATAAGTGATTTGATCATTGGTGATGAAATCTTATGAGTATGACATTTTTGAATAATTAAATGCATTATTTGGTAAAGTGTAAATAATTAAATTAAATTATTTATAAGTTTAAGAAATGATAAAAATATTGTATAATATTAACAATATTAGATTATGAGTTATTTAAGTGATGGATAATATTTGGATAATATTACAAACAGACTGCGTCTCTACGGTATCCACATGAATGCTCCGCGAATCGTCGTACGATCGATTAAGAAAGCTCGAAACGATGTGATCGAATCTCCAACGCAATTCGAACGGACTGCGTCTCTACGGTATCCACACGAACGCTCCGCGAATCATCGTACGATCTGCAGAAGAAGGAAACGCGGTACTAGCCACCAAGGATGAGAATTTACTAAAACTATTTTCTCTTTAGTCTCTCTCTAAGAGCGACTAGGGTTTTGGTTAATGAATAATACCTAAAATGGCTGCTACATATCATATATATAGCGATTAAAAAGAATTATTCAAAACCTAATTTAATAAAATCCGAATTTATATATATATCTTAATTAAGTCTTACTTAATCAATATAATTATATATAAATTATCATATTAATTAAATTCATAATTTAAATACTATCAATCATATTGACATATTTAAATCTTTATAATTTAAATTAATTTCTTTTTAATTACGTTACTATGTGTGTGACTTATAGGTTATTATTACGTTGGAAATAATTTTAAAATCATATTATAAAATTATAAACAAAGCGAAATGCTGATCTAGTAATGCATCACTGCTACCCAAGTAATAATAAGATCGATGATTCGATGCTACCTTTTCGTGACCAATGTTTCAATGTAATTTAATCCTTTGAACCTTAATATCCTAGATTAAACTCGAGTCATGGAATGTGTCATACTCTTCATAATTTAATCTGAGTTTTCTTGATTAATGAGTAGACTATATGAAACAAATCACTATTTGAGCATGGCCATGCATTTCATAGTCCTACTCAATCAAGAGGCCTATGGATATCATCCCTAATATATAGGAGGGTTAAATTCCATCTAGATCACTCATATTCCTCACACGATTCATGATGTACCCAATAATCACCTTTATAGTCCACCCTATTAAATGTGACATTTGATGATATCAAAGTACATAAATTTTCGTGTAGTAATATAGTGATTTCAGGTCGGAGGACCATTACATCATTGTCACTATGAGAATTTCTAATTACACTTCGCATAATGCTCCACATAGAATTTTCATGGTGGGTCTGTCCAGTACATCGTTGTGACGCCCCCAAAACAGGTATACATCACCCATCTTGAGTTGCCAAATACATGGTACAAAATTCAAATACAAACTTAAATATACAACTGTCGTGTAAAATACGACAAAACATAAAATAAAAATTTAAACAAGAATATTGTCTTCTAGACAATATCCACTCTCAATGGAGTCCTCATAGACAGTATAAAAACTCAATTTCAGTCCTCATTACGTTTATTGTCACACTATTTAACAGAATAGTGAGGACTACTAATGTTATCATCTGGACCGTCACTCCGTTCCCCGACTCATCCCAGCTATATTCTCATTTCCAGAAGAGAACAGTGAAGAAAAGGGTGAGCTCAACTAGCCCAGTAAGAAATATTATGACTAAGATAATGCGAATAAATTATCATTAGTCTTCAACAATGTTAAACCGATAAAATACAATAGACATCAAGTTTAACTGCGGTGAACAAACAATCCATTAAAAGAGTCAAGTAGAGAATAAAATCTACTATCTTTTATGATTTAAAAAGTTTTCATCACTTTTATCGCTGAGACTTAGCTTAATAAATAATTCACATCATCAAATCATCCCTGCACTACAGGCCAATGATATTATTTAGTATCACGACCACGAATTATCCATGCACTACGGGCCAAAGATAATCGTGTTTTCATCAACTAGTCTGATCATGCCATAAAACAATTTATCTTTGCTCCCTTGGCGAGAGAATCCATAGCCATAATCATACCAAAAACCGTCCCATCAATGCACTACGGGCCAATGAGGACTTTTTCCACATCATTTATAACATTACGGTCATGATTATACTTAGAATAATCCTCAGTCATAATCATACCAAGTCCATCTATGCACCATGAATACACAGATGACTTTCAACAAAATATAAACATGAGGATGATGACAATGATATAAGAATTCAATAAAACAAGTTCAAGAATTAAATTATCCAGAACTAATAACATCCAAATTGTCGACATGATACTTTTTTTTGTAGAGTAAAATTCAAGAATAATATTCATGTACCAAAAATAATTTGAATGAGAAAAGAATCAATTTTTTTCGTGAATAATACTACCCGTGTGAATAGTACTTGAGGAATAATACCTCATGAATAGTACCCCGAACATGAAAAGTATTCCAAATACTAGAGTGAATAATATTTAAGTGAATAGTATTTTCTGGTGAATAGTAACTCGTGAATAAGAACTCGTGAATAGTATTCCTATGAAAAAAGTGCCCCGAATACTAGAGTAAATAATACTAGAGTGAATAGTAATTGGGTGAATAGTAACCCATGAATAGTAACTCAATAATGAAAATACCAAATAAAATAATATTTCATGTATTTGATAGAAAGTCAAAACTTTAACTAACTCGAGTATAATAAAGAATGAAATAACAAAAGAAATCACCGGGCATGCGGTTATTGATAGACAGAAGTTATCCCAACAAAATAATAAATAACGGAACCGGTCGGGCGTAATACATGCCAAGCGGGATATTCCAATGAATAATAATAAAAATGGAATAACAATGAAAATCACCATGCATGCGGTATTGCCGGATGAGATATTTATTCCAACGTAATAATAAATAACGGAACGACCGTGTCCGGTGTAAAAGCGTACAAACATGATATTCTAACGTAATAATGAAGAATGAAATAACAACGTAAATCACCATGCATGCGCGGTGATTGCATGTACATATTATTCCAATGTAATAATAAATAATTTTAACTAGGTCCCGTAAAACGCATGCGGCACGTGATATTCCAATGTAATAATAAAGAGCGGAACCAGTCCCACGTAAAAACGTCTGAGCACGAGGATATTCCAATGAATAATAATAAAGAATGGAATAACAACATAATTTCATCATATATGCGGTACTTCGCATAGACAGGTTATTCTTATAGAATAATAAATAATGGAATAACAGAAGAATTTCACCAAGTATAGGGTAGCCCGCGTATACAAGTTATTCCAACAGAATAATAAATAATGGAATAACAGAAGTTCTCTTCATGAATATGAAAAAAAATAATACCCCTTACCTCAAAAGAAGACCGGATCTTTGGAATAGTGAGGTGGCGAACTTCTTCTTCTTTTTCTCTATAGATTTCTCTCTATAAGAATGGCTCTAAAGCTTTAGTGTATTGGTGAAAAATGATGGAAGAATGAGCTTCTATTTATAGGAAAACATAGTTTCGATAATTGCACGTTTTGGGGCTCGAAAAATTATTGTATAATACCTTCCTCTTTTTCTTCATTTTTAATTTAGTCCTACAAGTATTATCAAACTTGCACCACCTCCCCTAATAGTAAATCATGTGAATTAATAGTAAAATCATGTGACTTAATAGTAAATCATGTGACTCAATAGTTCTAAACATGTGAAAAAATTAATTACAATATAGTACCGCCATCTATACCTCCATCTTTAACTTAGTCATGCAAGTATTATCAATCTTGCACTAACTCCCCTAATAGTAAATGAATGTGACTCAATAGTACACACATGTGAATAAATAGTTATATAAGCATGTGAATTAGTAGCAATTAATTGCTCATTTATCCGATAACTTACCCGATTTATCAATATAACCCTCAGACATCAATTATCATCGGAATAGATGTCGATTTCCACTAACACTAATAATCCCAACACAATGGAACTATCGAATTCATCTTTAATCAACACGAACTTATTCATCATTAATATTATAACTCACAATATTTAACAACCAGGTCGTTCCCAAGAAAGAGGGGGCTTTTCAATAAGGATTTCTCCCTATTGGCGCGCAATTAAGTGACCAAATCTCTCCTTGACAGAACTTTTAGACATTATAAATATTTCAATTTAATAATATGAATAACTTTGTCATCTCAATTATTGATTTAATAATATATCATATAATGCAGAGGATACTGTGACAATAATTGAATCAATAATATGAGAGATATGATCAAAGAATTACTATAGCAATAATTGAGTATAAGCGGGTGACTTCTCACGTAAGCATCAATAACCAATACTGGTATGCCACTATGCAACCACGCCAGACATCTTCGTACTTTTACTACCGAGTAGGTCAACAGTATTAACGGTAAAACTTCCGTCGTTATTTTCAATAAAATACTTTTGTCCTTTTCTCAATCCGACAATAATTCCGTTGTTGGGTTCACCAATCATTGTACCGTGGTACGGATATTCCCTGACACAAAGAATATTCCTCGACCAATCGAATATAATATAACAACTTGCATACTTTGCAAAATTTATAAATATTACCCACAACTATAAAATTATATTAAATCTACACTATAATATTAAAAAAAAAATCGAGAAATTTAAATTTTTATTCGTAAAATTTGGGATTTTACAATCGTTCTCTAACATGTACCTATGCATTGACTTAATATCTCACATATTTATGACCAATGAGTTTTGGTCAGCAGTCAATCCACATACTAGTCTCAATGCATCAATGTTGTCCCATCAACAATGATACTCGACTAAGGACATTTAAGAACAATGATACTAATTGTAATTATATAATCTCATGTTCAAGTCACATACTTAAAACTATATAATTTGTATCACTATTCTAAGGAATTTTATTATGTTAACAATTATATTACGCAGTAAATAAAACCATAATAAAATCATTTATTTATTCAATAAAATATAATATCAAAATGTTAAACAATTATATCAAATAATTGGCCTCTAGGGCATAAACACTAACAGGTAAAGTGTAAACAATTAGATTAAATTGTTTATAAGTTTAAGAAGTGATTAAAATATTGTTATAATATTAACAATATTAGATTATGATTTATTTAAGTGATGGATAATATGTGGATAAATTTAAAGTATTTAATATTTATCCTTGTTTTTGTTTGATTAATGCTTATATTATTGTCATCATCCTTATGCTTATATTGTGATGAAAATCATCTTTGGCTTGCGTGCAAAGATGGACTTGGTATGATTATGACCAGGGATTATTCGGTATAATTATGATCGTAATATAATGAATGATGTGGTAAAAGTCCTCATTGGCATGTGGTTCATTAGTGGACAGTTGTTGGTATGATTATGACCAGGGATTATTCGGTATAATCATGACCATTGATGATTACATGAATATCCTTGGCCGTGGTGCAGGGATGATGTGGTTTATTTATTAAGCTGAGTCTCAGGGATAAAGTTTATGAAAATCTTTTTAAATCATAGAAGATAGTAGATTTTATGCTCTACTTGACTCTTCTAATGGATTGCTTGTTCCGCTGCAGTTAAACTTGATGTCTATTGTATTTTATCAGTTTAACATTGTTAAAGACTAATGATAATTTATTCTGCATTATCTTAGTCATAATATTTCTTATTGGGCTAGTTGAGCTCACCCTTTCTTTTATTGTTCTATTTAGGAAATGAGAATATAGCTGGGACTAGTCGGGGAATGGAGTGACGGTCTAGATGATAACATTAGTAGTCCTCACTATTTTGTTAAATAGTGTGACAATAAATGTAATGAGGACTCATTGAGTGTGGATATTGTCTAGATGACAATATTCTTATTAAAACTCTCAATTTATGTTTTGTCGTATTTTACACGACAATTATATTATTAAATTGTATTTGTATTTTTGTATCATGTATCTGGCGACCCAAAATGGGTGATGAATACCTATTTTGGGGGCGTCACATTATTTATTTCAACAAAATTTTTTACAAAATATAGTGTTTTAGGTGTAATTTGGATACATATACAAAAACAGGGTTATACAGACTGTATAAACCTGTTTTTGTATATGTATCAAAATTATACCTAAAACACTATATTTTTTAAAAATTCTTGTTGGAATAAATACTATATATTTTTTGAGAGTCACAAGCAAAAAAAACAAAAACTGCACCTGTCCAATAAATCGGTCCAATTATCCTGTCTGTGTAGCATTGCTCCTTCTTTTATCATGTAAAATATATGTATAAAATTAGAGAATTCCATGTGGGTTTGGATCCCAATAAACATACATACCAAAAAGTCAAATACGTAGCTAGGTTCGAGCTCATCAATGATCAAACCATGCACTATTATGAATTAAACATGTGACTCGAAATGAGAAAAATAGTCAGTTTTAACAAATGAGTTATGCACGAATTTGATTATCATAAAATTAACTTTATGATAAGTTAATCAATCAATACAATATTAATCTCAACTTCATAATAAATTAATTAATTGATCAATACAGTGTTAATCTCAGTTTTATGATAAGTTAATCAATTGATCAATACAGTGTTGATACGTTGAGAGAGAGAGATCATCTCCCATTTGAATATCGACACTATATTGATAAATCGACCAAAATTAATTTTATGCTAACTACTTTCATTATAATTTAAGAAAAAAGAATTCTTAACTAGAATTGAAATCGACTTCGATTCGATCGATTATATACATCCAAATTATTCAACAAGCTCAAGCTAAAAATCATCAAGACGAACAGTGACGGAACCATAACATTTTTAGAAGGGGGTCAAAATACATCAATAAAAAAGATTATTTATTGACGCTTGCATTGCTAATTTCAAATTTATTTTGCCCAATTATAATATTTGACAACATCCTATTCCAACTATTGTAAACCTATAAATTGTGAGTCTAATAACTTTAAATGTGTGTGTGTGTGTGTATATATATATATATATATATATATTAATTTCCTCATAACTATGAAACTATTAATCAGACTTTGAATTTTTTAGTCAACTGATTAGCTACTTTTATAAATAAATTACAAATTATAATATTATATATTCAAAACCTTATAATATGGTTCTGGTCATCTTCTTTGGAGACAATCAAGAGTAGCCATTCAAAGTAAGAAAATGAATTAAGTTGTTCTTATTTACAAAAAAAATTGATACCAATTAATACATTATATATAAAGGCATCACAGCCGATCCTTTTAATTTCAGAATTGGGTGAGTCAACTCACTTAATCTGACAAATCAGCTACATTCCAATTTAAATTTTAGCCCGAGTGAACTCGATCAATTTGAAAATCAGGTGAACAAATCAATTAAAATTAAATCGATCGATTCACTAATCTTTTAGATGGTATTCTGAATTCCATTGCCCATATACAATTGATCAGTTACTCTTCCGCTTCATCTCTTTTCAGATTTCCCATCTTCTTCCAATTTCAGTTGATTCCTTTTCTGGGTTTTTTGATTCTTTCCGTCCTTTGTTTAAAGTAACAGATATCTTTAAACCCTAAAATCACAAACCTACAAGTCCCAAATCAACAGATCCTAATCAACGCCTCACTGTCATCCTACCGACAAAACTTGTAAGAGTCCCATCGACAAAGACAAGCTCAGGCTTGGCAAGATGGTCCAATCCTCCCATTTCGACGGCTTCATGCTTGTATGTTTGATTACCTCCTTTTTATGATCAAACCCACAAATCTTTTTGTGGGTTTTGTTTCGATAATGTTAGTACTTTCAAAAAAATGGCTTTTTGGTATTTGAGGGTTTGTGTTTCTTTTTCGTATATTAGCTTAATGGTAGTGGGTATCATGTACAGTGACCAGTGTGGGAAGATAAGAATGGATTTTCGCCCTTTCTTGAGTTATTTTGTAATTTTAGTTTTTTACCCTTTCATTTTTTATTTTTTATGTTTTAGTGATGTTATTTAATCAGTATTTTGAGCTGTTAAAAATACACTAAATCAAAAGTCTGTTTTTGGGGTGTTGGATTCGGATAACATTTTTATGCTCCAGTACTTGGATTCTTTGCATTTACTGGCATCCTCACTTCTGTAAGTATATCTTTTTGATTCCTATTTGACAAATTTTATAGAAGGGTTATTGAATGAATTGGCATTTTAGGAAATTTGGGTGTGAGTTGAGATATGGTATAAGGGTTATTGAATGAATTTTGCTCTGGGGCTGGTTGTTTTGGGAGACAGAACCTCTACTAAACGAAACTATATATTTTCTATACACAGAGGATTAGCTGGTGATCGAAAGTGAATAATTCCCAACTTTCTGAACGAAATCTTCCATCTTCCGGTATTTGAATTTGCTTATTAGTATTTGTTATGCATCTGCATTTTGTCAAATCTAAATTACCCATGACACTGAGAGGCCAATAACTTTGTCAATTATTTGTTATTGGTCATTTTTTTTATTTTTGTCTTTGCATCCCATTTGTTTGATGTATGTTTTGACTGAATCACAAATAAGAAATTAATTTTTGTGAAGTTGTAGGTCCTTTCATCAATGTCTGAAAATATTTTTAACTTGGTATCTAAAACTTTGATTTTCATTGAACAATATTAAAATATATCAAATCTTCAGAAGAACATTTGTTGCACTCTGTTAAATTGTAGAGATTCCTCCTCTTCCTCATCCTTCAATTGTGAGGAAGGGGAAAATTTTCTTTAATTACTTAGTTTTTTCATGCAGATTTTGTATTGGTAGAGCATACCCATAACTATTTTTTCTCTTACACATAGATTGTAATGGCTAATATATCATCAAAAAGAGTTATTGTTGGTGTTGTGCTTTAAGTTTTGACAGTCTTTGTTTGGTTGGGCATTTATTCAGCAGAAAAAAATTATGCTAATTGTAAGACCCCAACTTTTATGAATAAAGATGAATTTTTAATAAATATCATTTTTGAATATTATGGAGTAAATTTGATATAATGTTATAGTTGTGGGTAATACTTAGAAATTTTGAAAAGTATACAAGTTGTTATATAATATTCGATTGGTCGGGGAATATTCGTTTTAACAGGGAATATTCGTACGATGGCACAATCATTAGTGAACCCCACAACGGAATTATTGTCGGATTGAGAAAATGACAAAAATATTTTTATAAAAATAACGACGAAAGTTTTACCATTAACTGTTGAAATACCCGGTGTTAAAAGAAATGCGATGTCTGGCGTGGTTTGCATAGTAGCACACCAGTATTGATTATTGATGCTTACGTGAAAGTCACTCGGTTTTGTTCAATTATTATTACGATGAATTGTTGCATAGTATCTCACGTTATTTGATTCAATTATTGTCGATATTTTATATATTATTAAATCAATAATTGAGATAACAAAGTTATTAATATTATTATTTGCAATATTAACGATGTCTAGAAGTTCTGCCAAGGAGAGGTTTTGTGACGCCCCCAAAATAGGTATACATCACTTATTCTGAGTCGTCAAATACATGGTATAAAATTCAAATATAACTTAATTATACAACAGTCGTGTAAAATATGACAAAACACAATCTAAGAGTTTTAATACGTATATTGTCATCTAGACAGTATACAAACTCAATGAAGTCCTCATTACATTTCTTATCACACTATTTTATAGAATAGTGAGGACTACTAAGACACCATCTCGGACCATCACTCCGTTCCCCGACTCGTCCGGCCTATATATTCTCATTTCAAGAAGAAACGAAGAAAAGAAAGGGTGAGCTCAACTAGCCCAGTAATAAATATTATGACTAATATAATGCAGAATAAATTATCATTAGCCTGCAACAATGTTAAACTGATAAAATACAATAGACATCAAGTTTAACTGCAGCGGAATAAACAATCCATTAAAAGAGTCAAGTAGAGAATAAAATCTACTATCTTGTATGATTTAAAAAGTTTTTCATCACTTTTATCGCTGAGACTTAGCTTAATAAATAATCCATATCATCAAATCATCCCTGCACTACAGGCCAATGATATTATTTAGTATCACGACCACGAATTATCCATGCACTACGGGCCAAAGATAATCGTGTTTTCATCAACGGTCCTGATCATGCCATAAAATAATTCATCTTTGCTCCCTTGGCCGAAGAGAATCCATAGCCATAATCATACCAAAAACTATCCATCAATGCACTAAGGGCCAGTGAGGACTTTTTCCACATCATTTGTAACATTACGGTCATGATTATACCGAATAATCCCTGGTCATAATCATGCCAAGTCCATCTATGCACTACAGGCCACAGATGACTTTCAACAAAATATAAACATGAGGATGATGACAATGATATAAGAATTCAATAAAACAAGTTCAAGAATTAAATTATCCAGGAACTAATAACATCCAAATTGTCAACATGATACTTTTTTATAGAGTAAAATTCAAGAATAATATTCATGCACCAAAAATAATTTGAACAGAAAATAATCAATTTTTTTGTCGTGAATAGTACTTCAGGAATAGTACTTCATTAATAGTACCCCGACATGAAAAGTACTCCAAATACCCGAGTGAATAATATTCAAGTGAATAGTAATTTTGGTGAATAGTAACCTGTGAATAGTAACTCGTGAATAGTATTCTAGAATGAAAAGTGCCCCGAATACCCTAGTAAATAATACTAGAGTGAATAGTAACCAGGTGAATAGTAACCCGTGAATAGTAACTCGTAACAGAAAATAACAAATAAAATAATATTTCATGACGAGTATAGAAGTCAAAACTTTAGCCAACTGAGTATAATAAAGAATGGAATAACAAAAGAAATCACCAGGCATGCGGTACTTCGCATGACACGGATTTATCCCAACGAATAATAAATAATAAAACCGAGTCAGGCGTAATACGCTTGCCGGCGTGATATTCAAATGAATAATAAAGAATGGAATAACAACAAAAATCACCATGCATGCGGTATCAGCGTAGATAAAGTTATTCCAACAGAATAACAAATAACGGAACCAGGTCCGGTGTAAAACGTACAAACATGATATTCTAATAGAATAATAAAGAATGGAATAACAACAGAAATCACCATGCATGCGGTACATCGCATAGACATGTTATTCCAACAGAATAATAAATAACGGAACCAGGTCCGGCGTAAAACGCACAGACAAGAATAGTACCTCGTGAATAGTAATCCGACATGAAAAGTACTCCAAATACCTGAATGAATAATATTCGGGTAAATAGTAATTTTGGTGAATAGTAACCCATAAATAGTAACTCGTGAATAGTATTCCGGCATAAAAAGTGCCCCGAATACCCGAGTGAATAATATTAGAGTGAATAATGCTAACCGTGAATAAGTAACTTAGTGAATAGTAACTCGTAACAAAAAATACCAAATAAAATGATATTTCATGACGAGTACAAAAAAAATGATATCTCATACGAGTATAATAGAATATACGAAACTGCAAATGGATTTTCACACGCCATGCGGTAATCCTCATATACAGATCATTTCTACAATTTAATAAGGAATGAATACAAAGGATCATTCACCATGCATGTGGTAATCCATATAGACAAGTTATTCCAACAGAATATTAAAGAATGGAATAACAGAAGGATTCACCATGCATGCGATAGAGACCGCACAAACAGGTTATTTCCAACAGAATAATAAAGACGGAACCAGGTCTGGCGTATAACGCACAGATAGGGTATTTCAACAAAATAATAAAGAATGGAATAACAACAGAAATCACCATGCATGCGATAATTACATGTATGGCGAAGTTATTCCAATGAAATAATAAATAACGGAACCAAAGTTAGGTGTGTGATCCGCCGACGAGATATTCCAACGAGAATAATAAAGATGGAACAAGGCCCGGCGTAAAATGCACAGACATGATATTCTAATAGAATAATAAAGAATGAAATAACAACAGAATTTCACCATGTATGCGGTACTTCACATAGATGCAGTTATTCCAAAGAATAATAAATAAATAGGAATAATGTAAGAATTTCACCAAGTATAGGATAGCATTGCATACACAAAGTTATTCCAATGTAATAATAAAGAATGGAATAACGAAGTTCTCTTAATGAATACGAAAGAAATAATACCCTTACCTTAGAATAAAGATGGATCTATAGAAAAATATAGTTTCGATAATTTACACGCTTTTGGGGCTCGAAAAATTATAGTACAATACCTCCAACTTTTCTTTCATTTTTAATTTAGTCCTGCAAGTATTATCAAACTTGCACCACCTCCCCTAATAGTATATCATGTGAATCAATAGTAAATCATGTGACTCAATAGTTCTAAACATATGAAAAAATTAATTATAGTATACTACCTTCAACTATACCTCCATATTTAACTTAGTCATGCAAGTTTTATCAATCTTGCACCAGCTCCCCTAATAATAAATTATGTGAATCAATAGTACACACATATGAACAAATAGTTATAATCATGTGAATTAATAACAATTAATTGCTCATTTATCCGGTTAATTACCCGATTGGTCAATATAACCCCCAAACATCATTTATTATCGAAATAAATGTCAATTTTCACTAACACTAATAATTCCCACACAATGGAACTATCAATTTCATCTTTTAATCGACACGAACTTATTCATCATTAATATTATAACTCTCAATAGTTAACAACGAGTGTCGTTCCTGTGAGCAGAGGGGGCTTTCAATAAGGATTTCTCCCTATATTGGTAGCCGATTTGGTGACCAAACCTCTCCTGGCGTAACTTCTAGACATTGTAAATATTGCAATTTAATAATATGAATAACTTTTTCGCCTCAATTATTGATTTAATAATATATCATATAATGTAAATAATACTGTGACAATAATCGAATCAATAATATGAGAGATATTATGCAACAATTACCATCAGAGCAATAATTGAGTATAACCGAGTGACTTCTCACGTAAGCATCAATAATCAATACCGGTGTCTTACTATGCAACCACGCCAGACATCTTTATTTTTTACTACCGAGTAGTTCAACAATATTAACGGTAAAACTTCCGCCGTTATTTTCATAAAATATTTTTGTCGTTTTCTCAATCCGACAATAATTCCGTTGTGGGGTCCACCAATTACCCACAACTATACATTATATCAAATCCACACCATAACATTAAAAAAAAAATTATTTCGAGAAATTTAAATCTTTATTCGTAAAATTTGGGATCTCATAGGTTTGGTCACCTAATTGCGCGCCAATAGGGAGAAATACTTATTGGAAAGCCCCCTCTTTCCTGGGGACGACCTGATCGATTAATATTGTTAATTATAATAAAGGTGATAAGTTTTGTTTTATTATTATTATAAATGTAATAAAACAGATTTTTTTTATATAAAACAGAATGCTTTTATAAAGTTATTTGTTTTATTAGGTTATAAATAGAATATATTTTATTCTATTATGCATAGTGTTTGCAGAGTGCATGCATAGTGTTTGCATAGTAAAATCTTTTTATATAAAATAGAATACTTTTATAAAGTTATTTATTTTATTAGAATATAAATAGAATATATTATATTTTATTATGCATAGTATTTACATAAAGTATTACTGCGTAGTGTTTGCGTAGTAAAATCTCTTTATATAAAAAAGAATACTTTTATAAAGTTTTTTGTTTTATTAGATTTTAAGTAATATATATATATATATATATATATATATATTCTATAAATAGAATATATTATATTTTATTGCATAGTATCCTTTCTATTTTCCTATAAATAGTATGCTTAGTTAGAATTGAAAACACACCGAAGTTCGTAAAATTCTTCTTCTATAATCTTGGCGTATTTCTTTAGAGTTTAAGAAAGCTTTGAGCGTAGTGCAAGTTTTCTTCAAGTATATCCCCCACTACTACCCGGCTTGAGAGTACTCTTCTTTATAAGGTAAGAGGTATTATTTCTTTAGTATTCATGAAGAGAACTTTTGTTATTCCAATCCTTATTATTCTGTTTGAATAACCTGTATATGCGAAGTACCGCATACATGGTGAAATTCTTCTGTTATTCCATTCCTAATTATTCTGTTGGAATAACCTGTATATGCGAAGTACCGCATACATGGTGAAATTCTTCTGTGACGCCCCCAAAATAGGTATACATCACCCATTTGGAGTCGTCAATAATATGGTACAGAAATAACTACAACTTTATTAATACAACATGAAAACTGTGAGTTTAAATACAAATATTGTCGTCTAGAAAATATTCACACCCAAATAAGTCCTTATTACAATTATTGGTACATTATTTTACAAAAATAGTGAGGACTATTAAAACAACTTTCTAGAACCATCATTCCACACCCCGGCTAGAACTCGCTACATTCTCGCCTCCTGAGAAGAAAAATGAAACAAAAAGGAAAAAGGTGAGATCAACTAGCCCATTAAAGAATATTATGACTAAGATAATATAGAACAAATTATCGTTAGTCTTCAACAGGAAAAAATCTGATAAAATATAATAGACAACAAGTTTTAGATCAATATTCGCAGCGGAAATAATAATTCATAGATGAGTTATGTAGAGAATGAAATCTACTATTATCTATGAATTTAAAAGTCCATCATCAATATTTTATCCCTGTAACATCAATCAATATACATCTGGAATCAAATATTCATCTTTGCACTATCAGTTGGTCATGCTCATCTCAACACCTGTACATCTTTGCATTACAGCCAAAGATATTCATCATAAAATCACATTAATCTTTGCACTACAGGCCAAAGATATTCAATAGTATCATCATTTAGGACTGAGGATGATGAAAAATATTTTAAAGAAAACGAATCCAGTGAAACAAAAGAATAAATATTAAGGATTCGTATTTCGGTTTATCCATGTCCAAAAATACTTCATAAATAATCATAGTGGAGTAAAATTCAAGAATGATCAAAACATGGATACAATCAAAGCTAGTATCCATAATAGATATTTTGGACGAAATGGAAAAAAATTTCATTTTTCGATGAATAGTGCCGTATTCGTGAATAATGTCGTATACGTGAATAGTAACCCCTACACAAAAAGTTCCAAATTTGATTAAAAGTTCAAACCAATATTTCGGCATAATGATATTGGAGAAAATAATATCATTTAAGAAGAAAATAACATCCCTTACCTTGAAAAGACATATTTCAAATTTGGAATACGGATATAGTCTTCAAGGAATCTTACAAAGATAAAGACACTCAAAGTATCAAAATACTAACAAGAATACGCTCGATAATATAGAGAGAGGAAGGAAGAGAAAACTTCAGTTTCTGATGTGATTTTCAATTCTAACCTAAGCACCCTATTTATAGGAAAATGCTTAGAACACCAAAGCAGAAAATTTAATAAAATATTAATATATTTATAAAAATTTCCTTAGCCTACCTACACCATCTGAATTCAGCCACCAAACATTGACAAAAACAAAAAAAAACATTTTTGTTATTAAAAATAATTAAAATTTTCAAAAATAAATTATTTTGGAAGTACGAAGCTTCAATAATTCATAATAAATAGCCCTTTTATCAGAAAGCCTTTCCATAAAAAATTCCATTCTCTACAACTTTGTAAGTTTAAGTTTTTCCAAATTCCAAGCAGAAGTTGACCGAAATCCACAAACGGGCGATTTTACGGTCTATAAACCAATTTCAGTCAAGAAATGGGGTCCACTGACATGTTTAACATGTTTTAAACAATTTTTGCAACAAAATACTCTTCCTCCTCATATATTCGTATATCCCACATTCATTGTAAAAATATCACCATTATTATATTATTAAAATATAATAATATATTTAAATGAATCATTTATCAGAAAAGATAAAATAACAATTTTTCAACAATTGTCACATTAAAATTTTCTCCATCTATATCCACATAAAATGAATATTTTTCTTATCCTATAAATCAATAATTAATTATTCAAAAATAATATTACAGAATCACAACACTGACAACCAGGCAGTTCCCAGGAAAGAGGGGACTTTCCAATAAGGATTTCTCCTCACTGGCGCGCAATTAGGTGACCAAACCTCTCCTTAGATAGAACTTTCTAGACATTGCCAATAATGTTATCTAATAATATTATTCAAATAATATGAATTATTGATCTGATAATGAAAATATTGTGTAGTGACAATTATTGAAACAACAATAATATAAAATATCAACGTAGCAATTATTGAATCAATAAAATAAAATATTCAACAGTAACTATTGTAACAATTATTGAGTAATGCCTTCCTACGTAAGAATCAATAATTGGTGCAATACCGCAGTAATCTTCTTGTGTTTTAACCAATTAGGGTATTCCAACAAGATATTAGCTTGTAATAACTACGTCATTATTTATAAACAACTTATACTTGTCGTTTTCTTCATCCAATCGCTTTCCGTTATGGGGCCCATACAAGGCTGCACCGTCGTACGAATATTCTCCGACAGTAAGAATATTCCATGACCAAACGAATATTCTCCGATAAAAATGAATATTTTATAACCACTTGCATACTTGAAATATTTGCGCATTTTACCCATAACTAACCACATTAATCAGATCAATCCTTACTATTTCAAAATAATAAATAGAGGAAATTTAATTTTATTTATAATAAGTTGGGGTCTTACAACCTCCCCTCCTTATGAAATTTCATCCTCGAAATTAACGTACGTACCTGGTATTTCGAAAAGGTGAGGATACCTCGCTTTCATTTCCGTTTCCAACTCTCAGGTCATTTCCTCAATAGCATGGTTTCTCCATAAAACTTTAACTTGTGGTATGACCTTTGTACGTAAGACATGCTCCTTCCTATCCAAGATCTTGATAGGTACCTTCTCGTACGTTAAGTCTTCGGCTATCTCATCCGGTTCTAACTCAATAACGTGGTTCGGGTCTTTCACATACTTACGAAGCACATATATATGAAAAACATTATGAACACGAGACATACTTGGAGGTAACTCAAGTCTATAGGCTACATTTCCTACTCGGTCAAGAATCTGAAATGGACCAATAAATCGTGGATTGAGCTTTCCTCTCTTCCCGAATCTTGTAACTCCCTTCCATGGGGCAACACGCACCAATACATGATCCCCAATACTAAATTTCACGTCCTTTCGATGAAGATCCGCATAACTCTTTTGTCGATCTTGAGCCGTTTGTATACGTTGTCAAATCATTTGGATCTTTTTCGTAGTCATACGTACCAACTCGGGTCCCAACAATGTTGCTTCACCCACCTCATCCCAACATATTGGAGAGCGACACTTTCGTCCATACAATGCTTGAATGGAGCCACACCTATACTTGTCTCGATAAGCTGTTGTTGTAGGAGAATTCCACCAATGGTAAATACTTATCCCAACTCCTTTGAAATCTAGGACACGAGTCTTAATAGATCTTCAAGAGTTTGAATAGTCCTCTCGATTGTCCGTCTGCTTTGAGGATGGTATGCTTAATCAAATCGTAAATGCGTCCGTGCCCATAGCTTTTTGCAAGCTAACCCAAAATCGTGAAGTAAATCTTGGGTCACGATCCAAAACTATGGATCTTGGCATGCCGAACAATCTCACAATCTCATTTACATACATATGAGCAAGACGTTCAAGGGAATAAGTCTCCGACGGCAAGAAATTAGCAGACTTGGTTAATCTATCAACAATAACCCAAATAGCATTTATGCCTTGAGAAACCGTGGGAAAACCCGTAATAAAATCCATGGTAATGTGTTCCCACTTCCATTTCGGAATCTCAAGTGGTTGCAATGGACCCTTAGGCACCTGGTGCTCCGCCTTTACACGTTGACAAGTTAAACACCTCGAGATAAAGTTAACGATCTCTCTCTTCATATTGTTTCACCAAAATATATATCGAAGATCACGATACATTTTGGTACTTCCAGGATGGATTACAAATGGTGTATAGTGCCGTATACGTGAATAGTAACCCCTACACAAAAAGTTCCTAATTTGATTAAAAGTTCAAACCAATATTTCGGTATAATGATATTGAACAAAATAATATCATTTGAGAAGAAAATAACATCCCTTACCTTGAAAAGACTATACTTAAATTTGGAATACTGGGGATATAGTCTTTGAAGGAACTTGCAATCCGTAGCAACACTCAAAGTATCAAAATACTCACAACAATACGCTCGATAATATAGAGAGAGAAAGGGAGAGAAAACTTCAGTTTCTGGTGTGATTTTTAATTCTAACCTAAACACCCTATTTATAGGAAAATGTTTAGAACACCACAGCGGAAAATTTAATAAAATATTAATATATTTATAAAAAATTCCTTAGCCTACCTTCACCATCTGAATTCAGCCACCAAACAATGACAAAAACAAAAAAAAACATTTTTGTTATTAAAAATAATTAAAACTTTCAAAAATAAATTATTTCGGAACTACGGAACTTCAATAATTCATAATAAATAGCCCTTTTATCAAAAAAAAATTGAACCACATGTCCTTACTATAGGAAATTCCATTCTCTACAACTTTGTAAGTTTAAGTTTTTCCAAATTCTAAGTAGAAGTTGACCGAAATCCACAAACGGGCGATTTTACGGACTATAAACCAATTTCAGTCAAGAAATGTGGTCCACCGACATGTTTAACATGTTTTAAATAATTTTTGCAATAAAAATACTCTTCCTCCTCATATATTCGTATATCCCACATTTCTTGTAAAAATATCACCATTATTATATTATTAAAATATAATAATATATTTAAATGAATTATTTATCAGAAAAGATAAAATAACAATTTTTCAACAATTATCACATTAAAAATTTTCTCCATCTATATCCACATAAAATGAATATTTTCCTTATCATATAAATCAATAAATAATTATTCAAAAATAATATTACAGAATCACAATACTGACAACCAGGCAGTTTCCAGGAAAGAGGGGGCTTTCCAATAAGAATTTTTCCTTACTAGCACGCAATTAGGTGACCAAACCTCTCCTTAAACAGAACTTTCTAGACATTGTCAATAATGTTATTTAATAATATTATTCAAATAATATGAATTATTGATCTGATAATGAAAATACTGTGTAGTGACAATTATTGAAACAACAATAATATAAAATATCAACGTAGCAATTATTGAATCAATAAAATAAAATATTCAACAGTAACTATTGTAACAATTATTGAGTAATGCCTTCCTACGTAAGAATCAATAATTGGTGCAATCTGGTAATCTTCTTGTGTTTTAACCATCCAATTGTTCCAATTGTATTAACGGTAACAACTACGCCGTTATTTATAAACAACTTATACCGCATGCATGGTGATTTCTTTTGTTATTCCATTCTTTATTATTCTCAGTTTGTTAAAATTTTGGCTTCTATACTCCATGAAATTAGTGGAATATCCTTGATATTTGTGCTTTATCCAGTATCTTTTCATGAAAATATTCTTCTGAGCATTCTTGAATTTTTACTCCACAAAGCAGTATCATGTTGACAATTTGAACATTATTGAGTTCTGGATAAATTAACTTATAAATCTTTAAAATTTATTCTTGAACTTGTTTTATTGAATTATTATGTCATTGTCATCATCCTCATGCTTATATTGTGATGAAAGTCATCTTTGGCTTACGTGCATAGATGGACTTAGTATGATTATGATCAGGGATTATTCAGTATAATCATGACCTGTAATGTTATAAATGATGTGGTAAAAATCCTCAGCGGCCTGTAGTGTATTGACGGACAGTTTTTGGTATGATTATTGTGAGACCCCAAATTTTATGAATAAAGATTTAAATTTCTCGAAATATTTTTTTTAATATTATGGTGTGGATTTGATATAATGTTATAGTTGTGGATAATATTTATAAATTTTGAAAAGTATGCAAGTTGTTATATAATATTCGATTGGTCGGAAAATATTCTTTTTGTCGGGGAATATCCGTACGACGGTACAATCATTGGTGGACCCCACAACGGAATTATTGTCGGATTAAGAAAATGACAAAAATATTTTATAAAAATAACGGCGGAAGTTTTAACGTTAAAACTGTTGAACTACTCTGTAGTAAAAGTACAATAATATGTGTTGTTGCATAGTAGCACACGGTATTGATTATTGATGCTTACGTGTGAAGTCACTCAGTTTTGTTCAATTATTGCTACAGTAATTGTTGCATTGTATCTCACGTTATTTGATTCAATTATTGTCGATATTTTATATATTATTAAATCAATAATTGAGATAACAAAGTTATGTATTATTATTTGAAATATTAACGATGTCTAGAAGTTATGCCAAGTAGAGGTTTGGTCACCTAATTGCGCGCCAATAGGTAGAAATCCTTATTGGAAAGCCCCCTCTTTCCTGGGAACGACCTGGTCGATTAATATTGTGAATTATAATAATGATGATAAATGTTGTTAAATATATTGAGGTATCTTTTTATGAAGTCACAAATGTTTATATATATATATTGTTTTATTAGTATTATTAATGTAATAAAATAGAAAATTTTTTATATAAAAAGAATACTTTTATAAAATTATTTGTTTTATTATACTATAAATAGAATATATTATATTTTATAATGCATAGTGTTTTTTATAGGAAAATCTTTTTATATAAAATAGAATACTTTTATAAAGTTATTTGTTTTATTAGACAATAATTAGAATATATTATATTTTATTATGCATAGTATTTGCATAATGCTGATAAAGTTTTTGCGTAGTAAAATCTTTTTATATAAAAGCGAATACTTTTATAAAAGTTATTTATTTTATTAGACAATAATTAGAATATATTATATTTTATTATGCATAGTGTTTGCATAATGCTCCGTGCGTAGTGTTTGCATAGTAAAATCTTTTTATATAAAACATAATACTTTTATAAAGTTATTTATTTTATTAGACTATAAATAGAATATATTATATTTTATTTAAAAGATTTTATTTTATTAGAATATTTTATTTATACTGCATAGTAAATCAATATGGACCGTCCGTTTAAAAGTAAATCAATTTGGACCGTTCATGAATTAGTTACTATTCAGTCCATTCTCCTCTAAATAGAAGCTCATTCCTTCATTATTTCTTTCGAATTCACTGAAACTCTAGAGAGAGAAACTATAGAGAGAAAGAACAAAAGTATTCTGCTACTTCACTACTCCTATATCCAGTTTCTTATAAGGTAAGGTGTGACGCCCCCAAAATAGATATAACATCACCTATTCTGAGTCGCCAAATACATGGTACATAATACAAATACAAACTTAATTATACAACCGTCGTGTAATATACTACAATACATATGTTGTGAGTTTTAATACAAATATTGTCATCTAGACAATATCCACACTCAATTGAGTCCTCATTACATTTATCATCACACTATTTAACAGAATAGTGAGGACTACTAATGCTATTGTCTGGACCGTCACTCCGTTCCCCGACTAGTCCCTGCTACGTTCTCATTTCCTGAAGAGAACAATGAAAGTAAAAGGGTGAGCTCAACTAGCCCAGTAAGAAATATTATGACTAAGATAATGCAGAATAAATTATCATTAGTCTTTAACAATGTTAAACTGATAAAATACAATAGACATCAAGTTTAACTGCAGCGGAATAAGCAATCCATTAAAAGAGTCAAGTAGAGAATAAAATCTACTATCTTTTATGATTTAAAAGGGTTTTCATCACTTTTATCGCTGGGACTCAGCTTAATAAATAATACACATCATCAATTCATCCCTGCACTACAGGCCAAGGATATTATTTAGTATCACGACCACGAATTATTCATGCACTACGGGCCAAAGATAAGTGTGTTTTCATCAAAGGTCCTGATCATGCCATAAAATAATTCATCTTTGCCCCCTTGGCCCAAGGGAATCCATAACCATAATCATACCAAAAACTGTCCATCAATGCACTACGGGCCAATGAGGACTTTTTCCACATCATTTGTAACATTACGGTCATAATTATACCGAATAATCCCTGGTCATAATCATACCAAGTTCATCTATACACTACAGAACACAAATGACTTTCAACAAAATAAAAACATGAGGATGATGACAATGATATAAGAATTTAATAAAACAAGTTCAAGAATTAAATTATCCAGGAACTAATAACGTCCAAATTGTCAACATGATACTTCTTTGTAGAGTAAAATTCAAGAATGCTTAGAAGAATATTTCCATGAAAAGATACTGGATGAAGCGCAAATATCAAGGATATTCCACTAATTTCATGGAGTATAGAAGTCAAAACTTTAACCAACTGAGTATAATAAAGAATGGAATAACAAAAGAAATCACCATGCATGCGGTGCCGCATGATAGATAGGTTATTCAAACGAGAATAATAAATAACGGAACCGGTCCCACAGTAAAACGCATGCATGACGAGGATATTCCAAATGTAATAATAAAGAATGGAATAACAACGAAATCACCATGCATGCGGTGCTTGCATGTAGACAAAGTTATTCCAACGAGAATAATAAATAACGGAACCAGTGTCGGCATAAAACGCACGCATGTGGGATATTCCAATGTAATAATAAAGAATGGAATAACGTAAGAATTTTACCATGCATGCGGTTACTTGATAGACGAGTTATTCCAATGAATAATAAATAATCGGAACCAGTCCGCTTTTAAATGCATGATGAGATATTTCAACGAGAATAATAAAGAATGGAATAAGCGAAAGAATTTCACCAAGTATAGGGTAGTCCGCGTATACAGGTTATTCCAACAAAATAATAAATAATGGAATAACAAAAGAATTTCACCAAGTATAGGGTAGACCGCGTATATAGGTTATTTCAACAGAATATTAAATAATGGAATAACATAAGTTATGTTCATGAATATGAAAAAATAATACCCCTTACCTCAAAAGAAGACTGGATACTGGAATAGTGAGGTAGCAGACTTCTCTTCTTCTTTCTCTCTATAATTTCTCTCTATAATAATGGCTCTAAAGCTTTAGTGAATTGGTGAGAAATGAAAGAAGAATGAGCTTCTATTTATAAAAAAATATAGTTTCGATAATTGCACGTTTTGGGGCTCGAAAATTACGATCTGAATACCTCAAACTTTTCTTTCATTTTTAATTTAGTCCTGTAAGTACTATCAAACTTGCACCACCTCCCCTAATAGTAAATAATGTGAATCAATAGTTCAATCATGTGAATCAATAGTTATAATCATGTGAAAATACAAAATACAGTATAGTACCTCCATCTATACCTCCCTTTTTAACTTAGTCATGCAAGTATTATCAATCTTGCACCAACTCCCCTAATAGTAAGTGAATGAGACTCAATAGTACACACATGTGAACAAATAGTTATATAAACATGTAAATTAGTAGCAATTAATTGCTCATTTATCCGATAAATTACCCGATTTATCAATATAACCCCCAGACATCAATTATCATCGGAATAGATGTCGATTTTAACTAACACCAATAATCCCAACACAATGGAACTATCAAATTCATCTTTAATCAACATGAACTTATTCATCATTAATATCATAACTCACAATATTTAACAATCAGCTCATTCCCAGGAAAGAGGGGGCTTTCCAATAAGGATTTCTCCCATTAGGCCAAGAATTAGATTGGTGACCAAACCTTTCCTCGATAGAACTTCTAGACATTGTAAATATTGCAATTTAATAATATGAATAACTTTGTCATCTCAAATATTGATTTAATAATATATCATATAATGCTGATGATATTGTGACAATAATCGAATCAATAATATGAGAGATATGATGCAACAATTCTCAGTAATAATAATTAAGTATAATCGCGGTGACTTCTCACGTAAGCATCAATAATCAATACCGGTGTCTTTGCTATGCAATCACGCGTATTCATCGTACTTTTTTACTACCGAGTAGTTCAACAAGATAATCGGTAAAACTTCCGCCGTTATTTTCATAAAAATATTTTTATCGTTTTCTCAATCCGACAATAATTCTGTTGTGGGTTCCACCAATGATTGTGTCGTCGTACGAAATTCCCAGACCAATCGAATATAATATAACAAATTTCATACTTTATAAAATTTATAAATATTACCCACAATTATATCATTATATTAAATCCACACCATAATATTCAAAAAAAAAATCTAGAAATTTAAATCTTTTTTCGTAAAATTTGGGATTTTACAATCTCCCCTCCTTATGAAATTTCGCCCTCGAAATTTACGTACGTACCTGGTATGTCGAACAGATGAGGACACTTCGTCCAATTCTAACTCTTGAGGTATAACCTTTGAGTGTTGAATACATTCCAAGATTTTAACAAGTACATCTTCATACGTTAATTATTCACTATCTCGTCCGGTTCTAAATCAATAATGTGGTTCGGGTCGTCCACATATTTACGTAACATCGATACATGAAAAACGTTATAAACACGCAATATACTTGGTGGTAAAACGAGTCTATAGGCCACAGATCCTACTCGATCGAGGATTTTAAATGGGCCAATTAAATCGAGGGTTGAGATAACGCCTTCTTGAACCTTCTTCTTCACATTCATCAGATTCGGGTGTGTAGCTTGTACGGCTTTAACTTTATCGATTAAAGTCAATTCTACTCGTATATTCGTTATCTATACGTGGGTTCGTATATTCGCATACAATCTTCTACTCAATGCGTCAGCTACCACGTTCGCTTTTCCACGATGGTATTGAATGGTACGATCGTAATTTCAACAGCTCGAGCCAACATATTTGGCGCATGTTACATTCATTTTGGGTGAAGAAAATATTTGAGGGTTTAAGAAATGGGTTTTGTACTGAGGTCAGTACAAAATTCAATTTCACCATCTGGGGTAAGCCAAGAAGTCTTCAAGAATACGTCAGAAAATTTATTAACAATAGAAATATCATTCACAACTGTGACTCTCATCCAAGACTTGGATAACATGTCACATTGATACCTATCAACTTGTCATCGTTATTCACAACGTCCCCTACGGATAGTCTGGCTTCGGTACATTCCACATAAAGTAGTCAACAACGAAAGGATCGGGGCTCTTTACTTATGGCTTGGTATGACAATGATTGACTTAGTGGTTTGGTTTCTTGAATTCGCATAACAGGTTGGTTAGGAATATGAAAGCTAACAACCTTTCTAAAAGCATGATGAGTAGTTAACCAATTGATTCTTAAAATCACATCAAAGGCAAGTATTTTCAAAGAGATAAGATCGATAGGTAACGTGAAAGAGTTGATTTGAATTAAACAAGATTTATAAATAGTGGAGGTAACAAAATTTTCTCCCAACCGAGTTTCAACAGATAAATCAAAGTCTAACTTCTCCGGAGTTAAATTCAAACATTGAACACAACTAGGTGAAATAAAAGAGTGAGTAGAACTGGTATCTAACACGGTATAGACTTCGCAAGAGTTTATGATTAACTTACCCGTGATAATTTTATTCAGGTTCCTCGTCACGAAAAAAAAAATGCTCTCTCTTAAACTACCGGCTTTGGCTTGTCTGGGACATCCTTTGGCATCACCATCCCAGCTGGACTTGACTTCACCATACGACAAAATCGAGCTAGGTGACCTTCTTTTCCGTAATTAAAACACGCTGGATTCTTTGCATCAGGTTTGGACGGATGTGTCCTCCCGTCAAGCATTTGAAACATACTGACCGGTGGTGGTCTTCTTCTTCTTTTTGATACGGTGTTGGTGTCATTGTCTTTCCATCATTATTGAACCTCCTCTTCTTGAAATTTCCACTCCTATTATCTTGGCCATGATTACCACCGAAGTGGTTACCATTCTTGGCATGATAATTTCCCCCACGATGGTTATCATTGTCCCGATGACCGTTGCCACCGGTACGATTATTATCGTGTTGTTGGTCGTTGCCTTTTGGTTGTGCTGACTCATTATCACGCTCCAATAACTGAGCCCTATACACAACATCTGAATATAAACAAAGTTTGTGAGAAATGAGGTATTGACGTATATTAGGTTTCAAACCTCTTAGAAACATTCGCGTCATTCGCTCTTCATTATCGACCAAATGGGATGCAAATCGAGACAACTCGGCAAACTTAGCCTCGTACTGCGACACGGTCATATTGTTTTGCTCCAGCTTGATGAACTCCACCTCCTTCATGTGACGAATACTTTCGGTAAAGTACTTGTCGTTGAACAGCTCTTGGAACCTCTCTCAAGACATCTTGAGTACGTCAGTCTGGGTACGTTTTACAGATTCCCACCAGTAATCTGCCTCTTCACGCAATATAAAGGTGGCAAAGGGAACCTTATGCTCCTCTGAGCATCCCAAGACATCAAATATCTTGGTGATCTGTTTTAACCACGTCTCCGCCTTAAGTGGTTCTGGCTTTCCCAAAAACTTTGGTGGTCCCAGGTCCTTGAACTGCTTAGCGGTGACCGACCGTGGGTTGCCATTATTTCCACTTATATTTTGAACAAGAGTCTCTCTTATCTGTTGTTGCATGAATTGCATAAAGCCTCTGAACATTCCATCGTTCATCATTTGGTCAGTGTTGTTGTTTGCATGAGGATTATCGCCTTCCTGATGCACATTATCTTGATTATTGATCTGTGGAGACTCAACGGTCTCCTGTGCTCCATTGATGTTCTCAACAATCTCGGATGCCATTTTTAAATACTACCACAAAACAAGGATTAATTAACATATCACATATTATCAATATACTTTAACCGACCAATTAAATACCAAATAAACTTAGGTAGGTCATACTAGTGAAGGAATTCCCCATCTCTCCCCTCCTAGTTCTTGTCTCACATCTCAGCCAGGGATCATATCACTAATCTTTGATACCAACTATGACACCTCCAAAATAGGTATACATCACATATTCTGAGTCGCCAAATACATGGTACAAAATACAAATACAAACTTAATTATACAACCGTCGTGTAATATACTACAATACATATGTTGTGAGTTTTAATACAAATATTTTCATATAAACAATATCCACACTCAATTGAGTCCTCATTATATTTATTATCACATTATTTAACAGAATAGTGAGGACTACTAATGCTATTATCTGGACCGTAACTCCGTTTCCCGACTAGTCCCTGCTACGTTCTCATTTCCTGAAGAGAAAAATGAAAGTAAAAGGGTGAGCTCAACTAGCCCAGTAAGAAATATTATGACTAAGATAATGCAGAATAAATTATCATTAGTCTTCAATAATATTAAACTGATAAGATACAATAGACATCAAGTTTAACTGCAGCGGAATAAGCAATCCATTAAAAGAGTCAAATAGAGAATAAAATCTACTATCTTTTATGATTTTAAAGGTTTTTCATCACTTTTATCGCTGGGACTCAGCTTAATAAATAATCCACATCATCAATTGATCCACACATCTCTGAGCCAAGGATATTATTTAGTATCACGACCACGAATTATCCATGTACTACGGGCCAAAGATAATTGTGTTTTCATCAACTGATCCGATCATGCCATAAAACAATTCATCTTTTTCTCCTCGTGGCGAAGGGAATCCATAGCCATAATCATACCAAAAACGTCCATCAATGCACTATGGGCCAATGAGGACTTTTTCCACATCATTTGTAACATTACGGTCATGATTATACCGAATAATCCCTGGTCATAATCATACCAAGTCCATCTATACACTACAGGCCACAGATGACTTTCAACAAAATAAAAACATGAGGATGATGAGAATGATATAAGAATTTAATAAAACAAGTTCAAGAATTAAATTATCCAGGAACTAATAACGTCCAAATTGTCAACATGATACTAACAGAATAATAAATAACGGAACCAAGTCCGGCGTAAAATGCACAGACAGGATATTCCAACAGAATAATAAAGAATGGAATAACAAAAGAATTTCACCATGCATGCGGTACTTCGCATAGACAGGTTATTTCAACAGAATAATAAATAACGGAACCAGGTCCGACGTAAAATGCACAGACAGGATATTTCAACAGAATAATAAAGAATGGAATAACAAAAGAATTTCACCAAGTATAGGTTAGCCCGCGTATACAGGTTATTCCAACAAAATAATAAATAATGGAATAACAATAGAATTTCACCAAGAATAGGGTAGACCGCGTTTACAGGTTATTCCAACAGAATAATAAAGAATAGAATAATAGAAGTTCTCTTCATGAATATGAAAAAATAATACGCCTTACCTCAAAAGAAGACTGGATACTGGAATAGTTAGGTAGCAGACTTCTCTTCTTCTTTCTCTCTATAATTTCTCTCTATAATAATGGCTCTAAAGCTTTAGTGAATTGGTGAGAAATGAAGGAAGAATGAGCTTCTATTTATAAAAAAATATAGTTTCGATAATTGTACGTTTTGGGGCTCGAAAAATTACAGTACAATACCTCAAACTTTTCTTTCATTTTTAATTTAGTCCTGCAAGTATTATCAAACTTGCACCACCTCCCCAAATAGTAAATAATGTGAATCAATAGTTCAATCATGTTAATCAATAGTTATAATCATGTGAAATACAAAATACAGTATAATATCTCCATCTATACCTCCCTTTTTAATTTAGTCATGTAAGTATTATCAATCTTGCACCAAATCCCCGAATATTAAGTGAATGAGACTCAATAGTACACACATGTGAACAAATAGTTATATAAGCATGTGAATTAGTAGCAATTAATTGCTCATTTATCCGATAAATTACCTGATTTATCAATATAACCCCCAGACATCAATTATCATCGGAATAGATGTCGATTTCAACTAACACCAATAATCCCAACACAATAGAACTATCAAATTCATCTTTAATCAACATGAACTTATTCATCATTAATATCATAACTCACAATATTTAACAATCAGCTCATTCCCAGGAAAGAGGGGGCTTTCCAATAAGGATTTCTCCCTATTGGCGCGCAATTAGATGACCAAATCTCTCCTCGACAGAACTTCTAGACATTGTAAATATTTCAATTTAATAATATGAAAAACTTTGTCGTCTCAATTATTGATTAAATAATATATCATATAATGCAGATGATACTGTGACAATAATCGAATCAATAATATGAGAGATATGATGCAATAATTACTGTAGCAATAATTAAGTATAACTGAGTGACTTCTCACGTAAGCATCAATAATCAATACAATGTGCTTCTATGCAACCACGCCAGACATCGTACTTTTTACTACCGAGTAGTTCAACAAGATAATTAGGTAAAACTTCCGCCGTTATTTTCATAAAAATATTTTTGTCATTTTCTAAATCCGATAATAATTACATTGTGGGTTCCACCAATGATTGTCTTGAGTCGCATTTAATATTCCCCAACCAAAAGAATATTCCCCACCAATCGAATATAATATAACAACTTTCATATTTTGCAAAATTTATAAATATTACCCACAACTATAATATTATATTAAATCCACACCATAATATTCAAAAAAAAATCGAAAAATTTAAATCTTTATTAAGTAAAATTTGGGATTTTACATAAGGGGTATTATTTCTTTTGTATTCATGAAGAGAACTTCATTATTCCATTCTTTATTATTACTTTGGAATAACTTTTGTATATGTGAGCTACCCTATACTTGGTGAAATTCTTACATTATTCCATTCTTTATTATTATGTTGGAATAACTTTTAATCTATGCCAATCTGCGCATATATGGTGAAATTCTTCCGTTATTTCATTCTTTATTATTATGTTGGAATAACTTTGATATATCACGAAGCTACCGCATACATGGTGAAATTCTTCATTATTCCATTCTTTATTATTACATTGGAATATCCTCATGCATGCGTATTACATGCGTGACATTCGTTCCATTATTTATTATTACGTTGGAATAACACATGCATGCGATCTATCGCGACACCGGTGAAGTCTTTTGTTATTTCATTCTTTATTATTACATTGAAATATCATTTCCGCAAGGTTTACCCACATGACACGGTTCCATTATTTATTATTACATTGGAATAACTCATCTCGTATGCGTTCGCACGACCTGAGTTCCATTATTTATTATTCTATTGGAATAACATGTCTCGCTGCGATCTATCGCTTGCGTGGTGATTTCTTCATTATTCCACTCTTTATTATTACATTGAAATAACTCATACATGTGGATTATCATATGCATGGTGAATGATCCTTTGTATTCATTCCTTATTAAATTTTGGAATTGATCTGTCTAAGTGGATTACGGCATGGCGAACGAAAATCCATTTACAGTTTTATATATTCTCTTATACTCAGTTGGTTAACGCTTTGATTTTTATACTCCATGAAATTAGTGGAATATCCTTGATATTTGCGCTTCATCCAGTATCTTTTTATGGAAATATTCTTCTGAGCATTCTTGAATTTTACTCCACAAAGAAGTATCATGTTGACAATTTGGACGTTATTAGTTCCTGGATAAATTAATTCTTGAACTTGTTTTATTGAATTCTTATATCATTGTCCTCATCCTCATGTTTATATTATGTTGAAAGTCATTTGTGGCCTGTAGTGCATAAATGGACTTGTTATAATTATGACCAGGGATTATTCGGTATAATCATGACCGTAATGTTACAAATGATGTGAAAAAAAGTCCTCATTGTCCCGTAATGTATAGATGGACAGTTTTTGGTATAATTATGGCTATGGATTCTCTTCGTCCAAGGGTGCAAAGATGAATTATTTTATGGCATGATCATGACCATTGATGAATACACGAATATCATTGGCCCGTAGTGCATGTATAATTTGTGGTTGTGATACTAATGAATATCCTTGGCCGTAGTGCAGGGATGATGTAGATTATTAATTAAGCTGAGTTTCAGCGATAAAAGTGATGAAAAACCTTTTTAAATCATAAAAGATAGTAGATTTTATTCTCTACTTGACTCTTTTAATGGATTGCATGTTCCGCTGCAGTTAAACTTGATGTTTGTTATATTTTATCAGTTTAACATTGTTGAAGACTAATGAGAATTTATTCTACATTATCTTAGTCATAATATTTCTTACTGGGCTAGTTGAGCTCACCCTTTCTTTCAACTTTTATCTTCTTGTGAAATGAGAACGTGGCAAGAGACTAGTCGGGGAACGGAGTGATGGTCCAGATGATAATATTAGTAGTCCTCACTATTCTGTTAAATAATGTGACAATAAATGTAATAAGGACTCCTTTGAGTGTGAATATTGTCTAGATGACAATATTCTTATTAAAACTATCAATTTATGTTTTGTCGTATTTTACACGACAGATGTATTATTAAGTTGTATTTGTAACATGTACCATGTATTTGACGACTCAGAATGGGTGATGTATACCCATTTTTGGGGCGTTAAAGTTGGTATCGAAGATTAGGGATATGATCCCTGGCTGAGATGTGAGATAAGAACTTGGAGGGGAGAGACGGGGAATTTCTTCTCTAGTATGACCTACCTAAGTTTGTTTGGTATTTAATTGATCGGTTAGAGTATATTAATAATATGTGATATGTTAATTAACCCTTGTTTTGTGGCAGTGTTTGAAAATGGCAGCTGAAAATGTTAACAATGGAGTGAATGAGACCGTTGAGACACCTTTAATCACTAACCAGATTAATGTGATGTCAGACGAAGAAGAAATCAGAGATATCTATGTGGTGAGTGAAGAACTAATAGTTGCACCCGAGCTAGTTGCAGAGGTAGCAGCTGAGAGTGAGGAAGAAGAAGAAACTGAGGAGAATTTATTTGAAGAATTTTATGATATAAATTTAGAATTACAAAATCGTGTTCATGAGTTAGAAGAGCAGGCTGAAGAATGATAGGCGATCGTGGAGAAAAGAGATGTAACAATTCAAAATTGTGTTACCCGATGTGCGATGCTTGAATGTAAGCACTCTTTAATGAGTATAAGATATTAGAGCTGGAATCTGAGAATGCTATGATCAAAGTTCTGATGAAAGAAGAAACAACTGAATGAAGAAGAATAGATGATGCATGGGTAAAAGCTACACGACGCCTAGATATTGTAGAAAAAGACGTCCTATCCAATAAGGCCAAAATAGATGAAATGGATTTTGCTTTTTGGACAGCAATTGGGAGAATCCAACATCGAATTCGAAATTACCCTGTGCAGAGCGGTCAACCCCAATTCGATATGGATCGGAGAATAATGATTCAAATCATGGATTAGGAATATGACGAAGAAATTAAGGGTGGAATGTACTCTATAGCAAGTCAAAATTCGGTAGTTTAAGTGAGAGCATTTATCGAGAAACCCGAACGAAGTTATTATGGGTAAGTTAATTATAAACTCTTGCGAAGTCTATACCTTATTCGTTACCGATTCTACCCACTCTTTTATTTCACCTAGTTGTATTCAATGTTTGAACTTGGCTCTTGAGAAATTAGACTTTAACTTATCTGTTGAAACTCTATTAGGAGAAACCTTCGTTACATTCACTGTTTATAAATCTTGTTTGATTCAAATCGACACTTTCACGTTACTTGTCGATATTATCTCTTTGAAAATACTTGTATTTGATGTGATTTTAGGAATCGATTGGTTAACTACTCATCATGCTAAAATTGATTATTTTCGTAAGGTTGTTAGCTTTCATATTCCTAACCAACCTGTTATGTGAATTCAAGTAACCAAACCACTAAAGTCAATCATTGTCATATCAAGCCATAAGTAAAAAGCCCCGAGCCTTTCGCTGGTGACTTCCAAGTCTTAGAATACACCGAAGTCAGACTTTCTGTAGGCGACGCCGTGAATGACGATGGCAAGTTGATAGGTATCAATGTGACGTACTATCCAAGTCATGGATGAGAGTCACAGTTTTTAAACGATATTTTTATTGTTAATAAATTTCTTGACGTATTTTTGAAGACTTCTTAGCCTACCCCTAGAGCGTGAAATCGAATTTTGAATTGACCCCAGTACAAAAACCGATTTCTAAAACCCTCAAGTATTTCTTCACCCAAAACGAACGTATAATGCGCCAAAGATGATGGCTCGAGCCGTTGAAGGTTATGACCATTCAATACCATCGTGGAAAAGAGAAAGTGGTAGCTAACGTGTTGAGTAGAAGATCGTATGTGTTTACAAGTACGAATATACGAACCTACGTGAAGATAACGAATATATGATTAGAACCGACTTTAGTTAATAATGTTAAAGCTGCTAAAGCTACAGATCCGGAGCTGATGAATACGAAGAAGAAGGTTCAAGAGGGCGTTATTTTAAAATCAAGAGTTGCTGAAGAGAGGAAATATCAACCCTCAATTTAATTGGCCCATTTGAAATCCTTGATCGAGTAGGAACTGTGGCCTATAGACTCGTTTTACTGCCAAGTATGTCGCGTGTTCATAACGTTTTTCACGTATCGATGTTACGTAAATATTTGGATGACCCGAACCACGTTATTAAATTAGAACTAGACGAGATAGTAGAAGATTTAACGTATGAGGAGATCGTGTTAAAATCTTGGATAAGAAGGATCGTATTCAACACTCGAGGGTTATACCTCAAGAGTTAGAATCAAATGAAGTCAAGGTATCCTCACCTCTTGATAAGCGGTATGTACATAAATTTCGAGGCAAAATTTCACAAGGAGGGAGATTGTGAGACCCCAAATTTTATGAATAAAGATTTAAATTTCTCGAAATATTTTTTTTAATATTATGGTGTGGATTTGATATAATTTTATAGTTGTGGGTAATATTTATAAATTTTGAAAAGTATGCAAGTTGTTATATAATATTCGATTGGTCTGGGAATATTCTTTTTGTCGGAGAATATCCGATGCAATGATACAATCATCGGTCTAATTCGACCCCTGTGGAATTATTGTCGGATTAAAGAAAACGACAAAAATATTTTATGAAAATAATAAATGAAGTATTACCGTTAAAAGCTGTTGAACTACTTTCGGTAATAAAAGTACGATGAATACGCTGTGGTTGCATAGTAGCACCTTCGTATTGATTATTGATGCTTACGTGAGAAATAACTTCGGTTTTGTTCAATAATTGCTACAAAGAATTATTGCATAGTATCTCACTTTATTTGATTCAATTATTGTCGATATTTTATATATTATTAAATCAATAATTGAGATAACAAATGTAAGACCCCAAATTATTAATAAATGAAATTTATTTTTCTCTATTTATTATTTTGAAATAGTAAGGGTTGATTTGAATAATGTGGATAGTTATGGGTAAAATACACAAATATTTCGAATAAGCAAGTGGTTATAAAATATTCATTATTGTCGGGGAATATTCGTTTGGTCGTGGAATATTCGTAGTGTCGGGAATATTAAATGCGACGGCGCGCCTTTTATGGGCCCCATAACGGAAAAGCGATTGGATGAAAAAATGACAAATATAAGTTGTTTATAAATAACTTGGTAGTAGTTATTCACATCAATTATCTTGTTGGAATACCCGGTGGTTAAAACACACTAATCTGGCGTTGTTGAGCGATGGACACGATATTGCACCAATTATTAATTCTTACGTAAAAGGCACTACTCAATAATTGTTACGATAATTCTTTCGTTCGAAGATTTTATTTTATTGATTCAATAATTGCTGCATTGATATTTTATATTACTGTTGTTTCAATAAATTGTCATTACACAATTTCCATTATCGAAGCAATAATTCATATTATCTGAATAATATTATTAGAAAACATTATTGGCAATGTCTAGAAAGTTACATCTAAGGAGAGGTTTGGTCACCTAATCATGCTACCCAAGATAGAGAGATATCTTTATTGGAAATCCCCTCTTTCTACAGAACGGCACAGTTGCCAAGATCTTGTGATTCTGTAATATTATTTGTGAATAATTAATTATTGATTTATATGATGAGAAAAATATTGATTTTATGTGGATATAGATGGAGAAAATTTTTAATGTGACAATTGTTGAAAATTAATATTTTATCTTTTTCTGATAAAATAATTAATTTAAATATATTATTTTAATAATATATTAACGGTGATATTTTTATAATGAATGTGGGATATATGAGTATATGAGGAGGAAGAGTATTTTTGTTGCATTAAATTTTTAACACATATTCTGTGTGTTGGTGGACACAATTATTGACCGAAATTTGATTATAGCCTGTAAAATTGCCCGTTTGTGGATTTTGGTCAATTTCTGTTTGGAATTTGAAAAAACTTTCTTCTGCAAAGTTGTAGAGAATTGAATTTCCTATAACAACGCGCAAGATTCGAATTTTCTGATAAAAGCGCTATTTATTATGAATTATTGAAGTTCCGAAGCTTCGAAATAATTGATTTTTGGAAGTTTAAAATATTTAAAATAGGAAAAACATTTTTGGAATGTTTAGGTGGCCTCATTTAACATGTGTAGGAGCTGAATTCAGTTGGCAAGTGTGCGTATAAGGTTTTGGAAAATATATATTAATATTATATTAAATTTTCTACTTTGGTGTTCTAAGCATTTTCCTATAAATAGGGTCTTGGGTTAGAATTGAAAATCACACCGAAATCAAGTTTTCTCTCTATATTATCGAGCGTATTCTTGTGAGTATTTTGAGTATACTTTGAGTATTACTATACTGATGCAAGTTCAAGTCATGCTTTATATCCTGTGTTTCAACTAAAAGTCTCTTGTCTTTCGAGGTAAGGAATATTATTTTTTAAAGATATTATTTATTCTAATATCATTATCTTCAAGTATTGATCTGAATTTTTAATCAAATTTAGAACTTTTAGTGTAAGGTTACTTATTCACGATATCTGGCCTTATTCACGTGATACTGATGATTATTCACGAATCACGACCTTTATTCAATAGAAAAAATAAAATTTCTTCTTTTGTCCAAAATATCTATTCGGATACTAGCTTTGATTGTATCCATGTTTTGATCATTCTTGAATTTTACCCCTCACTGCGGTTATTTATGAAGTATTTTTGAATGGGAATTGTTTAAAAGTACGAATCCTTAATATTTGTTCTTTTGCTTCAATTGGATTCGCTTTTCTTTAAAATATTTTTCATCATCCTCGATCTAAATGATGATATATCTTGAATATCTTTGGCACATGAGTGCAAAGATGAATGATTTCTTGATGAATATCTTTGGCCCGTAGTGCAAAAAGATGAACAGTGTTTAGATGAACATGACCAACTGATGAATATCTTTGGCTCAGTAGTGCAAATATGAATATTTGATTCCGGATATATATTGATTGATGTTACAGGGATAAAATATCGACGATGAACTTTTAAATTCATATATAAAAGATAGTAGTTTGTATTCTCTACTTAACTCTTCTAATGAATTGTTGTTTTCATTTACCGCAATTGTTGATTTAAAAGCGGTTGTCTATTGTATTCTATTAGATTTTTCCTGTTGAAGACTAACGATAATTTGTTGTATATTATCTTAGTCATAATATTCTTTCTTGGGCTAGTTGAGCTCACCCTTTTCCTTTTTGTTCTATTTTTCTTCTCAGGAGGCGAGAATGTAGCGAGTACTAGTCGGGGTATGAAATGAAGGTTCTAGAGAGAGTTGTGTATTAGTCCTCACCATTTTTGTAAAATAATGTATCAATAAATGTGATGAGGATTTATTTGGGTATAGATATTGTCTAGAAGATAATATTTGTATTTAAACTCATAGTTTATATGTTGTAATAATAAAGTTGTAGTTATTTCTGTACCATGTATTTGGCGACTCAGAATAGGTTGGATGGAATGAACCTATTTTGGGAGCGTCACAACAAAGCTATTAGTATTATTATTTACAATATTAACGATGTCTAGAAGTTCTGCAAATGAGAGGTTTGGTCACCTAATTGCGCGCCAATATGGAGAAATCCTTATTGGAAAGCCCCCTCTTTCCTGGGAACGACCTAGTCGATTAATATTGTGAATTATAATAATGATGATAAATGTTGTTAAATATATTGAGGTGTCTTTTTATGAAGTCACAGAAGTTTATATATATATATATAAAAATTTTGTTTTATTAGTATTATTAATGTAATAAAATGAAAAAAATTTTATATAAAAAACATAATACTTTTATAAAGTTATTTGTTTTATTAGACTATAAATAGAATATATTATATTCTATTATGCATAGTGTTTTGTATAGTAAAATTTTTTTATATAAAATGTAATACTTTTATAAAGTTATGTATTTTATTAAACAATAATTAGAATATATTATATTTTATTATGCATAGTGTTTACATAGTAAAATCTTTTATATAAAAATGAATACTTTTATAAAGTTATTTGTTTTATTAAACTATAAATAGAATATATTATATTTTATTTAAAAGATTTTGTTTTATTAGAATATTTTATTTATACTGCATAGTAAATCAATATGGAACGTCCGTTTAATAGTAAATCAATTTGGACCGTTCATGAATTAGTTACTATTCAGTCCATTCTCCTATAAATAGAAGCTCATTCCTTCATTATTACTTACGAATTCACTGAAACTCTAGAGACAGAAACTATAAAGAGAAAGAAGGAAAGTATTCTACTACTTCACTACTACTATATCCAGTTTTTTCTAAGGTAAGTGGTATTATTTCTTTCGTATTCATGAAGAGAACTTCTGTTATTCCATTCTTTATTATTCATTGGACTAACTCAGATACGCGCAGCTACTACTATACTTGGTGAAATTCTTCATTATTCCATTATTTATTATTATATTGGAATAACTTGTCTATGCAAGTAATCGCATACATGGTGAAATTCTTTCGTTATTCCATTCTTTATTATTATGTTGGAATAACTTTGTATATGCTGATACCGCATATCTGGTGAAATTCTTCTCGTTATTCCATTCTTTATTATTACGTTAAAATATCCTATCTCATGCGTATTACATGCGATGACCCGTTCCATTATTTATTATTACGTTGGAATAACCTATCTCATGGCTTCATCGCACGTATGCGGTGAAGTCTTTTGTTATTTCATTCTTTATTATTACTCGTGGAATATCCCGTCATGCGTGCATTTACGCATTGACCGGGTTCCATTATTTATTATTCTGTTGGAATAACTTTGTTTGTGCGTTCTGCACGACTTTGGTTCCATTATTTATTATTCGCTTGGAATAACATATGCATGCTGATTTATCGCATGCATGGTGATTTCTTCATTATTTTATTTTTTATTATTACATTGGAATAACTCGCCTATGTGGATTATCACATGCATGGTGAATGATCCTTTGTATTCATTTCTTATTAAATTGTGGAAATGATCATGTTTAGTGGATTCTGGCATGGCGACGAAAATTCATTTGCGGCTTTATATATTCTCTTATACTCGGTTGGTTAAAGCTTTGATTTCTATACTCCATGAAATTAGTGGAATATCCTTGATATCTCAAGGCTTCATCTAAAGATCTTTTCATGGAAATATTCTTCTGAGCATTCTTGAATTTTACTCCACAAAGAAGTATCATGTTGATAATTTGGACGTTATTGGTTCCTGGATAATTTAATTCTTGAACTTGTTTTATTGAATTCTTATATCATTGTCATCATCCTCATGTTTATATTATGTTGAAAGTCATCTGTGGCCTGTAGTGCATAGATGGACTTGGTATGATTATGACCAGGGATTATTCGGTATAATCATGACCATAATGTTACAAATGATGTGGAAAAAAGTCCCCATTGGCCCGTAGTGTATTGATGGACAGTTTTCGGTATGATTATGGCTATGGATTCTTTTCCGCAAAAGGTGCAAAGATGAATTATTTTATGGCATGATCATGACCATTGATGAATACACGAATATCCTTGGCCCGTAGTGTATGGATAATTTGTGATTGTGATACTAATGAATATCATTGGCCGTAGTGCAGGGATGATGTGGATTATTTATTAAGCTGAGTCTCAGCGATAAAAGTGATGAAAAACCTTTTTAAATCATAAAAGATAGTAGATTTTATTCTCTACTTGACTCTTTTAATGGATTGCTTGTTCCGCTGCAGTTAAACTTGATATTTTTTATATTTTATCAGTTTAACATTGTTGAAGACTAATTATAATTTATTCTACATTATCTTAGTCATAATATTTCTTACTGGGCTAGTTGAGCTCACCCTTTCTTTCACCGTTCTCTTCTTGAGAAATGAGAACGTAGTCGGACTAAGTCGGGGAGCGGAGTTGATCGGTCAGGATAATAATATTAGTAGTCCTCACTATTCTGTTAAATAGTATAACAATAAATATAATAAGGACTCCTTTGAGTGTAATAAGGACTCCTAGTTTTTTAAAATTTTAATTGGACATATGTAACAATCCGAGTCACATTTCGAGTTTAGAATAAATTTCAGGTCAAATCTCAAATTCAAATCAAATCAAATACATTCAAAATAAGATCTTAAATCACTAACCTAATGATATATTTCTTGACTCACCCAAAAAATAATAATTAAAAATATTATTATTAATAACTTAATTCCTTATATACATACAATTTTTTTCACATCTTTCGATCTAATTTCATTGATTACAAATGAACAAAAATAAGTGGATAATATGATTGAAATTGATATCCAAATGGTTACACGTGGACATGAAAAGGGTTGGAGCGATCTTGGTGGCACCTTCACATGTCTTGGCATGGCGTAGTTAGGTTGGGTGAGGAAGTATAATCGTTGCTAGCTACTTCAATCCTTTGATGACCTGGCAGATTTGCTAGATCTGGTTGGTCAGACAGTGGGACCCTTTTCTAGATTTAGCTCAGTTCCTCCTACGTGTTAATAAAGTGCACCTTCCCCCTTAACTGTAGAACCAACCCTTTGATTATTGAAAGCAAATTGAGAGCTGAGGCATATTAATGAAGTGCAGTTTATTAAAAAAATCAAATAATTTATAGGAAGTCAAATTTTGTTCCAAAATTATATCATGCATGCCAATGATCATGTTACAGAAGAATGGTTAGTATGAAGTTAATTTTAGTCAATTGATCAATATAATATCGACACGCAAGAGAGATATAATCTCTTTTTACGTGTCAGCACTGTATTAATCAGTTAATCAATTTACCATAAAATTAATTTCATGATAACCGAATTCATGTTATAGATACTGATAGTGGCATACATAAGATGATTTTCAATCTCCACTTGAAAATATTCTCCTTTTTAAGTTTTAATTTTAGTCTCTCACGACTTTCATTGCACCAAAAAAATAACAAATTATTTTTCATTTTAGTAGTGGCCTATCCCATATGCCCTATTTATGGCATTTTGAAATATGAAAATGAGAATTCATAATAGTTATCTAGATACTAAATATGTGAAATTGTACATTTACATTAATGGCAAGTTAGCAACAAAACCATTCATACCAAGACGAACATTGACCAAGTGTTATTTGTTTGTTGCAGATGAGAAGTAGATGAAATAATTAAAAAGGAGTGGTTAATATGAAATTAATTTTAGTTAATTGATCAATATATGCAAACCGAGAGGTGATCTCTTTTTGTGTATTAGCACTACTGTATTAGTTAATTGATCAATTTATTATAAAATTAATTTTATGATAAACTATCCTAATTAGAAGCAACCAACCCAACCAAAATCTAATTGTGGGGGGTGGGGGGTGGGGGGTGGGGGGTGGGCCGTCCGATGCGGTACTAACACCTTACAATATTTTTTCAATAAAAAATATATATTTTTTATTCAAATTTACTCTATTATTTTTTATTTATTATTCTTATAATTGTGATTAAAAAAAAAATTTACACGACACGGTTGTTAGTCCGATACATACAGTACCGGACGCCCCCTTGACCCACCAAAATCAGATCGGTTAATAATTCCATCGCTCCATCGTTTCACATTCACATTAATACATTATATGCATGTGATCATTGAGTTGAGGCTAGGGACTTGGGTTTGTTTGAATCATCATCAAACTGACTCTACCTATTCTCTCATTAGAGTAGATTTTAAGTCTCTATTTTTTATATTTTTTTTATGTATTTTATTTAAATTTTGACATTTGATCTTTTACTTAACACCAATTAACTCTAAAATTAAATAAAAAATTGTATATTAAAATTTAAATAAGAGACACAATAAGAACAAAGAATCTGCTCTCCTCCTCTCACAGTCCCACTTTTTTATTTTCTTTTCTTTTTGGGTACTATTAAATAGCTAGACAGCCATAGCACATGGCCTCCGATCACTGATGTGACACACCACCCACAGAGGAAGATTGGATTGATTTTAGTTTTTTTTTAATGGTATTTAATTACATCTTAATGTATTTAATTAGAATTAATTAATATAAAATTAATTTTAATAAATTAACTAATACAGTGTCGATACACAGGCTGAAATATGATCTCTTCCTCAGCATATCAACATTGTATTGGTCAATTGATCAACTTACTATGAAGTTAACTTCATAATAATTGGATCCCATTTAACGGTTCACATATTAATACAACTTAATAGTTCATATTTTTGTATTAAGATGTTCTCATGAACCTAAACTATTCAAAAGATTTTTTAATACAAAAATATAAACTCTTAAAATATATTAAGATGTTGGCTCTTAAGATGCAATCAAGCATCTTAATTTGTGTAAGATTTGCTTAGTTATACACATACTTATTTTTGAAATAAATTTAAGATGCTATAACATGAGTATTAAAATTTACTTAGCTTTTAGAAAAAGAATATTTTACATGTAAAATATTATGACTAAGTGAAAGGATTAAAAAAAATAAACAGGATATAAGTTTGACTTAAGGATCAAGTCCATTTAATTTATTACAAGAACTGTGGAGGGTATAATTGTTTAAAGTATGTATTAATAATAATATTCGCCAAAAGTAAAGTTAGTGAATAAATTCTTTACGGACCGGACCTGTCCTGACCTGAGGAATAGAAACAAACACTTGGCTAAACCCAAAAATGGTCCTACAATTTAATCTTCCAATTAATTGCCTCGTGGGTTAGAATATAAAAAGTAAAAAGAGTTTTGTTAATTACTATTAATTAATTTTGTGTAATTGTTTATTGTTATTTTATTTTATTCTCTTATCCTTATTTTTAGAAAATTAATATTTAAAAAATTGATAGTTTCCCCCTCTCAAATGAATAATAAACGGGACGTGATTATAAAATTATTGGTCCTAGCGAATCTATTTATTTGAAAAATTTTATGCGGATTTGAATGTTTTATAATTTTATTTATTTATATTTTTTAAAGGTTAAAAAATAAATAGATAAAATTATAAAATACTAATATCTAATTATCATGTTGGTATAAAAAAAAACTTTTTTTATTTTGCAAATTGCAGTATATATTATTGTCAACAATTGTCAAACTACCTCCTTTATACTCATAATTTCTGAAAAGAATTTCACCTGTTCAAATTTTTTGTTCAACCCAAAAAGTTTTCTCTTTTTATTTATTTATTGTTTTATAGTTTACAATGACAAAACCTCATCATGTTTACTTTCACAATTTTATTATTATGACACATTTATTAAAATAATACTCTCCCCATTCTACAAAAATAAGAGTCCTATTTATTAAAAAAACTGTTCCATAAAATGAGTTTTTTTGTAGAATAAAATAACACAATATTATTAAGTTTACTATCATAATTTTATGAAGGAATTTCTCATTCATCCATCCCTTTCTTTTTTTTTTTTATTCCATACGGAGGATATGGAATAAAATTTATCAATAAGTCCACAGCGATCTGCTTTTTCCGACCGGATTAGTGATCGATCAAATTTTTTTTTTAATTTTTTTTTTACTTTTGACTACCAAATAATTAATGTGATTTATTGAAACTGAAATTTTTATAAAATACAATAGTGTTGCACAAAGAGTGACTGTATCCAAATCAGGGGCGGATCTAAGTAAGGGGCAATGGGGTCAATTAACCCCACTGAGTTTTCTCCCTCTGTTTCTTTATCCCTAAATTCTCTTTCTTTCACCGCAAGTTGCTTGTCACCGTTAATACCCAATATTGCATAGTCCAATCATTCACCCAGAAGCAACACCAACCTCACAACCACCGTCCTTAGGCCAACAAACATAACAAACAGAGATAACCAAAATTTGGGGTTGGTAATAGAGAGAAAGATGATCTGAGATGGACAATATAAAGAAAAATGAAGAAATCAGATCTAGGAATAAATTCAGATAAATAAATAGTTAAGACACTCAGATTTGAAACCTCACACCTCCGGCGACTTCTCTTTTGTCGCTGTTCAAGCCATTCCTCTCATGAAATCAGATCTGGGAATAATTCAGCTCTTGTGCTTTTTTTAGTGTTCTCTCAAATCTAACCATCATATTCTTTTTTATTTGACGGTGATGGTAGATTTGTATTTCATAATTCATAGTGTGAAGAATGATAAGAAATAGTAGAAAGGAAAAAGGAGAATTTAGTTTGATGATGGTGGTGAAATTGAAGTGTGGACCGGTGGTGGCATAGACAGAGGAATTGATCTATTGTTTTCAAATAGAGAAGATGAGATTAATTAATTTGATTTATTGTTTTTAAATAATTAACATTAGTTAATATTTCCTTTTTATTTAATTATTCTTCATTTGTATTGATTTGTATTTATTTTGTATTTGTACTATTTTATTTAGTCAACTACGGTCAAATACAATCAACGTATAAATTTGACCCCATTGACTTAACTGGTTGGATCCGCCCATGATCCAAATGACACCTAAATCACTGCATTATGTAAAAATTTCAGTTTCAATAAATCACATTAATTATTTGGTAGTCAAAAACAAAAAAAATAAAAAATAAAATAAAAGATTTGGTCGATCACTAATCCGGTCGGAAGAAGGCGATCGGTGTAGAAGGATTCAAAATTCATTCTAATAAAATGAATATATGTAATAATTTTGTCATTATATGATAACACTCATTATCACTAACAACCAAATATATATTTAAAATATTTTAAAATTATTTTATTTTATTTTTAATTTTATCCATTCAATCTAAACACAGTATAATTTTTTTCTTGGAACCATTTACTTTTTCTCATAGTTTTCTTTATTTATTGTGGGGGCACATCGATTCATTGATTGAATCCTTACAAATAAAACTCTTTTATTCAAAACAAGTGAAAAAAATAATTGTTTTCTTTTGCTTTATTTGTCAAATTGGGTCCCAAACTTCATTTTTAAGCAACAAAATTAAGCTCGCAAGTTCTCTAGTTGAGCAATTTCCGCTCAAAAATTATAGCCCGTCTGGGGATTGTGGACTTCATCCATGTCCTTTTTTTTAATTTAACATTTTTATTTTAATATAAAGATAATGTTGATATTTAAGATTATTTTTAATTAAAAAAAATACATTAATTGTTTTACTTAAATATGTACATAGATTTATCCAAAAATAAAACTGTGGGAGAGCACATTAATTATATAGTAATGCTACACAGACCGATTTATTGGACAGGTGCAAAATATATAGTATTTATTTTATTAAGATTTTTTATAAAATATAGTGTTTTAGGTGTAATTTGAATACATATACAAAAACAGAGTTATACAGATTATATAAATATATTTTTGTATATATATCTAAATTACACCTAAAATACTATATTTTATAAAAATTTCTATTAGAATAAATATTATAAATTTTTTAATAGTCATAAACAAAAAAAAAATTAATTAAAAATATCTAATATTCATGTCCAATAAAAATGTCTGCCGAGACTTATTCTTAAGACTACATGAAATGACCCTGCATTATGATTTTACTAGACTACCCTTCTATGCTCCCTCCATAAATACCCCTAATCCTTCCTACCGTTTTCCATTCGCCTCCCTCCATCTACCTCTCTTTACAGAACGAGTGAAGTGTTTGTGTGTGAAAATGGCTCTAAAGAAAATGTTCTGCATTGCGAGTATACTCTCTCTCCTCACGGCGGTATCCGCTCGAATCCCCGGCGTTTACACCGGCGGCGCTTGGCAAAGCGCCCACGCCACCTTCTACGGCGGCAGCGACGCATCCGGCACTATGGGTAAACCCTCTTTCGATTTTTTTCATTTTATCTCAAAATTTCAGATCTATTGACTCATAAAACCCTAATCATTTCCCCCCATTTTTACCTAAACCCCCAAAAATTATAATGCCCTGTTCCACTACCAACTAATCTTCCTGTATTTTGTTTTAGCTTCGAAATACTTTAATAATACATAATTATACAGTCATACGTTTTACTGATTTCTTCTTTTCGTTTGTGTTGTGTAATTAGGTGGAGCTTGTGGGTATGGAAATCTCTACAGCCAAGGGTACGGAGTGAACACGGCGGCGCTAAGCACAGCACTTTTTAACAACGGGCTGAGCTGCGGCGCATGCTTCGAGCTAAAATGCGAAAACGTCCCACAGTGGTGCCACCCCGGCAACCCCTCCATATTGGTCACCGCCACTAATTTCTGTCCACCTAACTTTGCACAGCCCAATGACAATGGAGGATGGTGCAACCCGCCCCGAACCCACTTTGACCTCGCCATGCCCATGTTCCTCAAGATCGCCGAGTACCGCGCCGGAATTGTTCCCGTCTCTTACCGCCGGTCAGTGCTCCCTCTTATGCTGTTAACATATACTACTCTACTTACCATTTCGCTTTGTTCTGACGGTGTTCTATTCCTTATTAGTGAGGCTATTTCTGTATTTCACTCGTTCTTTATTTTTACGAACAAAACTGCCCTTGAATTAGTTGTTAATTACGTTTATCAGTTGTGTATTTGTGTTTAACAGAGTTGCAATTAGCTACACCTATTGTTGGAAGTGACTAGTTTACCCTCACTCCTCTCTTGAGGTGTGACTAGTTTACCCTCACTCCTCTCTTGAGGTCAGAGTCAGATTCCTCCATTTTGTAGTGTATTCAAATCCGATATAATGAGGGTAGTACTAGACTACTAGTGTAGTTAATATACGGGCCCATCAAATCAAATACTACTACTTTTTACCGCATTATTATTACCATAATAGGTCCACTTCGGTTAAAGTTAGTTGTAAAACTGTTGGTTTTGTGTCCATTTTAGTAAATTGAGTCCAACCCATCACGCGGTTTCGATCATTTTCTTCTGGGTACATGTTCTGCCTTTTGATTTGATATGACAAAAGTAACCTCGCTTTTAACGAACCAGATTCGATATCTTCATGCCTTCCTTTGACACATAGGAGGGGTAAAAGTTTCACAATGCCCAACGTAAAAGGTTAATATTGTAATTTGGTGGCAAATGGAGGGGCAGTGGTATGTATGTGTGTGTATACTCCTAACAATACGCGCGAAATGAGGCCCATCCGTGCTTTAAATTCAGATAAACCGGGACAGGTTGCACAGGCCCCCACACACGTGTCTTGCTCAATCGGAGTACTACTAAGTCATCAAATTAATTAGGTCAGTGGTGGAACATTTTCTTATTGGGCCACCGGCAAGTCCGGTTAGTTACCTAGTAGGGCCTAGGAGTTTAAACCACCGCACCGCCTCGCCTCGCCTCGCCTCGCCTATGAGTTCACCAATTACCAACCGGTGATATTAATGACAAAGTAAGTTCATTTTAAAAATAAAAATTAATTTAATTTTTATTCTTGTCCAGGGTACCATGCAGAAAGAGTGGAGGGATCCGATTCACAATCAACGGTTTCCGTTATTTCAACTTGGTTTTGGTAACCAACGTGGCAGGTGCAGGGGATATCCAGCTCGTGAGCATCAAAGGGAGCAACACCCAGTGGATGGCCATGAGCCGGAACTGGGGGCAAAACTGGCAATCCAATGCCGTACTTACAGGCCAGGCTCTTTCTTTTCGAGTCACAGGCAGTGACCGTCGTACCTCAACCTCCTACAATATTGCACCACCTAATTGGCAGTTCGGTCAGACCTACGTTGGCAAAAATTTCAGGGTCTAGAAGAGAGAAGGAAGACCTCTATTTTTCTCTTTTCTTTTAAAACTTTATTAAGTAATTTTGCTTTCTCATCAATATTCCCGGCTGCAGATTTTTCTCTCTTTTTTTTCCCGGGAAAATTTGAAGGAAAATGGGTGGGAAGGCTTAGTGGAGTAGTATATTATATTAGGGGGAGGGATAGGGATGGGGATGGGGATGGGGGGGTAATTAAGAAGAAGAAAAGTCATATAGTGGTGGTAGTTTAGTAAATTTGGAGTGTGGTAACTCTGTTTTTTTTACTTTTTACTTTTTGTTGGTTTGCTTGCTTTATATATATAGTACTAGTAGGTAATTAATGAATGAAATGTATTGGTGCTGGTAAAAAGTAAGAACCAGCAAAGGTGGAAGAAGAGGCTGAAGCGGCTGCAAGAAGGAAAAAGTAAATGTAGCCCGCAGCTTCTATTATCATGTCATCAAATTATGTGATGTTACTCTCTACATATAATATAATTGTGATAATAGTATTATATTTTTAGTTATGAGTTGTCTATTAATTGTTGCTTTTTTTGTTGACTATTTATGGGCTAATATTATTACATGTTAAAATAAAAATTTATAAAATTTAAAAGATTAAAAAGAAAGAATAAAAAAAAATTAATATAAAGGACAAAATAGTAATACAATTAAAGTTGTAGAGTCAGAAGTGAAAATAGACTATGCACTGGGGAGTAGATAATCATTAATACAATTTGAAAAAAACACCGCGAGATTATCAAAATGTTTTATTATTTCTTCTTTATTTTTTGGTTATAAATATTTTTATTTTAATATTTAAGTTAATGTTGGACATTGGCTAAATATAATTGAAAGGGTTGGTTGCGTGTGACATAATGCAACACGAGTTATGAGTAATTGTTTAGGAGGTAGGAGGTAGCGAGGGGCGAGGGGGACGGGGTCACAAGGGATTTGTAGCAACAATCTCTCTCTTTTTAGTGTGGTGTGGATCCATGTGCCTCTCATTAATATGCCCTCCCGTCCCAATAACATATTTTAAATGGACTCAGTACTCACCTATATATAAATTTCAATTCTAAAATTTAAATTTACATTTTTTAAAAGAAGAATAAAATAGTGAAATAAATTGTCTATATACGTCACCAATAATTTGACTATATATTAAAATCCTTTTTTTTAAACGGATGCATTTATAATATGACATTAAAAGTTTCAAAGTTTTGAGCATGCATGCATGTTAATTAATGTTTTAATGAAAATATGTCAAAAAGATTGGTCGGCAGGACAGCAGGGTTTGACCTTTAAGATTGGATTTTCCCTAAACTAAACTAAGAAAGAAGAGTGTCAACTACGAAATGAAAAGGAAATGCATGCTTGCTTTTCTTTCATATTGATTACAGATGACTGACTTAGGTTGTTATATATATATGGGTCCTATTCACAGCAATCGATTGTTGTAGAGCAACTCTTTTTTTGGCTTGTTAATTTTTTTTTTCTCCAGCCAAAATTATCAAAGGCCAAAAAAGAGTTGCTCCACAACAACCGGTTGCTGTGGATGGAACCCAATATATATATATATATATATATATATATATAGAGAGAGAGAGAGAGAGAGAGGGGTCTTGATCCAGTTCGGGATTCTCGGACTTTATAAAATACGGACCTTTTTTTTTTTTTTGAAACAACTAAAAAAAATAAAAAATTATGGAATTGGAATTTTTACATAATACAGTGTTTTGGGTGTGATTTGGATATATATAATATAGTGTTTTGTGTGTTTTGGGTCAAAAAAAAAAAGCTAAAAAAATAAATAAATTTGGGGTCCGTATTTTAGATCCTGTCCGGGAGTCCGGACACGATCCTTATTCTCTCTCTCTATATAATATTCTCTCTCTTAAAAATAAAAAATAATTTCCTTTCTCTTTTTTATTGACAAAATGTGATTCAAGTACTTTCCCTTTTTTCTTTGGTCGGAGAATATGTACTACAATTACAAATGTTTGTTAACGAAACAATTAATAAAAAAAAGAAAGAAAGTTGTAACGGCCTTTAAATTAGTAGATCGAAAAGGTAAAAGGATAACATTGGTATATATACCACCGTATCTTTCATGGTATAGGTTAAACGTACACTAGTTATAACGCCTTTCGGTTCTTTTATCTTTTTGCTGATACTATACATAGGCTTTTGGTTGGGGACCAATTATCTATTTTTGTTCATATATAATAATAATAATAATATTAAGCATAAATAATAGATCCTTGATTAATATATATATATATATATATATATATATATATATATATATATATATATATATATAGGACCAATTAACATCAGCCAGCGGCCCAGCATATGGAGGTAGGGATATAGTAGAATCAATCTTAATTTCCAAATGGTAATTGTATGGTTAGTGGCGGAGGGAATTTGATTTGAATTTGTACCACCAACTTGCATTCATTTGGAGAATCTTGACGCACAAATGCTTCTACTTCATTTGGAGAATCTTTGACATAAAATCGATCACATACACTCATGCATATTTTGACGGTCCACGTGATTTGATCTACACGTGAATCGTCAAAATATGCATATAAGTATATGTGAGCGATTTTATATGATACTAGACTTAGGAGGTGTTTGTTTGGAGCTGAATGAAGCTGAATCTGAATGGTTGAATCGGTCAGTGCGTTTGTTTTGTGTTGAGAAATCAAGCTCACACAAATATACTAAGATTTATACAAACACACTACTGTATGAGATATAAAATAATAACACAAGAATTTTACGTGGAAACCCAACCTGAAAAACCACGGGAAGAGATTTCGAAAATCACTATGAAAATAATATGGAGATTACAAACTCTCAACCGAGAAATAAACTAACTGCTTTATTTCTCTCACACCTCACTCTCTCAATGCTCTAACCGAGCTTCTCACTCTCTAACTCTCTTTGACACTCAAACTGAGAGCTTTGCTCTTCTTCTCTCTAAGATATACTCTATCAATTTTGGTGTGTCTTTCCTCTTCCATTTGGCCTCCTTTTATAGCCAAGAACTAGAGGGTAGAAAAGGAAATGAGTTGGACTCATTTTCACCAAAGGAGTAACATTAATGAGATAATGGTGATATGTTCCTCGACCCATTAATATGTTCCTCGACCCATTAAAGGAGTGAGGACCATCGACCATCGACCAATGATTAATGACCAAAGACCAAAGACCAAAAATAGGATCCAATATTCAACAATCTCCACCTTGGCTCATATTTTCCAAATCATCGTGATCTTCTTTGTGTATCGTGAATGTATTCCTCTCCTGGATACTCCACTACTTAACTCAACATTAGGCGAAGTGAATTAAGTCCAAACAAAGGCTTGAACTTTTCTCAACAGAATCGACTTTGTGAGCATATCTGCGGCATTCTCCTTTGTGTGAACTTTGTGAACTGCAATGTCACCATTGTTCAACCACTCACGAATCTTGTGATACCGAACATCTATATGTTTGGTTCTGGCATGGAACACTTGGTTCTTTGCTAAATGAATAGCACTTTGACTATCACACTGAATCTGGATACTGCTTTGCTTGAAACCTAGTTCTTCAACTAGTCCCTTAAGCCACAAAGCCTCCTCGCTTGCCTCTCACAATGCCATATACTCACCTTTCTCCGTTGTTGATAATGCTACCGTAGATCGCAACACCGACCTCCAACATATACATCCTCCACAAAAGGTGTATACAAACCACCGTCGTGAATCTCCTTGCATCTGGGTTCTCAAAGATAATCCGAATCAACGAACCACAGAATCCTTACTTCTTGCGGTATACACGATCAAACATAAGACCAGTAATTGGTTGTACTTTTCTTTGAATAACGAAAATCCATTTTATCGCATTCCAATGCTCTTTTCTGGATTTTTCCATATACTTGCTAACCACACCGATCGCTTGTGAGATATCCGCCTTATACGTACCATGGCATACATTAGACAACCCACCGCATTTTCATACGGTACTTTGGACATATACTCCACCTCGTCCTCTGTTTGTGGGCTCAACTGTGAAGATAACTCAAAATGTGTCTTGCTAATCTGAGTCTTAACTGGTTTAGCATTGTTCATGTTAAACCTCTCTAAGACCTTCTGCACATATCCTTTCTGAGTTAGCCACAACTTTCCTGCTTGACGATCCCTGTGAATTTCCATACCTAGGATCTTCTTAGCTGACCCAAGATCCTTCATGTCAAATTCACTGCTCAACAAATTCTTCAAATTTGAAAATATCCGACTTCTCTTTCTTTGCTATCAACATGTCATCGACATATAACGTTAACAATACTAGAGAGCCATCATCAAGGGATCTGAAATACACACATGGATCATACTCCGAACGAGAGTAACCATGAGCCATCATGAAGTTATCAAACTTCATATACCACTGTCTTGGGGACTGCTTCAAACCATAGAGGGACTTCTTCAAACTGCAAACTAAACCCTCTTTCCCCGTTCAATAAACCCCTCAGTCGCTTTCATGTAGATCTTTTCTTCTAAATCACCGTGGAGAAAAGTTATTTTCACATCAAGTCGTTTCTAACTCCATATCCCGTGATGCTACAATAGATAAGATTAACCAATCGATGTGTGTTTCATAACCGGGTGAGAAGATCTCATTGTAGTCGATTCCTCTCTCTCGAGAGAATCCTTTGTCACTAATCCGGCCTTGAATCTTTCACCTTCTTTATCGACCGAGCTTCCTTTTCCCGAACACCCACCGCATCCTATAGCCTTCGATCCTTTCGGAAGTTGAACTAACTCCACGTATACGGTTCTTTTGTAAAGACTCCATCTCTTCCGCCATAGCTATCGCCCATTTATCATTATCATCGGATTGAATAAAGATCCTCGATAGCTAGTTGGATCTCCACTACCAAAGAATCAAGGCAAAAGCAACCATGTCTTCAAACCCATATCTCTCGCCTTTGGTTCATTGACTCGCCTTTCCGATCTCTAACAAGATTATAGGACCTCTCTTGGGGATCCCGAAGGATGATCATCTTCAATCTCTTGAAGCTCCACCTCAATGGGTGTTTCTTGATCGGGCCCCACACATCCGAATGTACATAATCAAGTACATTCTTACAGTGTATGTGCTTCTCGCCTGTGACCCTCAGTTGTTTGCCATACACACAAAACTTGCAAAATTCAAAATCGCACGTTTTGACACCTTTCAAGAATCGCCTTTTGTGAAGTTCTTTCATTCCACCTTCACTCAAATGACCAAGTCGCATGTGCCATAATTACTGTCTATCATCATTGGAATTATCCTCATGCAATTTCTTTGCTCCACCAAAGAATCGTGTCCCCTATCAACTTGTAGGGGTGCCCTTCTTACGGCCCTTCATAATTACCATCAACCCTTGGTAATTTTCATGACACTATCTCTCGATTGAGATCTCGCGACTATAGAGTCAGCCAAGTACTCCAACCGATAACAAGCTCCTCTTCAATTCGGAATATACCTTACATCACCCAATGTTCTAACAACTCAAAATCAAACATTTTAATTTTGATGGTGCCTATCCCAAGAACTGCGGTCGCATTTGTTACCCAATAAAAGCTGTACCACCATTGCGGGATGTAAAAGTATCAAACCAATCCCTATGAGGGACATATGAAAAAGAACAACCTAATCCATGTACCAATCAGTAAAGGTCGCACACTTTGTCTCTAACAGATAAGAGATCACCTTGTGAAGCTTTATTTTACATCATTTATGTATACTCCTCTCGTCATTTTGCACATCGCTTGCTTTCAAAGAACATTAATGTAATTTTCAATCTACTTTACCCTTCTTCTTGTTATCCTTCTTCAACAATGGACACTGATTTCTGTAGTGGCCCTTCTCGTGGCAATGATAACACTCAACCTGAGATTTATCCTTCTTTCCTGATCTCCCCTGAGACCTTTCTGGTTCCTTGCTGGAATACTTCTTTTGATTAGGACCCCTACCACGCCCATCTGAAAAAGTAAGAAGAATGTCTCCTCGATCTCCGGAAGTAGTGCACTTTTGAACTTATCTCGGTCCAGCTCACGACATCACATCCTCAACTGCAAGTTTTTCCTTCCCTACAAGGAGTGTAGTCTGGAGAGTTGAGTATGAATCTGGTAAAGAGACAAGAAGCAATAAGGCTTTATCTTCTTCGTTCAACTTCACATCAATACTGGTTAGTTGGGTCACCAATCTATTAAACTCATTAATATGATTGGCCAAATCTGACCCTTCTTCCATCCGGCCGGTCTGATTCCTTCTTCAAATATAACCGGTTGTGAGAGACTTTGACTTGTAAACTTTCTCAAGTTTCTCCCACAAGTCCTTGAAGAGGTTTCTGTCAAAACTCGATATTTGATCTGCGGGCGCCAAACTCAATCTGATTGTTGCCACGACGCTTAGCTTCAAGTTCCAGTCCATTTTCTTCCGTCATCAGCCTCGGCTTCTTCCCTTCTAGTGCCTTTGTCAATCCTTGTTGAGCGAATACATCTTTGATCGTACATCGCCAACATCTTGAATTTGACTTATGGTCGAATGGTTCAACTTCATACCTCGCACTTGTGCTTTGCCATCTTCGTATTTGTGACACCTGCTAATTTCTCTTTAAACCGATCGTTGGTGTGAGCAAGGAGAGCTTTGATACCAATTGTTGAGAAATCAAGCTCACACAAATATACTAAGATTTATACAAACACACTCTTGTATGAGATATAAAAAATAATAACACAAGAATTTTACGTGGAAACCCAACCTGGGAAAAACCACGGGAAGAGATCTCGAAAAAATCACTATGAAAATAATATGGAGATTACAAACTCTCAACCGAGAAATAAACTAATTGTTTATTTCTCTCTACACCTCACTCTCTCTCGAATGCTCTAACCGAGCTTCTCACTCTCTAACTCTCTTTGACACTCAAACTAGAGCTTTGCTTTCTTCTCTAAGATATATTCTATCAATTTTGGTGTGTCTTTCGTCTTCCATTTGGCCTCCTTTTATAGCCAAGAACTAGAGGGTAGAAAAGGAAATGAGTTGGACTCATTTTCACCAAAGGAGTAACATTAATGAGATAATGGTGATATGTTCCCTTGACCCATTAATATGTTCCCTTGACCCATTAAAGGAGTGAGGACCATTGACCATTGACTAATGATTAATCACCAAAGACCAAAGACCAAAAATAGGATCCAATATTCAATATTTTGGTCTGAATGACTGAATCGGTAAGATAGATGAGCTGAATGGCTAAGTCAGATTTTTTGAGTTGAATGACTGAATGAGCAGCTGAATGAAGTAAAAAAAATTTAAAAAATTTAAAAAATTAAAAAAATTAAAAAAAAATATTAACTATTATATTAAGTAATATTAAATAAATTTACAATAATTTTAAATTTTTTTAGAGGGGTAAAATAATAAAGTTTTGTCATTCAGATGTTTCAGACATATCAATTATCAAACAGTTTTTTTTATTCAGATTCAAATTCAGATTCAATTCATTCAGATTCAGATTTAGCTAATTCAGATTCAGATTCAAATTTATTCAATTTTTATCAAACACCCCTTAGTCATGCTAAAAAGTGACCCAAGAGTTTAATTTGACCTTAATGATGAAGGTAGGTTATGTATGTACTTGTTTTTACTTGATATATCTATGTATGTAATTCAAATTAATTAATTAAAAAAAAAATTCCACAACTTTTCTTTTACTTTTATTCTTTCTTCTGTTCCAAATTATAAAATTAATATTAATTTTTTATAAGTTAATTTGAAATATTTTAAATTTAAAATTAACGTGATTCATTTAAGTTTTGAAAACTATAAATCTTATAACTAATAATATTTTTAAATAAATTTATGTCTATTTTAAATTTAAAAAATATTTAAAATCAACTTTTGAAAAATTAGTATTGGTCCCATAAATTTGGGAAAATGCATTATATGGATTAGCCGGTTGAAAATATGTTTCTAGTCGAAGGGTTATAAAACTACCCAACCAATAAATTATTATACACTGAATAATTTCTCCACCTAATCAATTGGAGGGGATAAATTTCTAGTCAAAGCAGCAAAAATGAGTAAAATAAATTGAAATATATTTATAATGTTCAAAGCCATAATGAGGTAATTAACCGGTCAAAAACATTACTATTAGCCAAGAAATATTCAGCACAAGGACACTATGTTCATTTTCACCACTCCTTGTCACCATAATACACAAGGCAGACTATAAAATAACAAAATAAGAACTGTACACTTTTAACAGATATATATATATATATATATATATATATATATATATATATATATAGGTATAGAACATGTATGAAGTTTCTGAAATCAAAACCAAGTATGATATCAGGAAAAAAAACACTCATTCGCGGCAACAAAAAAATGTTGGTTCTTATCTTAAGCATGAAGAGGGGAAGCAGAAGGTCTTGGATATGCAGTCCCTCCAGGAGTTTCCCCTTCACTGCTTCCGCAGGACTTCGTTTCGCCATTGGAATTTGCATGCCCCTTTGACTGGATGTTGTCCTGGTCATTTTTCCCTGAGTTGTTTGAGTCCTGAAGTTGCTCTAACGCTGTCACCACCTCATCCATGCTAGGCCTCAGCTTGGGTTCCATGCATAGGCATTGAAGTGCAAGGTTGGCTGCCTTCAGGGCCCGACCCATTGAATACTGGCCTTCAAGACGGGCGTCAAGAACACGGAAGATTCTGCGTTTGTTGTTCAGGCAAGGCTTGGCCCACTCCACAAGGCTGTGTTCGCCATTAGGTCGGTTTTTATCTATTGCTTTTTTACCAGATAAAATCTCTAGAAGAACAACACCGAAGCTGTAAACATCGCTCTTGGCTGTTAAGTGACCTTCCCACAGAAATAGCAATAAATGATCAGATGAAAGATGCATTACTTCAATATTTAGATAAAATTACGTTACAACAGGCATCCAGCAGAAGTTGTGATGGCTTATCTGATTTAATCCAGATGAACCAAAGAAAAAAGTCATACAAGGCATGAGGCTGACATATCTTTTCAACACCGACTTGCTAAAACAATTTTATGCAACCAGGAGAAGAGATTATTTGTGTCACCCTCGTAACGGATCCCTTCATATCTATATACTAAGAAGGCTTTCGCTCACGCAAATAAAAAATTAGCTCAATTACCATGTCAGTCTGTCAGGAATCACATCATGCTCGTAGGTCTGGAGAAAACTCAATATTTTAGAACAAGGAAATAGTATACCTGGCCTAAAACAGCTTAAGCAATGCAAAATAATTACCACAAAAATCAGAACAAAATATTTACCTAATAAGACCTATATTCCTAATTATAATAAAAGGAAACCCCAATCTAATTCTGTGCTTACTTATAGAAGATACAACATAATCCATTTTAAGTTCCAAGAATTCTTGTCAATGCTATTCATGGTTACACCTGCATAAGACTGATAATGATATTGTGATTGATATTCTGTTTCTTTTTGGCTCTGAAAACAGCAATAAACGAGAACTAGCTTTTCATGGCATTTAGAACACTTGCTAACAGGACCATGGGAATTGTTTCTGAACTAATTAAATACTTAAAAGTGAATGTGATCTAGAAAAGCTCATGTTCATCAAAAAAGTTCTTGAAACATCAACGAAACCCAAAGAAAGTTACATTGTTCATGGGATAATATATCACATAATAATAGCTTTGAATATTGCATATGGCACACATTATCTTTTACCTCAGACAGAATATTCAGGTCTATAGAGAAACATTACGTGAATGGATATATCTAACTTAAAAATGATGGTAAGTATCATTGCACGACTACAAGTGGCTAAAAGGCAACTTTCAGGTAACTAAAAGAGCATTAAACAGATGAAAAGGAAGAGAAGCCAAATAAGTTTATACATATTGGGGACATTATCTAATTAAAACAATGCAAATATACCTGTTGATAGATACTCTGGCGCAGCATATCCATAGGTTCCCATGACCCTGGTAGAGACATGGCTATTATCGCCAGTTGGTCCATCTCTTGCCAACCCAAAATCAGAAAGTTTGGCATTGAAATTCTGTGAATTTAATACAAAAAAGAGAGTGGGAGATTAAACAGTTAGGAATAACCACAAAATTCAGTGACTTTCAGCCACACAAACAAATAAAGTAAAGAATGCTAGTAAAATTATATACCGAGTCTAGCAGGATATTAGAAGTCTTGAAGTCTCGATATATAACCTTGGTTTCAGCACCATGGAGAAAGGCCAGTCCCCTGGCTGCACCAAGAGCAACTCTCATTCGGAGGCCCCAAGAAAGCGGCTGAAAGTATGACCCTCCTGTTTCACAAGGAATCTGACGTGTTAATCACATGCAGGCAAGGAACAATTAGTCTATGAATACTTATTTTAAAGAAAATAGTCACAACATAAAAGTGGCAGTCTATAAATAAATAGAGACAACTTACTCCTGAACAAATGATTCTCCATGCTCCCCTTTTGCATAAATTCATAAACCAAAAGTCTATGATCATCCTCTAAACAGTAACCAATCAATTTCACAAGATTAGGATGGCTCAGCAGCCCAAGATAGTTGATTTCTGCCTGTTCATCCAAGGATGTAACAGAAAATTAGCTACGCTGCTCAAATTTCCAACTATTACAAGCATAAGAAAACACATAGCAGACACTTTAGCAGTTTCTGCTTACCAGCCATTCCTTGTGCCCCTGGAACCCTTCTTGGTTCAGCCTCTTCACGGCTATAACCATCCCAGTCCCAGGCTTTGAAGCTGCAAGTGACTGTTCATCAACCCATCCTTTAAAAACAGAACCAAAGCCGCCTTCACCTAGCACACTATCAGGACGGAAGTTTCTGGTTGAATTTTTGAGTTCACTGAATGTGAAGCTTTTTAAATTGGAGGACTGCAAGATCTCACCCTCACTCCGAGGTGCTGCAGCTATAGATGTTGATGAACCCTTGCTAGTCGAATTGTTAAGATCATTCCCATCCCTGCTTACATATTTTGAATCCCCACCTACACAAAATCCAACTTGAATCATGAACAAACATACAAGTGTAAATGTAGGCACACAAGAAAAGCACCAAAAAAGTATAAATTATGCACTAATTCTCCTCTAGATATATGATCTCCAGTTTTACACACATGAAATTAGGAATTAGGAAGAAATCAACCGGCTACAATACATTTTTTGAAAGAAAAACCCCCACCAAATTAAAGTATTGCCCAAGTTAACATCTGAACACATATTTGATTAAGCATATACTCTACAAGTAATTATGAGAATAAACATTATGAGCTATACTACAATTATACAGCTTCCAGTTTACGGCATTCAATTAGAGGACACAGTGAACAAGGAAACCACCAACAAAAGAGGGCAGAAACCAAATTCACATAATGATCTGTTCGGTTCAAAAGAAAAATATGAATAGAACCAATTAAACCAACATAAACACCAAGCACTTAAACTTACTACAAACCAATAATTAACTCGAGCAGAGATTCCCTTTTTTAAGCACAAGAACATCATAATAAACAGAAAGAAACATCATTTACTAAACATTGTGATTGTTGTATAATAAACACAAACAGAGACTATAGTTAATGCACGTACCAGTATGAAATTGGCTCTCGGCCTTAATTTGAATGCTCCAGCAAATTCCCATCCAAACAACCAAATTCTTGAAAATTTTCTCTACAACTCATAAAAAAAAGGCCTGCTGCTTCATAAGTCTACCCAAAAAGGCAACTTTATTATAAAAAAAACCCCAATAATTTGCTGTCAAGTGCAGAACTTCAATCCAAACACGAAATAGTAAATAACCTCGGATCTAATGTGAAACCCCTGAATTTTTTTTCTCTCTTTCTCTAAAAAGTTAGGAGTTGGCCCGCCAACCACAACCCCGCTTTCCCTCTCTCCATAATTTATTTGGAAAATAGGAAAATCAGCCGGAAAAATTACAGTAGACAGAACTGAAATTGAAGTTGAAAAGGGTATGTTTAAATGATGAGAAAGTGATGATATCATGAGAGAGAAATGAAAGAAAAGGTGGCTTTTTATTGCTGCAGTTGAGGTCGACCTTGGTGAAGCTGCTGGTGAATTCAGCATAATTGACGGTTGACTCGCCCTTTTTGCTTATTGTCATTACTTGCTCCGTCAATATTCAATTTTTTTAAAAAATATTATGAGTCTTTATTTTAAAAATAATTTTAAGGGTCTTAAATTTCGAGAACCGATATTTTCACGTATAATTTTAATATTTTAACATGTATTTTTTCTTCAAATGAACATATAATGAGTCTTATTTTTATTTGAATCAGAATCCTCTATGAGGATTTCTTTGTAAGAATCTTATGATAGTTTTATTATGGGGTTGACAACACATTAAAATTTAGATTCAATGGCTCATAAATTTTATTAAGAAATTTAAAAAAATTATATGTAAAAATAAATGCGTTTGGTGGCTTCTAATTTTCTGTCAACTTGTAAAAAAAAAAATCTTATCAAAACATTGTGAGCCATTGGATCTACTTTTTAATGTATTGTCAACCTCACAACAAAACTCTCACAAGATCCTCACAGAGAAATCCTCATTGAGGATCATGATTCCCTTTACGTGGTATACAAATATCAAAAATACATGTGAAAATAATATTCTTCTAAATTTTTTATCTTAATAGGTCTCAAATGAAGTGATATTGAATATTTTATTACTAATTTATTACACATCCAATCACATGAGATATATCCGACATTTCAACTATGGTGACACATCATTTAAGACGTTTTCTGAGATCAAAAATTTAAAACACCTAACATCACCCTTATTTAAATGATCTAAAGAATAATAATTAAATCTTGATTAAAGTTACATTAATTTTCTGTTACTTTGAATTTTGATTCTTAATTGTTGGGTTATTACATTCTTTATAAAACAATGGGATTAGTACCTTTTTTTATTTATACTTAGACTAGATTCTGAATGATTAGTCAAATCTAAGCCCATTTAGTGGCATTATCTAGTGAAAAAGTTGTTGGATTTATGATCAGAAAATTCTTGGAAGTCTACATTATTAAAGGCTATGTTTAGTACGGAATTATGACTATTATAGGGTATTGGAAATTGATTCCATATTTTGCTTCTATTGATAGAATGATAGTAGGTTAAACAACTTTGGATTATTATAATAGTATAATCCATCCCTTCCCAAATACTCTTCCCATAATAAATATTTTAATTTGATTTTAATAGTCAAACTTATTTTTAAAATTATTAATTAAAAATACTTACATAAAATTTTAAATCACAAAACATGATATTAATAGTAAATTTTTTGAGATTTATTATGATTGCAATTTATATATGTTGAAAATTTTAAGATTTATTAATTTTAAAAATAATTAATTTGGCCATGAAAATCAAATTTTGACATTTATTATGGGACAAAGAGAGTATAACATTAAGTTAACCTTTTTAGAATTAATATCAAATATTTAAAATTGAAACTTAATATTATTTATTTAAAATTTAAAAATAATAAATCTTATTGTTAGTAATGTTTTTAGATAATTTATAATTCTCACAATTGTTTTGCTAAAAATAAAGAATTTTAATCAACTTTATATTAAATAAAGAATTTTATATTAGATATTAAAAAAATATCTAATCTGGCATGACATTTTATTACACAGCTTCATTTTGCAATGGTTACCTTCTTTACCTGACTCATGCCCAAATGTAATTATATTAGTTTAATAGTCGGCTTGCTAACACTGTAACACATGTACCATAAATTGAGGGTGAGAGATAAAACAAAATAAAAATAAACAAATTATGGGATTTAGAAATCATTCACGATAAAAATATGTCTATTTTTCGTGTAAATAAATGTAATGACATATATTTTTAAGGGCATTATTCATCATATGTATTTATTATAAATTAAAATTGGATATACATCATTTCTATCATTCAATTAGTAGCGGACGTGAATTAATTTTGACCGTTGATTTGATAAAGATAGTATACAGGGGCGGATCCATTAAGGGGACAACATAGCATAGCCAGCTGCCCCTGATAGATTAGTTTTATAAGTATAGGGGTAGAGACAAATATATAAATAAATAAATTTAAAGGGATAAATTAATAGAAAATTTAAACTTGGAGAGGGCAAAAAAATATGCATTCATATTATAAATACAAATATAGACAAACGTGAAACGTATATTCATTCTACTTCTTTCTTTTAAACTGTATCTAAATATTTTTTTATTTAAAATTTCTTTTTTAGTTTAGATTATGAATATTTATTGCATTTTATAAATATTATTATGATTAGTTCAAGTTTTCTTTATTTAATTTTAACAAAAAATTTAGTTAAAATACATTCCTACTGGAAAAAAATTCTGAATCCGCCCCTGATGGTATATGTCTATTTTTGATCCATAATAAATATATGTTATGGATCATTCCTCTATTATAATTTAATAAAATATTTGAATAATTAATTAATATATATTTACTTATAACAAAAATTGACATATATTTATTGTAATATAAATATTTTTGACAATAATATGATTGTCTGGATTTGTCTACTCAGTGACAGTACCATAACATTTTTAGAGGGGAGTCAAAATATATTAGTAGAAAAAAATTATTTATTGACTCTTGGAGTGCTTTTTTCGACTGTATGGTTGAGAGGAGACAAATGTATCATGTGACTCGCCGACTCTGCATAGTTTGAAAACGTCTCAAAAGTTTGGTCAATTTCAAAATTTATGTAGAAATATTTTTTTTATTTTATGTAGAAATACTTGAGAGAGATTCAAGTAGAAATATTATTTTTTTATGTGAAAATATTAATTTTCTATATAGAACAAAAAAAATTAATCCAGAAAAAAAATAAACAAATGAGAGTCTCTAAAGTAAATTCATAATGTTTAAAACTATAAAATGTTTGTAAAAAATAATTTGGTAAATAAAAAACTCGGTTCTTGTGATCATTATTCAACCTCAAGTAGCGACTTAGATTTAATTGTGTTTTAAGTCCTTTCATTTGAATTTCATTGTAAAATAAATTTTATTCTATTTTTTAATTTATGGAGCGCATGCAGAAAATTTTAGAATACTATAATTAAACATATATACATGTGTGTGTGTGTGTGTATATATTGACTATTAATATATGTATGATATTGACTATTAATATATATATTAATATATAACTTGTGCAGAATTTTGGTGGGGGATCATATGACCCCTCTCGCCCCCCCTTGGTTCCACCGATGAGTCTACTATCACATAAAAACTGCTCACATATACTCACATGCATATTGGTATGGTCCACGTGCAAAGCTAGGTGTGACGCCCCCAAAATAGGTATACATCACCTATTCTGAGTCGTCAAATACATGGTACAGAATACAAATACAATCTTTAATATACAACAAGAGAGCTGTGAGTTTTAATACAAACATTGTCTTCTAGACAATATCCACTCTCAGAATAAATCCTCATTACATTTATTAACACACTATTTAACAGAATAGTGAGAACTACTAATACTATTATCTGGACCGTCACTCCGCTTCTCCCGACTAGTCCCGGCACGTTCTCATTTCACGAAGAGAACGGTGAAAAGAAAGGGTGAGCTCAACTAGCCCAAAGAAAAATATTATGACTAAGATAATGCGAGAATAAATTATCATTAGTCTTCAATGCTGTTAAACCGATAAAATACAATAGACATCAAGTTTAACTGCAGCGGAACATGCAATCCATTAAAAGAGTCAAGTAGAGAATAAAATCTACTATCTTTTATAACTTAAAAGGTTTTTCCATCACTTTTATTGCTGGGACTCAGCTTAATAAATAATCCACCTCATCCCTGCACTACGACCAAGGATATTCATAAGTATCACAACTACAAATTATCCATGCTGTGACGCCCCCAAAATAGGTATACATCACCCATTTTGAGTCGCCAAATACATAGTACAAAATACAGATACAAACTTAATTATACAACCGTCGTGTAATATACGTCAATACATAAACTGAGAGTTTAATAGGAATATTGTCATCTAGACAATATTCATACTCAAAGGTGTCCTCATTATATTTATTGTCACACTATTTAACAGAATAGTGAGGACTACTAATACTATCATCTGGACCGTGACTCCTTTCCCCACTCGTCTCAAATTTATATTCTCATTTCACGAAGAGAATAAATTGAAAGAAAAGTGGTGAGCTCAATTAGCCCAGTAAGAAATATTATGACTAAGATAATACAGAACAAATTATCAGTAGTCTTCAATAATGTTAAACTGATAAAATACAATAGACATCAAGTTTAGCGGAATATGCAATCCATTAAAAGAGTCAAGTAGAGCATAATATCTATTATCTTCTATGATTTAAAAATGTTTTCATTAATTTTTATAGCTGAGACTCAGCTTAATAAATAAACCACATCATCGAATCATCCTTGCACTACGGGCCAAGGATATTAAATCATCAATGGTCATGACTATACCGAATAATCCCTGGTCATAATCATACCAAGTCCATCTCTGCACGTAAGCCAAAGATATACAACAATAAAACTAATAATCAACAATCCATCTTTGCACGTAAGCCAAAGATATACAACTTAATAATCAACAGTCCATCTTCGCACATAAGCCAAAGATATACAACAATAAAATCAATAATCAACAATCCATCTTTGCACGTAGGCCAAAGATATACAACTCAATAATCAACAGTCCATCTTCGCACGTAAGCCAAAGATAACTTTCATCACCATATAAGCTGATGATGATGACAATGATATAAGCATTAATCAAACGAAAACAATGATAATTATTAAAGACTTTAAATTTATCCAAATATTATCAACCACTCATAATCTAATATTATTAATATCATAACAATATTCTAATCACTTCTTAAACTTATAAACAATTTATTTCAATTGTTTACACTTTACCAAATAATGCATTTAATCATTTAAAAATGTCATACTCATAAGATTTCACCACCAATGATCAAATCCCTTATAAAAAAATCTGCATATACCTTATATAGGATTTCCAAGCCATAAAATCCTATTTTCCAACTTTGTTACTTCACATAACATATTTGACTCATATGTTCGTAACTAAACCATTTTCATGAAAAATACCAAATCAGTCTCAAAAATATTTCTTTTCTGGAATTTAGCAGAATATAGTCCCATAATGAACATATATTTTTCTCGAAATTTTTAAAATTCATTTACTATTTTTCAAAAATCAATTTCTAATTAATTCCTTAAGAAATTAGCTACCTCAAGTTTAACTCCAAAAATTTCCAAATCTTGGCAGGATCTTACACATGTTAATGTGAGCTTCCAGTTTAAATTTCATGGTCATCGGAGTAATAGAACTCCGGTTATAACATTTTTTTGTCAAAAAAACCTAAATATTGAAATGGTCATAACTTGCTCATTTTAAGTCGGAATGAGCTCATTTTTGTACAGGAGGTACCTTGTACCATATACTTTCATGTCCCAAAAGGCCAGAATTTTTCTCACAAATTAAGTGGCCGAAACAACCCCTTCAAATTTATGGGCGTGAGCTTTTTCAAATTGACGATTTTGACCCTTTTCGCTAAAATCACCAATCCACCAAAAATCTACAACACCTTTTCCAGTGATTCCACTTGGATAAGTTATATAACTCATAGATCTAACTATAGAACTTGACCACACTCAAAAATTCAAAATATAATAGGAGATATGGTCAGTTGAATTTCATGTTCTATTTTCACCAAAATTTGATTTTTAACCCTTTGTGATTTCTAAGAAACTTTCATGTTTTCACATAATAACCAACATAACTCATCATGACAATGACATAATAATTCAATAAAACAAGTTTAAGAATAAATTTTAAAGATTTATAAGTTAATTTATCGTGAACTCAATAATATTCAAATTATCAACATGATACTTCTTTGTAGAGTAAAACTCAAGAATGCTCAGAAGAATATTTCCATGAAAAGATACTGGATGAAGCGCAAATATCAAGGATATTTCACTAATTTCATGGAGTATAGAAGCCAAAGCTTTAATCAACTGAGTATAATAACGAATATATGAAACTGCAAATGGATTTTCACCCGCCATGCGGTAATCCACGTATACAGATCATTTCCACAATTTAATAAGAAATGAATACAAATGATCATTCACCGTGCATGTGGTAATCCACATGTATGTTATTCCAACAGAATAATAAAGAATGGAATAACGTAAGGATTCACCATGCATGCGATAGAGACCGTGCATGACATGTTTATTCTAACGAGATAATAAATAATGGAACCGTGTCCCGTAAATGCACGCAGACGTGATATTCCGATAGAATAATAAATGCGGAATAATAAATAATGGAACCGAGTTCGGCGTAAAAAAGCACGCAGACGGGATATTCCGGCGTAATAATAAATACTGAATAATAAATAATGGAACCAGTCCCACAGTAAAATGCATGCAGACGAGGATATTCCAATGTAATAATAAATGCGGAATAATAAATAATGGAACCAGTCCGTACGTAAAATGCATGCATGTGATATTCTCGATGTAATAGTAAGAAATGAAATAATAGAAGAATTTCACCATGTATGCGCAGATTGGCGTAGATAGGTTATTCCAACATAATAATAAAGAATGGAATAATGTAAGAATTTCACCAAGTATAGGGTAGTTCACAGTGATCTGATTATTCCAATGAATAATAAAGAATGGACTAATAGAAGAATTTCACCATGTATGCAGATTGCATATAAACAAAGTTATTCCAACATAATAATAAGGAATGGAATAATGTAAGAAGATCACCATGTATACTCGGTTACTTTGCATAAATAGGTTATTCCAACATAATAATAAGAATGGAATAACAATAGCTCTCTTCATGAATATGAAAGAATAATACCCCTTACCTAAGAAGAAACTGGATATTGGAATAGAAAGGTAGCTGACTTCTCTTCTTCTTTCTCTATATAATTTCTCTCAAGAGTTTCAAAGAATTAAAGAAATAATGAAGGAATGAGCTTCTATTTATAGGAGAATGGACTGAATAGTAACTAATTCATGAACGGTCCAGATTGATTTACTTTTAAACGGACGATCCATATTAATTTACTATTAAACTTTAAACCAACGGTCCATACTGATTCACTATTAAACTTTAAACCAACGGTCCATACTGATTCACTATTAAACTTTAAAGCAACGGTACATATTGATTTACTAATATAATTTCAAACCAACAGTCTGAAAAATTAGCACATCTCCTCATGGAATAATATTGTACCCAAAAATAATTTGGACCGAAAAGAAATATATTGTTCGGGTGAATAGTACCCCGCGAATAGTAACTCGTGAATAGTAACTCATGAATAGTAACTCATGAATAGTAACTCGTAAATAGTAACTAGTGAATAGTAACTCATGAATAGTAACTCGTGAATAGTACTCCGATACGAAAAGTGCCCTAAATACCCGATTGAACAATATAACCTCCAGACATCAATTATTATCGAGATAAATGTCAATTTCTACTAACATAAATAATCCCAACACAATGGAACTATCAAATTCATCTTTAATCAACACGAGCTTATCATTAATATTATAACTCACAATATTTAACAACCAGATTGTTCCCCGGAAAGAGGGGGTTTCCAATAAGGATTTCTCCCTATTGGCGCACAATTAGGTGACCAAATCTCTCTTTGACAGAACTTCTAGATATTGTAAATATTACAATTTAATAATATAAATAACTTTATCGTCTTAATTATTGATTTAATAATATAACATATTGTGCAGATGATACTATGACAATAATCGAAACAATATATGAGAGATATGATCGCAGTTAATTCTTCGTGCAATAATTGAGTATAATCGAGTGACTTATCACGTAAAGATCAATAACCAATACCGTGTGCTATTATGCAACCACGTAGATTAGTGTACTTTTACTACTTGGGTAGTTCAACAGTTTTAACGGTAACACTTCCGCCAGTTATTTTTATAAAAGATAATTACATCATTTTCTTACTACGACAATAATACTTCCGTTGTGGGGTCCACTAATGATTGTGCTGCCGTATTTAATAATATTCGTTAAAACGAATATTTCCCACCAATCGAATATTATATAACAACGTGCATACTTTGAAAAATTTATAAATACTACCCACAACTATAACATTATATCAAATCCACACCATAATATTTAAAAAAATATTTTGAGAAATTTAAATCTTTATTCATAAAAGTTGGGGTCTTATGTAACTCCCCCAAAATAGGTCCATTCCAACCAACCCATTTTGAGTCGCCAAATACATGGTACAGAAATAACTACAACTTTATTAATACATTTGTCGTGCAAAATACGACAATATATATACTGTGAGGTTAAATACAAATATTATCTTCTAGACAATATCCATACCTAAATAAAGTCCTCATTACAATTATTAATACACTATACTATAGAATAGTGAGGAGTACTAAAACAACTATCTTGAACCATCACTCCACACCCCGACTAGTTCCCGCTATATTCTCGCCTCCTGAGAAAAAAATGGAACAAAAAGGAAAAAGGGTGAGCTCAACTAGCCCAGTAAAGAATATTATGACTAAGATAATGTACAACAAATTATCGTTAGTCTTCAACAGAAAAATGCGATAGAATACTACAGAATAACAAGTGTTAGATCAACAATCTGCAATGAAACAACAATTCATTAGAAGAGTTAAGTAGAGAATGAAATCTACTATCATCTATGAATTTAAAATCCATCATCAATATTTTATCCTCAGTAACATCAATCAATATTCATCTTTTGCACTCTGAGCCAAAAGATATTCATCGATCGGTCATATTTATCTCAACACTGTACATCTTTGCACTCTACAGCCAAAGATATTCATCAGTCGGTCATGTTCATCTCAACACCTGTACATCTTTACACTACGGGCCAAAGATATTCATAATAAAATCAACCATCTTTGCATTACAGGCCAAAGATATTCAACAACATGTCATCATTTAAGACTAAGGATGATGAAAACTGTTTTACAGAAAACGAATCCAGTGAAACAAAAGAACAAATATTAAGGATTCGTATTTTAACCAAATCGAGTTCAAAAATACTTCATAAATAATCATAGTGAAGTAAAATTCAATAATGATCAAAACATGGATACAATCAAAGCTAGTATCCATAATAGATATCTTGGACAAAAAACGAAAATTTAATTTTTTTGTGAATAGTGTCGTATTCATAAATAGTGACGTATACGTGAATAGTAACCCCAACACTAAAAGACAAGAATTTCACAAGAAAAATTATCATGCTTCGTGAATAGTACTCGTGAATAGTAACTCGTGAATAGTAACTCATGAATAGTAACTTGTGAATAGTAACTCGTGAATAGTAACTCTGACATAAAAAGATCAGTATTTCACAAGAAAAATCTTACCAATATTCCAGTATAATGATATTGAAAGAAATAATATCATTTAAAAAAAAATAATATCCCTTACCTTGAAAAGACCAGATTCTTTTCTTGGAATACTAGATATAGTCTTTGAAGGAACTTGCACCGTATAGCAACACTCAAGGTATCAAAATACTCACAAGAATACGCTCAATATATCGAGAGAAGAGAGAGAAGATTTCAGCTTTACGGTGTGATTTTTAATTCTAACCTAAGACCCTATTTATAGAAAATTGCTTAGAACACCAAAGCGTAAAATTTAATAAAATAATAATATATTTATACAAATTTCCTTAGCACACCAAGAATCTGAATTCAGCAACTTATCACATGTTTAATGAGGCCACAAAATGTAAAAAAACGTTTTTCTTTAAAAAAATAATTAAAACTTTCAAAAATCAATTATTTCGGAACTTCGGAACTTCAATAATTCATAATAAATAGCCCTTTTTGTCAGAAAAATTCAATCCACATGTCTTTTTCATAGGAAATTTAATTCTCTACAACTTTGCAGAAGAAAGTTTTTCCAAATTCCAAACAGAAATTAGTCGAAATCCACAATCGGATGATTTTACAGGCTATAATCAAATTTCAGTCAAGAAATGGGGTCTACCGACACACAAAACATGTGTTAATTATTTAATGCCACAAAAATACTCTTCCTCCTCATATACTCATATATCCCACATATCACCATTATTATATTATTAAAATAATATATTTAAATGAATTATTTTATCAGAAAAAGATAAAATATTAATTTTCAACAATTGTCACATTAAAAATTTTCTCCATCTATATCCACATAAAATTAATATTTTCCTCATCATATAAATCAATAATTAATTATTCATAAATAATATTACAGAATCACAATACTGACAACCAGGCAGTTCCCAGGAAAGAGGGGGCTTTCCAATAAGGATTTCTCTTCTTGGCCGCAATTATTAGATGACCAAACCTCTCCTTAGATGTAACTTTCTGAACATTGCCAATAATGTTATCTAATAATATTATTCAGATAATATGAATTATTGCTCCGATAATGGAAAATATTGTATAGTGACAATTATTGAAACAACAGTTATATAAAATATCAACGCGGCAATTATTGAATCAATAAAATAAAATACTAAACGGTAATTACTGTAGAAATTATTGAGTAGTGTCTTCTTACGTAAGAATCAATAATTGATGCAATACCGTGGTGCTTCTTCTTGTGTTTTAACCACCGGTATTCCAACAAGATAATTCAGTAATAACTACGCCAATTATTTATAAATAACTTATTCTTGTCATTTTCTTCCTCCAATCGCTTTCCGTTATGGGGCCCACACAAAAATCAGTCTTGTCGCATTTAATATTCCCAAACAGGTAAGAATATTCCACGACCAAACGAATATTCCCCGACAACAATGAATATTTTATAACCACTTGCTTATTTAAGATATTTGCGCATTTTATCCATAACTAACCACATTAATCAAATCAACCCTTCCTATTTCAACATAATAAATAGAGGAAATTAAATTTCATTAATAATAATTTGGGGTCTTACATCTTACAACCTCCCCTTCTTATGAAATTTCATCCTCGAAATTAGGGTACGTACCTGATATATCGAAGAGGTGAGGATATCTTGACTTCATCTCAGATTCTAACTCCCAGGTCATTTCCTCCACATCATGGTTTCTCCATAAAACTTTGACTTGAGGTATAACTTTAGAACGTATTATATAATCCTTCTTATCCAAGATTTTAACAGGTAACTCTTCATACGTTAAATCTTTCTCTATCTCGTCCGGTTCTAATTTAATAATGTGGTTCGGGTCGTCCACATATTAACGTAACATCGGTACATGATAAACGTTATGAACACGCAACATGTTTGGCAGTAAAACGAGTCTATAGGCCACAGTTCCTACTCAATCAAGGATTTCAAATAGGCCAATAAAATCGAGGGTTGAGATTTCCTCTCTTCATCGATTCTTGCTTCTAGAATAACGCCCTCTTGAACCTTCTTCTTCAGATTCATCACCGAGTATGTAGCTTGCACCGGCTTTAACTTTATCGATTAAAGTCGATTCTACTGGTATATTTGATATCACCACGTGGGTCTTTAGAGTCTTTAACTCTATCTTCATCATTTGTAAGTTATACAAAATGGGTTTTTGTGTTAACAACATCGCACTCGTAAACGCATACGATCTTCTACTCAACACGTCAGCTACTACGTTCTCTTTTCCACAATGATATGGAATGGTACGATCGTAATCTTCAACAGCTTGAGCCAACGTCTTTGACACATTATACGATCGTTTTAGGTACAGAAATATTTGAGGGTTTTGTACTGGGGTCAATACAAAATTCGATTTCACGCTCTAAAGGTAGGCTAAGAAGTTTTCAAGAATACGTCAGGAAATTTATTAACAATAGAAATATCATTCAAAACTGTGACCTTCATCCAAGACTTGGATAGCATATGTAATGAAGGTTTCTCCTAACGGGGCTTCAACAGATAAGTCAAAGTCTAATTTTCTTAAAGTCAAATTTAAACGTTGAACGCAAGCAAGAGAGATAAAATAATGGGTAGAACCGGTATCTAATAAGGCATAGATTTCACAAGAATTTATAATTAACTAATCCGTGCTAACTTCGTTCATTTTAATCATTTTTTGAGAAGTCACGAAAAACGCTCTTCCTGAAACCACCGACTTTGTTTTGTCCGTATCCGCTGTTGGTGCCACCGTCCCAACTGGACTTGACTTTGGTGCACGACAAAATCGGCTAGGTGACATTCTCTTCTTGAAATTTCAACTTCTATTATCTTGTCCATGATTACCACCGAAGTGGTTACCATTCTTGGCATGATAATTTTCCCCACGATGGTTAACATTATTCCGATGGTTGTTGCCACCGGTATGATTATTATCGTGTTGTTGGTCGTTACCTTTTGGTTGTGCTGACTCATTGTCGCGCTCCAATAACTAAGCCCTATTCACAACATCTGAATATAAACAAAGTTTGTGAGAAATGAGGTATTGACGTATATCGGGTTTCAAACCTCTTAGAAACAATCGCGTCATTCGCTCCATTGCTTACCTCAACATTTTCGGATGCCATTTTTAAATACTGCAACAAAACAAGAGTTAATTAACATATCATATATTATCCATATACTCTGACCGACCAATTAAATACTAAATAAACTTAGGTATGTCATAATAACGAAGGAATTCCCCCGTCTCTCCCCTCCTAGTTCTTGTCTCACATCTCAGCCAGGGATCATATCCCTAAGCTTTGATACCAACTGTGACGCCCCAAAAATAGGTATACATCACCCATCTTGAGTCGCCAAATACATGGTATAGAATACAAATACAAACTAAATTATACAACCGTCGTGTAATATACGACAATACATAAACTGAGAGTTTAATAGGAATATTGTCATCTAGACAATATCCATACTCAAAGGAGTCCTCATTACATTTATTGTCACACTATTTAACAGAATAGTGAGGACTACTAATGCTATCATCTGGATCGTCACTCTTTTTCCCGACTCGTCCCAGCTATATTCTCATTTCCTGAAGAGAACAGTGAAAGAAAGGGTGAGCTCAATTAGCCTAGTAAGAAATATTATGACTAAGATAATACAGAACAAATTATCAATAGTCTTCAATAATGTTAAACTGATAAAATACAATAGACATCAAGTTTAACTGCAGCGGAATAAGCAATCTATTAGAAGAGTCAAGTAGAGCATAATATCTACTATCTTCTATGATTTAAAAATGTTTTCATCAATTTTATCGCTGAGACTCAGCTTAATAAATAAACCACATCATCGAATCATCCCTGCACTACGGGCCAAGGATATTAAATCATCAATGGTCATGACTATACCGAATAATCTCTGGTCATAATCATACCAAGTCCATCTCTGCACGTAAGCTAAAGATATACAATAATAAAACTAATAATCAACAATCCATCTTTGCACGTAAGCCAAAGATATACAACTCAATAATCAACGGTCCATCTTCGCACGTAAGCCAAAGACATACAACAATAAAACCAATAATCAACAATCCATCTTTGCACATAAGCCAAAAATATACAACTCAATAATCAACAGTCCATCTTCGCACGTAAGCCAAAGATAACTTTCATCACCATATAAGCATGGGGATGATGACAATGATATAAGCATTAATCAAACGAAAACAAGGATAATTATTAAAGACTTTAAATTTATCCAAATATTATCAACCACTCATAATCTAATATTATTAATATCATAACAATATTTTAATCACTTCTTAAACTTATAAACAATTTATTTCAATTGTTTACACTTTACCAAATAATGCATTTAATCATTCAAAAATGTCATACTCATAAGATTTCATCACCAATGATCAAACCCCTTATAAAAAAATCTACATATACCTTATATAGGATTTCCAAGCCATAAAATCCTATTTTCCAACTTTGTTACTTCACATAACATATTTAACTCATATGTTCGTAACTAAACCATTATCATAAAAAATACCAAATCAGTCCTAAAAATATTTCTTTTCTGGAATTTAGCAGAATATAGTCCCATAATAAAATTATATTTTTCTCGAAATTTTTAAAATTCATTTACTATTTTTCAAAAATTAATTTCTAATTAATTCCTTAAGAAATTAGCTACCTCAAGTTTAACTCCAGAAATTCCCAAATCTTGGCAGGATTTTACACATGTTAATATGAGCTTCCAGTTTAAATTTCATGGTCATCGGAGTTATAGAACTCTGGTTATAGCGTTTTTCATCGGAAAAACCTAAATATTGAAATGGTCATAACTTGCTCATTTTAAGTTGGAATGAGTTCATTTTTGGACAGGAGGTACCTTATACCATATACTTTCATGTCCCAAAAGGCCAGAATTTTTCTCACAAATTAAGTGGCCGAAACAACCCCTTCAAATTTATGGGTAGTAACCTTTTTCGAAATTGATAGTTTCTGACTCCTTTGCTAAAATCAGTTCACACGAAAATCTATAACACCTTTTCCAGTGATTCCACTTGGATAAGTTATATAACTCATAGATCTAACTCTAGACTTGACCACACTCAAAAATTCGAAATATAATAGGAGATATGGTCAGTTGAACTTCATGTTCTATTTTTACCAAAATCTGATTTTCAACCCTTTGTGATTTCTAAGAAACTTTCATGTTTTCACATAATAACCAACATAACTCATCATGACAATGACATAATAATTCAATAAAATAAGTTCAAGAATAAATTTTAAAGATTTATAAGTTAATTTATCCTAAACTCTATAATGTCCAAATTGTCAACATGATACTTCTTTGTAGAGTAAAACTCAAGAATGCTCAGAAGAATATTTTTATGAAAAGATACCGGATGAAGCACAAATATCAAGGATATTCCACTAATTTCATGGAGTATAGAAGCCAAAGCTTTAATCAACTGAGTATAATAACGAATATATGAAACTCCAAATGGATTTTCACCCGCCATGCGGTAATCCACGTATACAGATCATTTCCACAATTTAATAAGGAATAAATACAAAGGATCATTCACCATGCATGTGGTAATCCACATAGACAGGTTATTCCAACATAATAATAAAGAATGAAATAACAGAAGGATTCACCATGCATGCGATAGAGATCGCATAGACAGGTTATTCCTAACAGGATAATAAATAATGGAACCGTGTTCTACAGAACGCGACAAAATGTGATATTCCGGCGTAATAATAAATGCGGAATAATAAATAATGAAACCAGTCCCACAGAAACGCATGCAGAAGAGATATTACGACAAAATAATAAATGCGGAATAATAAATAATGAAACCAGGTCCCGTAAAATGCATGTAGATAGGATATTCTCGACGAATAATAAAGAATGAAATAATAGAAGAATTTCACCATGTATGCGGTACTTGCCTTGGCGATGCGAAAGTTATTCCAACATAATAATAAAGAATGGAATAACAGAAGAATTTCACCAAGTATAGGGTAGTCCGCGTATACAAATTATTCCAACAGAATAATAAAGAATGGAATAATAGAAGAATTTCACCATATATGCGGTAATAGTTCTCTTCATGAATATGAAATAATAATACCCCTTACCTAAGAAGAAACTGGATATTGGAATAGAAAGTTAGCTGGCTTCTCTTCTTCTTTCTCTCTATAATTTCTCTCTAAAAAGAGTTTCAGTGAATTCGTAAGAAATAATGAAGGAATGAACTTCTATTTATAGGAGAATGGACTGAATAGTAACTAATTCATGAACGGACCAGATTGATTTACTTTTAAACGGACGGTCCATATTAATTTACTATTAAACTTTAAACCAACGGTCCATACTGATTCACTATTAAACTTTAAAGCAACGGTCCATATTGATTTACTAATATAATTTCAACCAACGGTCTGAAAAATTAGCACATCTTCTCATGGAATAATAAGGAATGGAATAACAATAGCTCTCTTCATGAATATGAAAGAATAATACCCCTTACCTAAGAAGAAACTGGATATTGGAATAGAAAGGTAGCTGACTTCTCTTCTTCTTTCTCTCTATAATTTCTCTCTCAAGAGTTTCAGTGAATTCGTAAGAAATAATGAAGGAATGAGCTTCTATTTATAGGAGAATGGACTGAATAGTAACTAATTCATGAACGGTCCAGATTGATTTACTTTTAAACGGACGGTCCATATTAATTTACTATTAAACTTTAAAACAACGGTCCATACTGATTCACTATTAAACTTTAAACCAACGGTCCATACTGATTCACTATTAAACTTTAAAGCAACGGTCCATATTAATTTACTAATATAATTTCAACCAACTATTCAAAAATTAAAGCACATCTCCTCATGGAATAATATTGTACCCAAAAATAATTTGGACCGAAAAGAAATATATTATTCGGGTGAATAGTACCCCATGAATAGTAACTCATGAATAGTAACTTGTGATTAGTAACTCATGAATAGTAACTCGTAAATAGTAACTCGTGAATAGTAACTTATGAATAGTAACTCGTGAATAGTACTCTGATACAAAAAGTGCCCTGAATACCCGATTGAACAATATAACCTCCAGACATCAATTATTATCGAGATAAATGTCAATTTCTACTAACACAAATAATCCCAACACAATGGAACTATCAAATTCATCTTTAATCAACACGAGCTTATCATTAATATTATAACTCACAATATTTAACAACCAGTGTTGTTCCCTAAAAAGAGGGGTTTCAATAAGGATTTCTCCCTATCGACGCCAAGATTAGGTGACCAAACCTCTCCTTGATGTAACTTCTAGACATTGTAAATATTGCAATTTAATAATATGAATAACTTTGTCGCCTCAATTATTGAGTTAATAATATAATATATTGTGCGGATGATCTTTGTGACAATAATCGAATCAATAATATGAGAGATATGATGCGTGAATTATCGTAGTAATAATTGAGCATAACCGAAAGTGACTTATCACGTAAGCATCAATAACCAATACGTATCTTATTATGCAACCACGCCAGATTCTCGTACTTTTTACTACCGGGTAGTTCAACAGTTTTAACGGTAACACTTCCGCCGTTATTTTTATAAAAAGATAATTCTGTCATTTTCTTACTATGACAATACTTCCGTTGTGGGGTCCACCAATGATTGTGCCGTCGTATGAATATTCCATGTTAAAACGAATATTCTCCGACCAATCGAATATTATATAACAACTTGCATACTTTGCAAAATTTATAATTACTATCCACAACTATAACATTATATCAAATCCACACCATAATATTCAAAAAAATATTTCGAGAAATTTAAATCTTTATTCATAAAATTTGGGGTCTTACACATGCACTACGGGCCAAGGATATTCGTGTATTCATCAATGGTCATGATCATGCCAACAACTGTCCATCAATGCACTACGGGCCAATGAGGACTTTTACCACATCATTTATAACATTACGGTCATGATTACACTGAATAATCTCTGGTCATAATCATACCAAGTCCATCTATGCACTACAGGCCACAGATGAATTTCAATAAAATATAAATATTGAGGATGATGGCAATGATATAAGAATTCAATAAAATAAGTTCAAGAATTAATTTATTCAGGAACTAATAATGTCCAAATTGTCAACATGATGCTTCTTTGCAGAGTAAAATTTAAGAATGCTCAGAAGAATATTACCACGAAAAGATACTGGATGAAGCGCAAATATCAAGGATATTCCACCAATTTCATGGAGTATAGAAGTCAAAACATTAACCAACTGAGTATAATAAAGAATGAAATAACAAAAGAAATCATCATGCATGCGGTACTTTACATAGACAGGTTATTCCAATAGAATAATAAATAACGGAACTAGGTCAGGCGTAATACGCACCGACAGGATATTCCAACAGAATAATAAAGAATGGAATAACAACAAAATTACCATGCATGCGGTATTTGGCGTAGACGTGTTATTCCAATGTAATAATAAATAACGGAATCAGTCCAACATAAAATACATGCACAAGATATTCCAACGTAATAATAAAGATTTTAACCAGTCCGACGTAAAACGCATGCATGAGCAGGATATTCCAACAGAATAATAAAGACGGAACCAATTCCGGCAGAAAAGCATGCATACCACGATGTTCCAAATGTAATAATAAAGAATGGAATAATAGAAGTTCTCTTCATGAATATGAAAAAAATACCCTTACCTTATAAAGAAGAGTACTCAAGCGGTAGAGGCGGGGATATACTTGAAGAAACTTACCACTACGCTCAAAGCTTTCTTAAACGCTAAAAAAATACAATCAAGATAGAAGAATAATTCTCTCTATAGTTTCTCTCTCTAGAGTTTCAGTGAATTCATAAGAAATAATGAAGGAATGAACTTCTATTTATAGAAGAATGGACTGAATAGTAACAAATCCATGAACGGTCCAGATCGATTTACTTTAAATGGACGGTCCAGATTGGTTTATAATAAAATATAATATATTCTATTTATAATCTAATAAAATGAATAACTTTTAAAAAAAAATTACTATACAAACACTATGCATAATAAAATATAATATATTTTAATTATTGTCTAATAAAACGAATAACTTTATAAAAGTATTCTGTTTTATATAAAAAGATTTTACTATTAGCCTAATAAAACGAATAACTTTATAAAAGTATTCTGTTTTATATAAAAAGTTTTTCTCTTTTATTACATTAATAATACTAATAAAACAAAACTTCCTCATCATTATTATTATTCATACTATTAATCGATCAGGTCGTTCCCAGGAAAGAGGGGGCTTTCCAATAAGGATTTTTCCCTATTGGCACGTAATTAGATGACCAAACCTCTCCTTGGCAGAACATCTAGACATCGTTAATATTGCAAATAATAATATTAATAACTCATCATCTCAATTATAAAATATCAACAATAATTGAATCAATTAACGTGAGATCTTATGCGAACAATTCTTCAAGCAATAATTGAACAAAACCGAGTGACTTCTCACGTAAGCATCAATAATCAATACCGGTGTGTGCTACTTATGCAACCACGCCAGATTCTTCAGTACTTTAACACCGGGTGTTTCAACAGTTAATGGTAAAACTTCCGCCGTTATTTTCATAAAAATATTTTTGTCGTTTTCTCAATCCGACAATAATTCCGTTGTTGGGGTCCACTAATGATTGTGCCGTCGTACGAATATTCCCCACCAATCGAATATTATAAACAACTTGCGTACTTTGCAAAATTTCTAAATATTACCCACAACTATAACATTATATCAAATTCATTCCATAATATTTAAAAATGATAATTATAGAAAATTCATCTTTATTCATAAAAGTTGGGGTCTTACAATCTCCCTTCTTATGAAATTTACGCCCTCGAAATTAGTGGTACGACACTGTATGTCGAAGAGGTAAGGATACCTTGATTTCATTTCGATTCTAACTCTCGGTCATTTCCTCAACATCGTGGTTTCTCCATAAAACTTTGACTTGAGATATAACCTCGGGCGTAAAATATGTTCCTTCTTCCAAGATTTGAACAGAATCTCTTCATACGTTAAATCTTCCGCTATTTAAATCCGGTTCTAACTCAATAATGTGGTTCGGATCTTTCACATATTTACGTAACATGGATATATGAAAAACGTTATGAACACGAGACATACATGGCGGTGGCGATTCTATAGCTACGATCCCTACTTTCGATCGAGGATTAAAATGGGCCAATGAATCGAGGATTGAGCTTTCCTCTCTTTCCAAATCTCGTAACTCCTTTCTATGGAGAAACACGTAACAACATATAATTTCCACTATCGAATTCCACGTCCTTTCGATGAAGATCAACATAACTCTTTTGTCGATCTTGGGAGGTTTTTATACGTTACCGGATCGTTTGTATCTTTTTCGTAGTCATACGTACTAACTCTGGTCCCAACAATGTTGCTTCACCCACCTCATCCCAGCATACTAGAGAACGACACTTTCTTCCATACAATGCTTCGAATGGAGCTATGCCAATACTTGCTTGATAACTGTTGTTGTAGGAAAACTCCACCAATGGTAAGAACTTGTCCCAACTTCCCTTGAAGTCAAGGACACAGAGTCTTAGTAAATCCTCAAGAGTTTGAATAGTCCTCTCTGATTGTCCGTCCGTCTGAGGATGATACGCCGAACTAAATCGTAAATTTGTGCCCATACCTTTTTGCAAACTAATCCAAAATCGTGAAGTGAATCTTGGGTCTCGATCAGAAACTATGGATACTGGCATACCATGCAATCTTACAACCTCGTTTATGTACATACGAGCAAGACGTTCAAGTATATAATTTTCTCGTATAGGTAAAAAATGAACAGACTTGGTCAATCTATCAACAATGACCCAAATTGCATATATGCCTTGAGAAACCTTGGGAAGACCAGTAAGAAAATCCATGGTAATGTGTTCCCACTTCTATTTTGGAATTTCAAGTGGTTGCAATGGACCTTTTGGTATATGATGCTCCGCCTTGACTCGTTGACAAGTTAAACACCTTGAGATAAACAAATATCTCCTCTTCATATTGCCCCACCAAAATGTATGTCAAGATCAAGATACATTTTGGTACTCCCGAGATGGATTGCAAAGCGGTGTGTTATGCGCCCATCATGATTTTATACTTTAAATCGTGGTCGTTAGGAACACAAAGTCCGGAGTTGACTCAAGTATTCCTTCTTCATCGATTCTTGCTTCCGGCATAGCACCTTCTTATACCTTCTTCCTCATATGCATCAGCTCCAGGTCTGTAGCTTGAGCAGCTTTAACTTTATCGATTAAAGTCGGTTCTACTCGTATATTCGCCATCATCACGTGGGTCCCTGGAGTTTTTATCTCTATCTCCATTCTTTGCAAGTCATACAAAATGGGCCTTTGCGTTGACAATATCGCACTAATACCCGCATATGATCTTCTACTCAATGAGTCAACTACCACGTTCGCTTTTCCAGGATGGTATTGGATGATATGATCATAATCTTTCAAAAGTTCAAGCCAACGTCGTTGTCGCATATTGAGTTCCTTTTGAGTGAAGAAATATTTGAGGCTTTTATGATCCGTAAAGATCTTCACTTTCTCCCCATACAAGTAATGCCTCCAAATTTTAAGTCTATGAAGACAACAAATACGCTAACTCTAGATCATGAGTAGGATAATTCCTCTCATATTCTTTAAGTTGTCCAGAGGCATAGGCTATGAATTTCCCATGTTACATGAGAACACATCCTAACCCTTTGCCCGATCATTGTAGATGACAAATCCCTCCGAGCCAGATGGTATTGTCAGAACAGGTGCTGAAATGAGTCTTCTCTTGAGTTCTTGAAAACTCTTCTCACATTCTTCATTCCAACTGAATTTTATATCTTTCCAAGTCAGCTGAGTTAAGGGAGTAGCGATTCGAGAAAACCCTTCTACGAATCTCCGATAATACCCAGCTAAGCCGAGAAAGCTACGTACTTCGGTCACTGATTTATGTTGCTCCCAGCTTTGAATAGCTTCAATCTTTGCTGGGTCAACATATATTCCATGACTTGATACAATGTGCCCAAGGAATGCTACTTCCTCAAGCCAGAACTCGCATTTCTTCAACTTGGCATAAAGCTTATATTCACGAAGCTTTTGGAGTATCAGCCTCAAGTGTTGCTCATGATCTTCACGGCTTTTGGAATAAATAAGGATGTCATCAATAAAGATGACCACAAAGTGATCCAAATATTCCTTGAATACTCGATTCATCATATCCATGAAGGCAGCAGGAGCATTAGTCAATCCAAAAGACATGACTAGGAATTCATAATGCCCGTACCGAGTTCTGAAAGCCGTTTTTGGAATGTCATCGGTTCTAATCTTCAATTGGTGATATCCGGAACAAAGATCAATCTTTGAAAAGAATTTGGCGCTTTTTAACTGGTCAAACAGGTCATCAATACGTGGCAATGGGTACCTATTTTTGATGGTGACATGATTCAACTCCCGATAATCAATACAAAGTCGCATACTCCCATCTTTCTTCTTCAAGAATAGAACAGGAGCACCCCAAGGAGAAGTTCTAGGACGAATAAAGCCAATGTCTAACAATTCCTGTAGTTCGGTCTTTAACTCCTGAAGTTCAATAGGAGCCATTCTATATAAGGCTTTGGAAATGGGTTTTGTACCGGGTTCAAGGTCGATACAAAATTCAATTTCACGCTCGGGAGTAGCTGAAGTTCTTCAGTGAATACGTCGGAAATTCATTAACAATAGAAATATCATTCAAAACTGACGTATTTTTGTTTAAATCCGTGACATGAGCTAAGAAAGCTTGACATCCATTTTTCAATAAACGAATAGCTTTATGGCTTGAGATGACAGTGATTGATTTTAATGGTTTGGTTGCTTGAATTCGCATAATAGGTTGATTAGGAATATGAAAGCTAACAACCTTACGAAAACAATCAATTTTTGCATGATGAGTTGTTAACCAATCAATCCATAGAATTACGTCAAATGCAAGTATTTTCAATGAAATAAGATCGACAGGTAATGTGAGGGTACCAATTGAACCAAACAAGACTTATAAACAATGGATGTAATGATGGTTTCTCCCAACGGAGTTTCAAAAGATAAGTCAAAGTTTAATTTCTCCGGAGTCAAATTTAAACGTTGAGCGCAAGTAGGAGAAATAAAGGAATGGGTAGAACCGGTATCAAATAAGGTATACACTTTGCTAGAGTTTATGATAAGCTTACCCGTGATGACCTCATTCGGGTTACTTGCTTTTTGAGAGGTCACGACAAACGCTCTCCCTTACACTACTGGCTTTGACTTTTCTGGGACGTCCTTTGGTGCCTCCATCCTAGCTGAACTTGTCTTCGGTGAACGACAAAATCGGGCTAGGTGACCTTCTCTTCCACAATTATAACATGCTTTGACTAAGATCGCGCATTTGGGTGATGTGTCCCTCTCCTCCGCATTTGAAGCATATGATAGGTGGTCGTTCTCCTTCCTTAACAACAGGTGCAGGTGCTGATGTCTTTCCATCATTTTTGAATCCCTTCTTCTTGAAATGTCCATTCTTATTGCTTAGGCTATGATTACCATCGAAGTGGTTACCATTTCTGGCATGTTGATTCCCTCCACGCTTATTGTCACCGCTTCGATGACTGTTATCACTGGTATTATCAATTTGCTGACTGTTCTCTTTTGGTTGGATTGACTCATTATCACGCTTCAATAACTGAGCCCTATTAACAACATCTGAATACAAACACAGTTTATGAGAGATAAGATATTGACGTATCTCGGGTTTCAAACCTCTTAGAAACATTCGCGTCATTCTCTCCTCATTATCAACCAAATGGGACGCAAACCGACAACTCGGCAAACTTGGCTTCGTCTTCGCGACACTGGCCATGTTGTTTTGTTCCAGTTTAATGAACTCTACCTCTTTCATGTGACGAATACTTTCGGGAAAGTACTTGTCGTTGAACAATTCTTGGCACTTTTTCCAACTCATCTTCAGTGCGACAGGGTGCGTTTTACAGATTCCCACCAGTAATCTGCCTCTGCATGCAACATGAAGGTGGCAAATGGAACCTTTTGCTCCTCGGAGCATCCTAAGACATCAAATATCTTGCAGATCTGCTTTATCCACGTCTCCGCCTTAAGTGGTTTTGGCTCTCTAAAAAACTTTGGTGGTCCCAGTTCCTTGAACTGCTTAGCGGTGACCGTTCGAGAGTTGCCAGTGTTTCCACCAAAGATTTTGGACGAGAGTCTCTTCACGATCTCGCATGAATTGCAGAAAGCCTCTGAACATTCCATCGTTCATTATTTGGTCAGTGTTGTTATTTGAATGAGGATTGTCGCCTTCCTGATGCACATTATCCTGATTATTGATCTGTGGAGACTCAACAGTCTCCTGTGCTCCATTGATGTTTTCAACATTCTCGGATGCCATTTTCAAATTCTGCCACAAAATAAGGGTTAATTAACATATCACACATTATCCCTATACTCTGACCAACCAATTAAATACCAAATAAACTTAGGTAGGTTATACTAGCGAAGGAATTCCCCGTCTCTCCCCTCCTAGTTTTTGTCTCACATCTCAGCCAGGGATCATATCCCTAAGCTTTGATACCAACTGTGACGCTCCCAAAATAGGTATACATCAACTATTCTGAATCGCCAAATACATGGTATAGAATACAAATACAATCTTTAATATACAACAAGAGAGCTGTGAGTTTTAATACAAACATTGTCTTCTAGACAATATCTACTCTCAGAATAAGTCCTCATTACATTTATTAACACATTATTTAACAGAATTATGAGGACTACTAATACTATCATCTGGACCGTCACTCCATTCTCCGACTAGTTCCGGCTACGTTCTCATTTCCTAAAAAGAACAGTGAAAGAAAGGGTGAGCTCAACTATCCCAGTAAGAAATATTATGACTAAGATAATGCAGAATAAATTATCATTAGTCTTTAAAAGTGTTAAACTGATAAAATACAATAGACATCAAGTTTAACTGCTGCGGTGAACTGTCTGATCCATTAAAAGAGTCAAGTAGAGAATAAAATCTACTATCTTTTATGACTTAAAGGGTTTTCATCACTTTTATCATTTGGGACTCGGCTTAATAAATAATCCACCTCATCCACTGCTTTCTACTATTTGTGAGATATTCATAAGTATCATAACCATAAATTATCCATGCACTACGGGCCAAAGATATTAGATGTATTCATCATGGTGCATGATCATGCCAACAACTTTGTTCATCAATGCACTTGAGTTAATGAGGACTTTTACCACATCATTTGTAACATTACGGTCGTGATTAATAATCCACAGTCATAATCATACCAAGTCCATCTATGCCTACGAATACATATGACTTTCAACAAAATATAAATATGAGGATGATGACAATGATATAAGAATTCAATAAAACAAGTTCAAAATTAATTTATTTAGGAACTAATAACGTCAAATTATCGACATGATACTTCTTTGTAGAGTAAAATTCAAGAATGCTCGGAAGAATATTTTCACGAAAAGGTCTTTGGATGAAGCCTTGAAATATCGAGGATATTCCACTAATTTCATGGAGTATAGAAGTCAAAACTTTAACTAACCGAGTATAATAAAGAATGGAATAACAAAAGAAATCACCATGCATGCGGTACTTAGCGATAACGAGTTATTCAACGAGAATAATAAATAACGTAAACCGTTAAACGCATATACTTACCGATTGTGATATTCCAATGAATAATAAAGAATGGAATAACAACAGAAATCACCATGAATAGAAAGGTAGCTGACTTCTCTTCTTCTTTCTCTCTATAATTTCTCTCTCAAGAGTTTCAATAAATTTGTAAGAAATAATGAAGGAATGAGCTTCTATTTATAGAAGAATGGACTGAATAGTAACCAATCCATGAACTGTCCAGATCGATTTACTTTAAACGAACGGTCAGTATTGGTTTACAATAAAATATAATATATTCTATTTATAATCTAATAAAACAAATAACTTTTAAAAGATTTTACTATCTGAAACACTATACGTGCACTATGCAAATACTATGCATAATAAAATATAATATATTCTAATTATTGTCTAATAAAACTAATAACTTTATAAAAGTATTTTGTTTTATATAAAAAGATTTTACTATTAGCCTAATAAAACGAATAACTTTATAAAAGTATTTTGTTTTATATAAAAAGATTTTCTGTAAATAGAAGCTCATTCCTTCATTATTTCTTACGAATTCACTGAAACTCCAGAGAGAAAAATTATAGAGAAACTATAGAAAAGTATTCTGCTACTTCCCTACTCTTATATTCAGCTTTTTATGGTAAGGGTGTTATTCTTTCTTATTCATGAAGAGAACTGTTGTTATTTCATTTCTTATTATTCTGTTGGAATAACCTGTATACGCGGTCTACCCTATACTTGGTGACATTCTTCTATTATTCTCGCTTTATTATTCATTGGAATATCCTCGTCTGGTGTGTTTTACACCGGACTCGGTTCCATTATTTATTATTCCGCCTTTATTATTCTCGCTTTAATATCCTCATCACGTGTGTTTTACACCTTTACTGGTTCCATTATTTATTATTCCGCACTTATTATTCTATTGGAACATCCTGCTTGTGTGAATTTCACCCGACTTCGTTCCGTTATTATTATTCTCATTGGAATAACCTGTCTATGCGAAGTACCGCAAGCATGGTGATTTTTTTTGTTATTCCATTTGTTATTATACTCGGTTGGTTAAAATTTTGACTTCTATACTCCATGAAATTAGTGGAATATCCTTGATATTTGCGCTTCATCCGTAATTTTTATGGAAATATTCTTCCTCGAGCATTCTTAAATTTTACTCTACAAAGCAAAGATCATGTTGACAATTTGAACGCTTTTTAGTTCCCGAATAAATTAATTCGTGAACTTGTTTTATTGAATTCTTATATCATTGTCATCATCCTCATGTTTATATTTTTTTAAAGTCATCTATGGCACGTAGAGCATGGATGGACTTGGTATGATTATGACCGAGGATTATTCTGGTGTAATCATGGCAAGTAATATAACAAGTGATGTGGTAAAAGTCCTCATTGTCAGTAGTGCATTGATGGACAAATTGTTGGCATGATCATGACCATTGATGAATACACAAATATCCTCGCCCGTAGTGCATGGAATTTGTGGTCGTGACCCTAATGAATATCCTCGTCAGTAGTGCGTGGATGATGTGGATTAATTATTAGTCGAGTCTCAATGATAAAAGTGATGAAAAACTTTTTAAATCATAAAAGATAGTAAATTTTATTCTCTACTTGAATCTTTTAATGGATTGCTTGATCCACCGCAGCTTAAACTTGATGTCTATTGTATTTTATCGCTTTAACATTGTTGAAGGCTAATGATAATTTATTTTGCATTATCTTAGTCATAATATTTCTTGCTGGGCTAGTTGAGCTCACCCTTTCTTTCACTGTTCCTCTTTAGGAAATGAGAACGTAGCTAGAACTAGTCGGGGACCGGAGTGATGGTCCGAGATGGTGTCTTAGTAGCCTCACCTATTTGTAAAATAGTGTGATAATAAATGTAACGAGGACTTATTTGAGAATGGATATTGTCTAGAAGACAATATTTGTATTTAAATTCACAGCATATGTTTTGTTGTATTTTACACGACTGCTGTATTATTAGTTTGTATATGAGTTTTATACCATGTATTTGGCGACTCAAGATGGGTGATGTATACCTATTTTGGGGGCGTCACACACTAGGCCTGACAAAATATGATTATAGTTTGGGTTTGGGTTTGGTTTTGATTTTCAAAATATGGTTATGATTCTATTTAAGAACTAAAATCATATTAATCATTTTTAATATGGGTTGTGTGGGTTGAAACTATATGGTTATGGTTCAAAACTATATTAACCAAATTAACCATTTTAAGATGTTTTGACTTTTAAATAGAACTTTTGAAAAATAAAATTGTGACCGTCATAATTAAATTAATTAAATAATAATATGATATAAAAATTATTAATATAAATATTAAAATGCTAAAAAAATATACTAATAAAATTTTAAATTGAAATTATTAATACCCTTCTATATTTAAATAATTTTTCAAAATTATTATTAACCTGCTAATAGAAAAGTTAGAATCCAAAATACACTATAGTAAAACTGAATACCATTGTGCAAAGTACAAATATTTGTAATTTTATCCAAATACATAGAGGAACTCACAGTGGTATACATCATAATAAAATTGAACTATGTAAACACTTAAAATATATATATATATATCACAATGGATCCTGTCCGGACTCCCGGACAGGTCCAAAATCCGGACCCTGAATTTTTTTATTTTTATTTTTTTTGTAGAACAACTAAAAAATAATAATAATTATGGAACTGAAATTTTTCCATAATATAATATTTTGGGCGTGATTTGGATACCTATACCAAAAAATGTATGTACAGTTTGCACAGACTGTACAGACATGTTTTGATATATGTATTTAAATCACACCCAAAACACAGTATTATGTAAAAATTCAAGTTCCATAATTTTTTTATTTTTTTTTAGTTGTTTTAAAAAAAACAACAAAAAAAGGTCCGACTTTTATTAAAATGCGGAAGTCCAGACTTGATCCGGACTATATATATATATATATATATATATATATATATGTGGCCCTACAAAAAATAATAATCACAGTGGTATACACCATCGTAAAATTATTATAATTGTTTAATATACATATAATAATATTAACTGTGCCCTACATAATATTATAATTGTTATACTATTGTGCCCTGCATAAAATTAATTATATATATATACTATTAAACAATTTTAGTATGGTTTATACCACGGGGACGGGGACGGGGACGGGGACGGGGACGGGGGGTGGGGGGGCGGGGGGGCGGGGGGGGGGGGGTTTATATATTAAAATTGTTTAATAGTAAATAACAACTTAACTATTTGTCCCAAATCTCTTTTTTACAAATTATAATTGTTATATCATTGTACCCTCCATAAAAGAGATTATTAAGTTGGATCATTTCATCTTAAAATTTGGATCGAAATGGAATATGGGTTAAAAAATGATTAACTGGTTCAGAAGTATATTTGTTTAAAAAAAATATGGGTCCAAATTTTAACCAACCTGAATAAATAAAAGGGTCATTTACATAAATATACAACAAATAGAAAGTAATTAGCATCAACCAAATAATTACAAAAAGAATGTAATTATTACAAAAATAGTACAATTCACATTAATAAGGAAACCTAAAATCAAGGACAAATAACTGTCATAATTAATAATTCAAATATTTGGATCTAACAACAAAAACAAATTCAAATTTAAATATTCAAATTCAAATTCAAATCTCCATCTCCCTCACATACACTTTGAAATAATAGTCCGCCGCTACACCGCCGTTACATCTCACATACTCCGCCGCTACACCGCCGCAAATCTCTGTTATTTTTACTGTTCTGAAGAAGATTAATAAAGCATGTGTGAATATTCCGTTGTAAAACATCTATTCTACCCGCGTAAATCATAAATTGACTTGGGAATTTTTCCATGAACAAATTGAACCTGTCAAGTATGTGAAGAAAAATTTAGAAAAAAAAAATATAACATTACATTCCAGAATTTAGAACCACCACCAGCAAGGAAAACTTTGGAGGGTAAACATTTTTACAAATGTTGAAATGTTGAATACAAAAGAAAACAGTAAGACAATTACAATAACGCCACAAAAGAAAGCAATGAAGAAGATTAGTAAAGCATATTACTTTTACTGTTCTGAATTTTTTGTATAACTATTTTGTTACTCATAAATAATAAAATGGTTACCTTTGTATGAATGGTTGGCTACCAACTGCATCACATTCAAACAAAATTGGTAACTTAATAAAATTGAATTGGTTACCTTGGTCTGAAGGTTTGGCTACCAACTACACTATGAAAAAACTACAGGTGTGGATGCGAATTAGTTACCTTGGTATGAAGGTTTTGTTACCTTGATACGAATGTTTGCTTACCAAACCTGTACTAAGAAAAAATTTAAAGTGTGGAGGTTGATTGGTTACTATGACATGACAGTTTGGTTACCTTGATATGAAGGTTTGGTTATCATCATCCAGTATTCATATCCACCGCCACCACCGCCTGAATCTTCATACCACCTCCATTTTGACCCTTCATTTTGAGAAATTACTGGAGATATACAGTTGGTTGACTCATAAATATATAAATATATCTTTTGTTGCCTTGTTATCAACACTTCTTTTTTTCACCTTGTTCTTTTCCTCGAGATTAGAACCAGACTACTCAAAAGAAAATAGAAATCGTTTATTATGAAGCCAACTATCCCAATAGAATTTTGTTGATTCCTGGTTATTACTTGGAATATATAGATTCCTAGTTAATTTTTTTATGCGTACTTCTTTTATTAAAACAAGACAAAGAAAATAAATAAATAACGACGAACCTCATGTTGGAGTAAGGTTTCTTCACCATACTGCTACTGATACACATGTATCTTTGCAATTGTGTTACAGGTTGCGGCAAGCTTTGGAATCTCACTAGTTACCACCATCATCCAAAGATATATATATATATATATATATATATATATATATATATATATATATATATATATATATATATATATATACGTTGAATGAAGAAGAAGGGTGATGACTAACTGTAGTTGTTATAGATGAGGAGAGAGAGAGAGAAGAAGTCATGGGTATAACTAATCCCTAAATTAAGGAATTCTAATTGAATACTAATTCCCTAAATTAAGGAATCTTAATTGCACAAATATTGTAAATAAATATGGAAGTGTATTAGTTGTGTAAAAATTTTATGAGTGGACTATTGTTGTAATTATTTTTAAAAATGTAATAGAATATGTAATTCATCCATAAATAAAAATGGTTAACCAACCCATTTAATTTCAGTTAATATAATTTAACTCAACACTTAACTAACTATATTGTCAGATCTATGGAAAACAAGTCATTTGGATCATACCAATATATATATAAATGTATATCAGCGATTTTATGTTATACTAACATTACCCGTTAAACGTCAGGAGTTACTTTCAAATATAAAACTAAAACAGCTCGAGGGAAACTAACTATCTTATTGTTTACCAATATTGAGCCTGTTTGTTTTATGTTCTCTCATTGCTTATGTCATGCAATTACCAATTTTGGTTGTTCGCTTTACTGAAATGATTAATAAGCAATTATCTGAATCAAGGCTACCTTTTTTTTGATTTATTACAAAAGTATAGTTTTGGTTCGTGTTGAGATATTTCACATAAATCTCACATTCGATAAATTTAAGAGTATAGATAAGTTAATAAGTATGATAGAGCCTCAACTTAATAGGTTAACCTTTTTTAGGTAAGAAGGTGGTCAACACGCTTTTTTTAAGCCAGATTCTACTGCAATGTCTTGACGTTGCATTGGTGATGAATTGATGTGGGATGAATAACAATATTTATAATTATAATAATTTGTTTAATTTAAAATGAAGTCAATATAGTATAACTATTTTTCTTATTTTAGCAATAATATTTTTTGCTAGGAATTATTTAATATTAATTTAAATTTAATATCTATGCACATGTTGATTTCATATTTAAAGTAATTTATTTAAATGTTAATTCGCTTTTATGTTTAGTCAGTTGCACTAAACAGCGAAAGTTATTTATATATTACACTTACAGTAGATAAACAACATCAAAGATTTAACTACTCTTATATAAATTTTCGCAATACACTCCAAATATAAATATAAATATAAATAGTAGTATCAAAGAAGTACGTACGTACGTAGATAGATTATTTAGTTTATATATCAAATCTCCTCAAGTCCTGGTCATAGTACAGCAGCTAAATCTGTCTTTACAAAATTTAACAGTTACTCCTTGGGACAAAGTCTGGATTATTATTATTTATTATCTCAGGACTCAGGTGTAAAAGAATATATAGCTTGTAGTCTTCAATCATATTGACTCTTGAGATTAACAAATTATATACAGATTTTCATAAGATTTAAGTCTTCTATATGGAACTGAACAAGTGTATCATATACCTGTTCTGTTCTGTTGTTGATGCATCTCTTCAAGAACTTAAATAATATCATCTCTTTTGGAAGTTGAAGGATTTGATTGCATATGCAAAAATCACCGCGAATAGTAAGCAGAAACCGATTACCATAAGACCAGCTACGTCCAGGAAATCGTGCCTAAAACCAAACACATTCTTGACTAACAGCTTCATGGGCACCAAGGTTACTCCATCAGATAGCTTCACAAGATCATTGCTATCACCATATTGAGAAACCACAAGGCCATATAGAGTCCAAGCTATAGGGTTTGCCCAGTAATACCATCTCCACCATATAGGTATTCTCTGTAAAGAAGGCACACACACTCAACAATAGCAGCATGAACAGCGAAATTCTCAATTTTCACGTGGTAGCAGACAATTAAATAGGAGTTTTCAGTACCGACTTCAGCATTATTCATGGATGTATGATTTGAGAGGAAAAAGGAAGGGGAAGGTTTTCTAAGAAATACTTTTACAGTTTCATATATATGTTGAGCACGTCTTGTTTGAAGCCATCTTATATTGAACATGGTTGGGCATGCTATTTCCATATTGAACATTGATTTTCAGTGATAATGCAGAATGTAGGTAGACTTAAAATTTGAAATTATAGGCGCAGATAGTATTACTCCTTGTTACCTTGTGAGGGATCAAAAATCCACTGAAGAGGTTCCAAAGCATATAAAAAGGAGCAGCAATAATAGAAGCTACATTGTGATTCGGCGTGACTGCAGTTGTCATCATTCCATAAAAGGTGAAGTATAGCATGGTGAAATACATAAAAGACATGTACCAAATAAACTTCAATGCAGTCCACTCAAATGAGGCCATGGAGTAGAATATTGTGCTGTATATGAGTGCCTGCCCTAGCACATATGGGAACTCAATTACAACCTGCAGAGGAAAGATAGAGCATTTGTAAGCAAGCACAGAAAAAATATGAGTTTTGAGCAAACAAATTTAATACTATAATGGAAAGGAATACCAGAACCCACACCTGAGAAAATGCAAATGGTAGAGCTGAATACATCCCTGCAGCTCTCTCCCTGTATGAAACAAATCTTTCAACAGAAACAACTGGTTGAACAGCAGTGGCGTTGGTAATACCAACAAATTGCACTGCTATATACATGGAACCCATGGCATTAAATACATCCTGCTGGTCCTCCCTATAAGAAAGAATGAAAGAATAATGAAAACACATGAACGAACCCGAGACTATTTAAACAAAAAAATCATGTGTTGATTTAAAAGAGGAATGGAGCATATAATAACTTCCTCTATTTGGGGTTATATCTACTTCAAATTACTAGCCTAAACATCTCTGCTTGCAAGCTTAGTCCAATTACCATCCTTATCCCTCCCTTAATATCTTCAATTGGAACCATCTTCCTCAAGTCAATGAAATTTCTTCAGTGTCTAGACCATGTCAACAAGACTCATTAGCTGATTACATTCTAGTATGTATATTTTGAATACCCATCTCTATATTCCAAAAGAAACCCTATCACAATTAGCACAAAAAATCTTACATAACTATCACTCTGCAGTATATTCGTGATCATCAAATAATAACTTGCAAACAACCATTTTTGCACAATAAAAAATTTACAAACGTGAAAACTAACCAAGAAATAACTTTCCTTTATAGGCACCTTTATCAATGGCCAACATAATAGTCAACCAAGAGAACTATCAAAACCATGGAATAAATGAACTCATGATAGATATGTCCTACTTTTAGTCATCTCTAAAATAATAATTGTATGATCATTTGGATAGAATTGGAGGAAAACTTATGAATATGGATTAATCAAGTATAGTAACAAAAATAAACATCCAAAAAAAGTATGGTAACATAACAAACAAGCGCTAAATAAAGACCTTTTCAGACCAAATCTCCAACAGATCGTTCCAAGCATCAATGAGATGATGAGAGTGTAAAAAAGCGGACTGCAGTGTATTGTGGATTTAGCCAATAAGAGAGGTTTTGCTTCCAAAGACAAGCTAGAAACTGATCATAGTATGACTGAGAATACTTGGTTGGAAAGTTCAACTCTTTTGCATTACTATTTAATTTATTCAGCCTTTCAACCAACACTCTGTTACTTCTGAGACAGAATAACAAATAAATTAGGAAACAGAAAATTTATTGGATGCTAAAAAATATGCAAAATCAACAACTAGGATTCTGCAGAGGAAGCACATACTGATATAAATTTGATCTTCTGTAAAGTTCCGCAAAGTCCACACCAAGACGATTTTCTTCTGCTGATGAAGTGACTTCTAACATCCATGTAGCAGGATTATGGCCAGGTCTGATCTTTGGCACTCCCTCTAACGCCTACAATTAGAGATACATGTTAAAGCAGTGAGGATGACATGAAAACAAATATAATCAGCAATCAGATGAAACCATAAGATAAAATACACAAGTTTAAGTAATTTACAAATATATAGAACCCAACCTCAAAATACTCAATGAGTTTGTAAGACCTGGGGCCAAGTGGACCTGCATAAATGAGCTCTCCTCCCCTCTTCATAAATATGAGCTACAATCCCAGATTAAATTAGGGGAATCAACAAAAGGATCATGAAATAATAAATTTGTTAAAGACAGTAAAAAACATACTGTAGACTAAAAAGTGATTCATTAACAATCCAAGTTAACCAACATCTATTTGCACCTCAAAAAAGAGTATATTCAGCATCACTCTGATATCATTGGAAAAGAGAAAGAAGCAACAACTTTGAAAAAATCTATACAGAAAAGTAAATGTGCAACTGTGAAAACAGCTGCAGGAAAACCCAATGAAGAAATCTAAGAGTTGGCAAATGGCATGGATGCCCTAAAGTACACATTGATGCAATGCTCTTTTGCATTAATGTGTCTGTGAGGGAAAGAGGAGTTATAAAAAGGCAATGTTCCTATTCTAGAAGACAATATGAGACGAAATGCATGCATTGCTCCCAATATAAAAACATGGTGCACCTATTGACCAGTCTGGAATCCGGATATTAGAATGTCAGAAACTTAAAATGAGTACTGAGGTCATATGCTTGATACATGAAAATAGAACTGATATAAGTTATTTGAACACCATTTTTACGATTCTATACTACATGCAAAACGAACTTTGGATAGCAACACTCTTCTAGTAGGCACTAAACTCGACTGAATATTTATACTCTCTATCACAATTGAAAAGTCACTTCTTTTATGTGACGTCCTAAAATAGAAGTTCCTTTCGTCAAAGTTAAAAAACCCTCATAGCACAGTGAAGTGCTAGCATGACATATAATTGGAGGGAAGGGGTTAGGCAGTTCCGTTCTTATCTCTTACAATGAAAGTATGTAGAAACATAAGTCTATTTTGACTTATCAAAAACTAAAAAGGAACTCAATTAAAGGTCAATTTAGAGATGTAAATAGTTCTTAAAAAGTTTAGACTTAAACTTGAGGACTACCTTTTAGGGGTGAAGAGAGCATTGTTTTCTATCCAGTCCTGCATCCAACACAGCCTAGGCCATTGGAAGATTAAAGCAGTATAAAATAAGCAAATTACTTAACTTCTTCTTCTTCTTCTTCTTCTTCTTCTTCATTATTATTATTGATAAGTAACACTTGACTTATAGTTTTAGTCATATATAAAATGCACATCTAAATATCCACATGAACTTTAGGTGTCAGTAGTTGTGTATGTAATTTTCTTCTTGGCATTATTCATATTGTGTAAGACATCAGGTCCACATCCCATGTCCTAGCAAAAATATATCAGTTACCATTGCAACATTGTACTAGCTAGTAATTCGATTTGCAATGAATCTACAGATCAGACTTCTAAAAGGGCAAGGACTGGTTTCAGGAAATTGTTTATATATTGCCCTAATAAAACAGCTAGTTTATAGGGAAGGGGAAAAAGTAACATATAATAATAACAAAGAGAAAGACCTCATCGAAGGATTCAAAAATGTCAATGCTGGGTTGATGTATAGTGCAAACAATTGTTCGTCCAGTATTTACAATGTTCCTCACAGTCCTCATCACAATGGCAGCAGCCCTTGCATCCAACCCTGAAGTGGGCTCATCCATAAATACTATAGAAGGGTTGGCGACCAACTCCACAGCAATAGTCAGTCGTTTTCTTTGCTCTGTTGACAAACCATCCACACCAGGTAGACCAACCAATGCACCTTTTAATGGAGTGAGCTCCACAAGCTCCATTACCTCCTCAACAAAAGCCTGAAATATAACTCCATCATATCATAACCGAAAACACAAAATAAATAAATACATGCTTAACATTTTACCTTTTGTGTTTCCAAGTCAACTTCTGTTGGTAAACGGAGCCAAGCAGAGAACAAAAGTGATTCAAGTACAGTAAGGCAAGGTGAATGAATGTCATTCTGCTCACAGTAACCAGATATTCTGGCAAAAGTTTCCTGCTTTTTCGGATGACCAGATATATTGATGCTTCCTTCAATAACCCCACCAGTTTTTCTACCAGCTAAAACATCCATGAGTGTGGTCTTTCCAGCACCACTTACTCCCACCAATGCGGTAAGTATACCAGGCCTGAATGCTCCAGTAATATTAATCAACAATTGCAATCTATCTTCTACGATTCCTTGCTGCTTTAATTCCTGTAGCAATACTAAAATGAGATAAACATTGATTTGAAATGACTCGGTAATGATTATTCAAAATAGGTGGAGAGATTTACACACCATAGGCACATCAACATAGTAATTGATATTGCTGAAAGACATTGAAAGTGGTTGAAAAGGAAGAACCATGCCTCTCTGCTCTAAACTTTTCCCTGTACAATATTTTAAAAATGAAGGGAGTAATGCATAATTGAAATTTTCGACAGACATGCAAAATTGGTCTATAGAGAGAATACATTATTTATTACCGTTTAGTGAACCTGAATGCTCCAAATATTCTCTTAGCTGGATATTGACAACTTGAGTTTCACTGTCCCCTTTCTTTCTCGTGTCTCTGTCTTGAAGCTCTTCTTTGGAAACTACAGTTTGCCGTTTTACCAAAGCTACAAAAAGTAAAAAGAAAATTAATAACTAATATTGAATCCTATTCTGCATATTCTTGGGAAACTTGTTTTCAAGCCTTATTCTTTCTTGGATACTGTAAAATAATTTCAGGTTTATAAAATAATTAGAATGGAAAAGAAGGCTTACGATTGAGGTAAGTTAGGGAGAAGGTGAAAAGGATGTTGAATAGAACTGTATATCCAAGCAAAGCGACAACACCGATCCAATACCAATAACTCTGTGGAAACAAACTACGTGCTTTGAGTAATGCCTCACCTAATGGCAAGGTAGAGTCATTCCCGGTTCTCTGCATGAATGAGAGTAGTAAAAAGTATAATATTCCATATAAATGGAAGATTTAGTGAGAAGTACCTCCTTTGAGGCTACAATGAACTTCATAAATCTTATGTACACAGTGAATCCAAGCACAAGCCTAATCCTCATTTGAACAATAACTAGATTGCATTCTCAATGACAGCATTTAGGGACAAACCAAATAAATAAGTTGTATGCTTCAATCATTTGAATTCAAGTTGATAGAAAATGTGCTTTCGACTGTCAGCGGGTATCGCGATGCAACTGAATCTAGTTTACTTCAGCCAGAATATGTTGTAATACAACTTAACATGGAGTTCCTAAGCTCCATACATTTGCATTAGAAGAAAATGGTTAGGGGTGGGAAGATCCAATGCTTTTGCATCAGGTTTAATTCCTCTGGTGGAAAGATCTAAATATTTCAAACTGACCTATGCTATGACTTGAGTGATATTGTCTGTGATAATTCAGGTAATTAGTAAACATAAATTCTCTCTGATAACACTCCTGCAATTCCGAGATTAATTACACATGTTTTCATTGTAATAGATTTACACAAGCATCACTACTAAATTCAGATATAACAGCAGACATCTTTTGTTCTTTACGCATTTTCCTCTATATCTATTACGCATAAATAAGTGTGTATGTGAATCACAACTACCAGTAAGTTTAAAAACACTATAATGTTAACTTCAAAATCATTTAACAGCACAATAATTCAAAAACTTGTACTGGTCATATATATGAAGTAGGACAAACTACCATAATAACTCCAAGGCCCAAGCTTAAGACGAATTTACATCTTCAAAAATATTTTCTTTTCAATTTGGAAGTTAATTCTCTTGTGTGCAGCTGAATTCGGGAAATAGATCTGACCATCAGCTATCTCCAATCCTGTGTATCTTCCACAAGGACTCCCATAGGAGACAGTGACCCCCCCCCGCCCCTCCCAGCCTTTCATGGCGTGTTCCATTTGAAGATCTTCTAAATTCAGTAGTCATCAACAGGTTGTTGATACATAATTTATGATCCTAAATTGTTTGGAATCTCTTCAGGGACTAAATTGTTTAGCTCCAACTCTAATGGTAACCCTCTCATCCTCTAATGGGAAGGTGCAGGGATTGACTCCCTTCAGGGAGAAAATGGAGAAGTTATTATCTTGTTGAACATATCTCCAATAGCCTATATGGGCCTACCATTGTAGGGTTGAGGTCACCCCCTCACCCACCTTAATAATAATAATTTTTTTTTAAAAGCCAATAATGTTTGTGATTTTCTGAAAATAAGATCAAAATTGAGTAGAAGATAGTACAAGTATATTACCTTGTCCCAAGAATGTCCAAGAAATTCATTTACAGAAGCAGCATCTTGGGAATACATTAAAGGAGAAATCCAAAACCCCCATAACCACCATCTTGGAATACTGTCTGTTACAATGAAGGCAGGAAGAATTGAATAACAGTAAATAACCAGGTCCAAAGAAAAGAAGAAAACATCAGTTTACCTCTTGAAATGACATATCCACCAAGAGTCAAAACAATCAACATGGCAAAAGATCCAAAAGTATTAGCGGCTATCATATTTCGGCCCAAAGATCCCATTAAACGAAAAAGAGATATTGACATTTGGTGCAGAAAAAAGAACAATAGGAATTGTCGACAGAATCTGTAGATTGGAAATTAGAAATGCATTATTCAGCAAAGTCGACTAACAAAATTTACATATAAAAAATCCATGCAAGATTGAGCTAGCCCTTACCTAACAATATTAGGATCAAATCCAACCGCATAATATGTAACTGCGACCCAGAAACCAGATTCTATGAGAGAAATTGGAATGCTCAAGACCCAAGAAGGAAGGGTATAGACCCATGCTGGGTAGAAATGCAAGTCTCTATGCTTGTACAACACCGGAAGCTTGGCTACCAACATTGAAACCTCCGTAAATCCATTGAAAAGAATAATAACCATCGCAAAGTAAAGTTCCCCAAGATATAGTCCACCATCATCAATTGTGTTATGGTGCAGAGTTGTCCGGAAGAAAACACTCATTGTGATTAAAGCAATGATAAGGAGCTGGAAAGAAGCAAATAGTACTCATGATTAGAATAGGCTTCATGAACATGTTTTACTTTCAGATATTTGGCAACCAAAATGGCATACGCATGTATAAGCATCTCACAAAAAAATGCATAGTGCTTGATGATTAACCTAATCAACCCTCTAGAAAGTATTTTTCTGGTTGAAGATCAGACGGATACTGAACAATAACATTACCTGAATGAATTTAAAAACATAAATAAATGAGTTCCGTTTCATTAGTAGTAATTGCCAATCAAAGCTAGTCTTAAGAAGCTCAATCCTTGCCACACCATACTGAGAAGTTGACAACGCTGCAGGATGATTGTAACGTCTATCAAATGGAACATCCAGCTCATCGCCTAAACTCTTCCCCACGTGATATGAACGAAAAGCTTCAGCAAACTTCAGCACAGGTATGTATCGGTAAGGGCGATCAAGAACAGCCCAATATTGCTCTTGGTCCTTCTTTGATATAACCTGGGTTAAATCAACTTTAAAAAATAAGATACTGAAGGAGAGAGGTAAATCACACATCCCAAACTCTTAGCTACTTACTTCTTGAAGGAAGTCTGCCACATTTTTCCGCTCAGGACAATGAAATCCCATAGATGCAAAGAAGTCAAGGGCAGCATCACGAGGGCCCTGGTATACGATTTGACCCTCGCACAAGAGTATAATATCGTCAAACAACTCATAAGTCTCAGGAGCAGGTTGAAGTAGAGAAATCACTGTGGTCCCGTCAAGTGCGTGAGTAGAGTGCCTGAGATACTTGATGATTTGATAAGTACTTGAACTATCAAGCCCGTTTGATATTTCATCCATGAACAGAACTCTTGATGGACCCGCCAATAATTCACCTGCCAAACACATAAGCAATATCAGTAAAATACAATGTAATGAGCATTCTAAATACTAGATTAGAATTAAAATACCTGTAGTAAGCCGCTTTTTTTGTCCCCCAGAGATTCCCTTAAGCATTTCATCACCCACCAGAGTGTCCGCACAAATATCCAACCCTAAAATCTTTGTCAGATAAATTTAGTACTTCAGGGGTCAAAAAGTTAGAAATGAATGACTTAACAAGTGTTGATCTCTCTGCAGTGACCTTACTGTCTAATTAGCAGAGTGATCAGCTTATATAGTTTATACTGCATCATGTAACTTGTTATTCAGCGTACCTTTTTCATGTACTTCTTAAAGGCCACTAATATAACATCACCTCTTCATCCCATTAATCCATCTTAAAGGCCAACTACGTCCAGTGTAATTCGACCATATACAATCTCATTTGGAAGCTTATCAAACAAAAAGATTGCAACACAAGAAAAGAGTATTGCAATGTGAGCTTGTCATATGGTGGTTGATATAGGCTTGGATATCCCCTCTTGGATAGCTAGCTTTTCAGACATTTGGTATCAAAGCAGACAATATGTGGAACTCCTGGAGGGCTACTGTTATGAATACCTATGTGAGCTTGTCATATGGGCAAATATCACATTGGTAGTATGGGATATCAATGTAGGGTTGATATAGAATTGGACCTCCCTCTTGGATACTAGCTTTTTCAGGAGGAAATAGGGGTTTGAGTTATATCTTAACATTTGGTATCAGGGCGTAATAGGTAAGGCGAGGTAATAACCTGGACAGTTCTAAAATATCACAAGATTACTACTATATTTAAACCAAGTTGTTGAATATGTGATGCAGCATCTTTATCTGACTTGGAAGCAATATAGAGAAAAAAAGTTCAGAAGCAAGCAACGGATAAAGAAAAAAATGCAGACAAATTAAAGGAAACAAAACTCATGTTACCATCCATAAGGCACACTTAATTTTCTACAGACGCATGATACCGTGCAAGCAGGAATATAATTAGTTAGCTAGTCTTTTCTTTTTGGGTAAGTCTAATAAGTTAGCAAATCTCATTAGTACAGAAATACTCCCTCCTTCCCAAAATATAGAATCAATATTGACTTTCTTTGGTCAATTTTGAGATTTTTCAAATTCAAAGTTGTTATGACGTAAATTAGTTCTATATTATGAAAATTGTAAATTATGTAAAAAATACTACTAATTACAACATTTATTGATATCGTAGGTATAATGAATCACATCAATTTTAAATTTGAAAATATATCTTTGAAAAGTTAAACTTGATCTTATATTTTGGAATTGAGGGAGTTTATAACTTTTTTTACTAATAAATATATAACTTTTAAAATGATTGTGTATACCTAAAGCTTGTAACATCAGCAGATAAAGCAACTCGTTATTCCTTGAGAAGAATCATGCTTTCATTTAGATCTCTAATTATGAACACTGTAGGCTTAATATGGCTTGAACCATTGTGATACTTTCTACCATCATGGCCTTAAATAGTGCAAGCTCCAAATTATTCCGCACTATATTCATTCCTTATATAGCTTTTTGCCTTCCCTCGTATTGATGTTATCATTCCAGCATCTTTATTTCACTTTCCTACTTCATCTACAATGAGTTTGACAAGCCAACATGGCATGAGTCAGAGACAGTGTCAAAACCCTTCAGAGCTACTTCATCATCTTTCCCTGTGATTTAGCTATATGAGATTTTCTAGAAACTCTGTCTCAGGTTTCTCCAACTGGTCTTAAAATCAAGTCAATTATACGCATTTTTACTGCTCCTTCATATTTTATCAGTCATCTTAGTCATCTAAACTGCTTCATTTATCCAGCTCTCCTTCTACATCCCACCTACTCATCTTACCCTCATGGTCATGGACAAAAAATGTGGGATAATCCAAACAAAAATTCTTTCATAAATATCTAATTGATCCCAAGTCATTTTAGTCCTTAAGATCATTTCTCTTACTGAACCTTCATCTTATGTCAAACTTAGTCCTGCAAAACCTAGCCAGCTCCCAGGGCCATCATACGTTCTGTAAGCATGCAAGAGCAGAAAGTATAACAGTGTAGGTAGAAACAACACAGGATTTGGCCAAGGTTGTGAACAAAAAATTTTGTCATTCTCACAAGGCAGTAAAAAAATGTAGTAACTTTGGGAATTTGAAACAAGACTTGCATTAAAGATATAACAATCCAAGAGTAATCAGCATTAAAAAAATACCTTCAAGATGTATTCCACGACAAGGCCCGTCTCCTGTCCTCCTAAAGCCAACGCCTACGAAACGATATAACAGTATAAAATGGAACCAAGTACAACACTAGCAGACAAAAAAAAAAGTCAAAGAAAAGCCAAAGCATTGATGAATTACTGGAAAGACCATTAATACATACCTTCATAAATATATCAAGATCTTCATCGGGTTTAATTCCAGCAATCTTTTCTCTTCTTGCAAGTTCCACAAGCATATCTGTTCGAGGGACTAATGGTTTAGCATCATGGTGACTTATGATAGTCATGTACAATCTCTCAAAGCTTACCGTATTTACAACCAACGCCTTGACAACGTGCCGAGAAGTCAAGAGTTTCCCTCACAGTCATCTCTGCTACATTCCAGTCTTGTTGACTAACATAAGCAGATGTCCTCTGAGGAACAAACTCTTTCAAATTGTGTCCATTGTAAGTAATATTTCCTGACATCTTCACAGGAATCAAGATATTAAAGATGCGAGTAAAAACAAATGAGACCAACAAGGAATCTTTTTTCACCCCAAGTTCCCTATAGCCTGAATAACAAAATTAAATCCACATTGCAAACAAGTTGCAAACCTGCAAATCTTTTTGAATGCGACCAGCAAGGGCCAACAGTAATGTCGTCTTCCCAGAACTTGGAGGACCCAGTAACAGTGTCAATCTATAAGGGGACATTACCAGTTATCACATACTAGATCAAGAACTGGCAGATTAAGTTCATTAGAACCATAAAACTGCACGTGAACGGTCAATTAGTTGAAAAGGTTAGAAATGAGGAGAACAAAAAAAGTACCTGGAAGGTCTAATTATACCATTGGCATCATCCAAAATTGACAATTTTCTTCTTTTGGGCTGATAAATCCTTAACTGCCTTAAGAAAGCCTTGATGACATAGAATAACAATTACCAAATTAGGGTATGACCAATTAAAAACATTTCTGCATAATACCAACTGTTTATGAAGCCTACCTCAGTCATGTTAAAAAGAAAATTGGGAATAGTGGGCAGTGCTCTACTACCAACTTGGACAAAGGTTTCAACTGTCAAATGCTGAAATCTAACTTCAATCTTCGGAAATTGCAGATCAACTCTACAATGAACATAAGAGGTACAGGAAATTCAGTCACTGTAAAATGGTCAACCAAATGATTCATGAATGAGATTTTTTTTGAAGTATACAAGCATCAAAGAACCATAGCTATCCAGGCTGAAATAGGCAAGTTTTTGTATTCCTTAGTAATAATCTCAAGATCACCAGCATAGATTATCAACAAAATTAAGAGTAAAATATCTTGCTTTTGTAGAGTAATTAATACAACTACAGAGTCTAAACACCCTTGTTCTGAAATTAACAACAAAAGGACCTATTTGGCTGGTCGGATAACTACTACAATAACACAAAACCACATTCACACTTTTCAAAAACATTTCTCTACTTATTGATTATCTAATTATACTGAATTAACCTTTACATCGACTCTTTAAGCTTATGCTTCCCCTCTCTACAAATTTTATTCAAAATGGGGAAAATAGAGGTAAGAAAAATAAACCGAGTGAAATTCAGCACTCTTATCAGTCTGGCACATTTATAGCGAAGTTCTCTACATAAAAGTACCACTAAATTAACATCATTTCAAAATTTCCTCAGCTTTCTCAGCATGCAAATTAATTCCAAACGAATGAAACTAAAGAAAAACAGTATGTATACACCAAACCAAAAAAAAAAATGAGAACTAGTTACTTGTCAAAACGGTGCCGCATCCGATCGAAGAACCTCTCCCAATCATCCTCAACAGAATCCACCAGCCGATCCAACACAACTTTGCGCTCCTGCACTTGAAGCTTCTCAACATCAATCTCTCTCGACTCTCCAACAATGTTCTTAAAAATTCCCTTCCGAACTCGATTATACGTCGGCAACCTCTCCAGCGCCGCCCACTGGAGCGCCTCCTCATCGTCTCCGTCTTCCCTGAACGACGCCGACCTCGCGGAAATACTCTCCGACGAGTTCCACATTGTGAATTACAGAATAATTTTAAGGACAAGGCAAAAAGAGATAGATGAGACGAGGAGTTTGGGGTTAGCAAGGCATTTTTACTCCATACGCATTAACTATACTTTGCCTGCTCAACTAAGTAGTTGGAGCTCTGCATTTATGGCTTGTTTTCTCTATCCTCTGTCGTAGTTTGTTTTCTCCATCTAGAAGGGAAAGACAACTTTGCATTTCCCACCCTCTTGCTTATCTTTATAACTTTAGTAGTAGTATTACAGTTGGTGCAGTGAGTGTTAGTATGATATCTATCGTTGGCTCTCCATCAATCAGAATATATTTTGGCAACTCCACATAAAAAAACTTATAAATAAGTCTACTATCATATAAAATCGCTGGCATATACTCACATACATATTTTGATAATTCAGTAATTTGCTATATACGTGAGTCATTAAAATATGCATACACTCACATATATATTTTAATTATCCACGTGATTTGTTCTGCACGTGGGTCATCAAAATATACATATGAGCGGTATGTGAGTAATTTTATATAATAGTAGACTTACCGAAAAACTACTAGTATATTTATTTTTGCACGATTATAGTTAGTGGGTTCCCACCTTCATGCAAAGTAGACTCCTATAAAAATATCATTTTAACGTCTAAAAATATCAATTTCCTATATTTTTAAGAAAATTGTTAAATTCACAACAAAAATTATTATTTTTACAACAAAAATGTCGTTATAGATCTTATAGCGATGATTTTCACCGTTATTATACATCTACAGTAATATTTTTATTATGAAAATAATAAAAAATATTGTGAATTTAACAATTTTTTATTTTTAAATGAGTTGATAGTATTAAAATTTTGAATGTGTAAGATCTCAGTTCAAATCTTGTCGATCGAACATTGTCTTTATATTAATATAAAATAATGAAAAACACTTTAATTTGTCACTTATCTATAAAGTTGTATTTGAGTAGAAGTATTATGTTATGTTTAAATTGAGAGGATGAATAAATGAAGAAATTAAATAAAAATAATATATTTGATGATGATTTTGGTGGATAAATTATTAAAATGGAATGAAAATTCATTTTATCGGTTTATTTTTTATTTTTTTATTTCATTTTATCGGTTTATTTGAATTTTATTTCTTCAGTTTAAATATAATATTATTATAATATAAATTATTTGGGCCTCCATCTTGTGCCTTAAATTTTTAGACGAGTGGTTACCAACACCGAACAAAAGACGAAAAGGAGCATTTAATGCTCGAAAAAGAAAGAAATGGCGGGAGAACTAAAGAGAATATGTTATATTTATCCCTCACACACCTGTGATTTTGATGATATAATACTCGCGCTTAGGAGTTAACGCATGTCCTTGAGCGAGTATTTTAGTGTAGTATCTTCTTAGTTAGCGAGGATTTTTAGTGTACCTCGGCGAGGATGAGTGTATAGATTAGTTGAATTGAAATGGTTGACAAATGACAGGTAGTACGAGTGGGTTGGTTAGATTAAAGTTAATTTTGAAGAATTGATTAATACAATGTTATTCATTACGAGTGATATATATGTTGAATTATAGAGCAGAATTAACAAGATGAACAGAAACATAAAATTGGAATAACTTCTCTTAAAAGAGAGAAACCAAGACGTAGCGACTGATAAGTTCAAGTACAAATGGGTCCTCACCGACGTGTGGACTTGTCTTTGTGTTTGTCATTGTTTGGTGTAGTGTGTAACGTTAGTAGAAGAATTGGGGTATATGTGCGCGCCCCCAAAATAGGTATATAGATTCATCTCTTGAAATAAATCAAATATATGATAAAAATACAAATACAACTGTCGTGTAAAATACGACAAAAAATAAACTGAGAGTTCTAATAAGAATATTGTCATCTAAACAATATTCTTATTGTCATCTAGACAATAAGAATATTTAGACAATATTCTTATTGTCATCTAGACAATTCATACTCAATGGAGTCCTCATTACATTTATTGTCATACTATTTAACAGAATAGTGAGGACTACTAATGATATCATCTGGATCATCACTCCGTTCCCCGACTCGTCCCCAAATTTATATTCTCATTTTCCAAGAGAATAAAAGAAAGAAAGGGTGACCTCAACTAGCCCAGTAAGAAATATTATGACTAAGATAATGCAGAATAAATTATCATTAGTCTTTAACAATGTAAAACTGATAAAATACAATAGACATCAAGTTTAACTGCAGCGGAACAAGCAATCCATTAGAAGAGTCAAACAGAGCATAAAATCTACTATCTTCTATGATTTAAAAAGATTTTCATAAACTTTATCGCTGAGACTCAGTTTAATAAATAAACCACACTATCCCAACATCACGGCCAAGGATATTTACGTAATCATCAATGGTCATGATTATACCGAATAATCTCTGGTCATAATCATACCAACAACTGTCCACAAATGAACTACAGGCCAATGTAGACTTTTACCACATTATTCGTTACATTACGATTATAATTATACCGAATAATCCCTGATCATAATCATACCAAGTCCATCTCTGCACGTAAGCCAAAGATGACTTTCATCACAATATAAGCATGAAGATGATGACAATAATATAAGCATTAATCAAACGAAAACAAGGATAAATATTAAAGACTTTAAATTTATCCAAATATAATCCATCACTTAAATAACTCATAATCTAATATTGTTAATATTATAACAATATTTTAATCACTTCTTAAACTTATAAACAATTTAATTTAATTATTTATACTTTACCAAATAATGCATTTAATCATTCAAAAATGTCATACTCATAAGATTTCATCACCAATGATCAAATCACTCATCAAAAATTTGCATACACCTTATATAGGATTTTCAATCCCTAAAATCCTATTTACCAATTCTTCAACTTCACATAACATATTTAACTCATATGTTTGAAACTAAACCATTTTTCATGAAAAATTATCAAATCAACTTATTATTTTTCTATCCTTTGTCCAAACATATATACATATATTTCATACACAACAAGTATTTTTTTATAATTTTTCAACTCTCTTAAGTATTTTTCAAAAATTAATTTCTAATTAATTTCTTAAGAAATTAGCTACCTCAAGTTTAACTCTAGAAATTCCCAAATCTTGGCAGGGCAGGATCTTACACATGTTAACGTGAGCTTCCAGTTTAAATTTTATGGTAATCGGAGTTATAGAACTCCGGTTATAGCGTTTTTAGTCGGAAAAACCTAAATATTGAAATGGTTATAACTTGCTCATTTTAAGTCGGAATGAGCTCATTTTTGGACATGAGGTACTTTATATCATATATTTCCATTTCCCAAAAGGCTAGAATTTTTCTCACTAATTAAGTGGTCGAAAATGCCCTTTCAAATTTATGGGTAGTAGCTTTTTGGTACTTTATAGTTTTTGACTCCTTTGCTAAAATCAGTCCACACGAAAATTTACAACACCTTTTCCAATGATTTCACTTGGATAAGTTAGAAAACTCATAGATATAACTCTAGAACTTGACCACACTCAAAAATTCAAAATATAATAGGAGATATGGTTAATTGAATTTCATGTTCCATTTTCACCAAAAATCTGATTTTCAACTCTGTGATTTTTAAGAAACTTTCATGTTTTCACATAATAACCAACATAACTCATCATAACACTTACTAATACTACATATACCCATGATTTTCATCAGTCCAATGCTTTTATTATGAATTTCATCATAATCAACAGTCCAATGCTTATATTATGACTTTCTAGAATTTTTGAGAGTCAGAAAAATTACGAAACTGCAAATGGATTTCACCCACCATGCGGTAATCTACGTAGACAGATCATTTTCATAATTTAATAAGTAATGAAATACAAAGGATCATTCACCATGCATGTGGTAAACCACATATACAGGTTATTCCAACAGAATAATAAAGAATAAAATAACGTAAGAATTCACCATGCATGCGATGATAATCGCATGCATAAAAGTTATTCTCAACGTAATAATAAAGAATAGAACTAGTTCATGCGTAAAACGCACGCATGTGATATTCCGACGAATAAAAAATAATGGAACTGTGTCATGCAAAACGCATGCATGTGATTTTTTGACGAATAATAAAAAATTTCACCACGTATGCGGTATTTAGATGTATGAGTTATTCCAACATAATAATAAAGAATGGAATAATGTAAGAATTTCACCATGTATGCGGTATTGGCATATACAAAGTTATTCCAATGTAATAATAAGGAATGGAATAATGTAAGTTCTCTTCATGAATATGAAAGAAATAATACCCTTTACGAGTACAACAAATAATATCCCTTACCTTATAAAGAAGAGTACTCACTGCGCAGGTAGAGGGGATATACTGAAGAAAACTTGCACTAAGCTCAAAAGCTTTCTTAAACTCTAAATAAATACACTCAAGATTATAGAAGAGAATTCTCTCAATTTACGGTGTGATTTCAATTCTAACTAAACATCTTATTTATAGGAAAATAGAAAGGATACTATGCAATAAAATATAATATAATATATATATATATATATATATATATATATTTATATATTTTATTTAAAATCTAATAAAACAATTAACTTTATAAAAGTATTCTATTTTATATAAAAAGATTTTACTATGCAAATACTATGCAGTACTATGCAAACACTATGTATAATAAAATATATTATATTCTAATTATTGTCTAATAAAACAAATAACTTTATAAAAGTATTCATTTTTATATAAAAAGATTTTACTATGCAAAACACTATGCATAATAAAATATATTATATTCTAATATTGTCTAATAAAATAAATAACTTTATAAAAGTATTCTCGCTTTATATAAAAAGCTTTTCTGCTTTTATTCCATTAATAATACTAATAAAATAAAATTTATATATATATATATATATAAACTTCCGTGACTTCATAAAAGACACCTCAATATATTTAACAACATTTATCATCATTATTATAATTCACAATATTAATCGACTGTGTCGCTCCCAAGAAAGAGGGGCTTTCCAATAAGGATTTCTCCTATCATTGCCAAGCATTAGGTGACCAAACCTCTCTTTGGCAGAACTTCTAGACATCGTTAATATTACAACTAATAATATTAATAACTTTGTTATCTCAATTATTGATTTTATAATATATAAAATATCGACAATAATTGAATCAAATAACGTGAGATACTATGCAACAATTACTATAGCAATAATTGAACAAAACTGAGTGACTTCTCACGTAAGCATCAATATCCACACTCAATGAAGTCCTCATTACATTTATTGTCACACTATTTAACAGAATAGTGAGGATTACTAATGCTATCATCTGGACCATCACTCCATTCCCCGACTCGTCCCAGCTATATTCTCATTTTCTGAAGAGAACAGTGAAAGAAAGGGTGAGCTCAACTTGTCCAGTAAGAAATATTATGACTAAGATAGTGCAAAATAAATTATCATTAGTCTTTAACAATGTTAAACTGATAAAATACAATAGACATCAAGTTTAACTGCAGCGGAACAAGCAATCCATTAGAAGAGTCAAGTAGAGCATAAAATCTACAATCTTTTATGATTTAAATTTTTTTCATAAACTTTATCGCTGAGAATCAACTTAATAAATAAACCACATCATCCCTGTACCACGGCCAAGGATATTCATGTAATCATCAATGGTCATGATTATACCGAATAATCCCTGTTCATAATCATACCAACAACTGTCCACAATTGAACTACAGGCCAATGAGGACTTTTACCAAATCATTCGTTACATTACGGTCATAATTATACCGAATAATCTCTGGTCATAATCGTATCAAGTCCATCTCTGCACGTAAGCCAAAGATGACTTTCATCACAATATAAGCATGAGGATGATGACAATAATATAAGCATTAATCAAACGAAAACAAGGATAAATATTAAAGACTTTAAATTTATCCAAATATTATCCATCACTTAAATAACTCATAATCTAATATTGTTAATATTATAACAATATTGTAATCATTTCTTAAACTTATAAATAATTTAATTTAATTATTTACACTTTACCAAATAATGCATTTAATTATTCAAAAATGTCATACTCATAAGATTTCATCACCAATGATCAAATCACTCATCAAAATCTGCATACACCTTATATAAGATTTTCAAGCCCTAAAATCCTATTTACCAATTCTTTAACTTCACATAACATATTTAACTCATATGTTTGAAACTAAACTATTTTCATGAAAAATTATCAAATCAACTTATTATTTTTCTATACTTTGTCCAAACATATACATATATTTCATACACAACAAATATTTTTTTATAATTTTTCAACTCTCTTAAGTATTTTTCAAAAATTAATTTCTAATTAATTCCTTAAGAAATTAGCTACCTCAAGTTTAACTCCAAAAATTCTCAAATCTTGGCAGGATCTTACACATGTTAACGTGAGCTTCCAGTTTAAATTTTATGGTAATCGGAGTTATAGAACTCCGGTTATAGCGTTTTTTGTCGAAAAAACCTAAATATTGAAATGGTCATAACTTGCTCATTTTAAGTCGGAATAAGCTCATTTTTGGACAGGATGTACTTTATACCATATATTTTTATGTCCCAAAAGGCCGAAATTTTTCTCACAAATTAAGGGGCCGAGAATGCCCTTTTAAATTTATGGGCAGTAACTTTTTGGTACTTTGCTATTTTTGACTCCTTTGCTAAAATCAGTCCACACAAAAATCTACAACACCTTTTCCAATGATTCCACTTGGATAAGTTAGAAAACTCATAGTTCTAACTCTAGAACTTGACCACACTCAAAAATTCGAAATATAATAGGAGATATGGTCAATTGAATTTCATGTTCTATTTTCACCAAAAATAGGATTTTCAACTCTTAGTGATTTCTAAGAAACTTTCATGTTTTCACATAATAACCAACATAACTCATCATAACACTTACTAATACTACATATACCCATGATTTTCATCAGTCCAATGCTTTTATTATGACTTTCATCATAATCAACAGTCCAATGCTTATATTATGACTTTCCAAAAATTTTGAGGGTCAGAAAAATTACAAAACTGTAAATGAATTTTCACCCACCATGCGGTAATCTACGTAGACAGATTATTTCCATAATTTAATAAGGAATGAAATACAAAGTATCATTCACCATGCATGTGGTAATCCACATATACAGGTTATTCCAACAGGATAATAAAGAATAAAATAACAGAAGAATTCACCATGCATGCGATAGATCGCACAGATAGATTATTCTCAACAGAATAATAAAGAATGGAACCAGGTCATGCGTAACGCACGCATGTGATATTCCGGCGAAATAATAAATAATGGAACTAGGTCATGCAAAACGCATTGTGATATATATTCCGGCGTAATAATAAAGAATGAAATAATAGAAGAATTTCACCACGATATCAGATCTTGCATAGAGAGGTTATTCCAACATAATAATAAAGAATGCAATAACATAAGAATTTCACCATATATGCGGTGATTGCAGATATACAAAAGTTATTCCAACAGAATAATAAGGAATGGAATAACAGAAGTTCTCTTCATGAATACAAAAGAAATAATACCCTTACAAGTACAACAAATAATATCCCTTACCTTATAAAGAAGAAACTCTCAAATGGGTAGTAGAGAATATACTTGAAGAAAACTTGCACTACGCCAAAGCTTTCTTAAACTCTAAAGAAATACACTCAAGATTATAGAAGAGAATTCTCTGAATTTCTGGTGTGATTTCAATTCTAACTAAGCATCCTATTTATAGGAAAACAGAAAGAATACTATACAAAACAAAATTCATCATCATTATTATAATTTACACTATTAATCGACCAGGTCGTTCCCAGGAAAGAGGGGGCTTTTTAATAAGAATTTCTCCCTATTATTAGCCTTAATTAGGTGACCAAACCTCTCCTCGCGTAACTTCTGCACATCGTTAATATTGTAACTAATAATATTAATAACTTTGTTATCTCAATTATAGATTTAATAATATATAAAATATCGACAATAATTGAATCAAATAACTTGAGATACTATGAAATAATTACTGTAGCAATAATTGAACAAAACTGAGTGACTTCTCACGTTAGCATCAATAATCAATACCGTGTGCTACTATGCAATCACGCGTATTGTAAGACCCCAACTTATTATAAATAAAATTGAATTTTCCTCTATTCATTATTCTAAATTAATAAGGTGTTAATTTGATATAATGCTTTAGTTATGGGTGAAATGTGCAAATTTTGCAAAATAAGCAAGTGGTTATAAAATATTCATTCTGTCGGGGAATATTCGTTTGGTCGTGGAATATTCTTTTTGTCGGAGAATATTCGTACGACGGCGCAGTCATTTGTGGGCCCCATAACGGAAAACGGTTGGATGAAAGAAAACGACAAAGTATGAATTTTATAAATAACGGCGTAGTTGTTACCATTAACACTGTTGGGTTACCTGGTGGTTAAAATACGTGATGTCTGGCGTGGTGGCACGATAGCACGGTATTACAGACAAGATTGTTGAATTATTGATTCGTACGTAAGAAGACACTACTCAATAATTGTTACAGTAGTTACTGTTCAATATTTTATTTTATTTATTCAATAATTACAGCGTTAATAGTTTATATTATTGTTGTTTCAATAATTGTCACTGCACAGTATTTCCCATTATCAGATCAATAATTCATATTATTTGAATAATTTTATTAGACAACATTATTGGCAATGTCTAGAAAGTTTTGTCAAGGAGAGGTTTGATCACCTAATTGCGCGCCAGTAAGGAGAAATCCTTATTGGAAAGCCCCCTCTTTCCTGGGAACGACCTGGTTGTCATAATTGTGATTCTGTAATATTATTTGTGAATAATTAATTATTAATTTATATGATAAGAAAATATTTATTTGATGTGGATATAAATGATAGATTTATTTATGTGGTTATAAATGAAGGAATTAATACTGAGGTGTTTTATCAGTATTTTGTCGAAATGGAGGTGTTAAAAATCATCTGTTTATGGATTTCGGATATTTTCTGCTTGGAATTTGAAAAAACTCAAAGCTACAAAGTTGTAGAGAATTCAATTTCGTGTGGAATGGACATAAAATTCGTATTTTTTTTGATAAACGAACTATTTTCTATGAATTATTGAAGTTTCAGAAAATAAAATGATTTCTATTAAATTATGGATGGGACCCACTTTTGGGTTGGTGTTGAATACACATGGGCTGCTATATTTTTCCAAGATGGCTGCTCTTCAATTGAGGTGTGCGTGGAAGGAAAAGAAAAGAAAATAATATTTTATTATTTTAGTCTCCTATGGCGTTCTAGCATTTTCCTATAAATAGGCACTTAGGTTAGAATTGAAAATCACACCAGAAATAAGTTTTCTTTCTCTCTATATTGTCGAGCGTATTTTTGTGAGTATTTTGATACTTTGAGAGTTCTTTATTCTATGCAAGTTTCACAAGACTATATCCAAAATTCAAATGAAGACGATTATTTTGAGGTAAGGGATGTTATTTTTTTCGTAATGATGTTATTCTTTCAATATCATTATACCAAAATATTGGTATGGATTTTATTGTAGAATTTCTACCTTTTTGTGTCGGGGTTACTATTCACGTATACGGCACTATTCATCGAAAAATAAAAATTTTCCTTTTTATCCAAGATGTCTATTATGGTTACTATCTTTGATTGTATCCATGTTTTGATCTTTATTTTTGAATTCGCTTTCACAATTGGTTATTATGAAGTATTATTGATCTTGGATAAACTGCTATATCTGAATCCACTAGTATTTGTCCTTACATCTCATTGGATTCGTTTTCTTTAAAATATTTTTCATCATCCTCGGTCTTAAATGATGATATTCTTGAATATATTTGGCACATGTGTGCAAAGAAGAATGATTAATCGATGAATATCTTTGGCAAGTAGTGCAAAAGATAAACAATTTGTTGAGATGAACATAATAGGCGGTGATATAAATGAATATCTTTGGCACGTAGTGCAAGATGAATATTTGATTAAAGATGTATATTGATTGATGTTACGAGGATAAAATATTGATGATGGACTTTTAAATCTTAGAAGATGGTCGAATTCATTCTCTACGTGACTCTTCTAATGGATTCTTTGCTTCCATTGCATTTGTTGATCTAAAACTTGTTGTCTATTATATTCTATCAGATTTTTCCCTGTTGAAGACTAATGATAATTTGTTGTATATTATCTTAGTCATAATATTCTTTACTGGGCAAGTTGAGCTCACCCTTTTCCTTTTTATTCTATTTTTTCTTCTCAGGAGGTGAGAACATAGCAGGATCGAGTTGGTGTATGGAGTGATGGTTCTAAAAAGATGTTTTAGTAGTCCTCACTATTTCTGTAAAATAGTGTATGAATAATTGTAATAAGGACTTATTTGAGTGTTGATATTGTCTAGAAGACAATATTTGTATTTAAACTCACAGTATGTGTTGTCGTATTTTGCACGACAATTGTATTATTGAAGTTGTAGTTTGTTTTTTGTACCATATATTTGGCGACTCAGAATGGGTGTTGTATACCTATTTTGGAGGCGTCACACGTATTACTGTACTTTTAACACCGAGTGTTTCAACAGTTAACGGTAAAACTTCCGCCGTTATTTTCATAAAATATTTCTATCGTTTTCTCAATATGACAATAATTCCGTTGTGAGGTCCACCAATGATTGTGTCGTTGTACGAATATTCCCTGATAAAACTAATATTCCCCGACCAATCGAATATAATACAACAACTTACATACTTTGCAAAATTTATAAATACTACCCACAACTATAACATTATCTCAAATCCACACCATAATATTCAAAAAAAATATTTCGAGAAAATTAAATCTTTATTCGTAAAATTTGGGGTTTTACAATCTCCCCTCCTTATGAAATTTCGCCCTCAAAATTTATGTACGTACCTGGTATGCCAAACAGATGAGGATACCTCGTCAGATTCTAACTCTTGAGGTATAACCTTTGAGTACTGAATACGATCCTTCTTATCCAAGATTTTAACACGTATCTCCTCATACGTTAAATCTTCCGTTAGTTCATCCGGTTCTAACTCGATAATGTGGTTCGGATCGTCCACATATTTATGTAACATCGATACGTGAACGAGTCTATAGGCCACAGTTCCTACTCGATCGAGGATTTCAAATAGACCAATAAAATCAAAGGTTGAGATTTTCTCTCTTCATCGAGTCTTGCTTCTAGAATAACTGTGACGCCCCCAAAATAGGTATACATCACCCATTTTGAGTCGTCAATAACATGGTACAGAAACAACTACAACTTTATTAATACGAAATAAAAACTATGAGTTTAAATACATATATTGCCATCTAGACAATATTCACACCCAAATAAGTCCTCATTATAATTATTGGTAGATTATTTTACAAAAATGGTGAGGACTACTAAAATAACTTTCTAGAACCATCATTCCACACCCCGACTAGAATTCGCTACATTCTCGCCTCCTGAGAAGAAAAATGGAACAAAAAGAAAAAGGGTGAACTCAACTAGCCCAAGAAGAATATTATGACTAAGATAATATAGAACAAATTATCGTTAGTCTTCAACAGGAAAAAATCTGATAAAATACAATAGACAACAAATTTCAGATCAATATTCGCAGCGGAAATAATAATTCATAGATGAGTTACGTAGAGAATGAAATCTACTATAATCTATGAATTTAAAAGTCCATCATCATTATTTTATCCCTGTAATATCAATCGATATTCATCTTGAATCAAATATTTATCTTTGCACTACAGGCCAAAGATATTCATCAGTTGGTCATGTTCATCTCAACACCTGTTCATCTTTGCACTACGGGCCAAAGATATTCATCAGAAAATCATTAATCTTTGCACTACAGGCCAAAGATATTTAGAATATCATCATTTAGGACTAAGGATGATGAAAAATATTTTAAAGAATACGAATCCAGTGAAACAAAAGAACAAATATTAAGGATTCGTACTTTAAACAATTAGAGTTCAAAAATACTTCATAAATAATCATAGTGGAGTAAAATTCAAGAATGATCAAAACATGGATACAATCAAAGCTAGTATCCATAATAGGTATTTTGGACAAAAAAACGAAAATTTAATTTTTACGTGAATAATGTCGTATTAAGTGAATAAGATCAGATATCGTGAATAATGTCGATACGTGAATAGTAACTCCCAACCACTAAAAAGACAAGAATTTTCACAAAAAATACTATTAATATTCCTAAGCATAATGATATTGAAAGAAATAATATCATTTTAAAAAAATAATACCCTTTTACCTCGAAAAGAGACAAGTCTTTCTAAATTGGAATATCTGGGATATAGTCTTTGAAGGAACTTGCAACCAGTATAGCAACACTCGGTATCAAAATACTCACAAGAATACGCCGATAATATATAGAGAGAAAACTTTAGTTTCTGGTGTGATTTTCAATTCTAACCTAAGCACCTTATTTATAGGAAAATGGTTAGAACACCAAAGCAGAAAATTTAATAAAATAATATTATTTATAAACTAAATTCCTACGCACACCACCAGCTGATTTCAACCACTTAACACATGTCTCACAAATGAAAAATATGTTTTTCTTAATTAAAATATTTTAAACTTCAAAAATTAATTATTCTAGAACTTCGGAACTTCAATAATTCATAAAAAAATAGCCCTTTTATTAGAAAAATTTGAACCTTATGTCTTTTTCATAGAAAATTCTATTATTTACAACTTTGCAGAAGAAAGTTTTTCCAAATTCCAAACAGAAATTGATCAAAATCCATAAACCGAGGATTTTACAGCCTATAATTAAATTTCAGTCAAGAAATGGGCCCACAAACATGTTTAACATGTTTTAAATAATTTTTAGTGACAAAAATATTCTTCCTCCTTATTTATTTATATATCCCACATTCATTGTAAAAATATCACCATTATTATATTATTAAAATATAATAATATATTATTTTATCAAAAAGATAAAATATCAATTTTAACAATTGTCACATTAAAATTTTCTCCATCTATATCCACATAAAATGAATATTTTCCTATCATAATAATCAATAATTAATTATTCACAAATAATATTACGTAATCACAATACCGGCTAACTAGACTGCTTCCCAAGAAAAGAGGGGCTTTCTAATAAGGATTTCTCCTTCTTTGCAATTATTAGGTGACCAAACCTCTCTCTTAGACGAACTTTCTAGACATTACCAATAATGTTATATAATAATATTATTTAAATAATGTAACGCCCCCAAAATAGGTATACATCATCCAATTTAGGTTGTCAATAACATGGTACAGAAACAACTACAACTTTATTAATACATCATCAAAACTGTGAGTTTAAATACAAATATTATCTTCTAGATAATATCTATACCCAAACAAATCCTCATCACAATTATTGATATATTATTATACAAAAATGGTGAGGACTACTAAACAACTTCTAGAATTATCATTCCATACCCCATTAAGACTTTCGCCATTACATTCTCACCTCCTAAGAAGAAAAATTGAACAAGGAAAAGGGTGAGCTCAACTAGTCCTGTAAATAATATTATGACTAAGATAATATAGAACAAATTATCGTTAGTCTTCAACAGGAAAAAATCTGATAAAATACAATAGACAACAAGTTTCAGATCAATATTCGCAGCGGAAATAATAATCCATAGAAGAGTTACGTAGAGAATGAAATCTACTACTATCTATGAATTTAAAAATCCTTTATCAATATTTTATCCCTGTAACATCAATCAATATACATCTTGAATCAAATATTCATCTTTGCACTACAGGCCAAAGATATTCATCAGTCGGTCATGTTCATCTCAACACCTGTTCATCTTTGCACTACGAGCCAAAGATATTCATTATAAAATCATTTATCTTTGCACTACAGGCCAAAGATATTCAATAATATCATCATTTAGGATTTGAGGATGATGAAAATATTTTAAAGGAAACGAATCCAATTGAAACAAAAGAATAAATATTAAGGATTAATTATTTAATTTATTTCATGTTCAAAATACCTCATAAATAATCATAGTGGAGTAAAATTCAAGAATGATCAAAACATTGATACAATCAAAGCTAGTATCCATAATAGATATTTTGGACGAAAAACAAAATTTTGTTTTTTCTATGAATAATCTTAGTATTAAGTGAATAGTCATGTATCGTGAATAAGAACCCCCGACACAAAAAGTTCCAAATTTGATTAAAATTTTAGATCAATACTTGACATAATGATATTGAAAGAAATAATATCATTTGAAAAAAAATAATATCCCTTACCTCGAAAAAGAATAAGATTTCTAGTTGAAACAGGATATAAAGGCTATGACTTAAACTTGCACCTTATAGCAACACTCAAAGTATTAAAATACTCACAAGAATATGCTCAATATATCGAGAGAGAAGAGAGAGAAATCTTTAGTTTAAATTGTGATTTTTAATTCTAACTTCCTAAGACACCTATTTATAGGAAAATGCTTAGAACACAAAAGCGTAAAATTTAATAAATTATTAATATTTTCAAATTATATTCCTACGCACACCACACACTGCACCAAAATCATCAGCCAAAACATGTGCCAACATCCCAAAAAACGTTTTTGTTACTTAAAATATTTTAAACTTCCAAAAATTAATTATTTCGGAACTCCGAAACTTCAATAATTCACTATAAATAGCCCTTTTATCAGAAAAAATTGAATCTCATGTCTTTTTCATAGGAAATTTCATTATCTACAACTTTGCAGAAGAAAATTTTTCCAAATTCCAAACAGAAATTGACCGAAATCCACAAACGGACGATTTTATAGGCTATAATCAAATTTCAGTCAAGAAATGGGGTCTACCGACACACAAAACATGTGTTAATTATTTAATGCCACAAAAATACTTTTCCGCCTCATATACTCATATATCCCACATTCATTGTAAAAATATCACCATCAATATATTATTAAAATAATATATTTAATTGAATTATTTTATCAGAAAAAGATAAAATATTAATTTTCAACAATTGTCACATTAAAAATTTTCTCCATCTATATCCACATAAAATCAATATTTTTCTCATCATATAAATCAATAATTAATTATTCACGAATAATATTACAGAATCACAATACTGACAACCAGGCAGTTCCCAAGATAGAGGGGGTTTTCCAATAAGGATCTCTCCTTACTGGCGCACAATTAGATGACCTAACCTCTCCTTAGACAGAAATTTATAGACATTGCCAATAATGTTATCTAATAATATTATTCAGATAATATGAATTATTGCTCCGATAATAGAAAATACTGTGTAGTGACAATTATTGAAACAACAATAATATAAAATATCAACGCAGCAATTATTGAATCAATAAAATAAAATACTGAACAATAATTACTATAATAATTATTGAGTAGTGCCTTCTTACGTAAGAATCAATAATTGGTATAATATTGTGTGCTACTGTGTTTTAACCACCTCGTATTCCAACAGAATTAATGGTAACAACTACGCCGTTATTTATAACCAACTTATTCTTGTCGTTTTCTTCATCCAATCGCTTTCCGTTATGGGGCCCACACAAGGCTGCGCCGTCGTATGAATATTCCCCGACAGCAAGAATATTCCACGACCAAACGAATAATTTATAACCACTTGCTTATTTGAAATATTTGCGTATTTTACCCATAACTATCCACATTAATCAAATCAACCCTTACTATTTCAAAATAATAAATGGAGGAAATTTAATTTTATTTATAATAAGTTGGGGTGTTACAACCACCCCTCCTTATGAAATTTCATCCTCGAAATTGACATACGTACCTGGTGTTTCGAAAAGGTGAGGATACCTCGCTTTCATTTCCGTTTCTAACTCCTAGGTCATTTCCTCTATAGCATGGTTCCTCCATAAAACTTTGACTTGTGGTATGATCTTTGTACGTATGACATGCTCCTTCCTATCCAAGATCTTGACAAGTACCTCCTCATACATTAAATCTTCGGCTATCTCATCCGGTTCTAACTCAATGACGTGGTTCGGGTCTTTCACATAGTTACGAAGCACAGATATATGAAAAATATTATGAACACGAGACATACTTGGAGGTAACGCGAGTCTATAGGCTACATTTCCTACTCGGTCAAGAATCTGAAATGGTCCAATAAATCGTGGATTGAGCTTTCCTCTCTTCCCAAATATTGTAACTCCCTTCCATGGAGCAACTCGAAACAATACATGATCCCCAATACTAAATTCCACGTCCTTTCGATGAAGATCCGCATAACTCTTTTGTCGATCCTGTGCTGCTTTGTATCGTTGTCGAATTATTTGGATCTTTTCTCAGAGTCATACGTATCAACTCGGGTCCCAACAATGTTGTTTCACCCACCTCATCCCAACATATTGGAGAGCGACACTTTCGTCCATATAATGCTTCAAATGGAGCCACACCTATACTTGCCTGATAACTGTTGTTGTAGGAGAATTCCACCAACGGTAAATACTTATCCCAATTGCCCTTGAAGTCTAGGACACAAAGTCTTAATAGATCTTCAAGAGTTTGAATAGTCCTCTCTGATTGTCCGTCCGTTTGAGGATGGTATGCCGAACTGAATCGTAAATCCATACCCATAGCTTTTTACAAGCTAACCCAAAATCTTGAAGTGAACCTTGGGTCACAATCTGAAACTATGGATACTGGCATGCCATGCAACCTCACAATCTCATTTACATACATATGAGCAAGACGTTCAAGGGAATAAGTCTCCCGTATCGGCAAGAAATTAGCAGACTTGGTTAATCTATCAACAATAACCCAAACAACATTTATGCCTTGAGAAACCGTGGGAAGACCCGTAACGAAATCCATAGTAATATGTTCCCACTTCCATTTAGGAATCTCAAGTGGTTGTAGCGGACCCTTAGGTATTTGATGCTCCGCCTTTACACGTTGACAAGTTATACACATCGAGATAAACTTTGCAATCTCTCTCTTCATATTATTCCACCAAAATGTATGTGAAAGATCACGATACATTTTAGTACCTCCAGGATGGATCGGAAATGGTGTATTGTGTGCCTCCATCATAATCTTGTACTTCAAATCAGAATCGTTAGGAACACAAAGTCTGGAGTGAACTCGAAGTATTCCTTCTTCATCGATTCTTGCTTCTGGAATAGCACCTTCTTGCACTTTCTTCTTCATCGCATCGATTCCCGGATCGTGGATTGAAAGCAACTTTAACTTTTTCGATTAAAGTTGATTCTATGCGTATACTTGACATTATTTCATGGGTCCCCGGAGTCTTGAATTCTATCTTCATCTTTTGTAAATCACACAAAATGGGCCTTTGTTTTAACAACATTGCACTCGTTCCCGCGTATGATCTTCTACTCAATGCATCAGCTACCACGTTCGCTTTTCCAGGATGGTATTGAATGGTGTGGTCATAGTCTTTCAACAGCTCGAGCCAACGTCGTTGCCGCATGTTGAGCTCCTTTTGGGTGAAGAAATATTTAAGGCTTTTATGGTCTGAATATATCTCCACTTTCTCCTCGTATAGATAGTGCCTCCAGATCTTTAGCTCGAAAAGAACTGCTGCCAACTCTAGATCATGAGTAGGATAATTCCTCTCATATTCTTTAAGTTATCGCGAGGCATAAACTATGACTTTCCCACGTTGCATGAGAACACATCCTAACCCTTTGCCTGAAGCATCGCTGTAGATAACAAATCCATCCGAATCAGATGGTATTGTCGAACAGTCTTAAAATGAGTCTCCTCTTAAGCTCTTGGAAACTCTTTTCGCATTCCTCGCTTCTATACTGAATTTTTATCCTTCCGAGTCAGTTGAGTTAATCTGGTAGCGATTCGTGAAAATCCTTCCACAAATCTCCGATAATAATAACCTAGGCCTAGAAAGCTACGTCTTGGCCACATGGACTTTGGTTGCTCCCAACTTTTATTGCTTCAATCTTCGTCGTCAACAGATACTCCATGTTTTGACACCACGTGCCCAAGGAATGCTACTTCCTCAAGCCAGAACTCGCATTTCTTCAACTTGGCATAAAGCTTGTTTTCACGAAGCCTTTGGAGTACCAGCTTCAAATGGTGCACATGATCTTCACGGCTTTTGGAATATATGAGGATGTCATCAATAAAGACAACAACGAACTGATCTAAATAATCCTTGAATACTCGGTTCATCATATCCATGAAAGCTGCAGGAGTATTAGTCAATCCAAAAGACATGACTAAGAATTCATAATGCTCGTACCGAGTTCTGAAGGCAGTCTTTGGAATATCCTCAGTTCTAATCTTCAGCTGATGATATCCAGAACGAAGATCAATCTTTGAAAAGAATTGTGCTCTTTGTAACTGGTCAAACAAGTAATCAATACGAGGTGGAGGATACCTATTCTTGATGGTGACATGGTTCAATTCCAGATAGTCAATACAAAGTCGCATACTCCCATCTTTCTTCTTTACAAATAAAACAGGAGCACCCCAAGGAGATGTACTAGGATTTAATGAAACCGATGTCCAATAACTCCTGTAGTTGGACCTTTAACTCCCCGAAGTTCAATAGGAGCCATTCGATATGGGGTTTTAGAAATGGGCTTTGTGCGGTTCAAGATCAATAAAGAATTCAACTTCACATTCGGGGTAGGCCGAAGTTCTTCAGAAATACGTCAGGAAAGTCAATAACAACAGGAATATTATTCAAATTTGACGTGTCTTTATTCAAATCCATAACATGGGCTAAGAAAGCTTGACATCCATTTTTCAATAAATGAATAGCCTTATGACTTGATATGACAGTGATTGATTTTAATGGTTTAGTTGCTTGAATTCGAACAACAGGTTGATTAGGAATATAAAAACTAACAACCTTATGAAAACAATCAATTTTGGCATGATGAGTAGTTAACCAATCAATCCTTAAAATCACGTCAAATGCAAGTATCTTTAAAGAGATAAGTATCTTTAAAGAGATAAGGTCAATAGGTAATGTGATGGTGCCAACTTGGATCAAACAAGATTTATAAACAGTGGATGTGATGAAAGTTTCTCCTAACGGAGTTTCCACAGATAAATCAAAGTCTAATTTCTCCGGAGTTAAGTTTAAACGTTGAGCACAAGCAGGAGAAATAAATGAATGGGTAGCACCGGTATCTAGTAAGGTATAAACTTCACAAGAATTTATGATTAGCTTACCCGTGATCACCTCGTTTGGGTTCCTCACATTTTGACCAGTCACAACAAACCCTCTTCCAGGAATCGTTGACTTTGACTTTTCTGGGACAGCCTTTTGAGTCACCGTCCCCGCTGAACTAGGTTTTATTATCGTATAATCTCGAGCGATATGTCCTTCCTTTCCACAATTATAGCATACCTTGAACTGTTGTGGGCAGTTTGGGCTGATATGTCTCTCTTTCCCGCATTTGTAGCATACGACCGATGGTCGTTCTCCTCCCTTAGAACCAGTTGCTGCTGGTGCTGACGACTTCGCATTGTCATTGTTGAATCTCCTCTTTTTAAAATCTCCCCACGACTCGCTTCTTCTATTTTCATGGCCATGATTACCACCAGAGTGGTTGCTATTTTTGTCCGTCTTTTTCTTTCTCCACTTGTTTAGTTGTTCTGTTGACTACTATCTCTGGTATGATCCTGGTTGTGGTCCCTCAGTTAAACGTACTCGTTATCTCGCTCTAATAATTGAGCCCTGTTGACAACATCTGAATAGAGAAAATTTATGAGAAATGAGATACTAACGTATGCCGGGTTTCAAACCTCTCAGAAATATCCGCGTTATACGTTCCTCATTCTCCACCAAATGAGGTGCAAACCTGGATAACTCTGCAAACTTTGCCTCGTCTTCGGGACACCGTCATGTTATTTTGTTCCATCTAATGAACTCCACTTCCTTCATATGACGAATACTTTCGTGAAAGTACTTGTCATTGAAAAGTTTCTCAAACGTCTCCCAAGACATCTTTGAGTGCGGTTTGGATGGGTACGCTTCACGTGATTCCTACCAAGATGTCGCCTCATTACTGAACACATAAAGGTGGCGAATGGAACCTTCTATTCTCCGTCATCCCAAGACATCGAATATCTTGGTGATTTGTTTGACCCACGTCTCCGCCTTTAATGGATCCGGCTTTCCCAGTGCACTCGTGGTCCCAACTTTTTGAATCTGCATGGCCGTGATAAATCGTGCGTTGTTATCATTTCCACCAGATTTTGTGCACGAGTCTCCCTCGTGCGATTTTGTATGAACCGCAAAAAACTTCTAAACATCCCTCGTTCATCATCTGCTTCGATTATGCGTTGTTCACGGGAGGAACATTGCTTTACTGCTTTGACGTTTCTCTTCATTGGTGAAAGACAGTGTTTCCACGGTCTCATTTACTCCAATCATTAACATTCTCGGTCGACATTCTCAAATACCGCCATAAAACAAGGGTTAATTAAGAAATCAACATATCACATAATATCCCTATATATTGACCAACTAACAAATAAGCTTAGGTAGGACACACTTAAATAAGGATTTATTCGCTCTCCCTCTGGGGTTCTATTCCCCGATCTCCGCCAGGAGATCATATCCCTAAGCTTTGATACCAACTGTGACTCCCCCAAAATAGGTATACATCACCCATTTTAGGTTGTCAATAACATGGTACAGAAACAACTACAACTTTATTAATACATCATAAAAACTGTGAGTTTAAATACAAATATTATCTTCTAGACAATATCTATACCCAAATAAATCCTCATCACAATTATTGATATATTATTATACAAAAATGGTGAGGACTACTAAACAACTTCTAGAATCATCATTCCATACCCCGACTAGTACTCGCTACATTCTCACCTCCTAAGAAGAAAAATGGAACAAGGAAAAGGGTGAGCTCAACTAGTCCAGTAAATAATATTATGACTAAGAGAATATAGAACAAATTATCGTTAGTCTTCAACAGGGAAAAATCTGATAAAATACAATAGACAACAAGTTTCAGATCAATATTCGCAGCGAAAATAATAATCCATAGAAGAGTTACGTAGAGAATGAAATCTACTACTATCTATGAATTTAAAAATCCTTCATCAATATTTTATCCTTGTAACATCAATCAATATACATCTTAAATCAAATATTCATCTTTGTACTACAGGCCAAAGATATTCATCAATCGGTCATGTTCATCTCAACACCTGTTCATCTTTGCACTACGGGCCAAAGATATTCATTATAAAATCATTTATCTTTGCACTACAGGCCAAAGATATTCAATAATATCATCATTTAGGACTGAGGATGATGAAAAATATTTTAAAGGGAACGAATCCAATGAAACAAAAGAATAAATATTAAGGATTCGTATTTCAGCTATTTCATATCCAAAAATACCTCATAAATAATCATAGTGGAGTACAATTCAAGAATGATCAAAACATTGATACAATCAAAGCTAGTATCCATAATAGATATTTTGGACGAAAAAAAATATTTTGATTTTTCTGTGAATAGTGCCGTATTCGTGAATAGTGCCGTATACGTAAATAGTAACCCTGACACAAAAAGTTCCAAATTTGATTAAAATTTCATATCAATACTTTGGCATAATGATATTGAAAGAAATAATATCATTTGAAAGAAAAAAAATATCCCTTACCTCGAAAGAACAGTACTTCTAGTTGAAACACTGGATATAGGCTATGACTTGAACTTGCACCTTATAGCAACACTCAAAGTATTAAAATACTCACAAGAATACGCTCAATATATCGAGAGAGAAAGAGAGAGAAATCTTTAGTTTCTGGTGTGATTTTCAATTCTAACCTAAGCACCCTATTTATAGGAAAATGCTTAGAACACCAAAGCAGCAAATTTAATAAATTATTAATATTTTCAAATTATATTCCTATGCACACCACACCAGACCAAAATCATCAGCCAAAACATGTGCCAACATCCCAAAAACGTTTTTGTTACTTCAAATATTTTAAACTTCCAAAAATTAATTATTTCGGAACTCCGAAACTTCAATAATTCACAATAAATAACCCTTTTATCAGAAAAATTCGAACCTCATATCTTTTTTATAGGAAATTCCATTATCTACAACTTTGCAGAAGAAAATCTTTCCAAATTCCAAACAAAAATTGACCGAAATCCATAAACGGACGATTTTACAGGCTATAATCAAATTTCAGTCAAGAAATGGGGTCTACCGACACACAAAACATGTGTTAATTATTTAATGCCACAAAAATACTCTTCCTCCTCATATACTCATATATCCCACATTCATTGTAAAAATATCACCATCAATATATTATTAAAATAATATATTTAATTGAATTATTTTATCGTAAAAAGATAAAATATTAATTTTCAATAATTGTCACATTAAAATTTTCTCCATCTATATCCACATAAAATCAATATTTTTCTCATCATATAAATCAATAATTAATTATTCATGAATAATATTACGTAATCACAATATCGATGACGAGGCGCCTCAAGGGATAGAGGGGTTTTCCAATAAGGATCTCTCCTTACTCAAGCATAAATTAGATGACCTAACCTCTCCTTGCATGTAACTTTCTAGACATTGCCAATAATGTTATCCAATAATATTATTCAGATAATATGAATTATTGATCCGATAATAGAAAATACCGTGTAGTGACAATTATTGAAACAACAATAATATAAAATATCAATGCAACAATTATTGAATCAATAAAATAAAACACCTGAATGTTAATTATTCGTAATAATTATTGAGTAGTGCCTTCACGTAAGAATCAATAATTGGTGTAATATCGTGTCTTATTGTGTTTTTTACCACCGGTATTCCAACAAGATATTAATCTGTAATAACTACGCCGTTATTTATAACCAACTTATTCTTGTGTTTTCTTCATCCAATCTTTTTTTAGTTATGGGGCCCACACAATGTCAAGCTCAAGTCGTAATGCGAATATTCCCAAACAAAGAAGAATATTCCACGACCAAATGAATATTTTATAACCACTTGCTTATTTGAAATATTTGCGTATTTTACCCATAACTATCCACATTAATCAAATCAACCCTTACTATTTCAAAATAATAAATGGAGAAAATTTAATTTTATTTATAATAAGTTGGGGTCTTACAAATAATATAAATTATTGATCTGATAATGAAAATAATGTGTAGTGACAATTATTGAAACAACAATAATATAAAATATCAACGTAGTAATTATTGAATCAATAAAATATACTATTAAACAGTAACTACTGTAACAATTATTGAGTAGTGCCTTCTTACGTAAGAATCAATAATTGGTGCAATATCGTATAATCATCGTGTTTTTAACCACCGGGTATTTTAACAAAGATAATTCAGTAATAACTACGCCGTTATTTATAAACAACTTATACTTGTCATTTTCTTCATCCAATCGCTTTCATTATGGGGCCCACACAAGGTCATGCTACGTCGCATTTAATATTCTCCGACAAGAAGAATATTCCACGACCAAACGAATATTCTCCGATAAAAAATGAATATTTTATAACCACTTGCTTATTTAAAATATTTGCGCATTTTACCCATAACTAATCACATTAATCAAATCAACCCTTACTATTTCAAAATAATAAATAGAGGAAATTCAATTTCATTTAATAATAAGTTGGGGTCTTACAACCTCCTCTCCTTATGAAATTTCGTCCTCGAAATTGACGTACGTACCTGGTGTTTCGAAAAGGTGAGGATACCTCGCTTTCATTTCCGTTTCCAACTCCCAGGTCATTTCTTCAATAGCATGGTTTTTCCATAAAACTTTGACTTGGGGTATGACCTTTGTGCGTAGAACATGCTCCTTCCTATCCAAGATCTTAACTGGTACCTCCTCGTACGTTAAGTCTTGGGCTATCTCGTCCGGTTCTAACTCAATAACGTGGTTCGGGTCTTTCACATATTTATGTAGCACAGATATATGAAAAACATTATGAACACGAGACATACTTGGAGGTAACGCGAGTCTATAGGCCACATTTCCTACTCGGTCAAAAATCTAAAATGGACCAATAAATCGTGGATTAAGCTTTCCTTTTTTCCCAAATCTTATAACTCCCTTCCATGGAGCAACACGCAACAATACATGATTCCCAATACCAAATTCCACGTCCTTTCGATGAAGATCCGCATAACTCTTTGTCGATCTTGTGCCGTTTGTATACGTTGTCAAATTATTTGGATCTTTTCTGTAGTCATACGTACCAATTCTGGTCCCAACAATGTTGCTTCACCAACCTCATCCCAAGATACTGGAGAGTGACACTTACGTCCATATAATGCTTCGAATGGAGCCACAACTATACTTGCCTGATAACTGTTGTTGTAGGAGAATTCCACCAAAGGTAAATATTTATCCTAACTCCCTTTGAAGTCTAGGACACAGTCTTAATAGATCTTCAAGAGTTTGAATAGTCCTCTCGATTGTCCGTCTGCTTTGAGGATGGTATGCTTAACTAAATCGTAAACTGCACTCCATAGCTTTTTGCAAACTAACCCAAAATCGTGAAGTGAATCTTGGGTCACGATCCGAAACTATGGATACTGGCATGCCATGCAATCTCACAATCTCATTTACATATATATGAGCAAGACGTTCAAGGGAATAAGTCTCCCGTATCGGCAAGAAATGAGCAGACTTTGTTAATCTTCAACAATAACCTAAATAGCATTTATACCTTGAGAAACCGTGGGAAGACCCGTAACGAAATCCATAGTAATATGTTCCCACTTCTATTTCGGGATCTCAAGTGGTTGCAATGGACCCTTAGGCACTTGATGCTCCGCCTTTACACGCCGACAAGTTAAACACCTCGAGATAAACTTTGCAATCTCTCTCTCATATTGTTCCACCAAAATGTATGTCGAAGATCACGATACATTTTGGTACTTCCAGGATGGATTGCAAATGGTGTATTGTGTGCTTCCATCATGATCTTGTACTTCAAATCAGAGTTGTTAAGAACACAAAGTCTGGAGTGTACTTGAAGTATTCCTTCTTCATCGATTCTTGCTTCTGGAATAGCACCTTCTTGTACTTTTTTCTTCATACGCATTAGCTCCGGGTCAGTGGCTTGAGAAACTTTAACTTTATCGATTAAAGTTGGTTCTATGCGTATACTTGACATCATCGCACTCGTTCCTGCATATGATTTTCTACTCAACACGTCAGCTACCACGTTTACTTTTTCAGGATGGTATTGAATGGTGTGGTCATAATCTTTTAACAGCTCGAGCCAACGTCGTTGCCGCATGTTGAGTTCCTTTTGGGTGAATAAATATTTGAGGCTTTTATAGTCTGAATATATCTCCACTTTCTCCCCATATAGATAGTGACTCCAGATCTTTAACAAGAAAACGATTGTTGCTAACTCTAGATCATGAGTAGGATAATTCCTCTCATACTCTTTAAGTTATCGCGAGGCATAAAGGCTATGAATTTCCCACGTTGCATGAGAACACATCCTAACCCTTTGCGTAAGCATCATCAGTAGATAACAAATTCATCCAACCAAATGGTATTGTCGAACAGTCTTTGAAATGAGTCTCCTCTTAAGCTCTTGGAAACTCTTTTCGCATTCCTCGCCTATATCTAATTTTTTATCCTTCTCGAGTCGGGCTTGAGTTAATCGGGTAGCGATTCGAGAAAATCCTTCCACAAATCTCCGATAATAACCGGTTAGGCCTAGAAAGCTACGTACTTCGGTCACCGACTTTGGTTGCTCCCAACTTTGTATTGCTTCAATCTTCGCCGGGTCGACAGATACTCCATGTTTTGACACCACGTGCCCAAGGAATGCTACTTCCTCAAGCCAGAACTCGCATTTCTTCAACTTGGCATAAAGCTTGTTTTCACGAAGCCTGTGGAGTACCAGCTTCAAATGGTGCTCATGATCTTCACGACTTTTGGAATATATGAGAATGTCATCAATAAAGACAACAACGAACTGATCCAAATAATCCTTGAATACTCGGTTCATCATATCCATGAAAGCCGTAGGAGCATTAGTCAATCCAAAAGACATGACTAAGAATTCATAATGCCTGTACCGAGTTCTGAAGGCAGTCTTTGGAATATCCTCAGTTTTAATCTTCAGCTGATGATATCCATATCGATCTTTGAAAAGAATTGTGCTCCTTGCAACTGGTCAAACAGGTCATCAATGCGAGGTAACAGATACCTATTCTTGATGGTGACATGGTTCAATTCCAGATAGTCAATACAAAGTCGCATACTCCCGTCTTTCTTCTTTACAAATAAAACAGGAGCACCCCAAGGAGATGTACTAGACGAATGAAATCGATGTCCAACAATTCCTCAGTAGTTGGACTTTTAACTCATCAAGTTCAATAGAGAGCCATTCGATATGGGGTTTTAGAAATGGGCTTTGTACCAAGTTCAAGATCAATAAAGAATTCAACTTCACGTTCTGGGGGTAGACCGGGAAGTTCTTCAGGAAATATGTTAGGAAATTTACTAACAACAAGAATATTATTCAAATCCGACGTGTCTTTATTCAAATCCATAACATGGGCTAAGAAAGCTTGACATCCGTTTTTCAATAAACGAATAGCTTTATGACTTGATATGATAGTGATTGATTTTAATGGTTTAGTTGCTTGAATTTGTACCACAGGTTGGTTAGGAATGTAAAAACTAACAACCTTACGAAAATAATAAATTTTAGCATGATGAGTAGTTAACCAATCAATCCTTAAAATCACATCAAAAGCAAGTATCTTTAAAGAGATAAGATCAACAGGTAATGTGATGGTGCCAACTTGGATCAAACAAGATTTATAAACAAAGGATGTGATGAAAGTTTCTCCTAATCTGAGTCTCCACAGATAAATCAAAGTCTAATTTCTCCTGAGTTAAGTTTAAACGTTGAGCACAAGCAGGAGAGATAAATAAATGGGTAGCACCGGTTTCTAGTAAGGTATAAACTTCGCAAGAATTTATGATTAGCTTACCCGTGATCACCTCATTTGAGTTCCTCGTATTTTGAATAGTCACGACAAATGCTCTTCCAGGAACTGTTGACTTTGACTTTTTTGGGACAGCCTTTTGAGTCACCATCCTCACCGGACTTGGTTTCACTACCGCATAATCTCGAGCGATATGTCCTTCTTTTCGTAATTATATCATACCTTGAACTATTGTGGGCGCTTTGGGGTGATATGTCCCTTTTTCCACATTTATAAGATACTGACCGGTGGTCGTTCTCCTCCCTTAGAACCCGATTCTTCTTTGATGCGACATCTTCACATGGTCATTATTGAATCTCCTCTTTTTAAAATCTCCCCCCGACTCGCTTATTCTATTTTCATGGCCATGATTACCACCAGAGTGGTTACCATTTTTGTTCGTATTTTTCTTTTTCCGCTGGTTATCGTTGTTCTGATGACTGTTGTCACCGGTATGATCTTGGTTGTGGTCCCTCGGTTGAACGTACTCGTTATCCCGCTTTAATAATTGATCCCTGTTGACAACATCTGAATAGAGAATAATTTATGAGAAATAAAAAGATATTGACGTATACCGGGTTTCAAACCTCTCAGAAACATCCGCGTCATACGTTCCTCATTCTCCACCAAATGAGGTGCAAACCTGGATAACTCTGCAAACTTTGCCTCGTACTGGGACACCGTCATGTTATTTTGTTCCAATCTAATAAACTCCACTTCCTTTATATGACGAATACTTTCAGGAAAGTACTTGTCATTGAACAGATTCAAACGCCTCCTAAGACATGCTTTGAGTCTTGGTGGATGGGTACGCTTCACAGATTCCCACCAGGAATCCGCCTCATTACTTTAAACATAAAGGTGGCGAATGGAACCTTCATTCCTCCGTGCATCCAAAGACATTAAATATCTTGGTAATTTGCTTGACCCACATTTACGCTTTAATCGGATCGGCTTCCCCTGCAATTACGGTGGTCCCAACTCTTTGAATCGCTTGTTGTGACAAACCGCGTGCGTTATTATCATTTCTACTCAGATTTTGAACACGAGTCTCCTCGTCCGATTTTGCATGAACTACAAAAAGCTTCTAAACATCCCATCGCTCATCATCCTCGCTTTCGCAGTGTTGTTCACGGAGAACATTGCCACTGCTGTTGACGCTCTCCTTGTTGGTGAGTAAAAGGTGTCTCCACGGTCTTATTTACTCCATCATTAACATTCTCAATCGACATTCTCATATACGCCATATAAAACAAGGGTTAATTAAAGAAATTAACATATCACATAATATCCCTATATTTTGACCAATCAATAAATAAGCTTAGGTAGGACACACTAAAGCGAAGGATTTACTCGTCTCTCCCTCCTAGTTCTATTCCCCGATCTCCACCGAGATCATATCCTAAGCTCGATATTAATCATGACGCCCCAAAATAGGTATACATCACCCATTTTGAGTCGTCAATAACATGGTACAGAAACAACTACAACTTTATTAATACAACCTAAAAACTGTGAGTTTAAATACAAATATTGTCATCAAGCCAATATTCACACCCAAATAAGTCCTCATTACAATTTTTGGTAGATTATTTTACAAAAATGGTGAGGACTACTAAAACAACTTTCTAGAACCATCATTCCACATCATTCGCAGCGGAAATAATAATTCATAGATGAGTTACGTAGAGAATGAAATCTACTATAATCTATGAATTTAAAAGTCCATCATCATTATTTTATCCCTATAACATCAATCGATATTCATCTTGAATCAAATATTTATCTTTGCACTACAGGCCAAAGATATTCATCAGTTGGTCATGTTCATCTCAACACTGCTTCATCTTTTGCACTACGCCAAAGATATTCATCGAAAATTATTAATCTTTTTGCTACTACGGGCCAAAGATATTCAATAATATCATCATTTAGGATGGGGATGATGAAAAATATTTTAAAGAAAACGAATCCAGTGAAACAAAAGAACAAATATTAAGGATTCATACTTTAAACAATCAGAGTTCAAAAATACTTCATAAATAATCATAGTGGAGTAAAATTTAAGAATGATCAAAACATGGATACAATCAAAGCTAGTATCCATAATAGATATTTTGGACAAGAAATGAAAATTTAATTTTTCTGTGAATAGTGCCGTATTCGTGAATAATACCGTATACGTGAATAGTGCCGTATACGTAAATAGTAATCCCGACACTAAAAGACAAGAATTTCACAAAAAAATACTATCAATATTCTGGAAAAATGATATTGAAAGAAATAATATCATTTTTAAAAAAATAATATCCCTTACCTCGAAAAGGACATAATTTCAACTTGGAATATCGTATATAGTCTTAGAAGGAACTTGCACCGTATAACAACACTCAGGGTATCAAAATACTCACAAGAATACGCTCGATAATATATAGAGAGAAAACTTTAGTTTCTGGTGTGATTTTCAATTCTAACCTAAGCACCCTATTTATAGGAAAATGCTTAGAACACCAAAGCAGAAAATTTAATAAAATAATATTATTTATAAACTAAATTCCTACGCACACCACCAACTGATTTCAACCACTTAACACATGTCCCACAAATGAAAAAAAAACATTTTTCTTAATTAAAATATTCATATAATAAAAATATCCCACATTCATTATAAAAATATCACCATTATTATATTATTAAAATATAATAATATATTATTTTATCGAAAAAGATAAAATATCAATTTTCAACAATTGTCACATTAAAAATTTTCTCCATCTATATCCACATAAAATGAATATTTTCCTTATCATAATAATCAATAATTAATTATTCACAAATAATATTACAGAATCACAATACCAACAACCAGGCCGTTCCTAGGAAAGAGGGGGCTTTCCAATAAGGATTTCTCCTTCATCAAGGTAGCAATTAATTAGGTGACCAAACCTCTCCTTAGACAGAACTTTTTAGACATTGCCAATAATGTTATCTAATAATATTATTCAAATAATGTGAATTATTGATCTGATAATAAAAATAATGTGTAGTGATAATTATTGAAATAACAATAATATAAAATATCAACGTAGCAATTATTGAATCAATAAAATAAAATATTGAATAAGAATTGTCAGTAATAATTATCGAGTAAAGGCCTTCTTACGTAAGAATCAATAATTGGTGCAATACCGTGTGCTACTGTGTTTTAACCACCGGGTATTTTAATAGTATTAATGGTAACAACTACGCCATTATTAATAAACAACTTATACTTGTCGTTTTCTTCATACAATCGCTTTCCGTTATAGGGCCCACACAAGGCTGCCCCGTCGTACGAATATTCCCAGACAGTAAAGAATATTCCATGATCAAACGAATATTCTTCGATAAAAAATGAATATTTTATAACCACTTGCTTATTTGAAATATTTGAGCATTTTACCCATAACTAACCACATTAATCAAATTAACCCTTACGATTTAAAAATAATAAATAGAGAAAATTCAATTTCATTTAATAATAATTTGGGGTCTTACAATAACGCCCTTTTGAACCTTCTTCTTTACATTCATCAGCTCCGGGTGTGTAGCTTGAGCGGCCTTTAACTTTATCGATTAATGTCGATTCTACTCGTATATTCGTTATCATCACGTGGGTCCCTATAGTCTTTAACTCTATCTTCATCATTTGTAAGTTATACGAAATGAGTTTTTGTGTTAACAACATCGCACTCGTAAACACATACGATCTTCTACTCAACGCGTGAGCTACTACGTTCGCTCTTCCATGATGATATTGAATGGTATAGTTGTAATCTTCAACAGCTCGAGCCAACGTCCTTAGCGCATGATACGTTCCTTTTGGTTGAAGAAATATTTAAGGGTTTTATAAATGTGTTTTGTACTGGGGTCAATACAAAATTCGATTTCACGGTCTAGGGTAGGCTAAGAAGTCTTTAAGAATACGTCAGGAAATTTATTAACAATAGAAATATCATTCAAAACTGTGACTCTCATCCAAGACTTGGATAGTACGTCACATTGATACCTATCAACTTGCCACCGTCATTCACAAAGGCCGCCTACTGGAAAAGTCCGCTTCGGTGACATTCCACATAAGGAAGTCACCGATAAAGGCTCGGCTCTTTACTTATGGCTTAATATAACAGTGATTGACTTTAGTGGTTTGATTGCTTGAATTCGCATAACAGGTTGGTTAGGAATATGAAAGCTAACAACCTTACGAAAATAATCAATTTTAGCACGATGAGTAGTTAACCAATCGATTCCTAAAATCACATCAATGGCAAGTATTTTCAAAGAGATAAGATCGACAGGTAACGTGAGGGTATCGATATGAATCAAACAATGTTAAAGCTCAAAATAAGTCCTCAATACATTTATTAACACACTATTTCATAGAATAGTGAGGACTACTAATGCTATCGTCTGGACCGTCACTCCGTTCCCCGACTAGTCCCTGCTTCGTTCTCATTTCCTAAAGAGAACAATGAAAGTAAAAGTGTGAGCTCAACTAGCCCAGTAAGAAATATTATGACAAAGATAATGCAGAATAAATTATCATTAGCCTTCAACAATGTTAAACTGATAAAATACAATAGACATTAAGTTTAAGTGCAGCGGAATAAGCAATCCATTAAAAGAGTCAAGTAGATAATAAAATCTACAATCTTTTATGATTTAAAAGGTTTTTCATCATTTTTATCATTGGACTCAAATTTTAATAAATAATCCACATCATCCCTACACTACTACCAAGGATATTCATTAAGTATCACAACCATAAATTATCCATGCACTACGGGCCAAGGATATTCGTGTATTCATCAATGGTCATGATCATGCCAACAACTATCCATCAATGCACAACAAAGCCAATGAGGACTTTTACCACATCATTTGTAACATTACGGTCATGATTATACCGATTAATCCTCGGTCATAATCATACCAAGTCCATCTATGCAAAGATGCAGCCATAGATGACTTTCAACATAATATAAACATGAGGATAATGACAATGATATAATAATTCAGTAAAACAAGTTCAAGAATTAATTTGTCCAGGAACTAATAACGTCCAAATTGTCAATATGATACTTCTTTGTAGAGTAAAATTCAAGAATGCTCAGAAGAATATTTCCATGAAACGATACTGGATAAAGCGAAAATATCAAGGATATTCCACTAATTTCATGGTGTATAAAAGTCAAAACTTTAACCAACTGAGTAAAATAAAGAATGGAATGACAAAAGAAATCACCAGGCATGCGATAGACCGCACAGACATGTTATTCCAATAGAATAATAAATAACAGAACTAGGTCATGCGTAAGCGCATGCATGTGATATTCCAAATGTAATAATAAAGAATGGAATAATGTAAGAATTTCACCATGTATGCGGTACTTGGCATGTATGTGTTATTCCAACATAATGATAAAGAATGGAATAATGTAAGAATTTCACCAAGTATAGGGTAGAATCAAGATATACAAAGTTATTCCAATGAATAATAAAAAATAGAATAATGTAAGTTCTCTTCATGAATACGAAAAGAAATAATACCCCTTACCTTAGAAACAACCGGATATAGGAGTAGTGAAGTAGCATAATACTTTTCTTCTTTCTCTCTATAGTTTTTCTCTCTGAGTTTCAAAGTGAATTAAGTAAGAAATAATGAAGGAATGAGCTTCTATTTATAGGAGTATGGACCTGAATAAGAACTAATTCTGAATGGTCCGTATTGATTTACTTTTAAACGGACTTTATCAGATTGGTTTACTATAAAATATTCTATTAAAACAAATTTTTTAAATAAAATATAATATATTCTATTTATAATCTAATAAAACGAATAACTTTAAAAAGTATTCGCTTTATATAAAAAAATTTACTATACAAAAACACTATGTAGGCACTATGCAAATACTATGCATAATAAAATATAATATATTCTATTTATAGTCTAATAAAATGAATAACTTTATAAAAGTATTCTGCTTTTATATAAAAAGATTTTACTATACAAAACACTATACATAATAGAATATAATATATTCTATTTATAGTCTAATAAAATGAATAACTTTATAAAAGTATTCTGCTTTTATATAAAAAGCTTTTTTGTTTTATTACATTAATAATACTAAAAAAATAAAACTTCATCCTCATTATTATAATTCACACTATTAATCGGCCAGGTCGTTCCCAGGAAAGAAGAGGCTTTCCAATAAGGATTTCTCTATTATGCCGTAATTAGGTGACCAAACCTCTCCTCGCGTAACTTCTGACATCGTTAATATTGTAAATAATAATATTAATAACTTCGTCGTCTCAATTATTGATTTAATAATATATAAAATATCAACAATAATTGAATCAATTAACATGAGATACTATGCAACAATTACTGAAGCAATAATTGAACAAAACTGAGTGACTTCTCACGTAAGCATTAATAATAAATATCGTGTGCTACTATGCAACCACGCCAGATTCTCAATATTTTTAACACCGGTGTTTCAACGATTCTGGATAAAACTTCCGCCGTTATTTTCATAAAATATTTTTGTCGTTTTCTCAATCCGACAATAATTACGTTGTGGGGTCCACCAATAATTGTGTCGTCGTACGAATATTCCCTGTTAAAACGAATATTCCCCAACCAATCGAATATTATATAACAACTTGCGTTCTTTGCAAAATTTATAACTATTACCCACAACTATAACATTATATCAAATTCATTCCATAATATTCAAAAATTATAATTATAGAAAATTCATCTTTATTCATAAAAGTTGAGGTCTTACAATCTCCCCTTCTTATGAAATTTCGCCCTCGAAATTAGGGTACGTACCTGGTATGTCGAAGAGGTAAGGATACCTTGATTTTATTTCAGATTCTAACTCCAGGTCATTTCCTCAACATCGTGGTTCCTCTATAAAACTTTGACTTGAGGTATAACTTTGGAGCGTAGAATATGTTCCTTCTTATCCAAGATTTGAACAGGAACCTCTTCATACGTTAAATCTTCCGCTATTTTATCCGGTTCTAACTCAATAATGTGGTTCGGGTCTTTCACATATTTACGTAACATGGATATATGAAAAATGTTATGAACACGAGATATACTTGGCGGTAAAGTGAGTCTATAGGCTACAGTCCCTACTCGATCGAGGATTAAAAATGGGCCAATGAATCGAGGATTAAGCTTTCCTCTTTTTCCAAATCTCGTAACTCCTTTCCATGGAGCAACACATAACAACACATGATATCCAATATCGAATTTTACGTCCTTTCAATGAAAATCAGCATAACTCTTTTGTCGATCTTGTGAGGTTTTTATACGTTGTCGGATCGTTTGAATCTTTTTCGTAGTCATACGTACAAACTCCGGTCCCAACAACGTTGCTACACCCACCTCATCTCAACATACTGGAGAACGACCCTTTCTTCCATACAACGCCTCGAATGGAGCCATGCCAATACTTGTTTGATAACTGTTGTTGTAAGAAAACTCCACCAATGGTAAGAACTTGTCCCAACTTCCCTTGAAGTCAAGAACACAGAGTCTTAATAAATCTTCAAGAGTTTGAATAGTCCTTTCTGATTGTCCATCCGTCTGAGGATGATATGCCGAACTAAATCGTAAATCTGTGCCCATAGCTTTTTGTAAACTAACCCAAAATCGTGAAGTGAATATTGGGTCTCGATCAGAAACTATGGATACTGGCATACCATACAGTCTTACAATCTCATTTATATACATACGACCAAGACGTTTAAGTGTATAAGTTTCTCGTATTGGTAAGAAATGAGCAGACTTGGTCAATCTATCAACAATGACCCAAATTGCATCTATGCCTTGAGAAACCTTGGGAAGACCACTAACGAAATCCATGGTAATGTGCTCCCACTTCCATTCTGGAATTTTAAGTGGTTGCAATGGACCTTTTGGTACTTGATGCTCTGTCTTGACTCGTTGACAAATTAAACACCTTGAGATAAACAGCGGTATCTCTCTCTTCATATTTCCCTACGAAAATGTATGTCGAAGATCATGATACATTTTGGTACTCCCAGGATGGATTGCAAATGGTGTGTTGTGCGCCCCATCATGATTTTATACTTTAACTCGTGGATCGTTAGAACACAAAGTCCGAGTTGACTCAAAGTATTCCTTCTTCATCGATTCTTGCTTCCTAAGATAAAGACCTTCTTGTACTTTCTTCCTCATATGCATCAATTCCAGATCCGTAACTCGGAGCAAATTTTTAACTTTATCGATTAAAAGTCGGTTCTACTCAGATATTCGCCATCATCACGTGGGTCCTCTGAGTCTTTATCTCCGCTCCATCCTTTGCAAGTCATACAAAATGGGCCTCTGCGTTGACAATATCGCACTTGTACCCGCATATGATCTTCTACTCAATGCGTCAGCTACCACGTTTGCTTTTCCAGGATGGTATTGGATGGTATGATCATAATCTTTCAATAGTTCAAGCCAACATCGTTGTCGCATGTTGAGTTCCTTTTGAGTGAAGAAATATTTGAGGCTTTTATGATCCGTAAATATCTCCACTTTATCCCCATACAATTAATGCCTCCAAATTTTAAGCGCGAAGACAACAGCTGCCAACTCTAGATCATGAGTAGGATAATTCCTCTCATATTCTTTGAGTTGTCGAGAGGCATAAAGCTATGACTTTCTCATGTTTCATGAGAACACATCCTAACCCTTTGCCCAAGCATCACAGAGATGAAAAATCCTCCGAGCCAGGATGGTATTGTCGTAACAGTCTAAAATGAGTCTTCTCTTGAGTTCTTGAAAACTCTTCTCACATTCGCTGCTCCAACCGAATTTTGTATCTTTCGAGTTAGGCGAGTTAAGGGAGTAGCGATTCGAGAAAACCCTTCTACGAATCTCCGATAATAACCAATAAGTTCGAGAAAGCTATGTATTTCTGGGCCATGATTTAGGTTACTCCCAGCTTTGAATAGCTTCAATCTTTGCTAGGTCAACAGATATTCCATGACTTGATACCACGTGCCCAAGGAATGCTACTTCCTCAAGCCAGAACTCGCATTTCTTTAACTTGGCATAAAGCTTATATTCACGAAGCTTTTGAAGTATCAACCTCAAGTGTTGCTCGTGATCTTCACAGATTTTGGAATAAATAAGGATGTCATCAATAAAGACAACCATAAAGTGATCCAAATATTCCTTGAATACTCGGTTCATCATATCCATGAAGGCAGCAGGAGCATTAGTCAATCCAAAAGACATGACTAGAAATTCATAATGCCCGTACCGAGTTCTAAAAGCCGTCTTTGGAATGTCATCGGTTCTAATCTTCAATTGGTGATATCTGGAACGAAGATCAATCTTTGAAAAAAAATTGGCTCCTTGCAACTGGTCAAACAGGTATCAATGCGAGGCAATGGATATCAATTTTTGATAGTGACATGGTTCAACTCCCGATAATCAATACAAAGTCGCATACTCCCAGCTTTCTTCTTCACGAATAGAACAGGAGCACCCCAAGGAGACGTCTTAGGACGAATGAAACCGATGTCTAACAATTTCTCGCAATTGGGTCTTTAACTCCTGAAGTTCAATAGGAGCCATTCGATATGGGTCTTTAGAAATGGGTTTTGTACCGGGTTCAAGGTCGATACAAAATTCAATTTTACGTTCTGGGGGTAGGCCAGGAAGTTCTTCAGGGAATACGTCAGGAAAATCATTAATAATAGAAATATCATTCAAAACTGACATATTTTTGTTTAGATCCTTGACATGAGCTAAGAAAGCTTGACATCCGTTTTTTAATAAACGAATAGCTTTATGACTTGAGATGACAGTGATTGATTTTAATGGTTTGGTTGCTTGAATTCGCATAATAGGTTGGTTAGGAATATAAAAGCTAATAACCTTATGAAAACAATCAATTTTTGCATGATGAGTAGTTAACCAATCAATCCCTAGAATTACGTCAAATGAAAGTATTTTTAATAAAATAAGATCGACAGGTAATGTGAGGGTACCGATTTGAACCAAATAGGACTTATAAACAGTGAATGTAATGAAGGTTTCTCTCAATGGAGTTTCAACAGATAAGTCAAAGTCTAATTTCTCCGGAGTCAAATTTAAACGTTGAGCGCAAGTAGGAGAAATAAAAGAATGGGTAGAACCGGTATCAAATAAGGTATAAACTTCGCTAGAGTTTATGATAAGCTTACTCGTGATGATCTCTCGCTCGAGTTCCTTGCTTTCCTGGGAGGTCACGACAAACGCCTCTCTCTTTTGCACTCTTGGCTTTAACTTTTCTCGGGGCGTCCTTTGGTGCCTCCATTCTAGTTGAACTTGTCTTCTATGAACGACAAAATCTGGCTAAGCGATCTTCTCTTCCACAATTATAACATGTTTTGACTGACATCGCAGCAGCTTGGACCGATGTGTCCTCCCTCCGCATTTGAAGCATATGATAGGTGGTCGCTTCTCCTTCCTTAACAACGGGTCTTTGGTCTTGACGCCTTTCCATCATTGTTGAATCTCCTCTTCTTGAAATGTCCATTCTTATTATTTTGGCCATGATTACCACCGAAGTGGTTACCATTTCTAGCATGTTGATTCCCTCTACGCTTATTGTCATAGCTTCGAAGACTGCTATCACTAGTATTATCATTTTGCCAACTGCTCTCTTTTGGTTGGGTTGACTCATTATCGCGCTCCAATAACTAAGCCCTATTAACAACATCTGAATACAAACACAGTTTATGAGAGATAAGATATTGACGTATCTCGGGTTTTAAACCTCTTAGAAACATTCGCGTCATTCTCTCCTCATTATCAACCAAATGGGACACAAACAGGGATAACTTGGCTTCTTACTGCGACACGGTCATGTTGTTTTGCTCCAGCTTGATGAACTCTACCTCTTTCATGTGACGAATACTTTCGGAAAGTACTTGTCATTGAACAATTCTTGAACTTCTCCCAAGTCATCTTCAATGCAAGGCAGTTGAGTCGCTTTTACTGATTCCCACCAAGAATCAGTCTCGCACGTAATATGAAGATAGCAAAGGGAACCTTTTCTCCTGAGCATCCTAAGACATCAAATATCTTGCAGATCTGCTTTTATCCACGCTCTCCGCCTTTTAAGTGGTTTTGCTCTCCAAAAACTCCCGGTGATCCCAGCCTTGAATCGCTTAGCGGTGACTGTTCGAGAGTTGCCAGTGTTTCCACCTGCACTTTGTATAGGAGCCGCTCTTGCCTGATGTTCCATGAATTGAATAAAGCCTCTGAACATTCCATCGTTCATCATCTAGTCAGTGTTATTGTTTGCCTAAGGATTGTCACCTTCCTGATGCACATTATCCTGATTATTGATATGTGGAGACTCAACGGTCTCCTGTGCTCCATTGATGTTCTCAACATTCTCGGATGTCATTTTCAAATACTGCCACAAAACAAAGGTTAATTAACATATCAAATATTATCCATGTACTCTGACCGACCAATTAAATACCAAATAAACTTAGGTAGGTCATAAAGTGAAGGAATTCCCCGTCTCTCCCCTCCTAATTCTTGTCTCACATCTTAGCCAAGGATCATATCCCTAAGCTTTGACACCAACTATGACGCCCCCAAAATAGGTATACATCACCTATTTTGAGTCGCCAAATACATGGTACAGAATACAAATACAATCTTAAATATACAACATGAGCTGTGAGTTTTAATACAAATATTGTCTTCTAGACAATATTAAAACTCAAAATAAGTCCTCAATACATTTATTAACACACTATTTCATAGAATAGTGAGGACTACTAATGCTATCGTCTGGACCATCACCCGGTCCCCAACTAGTCCCTTGCTACGTTCTCATTTCTTGAAGAGAACAATGAAAGTAAAAGGGTGAGCTCAACTAGCCCAAAGAAGAAATATTATGACTAAGATAATGCGTAATAAATTATCATTAGCCTTCAACAATGTTAAACCGATAAAATACAATAGACATCAAGTTTAACTACAAATGAACAAGCAATCCATTAAAAGAGTCAAGTAGAGAATAAAATCTACTATCTTTTATGATTTAAAAGGTTTTTCACCACTTTTATCGCTGGGACTCGACCTTAATAAATAATCCACATCATCCCCACTACTACTGACCAAGGATATTCATTAGTATCACAACCATAAATTATCCATGCACTACGCGCCAAGGATATTCGTGTATTCATCAATGGTCATGATCATGCCAACAATCGTCCCATCAATGCACTACGGCCAATGAGGACTTTTTACCATATCATTTGTAACATTACGGTCATGATTACACCGATTAATCCCTGGTCATAATCATACCAAGTCCATCTATGCACTACAGGCCATAGATGACTTTCAACATAATATAAACATGAGGATGATGACAATGATATAAGAATTCAATAAAACAAGTTCAAGAATGAATTTATCCAGGAACTAATAACGTCCAAATTGTCAACATGATACTTCTTTGTAGAGTAAAATTCAAGAATGCTCAGAAGAATATTTCCATGAAAAGATACTGGATGAAGCGCAAATATCAAGGATATTCCACTAATTTCATGGAGTATAAAAGTCAAAACTTTAATCAACTGAGTATAAAAAAGAATGGAATAACAAAAGAAATCACTAGGCATGCGATAGACCGCACAGACAGGTTATTCCAACAGAATAATAAATAACGGAACCAGGTCATGCATAAACGCATGTATATGATGTTCCAATGAATAATAAAGAATGGAATAATGTAAGAATTTCACTATGTATGCGGTGCTTGGCATAGACAAAGTTATTCCAACATAATGATAAAGAATGGAATAATGTAAGAATTTCACCAAGTATAGGGTAGTATCACAGATACAAAGTTATTCTAACAGTAATAAAAAAATGGAATAATAGAAGTTCTCTTCATGAATACGAAAGAAATAATACCCTTACCTTGTAGAACAACCGGATATAGGAGTAGGGAAGTAGCGAATACTTTTCTTTTCTTTTCTCTATAGTTTCTCTCTCTAGAGTTTCAAATTGAATTAAGTAAGAAATAATGAAGGAATGAGCTTCTATTTATAGAGAATGGATCTAATAAGAACTAATTCTGAACGGTCCAGATTGATTTACTTTTAACTAGACGGTCCAGTTGGTTTACTATAAAATATTCTAATAAAATAAAATCTTTTAAATAAAATATAATATATTCTATTTATAATCTAATAAAATGAATAACTTTATAAAAGTATTCTGCTTTTATATAAAAAAATTTACTATGCAAAACACTATGCAGTACTTATGCAAATACTATGCATAATAAAATATAATATATTCTATTTATAGTCTAATAAAACGAATAACTTTATAAAAGTATTCTGCTTTTATAAAAAATTTTTACTATGCAAAATACTATGCATAATAGAATATAATATATTATATTTATAGTCTAATAAAATGAATAAATTTATAAAAGTATTTTGTTTTATATAAAAAGCTTTTCTGTTTTATTACATTAATAATACTAACAAAACAAAACTTCATCATCATTATTATAATTCACACTATTAATCGACTAGGTCGTTCCCAGGAAAGAGTGAGCTTTCCAATAAGGATTTCTCTATATTGGCGCGTAATTAGGTGACCAAACCTCTCCTTGGCAGAACTTCTAGACATCGTTAATTTTGCAAATAATAATATTAATAATTTCGTCGTCTCAATTATTAATTTAATAATATAAAAAATATCGACAATAATTGAATCAATTAACGTGAGATACTATGCAATAATTACTGAACCAATAATTAAAAAAAACTGAGTGACTTCTCACGTAAGCATCAATAATCAATACCGTGTGCTACTATGCAACCACGCCAGATTCCTCTGCATTTTTAACACCGTGTTTTCAATAAGCTTAACGATAAAACTTCCGCCGTTATTTTCATAAAATATTTTTTTCGTTTTCTCAATCCGATAATAATTCTGTTGTGGGGTCCACCAATGATTGTGCCGTCATACGAATATTCCCTTACCAATGTAATATTATATAACAACTTGCGTACTTTGAAAAATTTATAACTATTACCCACAACTATAACATTATATCAAATTCATTCCATAATATTCAAAAATGATAATTATAGAAAATTCATCTTTATTCATAAAAGTTGGGGTCTTACATAGGTGACCTTCTCTTTCGCAATTAAAACACGCTTTGGATTGCTGCGTACAGTTTGGACGGATGTGTCCCTCCTGTCCGCATTTGAAACATACGACCAGTGGTTGTTCTTCTTCCTTTGAAATGGGTGTTGGTGTTGTTGTCTTTCCATCATTATTGAACCTCCTCTTCTTAAAATTTCCACTCCTATTATCTTGGCCATGATTACCACCGAAGTGGTTACCATTCTTGGCATGATAATTTCCCCCACGATGGTTATCATTGTTCCGATGGCCGTTACCACCGGTACGATTATTATCGTGTTGTTTCTCATTACCTTTTGGTTGTGCTGATTCATTATCACGCTCTAATAACTGAGCCCTATTCACAACATCTGAATATAAACAAAGTTTGTGAGAAATAAGGTATTGACGTATATCGGGTTTCAAACTTCGTAGAAACATTCGCATCATTCGCTCCTCATTATCGACCAAATGGGATACAAACCGGGATAACTTCGCAAATTTAGCCTCGTATTGCGACACGGTCATATTGTTTTGCTCCAACTTGATAAACTCCACCTCCTTCATGTGACTAATACTTTCGGGAAAGTACTTGTCGTTGAATGACTCTTGAAATTCTCCCAAGACATCTTGAGTCGTCGTCAGTGAAGTAATGCTTTTACGATTCCCACCAAGAATCGCTTCTTCATGCAACATAAAGGTGGCAAAGGAACCTTTTGCTCCTCGAAGCATCCCAAGACATCAAATATCTTGGTGATCTCGCTTTAACCACGCTCTCGCCTTAAGTGGTTCGGCTTTCCCAAAAACTCCGGTGGTCCCACTCTTTGAAACGCTTAGCGGTGGATCGATAGTGAGTTGCCATTATTTTCACCTATATTTTGAACAGGAGTCTCTCTTACCCGATGTTGCATGAATTGCATAAAGCGTCTGAATATCCCATCGTTCATCATTTGATCGGTGTTGTTATTTACCTGAGGATTATTGTCTTCCTGATGCACATTATCCTGATTATTGATCTGTGGAGACTCAACGGTCTCCTGTGCTCCATTGTTATTCTCAACATTTTCGGATGTCATTATTAAATGCTGCCACAAAACAAGGGTTAATTAACATATCACATATTATCCCTATTCTCTGACCAACCATTAAATACCAAATAAACTTAGGTAGGTCATATTAGCGTAGAAATTCTCCGTCTCTCCCCTCCTAGTTCTTGTCTCACATCTCAGCCAGGATCATATCCTAAGCTTTGATATTAACCGTGGCGCCCCAAAATAGGTATACATCACCCATCTTGAGTCGTCAAATACATGGTACAAAAATATAAATACAATTTAATAATACAACTGTCGTGTAAAATATGACAAAACATAAACTGAGAGTTCTAATAAGAATATTGTCATCTAGACAATATTCACACTCAATGGAGTCCTCATTACATTTATTGTCATACTATTTAACAGAATAGTGAGGACTACTAATGCTATCATCTGGACCATCACTCCATTCCCCGACTCGTCCCAGCTATATTCTCATTTCCTGAAGAGAACAGTGAAAGAAAGGATGAGCTCAACTTGCCTAGTAAGAAATATTATGACTAAGATAATACAGAATAAATTATCATTAGTCTTTAACAAGATTTTTCGACAGAATAATAAAGAATGGAATAATAGAAGAATTTCACCATGTATGCGGTACTTCGCATAGACAGGTTATTCCAACATAATAATAAAGAATGGAATAACAGAAGAATTTCACCATGTATGTGGTACTTCGCATATACAGGTTATTCCAACAGAATAATATGGAATGGAATAACAGAAGTTCTCTTCATGAATACGAAAGAAATAATACCCCTTAAGAGTACAACAAATAATATCCCTTACCTTATAAAGAAGAGTACTCCGACGGGTAGGGCGGTGATATACTTGAAGAAAACTTGCACTACGCTCAAAACTTTCTTAAACTCTAAAGAAATACGCTCAAGAATTTCTGGTGTGATTTCAATTCTAACTAAGCATCTTATTTATAGGAAAATAGAAAAGGATACTATGCAATATAATATAATATAATATAATATAATATATATATATATATATATATATATATATATATTTAAAATCTAATAAAACAATTAACTTTATAAAAGTATTCATTTTATATAAAAGATTTTACTATGCAAATACTATCTGCAGTACTTATGCAAACACTATGCATAATAAACTATATTATATTCTAATTATTGTCTAATAAAACAAATAACTTTATAAAAGTATACATTTTATATAAAAAGATTTTACTATGCAAAATACTATGCATAATAAAATATATTATATTCTAAATATTGTCTAATAAAATAAATAACTTTATAAAAGTATTTCGCTTTATATAAAAAGTTTTTCTGCTGCTTTATTCCATTAATAATACTAATAAAATAATATATATATATATATATATAAACTTCCGTGACTTCATAAAAAGACACCTCAATATATTTAACAACATTTATCATCATTATTATAATTCACAATATTAATCGACCAGGTCGTTCCCAAGAAAGAGAAGGCTTTTCAATAAGGATTTCTCCCTATTGGCGCGCAATTAGGTGACCAAACCTCTCATTGGCAGAACTTCTAGACATCGTTAATATTACAACTAATAATATTAATAACTTTGTTATCTCAATTATAGATTTAATAATATATAAAATATCGACAGTAATTGAATCAAATAACGTGAGATACTATGCAACAATTCTCAGTAGCGAGAATTGAACAAAACCGAGTGACTTCTCACGTAAGCATCAATAATCAATATTGTGTGCTACTATGTAACCATAGCCAGACATCTTGTACTTTTAACACCGGGTGTTTCAACAGATTAACGGTAAAACTTCCGCCGTTATTTTCATAAATATTTTTGTCGTTTTCTCAATCTGACAATAATTCCGTTGTGGGGTCCACCAATGATTGTGCCGTTGTACGAATATTCCCTGATAAAACGAATATTCCCCGACCAATCGAATATAATACAACAACTTGCATACTTTGTAAAATTTATAAATATTACCCACAACTTTAACATTATCTCAAATCCACACCATAATATTCAAAAAAAATATTTTGAGAAAATTAAATCTTTATTCGTAAAATTTGGGATTTTACAGGCTACCTGGGTGCACCCGCACCCCTGCAAGGCATGATTGCTCGGATCGGCACCCCCCTGCGCGGGCTAAGATTTTCTGGCCGAAAGTCCAAGAACCAAGCTCGGCCTAGCCTAATACCTTAGTCGTCCTCATGTGCGCATGTCCATCCTTATTTCCTCAACCAAGTTACTAACCCTAGCCAACATGTGCTAATATACCCATAGAATGTTTTCAAAATAGATGATATGGGACTATATCAAAACTATCAATTTTGGAGCATAACCAACAATATAGTGTTAAAACTAATATATATTTTAATTTATTCAAATTAGTTTAAAGGTTTAAATTTCTTAAATTAATACTTCATACGTCCGATGATAAAAGTATTTATTACTATTTTAGGTAATTCCAACTTAAATGTCTACTTACCTTAAATAATTTATTATTTACAAATAGTTGTCGATAATATCCTTAGTATTCCTTGTCGAATCCGGTTAGCATGAAGTTTATTTTTTAATAAGTTGGTCAATTGGTCAATAGAATGCTGACACTGTGACGCCCCCAAAACAGGTATACATCACCCATCTTGAGTTGCCAAATACATGGTATAAAATACAAATACAAACTAATTATCCAACAGTCATGTAAAATACGACAAAACATAAACTGAGAGTTTTAATAAGAATATTGTCATCTAGACAATATCCACACTCAAACGAGTCCTCATTACATTTATTGTCACACTATTTAACAGTATAGTGAGGACTACTAATACTATCATCTGGACTATCACTCCGTTCCCCGACTCATCCCAGCTATATTCTCATTTCTTGAAGAGAACAGTGAAAGAAAGGGTGAGCTCAACTAGCCCGGTAAGAAATATTATGACTAAGATAATGCAGAATAAATTATCATTAGCCTTCAACAATATTAAACTGATAAAATACAATAGACATCAAGTTTAACTGCAGTGGAATAAGCAATCCATTAAAAGAGTCAAGTAGAGAATAAAATCTACTATCTTCTATGATTTAAAAGGTTTTTCATCACTTTTATTCTTTGAGACTCAAATTTAATAAATAAACCACATCAACCCTGCACTACGGCCAAGGATATTCATTAGTATCACAACCACAAATTATCCATGCACTACGACCAAGAATATTCGTGTATTCATCAATGGTCATGATCATGCCAACAACTGTCCATTAATGCACTACGGGCCAATGAGGACTTTTACCACATTATTTGTAACATTACGGTCATGATTACAATCAATAATCCTCGGTTATAATCATACCAAGTCCATCTATGCACTACAGAATACACGTATTTACTTTCAACAAAATATAAACATGAGGATGATGACAATGATATAAGAATTCAATAAAACAAGTTCAAGAATTAATTTATCCAGGAACCAATAACGTCCAAATTGTCAACATGATACTGCTTTGTGAAGTAAAATTCAAGAATGCTTAGAAGAATATTTCAACGAAAAGATATTGGATGAAGCGCAAATATCCAGGATATTCTACTAATTTCATGGAGTATAGACTCCAAAACTTTAACCAACTAAGTATAATAGAATATATGAAACTGCAAATGGATTTTCACCCGCCATGCGGTAATCCACGTATACAAATCATTTCCAAAATTTAATAAGGAATGAATACAAAGGATCATTCACCATGCATGTGGTAATCCACAGAGACAGGTTATTCCAACAGAATAATAAAGAATGGAATAACAGAAGAATTCACCATACATGGGATAGATCGATGCATGACATAAGTTATTCCCAATGTAATAATAAATAATGGAACCAGTCATGTGTAAACGCACGTACGTGATATTCCGGCCGAATAATAAAGAATAGAACCGAATTCATGCAGTAACGCATACGCATGTGATATTCAAGCGAATAATAAATAACGGAACTGGTCGAGGCAAAGTAAATTGCAGACCGGCAGATATTCTAATGTAATTATAAAGAATGGAATAACAATAGAATTTCACCATGTATGCGGTATTGTGATGATGAGTTATTCCAAAGCAGAATAATAAAGAATGGAATAACAATGAATTTCACCATGTATGCGGTATTGGCATATACAAAGTTATTCCAACATAATAATAAAGAATGAAATAATGAAAGAATTTCACCAAGTATAGGGTAGTCCGCGTATATAGGTTATTCCAACAGAATAATAAAGAATGGAATAACATAAGTTCTCTTCATAAATACGAAAGAAATAATACCCCTTACCCTAGAAGAAACTGGATATAGGAGTAGTGAAGTAGTAGAATACTTTTCTTCTTTCTCTCTATAGTTTCTCTCTCTAGAGTTTCAAAGAATGAATTAAGTAAGAAATAATGAAGGAATGAGCTTCTATTTATAGGAGAATGGACTGAATAGTAACTAATTCATGAACGGTCCAGATTGATTTTGTAAAATCCCAAATTTTACGAATAAAGATTTAATTTTCTCGAAATATTTTTTTGAAAATTATGATGTGAATTTGAGATAATGTTATAGTTGTGGGTAGTATTTATAAATTTTTTAAAGTATGCAAGTTGTTATATAATATTCGATTGGTCGGGGAATATTCGTACAACGGCACAATCATTTGTGGACCCCATAACGGAATTATTGTCGGATTGAGAAAACGACAAAAATATTTTAATGAAAATAACGGCAGAAGTTTTATCGTTAATAATGTTGAACTACTCGGTAGTAAAAGTACAGTAATACGTGTGGTTGCATAATAGCACACCGGTATTGATTATTGATATTTACGTGAGAAGTCACCAGCTTTTGTTCAATTATTGCTACAATGAGTTCTTTGTATAGTATCTCACGTTATTGGATTCAATTATTGTCGATTGTTATATATATATATATATATATATATATATGAGTTTTGTTTTATTAGTATTATTAATGTAATAAAATGCAAAAAACTTTTATATATAAAATGTAATACTTTTATAAAGTTATTTGTTTTATTAGGCTAAGAGTAAAATCTTTTTATATAAAATAGAATACTTTTATAAAGTTATCTGCTTTTATTAGACAATAATTAGAATATATTATATTTTATTATGCATAGTGTTTGCATATAAAGGCTCGTATAGTATTTGCATAGTAAAATCTTTTTATATAAAACATAATACTTTTATAAAGTTATTCGTTTTATTAGATTATAAATAGAATATATTATATTTTATTGTATACCAATCTGGACTGTCCGTTTAAAGTAAATCAATCTAGATCGTTCATAGATTTGTTACTATTCAGTCCATTCTCCTATAAATAGAAGCTCATTCATTCATTATTTCTTACGAATTCACTGAAACTCTAGAGAAAGAAACTATAGAGAGAAAGAAGAAAAGTATTCTGCTACTTCACTACTTCTATATCCAGTTTCTTCTTTATAAGGTAAGAGATATTATTTGTTGTACTCTTAAGGGGTATTATTTTTTTTCATATTCATGAAAAGAACTTATGTTATTCCATTCTTTATTATTCGGCTTGGAATAACTCAGATACTGCCATTACACCTATACTTGGTGAAATTCTTCTATTATTCCATTCTTTATTATTCATTGGAATATATTATGCATGTGTTTTTGTGCCGGACGGGTTCCGTTATTTATTATTCATTGGAATAACCTATCTATCTGCATAAGCAATCGTATGCATGGTGATTTCATTGTTATTCCATTCTTTATTATTCATTTGGAACATCCCGCTTGGGTGCGAATTTTGCACGACTCGGGTTCCGTTATTTATTATTCTGTTGGAATAACTTGTCTATGCAACGCATCGCATGCATGGTGATTTCGTTGTTATTCCATTCTTTATTATTCTGTTGAATATCCCGCCGGTGCATGTATTACGCTCGACCGGTCCTGTTATTTATTATTCTCATTGAATAACTCGCTTTCTATCTGGCAATCGCATGCATGGTGATTTCTTTTGTTATTCCATTCTTTATTATACTTTGGTTAAAGTTTTGACTTCTATACTCCATGAAATTAGTAGAATATCCTTAATATTTGCGCTTCATCCAAAGATCTTTTCATGGAAATATACTTACGAGCATTCTTGAATTTTACTCTAAAAGAAGTATCATGTTGACAATTTGACGCGTTAGTTCCTCGGATAATTTAATTCTTGAACTTGTTTTATTGAATTCTTATATCATTGTCATCATCCTCATGTTTATATTTTGTTGAAAGTCATATGTGGCTCAGAAGTGTATAGATGGACTTGGTATGATTATGATGACCAGGATTATTCTGTATAATCAATGACCATAATGTTACAAATGATGTGGAAAAAGTCCTCATTGGCCCGTAGTACATTGATGGACAATTTTTGGTATGATTATGGCTATGGATTCTCTTCGGTCAAGGGAGCAAAGATGAATTATTTTATGGCATGATCAGGACCGTTAATGAAAACACAATTATCTTTGGCCCGTAGTGCATGGATAATTCGTGGTCGTGATATTTAATGAATATCCTTGGCCCGTAGTGCATGGATGATTCTATGATGTGGATTATTTATTAAGCTGAGTCCCAACGATAAAAATTGATGAAAACGTTTTAAATCATAGAAGATAGTAGATTTTATTCTCTACTTGACTCTTTTAATGGATTGTTTATTCCGCTGCAGTTAAACTTGATGTCTATTGTATTTTATCAGTTTAACATTGTTGAAGGCTAATGATAATTTATTTTGCATTATCTTAGTCATAATATTTCTTACTAGGCTAGTTGAGCTCACCCTTTCTTTCACTATTCTCTTCAGGAAATGAGAATATAGTTGGGACGAGTTGGGGAACGGAGTGACGGTCCAGATGATAACATTAGTAGTCCTCACTATTCTGTTAAATAGTGTGTTAATAAATGTAATGAGGACTCCTTTGAGTGTGGATATTGTCTAGAAGACAATATTCTTATTAAAACTCTCAGCTATGTTTTGTCGTATTGTTTACACGACGTTTGTATAATTAAGTTTTATTTGTATTTTGTACCATGTATTTGGCGACTCAAGATGGGTGATGTATACCTATTTTGGGGCGCCACAACAGTATCAAAGCTTAGGGATATGATCCTGGCATTTGAGATGTGAGACGAGAACTAGGAGGAGAGAGACGGGGAATTCCTTCGCTAGTCTAACCTACCTAAGTTTATTTGGTATTTAATTGGTCAGTCAGAATATAGGAATAATATGTGATTTGTTAATTAACCCTTGTTTTGTGGCAGTGTTTGAAAATGGCATCCGAAAATGTTGAGAATAGCAATGGAGCACAGGAGACCGTTGAGTCTCCACATATCAATAATTAGGATAATGTGCATCAGAAAGGCGACAATCCTCAGGCAAACAACAACACTAACCAAATGATGAATGATGGAATGTTCAGAGACTTTATGCAATTCATGCAACAACAGGTAAGAGAGACTCTGCTCAAAATATAGGTGGAAATAATGGCAACCCACGATTCGGTCACCGCTAAACAGCTTCAAGGAGTCGGACCACCGGAGTTTTTGGGAAAGCAAAACCACTTAAGGCGAGACGTGGTTAAAGCAGATCACCAAGATATTTGATGTCTTGGGATGCTCGTAGGAGCAAAAAGGTTCCATTTGCCACCTTTATATTAAGTGAAAGAGGCGGATTCATCGGTGGGAATCAGAAAATGTACCTGCACTTAACGCACTCAAGATGTCTTGGGAGAAGTTCCAAGAGCTGTTCAACGACAAGTACTTTGCCAAAAGTATTCGTAATATGAAGGAGGTGGAGTTCATCAAGTCGGAGAAAATAATAATATGACCGTGCCGCAATACGAGGCTAAGTTTCACGAAGTTGTCTCGGCCAGATCCCATTTGTCGATAATGAGGAGCGAATGACGCGAATGTTTCTAAGAGGTTTGAAACCCAATATACGCCAATACCTCATTTCTCACAAACTTTGTTTATATTCGGATGTTTTGAATAGGGCTCCGCTTATTGGGCGCGCCGATAATGAGTCAAAGACAACCAAAAGGCAATGACCAACAACAACACGATATTAATTGCACGGCAAGCAACGGCCATCGGAAAAATGATAATCATCATGGGGAAATTATCATGCTAAGAATGGTAACCACTTCGTGGTAATCATGGCCAAGATAATAGAAGTGGAAATTTCAAGAAGAGAAGGTTCAAGAATGATGGAAAGACAAAGAAAGACCAAAGACCTGCTTCAAAGGAAGAAGAACGACCACCGGTCAGATGTTTCAAATGCGACAGAGGGGACACATCCGTCTAAACTGTACGCAAATAATCCAAAGCGTGTTTTAATTGCGGAAGAGAAGGTCACCTAGCTCGATTTTGTCGTATGGTGAAGTCAAGTCCAGCTGGGATGGTGATGCCAAAGGATGTCCCAGACAAGCCAAAGCCGGTAGTTTAAGAGAGCTTTTTTTTTTCATGACGAGGAACCTGAATAAAATTATCATGGATAAGTTAATCATAAACTTTTATGAAGTCTATACCGTGTTAGATACCGGTTCTACTCACTCTTTCATTTCACTTAGTTGTGTTCAATGTTTGAATTTAACTCCGGAGAAGTTAGACTTTGATTTATCTGTTGAAACTCAGTTGGGAGAAACCTTCGTTACCTCCACTATTTATAAATTTTGTTTGATTCAAATCCACACTTTCATGTTACCTGTCGATCTTATCTCTTTAAAAATACTTGCCTTTGATGTGATTTTAGGAATCGATTGGTTAACTACTCATCATGCTTTTAGTAACGTTGTTAGCTTTCATATTTCTAACCAACCTGTTATGCTAATTCAAGCAACCAAACCACTAAAGTCAATCATTGTCATATCAAGCCATAAGTAAAGAGCCTCGGTCCTTTCGTTGTTGACTTCCTTGTGTGGAATGCACCGCCGCACTTTTTCGTGGGGACGCCAGAATAACGATGGCAAGTTGATAGTATCAATGTGACGTGTTATCCAAGTCTTGGATGAGAGTCATAGTTGTGAATGATATTTCTATTGTTAATAAATTTCCGACGATTCTTGAAGACTTCTTAGCCTACCCTCAGAAGCGTGAAATCGAATTTTGTAATTGACCCCAAAGACAAAATCCCATTTCTAAAACACTTAAATATTTCTTCAACTAAAACGAACGTAATACGCGCCAAAGATGTTGGCTCTAAATTGTTGAAGATTACGATCATACCATTCAATACCATCGTGGAAAAGTGAACGGGTAGCCGGACGCGTTGAGTAGAAGATCATATGCGTTTTCTGATGCGAATATACTGAACCCACGTAAAGATAAATATATACGAGTAGAATCGACTTTAATCGATAAAGTTAAAGTCGCCAAACTACACCCAAGTCGATGAATGTGAAAAAAAAGGTTCAAGAGGGCGTTATTCTTGAAGCAAGAATTAATGAAGAGAGGAAATGTCAACACTCGATTTAATTGGCCCATTTGAAATCTTCGATCCAGTAGGAAATGTGGCTTATAGACTCGTTTTACCGCCAAGTATGTCGCGTTTTCATAACATTTTTAACGTATCGATGTTACGTAAATATGTGGATGACCCAAACCACATTATTAATTTAGAATTGGACGAGATAGCGGAAGATTTAACATATGAAGATGTACCTGTTAAAATCTTGAAATATATTTTACGCTCAAAGGTTATACCTCAAGAGTTAGAATCTGACGAAGTGTCCTCATCTGTTTGGCGTACAAGGTACGTACGTACGTAAATTTCGAGGGCAAAAATTTCATAAGGAGGGGAGATTGTAAAATCTCAAATTTTACGAATAAAGATTTAATTTTCTCGAAATATTTTTTTGAATATTATGGTGTGAATTTGAGATAATGTTATAGTTGTGGGTAGTATTTATAAATTTTGTAAAGTGTGCAAGTTGTTATATAATATTCGATTGGTCGGGGAATATTTGTTTTAACAGAGAATATTCGTACGACGGCACAATCATTTGTGGACCCCACAATGGAATTATTGTCGGATTGAGAAAACGACAAAAATATTTTTATAAAAATAACGGCGATAGTTTTATCATTAATACTGTTGAACTACTCGGTAGTAAAAGTACAGTAATACATGTGGTTGCATAGTAGCACACGGTATTGATTATTGATGTTTACGTGAGAAGTCACTCAGTTTTGTTCAATTATTGCTACAAGAGTTCTTTGACAAGATCTCACGTTATCGGATTCAATTATTTTCAATTGTTATATATATATATATATATATATATATATATATATATATATATATATATGAGTTTTGTTTTATTAGTATTATTAATGTAATAAAATGTAAAAACTTTTATATAAAATAAAATACTTTTATAAAGTTATTTGTTTTATTAGGCTAATAAGAAAAAAATTTATATAAAATAGAATACTTTTATAAAGTTACTATTTTATTAGACAATAATTAGAATATATTATATTTTATTATGCATAGTGTTTGTATAATTGTCTGCATAGTATTTGCATAGTAAAATCTTTTTATATAAAACATAATACTTTTATAAAGTTATTCGCTTTTATTAGATTATAAATAGAATATATTATATTTTATTATAAACCAATCTGACCATCCGCTTAAAGTAAATCAACTGGATCGTTTCATGGATTTGTTACTTATTCACCCATTCTCCTATAAATAGAAGCTCATTCATTCATTATTTCTTACGAATTCACTGAAACTCTAGAGAGAGAAACTATAGAGAGAAAGAAAAAAAGTATTCTGCTACTTCACTACTTCTATATTCAGTTTCTTCTTTATAAGGTAAGGGATATTATTTGTTGTACTCGTAAGGGGTATTATTTTTTTTCATATTCATTAAGAGAACTTCTATTATTCCATTCTTTATTATTCTGTTGGAATAACTCGTGTATCATGCTGGCCTACCCTATACTTGGTGAAATTCTTCATTATTCCATTCTTTATTATTCTCGTTGAATATATTGTCTGTATGCTTTTGTGGGACCGGTTTCCGTTATTTATTATTCTCGTTGAATAACTTTGCCTATCATGTAAAGTACTGCATGCATGGTGATTTCTGTTGTTATTCCATTCTTTATTATTCTCATTGGAACATCCCGCTTGGGCATGAATTTTGCCTCGACACGGTTCCGTTATTTATTATTCTCGTTGGAATAACTTGTCTATGCGACGTCTCGCATGCATGGTGATTTCGTTGTTATTCCATTCTTTATTATTCATTGAATATCCTGCTTGCGTATTACATTACCGACCACCGTCCCGTTATTTATTATTCTCGTTGAATAACTGCGTCATCAAGAAGTCCGCATGCACGGTGATTTCTTTTGTTATTCCATTCTTTATTATACTCAATTGGTTAAAGTTTTGACTTCTATACTCCATGAAATTAATAGAATATCCTTAATATTTGCGCTTCATCCAAAGATTATCTTTTCATGGAAATATACTTACGAGCATTCTTGAATTTTACTCTACAAAGAAGTATCATGTTGACAATTTGGACGTTATTAGTTCCTCGGATAATTTAATTCTTGAACTTGTTTTATTGAATTCTTATATCATTGTCATCATCCTCATGTTTATATTTTGTTGAAAGTCATCTGTGGCCTCGTAGTGCATGATGGACTTGGTATGATTATGACTGGGGGATTATTCGGATAATCATGGCCGTAATGTTACAAATGATGTGGAAAAAGTCCTCATCAATTCGTAGTAGTACATCACGGATGCTTTTGGTATGATTATGGCTATGGATTCTCTTGACCAAGGGAGCAAAGATGAATTATTTTATGGCATGATCAGGACCGTTGATGAAAACACAATTATCTTTGGCCCGTAGTGAATGGATAATTCGTGGTCATGATATTTAATGAATATCCTTGGCCCGTAGTGCAGAGATGATTCGATGATGTGGATTATTTATTAAGCTGATTCCCAACGATAAAAATTGATGAAAACTTTTTAAATCATAGAAGATAGTAGATTTTATTCTCTACTTAACTCTTTTAATGGATTATTTATTCCGCTACAGTTAAACTTGATGTCTATTGTATTTTATCAGTTTAACATTATTGAAGGCTAATGATAATTTATTCTGCATTATCTTAGTCATAATATTTCTTACTAGGCTAGTTGAGCTCACCCTTTCTTTCAGTGTTCTTTTCAGGAAATGAGAATATAGTTGGGACGAGTCGGGGAACGGAGTGACGATCCAGATGATAGCATTAGTAGTCCTCACTATTCTGTTAAATAGTGTGTTAATAAATGTAATGAGGACTCCTTTGAGTGTGGATATTGTCTAGAAGATAATATTCTTATTAAAACTCTTATCTATGTTTTGTCATATTGTTTACACGACGTTTGTATAATTAAGTTGTATTTGTATTTTGTACCATGTATTTGGCGACTCAAGATGGGTGATGTATACCTATTTTGGGAGCGTCACAGATTTACTTTTAAACCGACGGTCCATATTGATTTACTATGCAGTATAATAAAATATTCTAATAAAGCAAAATCTTTTAAATAAAATATAATATATTCTATTTATAGTATAATAAAACAAATAACTTTATAAAAGTATTATGTTTTATATAAAAGATTTTACTATGCAAACACTATCAGCACTTATGCAAATACTATGCATAATAAAATATAATATATTCTAATTATTGTCTAATATAACAAATAACTTTATAAAATTATTCTGCTTTTATATAAAAAGATTTTACTATGCAAAACACTATGCATAATAGAATATAATATATCTATTTATAGTCAAATAAAACAAATAACTTTATAAAAGTATTCATTTTATATAAAAAGATTTTACTATGCAAAATACTATGCATAATAGAATATAATATATTCTATTTATAGTCTAATAAAATAAATAACTTTATAAAAGTATTACATTTTTATATAAAAAGTTTTTTGTTTTATTACATTAATAATACTAATAAAACAAAATTTATATATATAATATATATATAAACTTCCGTGACTTAATAAAAGATATCTCAATATATTTAACAACATTTATCATCATTATTATATTCACAATATTAATCGACTGTGTCGTTCTCTGGAAAGAAAGGCGGCTTTCCAATAAGAATTTTTCCTATTGGCCATGATTAAATGACCAAACCTCTCCTTGGCGTAACTTCTGCACATCTTTAATATTGCAAATAATAATATTAATAACTCATGTTATCTCAATTATTGATTTAATAATATATAAAATATTAACAATAATTAAATCAAATAACGTGAGATACTATGCAACAATTATCGAAGCAATAATTGAACAAAACCGAGTGACTTCTCACGTAAGCATCAATACTCAATATCGTGTGCTACTATGCAACCACGCCAGACATCGCATTTCTTTTACTACCGAAAGTAGTTCAACAAATTTAACGGTAAAACTTCCGCCGTTATTTTCATAAAAATATTTTTGTCGTTTTTTCAATCCGACAATAATTTTGTTGTAGGGTCCACCAATGATTGTGTCGTCGTACGAATATTCTCTGTTAAAACGAATATTCTCCGACCAATCGAATATTATATAACAACTTGCATACTTTGCAAAATTTATAAATATTACCCACAACTATAACATTATATCAAATTCATTCCATAATATTCAAAAAAAATATTTCGAGAAATTTAAATCTTTATTCATAAAATATGGGGTCTCACTGACACACATAGAGCATCGGCTGCGTGTCAGCATTCTATTGGCCAATTGACCAATTTATTCAAAAATAAATTTTATGCTAACCACTTCTTTAATTGTCATATTTTTATTCTCTATTCTATGTATATTTATGAATTATTCCTAATCATGTTCAAAAAAGAACTATGTATTTAAATAAGAATTTAATTATGAACAAAAAAAAATAACTACATAATTTTATTGAGAAAAAAAAAAGAGAAGAAGAAGCCCATCAATGCACATTGATATAATAATATCCACAATATTATTAAATTTATAATAGATTTTGTTCAAATGTCTAAAAAAATCAAGGGAAAAAACAAGTCAAGTGATTACTTAACTATCTTTTTCTTTTTATTTGAGGTGTAAAGCGGGCTGGTGGGGTGAATAGTAGTAGTAGTTTTTGTAATGTGGTTGATGCATTTGTTTATCCATGTGACAAGAAATTCTGAAATTAATTAATGGATTGGTTGGCTTTTTAATTCCTGATAACATTAATTTTCTATTTCCTTCTTAGAACAATATGGAAAATGAATGGGTGACATGGATAATAATTTATTATATTAATAATTTAAAAAAATTGTAATTTCGATAAATATATATAATTGTAGCCATTAAATAGTTAAATATTTATTCAAATATATAACTAATGATTGAATTATATATTATAGATTCTTTCAATCAATTATTAAGTTAAATATTTGAATAGATTATTGTAGATTTATTTAGTTATGAATAATATGTGAAAATAATTATTTTAATTTTATTTAAGTTTGTAATGGAATTACAGATTAGCGTTTATATTGACAAAATTTGCTTGAAATTATAATCCTAATAGAATTATGAAACTCATGTTTTAATAAATTTTATTTTAGTTAGGAATGAATCTACTATATAAAATTTTCAACTAATGTTATAGTTATCACTACAAGAAAAAGGGTCATCTGCGACCAACGATATCAGCGACCGCCATATCCGATCGCTGATAATAGTAATAATGATCATTATCTCATGCTGATCGCTTTAGGATTCTAGTCGCTAGTTTATATCAATGACCGTCTGCGGTCGCTGATAAAAATTTCCCTCCCAAAATTTGGTGCGAAACTTTGGCGCGGAGACCAATTTATATCAGCGACCGCTAGCGGTCGCTGATATGTCCACATCATTAAAAATTAGCGACCGCATGCGGTCTCTGATGGCGGTCGCTGATCCTTATAACCTGAATCAGATTCAGGCATTCGCTCGAATCAGTCGAGAAGAAAAAAAAAGAGGGAGAAACGCATAGAGAGAAGATGGAGTAGGGGGAGAAGAGAAGAGGGTTCACCACCAATATCACCGGTCGGCCGAAGCTTTACCACCACCGGTAAGCCCTTTAAACACTTCACTGCCACCATGTTTATTGATAAATCGTAATGTTTGTATTTTCTGTTTTGGTTCTTTATGCGATCTGTTTGGTTTTTGGAAAAATTAAGAGAACACAAAACAGATCCTCAGGTGGAGAGTCGAAATTTGGGTCAAGAGGCGCGTTCTATATATGGGTGTAGATGTGTGACCAAAGGAAGTGAAAAGTCGGGTCAAGAGGCGCAAGATCCGCTTACTCGAAACAGATCCTCGTGTGTATCGATTTATTTGAAGGCAAAAGGCACGATGTCGAGCGGCAGATATATCACAAAAATGACAAATTCATTAACGCCGAGGTACGTATGTTATGTTTACAACCATCTTTTGTAGCTAAAATATCATATGTTTACATAATAATATGAGAAAATGAACTATAGGAGTCTCATCTCAAGGTCAACCTATCAATTGGTTGGATGTGTATGTACCACCGCGATGGTCTGTGCGAGGTCGCTCAGATAATTATAATAAGTTCACTTTATCCTAATATGTTGTTTATAAATTGGGACGACCTTTTTTAGTATTTTTTTATTTATTTTTAACTATTTAATTGTTCATCTTCTGACAGGACACTTATAAGGGCTTAATGAACAAGCACTATCCTGAAGGCACCCGCGTCCGTCGAATTATGGGAGAGGGCGTCCATCGTGAAAAAAAATTATGTCAAAGGCCAAGGACAAAGACGGCGCCCGACCATCAGTGGCACACGCAGCTCGCCACCCGGTACACACAATCATCAAAGTTATCCAAATTTCTATCATACTCCTGCCGATGTGAGAGAATGATCTGTCAGATCGTGATCTTCTTCAGATATCTTGGTAGGCGCATCTGCAATCTCGAGTCCTAATGAGTTAAGCGGAAGCGATGCGGGCGGCAGCAGGCAGGGAGCAAAGCAGACAAGATGCAGAATGACGAGCAGGTATATATATATCGTTTATTGTTTAGCTACATTGTCTTATATGTTTATAGTCTTTGAGTCACTATCTTACTTATATGTTTCACTACATTGTCTATTGTTTAGCTTTTCCTAAGTCGTAGCAGTATCAACACATGTAACATATATGTTTTATTACTTTGTTAATTACAGGATCCTAATTTGGATGATCCATGAAGAGCGCCTAGACTTGTTTTTTTAGATTTTTAAAGCCTTGTACTCTTTTAGATTCATTCTTTGGACAACTGTATTGGTTTATATGGATGTTTACGATATCGATTGTATTGTGTTGGATGAATGTTTATAATTGTATTTTATTCGATAAATGTTTACAATTGTATTGTATTGGATGAATGTTTATTCCCACAGATGATCAATGTTTATTATATAGTAGTTATATTATGGATGAATGTTAATATGGATGCTTGTATATATTGCTGTGTTGGGATTGAAAGCAGTAAAGCAAAGCAAAGCAAAGCGGGTTATTTTAGAAATCAATAAAACAGCAATTTTTTTAAAAAAACAACCATCGTGATCGCTTATGATCGCTAACATCAGATCGTGATCGCGTCACCTTCTTGGAATCTAGCGACCGCTGCGGTCGCTATTACTTAAATCACGCCACGCAGCCACGTCACGCGATAAATGACTTCGAGATATGTCGAATAGCGACGGTATTTGGCCACCGATTATGATCATTAATTATTATTGGTCATTATTGTTGGTCGCCGATGTCCTTCCAATGCACGTTATTATTCATGATTATATCAAATGCCGATCGCATGCGTCATTGATAAGCTTTTTTGTTGTAGTGTATTATGTTTCAAATTCACATATATTATTAATACAATTAATTATGTGATTTGATAAAATTTTAAGTTTAAATGAATTAAATTAGCTATGATATTAATTTAATATTGAAACTCACGACTAATAATACTATAATTATATCGCATGATATATTTCTTTAGTGTATTTTAATTGATTACTTGTAATTGTTTTGCAGATGATTTTTTAGTGAAGTGTGTTTTACCAATTTTATAATAAAATTGGTAAAATCAAAAATAAAAATTCTTTTAGAAGTTACTTTTATATTAGATATTGGTTAGGTTTCTTTTGAATATTTTTATATTTAATTATTAATTATTATAAATTTGTATATTACTTCTACTTATTTAAATAGAAAGAAAAAATCTTCTTTTTCTATTCCTCTTAGAGATAAAGAATATTTTTAAATTTGAATAGTAGTTGTATATGTCGGAAAATATCAAAATATTCATATGTTATGGGCCTTATGGCCATTAATTTATTAATTTATTACTAGTATAATAATTTTTCCAAGTAGGTAACGCCTTATGGTCCTTCATGTTGAATTGTTTCATATTCTACGTATAAAAAAGTGTTGGCTTGGTTTGTACAATGATGTTATTGAACATTATAAGCGTCTGGTACATGCCTTTATGCTAGTTGAATTCGAATTTTTGTGTTTACGACTTATCTCAAAATTTTTTTAAATCACTGAGTTTTATGTAAGTCTCCTGTCAATTGATTTGTTAAAATCAGAAGAAAATAAAACTCCCTTCTGTAACGAAACGATGTTAGATTTATGTTCAACTTTTTTTAAAAAGTAATTTGCGAAATCTTAAACTCTTATATCGATTAAAATTATTTGATTATAGTAAAACTAACTACAACCATTATGATCAATTAAAAATGCTACTAATTATCATGTTTGTTGCTCGAATAAAATATAAAGCTGTACTCTATAATATTTAAGTTATTGTGATGTTTACATCCTTAAGTTTAAACGGAGAGGATCAGGTGCATACCTCTTTATTTAATATATTATGTTCACCACCTTTAACGACGGATTGGGAGACGGTTCGGTCCGTCGCGTATATCAGAGAACCGTCGTCTTAGCTTTTAGCGACGCATCGAACCGTCGCCATAACATATAAATCGTTTATCTGTTCTATAGTGTCCTATAGTAACGGACCAAACCGTCACTCGATCCGTCGTTAAATGTGGTGAACAGAGTATATAAAATAAATGGGTATACACAGAAACGGAATATAAATTTAAATAATTAACAAATCTCTTCCTCAAGTTACAATTATAATTAGTACACAACTGTTCCTTTACAAATAAATAATCTAAGCAGACAATTAATGTTGCATTTTTTTCTCAATTAATTAATACTGATTTTATTTGTCACATCTATATATCCAACTAAACTTATCACTTTGTGCAATTCTCCCCCTCCTGGTGTGATCTTTTTGACCACGCATTATATTGTTGGCCGGTATAAATATAATAGGAGACCCTTTGGAAGATGGCACTTTCACATAATTTCCACATGACCATTAACATCTCCAACCAATATTTTACGCTTTAAATGAACCATCCAACTCTTGCTATCTTTTTCGGAGCTTTAATCTGTTGGGAGTACTTATACATGGATATGTTTATTGGACCGGTCTAATTTTATATAATACAGTATTTTAGATGTCATTTAGATATATATATATATATCGTTTTGTATATATATTCAAATTATATCTAAACATTGTATTATGTAAAAATTTCAATTAGAATAATTACTATATATTTTTTGAGTCGCATGCAAAAAAAATAAATTGGACCGGTCCATATTCCGTTCGGACAAACCTGTCCGCCAAGACTTATTAATTTGTTAGGGATACCTCTTACTGTTTCGCAATGACTTATAAGTTAGTCAAATAAATATACAAGTCATTTGTCACTGTTCTTCTGTTTAGCAATGACTTATTTTTTTACTGATAAGTTGATTTTTAAGTCAAAAAAAATAAGCCAGTATGTGTAACTTATTTTAAAATGACTTATAAGTCATTTTAAATTAAGTTAATTTGACTAATTTGAGTATTTTTTTTACCACGGATTGTATTTAGAAATTACAAGGTACAAGTATTTGGGAATACAATTAAGCGAAATTGAATACTAGATTAGTATTTATACTTCTGTGAAATTATTAAGAAATAACAAAAAATGATATTTTCACATGAATCTCTCTCCTCGCATAGAGGTGAGACCTACTTAATGTTTATGTGGGATCATAGGAAAATATCAAAATTTCATGTAAAAATATCAGTTCCCTCTATATAAGAACAGACTCAACAGAAGACATTAATAATACATTTAATTTCAACAGAGTGAACAATTAATATTCAAATAATGAATGATCATTTTCTTCAACCCTCTACCACTTAAACCATGCAAAAAACATGGCTGCTAAGGGTAACACCGTCAACACTCTTTGATCTGCAGAACTTGTTTCTCCAGTTGATCCTACAAGTTTCCGCAAAATTAATTATTTATTTGAGTGTTAATTATACGGGGAGAGCCAAATAATATCATATAGTGCTGAATATAATGGCCACCCTTGGAAAAATTTCGTATTTCCTTATCTAAAAGTTAAATTGAATCTCTAAACAAACTTAATAACTAAAAATAAGCTTAAAAACGACTTATCAAATAAATTTTAAGTACGTACAATTTATTTAAGCGACAATACTTATAATAATAATAATAATTTATTTAAATTCAAATGAAATCATTTTAAGTGGAATAAAAAATCAGTCCTCATACCACTAAATTAACTCGGAATCAACAAAAACGTAATTGTCTTATTATACATTTCTAATATTTGTTAAAATATAGTAGCGGTTTACATAAGATATCATAAGTAACGGTATGTTAGAAAGTTTATGTCATTTTATAGTTTAAAATCAGAAATGTATCTTTAATTTTTAGGACAAATTAGTAAGCAAAACATGTCTAAATTTGGAACTGAATGAGTAGTATATATATATTGTTTGATAAAGTCCTTCTGATTAGATTAGTTAACATTAAATTAAAATCCGTCCCTCAAACGGGACGATGATTGAACGGTCGTTATACACTAACCTATCTGTGGAGAGTTATATATATATATATATATATATATATATATATATATATATATATATTTAGGGATACCTGGGGCTGGAGAGGCAGATTCTAGCTGCGATGAAGATGGACTTGAAGGGGAAGGTGCCCTAGAAGGAGTAGGAGGCTGCGGAAATTCAGGGCCCAAACCAATATTTCCACAGTTTGCCCCTAAGGAACCTGGTGAAAATTAAAAACAATTTTAATTACAAGATCAACAAGGATATTAACAGTACTATTATATTGTTGCGTTTGGTTCCCATTAATTTCTTAGCCCGAATGGAATAGAATAGACGACGAAAATCAGTTCATTAGGGAGAATACGGAAGAGAACCTCCTATTACCCTCGGTTAAACCTGAGAATTTAAGTTAAATATCATATAATTAACCAAAATTAGTTAAATCTATTGGTTGGTTAATTAGATTTTAGGTGATAGATTGATTTTATTTTGGACCATATTATTATTACAAATATTGGTTAGATTTAGCTAGTTTAACTAGTTTTTACCCATATTAGTTTATAATAATTTTTTAAACTTTGTAGAGCTAATACATCAACATATATGTATTATTACATTACATTCTTATATAACTCATATACATTATACATATTACATTATATACATATTACATACTTTTGTAATTTATACATTTTAATTATATATAAAAAACTATTTCACTAATTATGGAATTAATCCATAATAAAATTAACACTTTTAGTAATATTTATTAATTATGTATACCCTCCACCCCCACCCCACCCCACCCCACCCCACCCCACTCCACCCCACCCCACCCCTCCCCACCAAAAAAATAATATTTATTGATTATGTATACACCCCCACCCCCACACCCCACCTCTCCAAAAATATTTACTGATTATATATAAACTCAAATTTTTTTTTTACTAATTATTGTAATAAAATTCTCAAGAATTTAATTAATTTTAATTAACATAATAATTATTAATGTAAATTTTACAAAATTAATGTTTTTAATACTCAAATTAGTCACTTCAATTCAATTAAAAAATTTAGTTTCAAACTTGGATCTAAAAAAATTAAAATAAGACTCTTTTAGTATAACAGAAATTAAGATTTTAGTGAAACTATAATTTGAAAAATAGGTCGACCTGGATTCGACTTATAACCATTTAAATCCAAACCATAACTCATAATATGATTTTAGTTCCAAAAACTAACTCAAACCTATTTTATTTAACTCAAAACCAATCTAAACCTATTTTTTGTCAGGTCTATCCCGGGTGAAAATGATAAATAACTAAATAAAATAAATGAAACTAATATTTTATATTTTAACGTGAATCTCTCTTACATAGAGGTGAAACCCTTCACTATTCATGTTAATTTTTTATATAAAAATATCAGTTTAAAACAAATAATTAAAGTAGTTGTCGTTTGAAAAGGGTATTAAATTAAACTATTTTACTCATTATCTTACATGGGTTAAGACAAGGTAAGTCCGTCAGATTCATGGGATTAGAGGCCCCTGCGTTGCATTTGCACGTGTAGCCACCAGCACCATATGCTAAGCAGACTCCATCACCACACCAAGTCGAACTACAAGCTAGACAGAATTATATTGAAGGTATATATATTAAATTAAATATGGATGAAATTAATACCTAGATAGATTAATGTTAATGAAATAAATCAAATGGTATATGGTTAATTAAACTTTACGGTTCGATAAATTTAATAGCGGAGTTGGTGGCGGCGGCGGCAATGACACAGGAGGAGCTGGTTGGCCCCACGGTGATTGTGTTGGAGCTGCCCCATTGCATCCAAGGTTGATTGTGCCTGCAATATTTTTTTATTTTTTTAAAAAAATAATTATAATCATTTTTTTTAATACTCGAGAGTTCTCAACCGTAGTCGGAACGAACTCGAGTCAATTTTTTCATACGGGTTTACGCCCGCGTCTCTGTCGTCCCATGAACCATTTTCTAACGTGTGGTATTCAATTTCAGAACGTCCGAATTTACGACTCGTCCCGGGACGTCATAAAAAACAAACTATGTTGATGTGTTTATGTGAGAGAAATTAGAGGGCTCACAATTAGGGAGAATACAAGAGGGGAAGGTTAAAGGACCAATCTGAATCTTTTTCCAACCAGGATAACATTCACACTCAATACCAATACTTGTATTCGAAGCTTTACAGGTTCCCTGCCCACAATTTACCAAAGAACAGCCCACATCTACACAAAAACCATGCATCAATATTTATTTAACCATCTACACATAAATATTCTTTTTATAATTGATTAACTACAACATTAAATATATAAATAAATGAATGAATAAACTCACCTGTCTGAAGATCTGCTCTTGAAGAACTCGCAACAAACAAGAGGAACATAATTACTACTATAATATATGTGGAAGATGAGTTGGTGGCATTCATTTTGAACTATTTGCCTATAGTTATCACACTACAACTTGGTACCAAATGATTATATAGACTAATCCAAAGACTCATAACAAACTTCACTAGGCGTTGAAGGCAATGAAATAGTGAATACAGACAATGATATATGTCGATAGTTTTCATAAACATAGGCCAATACCAACCGGAAACTTATGACCCCTGTATTTTTCGGGTAATACAATATAATTTCATAATATAACTCTTATAATATTAAGAACCGACTAAATTTCATTAAAAAAAACTCACAAATAAGTTTCACATCAAGAAGAAATATAAAAATAATATTATGCATCTAATTTATTTATTTTGTTTTAAATGTGCATTAAATGTTATAACAAAAGATGTATTCAACCAAAAATAATATTATTGTAAAATTAATTAAGACACTATTTGAAAAAAATATATATTCGAAACTCCTAATATTATATTGGATAAAATTGACCCACATTTGGCTTAACTTGTATGTTTATACTTCCTAAGCTAGGTAAGGAAACGTTTATATTCAATAGGTTAAAAGTTATATATATAAGATCAACTTAAAACATTTTTAAATTTAAATTTGATGGGAATAAATTTTTGAAAACAAATACATTAAATTTATAACTCTATTAATTAAAATTAAATAATTTATATTAATTTAAATTAAAATTTTCTCAAATTTATTTCAAAAAAACAAAATCAGTCTTATAATTTGAAAATGAAAAAGAGAAACAGTATACCTTTTGTTTTATCAAAGCTCTTAAACTTGCATCACACATCTCATACTTGGATCCTCCCAAGTCCCTTCCCGTACAATTCATGTTCGGGATGACTTATTTTAAAATAATTTATATTTTATTTTTTGAATATTCAATCATTATATTTTTTTTGGGTGTCCAATTAATGGTATACTCCAAATTTAAATCTTACACCCCCTCGGTTGCAAAATTTGAGATATAATTTTTTCTTAATCTATCCCAAAATTGAATACATTTTAAAAATAAGTCATATCCCAAAATATTGACTTATTTTAAAACAAAATATAAATAAGCCCAAAGCCCAAATGACTGAGACTAGAAAATCCCAAGAAATATTTCTATTACAAAGACCAACTAATGGAGGAAGATAGCGCGAAACTAGCTAAAAATGGAGAGCTCTTCTTCTTCGTCTGCTACAGAGATTGTTATACAAACCCTAATTAACAGAGGATGGTGTTTCGGAGACATTGATCAGGTGAAACCCGTAATTGTAATTCAATCGGTACTGCATGGAGATTCATTTACTGTCGATTCAATCGAATCAGAACTCTGCAACATGGATTTGAGATCCATAGGCGGAAAGTCCTTACCCGACTCTTCTATTCTTCGCGCCAAATCCTCTCGTCTTCAAGGCCCCAAAGTCCTTCAGCCATTTACTCTCAACTTACTGCAGTTATTATATACATATACATGTATATATACACACCCATACGCGCACACTATATATATACACACACACACACATACATGCAATTGTATAATACCATGTAATTAGGAGTTTTTATTTTCAATTTTACTTTTTATTTATCAGCTTGATTGCAGAGGAGGCTGTTGGATCTTTTCACTTCGTATTTTCTAAAATATAGAATTATTGATACAATAGATACAATTTTTTTCTTTGGAAACTCAAAAGCAATCCAAACATTCCCTTAAATTTTATTTGTAAGTATTGATATGTTTTGGTTTATTAATCAATGAATAAACTTGGTTAATATGAGGTCTTAAGTGTTGTAATTAGGGTTTGGTTTATATTTTGTTTTTTGGATATCCAATCATTATATTTTTTTTGGGTGTCCAATTAATGGTACATTCCAAATTTAAATCTTACTCCCCCTCGGTTGCAAAATTTGGGATACAATTTTTTCTTAGTCTCTCCCAAAATTAAATACATTTTTATTGTTAGAATATAAAGTCACATGAAGTTAGTCACATGTGATCACTTATATACCGTAGATTACTATGCCACGGCTACTACATTTGCTAGTGATATGGGATATGTTTGTAAATATAAAGTTTTCCTTAAAAGTCAGTAGTTTTAGAAATGTATTTGGTATCTCAAATTTTGGAACTGAGAAAATAATTCTTTTTCCACCTTGTCCTTTTTTTGTTATTGATCTTATTTGTCTTACTTGGCTAGTAGAGTGTCAAAACATATTGCTTTTCTGGATTTGTTTTAATTTACTTAAGCTGAATAAATTGTTTATAACTATCTTCTTGAATAGATATCTTCAGTGAGGGACATATCTCGAAGTAGTATAGCTGAAAGTGCTGGTAATACAAGTAATAGGCGGCTGTTAAGATTGAAGCTTACTGATGGGCACTCTGAGATAACTGCTATAGAGTACTCTCATATACCTTCCATTCCAGATGATATTGTTCCTGGTACCAAGGTATTCTCAGTTTCAAAGTAAATTGTGGTGTGTAAAACAATTATTTCTCCTTTTAGGAATACTGATTCTTGGATTTGGAATTAGTATCAATAGGGTTGTTTAAAATTTCAACTAGGACACTCATGATTCTAATTTGGCATTTCATGGCATGGATTCATTGCATATAACCATTGCTTATTTGTATAAGTTGGTTAGCCTTTCGTGCTATGTATTTTCTCCCTCTCTCTCTATATATATTTATATGTGTGTGTGTGTATACTCCCCCCGTTCCAAATTCTAAGATTGTTATTGACTTTTTGAAAGTCAATATGAAAAATTTTCAAACTCAAAAGTGATATAGATGCATGTAATTACTGAATATAATGATTAATATTGTAAATTATCTAAAAATGCAATTAATTATAATATTTGTTGTTCTATTACTTTAAATGAATCATGCAAAATTTGAATTTGCATCATGTTTCAAATTGACTTTTTGAAAGTCAAGAATGATCTTATATTTAGGAACATTGAGAGTATTACACATTGGATAATGAGTTTTGACCATAACTTTATAAATACCCAGGCATATACTGGATTTGTGAAACTTATCATACATTCTTATGAGTTCCTGAACAAATGCTAACAACATTATGTTTTTTGTGCTTAAATATGGAAATAACACGAACCTTATAAAATAATTTTCTGCTTCCATTATAAATTTGTCAAATAATGTTTTTGCTGAAAATCTTCTCATTTGAAAGAGCAAAATATATACACCTATTTTATGGGTGGGACAACTTCTAGTTGTGACCTGTTGCAATAATCTTCTGCTCTGCTTTGTCACAGAAAGATCTGTGAAGAATAAACCAACAGTGATGATAATGAACCTTTCTTTTTGGGTGTATGGGATTCTGTAATTTTGTCATTCTGGTTTTGTATATGTCATCGATTATAATAAACCTCGCTACATAACTTACTTTGAGCGTCCTTTCTCAGTTAGCTTATGGCTTCACTTCTGTTGCTTTTCTTTCAGGTCCGATTTGAAAATAAGGGTGTCATACATAATGGTATCGTGTGCTTGAATCTAAAAGTTATAACTGTATTAGGAGGTGTAGTTCAGTCACTCTATGAAGAATGGCAGATGAACCAAAAGTATTCAGGATTCTCCCGCACATCCTTAAAGTCATCACAGAATGGTGATTCTGGTGGTCCACCACCATTTGAGAAGTTGCAAGTTGGGGCACCTTTGCGTCGCTTCACTCAGCAAGGAAAATTTTCTCGTTAGTATTACAAACTTTATCCCTGTTCTCTAAATCTATCATATGTACATATTATAATTAATACACTCAACTCATGCATTGTTTTACATGAAGAGATCGAGTCCTAGAAGCTGTTTTTCTTGGAATGTATAACCGTACTCATAAATACATAATATATGTCTATTATTTGTATTATTAAATACTTTTAAGTGTTTTGGCCTTTTGGGGGTAGTGCGTAGTATGTTGTGTTCTGCCATTACCTTTTTTAAAATTGAGGATGTTATCTGTTGAAAAGGTCAAATTGTACAACTTGATGTGTTAAATTGCAAGTCCTTTTTCAATTTTCTCATTCATATGCGATCCTATTGATTTCACCCTAATTTCATTGGAAGGCAGTTCCCCCCAAAATTAAGTCTTTTTTTGGTTGGCGGTCCTTACTCGTATCAATAATAATGATTTGTTGTGAAGGCAAGGCCATATAAATTCTTGTGCAGGAAATTTGTGTATGTGCAGGCAAAATAGAGTTTCTTGAGCAACTGTTTTTGCACGGTGCTGCAATGCTAAGATTGTTAAATTTTCTTTTTGAAATTTTTGAGTAGATTTGTTGTCGCCTTACTCCTTGAAGAGAGTTCACTTCGGCCTTCAAGTAACCAAGTTTATTTGAGGATGTTCTTGTTTCTCAATTTTATGGAGTATAAGGAATGTCGAAAATTTCGATGATACCCATCTCTCTTCCTCTTATTTGGGATAGAGTTTTATTTTTAGCAGCGTTCTGGGCTTAAGCTGTGGGAGCTTTTAGAGTTGTTATTTTTGATGTTTATAGATACTGGCGGGCAGTGATTTGTTAGTTTCTCTTTTTCTGTACTCTCTCTTCTATCAAAAAAGCTTCTGCCTTCTTTTAATTTAAAAACTATATATTTTAGCCCCACCAGAGACTATGGTCAGTTACTTCTCATTTTGGAGAAGTGCTAAGTTTTGTTGATTGAATGAAGAAAATGACTAATAATATTAGGCTGGCCAGAGAAAATAAGCTGATTTGAGTTTTTGTTGTTGTTTATCCAAGTTTCTCTAGAAGAGTTACTAAATATTATGACTTATTGCGAGTGATGCATAAGTTTTTATAATTTATTTCATTAAAGTAAAGCCTAAATCAATGATATAATCTTCCAATTTTTTAACTAATAACTGCTGACTAACTGTAAGTATGGTTTTCATGTAACTTTTTAACAAAAGCTTACAAAATTGCAGAGTTCTCTGGGTCGAGTTCGAAGAGTTCTGACCCTGCTTTTGTGGAAAAAGGTCGTTGTGGATCTAGGCACAGCACTAAACTACAGCACTCTGATTTGAAGGTGGATAACATGAATAATGATGTGATGTCAGTTTGTCTTATTGAAATAAATGAAGGAAAGACACCTTGCTCTGAATCAAGACCAAAAGAAGGTATGGATTTTTGTAAAACACAGTGGAATATATAGACATCAAGTGATTCAACATTCAGGTGGTATTCTGTCAATGGTCAATGAATAATGATTCATATACCTATAATGCACTTCTTCAGTCTCAGTACCTGGGCCGGATAGTAAAATATCTATGAATTACATTTGGATCGCTTGCTTGAGTATTCTTTAGCAGAATATCATATTTTGTAGCATATGGTCCGAAATGCAATTATCAGATATTCAAATTTTATTCCGATTCCTGAGTGCTGATGTAGCCTTTATCTTTTACAGTGGCTGAATCCATCCCTGTTCAAAATCAAGCTGCTGCACAAAAACTTTTGCAGAAAATGAGTCATACTGGGAGAGACGATCGTTATTCTAGAGGTGGAAAGCATAGAGGGAAGGGGATAAAGGAAGAGGCACCTGTTCAAACCTTAGATGAATGGGAGAAGAGAAAAGCCGCTGCAAACTCTTTGATGAAACAAGAGATTCCTAATGTTAGGCAAGATGAGGATCTTGCACGCCAGCTTCAAAACCAGTTTGACTTGGAAGAGCAACATGTTAAGTCTCCTTGCATAATGTAGCGATTGCTTCTGTCATCATTATTTTATGATTGAACTATAAATCTAAAACAGTTAAAAACTCTTTAGTATTTCAGAGAAATTGAGTCATAAAAAATGCTTGGATCCCACCTAAATGATTAATTTGGTATTATACTATTTGAGATGACCCCGTGACAGACCTGCAATTTTGATACCTGCCACATCTGCAAAAGGGTGGGTTGGATTTGGGGGATATTTTAAAGACCATTGTCGTCGTTATTATTGTTGCCGTCATTTTTGTGTTAATTGACATTATAACATTATTGATAGTATTTGGTATCATTGATTTCCTATTTGTTCAGGTACAAAGTGGTCCTCATATGACACAGGCAGATTATATTAAAATGAACATGTTCAGTTTTGAAAGAGACGATGCTAGAGGTGATGGTACAACGGGATTCAGAGGGAGAGGGAGAGGGAGAGGGCGAGGAAGGGGAAGAGGGAGAGGGCGAGGCAGATTTGGTTGACTATTTCATATTCCTTTATTTGTATCTTCATCTTATCTGACCGTCTCAGGTAACTTTTTTTAAGGTGTCATTATTCAAAAATTCTCACTCAAGCCTACTAATCTAACCTGAAAAACATTATATGTTGAATCCCTTGTTTTGATTTCTTGGACTAACTGTTCCCCTGTAAATTTTCGGCTTTTAACCCCTGCAGGCTTCATCCATAAGTGCAAGACATTCCCCTAATTCTGCTGTGCTTTGCCATCATGTCAAAGGTGAGATTCACCTTATCTTGCGGAAAATAATAAACACAAATTTAATCAATTTAATATTTGCCAACTCCTTTTATAACTTCTTTTTTGGTCTAGTTACTGTATTGTATTTCATGTTCCCCGTTTTTGAATCCTGTTGCAGTTAGTAGATACTGATGGTAGTTGTTATATTATTTAGTTCAATCCATTTCTTGGAAACTCTTCAAGTAGAACTCAGTAAATTAGCTCCGTCTATTATGCCTGTTGTTGATGCTATTTATTCTAATAGGTGGATCTGTCATTTGAGGGCTGCAACTGAAAGGAAGAAAAATACTATGCCCCATTCCCAAAATGTTATTAGATGGAATTGAAGATATCGATAAATACTAGACTAAATAATTAAGGGGGACCTGCAGCTACAACATCAGAGTGATAATTTAGGATGGAAGGATTCCTTTAGTAGTATGTTTGGAACTTGGTTGGTTACAACATTGTTCCTGCTATTAGATTTTAGTAGTATCCTTTCAAGTTTATGTTCTTGTTTAGGACTTGCATTTTCTAGTTCTGTAGTCTTAATAAATTTTCATCCTGAAGGAGTCTGTAAGGATTGCCAGCTCAAATAAATTGAGTTCTTGATATGAAATACCGACTGTTTATAGCTATAAATTGATCAATTCTGGGTTTTGCTTTCTCTATAACATCATTTTTGTAAACCTTTACTTCATTTCTTCATTATATGTCGTTCCTAAGATACATTGCTTTACCGTGGGCAGGAAGAAGCTCTCAGTTAAAAGTTGCTTTATGAGATGAACTGTAAGGAGCTGTTGCTGTCATATAGCAGACCAAGATGAACATGTTCATGCTGATGAATTATGATGGTCCTCTATTACGAAGAAGTACCTTGTGATAAAAGAGATAATATTTGATAGTGGTTAATACTTGTAAAAACAGCTATCCCCATGTAGGTAGTGCTTCTTCATAAGACTATTTTAGCTCAGTTTGTCTTTGTAATATACTAAGAATCATGTGCATATATATATATATATATATATATATATATATATATATATATATATATATATATATATGCTGAGATTAGACCAATCAGGCGCGTCATCAATTATTCAGTTACAATTGTGTTTTATTTGTCCTAAAATGATAATCACCAATGTTTTTATAGAAAATTTTTTTAGTTTTATTTGTAGCAGCAAATGAGAAATGCGTAGGTAAATGCCATCAGTTGTCTCAGTTTAAGGGAGAATTTGGTGTTCGGGGTGGGGAGACTGACCGGTTACAAGACCATGAACAACTCTTGGCAAAAATATTAATAAACTAAATTGCGTAGGTAGTCCTTGTTTTCGTTGATGTTATAAAGGGTGTAGATATTTGAAATTTTGTATTCTTGTTATTATTTTTGTCGGAGGGCATAATTGTCTTTTTGAGATAATTTTGGAAGTCAAATTAGTTTCAATTTCGGAGATATTTTCGGGAGATTCAGTTTTCAACTTCGGAGATAATATTGGGAGATCCAGTTCTGACTCCAGAGATAATTTCGGGAGATTCAGTTTCCAATTTCGGAGATAATTTAGAGAGATTCAGTCCAAGTTTAGAAAATAGCTTCGGGAAAGTCAGTTCCAATTCCGGAGATAACTTCACGGGATCAAGTTCAAAGCCCGGAGTCAACTCTGGGAGGTCAAACCAACTTCAGAGATAACCCTGGGGACAGTCAGAGTCAACAACAGGTCAATCTCGGAGATAATCCTGAGAAAAGACTGTTACAATTGCGCCAAAGTCGAAGACAACCTCAGGAGCGGCAAAATGGTTATTTCGCCACCTCAACATCACATCAACGTCATCTCAACACAGTTCAACTCAAACTGCGTCCAAAGATGTCCCACAATAACTATAACTCAAATCCCGAGTGACAACTGCACAAGATAACTCAATAGATAGACAACGAAGACTTGGAGATCTGGTCATGGACTCATCTTTCCGACTTTGGACAATCTCCAATCTCATGTCATTGTGTAGCTCTCGACAATGGCTTTCCGAAAAGGTATTGCACGCCTCCATCAGATGTCCGGATTGAAAATTATGAAAGTTCGAGTGGACAACGCGTAACCTTAGTGCACGTACTTCATGAATACGGGACTCATAAAACCCAGGGTAGCCCGGGCAGTCGCGGGTTGACCCGCGGCTACTTGTATTAAGCTTTCTACTACTTTAATATATTTATATACGTCGATATCGAGAATCTCATCAAGTAGTTACGTCCGGATCGTCGATCCATGACTTTTTTTTCTTTTATATATATATATAACTATATATATAGACTTGAACTCGATCAATCGAGTCTGAATTTGACTACTTATATATATATATATATATATATATATATATATATATCAGTCCCCTTCAGTTGAGAGATCCCTCAAATAATGTTATTTGAGGGATAGGGCGCTCAATCGTTGGATCTGTTTTAATGACTTTATGTGGCTGAGATTTTACATCTTTTAACCCGTTTTCTCCAAATAACCCAACACATCCAATGCTGGAGAAAACCTAAGGCACACAAAAGGGAAAATAGGAAGAGTCACGTGCAAGCCTAAAAGAAGACCAACCCTTTTGAGATGAAAAGATGACCCACCATTTTTATAATTTTCAACTCAATTTGCAAGATTTCTATTTCTACAAGGTATCCATGTAGTTTTTTTTTTCCTAACAAAATTTAGGTTGTGGGCGTTGATTTGGAGATGTACGAGGGTTTTTTGAATTGGATTTTTTAAATCTAAGTTGAGATTACATCTCCAGATTTAATATGAATTTGTAAAAATTCGCGTGACTTATTATTGTTGAAAGAAAAGAAAAGTCAAGAGATACGAAGCAAGAGAATCAAACATCTAATGGGTAATTTTTTATTTCAGTTAAAATGATGAATTCTAGATATAGGTTCTAATGGGTAGTTCTTAATTTGGATTCTATTGATAAATTCTTGGTATAAGTTCTAATGGATTATTTTTAATTTGTGTTAAATTCTTGATTTGGGTTCTAATGATGAATTCATGATATAAGTTCTAATGGATGTGTTGGGTTATTTGGAGAAAACGGGTTAAAAGATGTAAAACAATCTCACACCACATAAAGTCATTAAAACAGATTCAATTATTTGTAGCGCTTCATCCCTCAAATAACACTATTTGAGGGATTCCTCAACTAAAGGGACTGTATATATATATATATATATATAGGAGCCCTTCCATATGTAGCCGATTCTTTGTGAAGCTGTCTGGCAACAACCCTTTTTGGACCGTTGATAAATTGATCGCATGGTAGAGATGAGTCTTAATATTTGATAAGCTTTAGCACGACTTATAAAACTTTTATTTAATATAAACACCCTACATGGTCAACATTTTGTCGAGACATTTAAAAGAAACGAATTTTATTATTAAAAAAACACCAATGGCACGACATATCTTAATTTACCGTCTTTTTTTTTTTTTACGCATAACAAGAAACTCAAATATATATATTACTTGCTTTTACTACCGTTAAAAAAAAAAAAATCAAACCTAAGACAACCTCTTACTTTGCAAAAAAGTTCTTTATTTGCTATTCCAAATAAAATATTTGTTATTTTTATAACTCTTTCATTTAATAACAAATAAAGAATTATAATTCAAATAAAAAATAATATCCTATTTTATAAAAATATATTTTTATAATTTTTATTTGCTATTTTATAAAAATATTTTATATTCTTTATTTGTTATAAAATATTTTTATAACAAATAGTAAATAAAAATAGCAAATATTTTATATTCTTTATTTGTTATAAAATATTTTGTATTCTTTATTTTTTATAAAATATTTTTATAACAACTAGCAAATAAAAATAGCAAATATTTTATATTCTTTATTTGTTATAAAATATTTTATATTCTTTATTTGTTATAAAATATTTTTATAACAAATAGCAAATAAAAATAGCAAATATTTTATATTCTTTATTTGTTATAAAATATTTTGTATTCTTTATTTTTATAAAATATTTTTATAACAAATAGCAAATAAAAATAGCAAATATTTTATATTCTTTATTTGTTATAAAATATTTTATATTCTTTATTTTTATAAAATATTTTTTATAACAAATAAAGAAATAAAAATAGCAAATATTTTATATTCTTTATTTGTTATAAAATATTTTATATTCTTTATTTGTTATAAAATATTTTTATAACAAATAGCAAAATAAAAATAGCAAATATTTTATATTCTTTATTTGTTATAAAATATTTTGTATTCTTTATTTTTTATAAAATATTTTATAAAAATATCAAATAGAAATAAAAAATTATAAAATATATTTTTATAAAAGCAGGATATTATTTTTATTTGAATTATAATTCTTTATTTGTTATTAAATGAAAGAGTTATAAAAATAACAAATATTTTATTTGGAATAAGAAATAAAGAACTTTTGTGCAAGCCGTAAGAGGTTGTGCTTGGTTTGATTTTTTTTTTTTTTTTTTTTAAAGTAAAAGCACATGAATATATATATATAGAGTTATCATGTTATGCGTTAAAAAAAAACAACACAATACAATAAGTCTGGTATTACCGGTGTTTTTTAATAATAAAATTCGCTTTCTTTTAAATGTAATCGACAAGATGTTGACCATGTAGGGTGTTTATATTAAAATAAAAAGTCAGTACAAGCATGCTTTTGGCTTATCAAATATTAAGACACATCTCACCATGCGATCAATTTATCAACGGTCCAAAAGGGGTTGTTACAGACAGCTACTCACAAAGAACCTATTGCTATGGAAGGGCTCCCATATATATATATATGTGTGTGTGTGTGTGTGTGTGTGGCGCCCCCAAAATAGGTATACAACACACATTCTGAGTCGCCAAATACATAGTATAGAAAGCAAACTACAACTTCAATAATACAACTGTCGTGCAAAATACGACAACACATACTGTGAGTTTAAATACAAATATTATCTTTTAGACAATATCCACACTCAAATAAGTCCTTATTATAATTATTCATACACTATTTTACAAAAATAGTGAGGACTGTTAAAACATCTTTCTAGAACCATCATTCCATACCCCGACTAGATCCTACTATGTTCTCACCTCCTGAGAAGAAAAATGGAACAAAAAAGAAAAGGGTGAGCTCAACTAGCCCAGTAAAGAATATTATGACTAAGATAATATACAACAAATTATCATTACTCTTCAACAAAAAAAAATCTGATAGAATATAATAGACAACAAGTTTTAGATCAACAATTGCATTGAAATGAAGAATCCATTAGAAGAGTCACGTAGAGAATGAATTCTACTATCTTCTAAGATTTAAAAGTTCATCATCAATATTTTATCCCTGTAACAACAATCAATATACATCTTTAATAAAATATTCATCTTTGCACTACAGGCCAAAGATACTCATTTGTATCACCGGTTGGTCATGTTCATCTCAACACCTGTTCATCTTTGCACTACGAGCCAAAGATATTCATCAGTTAATCATTCATCTTTGTACTACAGGCCAAAGATATTCAATAATATCATCATATAAGATTGAGGATAATGAAAAATATTTTAAAGAAAACGAATCCAGTGAGACAGAAGGACAAATATTAGGGATTCGTATAACAGTTTATCCAAGATCAATAATACTTCATAATAACCAATTGTGAAACAGAATTCAAAAATAAATATCAAAACATGGATACAATCAAAGATAGTAACCATAATAGATATCTTGGACAAAAAGGAAAATTTTCATTTTTCGATGAATAGTGTCGTATTCGTGAATAGTACCGTATACGTGAATAGTACTGTATACGTGAATAGTAATCCCGACACAAAAAGGTAAAAATTTTACAATAAAATCCATACCCATATTTCGGTATAATGATATTGAAAGAATAACATCATTACGAAAAAAAAATAACATCCCTTACCTCAAAATAACAATACTTTCCGATCTAATATCTGGATATAAAGTCAAGAAGAAACTTGTACCAAAACAAAGAACTCTCAAAGTATCAAAATACTCACAAAAATACGCTCGATAATCTAGAGAGAAAGAAAACTTGTTTCTGGTGTGATTTTCAATTCTAACCTAAGCGTCTATTTATAGGAAAATCTAGAACGCCATAGGAGACTAAAATAATAAAAAATTATTATTCTTATTCTTTTTACGCATGCCAAGACCAAGACTTGTCAAGGCATGCCAATTCTGAAATTTCCAACAGCCCACATGCATTCAATACCAACCAAAGTGAGTCCTACCCAATTAAAAATTTATTTTATTTTTCGAAAGTTCAGTAATTCATAGAAAATAGCCCGTTTATCAGAAAAATACGAATTTTATGTCCATTCCACACGAAATCGAATTCTCTACAACTTTGTAGCTTTGAGTTTTTCCAAATTCTAAATAAAAAATATCCAAAATTCACAAACGGATGATTTTTAATACCTCCATTCTGACAAAATACTGATAAAATACCTCAGCATTAATTCTTTCATTTATAACCACATAAATAAATAAATCCATCATTTATATCCACATCAAATAAATATTTCCTTATTATATAAATTAATAACTAATTATTCACAAATAATATTACAGAATCACAATTATGACAACCATGCCGTTCCCAGGAAAGAGGGAGCTTTACAATAAGGATTTTTCCTTACTAGCACGCAATTAGGTGACCAAACCTCTCCTTGACAGAACTTTCTAGACATTGTCAATAATGCTATCTAATAATATTATTCAAATAATATGAATTATTGATCTGATAATGGAAAATACTGTGCAGTGACAATTATTGAAATAACAATAATATAAAATATCAACGCAACAATTATTGAATCAATAAAATAAAATATTGAACAGTAATTACTGTGACGCCCCCAAAATAGGTATACATCACCTATTCTGAGTCGCCAAATACATGGTACAGAATACAAATACAATCTTTAATATACAACAAGAAAGCTGCGAGTTTTAATACAAATATTATCTTCTAGATAATATCCACTCTTAGAATAAGTCATCATTACATTATTGTCACACTATTTAACAGTATAGTGAGGACTACTAATACTATCATCTCGACCGTTACTCCGTTCCCCGACTAGTCCCGGCTACGTTCTCATTTCCTGAAGAGAATAGTAAAAGAAATGGTGAGCTCAACTAGCCCAGTAAGAAATATTATGACTAAGATAATGCAGAATAAATTATCATTAGTCTTCAACAATGTTAAACTAATAAAATACAATAGACATCAAGTTTAACTGCAGCGGAACATGTAATACATTTAAAGAGTCAAGTGGAGAATAAAATCTACTATCTTTTATGATTTAAAAGGTTTTCAGCACTTTTATCGCTGGAACTCAGCTTAATAAATAATCCACATCATCCCTGCATTACGACCAAGGATATTCATTAGTATCACAACCATAATTTATCCATGCACTACGGGCTAATGATATTTATGTATTCATTAATGGTCATAATCATGCCAACAATTGTCCATCAATGCACTACGGGCCAATGAGGACTTTTACCACATCATTTGTAACATTACGGTCATGATTACATCGAATAATCCCTGATCATAATCATACCAATTCCATCTATGCACTACAGGCCACAGATGATTTTAAAAAATATATATAAACATGAGGATGATGAAAATGATATAAGAATTCAATAAAACAAGTTCAAGAATTAATTTATTCAGGAACTAATAACGTCCAAATTGTCAACATGATACTTCTTTGTAGAGTAAAATTCAAGAATGCTCAGAAGAATATTTTCATAAAAAGATACTGGATGAAGCGCAAATATCAAGGATATTCCACTAATTTCATGGAGTATAAAAGTCAAAACTTTAACCAACTGAGTATAATAAAGAATGGAATAACAAAAGAAATCACCATGCATGTAGTACTTGGCATGTGGACAAAGTTATTCCAACAGAATAATAAATAACGGAACCGGTCGTGTAATACGCATGCAAGCGTGATATTCCAACGTAATAATAAAAATGGAACCGTGTCCCATGTGAAAACGCACCGGAGCAGGATATTCCAATGAATAATAAAAGCGAAATCGGTCCCACAGAAAAACACACATGATGTGATATTCCAAATGAATAATAAAGAATGGAATAACAATAGAATTTTACCATGTATGCGGTATTGCGATAGATAAAGTTATTCCAAAGCAGAATAATAAATAATGGAATAATGTAAGAATTTCACCAAGTATAGGGTGAAATCACAGATATACGAGTTATTCCAATGTATAAATAAAAATGGAATAACAGAAGTTCTCTTCATGAATATGAAAAAAATAATATCCCTTACCTTATAAAGAAGAATACTCCTACGGTAGGGCGGGGATATACTTGAAGAAACTTGCACTACGCTCAAAGCTTTCTTAAACACTAAAGAAATACGCTCAAGATTATAGAAGAATAATTCTCTTTACAGTTTCTCTCTCTAGAGTTTTAGTGAATTCGTAAAAAATAATGAAGGAATGAGCTTCTATTTATAGAAGAATGGACTGAATAGTAACCAATCCATGAACGGTCCAGATCGATTTACTTTAAATGGACGGTCTAGATTGGTTTACAATAAAATATAATATATTCTATTTATAATCTAATAAAACGAATAACTTTTAAAAAGATTTTACTATGCAAACACTATGCATACTAAAATATAATATAATCTAATTATTGTCTAATAAAACAGATAACTTTATAAAAGTATTCTGTTTTATATAAAAAGATTTTACTATTAGCCTAATAAGACGAATAACTTTATAAAAGTATTCTGTTTTATATAAAAAGCTTTTCTGTTTTATTATATTAATAATACTAATAAAACAAAACTTCATCATCATTATTATTATTCACACTATTAATCGACTGTGTCGTTTCCGGAAGAGGGGCTTTCCAATAAGGATTTCTCCTATTAGTAGCGCAATTTAGGTGACCAAACCTCTCCTCATGGCGTAATTCTAGACATGGTTAATAATGCAAATAATAATATTAATAACTATGTCATCTCAATTATTGATTTAATAATATAACATATAATGCAGATGATACTGTGACAATAATTGAATCAATAATATGAGATATGATGATCACGTTATTATTGTAGCAATAATTGAGTATAACTGAGTGATTTTCACGTAAGCATCAATAATCAATACCGTGTCTACTACGCAACCACGCCAGACATCGTACTTTTACTACCGAGTAGTTCAACAATTATTAACAGTAAAACTTCCGCCGTTATTTTTATATAAATATTTTTATCGTTTTCTCAACCCAACAATAATTCCGTTGCGGGGTCCACCATTGATTATACTATTGTTATTTAATATTCCCCGCTAAAACGAATATTCCCCACCAATCGAATATAATACAACAACTTGCATACTTTGCAAAATTTATAAATACTACCCACAATTATAACATTATCTCAAATCCAGACAATAATATTCAAAAAAATATTTCGAGAAAATTAAATCTTTATTCGTAAAATTTGGGATTTTACAATCTCCCTCCTTAAGAAATTTCGCCTCGAAATTTACGTGACGTATTTCTAGTATCTTAGAATGGATGAGTACACTTCAATTGATTCTAACTCTTGAGGTATAACCTTTAAGCGTAGAATATATTCCAGGATTTTAACAGGTACATCTTTATACGTTAAATTATCCGCTATCTCGTCTGATTCTAAATAAATAATGTGGTTCGGGTCGTCCACATATTTATGTAACATCGATACGTGACAAACGTTATGAACACGCAACATATTTGGCGGTAAAACGAGTCTATAAGCCATAGTTCCTACTCGATCGAGGATTTCAAATGGGCCAATTAAATCGAGGATTGAGATTTCCTCTCTTCATCGATTCTTGCTTCTAGAATAACGCCCTCTTGAACCTTCTTTTTCGTGTTCATCAACTCCGGGTCTGTAGCTTGAGCGGCTCTAAATTTATCGATTAAAGTTGATTCTACTCGTATATTCGTTATATTCACATAGGTTCGTATATTTGCACTCGTAAACGCATACGATCTTCTACTTAACGCGTCAGCTACCATGTTCACTTTTCCACGATAGTATTGAATGGTACGATCGTAATCTTCAACAGCTCGAGCCAACGTCTTTGGCGCATGTTATGTTCATTTTAGTTGAAGAAATATTTAAGGTTTTAGAAATGGGATTTTGTACTGGGGTCAGTACAATATTCGATTTCACGCTATGGGGTAGGCTAAGAAGTCTTCAAGAATACGTCAGAAAATTTATTAACAATAGAAATATCATTCACAACTATGACTCTCATCCAAGACTTGGATAACACGTCACATTGATACCTATCAACTTGCCATTCACAATGTCCCCTACGAAAAGTCTGGCTTCGGTGCATTCCATACAAGGAAGTCAACAACGAAAGGATCGGGGCTCTTTACTTATGGCTTGATACGACAATGATTGACTTTAGTGGTTTGGTTGCTTGAATTCGCATAACAGGTTGGTTAGGAATATGAAAGCTAACAACCTTACGAAAAGCATGATGAGTAGTTAACCAATCGATTCTAAAATCACATCAAAGGCAAGTATTTTCAAAGAGATAAGATCGACAGGTAACGTGAAAGTGTCGATTTAAATCAAACAAGATTAAAAAACAGTGGAGGTAACGAAGGTTTCTGCTAACGAAGTTTCAACCAATAGGTCAAAGTCTAATTTCTCCTGAGTTAAATTTAAACATTGAGCGTAAGCAAGAGAGATAAAAGAATGGGTAGAACTGGTATCTAATAAGGTATAGACTTCACAAGAATTTATAATTAACTAACCCGTGCTAACTTCGTTTGGGTTACTCGCTTTTTGAGAAGTCACGAAAAACGCTCTTCCTGAAACCACCGACTTTGTTTTTTCCGTATCCGCCTTTAGTGCCTCCATCCTAGCTAAACTTGTCTTCGGTGAACGACAAATCGGGATAGGTGACCTTCTCTTCCACAATTATAACATGCTTTGATCGTGATCGCATACGCTTTGGACTAATATGTCCCTCCCTCCGTATTTGAAACATATGATAGGTGGTCGCTTCGCTTCCTTAACAACGGGTCTTTGGTCTTTGACGCCTTTCCATCATTGTTGAATTTCTCTTCTTGAAATGTCCATTCTTATTGTTTTGGCCATGATTACCACCGGTGGTTACCATTTCGCATCTTGATTCCTCCACGCTTATTGTCACCGCTTGATTATTGCTATTATTGGTATTATCATTTTGTTTACCGCTTCTCTTTGGTTGGGTTGACTCATTATTGCAAGGCTTCAATAATCGAGCCCTATTAACAACATCTGAATACAAACACAGCTTTATGAGAGATAAGATATTGATGTATCTCGTGTTTCAAACCTCTTAAAACATTCGTGTCATTCTCTCCTCATTATAAACCAAATGGGACGAAACCGGACAAATTTCAAAGAAACTTGGCTTCATCTTGCGACACGGTCATGTTGTTTTGCTCCGGTTTAATGAACTCAACCTCTTTCATGTGACGAATACTTTCGGAAAGTACTTGTCGTTGAATGCTTCTTGAAACTTTTCCCAAGACATCTTTAGTATGGCGAGGTTGAGTACGCTTTTCTGATTCCCACCAAGAATCACTCACCGCCTCGCAACATAAAGGTTGTAAAGGGAAACTTTTGCTCCTCGGAGCAACCCAAGACATTAAATATCTTGTTGATCTGTTTTATCCACGCCTCCGCCTTAAGTGGTTTTGGCTCTCCAAAAACTCCGGTGGTCCCAGCTCCTTGAACTGTTTGGACGGGTGACCGTCCGAGAGTTGCCAAGTGTTTCCACTGTATTTTGGACAGAGCCGCTCTCTACCGATGTTGCATGAATTGCATGAAGCCTCGGAACATTCCATCGTTCATCATTTGGTCAGTGTTGTTGTTTGCTTTAGAATTGTCGCCTTCCTGATGCACATTATCCTGATTATTGATCTGTAGAGACTCAACGGTCTCCTGTGCTCCATTGATGTTCTCAACATTCTCGGATGCCATTTTCAAACACTGCCACAAAGCAAGGATTAATTAACATATCACATATTATCCCTATACTCTGACCGACCAATTAAATATCAAATAGACTTAGGTAGGTCATACTAGCGAAGGAATTCTCCGTCTCTCCCCTCCTAGTTCTTGTCTCACATCTCAGCCAGGGATCATATCCCTAAGCGTTGATACCAACTATGACGCCCCCAAAATAGGTATACATCATATATTCTGAGTCGCCAAATACACTACTAGAAAATCGACCTATAATGACGGTCACGTGACGTCGCGTCATGAGAAGCCAAAAGACCGTCATTATATAGGCTATAGCGATTTCGGCCACCGTCGTCATTGTAAAGAGGTCGCTAAAACCTATAGCGACGGTCTTTTTTGCTTATAATGACGATCTCCGGCCGATCATTACTATAGTTATGCCAAAACCTTATATTTGCTCTTTAGCTACTATCATTGAAGGCTATTGCTACTATCGTAATCGTCGCTATAGGTATGTGTTTTCTAGCATATTATAGCTACTATTCGATGACCGTCATCATATACCTTTTTAAATTTTAAAAAATTAATTTAATAATGCACATTTATTCAACAAACCCAAATACAATATAAAATAAAACATAAAAATATATTATATACATCATTTAAAATCATTAATATTACAACATTACACTATAATAGTTGAATAACTCATCCCCACAATTTTCTTGGCATGCAAAGAACAACCTCCAAAATAGATCTTCATTCCCATTGCTCTAAAGTCTCCCCAAAATAGATCTTATTCATGGTAGAGTCTGTTTGTTGTAAACAAATGGTTTGCTCGCAAGTATAAGGCCTCACTTGCAAAAACTTGTTGAGATTTACTATGAATCAAGAAAACAATTGAACTTCAACTTGAGAAAAAGAAAAGGAATGGTCACAAAACCATACCGCCTTCTTAGATACTCCAGATAGTGCAAATATTTTAATAATGTTAGATCAATTGAAAACCAAAAGAAATTGAACATTTTTCTAATGTTGACTCAAGGCAAAGAAAAAATGAATAATTGAATAATGTTAGACTCTCAATGATTTTTTCACCACCTTTTTCTTGTATTTGGAAATGATGTTAATTTTATTTTAACATATCAATCTTAAAACAATGAACACTAATTGGTCATAGTTCCTTTAATGATACTCACAATGCATGCCATATTTCATATATGTCAAATGTCAAATTAATTTTAACTCCGCGATACTTTCTTTAATTGTTTTTCTTCGTAAAAGTTGGTCAAGTTCAATAAAGAACAAAAGTTGCATTGTAATTTTAATAATATAAAACAAATGCAACTTTTTAACCAATGGTCAAAGGCATGCCAACTTCACCAAGTTCGCATCCAAAAAGTGCTTAATAACTAATAGTAATAATTTGATAAATAAAAAAATAGGAAGGATTCTTACATGCGCTCTGGCTTGCTATGATTGACAACTTCTAAGAAAAACCAACCAAACACAAAACAACACTATGGGAAGTAATACCACAAATAAACAACGATTATTAACCAACCTTGTCCTTGAATAGCATTCTCGACTCCATGATCCAAATGAACGACATGTTGTTAATGTACTCCTCTAGTTTATCCTTCAACGGAGGGAGCTCAAGAAACAAGTGGTTTGTATCACGAATGCATGGTGTGTTCTGACAAACATTTATACAAAGTATGGTTAAATGATTTGAAATACATATGAAGTCGGAAAATAAGAAAAAATTTATACCACCAATGAATTTCAGTTTTGACGCGTGGAGAAGCAACCTAAAAATGGTTGATCTCTCAGCAAACCTCTTATTTATAACTAATTTTGTTTTACAATGAAAAAAAAAGTGACTTTAAGTAATTAAGAACTTTGGAAGTGATTACTAATCAATCAGGGTTGTTTTTACGAAAATGTAGAAATTCACACACTTGATGCGATTGCACTTAAAAAGCCTCTAAACTAATAAGAACCCACTAAAAAATATATGTAACACAAAAATAATGTCTATAGGAGCACGACAGACAACTTTTATATGCCATTAGACATTAAGTGAAGTTAATGAACAAGTATAAAATAACTTCATACCTTCGCATAGTGTTTTCGTAAAGCCAATTGTTCTCCAGCCAGCTTTTGAAAATGGCTTGAAAAACCTAAAATGTCTGCCGTAGGGTTGAAGTGCGTCCAAATTCATCAAAACTTATGTTAAACCATTTATACACCTCCTTATGAATCGCACGATATCTATGATAATAAATGTAATGCCAAGGAAACAACTATAAGATATGTGATTCATCTGTTTATTGAAATCAAATATGGAAAAAAAAATTCAAAAAACACACTTCGTAGTTATCTTCAATTTTCCTTTTTCCATTTTTTTCTAAATCTAAACTTAAAAGATTGCATAACCACGCCAAAACCAAATCAACGACCATTTTTTTCTAAATCCACGCTTAAAAGATTGCATAACCACGCCAAAACCAAACCAAATTAGATGCAAGTATGCAACTACAAAAATAGAAAATAGTGATAATGACGAAATGTAACATAAAAGACTCGTCATCAAAGACTAAAGGCCTGAAAAAGATTTAAACAAAAAAGCCTTCCAAAGTCTGTAGAGTGTTTTGCAGAACATAAATTTTTTTCTTTGCAACCAAACCTTTTCTGAATTGATCAGAACTACATGAGATTATTTAGGCCATAACATTTGAAGCATTTTAAAAGCTAATAACATAAAAACTGCAAATCAAGCAATAAATAGATCAACTTGGGACCAAATGCAAGTGACAAAAATAAATTAAATCCAATCAATCTGAGTTCAGAGATATTAGGTTGTTACAGTGCTATATCTCGAGTGAGAAACAATACTGAACGCAGTCTCTTTGTTGACTAATAGATCACCATCCATAAACGCTCCCGATTGAGTTCTAGGACAAGTAACAAATAGTAGTAAAACAAGATAAATAAATAATGGAGAAATAATACTGAAACACATACAAATCGTATATCTATATACATATAGAATTTGGATAGAGAAGATTCATCGGGAAGAGGAGAGAGAGCGTGGTAAAACCATCTAAATAACAATATAAATTGTCTTTTATGGTGCAAATCTTTTTAAGAACTAAAGAAAACATATATATATATATATATATATTTGGTAGAATGAAATTTATTTTACACACAACCGTAAATTAATATCAAGTAATTTTTGCTCACCAATTATGTAAATGCAACTGTGCAACACGGAATGTGCTCATCTCATTATCATTATATAGAATAATAATACGATTTTATTAGTTTACAAATTATAATGATTGAATTGGCTAGAAAATTGGAGAAATTACAACTTATTTATTTATAGGAAATTGAATACTCACCCCTAGTTGTCATCCAAATTTGATATGGCTCTTAAACTTTTAAAAGTCTCAATATGACCCAAAAAGTATTTGTCAATCATGATAGAGATGGGCATGCGAGATTAACTCAAATATATATATATATATATATATATATATATATATATATATATATATATATATATATGAGCTCTAAACATGACCTTTGGTGATAGTCTTGGTACCATGGCCTTTCTGGTTCTCAACATATCTCATAGCTAAAAGACACAATTGAACAAATGCACTGCATCATTTTTGAGAGTGTTGCATTTGGACTTCAAACGTAGAGTTTGTGAATTAAATAAGTTGCAATTGAATTAAACTGTCTTTCTGTAAGTGAACAAGATTCTCAATTGTGTTTGGTATGTTTAAAACTAAATGCGCCAAACACCGGTAGACGAAGAAACACGTAATACTTTTAAATATGTCAATATAATTTCATTATCATGACACCACAACTAAACTAATAACTTATTGTTTTATAAATATAAATATAAAACAATATTAATATTTATAATTTTTATAAAATAAGCCCCTTTTGTGAAATGGAGAGAGAATCAAAACGTTCCGGCTATCAAAAGAACATAATCAATAAAATAACTGTAAGGACAAATGCGATTAATGGCGAGAAAATAATTGAGCCCATAACAATAATAATAAATTTTAAAAATTCTTGGAGTACGTATCTACTTATTACTTATCGACCGCCTTTTAATTAAGCCAAGAATTATTCGAGAAATAATTTAAATTTAGATATTCTAAAATAAATTAATGATAATAAAAAAAATTAGACTCTTTTTACCCGAATGAATGAATATTTATTTAAGCTTGAGACTTGAATTTTTGTACCAATGTTATAAACCTAAGGGAAATTTAATGGGTAATGGTAGGGTGACAACTAACATTCTAATCGAAATATGAAAAAAAAAAAATAGGTCCAAAGATTTATTAAAATATACCCAAATAAATTCGAAAATGAAAAAAGCGAAAACCAAGATTAAAACTACAAGGATCAAACAATCATCCTCGCCATATATATTAATACAACCACGTTTATACATGAAGAAACATGTACTAATTACATATTATAAGATGTGGGGATTTACATAAACATGTAGAAATATATAGAAAGAGAAAATGTACCAGAGCCAAGAATCTTCTTCAAATCAGCGGCGGAGGGAGTGGTGTTTCCACCCAAAACAACGAGCAAATAGGCAGCAATAACCTTTATCTCTGCTCAAACCCTAATAGACGCCACCCGATCCAAAACCCTAGCCACGAGAGGAGAGATGAGGAAATGAGGGTGGAAAGTGAGGAGGGAGTGAAGGAATTGGGGCTGAGAAAACGCCTGAGAGAGCTGAGAGAGAGAAAGGGTGAATGTATGATTTGGGGGAAATTAAGTGGGAGGGTTTTATGTTAAAAAACCTCTATACCGACGGTTCCGTGCCGACCGTCACTATAGCTCGTCGTTATATGTCAAATTTCTAGTAGTGATACATGGTACAGAATACAAATACAATCTTTAACATACAACAAGAAAGCTGTGAGTTTTAATACAAATATTGTCTTCTAGACAATATCCACTCTCAGAATAAGTCCTCATTACATTATTGTCACACTATTTAACAGAATAGTGAGGACTACTAATATTATCATCTGGACCGTCACTCCGTTCCCCGACTAGTCCCAGCTACGTTCTCTGTAAGACCTCGATTTTTTTTAAATAAAATGGAATTTCCTTTATTTACTATTTTGAAATAGTAAGGGTTTATTTGATTAATATGGTTAGTTATGGGTAAAATGCGTAAATATTTTAAATAAGCAAGTGGTTATAAAATATTCATTGTTGTCGGAAAATATTTGTTTGGTCGTGGAATATTCTTATTGTCGGAAAATATTCATACGACGGCGCAGCCAATTGTGGGCCCCATAACAGAAAGCGATTGGATGAAGAAAACGACAAGCTTGAGTTTTTATAAATAACTGGCGTGGTTATTCAAGTATTAATCTTGTTGGAATACTCTGTTGGTTAAAATATAAGAAGACACGATATTGCACCAATTATTGATTCTTACGTGAAGGCACTACTCAATAATTGTTACGAAGAATTACCGCTCAATATTTTATTTTATTGATTCAATAATTCTCATGTTGATATTTTATATTATTATTGTTTCAATAATTGTCACTACACAGTATTTTTCGTTATCAAATTAATAATTCATATTATTTGAATAATATTATTAGATAGCATTATTGGCAATGTCTAGAAAGTTACATCTCAAGGAGAGGTTTGGTCACCTAATCATACGCCAAGAAGAGAGAAATCCTTATTGAAAGCCCCTCTTCCAAGGAGAACTACCGGTTGTATCGACTTTGTGATTACGTAATATTATTTGTGAATAATTAATTATTGATTTATATGATAAGGAAAATATTCATTTTATGTGGATATAGATGGAGAAAATTTTTAATGTGACAATTGTTGAAAATTGATATTTTATCTTTTTCTGATAAAATAATTCATTTAAATATATTATTATATTTTAATAATATAATAATGGTGATATTTTTACAATGAAAGTGTGATATATGAATAAATGAGGAGGAAGAATATTTTTGTTACAATAAATATTAAAAACATATTTTTCATGTTTGTGGACCCCATTTCTTGACTAAAATTTGATTTTAGACTGTAAAATCTCCCGTTTGTGGATTTCGGTCAATTTCTGTTTAGAATTTGGAAAAACTTAAACTTACAAAGTTGTAGGGAATGGAATTTCCTATGGAAAGGACATAAGGTTCAAATTTTTCTGATAAAAGGGCTATTTATTATGAATTATTAAAGTTTCAAAGTTCCAGAATAATTAATTTTTAAAGTTTTAAATATTTTTTAAAAGAAAAACATTTTTTTCATTTATGGGGCATGTGTTAAATGGTTAAAATCAGCTGGTGGAGTGCTTAGGAATTTAGTTTATAAATAATATTATTATATTAAATTTTTTGCTTTGGTGTTCTAAGCATTTTCCTATAAATAGAGTCTTGGGTTAGAATTGAAAATCATACCGTAAACCCAAGTTTTCTCTCTATATTATCGGTTTATTCTTGTGAGTATTTGATATCTTAAGTGTTGCTATACTGATTGCAAGTTTTCTTCAAATATATATCGATATTCAACAATCTTATACTATTCTTTTGAGGTAGGGGATGTTATTTTTTTTAGAAATGATATTATTTCTTTCAATATCATTATGCCGAAAAATTGGTAAAATTTTTCTTGTGAAATTCTGATCTTTTCATGTCGGAGTTACTATTCACGAGTTACTATTCATGAGTTACTATTCACGAGTTACTATTCATGAGTACTATTCACGAAGCATGAAGATTTTTCTTGTAAAATTTCTATCTTTTAGTGTCGGAGTTACTATTCACGTATACGTTACTATTAACGTATACGGCACTATTCATAAATACGACACTATTCACAGAAAAATTATTTTCTTTTCTGTGTCCAAGATTGTCTATTATGGTTCCTCTCTTTGATTGGATCTATGTTTTGATCTTCATTTTTGAATTCTGCTCCACAATAATTTATTATGGAGTATTTTTGAACTTGGATTGTTTAAAATACGAATCCTTAAAATTTATTCTTTTGTTTCACTGGATTCGTTTTCTTTAAAATATTTTTCATCATCCTCGGTCCTAAATGATGATATAACTGAATATCTTTGGCCTGTAGTGCAAAGATGAATGATTTCTTGATGAATATCTTTGGCCCATAGTGCAAAGATGAACAGGTGTTGAGATGAACATGACCGACTGATTAATATCTTTGGCCTGTAGTGCAAAGATGACTATTTGATTCAAGATGTATATTGATTGATGTTACATGGATAAAATATTGATGATGGACTTTTAAATTCATAGATGATAGTAGATTTCATTCTCTACTTAACTCTTCTAATGAATTGTTGTTTCAGCTGCAGTTGTTGATCTAAAACTTGTTGTCTATTGTATTCTATTAGATTTTTCCCTGTTGAGGACTAACGATAATTTGTTGTACATTATCTTAGTTATAATATCCTTTACTGGGCTAGTTGAGCTCACCCTTTTCTTTTTTGTTCTATTTTTCTTTTCAGGAGGCGAGAATATAGCAGGAATTAGTTGGGGTGTGGAGTGATGGTTCAAGATAGTTGTTTTAGTAGTCCTCACTATTTTGTAAAATAGTGTATCAATAATTGTATGAGGACTTATTTGAGTGTGAATATTGTCTAGATGACAATATTTGTATTTAAACTCACAGTATATGTGTTGTCGTATTTTGCACGATAAATGTATTAATAAAGTTGTAGTTATTTCTGTACCATGTATTTGGCGACTCAGAATAGGTTGGATGGATGGACCTATTTTGGGGGCGTCACATTCTCATTTCCTGAAGAGAACTGTGAAAAAAAGGGTAAGCTCAACTAGCCCAGTAAGAAATATTATGACTAAGATAATGCAGAATAAATTATCATTAGTCTTCAACAATGTTAAACCGATAAAATACAATAGACATCAAGTTTAACTGCAGCGGAACATGCAATCCATTTAAAGAGTCAAGTAGAGAATACAATCTACTATCTTTTATGATTTAAAAGGTTTTCATCACTTTTATCGCTGGGACTCAACTTAATAAATAATCCACATCATCCCTGCACTACGGCCAAGGATATTCATTAATATCACAACCACAATTTATCCATGCACTATGGGCCAAGGATATTTGTGTATTCATTAATGGTCATGGTCATGCCAACAACTGTCAATCAATGCACTACGGGCCAATGAGAACTTTCATCACATCATTTGTAATATTACGGTCATGATTACACCGAATAATCCCTGGTCATAATCATACCAAGTCCATCTATGCACTACAGGCCACAGATGGCTTTAAAAAAAAATATAAACATGAGAATGATGACAATGATATAAGAATTCAATAAAAACAAGTTTAAGAATTAATTTATTCAAGAACTAATAACGTCCAAATTGTCAACATGATACTTCTTTGTAGAGTAAAATTCAAGAATGCTCAGAAGAATATTTTCATGAAAAGATACTGGATGAAGCGCAAATATCAAGGATATTCCACTATTCATGGAGTATAAAAGTCAAAATTTTAACCAACTGAGTATAATAAAGAATGAAATAACAAAAGAAATCACCATGCATGCGGTACTTCGCATGGACAGGTTATTCCAACATAATAATAAATAACGGAACCAGGTCAGGCGTAATACGCACCGACCGAATATTCCAACAGAATAATAAAGACAAAACTAGGTCTGGCGTAAAACACACAGATAAGATATTTCAATAAAATAATAAAGACGGAACCAGGTCCGGGGTAAAACGCACAGACAGGATATTCCAACAAAATAAAAAAGAATGGAATAACAACAGAATTTCACCATGTATGCGGTATTGATGATAAAGTTATTCCAAAGAGAATAATAAATAATGGAATAATGTAAGAATTTCACCAAGTATAGGGTGAGCCAGCGTATACGAAAGTTATTCCAACAGAATAATAAAGAATGGAATAATGTAAGTTCTCTTCATGAATATGAAAAAATAATACCCTTACCTTATAAAGAAGAGTACTCACTTGGTAGAAAGCGTGGATATACTTGAAGAAACTTGCACTACGCTTTCAAAACTTTCTTAAACGCTAAAGAAATACGCTCAAGATTATAGAAAAATAATTCTCTCTACGCTTTCTCTCTTTAGAGTTTCAAAGGAATTCGTAAGAAATAATGAAAGAATGAGCTTCTATTTATAGAAGAATAGATCGAATAAGAACTCAATCCATGAACAGGTCCGGATCGATTTACTTTAAACGGACGGTCCATTGGTTTACAATAAAATATAATATATTCTATTTATAATCTAATAAAACGAATAACTTTTAAAAAGATTTTACTATGCAAACACTATGCATAATAAAATATAATATAATCTAATTATTGTCTAATAAAACAGATAACTTTATAAAAGCATTCTGTTTTATATAAAAAGATTTTACTATTAGCCTAATAAAACGAATAACATTATAAAAGTATTTTGTTTTATATAAAAAGTTTTTCTGTTTTATTATATTAATAATACTAATAAAATAAAACTTTATCATCATTATTATTATTCACACTATTAATCGACCGAATCGCTTTCTGGAAAGAGGGCTTTTCAATAAGGATTTCTCTCTATCATGCCATGATTAGGTGATCAAACATCTCCTTGGCAGAACTTCTAGTCATCGTTAATAATGCAAATAATAATATTAATAACTCAGTCATCTCAATTATTGATTTAATAATATAACATATAATGCAGATGATATTGTGACAATAATTGAATCAATAATATAGAGATATGATGCAAAGAATTATCGTAGCAATAATTGAGTATAACCGAGTGATTTCTCACGAAGCATCAATAATCAATACCGTGTCTACTACGTATGTAACCAGCGTACATCGTATTTTTTACTACCGAGTAGTTCAACAATATTAACGGTAAAACTTTCGTCGTTATTTTCATAAAAATATTTTTGTCGTTTTCTCAATCCAACAATAATTCCGTTGTGGGGTCCACCAATGATTGCGCCGTTGTACGAATATTCCCTGCTAAAATGAATATTCCCCGACCAATCGAATATAATACAACAACTTGCATACTTTGCAAAATTTATAAATACTACCCACAATTATAACATTATCTCAAATCCATACCATAATATTCAAAAAAATATTTCGAGAAAATTAAATCTTTATTCGTAAAATTTGAGATTTTACAATTACTCTAACAATTATTGAGTAGTGCCTTCTTACGTACGAATCAATAATTCAACAATCTTGTCAATACTGGGTGTGCTTAATGTGCCACCACGCCAGATTATTATATTTTAACCACCGGTATTCCAACACCGTTAATCTGTAATAACTACGCCAAGTTATTTATAAAACTCATACTTTGTCGTTTTCTTTTCATCCAACCGCTTTTTCCGTTATGGGGCCCATGAATGATCATATGCAGTCAAATTTAATATTCCCCGACAAAAAGAATATTCCACGACCAAACGAATATTCTCCGACAGAAATGAATATTTTATAACCACTTGCTTATTTTATAAAATTTGCACATTTCAGCCATAACCAAAGCATTATATCAAATTAACACCTTATTAAACAACTAAAAAAAGAAATATTTATGGAAATGAAATTTTTACATAATACAGTGTTTTGGGTGTGATTTGGATACATATAACAAAACATGTCTGTACAATTCCATAAAATATTAAACCTTTTTTTTGTTGTTTTAAAAAAAAAAGAGTCCACATTTTAAGAAAATGCGGGAGTCCGTATAGGAACCGGACCCAATATTTACTACTTTTATGTATATACTTTAACTGCTTTCGCAATGTAGATATTTAATCTTCCAGTCTGTGGACCAGATTCGTCTAAATCTAATTATCTCTAACTTTAACCGTTTCAAAAGTGATTAAATTGGAATCATTGAAGCTAGAATGACTTAGATTTATTTAAATCTAGTTTTCTTTCTAGCTTTTGTACATATTAATCTATCATGTGAGTCTAAGAGCCATGAGATCAAAGATTCAGCCTATGAATTTAGATTCGGTTCCCACAATGGATATTTCTCCGCTGTAGTCAGCTTATAAATTATCTCATGTCCATAAGGAGTTCGGCACTGCTATGTATCTTATTTTCTCGAAGATACTTCGCATCTCGAAAATAAAATCAATCAAGCTGAATACAAAATAAAATAGAAGTATCAAATGCTTCAATTACTATTGAGTATAAGGGTTTGAAAATCTGTTTTTCAAAACTTCACTGCTATATCTTGTTAAAACTACTTTTTTTTATATACAAGTCAAACCCTTTGTATATAGGTGCAAATGAGAAATAACATTATTTTTCAGATAATTACACATAGGCCAGATAAATAAGGTAATTGAAAAGTTGTGGTATCCGTGTTTTTACAGAAGTCGGGGGTTTTTAACAACTTCCCCAACTTAATTAAGTCCCCGAACTCAATGAATCTCGGTTTTCAAAGTCAGTTAAACAGTGTTCAACTATTAGGCCTTTGTGTAAATTTTTTCAAAATTAATTAAGTTGGTACAATCATTTTAAATCTATTAACTGATAACTCTAAATGTCAAATTATCTATATTCACGTGTCGGATTTTTTCAAATAAAATTTAACTAAATAATAAAAAAAATACAAATTTTCCCGACATCGACAAAGGGTATATATGTTAGTATTTCATCGTAAAGAAAGACCAGTCATTAATGAGAAAATCTTTACTCGACTCACCGATCAAGTTTTGTACACAAGACAAATGTTCTTTATTGGCGGCGGGCTGACACGAATTCCTGGAATTCTAATGATTCTAGTAGTTAAGTCAAAACATAACTTGGTTCTTGAAATATTTGATGATTTCACAATTCGCTCCTAAATTACTAAAATATTTTCAATACCATCTTCAAACTCTATTCTTTTCTTTTCTTTCAACTCATTTTAATCTTTTGTTATTCTTTTCAGAAATTTGAACTTGTATGAGACTCATTTAGAAATGAATATTTTGAATTGATAATTCAAATAAATTTGAATTTGTACGGTATTTTTTTAATAAAAAATATACTTTCTTTTATAATTTTTTATTTATTATTCTTATAATTGCAATTAAAAAAAATTAAAAAAAATAAAAATTACACAGTACCAGTCTTTAGTACCGCATCGGACCACCCCCAATTAAACATTAACACCACTCTCTTTCATTAATACATTTATGAGCATGCACACCACTAATTAGATGAAAAGACACATAGTCACATGTGACATGACAAGATAATTATGTCTGTTTTTTAATATAAGTTATTTTAAAATTATTTTTATTTTTTAATATAAATTATTTGAGAATTTCAAATAAATATTAATCATTTAGTTTTTAATATTATCCCATGTAATAAATATAATTTTGGTTCTCTCACTATTTTTTATTAAATAAATAATATTTTTTTTTAATACAAGGCCAATATTAATAATTGATATTATATTTAATATTATATAATTATTTTTTTAATACTTGTGCACAACTCTAAAACTATTTAAAAAGGAACGGAGGGAGTAGCTGCTAAAGATCCCTTATATGAGCTTAAATTGCGTAGAAATAAAAGTTTTGAGGATGCATTGAAAACTTACATTACCTCAGGGACTAAAGAGACAATTTATCCAAAAAATCACACTCTTAAAATAGCACAGAATCTCCATTTTCGTAATCGTCGTCTTCAAGCTATCTACCTCCCCCTCCCTTCCTCCGGATAGTAGCTCGGTAGTTATCTGGTGAGTGAGAAAATTTCCGGAGAATTCCGAGGGCAAAAAATGGAAATTTTACTGAACCAGCCGGCCATAGCGGTGTTGATATCAACGGCTTGACCTTTCGGGCGCTTTTATGGGCTTCCTAGTCATGTCCATTCATATCGCTGTCAATTACAGGCACTTCGTCTATCTCTTTCTCTCCCGACATTACATACCTATATGCTATATGACATTTCGGTGAAATTACTGATTAATCGTTCATATTTTTGAGTTTAGATTTGGAGCAATGTTGCTTGTTTTCTTCTTCTCTTCCTCAAAGCTTACTAAGTTCGGAGATGAGAAGAAGAGAAAACTTGATCCTGATTACAAAGAGGGAGGTCAACGTAATTGGTACCCTGATTACACATGTACTTATATGATTTCATCCTCCGATTAGTTAATTCCCACACAGATGCATGGTTTTTTTTTTTTGGTTTAATTTTGTTTTTTTATGAGTATCAGCATGTCTGTACGTTATCAAAAAGTACAAAGAATAAAACTGATGTCAACTGTTTAAACTTTCCACTGAATTGAAAGAAAAAGAAGTAATATCAGAGTGTAGCAGCCTGCGAGTGTTTGCTAACTTTTTGTGAAATGTTTGAATTGCTTGACTGGCTTCAATTAATGCAGAAATATACACCATACGTTGTTAGTTAGGCTGCTAGGATTATTCACACAAATATTCTTTGGAACTTGAGTTTCTCATCAAAACCCTCAACTGAATCTCTAAAATGACGTCGAATTGCAGAACTATGAATTTCCAGAAGGTCCTTAATTTATGTTTTTTTAAAAGCTTCAAGATATGACTTGCAATTCTTGTTTAAGTGAACTTTATTTAATTATAGGCTTAGAATTTGAGTGCACACATTTTCTATGAACTTCTGAACTGAGTTTAATCAGTGTTTGCAGTATAGCAATAAGGACTAGTTGTGTGACAATTAAACAGCAAATATATATGAGGAGAAGCGATACTGCCTCAATTAACTAATTTTGAAGATTCTGGTCACAATTTGCATTGTCTATGGCTATTTTACAACCTTCATGTATATTCCAGCCAACGCTGGTTTCATGAACAATTTTCTTAAATCTAATGTGCTTGTTAGCCACGATGTCTACATCTTAAATTTCTTAAACTATAGAGAGGATTAAGATAAATTTGACTTGAGAAGAATGCAACGCTTAATATGCTGCATATATGTGTGGTAATTGGTGTCTGCCTTTGTTATATATATATATATATATATATATATATATATATATATATTGTTGCTTGATATCAATATATTGTTCCCTTTCTTCTTTTCAGGATACAAGTTCTGTCCAATGCTGGTATTGCAACTCTTCTAGTCTTGATTTTCTGGAAGCTGACAGGATCAGAAGACAAGTGCTTGGACTCGAAAGAATCAATGCTTGTAACATCTCTTATAGGCGGCATTATTGGACATTATTCCTGCTCTAATGGAGACACTTGGTCTTCAGAGCTTGGGATACTGAGTGATGCGCAACCTCGATTAATTACAACCTTCAAGGTGAATTTTTGCTTTGATAACATCTGATTTGTCTCTCCCATTCCTCCAGACTCATCTCAAGTTTAAATGGAAGAGGAACTTTCTTTTACCCGGTCCTACTTAATAAAACCAATGATGATATGTATGATGTGGTATATTATGTTTTTTTGGGTGGAGTAGGGGGGGGGGGGGGGGGGATAGACTATTGCATCATTTCTTAATAACACTTACCTAGCAATTTGTATATGAGCATTTCCCATTTCTGATTTCTTATAATCTTACTTATCCCAAGCTTGATGCATTTCATTCGACCTGTAGTTTAAGTTTTGTATTTAGTGGATAATTGCCTCTATATATCCTATACCACAGCACAATGAAAAGAATTTGCCTGTTGCTATGACTTTTTCAATGTCCTGCCTAGCATTCTGGAAAAGCAATCTTTAATAGAAGTTAAATATCGTTGGAGGGCCTCTCTTAGTGATATATGAATTTGATTTTCATTTGCCGTTTCGATTTCTCAAAATTTTCATGTTATTATATGTTCTCTTAGATAATAACTACAAGCTAGTTTTTAAGTCACTTTTGAAGCTCTTAGAGAGTCTGGGTCCTAATCCATTTCCATCATTGTCATCAGCCAGTTCGGAGGGGTACAAATGGTGGAGTGACAAAAGCAGGATTTCTGGCAGCTGCTGCAGCGGGAAGCATCATTGGGCTGACTTTTACCGTACTAGGATTTTTCACGACAAAATGTATGTATGATAAATTCCTGAAGCAGCTATTGGTAATACCTCTTTCTGCTCTAGCAGGACTATGTGGAAGTGTTATTGATTCCTTGCTGGGAGCTACACTTCAATTTAGCGGATTCTGCAGTGTTCGTAATAAGGCAAGTTTTGTGTATTGTTTTACTAAAATATGGTTTATTTAAATTTGTTTGTGATAAACGATCATGTTAGTACATTGATATTAAAATCAGCTATCATAACTTTATTTACATCTTTCCTTGGCCCTTTTCCTACCCATTAATTTTCATCAACCCCCTTGATTTCTCTATGAACTCATGGTTTTCAGGTTATAAAAGATTCTTAATAGAATCTTATGCTTGTTTTCTAGAATTTCTAGCTTATTTATAAAACATGTCTTGAAATATCAAAAATGCCCTTGCTTTCAATTATGATAGAGACTAGAGATTCAGAAAGTTAAAATGTATCAAACATCTAATAGATAGTAGATGAGGTTAATTCTACTTACCAGGTTTTTCATTCACTTTAAAATGACAAATCCATTTGGGATGTAAAACCATTTAGGAAAAATTATTCTACTGATGTTAAAAAATATAATCATGCCTCTGGACTCGATGTTCTTACAATGCGATGTGTAACTGGGGTTAAGTACCAAAAGAATGATGATTCTATAGTTTCTGACTTTTCATGTTTTTATGGGAAAAATATTGTTTGCTTAAAATAGTTGAACACTCTTTGTTTGTTTTGGGAGGCACACTAAAAAAAAGGGTGAATATTAGAACAGAGCTTTTCTTCTCCCAGGAAAGAGCTATGTACCTCGATCATTAAATCTTTAAGTTTGTCTTATGACGTTGTGCCTTATAGAAGACTTTTTAGATAAAATCCTTGTCTATAATACTTTGAGGCCATGTTTGTTTGCACAAATTATTATCCCAGGACTATATTCCCATGGATTATGATCCCAAGACTATTAATTCTAGATTAAATTGTCCTAGTCACATGTTTGTTTAGAATAAGATTATTCATGGGATAACTTAAAGTAATTATATGTTATGTTTGTTTTGTCTGGTATTGTTTAAAGGATTAGATAAAAAAGACTGAATACGATTGCACCGCAGAGTTTGTGTGTCAGGTGAGGTTTGCACCCTATATTTAAAAAGGTGTCTACTTGCACTACAATGTTCATCTTTCAAAACAAATAGCACCCTTTGGATTCTAGCCCAAAAATGACTGGGAGCTTCGGTTATGCTAATTTTTGTAAGGATAAAATAGGACTAATACATTTTGAATTATAAAATATATTTAAAAATACTTTTTTAAAAAAATAATAATCATTCTCTCTCTAACCTAAACACTTTCCAGGATGCTTTCATCATCGTCTCATACATTCATGACCTTCAATCTTTAACCTACAACATAAATCACATAAGCACATAAATCTAACTACCGATTTTGAATCACATATTACAACCCAAATTCCTAAAAATTTTATTACCTGCCATAAAAAATTGAACTCCAATCTTAACAAATCAACTCTACTCTTACATACTAATTTTGATATTACTTTTTAACTCTATAAAGAGAAAAAGAAGATTATTACTAGAATAAAGTAGGGGGGAAACTTGATTAAAAATAACAATAATGCAAAATCTTTCACCAAAGTCGATATTATTCAATTAGATTCCATCTCCCCATATTCATTGTGGAACAAGGAAAAGAAATTGATTCAATGTCAGATAAATTGTTTCAATGTTTCAATGCGACGTGAGATTCGGCCATGACAATAGCTAGTGATGCAAAACCAAAATCCAAATTATGTGTGGAAGTTTTGCCATTGTTATCGCTCAAAAACCCACTGCAAAAGCAGGTCGACGATCTCCACAAATTAATTCGCCGAACTCCTAAAACCCCTCATCCATCCTAACCATACCTTTGTTGCAGTTTACCTTGCAATTACATTCCATTTCTCTCCATATGCTTCTTTTTGTTTCAATTAGATTTGGATTGCAATTAGGGTTTAAAAAAGGTGCAAAGTCGTATTTTGAAGATGATGAAAAAGGTATAGTAGTAAATAAACCCTTTTAAAGCACGTGTATGGTGATTTCAATCAATTTTGACTTGTAAATTGTTCAGAGGGAAGTTTGGAGTGGAAGGGGACATGTTTTTAAATGTTAGGGTATAAACCTCACCTGACACACAAAGTCAAGGGTGCAATCTGTATTTTAGTCAATAAAAAAATATCTTTTAAATTATTATTCCCTTACAAGTAATAATAAAGATATCATATTCTCAATGGGCAAAGGTCCAAAAATGCCCCTGACGTTTACCCCGATATCCCACTTGCATTCTAAACTAATTTTTTTTTCCAAAAGTACTCTTAATGTTATAAAATGTAGCTCAAATATACCCTTCCCGTTAAAAAAATGCCAACTAAACAAACAGATGTTAATTTATTTTTGACGTGGCTGACACGTGTCAAGAATAAAAATTAATAAAAAAATCTTTTTTCTTTTCTTCCTTTTTCCTCTCTCTCGTCTCCTTCCATTTTTTCATTAACAATAAAAAAAACCCCAAATCCACCACCAATCACCTCTTCCACTTTCTCCTCCGACCACCGATCACCTCCTCCTCGACTCTCGCGACTCCTCCTGCCGACCCAGCTCTGTCACCAAACAACAATAAGCCTCGTATGTCTCTAAACAATAACAAAAATCTAAATCGCCCCCCACCCCCACCCCCACCCCCACCCCCACCCCCACCCCCAATCTGTTATTCATTTGGAGCAAATTTGGGTATATAAATACTGGAATATGTTTGCTTAATTTCATCTTAATAGAGTTATTTGCTTAATTTGGGTATATGAATACTCTGTTATTCATTTGGGTATTTTAATTTCATCTTAACAGAGTTATTTCAAATTTGGGTATATGAATACTCTATTATTCATTTGGGTAATAAATACTTGAGCTGTTAACGCCAAATTTATTTTGTACGCCTGACGAAATCATCAAAACAGCAGGCCAAAATTGCGTCAATGATTGATTGTATTGTTGTGAAATTAAGCTCACGAAATACACTCACATAAGCATAAATAAAGAAATATAAAGTATGAACACAAGATTTACATGGAAACCCAATTGAGAAAAAACCACGAAGAGAGAGTAATCCACTATAATAATATTGGGAGTACAAGTTGTGTATTTGTGTTGTATCTCTTGTATCCCTTCTTGTGTTTCTTCCCCTTATTGTTGTATTTATAGATGTCATATCCACCTGAATCCAATTAGGAGTAGAAGTCATTTGTAGAATCACCTTATAACAACAATTAATGGCTGATAGATTCTTTTCCAAATTAAACCTCCTTATCCCACAAAATAAGGAAACACAATATTTCTTTAATAAGGACTCTCTCACTATCAAAATAAATATATATTATGGGTCAACACCAAATCTAGCCCATTAAATAAATTGGGTTATGCCTTGGCTAGACCCAAATAATCACACTCCAAAATTGCCCCCTAGTCTCTTATTTATTCCTTATAAATAAGAGAGTATTCAAAAGGACTCCTCAGGATTTATATCCTCGAGATTTTTATCTTTGGGATTTTTATCCTCGGGATTTTTATCCGTAGAATGTTCATCCTTTCAGAATTTTTATCCTCGTAGATGAGCACGTTGGCACATGTATAAGAATTGAATCCTTTAATTTCCTTCAGTTTGTGGCTGATGATGAAACTGAAGTCGCTTTTAAAACACTTCAATGATATAAAAGCTTAAACTTGTATCTCTACTATTTGGTGAATTAAATTACCGGTCTTGGTGACTCAAGCACAATTTATCATCACCTGGACCAAAGTGTTAATGTTTAGATTTTACATGCATCGTGTGAATATTACCACTACATGCATAATATAAGAGAGAGAATATATAAAGTTGTATCTTCAATTGCTATTGACATTAGACATATATACACACGTACAAGTATATATTTAATTTAATAAAAAAGAATCACTTATCTCCTGCGGTGAATCGGTAATTTTAAATCAACACTAGAACAAGTGTCTTGGTTCTCACAGACGACGCCAATGTTAACGTCAAATTTTGTACGCCTGATGAAATCACCAAAACAGCAGGCCAAAATTGCGCCAACAGTTGATTGTATTGTTGTGAAATCAAACTCACGAAATACACTCACATAAGCATAAATAAAGGAATATAAAGTATGAACACAAGATTTACGATGGAAACCCAATTGGGAAAAAATCACACAGAGAGAGAGAAATCTACTATAATAATATTGAGAGAAATCCATATTTTAGCTCTCCATTGATAGAGAGATCTGGAGCAAATTAAGATGAAATTCTATAGGTAATGTGTATATAAATACTCTGTTTCTCAAATTTTAGATCTAATTTTTTGGGGGTAAACTGACCCACCACTATCATCGTTTGTTTAATTTTCACTCGCAAATTTGTGAGCAAACTTTCAATTTCTGAAATTTGAAACTAGAATTACTCTAAAGAATTTTAGTAAAAAAACTTGGGATTTTGAAATAGAAATCTAAAGAAGAAGAAGGGGTTTGCTATGATGGTGGAAAAGTACACCGGCAGGAGCATGCAATATGGTACACACGAATTTGAAGAAGAGGAATAGGATGAATATTATAGCTTTTGAGTGGGTTTTATTTTGTGAACCTCTGTTCTTGCTGATGATGATCTCCCAATTTGATAAGGAAGACGGAGGAGAGAGAATAGAGGAAGGAGATTAGAGAAAGAAAAGAGGGAGAAGAAATATAATTTTTTTATTAAATATTATTTTTGTTGTGTTAGCAAAAGTAGATGAGGTGTTCATGCCTTGTCAGCAAATTTAGATGAGGTGTTAGTCACGTTAGTCTATGTGGCAGATTTGTTAACGGGAGGGGCACGGGTAACTTGATTTTTGTAACGTTAAGGGTATTTTTGGAAAAACAATTAGTTTAGGGTGTAAGTGGGATATCGGGGTAAACGTCAGGGGCATTTTTGGACCTTTGTCCTATTCTCAATAGTGTGAGTATAGATGGATATAATATGATACACCAGTCATTTAAAAAAAAGATAAAGATTAATTTTTGTGTACAAATTTTTATTCCAAATCGTAAGGATTATAATATCTGGTTGGACATGGTGTTAAATAATCTCTTATTCCAAGTCATTTTGTTATCCCTGGATTAATAGTCCTAAGCTAAATTTTTAAAACAAACAAAGAACTTAGGATTAATAGTCCAATCCCAAGTGTTATTCTTGCAAACAAACATGACCACCTAATTGACTAGTTTTCCTATATATTTTTGTGAAAATACCACTAATAAAAGAATAAAAATCATAAGATGATATCAGATCATCTATATCAACGGCAATAGCTTACTGAATTCTTCCATCACCACTGACTGATTTTACGTGGTCTTGTTTTAGAATAAATTAGGACTTGGCCCACAAAGAATACTCAAAATTGATTTCTTGTTCGTTTTGATGTGTTTGGCCCGTTAGAAAAGTGCATTTGGGGGGATTATAACCCCAAACTTACCACACCATTTTTGAGGCAGTGAGTTTGAGGCTTATGAGCTACATTTGTGAGTTAAATAAGTTGCATTTAGAAAAGCTACATTTAGACAAACAATATTTTCAAGGGCGTTTGGACTCCAAAAACCGCAAACCAAACATATGCATTTAAAATCAATACTGGTAAGTGATGGATATGGGCTTTTGTATGACTTTGTTAAAACTGTTTTAAATTATATAATTTGCAGTTGTTTCAAGTTTGGAATCTTATATTTATAGGAGCTGGGTTGACACTTGCAATTCCGCTTTTGTTCCCTCTCACACACATACACATTATGTCACTCAGTCACTTTCATTCTCATGCACGCACACAGGCATATAAAAGCTAGCATTATGCTAGAGTCCATTTTTATGCATGTTGTGTGTAATGACAGATTGGCACGGGGCAGCACAAAAATAATAAATTATGAATATATTAGCCACAAACACACTGATGCGCCAACCTTTTGATGATCATTAGAGCCTAACTTGGGAATGATGGTCTTTTGTAGGTTGTTGGAAAACCAGGACCAACAGTGAAGAAAATCTCAGGCCTAAGTATTCTCGACAACAATGCTGTTAATCTTGTCTCAATATTGCTGACAGCAATGCTAACCGGCTTTGCCTGCCTATACATTTTTTGAAGTCCATGTTTATGTTCTATGAAATGATATTGTATGAGATTATGCAGTTCCACTTGTGCATTTTGGAATCGAAGTAACTTGTTGTATACTCCAATCTCATAAGGTTAATTTTTCTAAAGTGTTTGATCAAATAGTTTAGGGGCTGAACATGTAAGCGTGATTTATGGTGACAATTTGACTGTTATTTTAATATCCAGTTAGCTGGAAATTATTGCGTTCTGGTTTAGCCTTATTAGACAAAACCAGCAGAAAGTATGCAAATCTTTTGCTTTTTAATTGCTAAACATTTTATACTAATCAGAACAATATTATTGTTCTTGAAAGTTAAGCCTACACTTTTTTCTTGTTACAATGTTATTCCTGGTTTGGCACACTTTAGGGTGCATGCTTTTCTCAGATTGCGAAGCTAAGAACAGATTATGTATGAAGTTTAGAGGTACTATTATTTCACAAGTGTTTTTGATAGTTTCATGTATCACCTTCATAGAGAGCTAGTGTTTAATAGTGTCAATTAGCTAAAATTTCTTATATGAACCACTCAATTTTCCATGGCTAGATTATCCTTCAACAGAAAAGGTCCCTTGTTCCTTTGATAGAAGGTAAATAGATAATCTAGAGGCTCTTTGAAAGGGACTTTTAAGTTGGTCAAAACTATTTATAAGCCATTTCAAGTGCCAAAAATCAGAAGAAGAGACCAGCAAGGCAGCTGCTACACTTGACATAGATTCATAATTATCATACAACACCTAAGCTCATCCAAAATATACCCACATTAAAGATCCTACTTCAAATGCTATTTAGCAAGCAACAACACACACGGAAGATTCTGCCATGGTTGAAACATTGTTAACTGCTGGTTGAAAACCAGCAGCATTTTCGAGGCACTCCCATGTCAATTTTCGCCTCTGCGTTACCAAACTTAACTTTGAATTTTCCTCCTCGAACTTTTCTTGACATTCAAGCAGCAGCTCAGCATCCATCTCAGAAAACATCCTCCTTAAGTTCTGTGTCAGATTAAGTACTGCTCGGTTCCAATGATTTTTTGTGTTCTGCTCTAAAGCTGAGAAGACGAGAGGCATAATCACCTGCCTGTGCTGCATGATAAGGCAGAGGATGCTGTCGTTGTTCCATAAGAGGTGGGCACGCTCTGCCACCTACAAAATAATTAATAACAGGTTGATAAGCTCACTGATATTATGAAGTAATCACAACCCAAGATGAAATGACAATCAAACACAGAATTAAGGTTTTTCAAGTAAAATTTGAGCGTCGGTAATTTATTTCTTCTCTCAAATAGCGTTGGATGCATAGCAAGTGATAAGCCTCTTTTGCTTATAAGCCACCATTACTAACTCATCCGATGAACTGCTTGATTCGGAAGAGAAGATCCTGGGATTAGATTGACCTGACATTGAATGTCCTTCATGGGTGGTAATCTGGCTGGTAACTCTTCTAGAAATGTGAACGCTGCACTATTATTCCATACAAATATTGGAGCAATTTGAGATATTAATGTTTATTATGCTGTGCAAATATTGGAGCAGTTTGAGAGATTAAAGTTTATTACGCCGTGCAAATATTGGAGCAGTTTGAGAGATTAATTTATTGTGAGTACCATAGTGTCCATGTCCAAGATGCAAGTTGAAAAAGTACAACTTGCATTAGGAAAATTTCATAGAACATGGTACTTGATTTAAAAAAAATTACAGCAAGAAAATGTGAAAAGGAAATAGAGATGCAACACCAAACACTGAAACTTGATTTCCGAAGCATGATTGCTTTTAGGAGCGCAAGAAGGTATAGTTTGTTTCTGGAAGATAGAGCAGATCAGACTACTTAAAATGTATGTTCCACACTTAGCGCTCAGAGTTGCAGAAAAAAAAATACTTGGAAAATAAAAGTGGAAAAAGACTTTTTTTTTAAAATAAAATAAAATTGTGAAAGTGGATGAAGAAATTTGTTGAAAGATTTCCACCAAATAGTATTATATGAGACATTTATATCCTATTCCCCTGTACGAATAGCAGGTGGAGAACCCATTCATGTGTGTTGATGTTCTAAGTGATACAAGGTGTCAGATTACGTGTAAGACAGCGTAGGAGTTGAGTGGTTTGGATGTCGGGGTTTTTGGTTTAGCTCAATTTGTAATCTTGAAAGTGTTGGGTAAAACTATCTTGCAAGGTTTTTAACAGCAATTACGAGGGCTCGTCCTCTTAGAAGGATAATCCATTTAGAAGATGCAAAAAGAATTCCTAATTGATATGCTATGTGTTGGGAGTTAAAAGGCTCGGTTAACCATGCAAATTCAAAGTATCAGAGTGCATTTTCAAGATCACTGAAAGGATAGTTGAAGTGGGGATACAGTCACATAACACACTGGGAAAAGACGTGGAGCTAATCTAAAGTCCTTGGCACATTCAGTGAAATGCCTTACCTAGCAATGAGTTCTGAGTTAGAGTTCTGCAATGCACGGTTGCTATTAGATTATTCATTTACCCTAATTTCATGACGAGACAAGGGAGAAAGTACTATATATGTTGACCACTTCTGATAACCTCTAAAGCTTTTTTCAGTCATGAGCATGTACAAGACAATTTACAAGGAAAATCACCTGGAAATGGGAGCTTTTGAGGCAGCTCCCTATACGCCGAAACAAAGGAACCATGATCCTTTCAAATTCATCCATGGTAATCATTTCCAGAAGCTCTTCTAACTCACTTAAGAACATTAACTCCTTCTGGCTATTTGTTACTGGCCAACATTTCAACAGTCCCTCTATAACTGTACCAACCAACTTTGGCTCCTTTTCTATGAACTGTACAACACAATATGTTAGCTGATGATGATAGATACCCAGAGATTTTGGCTTATGCAAGGGAATGAGAGCCCTCGTCAAGAACATCTTGTGCTCCTTCTTTAATGGTAAGGCAAACCCACTAATTACACTCCCAAAAATCTCCAACAGCTCAGCAATCCCATTATGATGTTCAGTTTCAAAAACGAAGTGATAAATGATATTTCCCACGGCCATTCGGATAAAAGGCCTGTGCACCATGAACTTCACATAAACCCGGTGTAGAATTGCTTTCAAACAATCTCTTTCTCTTGGATCTTCAGAATCAAACAGGTTAAGTAATTTTAATATAAAACAATTATCTACATACTTCTTTGCTACCTTGGCATCGAGCGAGTTATAACTTAAAAACCGAAGCAGTATGTCATATACAAGTTGTAAATGTGACCAAGCTAGATCAAACAGTGGTTCATCATATTCAGTCTCACCGCGACTACCATAAGTGGTATACTTGGGTGGAAAATCTCTGAAGAGGTTACTTGCGCACATCTTACACATGGCAGAAATTGTTGATTCGTTAAACTTTGCAGAATCAGAAGCGAGGACCTCAATGAGCTCTACCAATATTTGGCGTTTAAGATCTTTCTCTGTGGAGTGCTTCTCTGGCTCACTAAAATCATATACTGAACAACAAAAGTTTAGTTTACTAACAAACAAGTTCTGTTTATCTGAATTTGGAACATCTTTAAATAGTATATGGGGCTCAATCATCTCAACTCCAGCTGTCATGCTCGCAGGAAAAATTGATGAAGACATCCGTTTAACAGCATTCAGTCGACTTGAAATGACATTGCAACTGTTGGTAAATTGGAACCCATTACCTATGTCAGTCGAATTGCTGCTGGAATTGCTCCCAGCAGCAGAATCTACTGAATTTGATTTTGAGGATTTCCGAGGGAGTTTCGCCAGAATTTGCTTCAGCATAGTAGAAAATGATTCAATTTGCAGCTTACTGTACAGATAAGTCCATAGTCAATTTATATAATACTCAAGAAGCCAACATTTCATTTACAAATCTAACAAGCAGACCAAGAAAAGCCTCATGTTATAAAAAGATATTCACATACGACAAGAAGCTAAGAGAAACAAAGCCATGGCAACCAAAAGATACTCTCTATTGTGCAAAACTATTTTCTCTATATTACATAACTTAGAAATGCATAAATTTTGCATATATGAGTCGAACAAAATGAGCCTGGGGCTTGAAAAAATATGAAAGAAACAACATATTGAGGCAATTTCAAGGTTAAGTCATCGTTCAGTGTTTTGAAATTATGTTTTGAGAGAAAAGTTTGCCGAAGTTTGCTGAACAACATTAAACGAAATTCCAAAAATGAAACAAAGGATACAACACAAATGACTAAATAAATAAAAATTAAACACCATGTTGAGCCCAAGAATGGCCTTGCCAGCAAGAACACAAATAGAGGGGAACCAAAAAGGAAAATGCTATAGTTTACGCTTTAAATTGACATTTGGGAAAGTAAACCATGATTGATTTTAAGAGAAGACTCAAATTAAAGTTGTTTTTTGCAATTTCAGCAAAACACTATGGCTACTTCACTAAAGAAGGTTACACATTATCAAGTTGTTGAAATTTTTTTTTTTTTCTAAATGGAAAACAAATTCTAGGATAATACGTTTAAGATACGACCTTTATTTGGTCTGTGTTTTGTAACTACCTTCAACAGCACAAACATAAGCACACACCCATTTTGGTCTCATTTATCACTAAATTCTTGTTCTTAATTTCTCCAACCAAATAAACTAAAAAAATGTCTTCAAGAAAAATCTACTACCCAGTAATAGTTACTCCAAATTGCAAACGACACGGCGGCAAAGAAAGTAGATCAGGATCCAACAATTAAGGCTGTGCAAACATACATATACATTTATACAAATATATATGTATACATTATAGATCTGGAATACAAGTGAGAACAAGATATGTAAAACTACAAATAAAGAAATCTCACATCATAATTAACCTAAACAAGCATAGAGAAAATACAAAAAAGCTACAATCTTGAAAACTAACAAAATACAGAGGCAAATTTATAGTGTAAGTGAGAGCATCTAACATCCATATGAAGTAAAGTTAAAACATTGAGGCAGTTAAGCATAACTTATTCCAGATTTCATACCAAAAAATCAAGAGAGAAAGTAAGCACCTGGGTGTGAGAGGAAAAGTGTGTTTTGGAGAACACCCTTTTAGGAAATTACAGAGATGAAGATGTGGGTGAGGAGGGAATCAAATCATGATAGTTTTACTTGGGATTGAAGCTGTAATGATGAATTTGTAGGAGCCCATTTTGGCTTTTGGGTTATCAAGAATATAGTTTGATTGATTGTATAAAAAAGTCTTTTGGCATGTATTGGTCTGAGTTTGAAACATTGTGATTAAACCACTATTAAGGAGATTGATACTCCTATGCCCTGTGTGTGAGGATCATTAGTGACTCCTCTATTAAAGTGCAGCACATTATTGTTGGATTTTCTTAAAATGCAGGCTGTGTATAAACTTTTTACTGCTACTTCATGTGATTACAGTGATCTCTTATTACTGTTTTATTTCAGCATTTTTTATAAAATGTAATCTTGAGGTTCTTGTGAAGAACATGAATTTTAAACTAGTTATATGTCATTGGTATTTAGAATATTAATTTTTGCAAGAATACGAAATAAGTCACTTTTTATGTGATAACAATACTAAACTTTAAGTTTATTATAACTTTTTTGTACTATTTTCTTTATTTTAATGTACCAAATAGAATGAGAGAAGCAAGGTATATATTAATGGCTTGGGGGAACCTTTTTACTTAAAATACCTTTCTGCTACATATCAAAATAGCAAAATGTATATAATTTGTGTAATGTACTCTATTAAATTAGGTAGAGTGAAAAAAATAGAGTAATTTAATAATTGTGCACAAACACAAATATGAACAAAAAATAGTATGTGAATCTTTACTATTTAAATAATTGACAAATTTAATTATATTATACGTTTTTTTAACTATGCAATACATAAAATAATAGTTTTGTGCCCATAGAATTATTCAAAAAATATATACAAAACTGGAAGAAATAGTAACATATAAGACACGCCCTCACAATACTAAACAACGTAGTATATTTGTTTGCAAGAATTATAATCTCGAAATTATAATTCATAAGATTATTTACGATTATAATCTCAGAATTATAATTATAATTTTAAAACTATTAAGTCATTTTATAATCCCAAATTAACCTTCACAAGTTTAAATTTGAAAATAAAACATAATATTTGAAATTAATATTTTTATCCAATTATAATCCTTACAAATAAACATAGCAAATCAGTCTCGTGATAAAATGTCCCCAAGCAGGGAAATTGGGCCACCCATGTCAGTGTTTGGAAGGGTATAACTTGGGTGGGCCAAACAGAACTTCAGCAACCCAACTCGTGCTTTTAAAGGTATGCTATCAATAATGGAGTAAGAGATACAATTACTGATACTGTTAAAAACAGCTGGGATTTGATTTAGATTATTTGGGCTTAATTCTAACCATATTGGTAATCAACTTAACCCAACACGTGACTGGGCCAAAACTGGTTCACACTGAAAAGGGGAGTAATTATTTTAAAATAGCCCATTTAAAGTACCAAACTAAATGGCCCAAGTCCACAGTATCAATATCTTCATATTCTCTTTTCTATATTTTGTCAAATTCTAAATTTAATTGTATTCTTTTTCCAGGACAAATTCCAAATTGAATTTGCATGTGACATACCATCTCCGCTCGTCTGTTTTGTTCTTCCGTCCCACACAACCACACTATTAATTATATTCACTTTCATTATTGAGGCATGTCTTCCTGCCTGCCTGATCATGTTAAGTATCATGCTTGCTACATTGTCTCCATGTGCATCTAATTATTTTTAGGATAACATCGGAGTATTAAAATATGTCGGACCCCACAATGCATTAAAATGGATGTGGTTATCATAAAATTAATTTCATGGTAAGTTAATTAATTGACTAATACAATATTGACAAGCAAAAAGAGATTACTTCTCGATCTGCGTGTTGACACTGTTATCAAAATTAATTTCATGCTAACTGATATTTTCACACATTAAAATGATATTTCTACATGAGACTCTCGCACACATTAAAGTGGGACCCACTCATCATTCATATAAAAGACATCATATATAAATATCAATTTTTTAATGTAAACATATCATTTGCCTAGAACAAACTGAATCCGATTAGCATGAAGTTATTTTTTTAGTAAGTTGGTCAATTGACCAATAGAATACGGACACACATACAATCTCGCCTGCGTATCAATATTTTATTGGTCAATTGACCAACTTACCTCCAAATAAACTTCATATTAACCACTTCCTAACAAACTATTGCATTATCGTTATTATTACTTAAATTATCTTGTCATTTTAATCTTATTCATATTATATTGGTCTCTTGTGAGAATTGAGGAAATATTTGGTACTTGCTCGATCTTTAATAAGCAAAAGAGTTGCGATGTGCGTGGAATTGGTTACGATATTTTAAAGTCACTCAATAATGAACAAATAAACTTATACGAACGTGAGTGTAAGTTGATGAATCTTTGCACTGCCAGTAAAAGTTTTAGCTTAATATTCATACCACCAGCAGGCAAAGAACCATGGTACATTACAAATACTATTAATAAATAATCGCGACATCCTAAAAGCCAATCCAGATTGAAGGCTACTTACAAGGGGCTTACGAGTTCCTCTCTCTCAAGAAAAAGAGAAACCATAGAATAAAATGAATATATATGTAGAGAAAACATGTAGGACATCTAGAAATAAAAGTAGGATTTTACAAGGGCATCTTGGCAAACAGCAAGACTAGGAAGAACTTTGCATTATGAGTTTTCTGGGGGAAGCTAAGCTGACCCAAGCACGCAATTCCGTAGGCACTACGCGTTTCCTGCTGGAAGCTGACCCATGCTCCCAATTCCGTATGCACATTTAGGCCTCCATTCGGTTCTTCCCTTCACAATCTCGGCCCCATCCTTGAGTCGAAGCAAATGCTGGCACTCAACTTGGCCAAAATTAGCTAAATCAGCAATTCCTTTCCCCAACACAGTAGTAAGGGAATCCAGCACACTGTCCCTCATACACTCCCTCCTATACTCCAAAGTCATGCTAGCAAGTTCATGACTCTCCACAACTGGCAGCGGAGTACTCTGCAACAACCAACATATTTTCCCTATTAGATGGCAAAATCATGGGGGTTTTCGGAACCACACAATCTTTTCCATGTCACTTGAATACACAGACATGATTACAGCGAGAGAATAGTGGCTATAGAGATGCACATGATAAAACAGTCTATACTTGGCAAGAAGGACGAGCAATCATTTAGTTATATGTTAGTGACATCATGCATTGTTAGGAAACCTCCTCAAATTCAAAGCAAAAAGAAAAAAAGCTTGCTTTTGTAAAGCAAACAGCTCTTGATATAAATAAGACAGACAAAATCCCTCGAATAATTTCTCGAGTTTGAACTTTCAAAGCTCGTTTAATCATTCTAAGCGGAATTGACCTAGGTCATAGGTTGAAATTGACCTAGGTTATGGGCGGTTCCATTCAAAGTCTAAATTTACCGAATTCCTTTTTAACTCATTTACATAAAGTGTTACTCCATCATGAATTCTTTCTCCATTAAAGACGTTCAATACCAACTTACCATCACAGTAATCTGATCAGAACCTTTAGAACTTTGTTTACAGAAATCTTACTAGAAGATGCTTTTAAAAGTAAATTTTGACAAATCCGTAAGGTAACTAACTATTTTTAAATAAAATAGATAGCATCAAGTAAGCATCCATCAAGTTCAAGAACATCAAAGAGCCTGACGGTTAAAGGAGATGACTTGGGTTACTGTAACTTTTAGGTGTTTGTATAGCAACTATGGTGACCAGTGACAACATAGGTAAAGGTTATGAACGTTGACATCAAGGAGTTGTTAACTGCGTTAAGTGTTTTAATCTGAATAGTCAATTAGAAACATCAGTGATTTATCCTGCTCTTATGCAAAGAATCGGATAACCTCCAGTTCTACCGAAACTGGAAAGGATCACTGTGAGATGCCAGCACAACCCCAGAAAAAGAAATTATAACCCATAAGTGACAACAAAGTGAGAAAGTTCATTTACCAAAACTCGGTCAAATGGCCAAAATGCAATCACCAAGAATAAATTGACTTCAGCGCTTAACAGTGTGATTTTAGACATTTTACTGCCCCATTAACCCAATAAATCTCTAAACAATGCAAGTCAAAAAAACATATTCCCATTCCTATTTTGGTTGCTTCCCTTTCACTTTTGCCATGTCCCAAAACTAAACTTCTCTAGTTTTGTACCTTATAAATTTCACCTATTTGTCCTTTATCATATATACTCTATTTTTGACGTGGGGTTCATTAAGAAAGGATATCTGGGAATGCCAAATCAAATTTTACACAATATTATCTTGTTCTTAAGATGCATGTAAAAAGTGAAAGATGCAACTAAAGTGGGACAGACTCAAAGAGAGCATATGTAAACCCATATGCTAGCAACAGGACTACCAGAAAGCTACTCATGTGCTGTCATATGATATAAAATATTCCCCTTGTACTATTTAGCTTTCATCAGCAAGTCTACTGATTCTAGCAACAAACCAATCTTACAGCGAGTTCAACTAGTATGAATAGCTTTTCAGTACTTTTTTCTTTTCTTTTCTTTTTTATCAACAAACCAATTACCCAAGCATAAAAAATAAGAGTTGCATCCCAAGATACTGCAATGGAATACATAAGCATAGTAAAATGAAAGACATGACAATACAAATGGATAATAAATTGAAATAGAAAAGATTTACCTCAAGTATCCAGCCAACATATTTCACATTGTTAACATGCTGGTTGACATCTAAATCACTCCATCTTGGCTACGAATTTGAATTAAAACCATCAGAAGGAAGCAAAAGGTGAGTGCTGAGACATTTATAATCCATAAACATGTAAAACTTCATAAAATGAGCAGCAATGACTTACAGTTAGACCAGTTTGGATATAATCTGCATTGTCGTCAGTAAGTTTAGGTAATCTTCTACTATCTTCATCCACAACAGGAGGTGTATCAACAAAATAGTGTCCTATTTCCTGTCGAACTTCATCTGGAAGTTTAGCTAACTTCCTTGTTTGTTTGTTCATCATTACCCAACAACTGCAATTTGTCCCGCCAGATTCCACCAGCACAAGAAAATAGTCATTCAGTTACTCCATATATAAGAAACTTGTCATACTGATCCACAGAAATTGCACTAAACAAATCAAATGCTGATACTTCTCTCGGACCGAGACAGAGAGATAGAAAGAGTAGATTCTTCAGTCATTAATAAAGTGGCAATTTTTTCAACGGCTCCTTTTGCTTGCACCACTATAAATATGTGTATTATATACTCCTTTAGTCTGTGCATCATTCCCCACATATATATATATATACTAGCTGTCTCCCGTGCCTCCAGCACTACATGAACGGTGGGATTTATCCCAAACTTTGGACGGCCCAAATGATTTATTAAGGTGAGCGGGAAATTCAAAATCAGTTGTATTTTGTTATATATATATACATATATATATATATATATATATATATATATATATATATATATATATATATATATACCCTCATGTCAAAAATTAGATATACATTTCTATTTTTAGACCATGAAATTCTTATTATGCCATTACTACTACATTTCTATCTACTGATAGAAATAAGTTTGGAAAAAAAATTGAAACAGTGTGTGTGTGTGTGTGTATATCAATATATGTATGATCTTGCTGATCTAGCAACCATGGCTATACAGTTTTGAGAGAGGCAAAGACCTTTAATTACAATGGTAAAGAGAAGAAAGAAACCGTTGGAATCATTCATACAGTTATGACTTATAAGACTATGAAGAGACAGAAAGAGGGGGCAGTGCTTAAACAGCTTAAGTTCTAACCTGGAAGCTCTAGTCAATATCTCGCCTGTATTGTAATCCCGAAGAAGCCAATCTCGCCGCATACCATTCTTCCCAGACGCAGCTACCCAAGTATCTACTTGAACAACATCTCCCCTGCAATACAATGAAGTACATGCAAAGAAAACACAGCCAACCCATCAATTCCCAATGAGAATAGTAGATATTAAAATTCTGTAATATGATGTTTTACAATAGTGAGTTTGTTCCCTATCATCAGCTATATAATGCAAATATACTAGAAGTAAACAAATAAAAATTATATGCAATCCACAAAGAGAAATCATGTCTTGCCTCACCCTAGTTTAGATCGAAATGACAACGGGGCACAACTCAATACCTAGATCCCTTCAAAGAGGCTTTTGCAAAAAATTGTGCGAAGGATATTGTTTTTCTTTCTGAACATTTTCTATTAGTTAACTGACTTTGAGCCTCAATTTCTGTTTGACAAATTCACACCAATGTTCAATGTCCTGTGATAGACATCCTAAAAAATATTGAATTTGGGAATTTGGCTAAGCATCTACTAAATGGAAGGTGCTTTGTGAATGTTTCAAAGTGAAACTGTAAATGAACTATTATAGAAAGGAAACTGATATTTCCACAATAAAACCGTCTCTAGAGATATAGAGACCGTTTCCACCGTCGTTATACATCTATAGCGACACTTTTATTGTGGAAATATCAAAGTGTTGTGGAAATAACAGTTTCCTTACAAAAAATATCAACACCATCACTAATTCAGTAATTCCTAAAGGTGATGCAATTTATGAAAGCCAACCAAAATATACATTCAGCCAAAACATAGCAACCTAGTTGAAGGATAGCAACCTAGTTGAAGGGTACGTAGAGCCATGGAAAAGAAGTGTGGATTACCAAGTAGGATAACGATCGACCATGACCTGCATTTTAGTGACCACCCATATCAAGTTCCTTTTACACATTTCTGGCGTAGAACCAAAGCCATCACCCAGGAGCCCCGCATTCTTCACATGGTTAAGGGCTGTTTCCTGCAGAATGAATTCAGAATTTCAGAGTAATAAATAAATAAACAGCCTTATAAGTTTGTTACATGCCATGCATTTTGCTTTCAACATTTGAGGTTATACTTTATCAGTTAACTAGCTAAGTAAAAACTATCATGTCCAACTCATTAGATGATGGTAAGAGTTGACCATACTTGTAAATGATTCATCAGTGTCTCTACAGACGCAGTCCGATCAGCCCCTATTTCATAGGATCTGATAGAGAAGTTTTGACGGAAAACCATGCCATCCTGAACAATTCTCCCCAAACCAAAAGGGTCGGTGAGCATATCAGGTCGCTTGGGCTTCCAGTCAAGCATCATCCATTGCTTCTCTGCTGCCAAGAAAATAGTTGTAATGGCAGCAAGGAGCATGCTCCAATCAGGTAACTGGTTAATAAAAGTCCTTGGTGGAGGCGAAGAAGAAATTTCATCATCTGTCTTGAGGCCTTCCATCACACCAACTCTTGTACCGTTTACCTTGGGAGGAGCTTGTGCATTGGCCTTAACCTTCAAACCCCCAGAAGAGACAGATTTTGACCGTATTCCTCGGGTATCAACACTTGCAGGAAGGCCTCCGTGCTTTCCGGTGGTCTTTGCACCTGAGTCCGATCCTGGAGAAACAACTGAAAAGAACGCAGAAGTAGCGCCAGTAGCAGCCATGGCTAACGTATATTATCAATCACTCAAAAAGTGTCAGGTTGAAACTGTGTGGTCCGGATCAAATATATTCTCGGAGAAATTAAAGAAAGATTGGCATGGCAGTCTCTTCTGCATGATACACAATTATCAGATCAATTACTTCAGTATTAAAAGGGCAAGCAACCCAGTAGCTCTTAAATAACGGACAACAACATAAAAACCAAGCTTTAGTTTACAAACAATATTAAAATATCATATATAATTTTCAGCCGAATCAACGCACTGATTGACAGCCAACAAATTGTTATAAAACTTCCAAGATAGAAACTTTATCCAGGAAAACTCTCACTCAACCCTTCCTAAAATAATGTGTGAAAACATTATTTCAAAAATGGTAAACACTTCTTCCCTTCGGTTTTCTCCCTCTCCGAACGGATAACTAGCCATTTTGAAAATTAAAAATTCAATTCGATAGAAAAAATAAGGAGGGAGAGATTTAATAGATTAAATGAGTACGAAGATTAAGAAACTATAGCAGGAACATCTAAAGAAGAAGGAAAAACATACAAAAACAACGAAATGCTTAAAGACGTACAAATGGAAATAGAACAGATCTGAACAGAAAGCACAGAACCTAAACAACTAGATACATCACATTTCATTTCAAAGCCCTCTAAACCCAAATATACTTTACATTCCACCGCAAATTACTACGAAATCATTATATAAAAAAAAACACTCAGATCAAGCTACAGATTAAGAATCGGAAGGAAATGATAAAGGAGAATGCACGCACATACCTTGAATCAGCTCAGAAGATTCGAGATAAAATAAAAAAAATATACTAATACGCATATATATGGATAGAAATGAAGTGGTGGATTTGATCTGCAAACCCGTTAATCCTAGGGTTTGCGATCGAGATGATTATTCTCTCTCTCTCTCTCTGTATTTAGTATTATTATCGGTACCTATTTCTGAGATTTCAATTAGCTTGGAAAAAATGGAAATGCTAGAGAGAGAAAAAAGAGGAGAGAGAAAGTGAAATTCCAAATAGAGTGGCCAGCAGTTTTTTGGTTGTAGGGATTTTTGGGTTTCATTCCAATTTCCAGCAATCCAGCGACCCACTTTATAGTGGCCACCTGGCCGCCTCCCGCCTCTCCGTTCAATTTCCTTCCACTCTCATACACGGTTACACCTATTTACATATTTGTCCTCCTATCTAACTTGACTTTCTTTTCTATTGACTTTTCTATTAGTAATACATCAAATAGTGCCTTCGTCCCGCATGACAATTTTTTAAAATTATTTGTCATTTTATATAATTTAAAAAAATTAACTATAATTTTTTAAAAATTATTCTTGATGAGATAATATTATAGATGAGAGATAGTATAAAAACTTAAAGATATTATAGATAATTAATATTATATTTAATGTTATATAATTATTTTTTTAATTCTTGTATGACGTCATATATTATGAGACGGAGGGAGTATGTATTTCTGTTTTCACAAAATGATGATTCAGTTTATAGTTTTTTTAGAGTATACTTTTGGACTTGTACTTCAAGATTCAATACCTACATATTTACTATATTACAAAGACATCAAAAAAAAATTAATGTGGTTGAAATTGTTTGGTTGGAGTATTGACCGAAACGACAAAGTTATAAATATTTTATTAATGAAAATTTTGTCATTTGACAATTTTGTTTGTCCATTTCATTAATATTAAAGTTTAAAAATATATTTTCATCTTATGCCAAAATATTATATGTGGCTAAGGTTATAAAATGAGCAAACTGTTTGGGCTCGATTCGTACTCGTTCAACTAAAAGTTCGATTCGAACTCGATTTGAAATATAAATGAGTTAAATATGAGCAAATTTTAAAATTCGATAAATTACTCGAACCTTCTTAAATTATAATATTCTATTGATACTCGTATCATATTTGTTCAAAAAATTCAAACTGTTCAGGCTCAATTCGAGATCGGCTCGACTCGGTAACTAAATGAGCCTTAATTAAACCTTATTTTATACTCGATAAATTTTATGAACCAAATTTGAACAACTCAATATTTAATTCATTTACATTCTTATATGTCGCTACGAGAATATTTTTCAAATTTTGTATTGAACGCGTGGTGTAATTTACTAATTTGTATCTTTCAAATCATCATGTTTAATGCACCACATGCACGTTTATTTAATTTTTTTTTAATATTTGTTATTTATCAAAGTAACCATAAAACTATTATATGTTAGGTGTAAATAAACTTTAACATGCATAAAAAGATAATCATAAAGTCAAATAGTAAGTTATTTAGTTTGAGGCAAAACAATAAAGGTTGACTAATTAACGATTTTCTTTAACGATTTTTTAAGACAATTGATAATCTCAGAGTAATAATTATATTGATAAAATCAATAAGTGTCATTAAAAGTATAAAATGTTTGTTAAATATATTTACTTTAACAGCATAAATATTACTCTGACATTATATATCAACAATCATTATTAAATATGTTATACTATAAGTTATTACTACAATATATATATATATATATATATATATATATATATATATATATATATATATATATATATATATATAAATAGGTTAGATTCTTGAGCCTATATACAATTCAATTTAGAAATCGAGCATTATTTATATATATATATATATATATATATATCATCTTTAATTTGTTTAATTTTTATAGAAGGCTACTAGTACCTTTTATCATGTGGGTTAATTTATAGCATTAGATTATTTACTATAGATTGTATAGCAAGTACTACGTACCATAAAAGTTGTGTTTTTAATACTACATGTTATTTTAAGCTAATTAATTTGATGTATAACAAACAAAATGCTCTTAGTAAAACAAATTAAAAGAATTTAAAAATAAACTTGTAGAATTTATTTATATTCAAAAGTAGGTTTCTTATACGCAATTAGATTGTCCCAAAAAGTCTACCCGCCCACCCCTACTATGCCTTTACCTTATACGCTTTAAGGCAGCTGTTGATAGCATCATTATTCATTTTGCATAAATGGTTTACCTAAATTATTTTTCCAGCCGCTAAGATTGGTTTCTATCCTTTTTGCATGCTTTTTTTTTTTTTTTTTTTTTTGATAAAGTGGATTTTCTCGTTCTTACGATCAGATTATGTCTCCTCTTTTCGAATAAGACTTTCAAAACAAGATGAAACAGTTTAAAATTTACTGTTTTCAATGAGATTCGAAGAACTCACGATTACCAGATTTACGACCGATCCGTGCTCTTCTCTTAATCACCGAGTGTCCGGCGTTAGGGTTAATATGTGTGTTTGATTTACTTTTTTCCACGGGGAAGGCTTTGGAAATAAACCCAGGTTTTGGCATAAGGGTAAATAGAAGTAGAAGTTCATAAATGAACTTTTGGATTATATTTGAATATGTTTAAAAATAGGACATGTGGAGAAATAGCTCATTTAAAAATACAAACTAACAAAATAAACAAAAGTTTAATTATTTATTTATATTTTTTTTTTGAAAAAAGACTAATATTAAGAACAATGTTTATATATAGTGTATTTGATGGTTAAGAAAGTTTCCATAAATTAAAGATATTTTCAAATTTTAAACATGCCCTTTATAATCTATTTGCTCAAATTTATCAAATATCAATTGTTCACTTAATTAAACCGACAAGGTGTTATTTAATTTCTCCACACTATTAATACGCTTGTTTAGGTTTAAATCAACAAAAATGAATTTTTTAAGGGTTTTGTTGTGGAGTTAACAACACATTAAAAAGGAGATCCAACGGCTCACAATGTTTTGATAAGAATTTTTTTTATAAGTTGACAGAAAATTAAAAGCTACCAAACGCGTTTATTTTTACATATAATTTTTTTTAAATTTCTTGATAAAATTGTGAGTCATTGGATCTCCTTTTTAATGTGTTGTCAATCCCACAACAAAATCCTCATAAAATCCTCACAGAAAAATCCTTATAGAGGATCCTGATTCAACAAAAATGACTTCACTCAATCTTAATTAAACTATACTCAATGGAAGTTGGATCGATTTAGTTGAATATTGTTACTTGTATAAAGATGACTTAGAAAAATAAAATAAAAATTAAGAGTATTTTTTTTAATTATTAATTGTTACGTAATTTGTCAAAGGGGTGAGAAAAATACTATATATTTACATTCTATTAAATGCAGTAGACAAATTGCATATTAAATGCTCAACATTTTCTTGTTGAGCTACAAGAAAATGGGGTCCAATGCAATGCTTAATTAATTTAAATAAGAAATGAGAGAAGAAAGAAAAGCTAAACCATAAGCTGTCCGTGTGAGTGAGATAATAAGATAAAACTTCGGAAAGAGAAGTCAACGTCTTCCTTTTTCTTTTTCCTTTTCTTTTTCTTGTTCAACTTCTAGCTAAATACTATTAAGTATATTCATGCGTGGTCAACTATTATCATACACTTTCGCTATATTTATCGAGAATTATATTTGAGATAAAATTATTAATTTTAAGTGTTTTATTTGTTTTTAAATTTAGATTTGAGATTATTAGTTTAAGGATTATAAAATAGCTTAATAGTCTTGTAAATATAATTATAATCCCGAAATTATAATTTTAGAATTAATAATCTTAATCTCGAATTATAATCCTTACAAACAAACATGGCCTTTGAGTATTCTTGATGAAACCTTATTCTTTTATTATATAGGTATATTAAAACTCATACAAATACATAATTCAATCGATATCAAAATATGACAAGGCAAATTTTGAGTCGCTTTACTTGGTTCCGAATTAACTCGTCAGTTCAACTTTGATGACTCGATAGCCCAAATTCTGACTATTTTTTGTTTGTTTTTGTACACGAATTTTAGCACATTTTTCTACTAAAGATACAATATATTCAACTAATAATTGATATAATTTTAATAATTCTTTGATATTTTATATATCATCCAACTCAAACACATTTTAATTCATTATAAATAATACTCTATCTAGACACCCAATTATACACAAAAATCTAGAAACACAACTAGCTTTTGAGTGAATATTGGTACATTTATTTAGAGGGTTGTGACTAGTCCTTATTGTCTTTTGTTTAGGTGTTTGGACCAATTTCGTGGACTCTTCCCAGCAACACTGTTAAACTACTACTTCCCACGCGTTTCCTGGTTTGATAAACGCGGAGGCTACGTGCAAAATGACGAGAAATAATACATACATGTCTATACATATGTGATGTATCGGCTGATCAATAATATAAATATTTATATGATAAAATAAAACAAAATAAATAAGATCATTCTTATTTCTTATTTATCTATATTTGTTATAATTATAATTTAAATATTAAAATAAGAGGGTGTTTGTTTAAAGCTGAATGATTGAATTGGTCAGTGCGTTTGTTTTGGTCAGAATGGTTGAATCGGTAAGATGGACGAGCTGAATGACTAAGTCAGATTTGAATGGCTGAATGAGCAGCTGAATGAAATACAAAAAAATTAAAAATTTTAAAAAAATATTAACTATTATATTAAATAATTATTAAATAAATTTACAACAATTTTGAATTTTTTCAGAGGGGTAAAATAATAAAGTTTTGTTATTCAGATGTTTCAGACATGTCAATTATCAAATACTAGCTTTTTTTAGATTCAGATTCAGCTCATTCAGATTCAGACTAAAATTCAGATTCAAATTTATTTAGTTTTTATCAAAAACCCCTAAGTTTGTAATTTTGAATATTTATTGTGACGCCCCCAAAATAGGTATCTGACACCCATTCTGAATTCGCCAAAATACATGGTATAGAAAACAAACTACAACTTTGACAATACGAGTATGTAGGTGTAGAATACGACAATACTGTTTATGAGTTTGAATACAAATATTGTCTTACAGACAATATACACACCCAAATAAGTCCTCATTAATTATTCATACACTATTTTACGAAGTAGTGAGGGCAACTAAAACATCTTCCTAGAACCATCACTCCATACCCAGGCTCGATCCTGCTATGTTCTCACCTCCTCACGAGAAGAAAATGGAACAAAAAGGAAAAGGGTGAGCTCATTAGCCAGGTAAAGAATATTATGACTAAGATAATATACAACAAATTATCGTTAGTCTTGAACGAGGAAAAATCTAATAGAATACTGATAGACAACAAGTTTTAGATCAACAAATGCATGGAAGCTTGAAGAATCCATTAGAAGAGTCACGTAGAAAGAATTCTACCGTCTTCTAAGGTTTAAAAGTCCATCATCAATAGTTTATCCTGTAAATAACAATCAATATACATCTTTAATCATCTTTGCACTACAGGCCAAAGATATATTCATTTATATCACCAAATAGTCATGTTCATCTCAACACTGCTCATCTTTGCACTACAGCCAAAAGATATTCATTTATATCACCATTTAGGATCGAGGATGATGAAAAACATTTTTAAAAGCGAATCGAATGAAACAAAATGACAAGGATTAAGGATTAAGGATTAAGTACTTTGTTTTACCCATGTCCAAAAAATACTTGAAAATAATCATATTGGTGTAAAATTCAAGAATGATCAAAACATGGATACAATCAAAGCTAGTATCCGAATAGATATTTTGGACAAAAAGAAAATTTTTTATTTTTCTATGAATAGTGTCGATTCGTGAATAATTGTGCATTATCGTGAATAGTCTTAGTATCGTGAATAAGAACCTCGACACAACAAGTTCCAAATTTGATAAAAAGTTCACCAATACTTGGCATAATGATATTGAAGAAAAATATCATTTAAGAAGAAAATAATACCCACTTACCTCAAAATAATAATCGTCTTGATGAATTTCTAGGTATAGTCTTGTGAAACCCAAGACCAGATAAAGAACACTCAAAGTATACTCACAAGAATACGCTCGATAATTTAGAGAGAAGAGAAAACTTAGTTTACGGTGTGATTTTCAATTCTAACTTAGCCTCTATTTATAGGAAAATGTTAGAGCGCCAAAGGAGACTAAAATAATAAATTAATATTATTAATTTTAAAATTCATACGCATGCTTTAGACCATGACCAGCCACCACCTTGGAAAAAAAAATCCCAAGAACCCATGTGTTTGAAAAAACAAAAGTGGGTCCCACCCATAATTTAATAAAAATCATTTTATTCTCCAAAACTTCAATAATTACACAATAAATAGCCTTTTATCAGAAAAATTCGAATCTCATGACTTTTTATAGGAATTTCAATTCTCTACAACTTTACTGAGAAGAAAGTTTTTCCAAATTCCAAACAGAAATTGACCAAAATCCATAAACAGACGATTTTACGATACTATAATCAATTTTCTATCAAGAATTGTGTCCAATCGACACACAAAACATATGTTAAACATTTAATGCCACAAAATAGTCTACCTCCTCATATACTCATATATCCCACAATCATTATAAAAAATATCACCGTTAATATATTATTAAAATAATATATTTAAATGTATTATTTTATCGAGAAAAGATAAAATATTAATTTTCAACAATTGTCACATTAAAAATTTTCTCCATCTATATCCAAATAAATATTTTCTTTATCATAATAATCAATAATTAATTATTCAAAAATAATATTACGTAATCACATCTTGTGAACCGGTGCCGCTCCTGGGAGAGAGGGCTTTCCATAAGGATTTCTCCTTCTTGGCGCATGATTAGGTGACCAAACCTCTCCTTATGTAACTTTCTAGACATTGCCAATAATGTTATCTCGATAATATTATTCAAATAATATAAATTATTGATTTGATAATGGAAAATCTTGTGTAATGACAATTATTGAAACAATAATAATATAAATATCAATGCGTGAATTATTGAATCAATAAGATAAAATAATGAGCAGAAATTCTTGTAAAATTATTGAGTAGTGTCTTCTTACGTAAGGATCAATAATTCAACAATCTTGTGCAATCCGGTGTCTTCTTTTGCAACCACGCGTATTCATCAGTATTTTAACCACCGAGTAACCCAACAAAGTTAATTGGTAATAATTTACGTCGTTATTTATAAAACTCAATTTTGTCGCTTTTCCTTCATCCAACCGTTTTCTCCGTTATGGGGCCCACCAATGATCTGCTTGGCCATAAATGAGATTCCGAAACAAAAAGAATATTCCACGACCAAACGAATATTCCCAAAATAATAATGAATATTTTATAACCACTTGCTTATTTTGTAAACTTTGCACATTTCACCCATAACCAAAGAATTATATCAAATTAACCCTTATTAATTTAGAATAATGAATAAAGGAAAATTCAATTTTATTTATAATAAGTTGGGGTCTTACAACCTCCCTCCTTATGAAATTTAATTCCTCGAAATTGACGTGACGCATACTGGTATATCGAAAAGGTGAGGGCACCTCGCTTTCATCTCCGATTCCAACTCCCATGTCATTTCCTCAATTGCATGGTTTCTCCACAAAACCTTAACTTGTGGTATAACCTTCGTCATGTAAGACATGCTCTTTCCTATCCAAAATCTCAATAGGTATCTCCTCGTGAGGTTAAATCTTCACTATCTCTCATGCGGTTCTAATGCAATAATGTGGTTCGGGTTTCATATATTACTGAAGCATAGATATGTGGAATATATTGTGAACACGAGACATACTTTGGAGGTAACGCGAGTCTATAGGCTACGTTTCCTATTCTTGGTCGAAGAATCTCAAATGGACCAACAAACCTTGGATTGAGCTTTCCTCTTTCCCCAAATCTTGTAACTCCTTTCCATGGAGCAATACGTAACAATACATGATCTCGATATTAAACTCCACGTCCTTTTCTACATGAAGATCGATAACTCTTTTATCGATCTTGTGAAGTTTGAATCGTTGTCGAATCATTTGGATCTTTTACGTAGTCATGCGTTTTAATTACGGTCCCAACAATATTGCTTCTCCCACCTCGTCCCAAAGATAATTGGAGAACGACACATTTTCGGCCCATACAACGCCTCAAATGGAGTCATGCCTATACTTGCTTGATATAATCGTTGTTGTAGGAGAATTCCACCAATGGTAGGTACTTATCCCAACTTCCTTTGAAATCTAGGACACAGAGTCTTAATAGATCTTCAAGGGTTTGAATAGTCCTCTCTGGATTGTCCGTCCGTTTGAGGATGGTATCTTTGAATCCAATCGTAAATCCGTGCCCATAGCTTTCTGCAAGCTAACCCAAAATCTTGAAGTGAATCTCGGTCACGATCCAAACTATGGATCTTGGCATGCCATGCAATCGTCTGATCTCATTCACGCGTCATCTGAAAGCAAGACGTTCAAGGAATAAGTCTCGCGTGTATCGGTAAGAAATGGGCGGAACTTGGTTAATCTATCAACAATAACCCAAATTGCATCTACGCCTTTGAGAAACTTTGGAAAGACACAGAAACAAAATCCATAGTAATGTGTTCCCATTTCCATTTCGAATCTCAAGTGGTTGCAATGGACCTTTTGGCACTTGATGCTCCGCTTTTACACGTTGGCGGGTTAAACATCTTGAGATAAACTCCGATCTCTCTCTTCATATTGTTCCACCAAAATGTATGTCGAATATCATGATACATTTTGGTACTTCCAAGATGGATTGCAAAACGGGGTGTTGTGTGCCTCCATCATGATTTTATGCTTCGAGTTAGAATCGTTAGAACGCAAAGTCTAGAATTGACTCAAGTATTCCTTCCTCATCAATTCTTGCTTCCTAATAACTCCTTCTTGACTTTCTTCTTCATACGCACGTATTTGTGTCCGTAGCTTCGAAAGCGAACTTTAACTTTATCGATTAAAGTCGGTTCTACTTGTATATTCGCCATCATTATGTGGGTCCCCAAGTCTTTAATTCTACCTCCATCCTTTGCAAGTCATACAAAATGGGCCTTTGCGTTGACAATATCGCACTCGTACTTGCGTATGATCTTCTACTTAATGCGTCACCATTACGTTCGCTTTTCCGTGATGATATTGAATAGTGTGATCGTAATCTTTTAATGACTCACCAACGTCGTTGCCGCACGTGTTGAGTTCTTTTGGGTGAAGAAATATTTGAGGCTTTTATGGTCCGTATAAATCTCCACTTTCTCTCATACAAGTAGTGTCTCCATATCTTCAACGCTGAATCATTGCACGCTAACTCTAGATCATGAGTAGGATAATTCCTCTCATATTCTTTGAGTTGTCGTGAGGCATAAAGCTATGACTTTCCCATGTTGCATGAGAACACATCCTAACCCCTTGCCGTAAGCATCGTCAGAGATAACAAATCCATCCGAACCGGATGGTATTGTCGTAACAGTCTTAAAATGAGTCTCCTCTTGAGCTCTTGGAAGCTCTTCTCGCATTCCTCGCTCCATAAGAATTTTGCATCCTTCCGAGTCACCGAGTTAACGAATAGCGATTCGAGAAAATCCTTCCACAAATCTCCGATAATAACCAACTAAGCCCGTAAAAGTCGCAGATTTGGCCACCGACTTCGGTTGCTCTAACTTTGTATTGCTTCAATCTTCACCGTCAACAGATACTCCTTGTTTTGACACAAACGTGCCCAAGGAATGCTACTTCCTCGAGCGAACTCGCATTTCTTCACTTTTGGCATAAAGCTTGTGTTCACGAAGTCTTTGTAGTACCGACTTCGAATGGTGCTCATGATCTTCACGGCTTTTGGAATAGATGAGGATGTCATCAATAAAGACAACAACGAATCCGATCCAAATATTCCTTAAATACACGGTTCATCATATCCATGAAAGCGGCGGGAGCATTAGTCAATCCAAAAGACATGACCAAGAATTCATAATGCCCAGTGCTCGAGTCCTGAATGCCGCCTTTGGAATATCCTCGCTTTTAATCTTCACCGATGATATCCGAATCGAAGATCGATCTTTGAAAAGAATTGCGCTCAGAATCGGGTCGGTCGAGCGGTCATCAATGCGAGGTAGCGGATACCTATTCTTGATGGTGACATGGTTCAATTCTCGATAATCAATACTGAAAGTCGCATACTCCCGTCTTTTTCTTCTTTCTGAATAAAACAGAGCACCCCAAGGAGACGTCTTACTAGGACAAATGAAACCGATGTCTAATAACTCCTTTAGTTGGACTTTTAACTCCTCAAGTTCAATAGAGCCATTCGATATGGGGTTTTAGAAATGGGCTTTGTACGGTTCAAGGTCAATAAAGAATTCAACATCACGTTACGGGGTAGACCGGAAGCTCTTGAAATACATCGAGGAATTCTTTAACCACGTAAATATTATTCAAATCGACTTGTCTTTGTTCAAATCCATAACATGGGCTAAGAAAGCTTGGCATCCGTTTTTCAATAAACGAATAGCTTTGTGGCTTGATATGACAATGGATCGATTTTAGTGGTTTAGTGGTTTGAATTAAGTATGACGGAGTTGGTTGGGAATATGAAAACTAACAACCTTACGAAAACAATCAATTTTGGCATGATGGTGGTTAACCAATCAATTCCTAAAATCACATCAAAAGCAAGTATCTTTAAAGAGATAAGATCAACAGCAATGTGATAGTGCCAACTTGGATCATGCAAGATTTATAAACTGTAGATGTAACGAAGGTTTCACCCAATCGGAGTTTCAATGAGATAAATCAAAATCTAATTTCTCCGGAGTCAAGTTTAAACGTTGAGCACAAGCGGGAGAGATAAAAGAATGGGTAGAACCGGTGATTCTAGTAAGGTATAAACTTCGCAAGAATTCAAGATTAGCTTACCTGATCACCTCGTTCGGGTTCCTCACGTTTTGTCCAACACGACAAACGCTTCTTCCAGAACCACGATTTTTGACTTATCCGAGCGACCTTCTTGAATCACCACTCCTGCTTGAACTTGGTTTCGCGATAAATACAATCTCGGCGATGTGGCCTTCCTTTCCACAGCTTATAACATACCTTGGATTGTTGTGGACAACCAATGATATGTCCCTCCTTCCGCATTTGTAACATCTAACCGGCGGTCGTTTCTCCTCCCCCAGCATTTGTTGTTGGTCTTTGGTCTTGCCATTGATATCTTCCCGTCATTGTTGAATCTTCTCTTTACGAAATTTCCACTTGAGTCACTTCTCTATTATCATGTCCACGATTACCACCGAGTGGTTACCGCTTTGTCCGTATTCTTTCCTCCTCGCCGGTTATCATCGTTACAGTGACTACCTACGATTGTGGTCCCTCAGGTGAGTATACTCACTATCTCGTTCTAATAATCGAGCCTGTTGACAACATCTCAAATCTGGAAAAATTTATGAGAGATAAGGTATTGTGAATCTCGGTTTTAGACCTCTCGAAACATACGCGTCATTCGTTCCTCATTCTCCACCAAATGAGGTGCAAACTCGGATAACTCTGCGAACTTTGCCTCATCTTTGAGACACCGTCATGTTGTTACGCTCGAGTCTAATAAACTCTACCTCCTTCATATATTTAATACTTTCTCGGAAAGTACTTGTCATTGAACAGATTCAAATCTTTCCCAAGACATGTTAAGTGCATCTGGTGGTACGCTTCACGATTCCCACCATGTCTCGCTTCACCACGAAAACATAAAGGTGGCGAATGGAACCTTCGTTCCTCCGTGCACCCCAAGACATCGAATATCTTGGTAATTTGCTTGACCCACGTTTACGCTTGATCGGATCCGAACTTTCCATGGAAATCTGGTGGTCCCAACTCCTTAAACCGCTTTGCGTTTGTGGAATGAATGCATTGCCATCATTTCCACCCGTATTTTGTACACGAGTCTCCGCATGCGATTTTGCATGAACCGCAAAAAGCTTCTAAACATCCCGTCGTTCATCATTTGCTCGATTAGGCGTTGTTCACAGGGAGGAACATTGCCACTGTTGTTGCGACGTTCTCCTCGCTGGTGAGTCTTAAGGCGTCTCCACGGTCTCATAAACTCCATTGTTAACGCTCTCCGTGCCCATTCTTAAATCGCCATAAAAACAAGGGTTAATTAAACAAATTAACATATCACATAATATCCTATATTATGACCGACCAACAAATAAGCTTAGGTAGGACACACTAGCGAAGGATTTACTCGTCTCTCCCCTCCTAGTTCTATTCCCCGATCTCCGCCAGAGATCATATCCCTAAGCTCTGATACCAACTGTGACGCCCCCAAAATAGGTATACAACACCCATTCTGAGTCGCCAAAATACATGGTATAGAAAACAAACTACAACTTTGACAATACAGATGTCGTGTAGAATACGACAATACAACTGTGAGTTTGAATACAAATATTGTCTTCAGGCAATATACACACCCAAATAAGTCCTCATTAATTATTCATACACTATTTTACGTAAGTAGTGAGGATGTACTAAAACATCTTCCTGTAACCATCACTCCATACCCCGACTCGATCCTGCTATGTTCTCACCTCCTGAGAAGAAAATGGAACAAAAAGGAAAAGGGTGAGCTCGACTAGCCCAGTAAAGAATATTATGACTAAGATAATATACAACAAATTATCGTTAGTCTTCAACAGGGAAAAATCTAATAGAATACAATAGACAACAAGTTTTAGATCAACAAATGCAATGAAAATAAAGAATCCATTAGAAGAGTCACGTAGAAAAAGAATTCTCTTGTCTTCTAAGGTTTAAAAGTCCATCATCAATAGTTTATCCCAGTAATAACAATCAATATACATCTTTAATCATCTTTGCACTTTCTGGTAAAGATATTCATTCAGATCACCAAATTGGTCATGTTCATCTCAACACTGCTCATCTTTGCACTACTGTGCCAAAGATATTCATTTATATCACCATTTAGGACTCGAGGATGATGAAAAACATTTTTAAAGAAACGAATCCAAAGTGAAACAAAATGACAAGGATTAAGGATTAAGGATTCAGTACTTTGTTTTACCCATGTCCAAAAAATACTTGAAAATAATCATATTGGTGTAAAATTCAAGAATGATCAAAACATGGATACAATCAAAGCTAGTATCCGAATAGATATTTTGGACAAAAAGAAAATTTTTTATTTTTCTATTGAATAATGTCGTATTCGTGAATAAAGGTGTAGTATCGTGAATAAAGGCAGTATACGTGAATAAGAACCCCGACACAACAAGTTCAAAATTTGATAAAAAAGTTCACCAATCTTCTTGATAATGATATTGAAGAAAAATATCATTTAAGAAGAAAATAATACCCCTTACCTCAAAAATAATCGTCTTACATTGAATTTCGGATATAGTCTTGTGAAACCACCGCAGATAAAGAACACTCAAAGTATACTCACAAGAATACCGATAATTTAGAGAGAAAAGAGAGAAACTTAGTTTACGTGTGATTTTCAATTCTAACTTAGCCTCTATTTATAGGAAAATGTTAGAACGCCAAAGGAGACTAAAATAATAAATTAATATTATTAATTTTTAAAATTCATACGCATGCTTTAGACCATGACCAGCCACCACCTTGGAAAAAAAATCCCAAAGAACCCATGTGTTTGAAAAAACAAAAGTGGGTCCCACCCATAATTTAATAAAATCATTTTATTCTCAAAACTTCAATAATTCACAATAAATAGCCCTTTTATCGTAAAATTCAATCTCGCAACTTTTTATAGGAATTTCAATTCTCTACAACTTTACGAAAGAAAGTTTTTCCAAATTCCAAACAAAAATTGACCAAAATCCATAAACAGACGATTTTACGATTTATAATCAATTTTGATTAAGAATTGTGTCCACCGACACACAAAAACATATGTTAAACATTTAATGCCACAAAATAGTCTACCTCCTCATATACTCATATATCCCACAATCATTATAAAAATATCACCGATTAATATATTATTAAAATAATATATTTAAATGTATTATTTTATCGAAAAAAGATAAAATATTAATTTTCAACAATTGTCACATTAAAAATTTTCTCCATCTATATCCAAATAAATATTTTCTTTATCATAATAATCAATAATTAATTATTCAAAATAATATTACGTAATCACAAAGATCGACAACCAGTGCTTCCTGTGAAAGAGGGGCTTTCCAATAAGGATTTCTCCTTACTTGGTAGCATTGAATTAGGTGACCAAACCTCTCCTTGAGATGTAACTTTCTAGACATTGCCAATAATGTTATCTCGATAATATTATTCAAATAATATAAATTATTGATTTGATAATGGAAAATCTTGTGTAATGACAATTATTGAAACAATAATAATATAAATATCAATGCGTGAATTATTGAATCAATAAGATAAAATAATGAATGAAGAATTATCGTAACAATTATTGAGTAGTGTCTTCTTTACGTAAGGATCAATAATTCAACAATCTGCGTCTGCAATACCGCAGGTAATATCTCTTGCAAGCAACCACGCCAGACATCAGATTTTAACCACCGTGTAACCCAACAAAGTGTTAATTGTAATAATTTACGTCGTTATTTATAAAACTCAATTTTTGTCGTTTTCCTTTCATCCAACCGTTTTCCGTTATGGGGCCCACCAATGATCAATAATCTACTATTGTCAGCGGAGATTCCCCAAACAAAAAGAATATTCCACGACCAAACGAATATTCCCCGACAATAATAAATATTTTATAACCACTTGTTTATTTTGTAAACTTTGCACATTTCACCCATAACCAAAGAATTATATCAAATTAACCCTTATTAATTTAGAATAATGAATAAAGGAAAATTCAATTTTATTTATAATAAGTTGGGGTCTTACATTTATTTTGCCTTTTTCTTGAATTTTTTTTTAAATACTCCTTTGGTTCCCCAAATAATTTCATGTCTAGCAAAATATTCCCTCAAGTTCGTTTTTCGATTAGACCATAATACCATACTTGCTTTTTCTATTTTTATTTTTTATCTCAATTTCTAGTTTCCTTTTTGCCTTTTTTTTTTTATAAAAAAAATGATTACGAAACATGTTATATATATATATATATATATATATATATATATAAATTATAATACATTTATTGGTGAAAAAGAAAAAAAATATAGAAAGAATAATTTAATTACATGTCCTCAAATGCAAAACATATGAAACTTCCATATATTTATTAGTTACTTGGAAAAATTGTTTTTAAAAGAAAAGGTTAAATTTTGTCTAATCAAATCACGACTTGATTAGTCTTTAACATTGTACTCCCTTCGTCTCTAATTATTTAACGTTTTAGAGGTGAATATAAAAAATAAAATAATGATTGAAAATTATTAAATATAGTACTCAATTATCTATAATACCCTTAAATCTTTTATTGGGATAAGGAGAGTTTTGTTAGGATAAGAAAGTTTTGTTGGGATAATGAGAAAGAAAGAGAGAAAGAGTTCAAAGTATCAAAAAGATAAGAAGAGTAATAAGGGGTAATTTTGAAAAAATTATCATTAATTCTCTTAGATTTAAACAAACGTCAAATAATTAAAAATAAATAAAAAATCTTAAAATATCAAATAATTAAAGACGGAGGGAGTATAACTTTTCACATGGTGTGTCCCCATCCGTAAAATACTTCAAACTATTCTCATATTATCCAAGAGATTCTGTCTCGCAAAAGACAAATTTGCATATATTTTTTTATTACTCTTTAATTAATTTCAAATATTAATTAATACTCTCTCCATTTCATTATAAATGTCATCATTTTAACTTATTTTAAATATTTTAAAATAATTGTCGTTTATATATATTTAATAGAATCTTAAATTCTCTTTCTTATAATACCCATATATCTATATCTTTTTTACAATGATATTTAATACAAACAAAATAACTACTCTTCATTTTTTATCTTATTATTTTTCAATAAAGGTTATTAGTGTCATTTTGTTCTTAAAATTAAGCTATTAATTGCTACAGATTGACATAGAATGGAATGGAGGGAGTGATGTGTTAGTTCAGTCAGCGTAAGGCCTGTCAACTTTGAGGATCAATATGAATGACCTAACCACTAACCAGAAACGAAGACCTACTTCATTGACATTATTTTAACATCAAGTTAATATCGTGAGTCACGTATATGCATGTTAATACTGTATTGGTCAATTAATTAATTTATTATTTTTATTTTTATAATGATCTTGTTCTTAAAATAATTGTGTTTACAAACAATTAATTAGAATTTATTAATCAAGCTTTAGAGTTTACTAACTCTTTTTTAACTGGGTTTAGGATTTATTAATTTGGGTTAATAAATCTTAAACTTTATTAATAAACTTTAAACTCTAATTAATATACAATAAACTAGTTAATACATAGTTAAACTCTTTTAATAAACCTTAAATCCTAGTTAATAAACTTAAAACTCTGGTTAATAAACCTAAACTCTGGCTAATAAAACTAAACGTTTATTCTGATTATCGCCTGCTTTTACTAGTAGTGGATATCGATTTTCAGTTTCTAATTCTGATCGTTTATTTTTTATTTTCATTAATATAGATGGTATATATCTTATAAATATTCATACCGAATACATGTAATATACATCCAATCTCTTTATTATGGAGAGGGTACGACTAATCAATCTATTTATTATGGGATATATATATTTCGGTAATGCAATATATTTTAGCTTTTCGCAAATAAATAGTACTCTAGTAGTATATACAGCTTTGGTTCAAGAATCTGACTGATTCATAATCTGACTTAGTCTGATTGGAGAACTAAAGTAGTAGTAGTATATATATATATATATATATATATATATATATATATATATATATATAGAGAAAAAATATAGGACAAGTAGGAGTAATCAAATCGAAGCTAGTTGTTTATTTAAGACTAAAAGACAATTTGAACCCCAAACTTTATTTTCTATTTACGTTTGCACCCCAAACTAAAAAAGGTGTCTATGTACACCCCAAACTTCATTATACGTAACAAAACGCACACTTTTTTCATTTAACCGGTCAAAAGTGACCGGCTAAGGCGGTAACACAAGTTTGGGGTGCAAATTATTTTTACAAAAATAGAATTTTTTTTAAAACAATTTTTTTTAAAAAAACAGAATTTTTTTTAAAACAAAATTTTAAAAACAGAATTCTATTTGAAAAACAGAATTTAAAATTTTCAAAAATAGTTTATACAAAAATAGAATTTTTTTACAAAACAGAATTTTTCAAAAACAAAATTTTATTTTACATGTTAAAAATTTTTGTAACAAAATTTTATTTTACAAGTTAAAAAAATTTAACAGTTTAAAATTTTGTTTTAGAAAGTTGACATCACCAAACAAATTTATTTTACAATTTGTTACAACATTTATTTTAACTTATTTTTTTAAAATTTATTAAAAACAGTTTAACATTTTGTTTTAAAATTTAAACTGTTTTTGAAATTTAAAAATTAAAAATTTAACAGTTTAAAAATTTGTTTTAGAAAGTTGACATCACCAAACAAATTTATTTTAAAATTTGTTACAACATTTATTTTAACTTATTTTTTAAAATTTAATAAAAACAGTTTAAAATTTTGTTTTAAAATTTAAACTATTTTTGAAATTTTAAAAATTTTACAGTTTAAAAATTTGTTTTAGAAAGTTGACATCACCAAACAAATTTATTTTAACTTATTTTTTTAAAATTTATTAAAAACAGTTTAAATATTTGTTTTAAAATTTAAACTGTTTTTGAAATTTAAAATTTTAACAGTTTAAAAATTTGTTTTAGAAAGTTGACATCACCAAACAAATTTATTTTTGTAAAAAAATTCTGTTTTTGTAAAAAAAATTCTATTTTTGTATAAACTGTTTTTGAAATTTTAAAATTCTGTTTTTAAAATAGAATTCTGTTTTTAAAATTCTGTTTTGTAAAAATTTGTTTTAAAATTCTGTTTGGAACAGAATATTTTGTAAAAATTTGTTTTAAAAAAAATTCTGTTTTAAAAAAAATTCTATTTTTGTAAAAATTGTTTTTGAAATTTTAAAATTCTAAAACAGAATTTACTCAAAATTCTATTTTTTTTTTTTGAATTGTATGGTCATTGTATGGTAACTATTTTAAAATTCTGTTTTTAAAAATCTTTATATTTAAAATTATTTTATTTTATTTAAAATTAATTATTTTTGCCAATTTTTAAGATTAAAAGACAATTTGTACCCCAAACTTGTGTTACCGCCTTAGCCGATCACTTTTGACCGGTTAAGTGAAGAAAGTGTGTGTTTTGTTACGTATAATAAAGTTTGAGGAGTACTTAAATACCTTTTTAAGTTTAAGATGCAAACGTAAATAGAAAATAAAATTTAGGATGCAAATTGTCTTTTGGTCTTTATTTAATACAGTATATGTTGGGTAGGTCAAGGGTTGTTGAGCTACAAGATAAGGTGATGGTGCTCTTCTTGATACGTACCCAACCTGCATTTCTCTAGATCTCTCTCATTCACGTTGTCACAATATGTGATTTTAAGGTTATAACATTTTATAATTGGAAATTAATAAATCCACAATAAAAAAAAATAATTTCACAATAAAATCGTCGCTATAGATCCTATAGTGACGGTTTTCATCGTCATTATGTGAAAATATCAAAAAAATATTATAAAAATATCAATTTCTGTTATAATTTTGTTTTCAATATCTTCTTTTAGTCCTAAAATTGATACTTCAAAACCAAAAAAAATCAAAAAAGAAATAATTTATCTAGCATTATCTGTTAATAGACCTTGTGTAACAACTGAGTCCCACATTGAAATATTTATACCATACGTAACAATTATGGTCAAATTCCGAATTCAGAATAAATCTTGAGTCAAATTACAAGTCTGAATCAAATTAAATTCATACAAACAATGCCTTAAACCACAAACTCAATAGTATCTTCTTGAGTCATCTTATCACAACACAGGTTCACCCAAAAAAACATGACTAATAAAGTATTATATATAGTTAATAACATAATTCTTATATAAAAACAATTTTTTTATATATATTTTGATGTGAGACTGAGGTGTTACTCCTTGCATGCATGTGCATTATTGTGTAGCAAAATTTTGTGTCAGCTAGAAATATAAATTATTGATCGGTTCATTAAGATAAGCTAGGTAAGTGGCCACATCATGATAATGAATTAGAACACAAATGATCATTTATTGATGGCCGCATCGAAATGGAATGGTTCAATTGATTGTCATAATCGGATTAAACGGCTACCAGAACACCTAATAAATGTTGGAGTTAGCCCAAAGAGAGAAATAAGTGAATTGAGCTAATTGCACTGTTTCAATTGAACTGGAAAGTAGTATGGTTGTGTTTAGAGTTTGGACCACCATATCTCTCACAATTCACCATCTAATTACTATTTGCTAATGTGGAACTAGCTCATTAATATTGGCATTACATGTCACCCATATAATCGGTGCTATTATTGTTTCAAATTTTGGTTATTTCTAAAATAATGACATATATTATATTAGGGAATAATGGTCATACACAGCTGTGTATGTTTTATTTATGCACAGTCTGTTAAAATTACGTCATCGTAATTTTGGCATATTTGTTTTTAATTTCTGATTTGGGAGGAGATAAACTGTTTTTTAAACAAATATGTCAAAACGACGTAGTTTTGACAGACTGTGCACAAATAAAACATGCACAACTGTGTGTGGCCATATTAGCCATTATATTTATTGAAAAAGTTGAATATGATGCGTAGTTATTTGTAAAAGAACCTGACAAATATAATTTAGCGATTTGCAAAAGAACCTCACAAATACTCTATCTTTCCCATAATATATGACGTTTTAGAGCTGTGCACAATAATTAAGAAAATGATTGTATAACATTAAATATAATATCAATTATCTATAATACCCTTAAATTCTCATAATTATCATATTTATCTCATATTATTTGTAACATTTTTTTATGAGGGTAATTTTGAAAAGATTGTAGTTAATTTTTCTAAATTATATAAAACGATAAATAATTTAAAAAAAAATAAAATTACTTAAAACGTCACATATTATGGGACGAATAGAGTATAATTTAGGGGATATCAATAGATAAGAAGCAGTGTTAAATTTACTTAGGCGGATTATCAAAACATTTAAGTGTTAGTAGTATTATATTTGATAAAATGTGTTGTATGCATGCGTAATTAGTTTACATGCAAATGCACAATGTTAATAAGGTTCACGAAAGCTTAATAAGTGATTAATAATTTTGTTTTACAAGAAGTGATTAATAATTTTGTTTTACAAGTTATGCTTTGTGCATAAATTTATATTTTTTTTTTATAATTTGCAAAATATACTATATATGCTAAAAGTAAAAAATATTAGACATTTATGTCACTGGCTACTAAGCTCCCATTTTCTTGAAGTATTATCTCATATGTATTCCCTTTCTTTTTTAATATATGTGGTTTTAGATGATTTTATTTTTTTCTTATTATTTATTATTTTATATAATTTAAAAAATTAATTATAATCTTTTCAAAATTATTCTCACGACAAAATGTTATAGACGAGAGAGAGTATAAAATAAATATACTCTAAAATAACTTATATTATGGGACGAATGAAATAAGGCGAGATACTCCATTTGTCTAATAATTAGACTCTTACTTTTTATGTCATTAAATTTGTATAGGACATTGTTAGGTATTAGTTATTAAAATATACTTCCTTCATTTCATAATAATAATTGTTTTAGTTTCAAAAGTTATTTATTAATAATTAAAATTTATGTGAAATTTCATTACTATTTTTTTATAGAAAATTGAAAACAATTAATATAGGGAAATTTTTTTTGGGGGAGAATTAGAGAAGTTAGGGGTGATATAGAAAAATAAATAATTTATTATCCTAAAAAATTGTAAAGGACAAATAAATTGAAACAAATTTTTTTTTTTTTAAAAATCTATTATTATGGAACGAAGAGAATAAACTTTAAACATAATAATAAATTAATAATATAAAATTATGTATTAAAGTATCCTATCCACGTCTAAATATCACGGGACATTGAGTACCGAACCTATTGATTGGACGTATTGGGCCTTTTTCAATTTTCGTGGGCAAACTCCAACATACTTGGACTTGGGTTTGTGCAGCTTGGGTTTGAGTAATAATAAGAGATTATCATACCCATTGGGCCTGACTTGAAGATAACCAAACTTCTGGTAGTAAGATAGGTAGTCGATAGTTAAACAATTGGAATTATAATTTGTGTTTATATTTTAGAGGCCAATAATTTGATATAATTGTTTAATATTTTGATATTATATTTAATTGAATAAATAAATAATTTTATTATGGTTTTATTTACTGCATTACATAAATGTTAACATAATAAAATTCTTTAGAATAGTGATACAAATTATATGACTTCAAGTATGTGACTTGAACACGAGATCATATAATTACAATTAGTATCATTGCTCTTAAATGTCCCTAGTCGAGTATCATTGTTAGTGGGACAACAATGATACATTGAGACTAGTATGTGGATTGACTGATGGCCAAATCTCATTGGTCATTAATATATGAGATATAAAGTCAATGCATAGGTACATATTAGAGAACAATGTACTGGACTGACCCACTATGAGAATTTTACGTGTAACATTATACAAAGTGTTATTAGCAATTCTCATAGTGACAATGATATAATGATCCTCCGACCTGAAATCATTATATTACTACACAGGAATTTATGTACTTCGATATCATCAAAGGTCACCTTTAATAGGGTGGACAATAAAGGTGATTATTGGGTACATCATGAATCGTGTGAGGAATATGAGTGATCTAGATGGAATTTAACCCTCTTATATATTATGGGTGACATTCATAGGCCTCTTGACTGAGTAAGACTATAAAATGCATGGTCATGCTCAAATAGTGATTTATTTCATATAGTCTACTCATTTATCAAGAAAACTCAGATTAAATTATGAAGAGTATGACACATTCCATGCCTCGAGTTTAATCAAGAATATCAAGGTTAAAAGGATTAAATTATATTGAAATATTGGCCACGAAAAGGTTGCATCGAATCATCGATCTTATTATTACTTGGGTAGTAGTGATGCATTACTAGATGCCGCTTGTAAGACCCCAACTTTTATGAATAAAGAATAATTTTTCTCAAAATATATTTTTGAATATTATGGTGCGAATTTGATATAATGTTATAGTTGTGGGTAATATTTATAAATTTTACAAAGTAAGCAAGTGGTTATATAATATTTGATTGGTCGGGGAATATTCGTTTTAACAGGGAATATTCGTAAGACGACACAATCATTGGTGAACCCTACAACGGAAGTATTGTCGTAGTTAGAAAATGACAGAATTATCTTTTTATAAAAATAATGGCGAAAGTTTTACCGTTAAACTATTGAACTACCATTTGGTAAAAGTACAGTAACACGCGTTGTTAGTTCCCAGTAGGCACAATAGATCTAGAAGGGGGGGGGGGGGTTGAATAGATCCTTTTTCAATTCAAATACTTTTCTGGTTTATTTTGTATTGCTAATATTTTAGCATATGACAAACATAAGAATCTTTTCAAGCACATCAGAATAAGTAAAAGATCCCCTTCATTGATATATTCATAATCATACATATATTGTTCATAGAGTTAGTTCAGTAGTAAGCAGTTAAGTTATACATATCAGTTATAACAGTTAATGTACATAATATAAATGACATAAAGTAAAAGACACAAGGAGTTTTAAGTGGTTCAGAGACTCAAGCTCCTAATCCACTCTTCTGCTTTTAACTAGCAGGATTTCCACTAAGGAAGGGCAGCACCCTTAATGACTAAGATTCCTTCAAGGCCAGCAGCCTTGGGACTTCTGTTCACTAAGAACTCTTCAAGGCCAGCAACCTTGGAACTTCTCTAGTTCCCTAGGAACTCTTCAAGCCCAGCAGGCTTGGAACTTCATTTAGTCCCTCCGGACAAGGACCCGTCAGGCCCTGGCTTCTTGTTGTTGAAGTTGTTATTGTTGTTGGTGCTGAGCTGCTAAGATGTTATTAAGCTCTGAACATCTTTTTTACTTAGCAGCTTGGTGTGGTCCTCTTTGCATTCAGCTTTGAGTCTGGACCACATCTTCTTTGGTGCAGCTGATCTTTACTCCTTTCTGCTCATCTTTATCTGATATCAGCTGTGCACCATCACCATCTGGATTTGTTAAGTCTTTGAGCTTTTGGTAGATTTCGTCTGACACTTAGCAATCCCTGAACCCTTCTTGAATGTTCTGCAGACATGATTATGCTTCTGTTCCTTTTCTTCTTTTGGTTCATGGTGATCTGTAGAGTGGCTCTTTTGATCTTCTTTGTATTCTGCCACCTTTTTGAATGCTATCTCTTTGGCCTTCTCGGCTCTCAGCTTGGCTGCCATCTTCAGTGGCATTCTCATCTTTGTTGAGTGAAGCTCTAATCTGTTTAAGTCCTTCTTCAAAGCTGCTTCACTTCAACCTTTGTAGTCTCACTGTCACTGAGACTTGTTCTGTTGATCTTTGGTGGAACTCGTAGAGTCAACAATAACATTCCCAACAACTCAATGATTATGCAATTTAGCAATCATCAACAACTCTTGATCTTTTAAGCTCTGTTGATTTATACTACTTTCCAATCTTCCCATTGGAAGGTAGCCGTTGAAAGTTATTCAAATTGCTTCACAGATCTCGAGTTATTTGATGCAGACTGCAGATGTGACATGACATCTTTTTCTAACACTGCAGTCTATTGTTTCACCTACCCTGTCAGATATGTTACTTTGATGCCTTGGGTAGGTCGACGACTTTATTTTCCCCTTCTGACTTCTAGATCAAAGGTTGTCCTTGCATCGATGCTCCCAATAAGCTTTTGTCCGAATACCAACCTTCAGATTGAACCGTTGCCAATGCTTCAATCCTCAGTTGTTCGAACTTTACGATTCTGATGCACATCTCTTAGACCTGATTGTAGTGTCTTGTTGACTGATGCTTATAGACATGTAGAGTCAACACTACGATCTTTGAAGAGTGTTCATTTGATCTTCAGTGTAAAACACCTCTTCCTTCTATTGTGCAGTGCTTCAACGCTTCTTGTTTTCTTTGACTGTTCTTAGATAATGATGGTTTGAATCCTTGCTCTGGCCCTTTCTGAATAGCAAGACACTTCAGATTTGTGGCGTGTCCAGCTCGCTTTCTCCTTGTGATCTCCCGTTCACTTATCATCAATGGACTGACCCAATGCTTAATCACTTTAGCCTTGTTCTTCAGAAGCTGACCAGTATCTCTGTGTACACTCCATTAGTTATTTCTTTGATCGGTAAACACTACGATCTTGGTTACTTCCAAGATCATTGTCATCTTACCACTTTCACAGCTACTGCACATACTAACTTTCCTTAGTCAGCTACTGAAGTCTTCTTATGATCATCTTGTGGAAGACTTCATCTCGAATGACTTCACAACTCAATCTGCATGTTGATTGAGTTGATACTTAGATCTTCAATTAGCTTGCATTCGTTGAGTGCTCTCTGGTTTCCTTTAAGTGGGATGTATCTTTTCAGTACCAACCAGAGGCTTCATTTCTTTGGATATTCTGGGAGTGCTCAATTGTTGAGAGTCATGTTTGCTCTACGATTCTACCTTGGCTTTGTGAGCACATCTGTTGAGGTCTTAGCTCTGCACTCTACGATTCAGCTTTGGCTGTGCAGACACTACGATTCCGAGATCAGATCTTGACACTACGTTTCCTGTCGTTGTGCTTGTTGTCTTCATCTGATCTTGCTCGACTACGATCTCTGCCTTTGATACGATCAGTAGACTCTACGACTCTGAGTGTAGTCTATGATCCTTGACTTGGCTATTTAGTAGACTCTACGACTCAGAGTGTAGTCTATAATTCTTGACTTGGCTTCGACAGATGCTCGGTCGGCTCGTGGCGGTCGTCTCACGATTCTCGAACATGACTTCCTCGGACACTACTGGCTCGAGGAAGCTTTACTCGACATACTACGATCCTTCCTCGTCTCTCCTGGTAGTCTACGAACTCCGAGATCTACTATCTTGCAGACTACGATTCTACCTCGATAGCTCTCGAGTTATCTTTGACTCTCCTGTAAGACTATGATTTCTGGTGCAGTGCTCGATGATCAGACAAGCCTATCTATTACATCATACGATCAACCTAACATGCTTGATCTTTCTATGTTTATAGTCCTTGTACATCATTTCTTTTTAAGGACTTTACAAAGCAGTTTTGCTTATGTAGGATCAACCTAACATATTTAATCAATTCATTCTAATTCCTTGTACATATATTTCTATCATAGGACTTTACATCTTTTCTTAATGTAAGCATACTTGCATATTCATTCATATATATCATAATCAAATCATATATAAATAGAAATATCATTCACATGTTTATTCCTTACACGCGTGATTGCATATATAGTAGCACACGGTATTGATTATTGATGCTTACGTGAGAAGTCACTTAGTTATACTCAATTATTGCTACACTAATTGCTGCATAATATCTCTCATATTATTGATTCAATTATTGTCACAGTATCAATATTCTATATTATTAAATCAATAATTGAGATGACAAAGTTATTTATATTATTATTTGCAATATTGACGATGTCTAGAAAGTTTTGTCGATGAGAGGTTTGGTCACCTAATTGCGCGCCTTAAGGAGAAATCCTTATCGGAAAGCCCCCTCTTTCCTGAGAATGATATGGTTGTTAAATATTATGAGTTATAATATTAATGATGAATAAGTTCATGTTGATTAAAGATGAATTTGATAGTTCCATTATGTTGGGATTATTAGTGTTAGTGGAAATCAACATTTATTTCGATAACAATTGATTTCTGGAGGTTATATTGACCAATCGGGTAATTAATCGGATAAATGAATAATTAATTGCTATTAATTCACATGCTTATAACTATTTGTTCACATGTGTGTACTATTGATTCACATGCATGTACTATTAGGGGAGGTGGTGTAAGATTGATAATACTTGCATGACTAAATTAAAAATAGAGGTATAGATGAAGGTACTATACTGTAATTATTTTTTTCACATGTATAGAACAATTGATTCACATGAATGTACTATTAGGGGAGGTGGTGCAAGTTTGATAATACTTGCAGGACTAAATTAAAAATGAAGAAAAAGATGAAGGTATTATACTGTAATATTTCGAGCCCCAAAACGTGCAATTATCGAAACTATATTTTTCTATAAATAGAAGCTCATTCTTCTTCCATTCTCACCAATTCACTAAGACTCACAAGAGCAATTATATAGAGAAGTTATAGAGAGAAAAAAGAAGAGAAGTCTGCTACCTCACTATTCCAGTATCCAGTCTTCTTTTGAGGTAAAGGATATTATATTTTTCAGTATTCATAGAAATAATATTTTCTTCCATACTCTGTAGTATGTGAGTAATATTATTTTGTTTCATATTCCTAATTCTACACTCATTCTGTTAAAGTATTGCTTCTATACTCCGTGAAATTTGTAGAATATCCTTGATCGATATTTGCGCTTCATCAAGTATCTTTTCATGGAAATATTATTATGAGCTTTCTTGATAATTATTGATTTTTTCATACTGGAATACTATTTATGAATTACTATTTACGGGTTACTATTCACCCGATTACTATTCACTCAAATATTATTCACCCGGGTATTCGGGGCACTTTTCATGCCTGAGTACTATTCACGAGTTACTATTTACGGGTTACTATTCACCCGGTTACTACTCACTCGAATATTATTCACTCGGGTATTTGGGGCACTTTTCATGTCGAGGTACTATTCACGAGGTACTATTCCCAAAGTACTATTCATATGGTACTATTCACGGGGTACTATTCACCCGAAAAATATATTTCTTTTTTGTCCAAATTATTTTTGATACATGAATATTATTCTTGAATTTTACTCCACAAAGCAGTATCATGTTGACAATTTAGATATTTTTAAACTCTGGATAAATTTAAAGTCTTTAATATTTATCCTTGATTTTGTTTGATTAATGCTTATATCATTGTCATCATCCTCATGCTTATATTGTGATGAAAGTCATCTTTGGCTTACGTGCATAGATGGACTGTTGATTGGTATGATTATGACCAGGGATCATTCGGTATAATCATGACCTGTAATGTTACAAATGATGTGGTAAAAGTCCTCATTGGCCTGTAGTGCATTGATGAACAGTTGTTGGTATGATTATGACAAGTGATTATTCGGTATAATCATGACCATTGATGATGATTATGGCTCCCGCTCAGCCTCAGGCTCATCATCCTTTGGCTCCCCCTCAGATGATGAACTAACTTCTTCTTATGATGTTTTCTTCTCTTCTTTCCTTCTACTCTTCTTGTCCTTTCTTGAGTGCCTCTTACTTTGCCTCTTTCTATGCCTCTTTTTCTCCCCCTTTTTGTCATTAATCACTTAAGAGAGCTGTTCCACGTTGGACATGAGTTGTTCCATTAGGTAGGAGGAATTTCCAACTTCAATCTTGAGTTCTTGTTGACTTAACTCAAGTTGCATAGAGAAGGAAAGATTCATGTTGTCAATCTTATCAGATAGGACTTTGAGTTTCTCTTCATTTGCCTTTTGTGCTCGTAGAGCTTTAGCCTTTTGATCATGTATGGCCTTCAGATAAATGTGATCTCTCTCTTTGATTTTGAGAGATACATCAGCTATCGTTGCTTGGATTCTATTTTGAACTGAGTTATCTTTTGTTGCTGTCAACATCTTTGACTCTTTACTGATTAGAGATATCTTCTCAACCAGCTCAGCATAATTCTTCAACAGTTCCTGTTCCATAGGACTCTACGATTGGACTCTACGATTTTCATCCTTGGACAGATTTTCGAAGGTGTTGACAATCTAAAAGATCGTTGAGTACCAATCGCTATTGGAGGATGAAGAAATGTCAAATAGCTGTGCTTGGGCAGATGGAGACTTCTTATTCTGGACTTGAACACTATCAGTGGTAGAGTGAACAGACTCTACGATCAGTTCCTTGGTCATATTCCTTTTTCCATTAGAGTCCATTCTACGATCATAAGGAATATAATGATTGTCGACATGTTTCAGAGACTTTGTAGTAATGGCTTTGGTCATTGATCATCATGGTTGCAAACTTCTTTACCCTAGGGAAGTTTTGTGACACCAGCTCCAAATTTGGAAACTGAGAGTATCACCAGCTGAAGTAACTCTCATCTCTATCATTATGTGCTTTTAGCCAAGGCATCCATGGAAAGAACCATCTCATTAGAAGATCTTCAGAATTGTACAGTATTGTTGTGCAATCTAACTCCATATTTTTCCAGTTATGAAGAACTTCATCTGTAGTCATTCTTACAACTCGAAGTTGTTCATTTCTGTGACGCCCCCAAAATAGGTCCACACGACTGATTCTCGAGTCGCCAGATATCATACTATAAAATCAAATACAAACTTCATTTATACAACTGTTGAATCGTCGTAAGTGCGATTATCGAATTACTAGTTAAACTATGAGTTTTAATACAAATGTATGTAACTCTCATGGTGCCTCACCACAACCTTACAATGGTACTTTTTACATAAAAGTATAGTCAAAAAACTGCTTTTAGAAATTAAAATCTTTGGGAAGTGCTCAAGGAAACCTTCGTATATAGGAGGCCATGAATCTAAGTTATGATAGATATCATATGTCCAGAGAATTATCCTTGGTTGATCCAATAGACCCCAAAAAAAAATGAGAAGATTACTATTGTGACGCCCCCAAAATAGGTATACAACACCCATTCTGAGTCGCCAAATACATGGTACAGAAAGCAAACTACAACTTCAATAATACAAATGTCATGTAAAATACGACAACACATACTGTGAGTTTGAATACAAATATTATCTTCTAGACAATATTCACACTCAGATAAAATCCTCATTACAATTATTAATACACTATTTTACAAAATAGTGAGGACTGCTAAAATAACTTTCTAGAACCAACACTCCATACCCCGACTAGATCCTGCTATATTCTCACCTCTTGAAGAAAAATAGAACAAAAAGAAAAAGGGTGAGCTCAACTAGCCCAGTAAAGAATATTAGGACTAAGATAATATACAACAAATTATCCTTAGTCTTCAACAGGGAAAAATCTGATAGAATATAATCAACAACAAATTTTAGATCAACAACTGCAATGGAAACAACAATTCATTAGAAGAGTTAAGTAGAGAATGAAATCTACTATCATCTATGAATTTAAAAGTCCATCATCAATATTTTATCCCTGTAACATCAATCAATATACATCTTTGCACTACGGGCCAAAGATATTCATTTGTATCACCAGTTGGTCATGTTCATCTCAACACTTGTTCATCTTTGCACTACGGGCCAAAGATATTCATCAGGTAATCATTCATCTTTGCACTACAGGCCAAAGATATTCATCAAGTATCATCATTAAGGACTGAGGATGATGAAAAAGCATTTTAGAGAACGAATCCAGTAAGACAGAAGGACAAATATTAGGGATTCGTATTTTGGTTTATCCAAATTCAATAATACTTCATAATAACCAAGTGTGAAGTAGAATTCAAAAATAAAGATCAAAACATGGATACAATCAAAGATAGTAACCATAAAAGACATCTGGGGACGAAAAAGAAAAATTTTATTTTTCTATGAATAGTGCCATATTTGTGAATAAAGGTCAGATATCGTGAATAGTGTCAGATACGTGAATAGTAATCCCGACACAAAAAAGGTAGAAATTCCACAATAAAATTCATAACGATATCTCAAAGATAATGATATTGAAGAAAATAATATCATTTAAGAAGAAAATAATATCCCTTACCTCAAAGAAACAAAGATTTGTAAATGAAAGGTCTGGATGTGATGTTTGAATGAAACTTGTCTTCAATAAAGAACTCTCAACGTATCTAAATACTCACAAAATACGCCGATAATATAGAGAGAAAAGAGAAAGCTTATTTTTCCGGTGTGATTTTCAATTCTAACTTAGCCCTCTATTTATAGGAAAATGTTAACACGCCGCTGCACTTGACTTTGCACACGATGGCTTTTACCAAATACTATTGTCACCCACCACATTTGAAATAAAATTCAGCACATTTCTTCACCAACCACAAGTGGGGCCCACTCAATTCTAGAATTTTCCACCAAAATCATTTATAAACCTAATTTCCGAATCACCACCTCTTAAAATTCATAACAAATCATACGCTCATTTTTAACGGCTCAAAATTTGTGGACATATACTCAACTTATATATGTATAACATATCCAAAAATCACAACGATACAAATAACGGTTTGGATTAAAATTATAACTCACGCAATATATCGTAAAAATATTGATTTGATTTTAATACCTCCATTCAGAAAAATACCGATAAAACACCGAGCTTTAATTCCTTCAATTATATCCGCATAAAATAAATAAATCCATAATTTATATCCACATCAAGTAAATATTTCCTTATCATATAAATCAATAATTAATTATTCATAAATAATATTACAGAATCACAATTATGACAACCAAAGCCGCTCCTGTGGGGAGAGAGGGCTTTCCGATAAGGATTTCTCCTTCATCAAGCGCATAATTAGGTGACCAAACCTCTCCTTAGATGTAACTTTCTAGACATTGCCAATAATGCTATCTAATAATATTATTCAAATAATATGAATTATTGATCCGATAATGGGAAATATCATGCAAAAGAATAATTATTGAAATAACAATAATATAAAATATCAACGCATCAATTATTGAATCAATAAAATAAAATATTAAAAGTAATTATCGTAACAATTATTGAGTAGTGCGCCTTCACGTAAGAATCAATAATTCAAAAATATCGCGTGCAATACCGTGTAATACTTCTTGTGCAACCACGCGTAGACATCGTATTTTAACCAATTTGATATTCTAACAAAGTTGTTAATTGTGAACGATTATGCCTTTATTTATAAAAACTCATACTTTGTCGTTTTCTTCATCCGATAGTTATTTTGTTATGAGGCCCACGAATGGCTGCGCCGTCATATGAATATTCCCCGACAACAAGAATATTCCACGACCAAACGACTATTCCCCGACAAAAAAATGAATATTTTATAACCACTTGCTTATTTTGCAAAATTTGCACATTTCACCCATAATCAAAACATTATATCAAATTAACACCTTATTATTCATAATAATAATTAGAGGAAATTCGATTTTATTTAAAAAAAATTCGGGGTCTTACAACTATCATGTTCCTTCCAATGGTGAGTCTTCTATTGACATATAACTATCTCTACCATCTGCAATTGAACATTATGTTTTAACCAAACTCCAAGATCATATAGGTAGTGCTCGTAGATATAATTAGCAAGTGGATGTGCACAACCCTATCTTATGATAACACGAGGTTGTATGTTATTTGACATCTTGTATGATAGTGGCAAAACACCCTTCCAAAGTTGGGTTCACCTCACCCTATTCGGTTCACCAAAATTAAATATCAAATGACGTATACAATACGAAACACTTATCTAAAGTTCTCAATAAAATTATTTCCATACTATTTAGGGAGAACCTCAACAAATTTATGACCACCGCTCTATTATCCTCATTACTTCCCCGTCAATTCCAAATACACTCTTATTACCTAAAAGGAATTGTGAAGCAAAAAGGGTGAGCACAACTAGCCCAAAGAAAGAATATCATGACTAAAGATAATTTACATCATCAATAACCTTCATCAAGAATAAATCGAGATTTAGAACATATGGTAGATGATAAAACTTTTCAACTATAGTTGCGTAAAATGAACGAAGCGATCCATTAGAAGAGTCAAATAGACCATCGATTTATTATCTTCTCCATGTTAAAAATCCACCAATAATGTTTTATCCTCGTAACATCAATCAACAATTCCTCGCCCACAATCATATGAATAAATCATAATTATAATTGTGATTCTAAATTCTCTTCGCACCTGTGATCGAAGATAATTTTCATCACCTATCTTCACCAAAACATCAAAAATCATGGTTATACCAAATCACAATTCATGCTCATAATCATACTAATAAATTCATCTTTTTGCACTACTACCAAAGATATTCATTAACAATTCATCTTTGCACTACAAGCCAAAAAGACATACAACAGATTTTAGAAGAGTCAAGTAGAGCATGATATCTACTATCTTTTATGAATTAAAAGTGTATAATCAATATTTTATCGCTGAGACTCAGCTTAATAAATAATCCACATCATCGAATCATCCCTGCACTACGGCCAAGGATATTCATGTAATCATCAATGGTCATGATTATACCGAATAATCCCTGGTTATAATCATACTAATAACTGTCCATCAATGCACTACGGGCCAATGAGGACTTTTACAACATCATCTATAACATTACGGGTCATGATTATACCGAATGATCCTCGGTCATAATCATACCAATAAATGGTTCCCATCTATGCACATAAGCCAAAGATACTCATCAATCAATAGTTCATCTTTGCACGTAAGTTCAAAGATATACAACCGTAAAATCAATAATCAATACCCATCTTTCTTTGCACGTAAGCCAAAAGATATACAACCAGAAAAACTAATAATCAATATTCCATCTTTGCACGTAAGCGAAAGATGACTTTCATCATAATATAAGTACATGTAGTATGATGACAATGATATAAACATTAATCAAAGCGAAATCAAGGATAAATATTAAAGACTTTAAATTTATCCAAAGTTTAAAAATATCCAAATTGTCAACATGATATCGCTTTGGAGTAAAATTCAAAAATAATATTCATGTACCAAAAATAATTTGGACGAGAAAAAGAAATATATTTTTCGGGTAAATAAGACTTTAATAAGACCCTATAATAAGTACTATATTTGTGGGATATATGAGTATATGAGGAGGAGTAGTTTTTGTTACTAAAATATTTAAAACATGTTTTTCATGTTTGTGGACCCCATTTCTTGATCGAAATTTGATTATAAAATTTAAAATCGCTCGTAGTATGTGGATTTCATTAATTTCTTTGGAATTTGGAAAAACTTAAACTTACAAAGTTGTAGATAATGGAATTTCCTATGGAAAAGATATAAGGTTCAAATTTTTATGACAAAAGGGCTATTTATTATGAATTATTGAAGTTTCGAAATAGTTGATTTTTGAAAGTTTTAATTATATTTAATAACAAAAACGTTTTTTTGTTTTTGTCATTATTGTGGGCCTCATTGGTGGCTGAATTTAGATGGTCTTGAGGTGGGCGTGAAGTTTGTTTATAAATAAAATTATTTTATTAAATTTTCTGCTTTGGTGTTCTAAGCATTTTCCTATAAATAGGGTGCTTAGGTTAGAATTGAAAATCACACCGAAACCGAACTTTTCTCTCTATATTATCGAGCATATTCTTGTGAGTATTTTGATACTTTGAGTGTTGCTATATCTTGTTAAGTTCCTTCAAATAAGTTATATCTAATATTCCAAATGTAAGAACTATTTTTTTTTTAGGTAAAATGATTTTTTTTAAAATGATATTATTTCTTTTAATATCATTATGCCTAATATTGATAGTATTTTTCTTGTGAAATTCTTGTCTTTTTAGTGTTTGGAGTTACTTATTCACGATACTACGGCCTTTATTCACGATATCGATACTATTCACGAATACGACACTATTCACAAAAAAATTAAATTTTCGTTTTTTGTCTAAAATATCTATTATGGATACTAGCTTTGATTGTATCCATGTTTTTATCATTCTTGAATTTTACTCCATTATGATTATTTATGAAGTATTTTTGAACTCGGATTGTTTAAAGTACGAATCCTTAATATTTGTTCTTTTATTTCACTGGATTCGTTTTCTTTAAGATATTTTTTATCATCCTCAATCCTAAATGATGATATTACTGAATATCTTTGGCCTATAGTGTAAAGATGAATGAATTTTTGATGAATATCTTTGGCCCGTAGTGCAAAGATGAATAGGTGTTGAGATGAACATGACCAACTGATGAATATCTTTAGCCTGTAGTGCAAAGATGAATATTCGATTCAAGATGTATATTGATTGATGTTACAGGGATAAAATATTGATGATGGACTTTTTAAATTCATAGATTATAGTAGATTTCATTCTCTACGTAACTCATCTATGAATTATTATTTCCGCTACAAATATTGATCTGAAACTTGTTGTCTATTGTATTTTATCAAATTTTTCCCTGTTGAAGACTAATGATAATTTGTTTTATATTATCTTAGTCATATTATTCTTTATGGGGCAGTTGAGCTCACCCTTTTCTTTTTTGTTCTATTTTTCTTCTCAGGAGGCGAGAAATGCAATGAAAGTACTTAGTCGGGTATGGAATGAAGGTTTTAGAAAGTTGTTTTAGTAGTCCTAACCATTTTTATAAAATAATGTACTAATAATTGTAATGAGGACTTATTTAGGTGTGAATATTGTCTAGATGGAAATATTTGTATTTAAACTCACAGTTTTTATGTGGTATTAATAAAGTTGTAGTTGTTTCTGTACCATGTTATTGACGACTCAAAATTGGTGATGTATACCTATTTTGGGGCGCCATGATTTATATCGAGCTTAGGGATATATCTCCCATGAGATCTGAGAATAGAAACTAGGAGGGAGAGATTTAGTAAAACCTTCGCTAGTGTGTATTACCTAAGCTTCTTTGTTGGTTGGTCAGTATATAGGGATATTATGTGATATGTTGATTTCTTTAATTAACCCTTGTTTTATGGAAGTATTTGAGAATGTCGACTAAGAATGTTAACAGTGGAGTAAATAAGATCGTGGAGACACCTTTACTCACCAATAAGGAGAACGTGCAACAGGCCGACAATGTTCCTCCTGTAAACAACACCACTGATCAGACGATGAACAACGGAATGTTTAGAAGCTTTTTGCAGTTCATGCAAAATCAGACAAGGGAGACTCGTGCACAAAATACAGGTGGAGACATGAGTGAGCATTCGGTTATAACCGAACCGAATAAGCTATTCGGTTATAATCGGAAATCGAAGTAATAATGATTTTACTATCCGAACTAATAACCGAAATTAGACAATAACCGAATTACCGAATACCGAATTATAATTTCGGTAATTCGGGAAAAAATTGAATTACTGTCCAACAAATGTTACCTGTTTAGCATCCAACTGTTACAGACTTACAGACTTACAGTGTTACCTATTTAAATACCACAAGTCAAAGTTTTGTGGAGGAACCATGCTATAGAGGAAATGACTTGGGAGTTGGAAACAGAAATGAAAGTGAGGCATCCTCATATTTTCAAATACCAGGTACGTACGTCAATTTTGAGGACGAAATTTCATAAGGATGGGAGGTTGTAAGACCCCAACTTATTATTAATGAAATTGAATTTCCTCTATTTATTATTTTGAAATATTAAGGGTTGATTTGATTAATGTGGTTAGTTATGGGTAAAATGCGCAAATATTTCAAATAAGAAAGTGGTTATAAAATATTCATTATTGTTTAATATTAGTTTGGTCGTGGAATATTCTTACTGTTTGGGAATATTCGTATTTACGCACAATGACTTTAATGTGGGCCCCATAACTTGGAAAGCGATTGGATGAAGAAAACGACAAGTATAAGTTGTTTATAAATAACGTGTAGTAGTTATTACTGCTATTATCTTTTTGGAATACCTTGGTTAAAATACGAAAGCACACGCGATATTGCACTAATTATTAATTCTTACGTAAGAAGGCACTACTCAATAATTGTTACAGTAATTACTGTTCAATATTTTATTTTATTGATTCAATAATTGCTACGTTGATATTTTATATTGTTGTTGTTTCAATAATTGTCACTACACAAAGATTTTCCATTATCGATTAATAATTCATATTATTTGAATAATATTATTAGATAACATTATTGGCAATGTCTAGAAAATTCGCATCTAAGGAGAGGTTTGGTCACCTAATTAATTGCTACCAAGAAGGAGAAATCCTTATTGAAAGCCCTCTTTTCCTCGGGAACTACTTGGTCACCAAGATTGTGATTCTCATAATATTATTTGTGAATAATTAATTATTGATTTATATGATAAGGAAAATATTCATTTTATGTGGATATAAATGGAGAAAATTTTAAAGTGACAATTGTTGAAAAATTGATATTTTATCTTTTCTCGATAAATAATTCATTTAAATATATTATTATATTTTAATAATATAATAATGGTGATATTTTAACAATGAATGTAAGATATATAAGTATATATGAGGAGGAGGAGTATTTTTGTTACTAAAATATTTAAAACATGTTTTTCATGTTTGTGGACCCCATTTCGACCGAAATTTGATTATAAATGCAAAATCGTCTCAGATGTGAATTTCGGTCAATTTCTCGCTTGAATTTGGAAAACTTAAACTTACAAAGTTGTAGATAATGGAATTTCCTATGGAAAAGACATAAGGTTCAATTTTTCCTCGACAAAAGGGCTATTTATTATGAATTATTGAAGTTTCAAATAATTGATTTTTGGAAGTTTTAATTATTTTTAATAACAAAATGTTTTTTTATTTTTGTCATTATTGTGGGCCTCATTGGTGGCTCAATTCAGATGGTCTTGAGGTGGGCGTGAAGTTTGTTTATAAATAATATTATTTTATTAAATTTTCGCTTTTGGTGTTCTAAGCATTTCTATAAATAGGTGCTTAGGTTAGAATTGAAAATCACACCGAAAACTCAAGTTTTCTCTCTATATTATCGGCGTATTCTTGTGAGTATTTTGATATTTTGAGTGTTACTATATCGGTTCAAGTTCCTTCAAAGATTATATCGATATTCCAAATGTAAGATTATTCTTTTCAAGTAGTGGATATTTTTTTTAAAAAATGATATTATTTCTTTCAATATCATTATGCTTAAATATTGATAGTATTTTTCTTGTGAAATTCTTGTCTTTTAGTGTCTGGGTTATTATTCACGATATCTGACTATTCACGATACTGATCTTATTCACTTAATACTGCACTATTCACGTAAAAATTAAATTTTCATTTTTTGTCCAAAATATTTATTATGGATACTAGCTTTGATTGTATCCATGTTTTGATCATTCTTGAATTTTACTCCATTATAATTATTTATGAAGTATTTTTGAACTCAGATTGTTTAAAGTACGAATCCTTAATATTTGTTCTTTTGTTTCACTGAATTCGTTTTCTTTCAAATATTTTTCATCATCAATAGTCCGAAATGATGATATTACTGAATATCTTTGGTCTGTAGTGCAAAGATGAATGAATTTTTGATGAATATCTTTGGCCCGTAGTGCAAAGACGAACATGACCAACTGATGAATATCTTTGGCCTGTAGTGCAAAGTTGAATATTCGATTCAAGATGTATATTGATTGATGTTACAGGGATAAAATATTGATGATGGACTTTTTAAATTCATAGATTATAGTAGATTTCATTCTCTACGTAACTCATCTATGAATTATTATTTTCGCTGCAAATATTGAGCTGAAACTTGTTGTCTATTGTATTTTATCAGATTTTTCCCTGTTGAAGACTAACGATAATTTGTTCTATATTATCTTAGTCATAATATTGTTCCATTTTTCTTCTCAGGAGGCGAGAATGTAGCGAGTATTAGTCGGGGTATGGAATGAAGGTTCTAGAAAGTTGTTTTAGTAGTCCTCACCATTTTTGTAAAATAATGTACCAATAATTGTAATGAGGACTTATTTAGGTGTAATTATTGTCTAGATGACAATATTTGTATTTAAACTCACAGTTTTTATGTGGTATTAATAAAGTGTAGTTGTTTCTGTACCATGTTATTGACGACTCAAAATGGGTGATGTATACCTATTTTGGGGGCGTCACATCATGCGTAATCCGCACAGACAGGATATTCCAACAGAATAATAAAGAATTGAACTAGGTCATGCGTAATCCATGCAGACAAGATATTCCAACAGAATAATAAAGAATAGAACCAGGTCATGCGTAATCCACATAGATAGGATATTCTAACAGAATAATAAAGAATGGAATAAAAATAGAATTCACCAGGTATGTGATAGACCGCACAGATAGGTTATTCCAATAGAATAATAAAGAATAGAATAATAGAAAAATTTTACCATGTATGCGGTACTTCACATAGATAGGTTATTCCAACATAATAGTAAAGAATGGAATAACAACCCTTACGAGTATTGAAATAAAATAACTCTCTTCATGAATACGAAAGAATAATATCCCTTACCTTAGAAGAAACTGGATACTGAAATAGTGAGGTAGCAGACTTTTCTTCTTCTTTCTCTCTATAATTTTTCTCTATAATAATTGCTCTATAGCTTTAGTGAATTGGTGAAAAATAATGAAGGAATGAGCTTCTATTTATAGGTAAATAGAGTTTCCATAATTGCACATTTTGGGGCTCAAAATATTACTGTATAATACCTTCATATTTTCCTTCATATTTAATTTAGTCATGCAAGTATTATCAAACTTGCACCACCTCCCCAAATGTGAAAACATCAAGGACGATAAAGTTGGGGTCAACCATATTGATTTGCTCTTTCTGGTTGATACATTCAAGTCACAAGCTACTTCAAATTTCTATATTATGTCATTGTTATTCTCGAAAATTGTACTCATGATATTAAAACATCGGATGCGAATGTTTCGTTGGAAGGCATCTCTCGGACTGTGGCTTATTATTTTACAATATTTTAAAACTCGAGGACGAGTTTTTTTCAAAGGCGATGAGAATGATGCGATACGGAAGAAGAAATTTAAGAAGTTTATTATTAATTTTGTATTGTTATTTAGAGATAAATATTGAGTTATTAATAAATTTATTTAGTAGGATATTATAGTAATAACTTTTCATTAGGAGAGTTTTAATTGTAGTAGTAGATTTCAATTAGAAAAGTTTATTATAGTAGTAGTATATTTCAATTAGAAGAGTTTATTATAACAATAGATTTAAGTTAGGAGATTGGAGATTGGAGATTGTTTTCTTTCTAAATTAGGATTTTTACCAAGTCTCCAAGTATTGGGTTTTCTATTTAAGTATTGCAATACTTCATTATTTTGGAGATTGTTTAATATATTGACAGAACTTCTAGACATTGTCAATATTGCAAATAATAATATAAATAACTTTGCCGTATCAATTATTGATTTAATAATATATCATATTATACAGATGATACTGTGACAATAGTTGAATCAATAATATGAGAGATATGATGCAGCAATTACTGTAGCAATAATTGAGTATAACTGAGTGACTTCTCACTTAAGCATCAATAATCAATATAATGTGTTACTATGCAACCATGCGTATTACTGTACTTTTACTACCGAGTAGTTCAACAGTTTTAGCAGTAACACTTTCGCTGTTATTTTTATAAAAAGATAATTTTGTCATTTTTTTACTACGACAATACTTCCGTTGTGGGGTCCACCAATGATTGTGCCGTCCTACGGATATTCCCCGACAAAAAGAATATTTCCCGACCAAACGAATATTTTATAACAACTTGCATACTTTGAAAATTTTTCACATATCACCATTAACTTTAACCTTTTATCAATATAACCATTTACTAAATAGAATAATTATAAGAAAATTGAATATTTTCATTTCATAAAATTCGGGGTCTCACAATTTCCATGATTTATCCATCTTACTGGTGGTTCAGCTGGTGGTTCATCAAAGACCTCCACTATTATTCTTCTGTTAATTCTAGCTAGAGAGAGAACATGATAGTATTCTGGTTCCTCTGATTCCTGATGTGCAGAATCATAATCTTTCTCTATTTCTTCCCTTTTTGAGCCTGAATCTTGTTGACTCTCTTCATCAGATTCATCAGTGAAATCTTCTTATAGATTTTCATTTTCAAAACCTTCTTCAGCAACATATTCCTTGGAATCAACTTCTTCAATGCTAGTTCCAACTTCAACACTTTCCTCCTATAATGCATATTCATCGTCACTTAATTCAATAATCAATATCGTGTGCTATTATGCAACCACGCGTATTCCTGTACTTTTAACACCGGGTGTTTCAACAGTTAACGGTAAAACTTTCGCCGTTATTTTCATAAAATATTTTTGTCGTTTTCTCAATCCGATAATAATTCCGTTAATAGGGTCCACTAATGATTGTGTCATCGTATTTATATTCCCTGTTAAAAACGAATATTCCCCACCAATCGAATATTATATAACAACTTGCGTACTTTGTAAAATTTATAAATATTACCCACAACTATAATATTATATCAAATTCATTCCATAATATTTAATAATAATATTTATAGAAAAATTATCTTTATTAAAAAAAAATTGGGGTCTTACAACCTCCCCTTCTTATGAAATTTTGCCTTCGAAATTAGGGTACATACCTGGTATGTCGAAGAGGTAAGGATACTTTGATTTTATTTCAGATTCTAACTCCCAGGTCATTTCCTCAACATCGTGGTTTCTCCACAAAATTTTGACTTGAGGTATAACCTTGGAGCGTAGAATATGTTCCTTCTTATCCAAGATTTGAACATGAACCTCTTCATACGTTAAATCTTCCGCTATTTCATCCGGTTCTAACTCAAAATGTGGTTCGGGTCTTCCACATATTTACGTAACATGGATATATGAAAAACGTTATGAACACGAGACATACTTGACGGTAAAGCGAGTCTATAGGCCACAGTTCTTACTCAATCGAGGATTAAAAATGGGCCAATGAATCGAGGATTGAGCTTTCCTCTCTTTCCAAATCTCGTAACTCCTTTCCATGGAGTAACACGTAACAACACATGATCTCCAATATCGAATTCCATGTCCTTTCGATGAAGATCAGCATAACTATTTTGTCGATCTTGTGAGGTTTTTATACGTTGTCGGATCGTTTGAATCTTTTTTGTAGTCATATGTACTAACTCCGGTCCCAACAACGTTGCTTCACCCACCTCACCCCCAACATACTGGAGAACGACACTTTCATCTATACAACGCTTTGAATGGAGCCATGCTAATACTTGCTTGATAGCTATTGTTGTAGGAAAACTCCACCAACGGTAAGAACTTGTCCCAACTTCCCTTGAAGTCAAGGACACAGAGTCTTAATAAATCTTCAAGAGTTTGAATAGTCCTCTCTGATTGTCTCATCCATCCGAGGATGGTATCTTAGACCAAATCGTAAACTGCGCCCATAGCTTTTTGAAAACTAACCCAAAATCGTGAAGTGAATCTTGGGTCTCGATCGTAAACTATGGATACTGGCATACCATGAAATCTTATAACAAGCGTTTATGTATATCTGAAGCAAGACGTTCAAGTGTATAAGTTTCTCGATAGGTAAGAAATGAGCCGACTTGGTCAATCTATCAACAATGACCTAAATTGCATCTATGCCTTGAGAAACCTTGGGAAGACCAGTAACGAAATCCATGGTAATGTGCTCCCACTTCCATTCTGGAATTTTAAGTGGTTGCAATGGACCTTTTGGTACTTAATGCTCTGCCTTTACTTGTTGACAAGTTAAACACCTTGAGATAAACAACGCTATCTCTCTCTTCATATTGCCCTACCAAAATGTATGTCAAGATCATGATACATTTTGGTACTCCTGTGATGGATTGCAAGCGGTGTGTTGTGCGCCCATCATGATTTTATACTTTAACTCGGATCGTTAGAAACACAAAGTCCGAGTTGACTCAAGTATTCCTTCTTCATCGATTCTTACTTCCGGCATAGCACCTTCTTGTACTTTCTTCCTCATACGCATTAGCTCCAGGTCTGTAGCTTGAGCAGCTTTAACTTTATCGATTAAAGTCGGTTCTTCGTATATTCGCCATCATCACGTGGGTCCTTGGAGTCTTTATCTCTATCTCCATCCTTTGTAAGTCATACAAAATGGGCCTTTGAGTTGACAATATTGCACTCATACCCGCATATGATCTTTTACTCAATGCGTCAGCTACCACGTTCGCTTTTCCAGGATGGAATTGGATGGTATGATCATAATCTTTCAAATGCAAGTATTACGTTCAATTTTTGCCTGATGAGTAGTTAACCAATCAATCCCTAGAATTACGTCAAATGCAAGTATTTTCAAGGGAATAAGGGTGACAGGTAATGTGAGGGTACCGATTTGAACCAAACAAGACTTATAAACAATGGATGTAATGAAGGTTTCTCCCAATGAAGTTTCAACAGATAAGTCAAAGTCTAATTTCTTCGGAGTCAAATTTAAACGTTGAGCGCAAGTAGGAGAAATAAAAGAATGGGTAGAATCGGTATCAAATAAGGTATATACTTCGCTAGAGTTTATGATAAGCTTACCCGTGATGACCTCGTTTGGGTTCCTTACTTTCTGGGAGGTCACGACAAACGCTCTCCCTTGAACTACCGGTTTTGTTTTGTTTGGGACGGCCTTTGATGCCTCCATCCCAGCTGAACTTGACTTTGGTGCACTATAAAATTGGGCTAGGTGACCTTCTCTTCCACAATTATAACATGCTTTGGATGGCATCGCACAGTTTGGACTGATGTGTCCCTCCCCTCCACATTTGAAATATATGATAGGTGGTCGCTTCTCCTTCCTTAACGACAAAATTGATCTTGGACGCCTTTCCATTATTGTTGAATCTCCTCTTCTTGAAATGTCCATTATTATTGTTTTGGCCATGATTACCACCAAGTGGTTACCATTTATGGCATGTTGATTCCTCCACGCTTATCATCACCACTTCGATGATCATATCACTGGTATTATCATTTTGCCATTTGCTTCTTTTGGTTGGGTTGACTCATTATCGCGCTCCAATAACTGAGCCTTATTAACAACATCTGAATATAAACATAGTTTATGAGAGATAAGATATTGACGTATCTCGGGTTTCAAACCTCTTAGAAATATTAATTCGCGTCATTCTCTCCTCATTATCAACCAAATGGGACGCAAGCCGGGATAACTCGGCAAACATGGCTTCGTACTGTGACACGGTCATGTTGTTTTGCTCCAGCTTGATGAACTCTACTTCTTTCATGTGACGAATACTTTTGAGAAAGTATTTGTCGTTGAAAAGTTCTTGGAACTTCTCCCAAGACATATTCAAAGGCGGGGTTGAAAGTACGATTTACGATTCCCACCAATGAATCACCATGCTCAAACATGAAGTTGGCAAAGGAAACTTTTTGCTCCTTGGAGCATCCCAATACATCAAATATCTTGTTAATCTGCTTTATCCACGTCTCCGCCTTAAGTGGTTTTGGCTCTCCAAAAAACTCTGGTGGTCCCAGCTCTTTGAACGCTTAATGTTGGATCGTCCAGAGAGTTGCCAATGTTTCCACCGCATTTTGGACAGAGTTTCTCTCTTTAATCTTTAAGAATTGCAGAAAGCCTCTGAACATTCCATCGTTCATCATTTGGTCAGTGTTGTTGTTTGCATGAGGATTGTCGCCTTCCTGATGCACATTTTCCTGATTATTGATCTGTGGAGACACAACGGTCTCCTGTGCTCCATTGCTAATCTTAATATTCTCGGATGCCATTTTCAAATACTGCCACAAAACAAGGGTTAATTAACATATCACATATTATCCCTATACTCTGACCGACCAATTAAATACCAAATAAACTTAGGTAGGTCAAACTAGCGAAGGAATTCCCCGTCTCTCCCTTCCTAGTTCTTGTCTCACATCTCAGCCAGGGATCATATCCCTAAGATTTGATACCAACTGTGACACCCCCAAAATAGGTATATATCACCCATCTTGAGTCACCAAATACATGGTAAAAAATTCAAATACAACTTAATAATACAACTGTTGTGTAAAATACGACAAAATACAAACTGAGAGTTTTAATACGAATATTGTCATCTAGACAATATCCATACTCAAAGGAGTCCGCATTACATTTATTATCACACTATTTTATAGAATAGTGAGGACTACTATGACACCATATCGGACCATTACTTTGTTCCCCGACTAGTCCCTACTACGTTCTCATTTCCTGAAGAGAACAATGAAAGCAAAAGGGTGAGCTCAACTAGCCCAGTAAGAAATATTATGACTAAGATAATGCAGAATAAAATTATTGTTAGCCTTCAACAGTGTTAAACTGATAAAATATAACAACCATCAAGTTTAACTGCAGCGGAACAAGCAATCCATTAAAAGAGTCAAGTAGAGAATAAAATCTACTATCTTTTATGATTTAAAAAGGTTTTTCATCACTTTTATCGCTGAGACTAAACTTTATAAATAATCCACATCATCCCTGCACTACGGCCAAAGATATTAATTAGTATCACAACCACAAATTATCCATGCACTACGGGCCAAAGATATTCGTGTATTCATCAATGGTCAAGATCATGCTGACAACTGTCCATCAATGCACTACGGGCCAATGAGGACTTTTACCACATCATTTGTAATATTACGGTCATGATTATACTGAATAATCCCTGGTCATAATCATACCAAGTCCATCTATGCACTACAGGCCACCGATGACTTTCAATATAAAACATGAGGATGATGACAATGATATAAGAATTCAATAAAACAAGTTCAAGAATTAATTTATCCAGGAATCAATAACGTCCAAATTGTCAACATGATATCGCTTTTGTGGGTAAAACTCAAGAATGCTCGTAAGAATATTTCCATGAAAAGATATCGGATGAAGCACAAATATCAAGGATATTCCACTAATTTCATGGAGTATAAAAGTCAAAACTTTAACCAACTGAGTATAATAAAGAATGGAATAACAAAAGAAATCACCAGCATACGATGTATCGCATGATAGGTTATTCCAATAGAATAATAAATAATGAATCCAGTCGTCACGCGAACGCATGCATGTGATATTCCAACGTAATAATAAATAACGGAACCAAAGTTAAAGCGAAATTCATACCGACAAGATGTTCCAACAGAATAATAAATAACGGAACTGTGTCATGCGTAAACGCATAAAAGCGAGATGTTCCAAATGAATAATAAAGAATGGAATAATGTATGGATTTCACCATGTATGCGGATTGTGATGATAAAAGTTATTCCAACATAATAATAAAGAATGGAATAATGTAAGAATTTCACCAAGTATAGGGTAGTCCACAGATACAAAGTTATTCCAATGTAATAATAAAGAATGGAATAATAGAAGTTCTCTTCATGAATACGAAAGAAATAATACCCTTCTACCGTAAAAAGAAGAGTATTCCAATTTGGTAGGGCGAGGATATTCTTGAAGAAAACTCAGCACTACGCCAAAGCTTCTTAAAACTCTAAAGAAATACGCCAAGATTATGAAAAGAATTCTCCTAATTTCTCGGTGTGATTTCAATTCTAACCAAAGCATCCTATTTATAGGAAAATGGAAAGGATACTATGCAATATAATATTCTAATAAAACGAGAACTGCAATCAATATATATATATATATATATATATATATATATATATATATAACTTGTGATTACATTTCTCCCTCCCCGTGAAATCACAGTAATCTTGTGACTTTATATATATATATATATATATATATATATATATAACCCGTGTATAACCCCCCTAACCCCTGAATCCACAGGATTCACGTGAATCCTATATATATGTATTATATATATTACTTATATATATATATATATATATATACCAATAACTTTCTACCAATTGCTTCTTAGAATAACGCCTCTTGAACCTTCTTCTTCACATTCATCAACTTCAAAAGTGTAGCTTGAAATTTATTTTAATTTTATCTTAGCAACGCCGATTCTACTCGTATTATTTGACATCATCACGTGGGTCCTTAGAGTCTTTAACTCTATCTTCATCATTTGTAAGTTATATGAAATGGGTCTTTGTGTTAACAACATCGCACTCAGAACGCATATACGATCTTCTACTCAACGCTACAATTACCACGTTCGCTTCTTCCACAAAGGATATCGAATGGTATGGTCGTAATCTTCAATGGCTTCGAGCCAACGCCTTTGGCGCATTATACGTTCGTTTTGGTTGAAGAAATATTTAAGGGTTTTAGAAATGGGTTTTGCACTGGGGTCAATACAAAATTCAATTTCACGCTCTGGGTAGGACAGGAAGTTCTTCGAGAATACGTCAGGAAATTTATTAACAAATAGAAATATCATTCAAAACTGTGACTCTCATCCAAGACTTGGATAGCACGTCACATTGATACCTATCAACTTGTCATCGTTATTCACGACGTCCCCTATGAATATTCTGGCTTCGGTGTATTCCAAGACTTGGAAGTCACCAGGGAAAGGCTCGGGACTCTTTACTTATGGCTTGATATGACAATGATTGACTTTAGTGGTTTGGTTGCTTGAATTCACATAACAGGTTGGTTAGAAATATGAAAGCTAACAACCTTACGAAAATAATCAATTTTTGCATGATGAGTAGTTAACCAATCGATTCCTAAAATCGCATCAAAGGCCAGTATTTTCAAAGAGATAAGATCGACAGGTAATGTGAGGGTATCGATTTGAATCAAACAAGACTTATAAACAGTGGAGGTAATGAAGGTTTCTACTAACGAAGTTTCAACCAATAAGTCAAAGTCTAACTTCTCTGGGGTCAAATTTAAACGTTGAGCGCAAGCAAGAGAGATAAAAGAATGGGTAAAACCGCTATCTAATAAGGTATAGACTTCGTAAGAATTTAAAATAACTAACCAGTGCTAACTTCGTTCTGGTTATTCACTTTTTGAGAAGTCGCGAAAAATGCTCTTCCTGAAACCACCGACTTTGTTTTGTCCGTATCCGCCTTTGGTGCCACCGTCCCACCTGGACTTGACTTTGGTGCACGATAAAATTGGGCTAGGTGACCTTCTTTTCCATAATTGTAACATACTTTGGACTGCATCACGCAGTTTGGACTGATATGTCCCTCCCCTCCGCATTTGAAGCATACAATTGGTGGTCGTTCTTCATCATTGAAAACGGGTATTGGTGCTGCTGTCTTTCCTTCGTTGTTGAACCTTCTCTTCTTGAAATTTCCATTCCTATTATCTTGGCCATGATTACCACCGAAGTGGTTACCATTCTTGGCATGATAATTTCCCCCATGATGGTTATCATTGTTCCGATGGCCGTTGCCACCGGTACGATTATTAACGTGTTATTGGTCGTTGCCTTTTGGTTGTGCTGACTCATTATCACACTCCAATAACTGAGCCTTATTCACAACATCTGAATATAAACAAAGTTTATAAGAAATGAGGTATTGACATATTTCGGGTTTCAAACCTCTTAGAAACATTCGCGTCATTCGCTCTTCATTATTAACCAAATGGGATGCGAACCGGGACAACTCGGCAAACTTAGCTTCGTACTGCGACACGGTCATATTGTTTTGCTCCAACTTGATGAATTCCACCTCCTTCATGTGGCGAATACTTTCGGGAAAGTACTTGTCGATGAACAGCTCTCGGAACTTCTCCCAAGACATCTTGAGTGCATCAGGCTGGGTACGTTTTACAGATTTCCACCAGTAATCTGCCTCTTCACGCAATATAAAGGTGGCAAAGGAAACTTTTTGCTCCTCGGAGCAACCCAAGACATCAAATATCTTGGTGATCTGCTTTATCCACATCTCCGCCTTAAGTGGTTCTGGCTTTCCCAAAAACTTCACTTTTCCTCCCTTGAATCGCTTAGCGAAGACTGACGACCATGGGTTGCCATTGTTTCCACCTGCATTATGAATAGGAGTCTCTCTCGTCTGATGTTGCATGAATTGCATAAAGCCTCTAAACATCTCATCGTTCATCATCTGATCGGTGTTGTTATTTACCTGAGGATTATTGTCTTCCTGTTGCACATTATCTTGGGTATTGATCGTTGGTGACTCAACGGTCTCATGTGCTTCATTGCTTATCTCAACATTTTTAGATGCCATTTTCAAACACTGTCACAAAACAAGGGTTAATTGACATATCACATATTATCCCTATACTCTGACCAACCAATTAAATACTAAATAAACTTAGGTAGGTCATACTAATGGGCGAATTCCTGCCTCTCCTCCTAGTTCTTTATCTCAGCCATGGATCATATCCCTAAGCTTTGATACCAACTGTGACGCCCTCAAAATAGGTATACATCACCCATCTTGAGTCACCAAAAACATGGTACATAAATCAAATACAAACTTAATTATATAACAGTCGTGTACAATTGTTGATCGATTTCGCAATCAATGAATACGTGAAAGTATACACGGTCAACAAGTAATAAAGTGAAAGTAGAGTATCGTTCCCACGAGAAATTATTTAATAAAAATTATCAAATACTAACTCTTAACCAAATCAATTTTATTTAAACAATTGCAAATTGTGAATTTTCTAATTAAGAAAACTAAATTAAACAATTAAAAGAGATTAGTCTAAAAGAAAGCAAATAAACAAAACTGAGATTTGATTAAATTTAGGTAAATAAGGATTAAGACTCCAATATCCCCAATTATGAACTATAAATCAATTATCCAATTATCCCAATTATTACGTCTACTGAATTGTTAACAAGAATTCTCAAATGCCAAAAGCCCTTTCTCAAGTGATCATTTGCCTTCTATTTAACCCATATTAATTTTGCTATATCTCTATGCAAAACAATTGAATTAAATTCGTTACAACCCTAATTCCTTATGTGTTACATGCGGCAAATAGATATTCTCATTCTATTCACAAACCTAATTATTCACTGTGCAAATAACTAAGTTACATTATATCATGCCCAATTCTAACCCTAGAATTCCTTTCTCAATTCCTTCTAGAGTAACAAGGTAATTACTGATCAGATAATTAATCAGTAAGCATAAGGCAAGATAAACAACTCACTTTGACACAAATAATTAGAATAAATTAAATAACTTATTTATAACCATAAAAGGTTCAATTGAAATCTTAATAAAAGAGTTAGTTCATAATTAATGAATTAAAACCAAGAATCCACAATTGAATAGACATTAAAAGATAAAAGTATGATAAGAGAAGAGAATATAATCATTGTCAAGAAATGATGCTCCCCTCTTCGCTTCTCGCTTCGATCTTCAAAGTGTTCTTCAATTTGCTTTTAATCTCAAATGGCTAATTAAGAACTAGGTTTTAGATTCTAATTTAATGGAGTGTTTAATCTAGTCTAATCTATGTAATCTCCCTTATTTTATGTCTTACATCATGTATTTATAGGTTACAAGTCCAATTTTTAGCTTAGAACAAACCCAATCCAATTTGAGTCAAAAAGGTGTCAAAATTACCCAAAAATGCGTCCCGTGCCATCACTAAGCCCTTCCTGTCCTTCAAATACTGGGATTGACAACTCAAACCCTGCCTCTCAGTACTTGCACGCTGGCAAGCCTATTTTTTTGGGCTCCCCAGCGGCAGCACTTATTCTGACATTTTCTGCTCCGACGTCCTTTGGGAAAATGGCCATAACTTCTTCGTCCGAACTCCGATTTCGATAATTCGAGATGATACGGAAAGATGAGAAGTAGGTCTACAACTTTCATTCTTTAAGTGTTTCAAAATAAGGTACAGAGCTATACTCAAATTGGCTCTAAAGTGACTGCTGTGTAAATGACAAGCCGAAAACGCGAATCTAGCCACCCCAAACGTCGATCCAAGTAACTTTTGTCCTAGTTCCTACAAAACAACATAAAACATGCATGAATAGATATAAACACATAAAAACTATTCTAAAAGACTTGAGAACAACAATAAATTAAGCCCGAATGTATCCAATTCATGTGTATAAAACTCACTCATCAACAATACGACAAAACATAGCTGAGAGTTTAAACAAGAATATTGCCTTCTAGACAATATCCACTCTCAATAGAGTCCTCATTACAATTATTATCACACTATTGCACAGAATAGTGAGGACTACTAAAGCCACTTATCCTGGACCATCACTTCATTTCCCGATTCGTCCAAAATATATATTCTCATTTCACAGAAGAAATGAAAGAAAGGGTGAGCTCAACTAGCCCAAAGAAGAAAATATTATAACTAAGATAATGCGTAATAAATTATCCTTAGCCTTCAACAAAGATAACAACTTATAGAATACAATAGACAACAAGTTTTAGATCAACAATCGCAGTGAATAAGCAATCCATTGTAAGAGTCAAGAGAGCGTAAAATCTACTATCTTCTATGATTTAAAAGATTTTCATCAAATTTATCGCCGAGACTCACGACAAATAAATAAACCACATCATCGAATCATCCCCGCACTACGACCCAATGATATTCATGTAATCATCAATGGTCGTGATTATACCGAATAATCCTCGTCGTCATAATCATACTAACAACCGTCCATCAATGAACTACAGCCCAATGAGGACTTTCACCACATCATTCATCACATTACGGCCATGATTATACCGAATAATCCTCGGTCATAATCATACCAAGTCCATTTATACGACGTAAGCCAAAGATGACTTTCATCACAATATAAGCATGAGGATGATGACAATGACATAATAATTCAATAAAACAAGTTCAAGGATAAATTTTAAAGTTTTATAATTTAGTTTATCCAGAAATCAATAACGTCCAAATTGTCAACATGATACTGCTTTGTAGAGTAAAATTCAAGAATAATATTCATGTACCAAAAATAATTTGGACATAAAAGAGATATATTTTTTGGGTGAATAGTACCCCGTGAATAGTACTTCGGGAATAGTACCCCGTGAATAGTGTCCCGACACCAAAAGTGTCCCGAATACCCGAGCGAATGATACTAGAGTGAATAGTAATCAGGTGAATAGTAACCCATGAATAGTAACTCATGAATAGTAATCTGGCACGAAAAGTACCCCAAATACTCGAATGAATAATACTAGAGTGAATATTAATTGGGTGAATAGTAACCTATGAATAGTAACTCGTAAAGAAATATCAAAGAAAATGATATTCCATGACGAGTACAAAAGAAATGATGTGACTCCCCCAAAATAGGTATACATCACCCATCTTGAGTCGCCAAATACATGGTACAGAATACAAATACAAACTTAATTATACAACCGTCGTGTAATATACGACAAAACATAAATTGAGTTTAAATGTAAATATTGCCTTATAGATAATATCCACTCTCAAATAGAGTCCTCATTACATTTAATGTCACACTATTTTATAGAATAGTGAGGACTACTAATACACCATCTTGGACCATCACTCGCTTCCCCGACTAGTCCAGCTACGCTCTCATTTCACAGAGAACAACAATGAAAGCAAAAGGGTGAGCTCAACTAGCCCAAAGAAGAAATATTATGACTAAGATAATGTAGAATGAATTATCATTAGTCTTCAACAATGTTAAACCGATAAAATACAATAGACATCAAGTTTAACTGCTGCGGTGGAATATGAATCCATTAGAAGAGTCAAGTAGAGCATGATATCTACTATCTTCTATGATTTAAAATATTTTCATCAATTTTTATCACGAGACTCAACTTAATAAATAAACCACATCATCGAATCATCCTGCACTATGGGCCAAGGATATTCATTAAATCATCAATGGTCACGACTATACCGAATAATACCTGGTCATAATCATACCAAAAATTGTCCATCAATGCACTACAGGCCACTGAGGACTTTTACCACATCATTTATAACATTACAGGTCATGATTATACCGAATGATCCCTGGTCATAATCATATCGAGTCCATCTATGCACGTAAGCTAAAGATGACTTTCATCACAATATAAGCATGAGGATGATGACAATGACATAATAATTCAATAAAACAAGTTCAAGAATAAATTTCTAAGATTTATAAGTTAATTTATCCTGAAATCAATAACGTCTAAATTGTCAACATGATACTGCTTTGTGGAGTAAAATTCAAGAATGCTCGTAAGAATATTTCCATGAAAAGATCTTTGGATGAAGCGCAAATATCCGAGATATTCTACTAATTTCATGGAGTATAGAAGTCAAAACTTTAACCAACTGAGTATAATAGAATATATAAAACTGCAAATGGATTTTCGCCCGCCATGCGGTAATCCACGTAGATAGATCATTTCCACAATTTAATAAGGAATGAATACAAAGGAATTAATCCACAGATCATTTCGTGACTTCTTATAAAGAGAGTAACCCAAACGAAGTTAACACGGGTTAGTTAATTATAAATTCTTGCAAAGTCTATACCTTATTAGATACCTGTTCTACCCATTCTTTTATCTTTCTTGCTTTGCATTTCCAACGCTTTAAATTTAACTCGAGAGAAGTTAGACTTTGACCTATTGGTTGAAACTTCGTTAGCAGAAACCTTCGTTACCTTCACTATTTATTAATCTTTTTTGATTCAAATCGACACTTTCATGTAACCTGTCGATCTTATCTCTTTGAAAATACTTGCCTTTGATGTGATTTTAGAAATCGATTGGTTAATTACTCATCATGCTTTTTGTAAGGTTGTTAGCTTTTATATTTCTAACCAACCTGTTATGTGAATTCAAGCAACCAAACCACTAAAGTCAATCATTGTTATATCAAGCGATAAGTAAAGAGCCCCGATCCTTTCGTTGTTGGCTTCCTTGTGTGGAATGTACCGAAGCCAAACTTTTTGTAGGCGATGTCGTGAATGACGATGACAAGTTGATAGGTATCAATGTGATGTACTATCCAAGTTATGGATGAGAGTCACAGTTTTGAATGATATTTCTATTGTTAATAAATTTTCTGACGTATTATTGAAGACTTCTTAGCCTACCCTAGAGCGTGAAATTTAATTTTGTATTGACCCCAGTACAAACCCATTTCTAAAACCCTTAAATATTTCTTTAACCAAAACGAACATAACATGCGCCAAAGACGTTGGCTCGAGCTGTTGAAGATTACGATAGTACTATTCAATACTATCGTGGAAAAGTAAACGTGGTAGCTGACGCGTTGAGTTGAAGATCGTATGCGTTTAGGAGTGCAATGTTGTTAACACAAAAACCTATTTCGTATAACTTACAAATGATGAAGATAGAGTTAAAGACTCTAGGGACCCACGTGAAGATAACGAATATACGAGTAGAATCGACTTTAATCGATAAAGTTAAAGCCGCTCAAGCTACAGACCCGGAGCTGATGAACACGAAAAAGAAGGTTCAAGAGGGCGTTATTCTAGAAGCAAGAATCGATGAAGAGAGGAAATCTCAATCCTCGATTTAATTGGCCCATTTAAAATCCTCGATCGAGTAGGAACTATGGCTTATAGACTCGTTTTACCGCCAAATATGTTGCGTGTTCATAACGTTTGTCACGTATCGATGTTACGTAAATATGTGGACGACCCGAACCACATTTTTGATTTAGAACTGGACGAGATAGCAGATAATTTAACGTATGAAGATGTACCTGTTAAAATCCTGGAATATGTTCAACGGTTAAAGGTTATACCTCAAGAGTTAGAATCGTGAAGTGTACTCATCTCGTTAAGCATACCAGTATGCGTCGTAAATTTCGGTAGGCTTAAATTTCATAATGAGGGGAGATTGTAAAATCCAAAATTTTACGAATAAAGATTTCATTTTCTCGAAATATTTTTTTTTTGAATATTATGCTGTGAATTTGAGATAATGTTATAATTATGGGTAGTATTTATAAATTTTGCAAAGTATGCAAGTTGTTGTATTATATTCGATTGGTCGGGGAATATTCGTTTTAGCAGGGAATATTCGTACAACGACGCAATCATTGGTGGACCCCACAATAGAATTAGTGTCGGATTGAGAAAACGACAAAAATATTTTTATAAAAATAACCGCGGAAGTTTTACCGTTAAATACTGTTGAACTACTCGGTAGTAAAATTACAGTAATACGCGTGGTTGCATAGTAGCACACAGTATTGATTATTGATGCTTACGTGATAAATCACTCAGTTATACTCAATTATTTCTACAGTAATTGCTGCATCATATCTCTAATATTATTGATTCGATTATTGTCACAGTATCATCTGCATTATATATTATATTATTAAATCAATAATTGAGACGACAAAGTTATTCATATTATTAAATTGCAATATTTACAATGTCTGTAAGTTACACAATGAGAGGTTTGGTCACCTAATTGCGGCGCCCAATAGGGAGAGAAATCCTTATTGAAAGCCCTCTTCACGAACAACAACCGTTGTTAAATATTATGAGTTATAATATTAATGATGAATAAATTCGTGTTGATTAAAGATGAATTTGATAGTTCCATTGAGTTGGGATTATTTGTGTTAGTATAAATCAACATCTATTCCGAGGATAATTGATGTCTGGAGGTTATATTGTTCAATCGGGTATTCGGAACACTTTTTGTGTCGGAGTACTATTCACGAGTTACTATTCACGAGTTACTATTTACGAGTTACTATTCATGAGTTACTATTCACAACTTACTATTCACCCGAACAATATATTTTTTTTCGGTCCAAATTATTTTTGGGTACAATATTATTCCATGAGGAGATGTGCTAATTTTTCAGACCGTTAGTTGAATTTATAATAGTAAATAAATATGGATCGCTGGTTTAAAGTTTTAGTAGTGAATCAGTATGGACCGTTGCTTTAAGTTTTAATATGGACCGTCCGTTTAAAAGTAAATCAATCTGGACCGTTCATGAATTAGTTACTATTCAATCCATTTTCCTATAAATAGAAGCTCATTCCTTCATTATTTCTTATGAATTCACTGAAACTCTAGAGAGAGAAATTATAGAGAGAAAGAAGAAGATTATTCTGCTACTTTACTACTTCTATATCCAGTTTCTTCTTTATAAGGTAAGGGGTATTATATCTTTTGTATTCATGAAGAGAACTCCTGTTATTTCATTATTTATTATTCTATTGGAATAACCTGTATATGCGGTCTACCCTATACTTGGTGAAATTATTCTGTTATTCCATTATTTATTATTACATTGGAATAACTTTGTATATATGCTCTACCCCCTATACTTGGTGAAATTCTTCATTATTCCATTATTTATTATTCATTGGAATAACTCAGATACGCATGCTACCCTATACTTGGTAAAATTCTTCTGTTATTCCATTATTTATTATTATGTTGGAATAACCTGTATACGCGGGCTACCCTATACTTGGTGAAATTCTTCTATTTTTCCATTATTTAATATTATGTTGGAATAACTTTGATATCATGCTACCCTATACTTGGTGAAATTCTTCAGTTATTCCATTATTTATTATTTTGTTGGAATAACTTTTATATCTGCCAAGCTATTCTATACTTGGTGAAATTCTTACTGTTATTCCATTATTTATTATTCATTAGAATATCCTGCATCATGCATTTTACACCGGACCTAGTTCCGTCTTTTTATTATTCATTGGAATATCCTCGTCATGCATGCGCTTTACGCAGGACTGGTTCCGTCTTTATTATTCTCGCTGAATATCCACATGCATGCGTTTCTGTTGGACTCGTTTCAGATTTATTATTCTCGTTTGAATAACTTGCTCGCGATCTATCTATCACATGCAGTGATTTCTTTTGTTATTCCATTCTTTATTATACTCATTGGTTAAAGTTTTAACTTCTATACTCCATGAAATTAGTGGAATATCCTTGATATTTGCGCTTCATCCAGTATCTTTTCATGGAAATATTCTTCTGAGCATTCTTGAATTTTACTCTACAAAGAAGTATCATGTTGACAATTTGGGCGTTATTAGTTCCTGGATAAACTAATTCTTGAACTTATTTTTATTGAATTCTTATATCAATGTCATCATCCTCATGTTTATATTTTTGAAAGTCATTTGTGGCCTGTAGTGCATAGATGGACTTGGTATGATTATGACCAGGGATAATTCGGTATAATCATGACCGTAATATTACAAATGATGTGATAAAAGTCCTCATTGGCTCGTAGTGCATTGATGGACAGTTGTTGGCATGATCATGACCATTGAAAAATACACGAATATCCTTGGCCCGTAGTGCATGGATAATTTGTGGTCGTGACCCTAATGAATATCCTTGGCCGTAGTGCAGGGATGATGTGGATTATTTATTAAGCTGAGTCTCAGTGATAAAAGTGATGAAAAAATGTTTTAAATCATAAAAGATAGTAAATTTTATTCTCTACTTGACTCTTTTAATGGATTACTTATTCCGCTGTAGCTAAACTTGTTGTCTATTGTATTTTATCAGTTTAACATTGTTGAAGGCTAATGATAATTTATCCTGCATTATTTTAGTCATAATATTTCTTACTGGGCTAGTTGAGCTCACTCTTTCTTTCACTGTTCTCTTCAGGAAATGAGAACGTAGCAGGGACTAGTCGGGGAACGGAGTGATGGTCCAGGGAATAGCATTAGTAGTCCTCACTATTCTATGAAATAGTGTGTTAATAAATGTAATGAGGACTTATTCTGAGAGTGGATATTGTCTAGAAGATAATATTTGTATTAAAACTCACAGCTCTTGTTGCATATTTAAGATTGTATTTGTATTCTATACCATGTATTTGGTGACTCAAGATGGGTGATGTATATATATTTTGGGGGAGTCAGAGTTGGTATCAAAGCTTAAGGATATGATCCCTGGCTTAGATGTGAGATAAGAACTAGGAGGGGAGAGACGGGAAATTCCTTCGCTAGTATGACCTACCTAAGTTTATTTGTTATTTAATTGGTCGGTCAGAGTATAGGGATAATATGTGATATGCTAATTAACCCTTATTTTGTGGCAGTATCCGAGAATGTTGAGAACATCAATGGAGCACAGGAGACCGTTGAGTCTCCACTGACCAATAATCAGGATAATGTGCATCAAGAAGGCGACAATCCTCAGGGAAACAATAACACTGACCAAATGATGAACGATGGAATGTTCCGAGGCTTCATGCAATTCATGCAACATCAAAGAGAGCTCATCCAAAATGCGAGTGGAAACACTGGCAACTCTCGGACGGTCACCGCCAAAAAGTTCAAGGAGTTGGGACCATCGGAGTTTTTTGGAGAGCCAGAACCACTTAAGGCGGAGACGTGGATAAAGCAGATCTGCAAGATATTTGATGTCTTGGGATGCTCTGAGGTGCAAAAGGTTCCCTTCGTCACCTTTATGTTGCGTGCAGAGGAAGATTACTGGTGGGAATCTGTAAAATGTACTCAACCTACCACACTGAAGATAACATGGGAGAAGTTTCAAGAATTGTTCAACGACAAGTACTTTTTCGAAATTATTCGTCACATGAAAGAGGTAGAATTCATTAAGTTAGAGCAAAATAACATGACCGTGTCGCAGTACGAAGCTAAGTTCGCCGAGTTATCCCGGTTTGCGTCCCATTTGGTTGATAATGAGGAGAGAATGACGCGAATGTTTCTAAGAGGTTTGAAACCCGAGATACGTTAATACCTCATTTCTCATAAACTATGTTTGTATTCAGATGTTGTTAATAGGGCTCAGTTATTGGAGCGCGATAATGAGTCAACGCAACCAAAAGAGAACAGCCGATAAAATGATAATACTAATGATAACAGTCATCGAAGCAGTGATAATAAGCGTGGAGGGAATCAGCATGCCAAAAATGGTAACCACTTCGGTGGTAATCATGGCCAAAACAATAAAAATGGACATTTCAAAAAGATGAGATTCAACAATGATGGAAAACATCAGCACCAGCACCCGTTGTTAAGGAAGGAGAACGACCACCTATCATATGCTTCAAATGCGGAGGGGAGTGACACATCAGTCCAAACTGCACAATGCCGTCCAAAGCATATTACAATTCTTGAAGAGAAGGTCACCTAGCCCGATTTTGTCATGCACCGAAATCAAGTCTAGATGGGACGGTGGCACCAAAGGCGAATACGAACAAAACAAAGTCGGTGGTTTCAGGAAAAGCGTTTTTCGTGACTTCTCAAAAAGAGAGTAACCCAAACGAAGTTAGCACGGGTTAATTAATTATAAATTCTTGCGAAGTCTATACCTTATTAGATACCTGTTCTACCCATTCTTTTATCTCTCTTGCTTGCGCTCAACGTTTAAATTTAACTCAGGAGAAGTTAGACTTTGACCTATTCGTTGAAACTTCGTTAGCAGAAACCTTTGTTACCTCCACTGTTTATTAATCTTGTTTGATTCAAATCGACACTTTCACGTTACCTGTCGATCTTATCTCTTTGAAAATACTTATCATTGATGTGATTTTAGAAATTGATTGGTTAACTACTCATCATGCTTTTCGTAAGGTTGTTAGCTTTCATATTCCTAACCAACCTGTTATGCGAATTCAAGCAACCAAACCACTAAAGTCAATCATTGTCATATCAAGCCATAAGTAAAGATCCCCGATCCTTTCGTTGTTGACTTACTTGTGTGGAATGCACCGAAGCCAAACTTTCTATAGGCGACGTCGTGAATGACGATGACAAGTTGATAGGTATCAATGTGACGTTTAATCCAAGTTATGGATGAGAGTCACAGTTTTAAATGATATTTCTATTGTTAATAAATTTCCTGACGTATTCTTGAAGACTTCTTAGCCTACCCTAGAGCGTGAAATCGAATTTTGTATTGACCCCAGTACAAAACTCATTTCTAAAACCCTTAAATATTTCTTCAACCAAAACGAACATAACATGCGCCAAAGACGTTGGCTCGAGCTGTTGAAGATTACGATAGTACCATTCAATACTATCGTAGAAAAATGAATGTGGTAGTTGACGCGTTGAGTAAAAGATCATATGCGTTTATGAGTGCAATGTTGTTAACACAAAAACCCATTTCATATAACTTACAAATGATGAAGATAGAGTTAAAGACTCTAGGGACCCACGTGAAGATAATGAATATACGAGTAGAATCGAATTTAATCTATAAAGTTAAAGCCGCTCAAGCTATAGACCCGGAGCTGATGAACACGAAAAAGAAGGTTCAAGAGGGCGTTATTCTAGAAGCAAGAATCGATGAAGAGAGGAAATCTCAATCCTCGATTTAATTGGCCCATTTGAAATCCTCGATCGAGTACGTACTATGGCTTATAGACTCATTTTACCGCCAAATATGTTGCGTGTTCATAACGTTTGTCACGTATCGATGTTACGTATCGAAGTCTGCTACCTCACTATTCTAATATCCAGTTTCTTCTAAGGTAAGGGGTATTATTCTTTCGTATTCATGAAGAGAGTTATTTTCTTTCAATACTCATAAGGGTTGTTATTCCATTATTTATTATTACATTGGAATAACTCAGATATCTGAATTACCTATACTTGGTAAAATTCTTCCATTATTCCATTATTTATTATTCATTGGAATAACTTTTGTACGCTGCTACCCTATACTTGGTGAAATTCTTACATTATTCCATTATTTATTATTCGTGGAATAACTCAGATACGCAAGCTACCCTATACTTGGTGAAATTCTTCATTATTCCATTATTTATTATTACATTGGAATATCCTCGTCATGCATGCGTTTTACGCAGGACTCGGTTCCGCCTTTATTATTCTCGTTGGAATATCCATGCTACATGCGTTTTTATTTGGACTCTGGTTTTAAATATTTATTATTACATTTGGAATAACTTGCCTCATCTTGCGATCTATCACATGCCCGGTAATTTTTTTTTGTTATTCCATTCTTTATTATACTCAGTTGGTTAAAGTTTTAACTTCTATACTCCATGAAATTAGTGGAATATCCTTGATATTTGCGCTTCATCCAGTATCTTTTCATGGAAATATTCTTCTGAGCATTCTTGAATTTTACTCTACAAAGAAGTATCATGTTGACAATTTGGGCGTTATTAGTTCCTGGATAAACTAATTCTTGAACTTATTTTTATTGAATTCTTATATCAATGTCATCATCCTCATGTTTATATTTTTGAAAGTCATTTGTGGCCTGTAGTGCATAGATGGACTTGGTATGATTATGACCAGGGATAATTCGGTATAATCATGACCGTAATATTACAAATGATGTGATAAAAGTCCTCATTGGCTCAGTAGTGCATTGATGGATGATTGTTGGCATGATCATGACCATTGAAAAAATACACGAATATCCTCGCCCGTGGTGGTATGGATAATTTGTGGTCGTGACCCTAATGAATATCCTTGGCCGTAGTGCAGGGATGATGTGGATTATTTATTAAGCTGAGTCTCAGTGATAAAAGTGATGAAAAAATGTTTTAAATCATAAAAGATAGTAAATTTTATTCTCTACTTGACTCTTTTAATGGATTACTTATTCCGCTGTAGCTAAACTTGTTGTCTATTGTATTTTATCAGTTTAACATTGTTGAAGGCTAATGATAATTTATCCTGCATTATCTTAGTCATAATATTTCTTACTGGGCTAGTTGAGCTCACTCTTTCTTTCACTGTTCTCTTCAGGAAATGAGAACGTAGCAGGGACTAGTCGAGGAACGGAGTGATGGTCCAGAAAATAGCATTAGTAGTCCTCACTATTCTATGAAATACTGTGTTAAAAAATGTAATGAGGACTTATTCTGAGAGTGAATATTGTCTAGAAGACAATATTTGTATTAAAACTCACAGCTCTTGTTGTATATTTAAGATTGTATTTGTATTCTATACCATGTATTTGGCGACTCAAGATGGGTGATGTATACCTATTTTGGGGACGTCACAGGTTATTCCAACATAATAATAAAGAGTGGAATAACAACCCTTATGAGTATTGAAAGAAAATAACTCTCTTCATGAATACGAAAGAATAATACCCCTTACCTTAGAAGAAACTGGATATTAGAATAGTGAGGTAGCAGACTTCTCTTCTTCTTTCTCTCTATAATTTCTCTCTATAATAATTGCTCTAAAGCTTTAGTGAATTGGTGAGAAATGAAGGAAGAATGAGCTTCTATTTATAGGAAAATATAGTTTCGATAATTGGATGTTTTGGGGCTCAAAATATTAAAGTACAATACCTTCAACTTTTCTTTCATTTGTAATTTAGTCCTGCAAGTATTATCAAACTTCCACTACCTCCCCTAATAGTAAATCATGTGAATTAATAGTAAATCATGTGACTCAATAGTTCTAAATATGTGAAAAAATTAATTACAGTATAGTACCTTCAATTATACCTCCATCTTTAATTTAGTCATGCAAGTATTATCAATCTTGCATCAACTCCCCTAATAGTACATGAATGTGAATCAATAGTAAACACATGTGAACAAATAGTTATATGCATGTGAATTAATAACAATTAATTGCTCATTTATTCGATTAATTAACCGATAACTTCCAGACATCATATATTATCGAAATAAATGTCGATTTCCACTAACACTAATAATTCCCACACAATGGAACTATCAATTTCATCTTTAATCAACACGAACTTATTCATCATTAATATTATAACTCACAATATTTAACAACCAGGTCGTTCCCAGGAAAGAGAGGGCTTTCCGATAAGGATTTCTGTGGCGACCCCAAATCCAGGTACTTGAAACCCGAACTCGGTTCTCTACGATACCATTTCTTTAAGCTAAATAATACTAAATAATAATATAATTCGAACTTAATTTACATACATCAAAGTTTACTTTCCCAGGTACGTGACCTTCAAATACATTCCTTACAATATCTGACAATAGATTCCATTGTCTTACTAACTATAACCATTAACTCATACTAAATCTCATTCAATAGCTTTTCTTTTCCTTTGTTCGCGTACCGAGCCTTGAGTCGATCGTCGTCTCGAAAAACATTTAGTTTAAGCAAGGATGAGCATTTGAGTGCCCAAAGAAGTAATAGCAATTATATATATAAAATTTGAAAGAATATAAGTATTCTCTTTACATAACACTTCAACAACGAATCAAAAGTTGTGAAGTAATCTATACTGATAAAAGATTCACATAACAACTCTCTTTCAATTTCTTGAAATTAGGCTCCACCCATGAATAGGGTTTAAGAAACATACTATGAACATGGTTTTTTTCATTTTCGAAAAGGTTTAGCGAGAATTCATCCGCGAAACCATCATAACTTACTGAAGACGCGGAGGGTGATCACCGTTGTACTCTGTATTGATCAATACTACATAACTTGAACGAAATTCATCGGCTTCTTCACCCTTTGTCCGTAAAGCGCATAAAAATTTTCCCATTATCGGGATGTTCATACATGCGTCGGTTCCAAACCCGAAGGTTTTAATCTTGCTTTCAACAATATTATGTAATTCAACATATATGTATACGGGTAATTGAAAAAGTGTATCAACATGTGAATAAATGCTATGATTATCCAAGTGGGGACACTTGTATAACCATTTAGAAATCAACTTAACGTAATAATATATATCGGAGCTAATATGTTGATAATCAAAGCGTATATAATCATGCATGGGAATAGAAAAATTACGAAACTTCTTACTCATGTCCATTGCATAAAGGAAATGCAAAGGTAAGATACTTTTTGATTTTCTTGATTACAAATCTCAACTTAGGTTTTATCTCTTTATCACAACCTATCAATAATCGGATCATTCGCTTCGATTAGAAACAATATATCATAACACATAAGTATCGCCTATTACAACAAGACATAGTCTAATCACGCCATCACATAATCGCAGTGATCATACTTTTTAGTTCATATTCTATACTTGAAATATTTTTATACATTTTTCAAATATCTCATCCATGTTCTTACAATGAGCCTTTTTTCTTTTTATTATAGGTTCTTAGACATTTATCGGCGTGCATTCGGCGAACTTTTATTTCGGGTATTAATTGAGTCTAAGACTCTTATTCTCAGATCTCAACATCGGTCATTTTATTTTTAAATGACTTAAAATAATTTTAAAGCATTTATAATAATTTATCATGCATTTTTAGACATCTAATCATAATTAAATGATTTAAACATCAAACAATTCTATTATCATTAATATTAAATTATTAATGAAACCATTGCCAAAATATAAAAGTTATTTATAATAACTCAAACTATTTTAAAAACATTTATATTACCCTTAAATAATTTTTAAAACAATTAAAATCATTTTTAAATAATCACCATTAATATATAAATATTAATGTACTATTCATCCAAATATTAAAAGTCATTAATTATAACTTAAAATATTTTTAAATCCTTAATATCCTCTTTAAATGATTTTTAAATAAATAAAACCATTTTAAAACTATTTATTTAATAATAATTATTAAATAAATTAAATATCATTAATATTATCTTAATATCATTAATATTAAATTATTAATGAAATTATCCTTTAAATATTAAAAGTTATATTTTATAACTTAAAATATTTTTAAATACCTTAATTTCATTTAAAATGATTTTTATAATATTAAAATCATTTTTAAACTAAATTATTTAATATAATCATTAAATAACTTTAATTTCATTAATATATAATTAATTAATGAAATTCATCACAAAATATTAAAAGTCATGGAAAATAACTTAAAATATTTTCTTATACCATAATATAATTTTTCATGATTTTTCATGAATTAAAACTATTTTTAAATAATTTATTTAATATTATAATTAAATAAATAAATACCTTTTATATTCCAAAAATATTAAATATTTATGAAATATACTCAAAATAATTAAAACTATTTTTCAGACTTTAAAATAATTTTTCATAATTTATTTTGTACTTTTAATAATTAAAATCTAATTTTTCTAATTTTTAAATCATTTTTCTGAAAATCGAAATTAAAATAATTAAAATCGTCATTAAAGGCCCCTATAGTGACGTAAGTGTCGCTATAGGTGTTCTTGAGCCTACCCATCTTCTTCATAAGGCGTAACCGAGTGGCCTACTTTGACCGTGAATAACTCTCTCATCTTAACAAATTTGGACAATCTATAAATTGGGTCTTGTAGAGAAATACAAGAATATACGATCCAACAATCATAACCTCTAAACAAACATCGAGATCCGGGATAAATCAGCCTCAAAGTAGTTACATCGAAGTGTTCATCATCGTGAAGAACATTAATGAGGATGCCTACTTTGGACCTCTATAACTTGATGATCGTGAAATGTTTATGTGATCTATCAATTCCAGTGTGTAGACAACATGTAGGACTACAACTCCAACACTTAACATCGTCATAACAACAATAAATCAAGCATCTAAAGTATGGTCAAACCTTGTAAGAAAAATAAACACTTAGAAAATTCTGGGCTGCCCAGAATTTTTCGGTCAATGCCGGTCAACCCAATTTGACCTTAAATAACTCTTAATCCGTAATATATATGGACCTGATTCTTTTTGGAGGTTAAATACCACATAACAAGCTACACATATCAACATTTAGAACACAAAACACATTACGATGACCAGAGATATAAGGCGACATTTGCCAAAAAATATTTTACGGACACTTAGAATATTTCTGGGTTTGAAAAACAATGGACTCAATGCCGGTCAACCCACTTTGACCGCTTATAAATCCCGATCTACAATAGATATGAACCTGATTCCTTTTGGAGTTTAAAGAATACATATCAGGCTACCTATAACAACTTTTAAACAACAAAACGCAAGATCTAACAAAGAGTTATAGCCTCTGACATTTGGTGAAAAATAACAGAATTCGGTTTTTCCAACTTGTTTTAAATCTTCAAAGTCGTGCACTTTGATGTTATGGGTCTGTGTTTTTACAACCCAGAATATTAATAGACTCCCTATTACACTACTTTAAACAATCAATTGCATCAATTAACATCGAATCGAATGATTTCAAAATTAGGGAATTTCATACCTTTTCTAGCTTTTATTTTTGATTTTTTTGGCTTTGATGCTTCTGATTTGTTGTTTGTGATGGCTGGGCTTTGATTAGGATCTTATGGGCAAGATAATTTCGTTGGTAAGAGTTTGGGAGAGATATGGCCAAGTGTTTGTGAATAAATAGGCTAAATAATGTACATTTCTCTCTCTTAAATTATGTAAATCATGTATGCAATCATGTAATGGCTGATTATTGGTGGTAGTAATGTTATAGTGTCATGGTAAATTCTAGAATAAAGTTAGATGTCCAGATTTTGCAAGATTGCTAGCAATAATACACTAATAATACACTAAATGGACAAAAAGGCATTTTAGTCATTTCCACTCTAATAATTGGTTTCTTCCTTTAATAATGCACAAGGGTAGTTTAGACTTCTCATGTCTACCATGAAGGGCATTATAGACATTATCCATAACCATTAGGGTTTATCACTTTAGATTTTAAAATTCCATAAATAATATAACTAATAATACACTAAAAGGGTATTTTGGTAATTTCACATATAATTTCATGGGCATTTTTGTACATAGCAATTAAATATAGTATTTAATCACTAGATGGTAATTCTTATCATTTACCAATTACTTTCTATCCTTTGGTAAATTAAAACATTTATACAATAACATCGTAATTAAACCCAATAATTTTAAATTAGGGTTTTGATTGAAAAATTAGGGTTTTCTAATTAGGGTTTCTTAACGCCATCAATTAGGGTTTCTAATTGACCATTAGGGTTCTCTAATTATTTGTGTATGTTCTAACACAGTCATTACGATCTCTAACTTCAACCGATTAGGGTTGTAATAATTAGGGTTTGTCCTAATTATCGACAAACAACAGTAATTAGGGTTTTCTTCTAATTACCGACATCTTATACACAGTAACCTTCATATACACAGTAAACTTCATATACACAGTCACTACTCAGTCATTTCTCATAACTAAGTTTAATAATTAGGGTTTCACAGCACGGTAATATCTTTACTGACCTAATCGATCGTTATCGCTCAATATTATCTGTCATACATACACATGAAGAGACATAATTATTGTAATCAGAAAAATCATTATAACAATAATATAATATTATTATTCTCATCTCTTGATCACAATCCCAATTCGTGGTTTGATCTCATATCTCGACTTCTCTTTTCGTATATCAAGTTAAAATACTTGATTTAAATATTCTAACAATTCATATAATAAAATATATATTATATAAATTCTAATTATCACTTCATATATTATTTCCAATCATGTTTTCATGGAAAATAATTAATAAAAACATTTCGCTATGTAAATTAATTACCATAAAAATATAATTTGTAGTAATTAATAATTCCAAAATTATTTCTAATTTTTCAAGTAATAAATATATTCAATTTATCGCTCACATTACTAGACACTTATTCTCGCATGAAATAAAAAAAAAATTTATACATGTAAATTTCTTATTTATTTTATTTAGAAATCTCTCAAGTTATTACATTCACCTTCTCCTTATAAGGATTCCGTCCCCTAATCACCGCTCTAAAACTCATAAGCATAAGGGTACATATAGCACATATAATCATTGTATGTAGATCTCAATCATACTTGATCGAATCGATCTTTAATTATTCTTCATAACGCTTGATATTCGATAAATGTAAATTTGATCTCTAAAAGAACTCAAATTCCTCCCCAAAATTTCTTTAATAAAGTAATTTACTATATGTATATATACAGAAAATCATATAAGACACATAAGTTATTCAAATAGCACTGGAGTTCTATTTCCACCGCCACAAGATCCTCAATCGCCACGATATATCTTGAACGACCATAATGAAGACACTTACGGCTTATTTCGTTTGTCGCCATATCTTGGTCATTTCTCGTATTCACATTCCTTATCTCATTTCTTCTTCTTTCACCTTATACTCTTTCATCTTATACTCCATTGATTCATAAATAAAACATTCGCTATACATTCTTGAATTGGGACAATTGGAAGAGATATGTCTCTTCTGCCCACAAAATTTCTCTTTATCTCATTTCCCTTTTATCGTATAGGTGATAAAAGTTATCTTTTGCCCTTTCCGTTATCCTAACTATCATAAACGTTTCTACTGAGCCACTTAATCCTCTATACCCTAGCAGTAAGATTGCCTTAAAGTCTTTGGCGTTCAACGTTCGATTATCTGGTTGGTCTTCCGCGGCTGGTTTTCTTTTTTCGTCTTGATTACATAATCGTAAATTATTCTTCATTTCCTTAGATTCTAAGCCTCATTGTATACGTTCGACATATAACACAAAATTTTCTACTCAAATAATCATGTATTCCAAAATATTAAATTTTGAAACTTGGTTTACTATATTAACCAATATTCAGATAAATATCTGCTACCTTTATAACAACTTACTTCATTAATCCAACTTGTGACACTCATGGTACTTCCAACCATAGCACCTCACATTAATAGAACTTAACATACCATAGCACATATTGCTTTAAACATCAATTATCCTTTGTGGACTACAACAATTTGATTTAAAATCTTGACCAACATAAAAGTTGAAAATAGTTCATTACTTATCACATATATTACATAACATAACCCATACTACCTATTTACTAAAGCCTTCTTCTAGACATTCATTCGCTTTCGATGTCCTTCCATTCCACAATTAAAACATCCACCTTGCTTATAGTTGGGGCAACGAGGAAAGGTATGTCCCTCACGTATGCAAATATAACATATCTTCTTCCTTTCTTTTACTTATCGGGTCTTTCTAATTCATAGTCTCCTATCTTTCTTTTTTCCTTATCTCTCTGAGTCGCATTACGAAAGTGTTGCTTGAGGCTCCCATCTAATCAATTTGGATCTTAAGCTTCTCATGCTTCTTCCATTGTTTCTATTAATGCCCCGAATAGCAATTTTTTATATTTCCCATAACCTTTCTAGTGAAGAAACCTTTGTTCTCCGGATCCTACACTTTCGTTGATGCTTGAGCAGCTTCAACTTTAGTGTCTGAATCACTATCTGTCAAATCCACCATTTCTGGATCTGATAATACGTTTTCCACTATAGCCACCTTGTCCGATTTGGGTTCTCGGTAAGCTTCTATTTCAAATTGCCGGCCTCGATATTAGCTCGGGGTATGGATCCGATCCTTCTTATTCCACATATCTTTTCCACCGCACATCTACATACATAAGTTACCCCGATTAGCATGTAGTATATATACAAAGAAATCAAGAGTTCTATATATCGTTGTCTCTTATTTTGTTTGACGATAAATTTATTCAATTCTCATCATCTCTATCTCTCTTTCTAGAAAAGGCGCCTCCATCCACTCAAGATCGAATCGTATGAAGGCGATGTCTAAAGCCCGCTTCCAAGGTATATATCCCGTGTGTCTTTGGCTTCTATCTCAACCTTCAATTGTCCTATCTCAGATCTCTCTCTGCTCCAACCTCCTCGTAATCTCTACTAACTCCATCTCATACGTTTCTGTGAGCGTCCTTGTCTTCATTGCTCCAAAAATTTGAGAGTACGATTACGTACCTCCGCCTCTCTTTCAACTTCTAACCCTTAAGTCGCCGCTCCTAACTATCAAATCTCTTATCATCTCACCGTCTCGTGTACTCCTCGCTAGAGTCCATCGCCTCGGGGTCAAGGAATTACTATTTTGACTTTCGTCATCCATCCTATGACCACAATAAACGAGACACCATCATTATTATGAAATAAAATATATTCATCATTACAATGAAGTAATATTTTATTTAGTACCACTAAAACTCGATGAATCTCTTCAACTCATCATATCCTATAACTTCTCACCAAGAGTACTTCGCCTCTGGTTCACTTTGAATATCTATCTTAACTTTCGCTCTCCATTCTACTAAGGTTATAACCTAGGTTTCGCATTCCTAACGCTTATAACCTACGCCTTTGATACCAACTCATGGCAACCCCAAATCCGTACTTGAAACCCTAACTCCTGCTTCTCCACGATACCATTTCTTTAGTCAATAATACTAAATAATAATATAATTCAACTTAATTTACATACATCAAAGTTTACTTTCCCTGTGCACGTGACCTTCAAATACATTCCTTACAATATCCGATAATAGATTCCATTGTCTTACTAACTATAACCATTAACTCATACTAAATCTCATTCAATAGCTTTTCTTTTCCCTTGTTCGTGCCCTCGAGCCTTCGTGTCGATCGTATGAATCGAAAAACATTTAGTTTAAGCAAGGATGAGCATTTGAGTGCCCAAAGAAGTAATAACAATTATATATATAAGTTTAAAGAATATAAGTATTCTCTTTACATAACACTTCTACAACGAATCAAAAGTTGTGAAGTAATCTAGACCGATAAAAGATTCACATAACAACTCTCTTCAATTTCTTGAAATTAGGCTCCACCCATGAATAGGGTTTAAGAAACATACTATGAACATGGTTTTTTTCATTTTCAAAAGGTTTAGCGTAAATTCATCCGCAAACCGTCATAACTTACTTAGCACGGAGGGTGATCACCTCATTGTACTTCTCAGATTGATCAATACTACATAACTTGAACGAAATTCATCGCTCACCTTTGTCCGCCAAGCGCATAAAAATTTTCCCATTATCTGGATGTTCATACATGCCTCGGTTCCAAACCCAAGGTTTTTAATCTTGCTCAACAATAATATGTAATTCAACATATATGTATACGGGTAATTGAAAAAGGTATATCAACATGTGAATAATGCTATGATTATCCAAGTGGGGACACTTGATAACCATTTAGAAATCAACTTAATGTAATATATATCCGAGCTAACATGTTGATAATCAAAGCGCATATAACTGTACAGAATAGAAAAATTCTCAAACTTCTTACTCATGTCCATCGCATAAAGGAAATGCAAAGGTAAGATATCTTTCCGATTCACGATTACAAATCTCAACTTAGGTTTTATCTCTTTATCACAACCTATCAATAATCGATCATTCGCTCGATTAGAACAATATATCATAACACATAGTATCGCTTATTACAACAAGACATAGTCTAATCACGCCATCACATAATCGCAAAGTGATCATACTTTTTAGTTCATATTCTATACTTGAAATATTTTTATACATTTTTCAAATATCTCATCCATGTTCTTACAAAGAGCCTTTTCTTTTATTATAGGGTCCGACATTTATCTACTGCATCGGCTAATTTTTATCGGGCAATTAATGAGTCTAAGACTCTTATTCTCAGATCTCAACATCACCATTTTATTTTTAAATGACTTAAAATAATTTTAAAGCATTTATAATAATTTATCATGCATTTTTGTATACATCTAATCATAATTAAATGATTTAAACATCAAACAATTCTATTATCATTAATATTAAATTATTAAACTATTAATGAAACCATTGCTAAAATATAAAAGTTATTTATAATAACTCAAACTATTTTTAAAACATTTATATTACCCTTAAATAATTTTTAAAACAATTAAAATCATTTTTAAATAATCACCATTAATATATAAATATTAATGTACTATTCATCCAAATATTAAAAGTCATTAATTATAACTTAAAATATTTTTAAATCCTTAATATCCTCTTTAAATGATTTTTAAATAAATAAAACCATTTTTAAACTATTTATTTAATAATAATTATTAAATAAACTAAATATCATTAATATTATCTTAATATCATTAATATTAAATTATTAATGAAATTATCCTTTAAATATTAAAAGTTATATTTTATAACTTAAAATATTTTTAAATACCTTAATTTCATTTAAAATGATTTTTATAATATTAAAATCATTTTTAAACTAAATTATTTAATATAATCATTAAATAACTTTAATATCATTAATATATAATTAATTAATGAAATTCATCACAAAATATTAAAAGTCATGGAAAATAACTTAAAATATTTTCTTATACCATAATATAATTTTTCATGATTTTTCATGAATTAAAACTATTTTTAAATAATTTATTTAATATTATAATTAAATAAATAAATACCTTTTATATTCCAAAATATTAAATATTTATGAAATATACTCAAAATAATTAAAAACTATTTTTCGACTTTAAAATAATTTTTCATAATTTATTTGGTATTTTTAATAATTAAAATCTAATTTTTCTAATTTTTAAATCATTTTTCTAAAAATCGTAAATTAAAATAATTAAAATCGTCATAAAGGCCCCTATAGTGATGTAAGTGTCGCTATAGGTGTTCTTGAGCCTACCTGCATCTTCATAAGGCGTAACCGAGTGGCCTACTTACTTTGACCGTGAATAACTCTCTCATCTTAACGAATTTGGACAATCTATAAATTGGGTCTCAGAGGAAAATACAAGAATATAAGATCCAACAATCATAACCTCTAAACAAACATCGATCCGATAAATCACCATCAAAGTAGTTACCAAAGTCGTTTTCTTCACGAAGAACAGCTTCGAGGTGCCTACTTTGACCTCTATAACTTGATGATCGTGGTAACGTTTATGTGATCTATCAATTCCAAAGGTGTAGACAAACATGTAGGACTACAACTCCAACACTTAACATCATCATAAAACAAGAAATCAAGCATCTAAAGTATGGTCAAACCTTGTCGTAAAAAAATTAACACTTAGAAAATTCTCGGTCGCCTGCAATTTTTCTCGTCAATGCCGCCCAACCCACTTTGACCTTAAATAACTCTTAATCCGTAATATATATGGACCTGATTCTTTTTTGGAGGTTAAATACCACATAACAAGCTACACATATCAACCTTTAGAACACAAAACACATTAAAGATGACCGAGATATAAGGCCCTACATTTGCCAAAAAAATATTTTATGGACACTTAGAATATTTTCTGGTTTGAAAAACAACCATAACAATGCCTGGCCAACCCACTTTGACCGCTTTATAAATCCCGATCTACAATAGATATGAACTTTATTCCTTTTGAGATTAAAGACCACATATCGTGCTACCTATAACAACTTTTAAAACAACAAAACTCATGATCTAATCAAAGAGTTATAGCCTCCGACATTTGGTGAAAAAAATAATGTAATCTCGCTTTTTCCAACTTGTTTAAATCTTCAAATTGTGCACTTTGATGTTATGGGTTCATGATTTTACAACCTGTAATATTAATAGACTCTCTATTACACTACTTTAAACAATCAATTGCATCAATTAACATCGAATCAAGGATTTCAAAATTTAGGAATTTCATACCTTTTCTTACTTGATTTTTGATTTTTGATTTTTTGCTTGATGCTTCGATTTGTTGTTTGTGATGGTCGGGCTTTGATTAGGAGCTTATGGGCAAGATAATTTCGTTGGTAAGAGGTTGAGAGAGATATGGCCAAGTGTTTGTGAATAAATAGGCTAAATAATGTACATTTCTCTCTCTTAAATTATGTAAATCATGTATGCAATCATGTAATGGCTGATTATTGGTGGTAGTAATGTTATAGTGTCATGGTAAATTCTAGAATAAAGTTAGATGTCCAGATTTTGCAAGATTGCTAGCAATAATACACTAATAATACACTAAATGGACAAAAGGGCATTTTAGTCATTTCCACTCTAATAATTGGTTTCTTCCTTTAATAATGCACAAGGGTAGTTTAGACTTCTCATGTCTACCATGAAGGGCATTATAGACATTATCCATAACCATTAGGGTTTATCACTTTAGATTTTAAAATTCCATAAATAATATAACTAATAATACACTAAAAGGGTATTTTGGTAATTTCACATATAATTTCATGGGCATTTTTGTACATAGCAATTAAATGTAGTATTTAATCACTAGATGGTAATTTTTATCATTTACCAATTACTTTCTATCCTTTGGTAAATTAAAACATTTATACAATAACATCGTAATTAAACCCAATAATTTTAAATTAGGGTTTTGATTGAAAAATTAGGGGTTTTCTAATTAGGGTTTCTTAACGCCATCAATTAGGGTTTCTAATTGACCATTAGGATTCTCTAATTATCTGTGTATGTTCTAACACACTCATTACGATCTCTAACTTCAACCGATTAGGTTGTAAATAATTAGGGTTTGTCCTAATTATCGACAAAAACAACAAGTAATTAGGGTTTTCTTCTAATTACCGACATCTTATACACAAGAACCTTTCATATACACAAGAAACTTCATATACACAAACTACTCACCATTTCTCATAACTAAGTTTAATAATTAGGGTTTCACAAAGACTTGCAATATGCTATGACCTAATCGATCGCCATTCAGCCAATATTATATGTCTCACATATACACACAAGATATAATTATTGTAATCAGAAAATCATTATAACAATAATATAATATTATTATTCTCATCTCTTGATCACAATCCCAATTCAGGTTCGATCTCATATCCGACTTTCTTCTCGATATATCAAGTTAAAATACTTGATTTAAATATTCTCAACAATTCATATAATAAAATATATATTATATAAATTCTAATTATCACTTCATATATTATTTCCAATCATGTTATCATGGAAAATAATTAATAAAAACATTTCGCTACGTAAATTAATTACCATAAAAATATAATTTGTAGTAATTAATAATTCCAAAATTATTTCTAATTTTTCAAGTAATAAATATATTCATATTTATCGCTCACATTACTGTACACTTATTCTCGCTAAATAAATAAAAAAAAAATTATACGCAAAATTTCTTATTTATTTTATTTAGAAAATCTCGTTATTACATTCACCCTCCTTTATAAGGATTCCGCCCCTAATCACCGCTTTAAAACTCATACATGTAAGAGTACATAACACATATAATCATTGACATGTAGATCTCAATCAATACTTGATCGAATCCGTTTTTAACTATTCTCCATAACGCATGTCTCTTTCGATAAATGTAATTTTGATTAAAGAACTCAAATTCTCCCTCAAATTTCTTTAATAAATAATTTACTATCTATATAGCTATATATATACAAAAAATCATATAAAATATTTAAGTTATTCAAATAGAACCTGAGTTCCATTTCCAAATGCCACCGTAGATCCTCAATCGCCACGATATCTTGAACGACCATAATGAAGACACTTACTATTATTTCGTTGTCGCCATATATTCTTGTCATCATTTCTCGATTCACATTCCTTATCTCACTTCTCTTCTTGAAAAATACTCTTTCACCTTATACTCCATTGATTCACAAATAAAACATTCGCTATACATTCTCGAATTGGGACAATTGAAGAGATATGTCTCTTCCGCCCACAAACTTTCTTTTATCTCATTTCCTTTTATCGATAGGTGATAAAAGTTATCTTTTTCCCTTTCCGTTATCCTAACTATCATAAACGCTTCTATCGAGTCACTTAATCCTCTATACCCTAGCAATAAGATCGCTTTAAAGTCTTTGGCGCTCAACGCTCGATTATCTAGTTGATCTTCCACTATTGGTTTTCGTTTTTACCTTGATTACATAATCGTAAATTATTCTTCATTTCTTACATTCTAAGCCTCATCGTATACGCTCGACATATAACACAAAATTTTCTACTCAAATAATCATGTATTCCAAAATATTAAATTTTGAAACTTGGTTTACTATATTAACCAATATTCGATAAATATCTCGCTACTTTTATAACAACTTACTTCATTAATCCAACTTGTGACACTCATGGTACTTCCAACCATAAAGACCTCACATTAATAGAACTTAACATACCATAACACATATCGCTTTTAAACATCGCCATCCCTTCAGTGACTCAAAAATGGATTTAAAATCTTGACCAACATAAAAGTTGAAAATAGTTCATTACTTATCACACATATTACATAACACTCAACCCATACTACTTATTTACTAAGCCTTTTTCTTGACATTCATTCGCTTCGATGTCCTTCCATTCCACAATTAAAACATCCACCTTTCTTATAATTGGGCAACAATGAGAGGTATGTCCCTCACGTACCGCAAAATATAACATATCTTCTTCCTTTTCTTCTTATCGTGTTTTTTCTAAGTCATGATCTTCTATCTTTCTTTTCCCTTACCTCCTGAGTCAGTCGCATACACGATGTGTTGCTTGAGGCTCCCATCCGTCAATTTGATTTTGAAGCTTATCTTGCTTCTTCCATTGTTTCTTTTAATGCTTTTCGCAATGAATATTAAGCAACTTTTCTATCTCCCACAACCTTTCTAGTGAAGAAACCTTGTTCTCCGTGATCCTCGCACTTTCGCTGATGCTTGAGCAACTTCAACTTTAGTGTCCTAATCACTATCCGTCAAATCCACCATTTCGGATCCGATACTACGCTTTCCACTATAGCCACCTCGTCCGATTTGGGTTCTCGTAAGCTTCTATTTCAAATTGTCAGCCCTCGATATTAGCTCTGGGGTATGGATCTGATCCTTCTTATTCCACATATCTTTTCCACCGTATATCTACATACATAAGTTACCCCGATTAGCATATAGTATATATACACAAAGAATCAAGAGTTTTATATACGCTGTCTCTTATTTTGTTTGACGATGAATTTATTCAATTCATCTCTATAAACACATCAACGCCTATCTTTCTCTCGCCGAAAGGCGCCCATCCACTCGTGATCGAATCGCATAAAGGCGGCGTCTAAAGCCCGCCCAAGGTATATATCCCGTGTCTTTGGCTTCTATCTCAACCTTCAATCGTCCCCATCTCAGATCTCTCTCTCGCTCCAACCTCCTCGAATTCCTCGCTAACTCCATCTCAGTGTTCTATGAGCAGCGGCCCTCAGATCATTGCTCCAAAATTTGAGAGTACGATTCTCGCACCTCCGCCGCTTCACTTCTAACCCTTAAGTCGCCGCTCCTAACTATCAAATCTCTTATCATCTCACCGTCTCAGGTACTCCTCGCTAGAGTCCATCGCCTCTCGGGTCAAGGAATTACTATTTTGACTTTCGCCATCCATCCTATGACCACAATAAAAACGAGACAACATCATTATCAAATAAAATATATTCATCATTAAAATGAAGTAATATTTTATTTAGTACCACTAAAACTCGATGAATCTCTTCAACTCATCATATCCTATAACTTCTCACCGCAGTACTTCGCCTCCGTATCTTCGCTTTCTCCTCCATTCACTAAATATCTATCTTAACTTTCGCTTTCTCCATTCTACTAAGGTTATAACCTAGGTTTTCGCTCATTCCTAACGCTTATAACCTTCGCATTCCTAACGCTTATAACCTTTGATACCAACCTCGTATGCACCCCAAATCCGGACACTTGAAACCCTAACTCTGCTTCTCCACGATACCATTTCTTTAAGTCAATAATAATACTAAATAATAATATAATTCAACTTAATTTACATACATCAAAGTTTACTTTCCTGTGCACGTGACCTTCAAATACATTCCTTACAATATCCGATAATAGATTCCATTGTCTTACTAACTATAACCATTAACTCATACTAAATCTCATTCAATAGCTTTTCTTTTCCCTTGTTCGCGCTCGAGCCTTCGTGTCGATCGACGAATCGAAAAAACATTTAGTTTAAGCAAGGATGAGCATTTGAGTGCCCAAAGAAGTAATAACAATTATATATATAAGTCGAAAGAATATAAGTATTCTCTTTACATAACACTTCTACAACGAATCAAAAGTTGTGAAGTAATCTGCACCGATAAAAGATTCACATAACAACTCTCTTTCAATTTCTTGAAATTAGGCTCCACCCATGAATAGGGTTTAAGAAACATACTATGAACATGGTTTTTTTTTTCATTTTCAAAAGGTTTAGCGTAAATTCATCCGCAAAACCGTCATAACTTACGGCACGGAGGGTGATCACTTTCACAGACTTCTCAGATTGATCAATACTACATAACTTGAACGAAATTCATCGCCACCCTTTGTCCAACAAGTCAAGCATAAAAATTTTCCCATTATCTGGATGTTCATACATGCCCTCGTTCCAAACCCGGTTTTAATCTTGCTCAACAATAATATGTAATTCAACATATATGTATACGGTAATCGACAAAGGTATATCAACATGTGAATAATGCTATGATTATCCAAGTGGGGACACTTGATAACCATTTAGAAATCAACTTAATGTAATATATATCCGAGCTAACATGTTGATAATCAAAGCGCATATAATCAGACAGAATAGAAAAATAATTCAAACTTCTTACTCATGTCCATCAGATAAAGGAAATGCAAAGGTAAGATACTCACCGATTTGGTCGATTACAAATCTCAACTTAGGTTTTATCTCTTTATCACAACCTATCAATAATCGATCATTCGCTCGATTAGAACAATATATCATAACACATAGTATCGCCTATTACAACAAAGACATAGTCTAATCACGCCATCACATAATCGCAGTTGATCATACTTTTAGTTCATATTCTATACTTGAAATATTTTTATACATTTTTCAAATATCTCATCCATGTTCTTACAAAGAGCTTTTTCTTTCTATTATAGGGTCCGATATTTATCTACTGCATCGGCAACCTTTTTATCGGCAATTACCGAGTCTAAGACTTTATTCTCAGATCTCAACATCACCATTTTATTTTTAAATGACTTAAAATAATTTTAAAGCATTTATAATAATTTATCATGCATTTTTAGACATCTAATCATAATTAAATGATTTAAACATCAAACAATTCTATTATCATTAATATTAAATTATTAATGAAAAACCATTGCTAAAATATAAAAGTTATTTATAATAACTCAAACTATTTTTAAAACATTTATATTACCCTTTAAATAATTTTTAAAACAATTAAAATCATTTTTAAATAATCACCATTAATATATAAATATTAATGTACTATTCATCCAAATATTAAAAGTCATTAATTATAACTTAAAATATTTTTAAATCCTTAATATCCTCTTTAAATGATTTTTAAATAAATAAAACCATTTTTAAACTATTTATTTAATAATAATTATTAAATAAACTAAATATCATTAATATTATCTTAATATCATTAATATTAAATTATTAATGAAATTATCCTTTAAATATTAAAAGTTATATTTTATAACTTAAAATATTTTTAAATACCTTAATTTCATTTAAAATGATTTTTATAATATTAAAATCATTTTTAAACTAAATTATTTAATATAATCATTAAATAACTTTAATATCATTAATATATAATTAATTAATGAAATTCATCACAAAATATTAAAAGTCATGGAAAATAACTTAAAATATTTTCTTATACCATAATATAATTTTTCATGATTTTTCATGAATTAAAACTATTTTTTAATAATTTATTTAATATTATAATTAAATAAATAAATACCTTTTATATTCCAAAAATATTAAATATTTATGAAATATACTCAAAATAATTAAAAACTATTTTTCGACTTTTTAAAATAATTTTTCATAATTTATTTGGTATTTTTAATAATTAAAATCTAATTTTTCTAATTTTTAAATCATTTTTCTAAAATCGTAAATTAAAATAATTAAAATCGTTGCATAAAGGCCCCTATAGTGATGTAAGTGTCGCTATAGGTGTTCTTGAGCCTACCTGCATCTTCATAAGGCGTAACCGAGTGGCCTACTTTGACCGTGAATAACTCTCTCATCTTAACGAATTTGGACAATCTATAAATTGGGTCTTGTAGAGGAAATACAAGAATACAAGATCCAACAATCATAACCTCTAAACAAACATCGATCTGGATAAATCACCATCAAAGTAGTAGTTACCAAAGTCGTTTCTTCACGAAGAACAAATGAGGTGCCTACTTGACCTCTATAACTTGATGATCGTGTAACGCTTATGTGATCTATCAATTCCAAAGGTGTAGACAACATGTAGGACTACAACTCTAACACTTAACATCATCATAAAAACAAGAAATCAAGCATCTAAAGTATGGTCAAACCTTGTCGAAAAATTTAACACTTAGAAAATTCTCATCGCCTGCAATTTTCCTAATAATGCCGCAACCCACCCACTTCGACCTTAAATAACTCTTAATCCGTAATATATATGGACCTGATTCTTTTGGAGGTTAAATACCACATAACAAGATACACATATCAACCTTTAGAACACAAAACACATTAAAGATGACCGAGATATAAGGCCCGACATTTGCCAAAAAAATATTTTCTCGACACTTAGAATATTTTCTGGTTTGAAAAATAATGGCATTAATGCCAATAACCCACTTTGACCGCTTATAAATCCCGATCTACAATAGATATGAACTTGATTCCTTTTGGAGTTTAAAGACCACATATCAAAGCTACCTATAACAACTTTTAAAAACAAAAAAACTCATGATCGACTCAAAGAGTTATATAGCCTCCTACATTTGGTGAAAAAAATATGTAATCTTGCTTTTTCCAACTTGTTTAAATCTTCAAATTCAGCACTTTGATGTTATGGGTTCATGATTTTACAACCCGTAACATTAATAGACTCTTTATTACACTACTTTTAAACAATCAATTGCATCAATTAACATCGAATCAAGGATTTCAAAATTAGGGATTTCATACCTTTTCTAGCTTCAATTTTTGATTTTTTTGGCTTTGATGCTTCTGATTTGTTGTTTGTGATGGCTGGGCTTTGATTAGGAGCTTATGGGCAAGATAATTTCGTTGGTAAGAGGTTGGGAGAGATATGGCCAAGTGTTTGTGAATAAATAGGCTAAATAATGTACATTTCTCTTAAATTTATGTAAATCATGTATGCAATCATGTAATGGCCGATTATTGGTGGTAGTAATGTTATAGTGTCATGGTAAATTCTAGAATAAAGTTAGATGTCCAGATTTTGCAAGATTGCTAGCAATAATACACTAATAATACACTAAATGGACAAAAGGGCATTTTAGTCATTTCCACTCTAATAATTGGTTTCTTCCTTTAATAATGCACAAGGGTAGTTTAGACTTCTCATGTCTACCATGAAGGGCATTATAGACATTATCCATAACCATTAGGGTTTATCACTTTAGATTTTAAAATTCCATAAATAATATAACTAATAATACACTAAAAGGGTATTTTGGTAATTTCACATATAATTTCATGGGCATTTTTGTACATAGCAATTAAATGTAGTATTTAATCACTAGATGGTAATTTTATCATTTACCAATTACTTTCTATCCTTTGGTAAATTAAAACATTTATACAATAACATCGTAATTAAACCCAATAATTTTAAATTAGGGTTTTGATTGAAAAATTAGGGTTTTCTAATTAGGGGTTTTAACGCCATCAATTAGGGTTTCTAATTGACCATTAGGTTCTCTAATTATCTGTGTATGTTTCTAACACACGCCATTACGATCTCTAACTTCAACCGATTAGGTCAGAATAATTAGGTTTGTCCTAATTATCGACAAAAACAACAAGAATTAGGGTTTTCTTCTAATTACCGATATCTTATACACAAAGAATCCTTCATATACACAAGAAACTTCATATACACACTACTACTCACCATTTCTCATAACTAAGTTTAATAATTAGGGTTTCACAAAGACTAAGAATATGCTACGACCTAATCAATCCGCTATCGCTTCAATATTATCTCTTCAAGACATACACAAAGACATAATTATTGTATCAGAAAATCATTATAACAATAATATAATATTATTATTCTCATCTCTTGATCACAATCCCAATTCGTGGTTCGATCTCATATCCGACTTCTCTTTCGCATATCAAGTTAAAATACTTGATTTAAATATTCTAACAATTCATATAATAAAATATATATTATATAAATTCTAATTATCACTTCATATATTATTTCCAATCATGTTATCATGGAAAATAATTAATAAAAATATTTCATTTCGCTATGTAAATTAATTACCATAAAATATAATTTGTAGTAATTAATAATTCCAAAATTATTTCTAATTTTTCAAGTAATAAATATATTCGTATTTATCGCTCACATTATTCTAGACACTTATTCTCGCTATTAAATAAAAAAAAAAAAAATTATACGCAAATTTTCTTATTTATTTTATTTAGAAATCTCGTTATTACATCATTAATCCAACTTGTGACACTCATGGTACTTCCAACCATAAGACCTCACATTAATAGAACTTAACATACCATAAAGACATATTGCTTTAAACATCGCATTATCCTTTCAGGACTACAAATAATTGATTTAAAATCTTGACCAACATAAAAGTTGAAAATAGTTCATTACTTATCACATATATTACATAACATAACCCATACTACCTATTTACTAAGCAAGTCTTCTTCTACATTCATTCGCCGATGTCCTTCCATTCCACAATTAAAACATCCACCTTGCATATATAATGGGGCAACGAGGAAAGGTATGTCCTCACACATTGCAAATATAACATATATCTTCTTCCTTTCTTCTTACCGGGTCTTTCTAATTCATAGTCTCCTATCTTTCTTTTCCCTTATCTCTCTGAGAGCCGCATTACCTAAGTGTTGCTTGAGGCTCCATCTAATCAATTTGGATCTTAAGCTTCTCATGTTCTTCCATTGTTTCTATTAATGCCCCGACGAAGCAATTTTTTATTTCCCATAACCTTTCTAGTGAAGAAACCTTGTTCTCCGTGATCCTACACTTTCGCTGATGCTCGAGCGCCTTCAACTTTAGTGTCTCGAATCACTATCCGTCAAATCCACCATTTCTCGGATCTCGATAATACGCTTTCCACTATAGCCACCTTGTCCGATATGGGGTTCTCTGCAGCTTCTATTTCAAATTGTTGGCCTCGATATTAGCTTCCTGGGGTATGGATCTCATCCTTCTTATTCCACATATCTTTTCCACCGCACATCTACATACATAAGTTACCTCGATTAGCATGTAGTATATATACACAAATCAAGAGTTCTATATACGTTGTCTCTTATTTTGTTTGACGATAAATTTATTCAATTCTCATCAATGCCTATCTCTCTGCCGAAAGGCAGCTCCATCCACTCTGCATCGAATCGTATGAAGGCGATGTCTAAAGCCTGCTTCAATTTCTTATTTATTTTATTTAAGAAATCTCGGGTTATTACAATTTCTCCTTATTGGCGCGCAATTAGGTGACCAAACCTCTCCTTGACAGAACTTCTAGAATTTGTCAATATTGCAAATAATAATATGAATAACTTTGCCGTCTCAATTATTGATTTAATAATATATCATATTATGCAGATAATATCGCGTGACAATAATCAATCAATAATATGAGATATGATGCAAAGAATTATCAGAGTAATAATTGAGTATAACCTGAGTGACTTCTCACGTAAAGATCAATAATCAATACCGTGTAGCTACTACGCAACCATGCGACATTCATTACTTTTAGTAATCGGGTAGTTCAATGCTTTAATGGTAAAACTTCCGCAGCTTATTTTTATAAAAAGATAATTATGTCGTTTTCTAACTACGATAATACTTCCGTTGTGGGCTCCACCAATGATTGTGCCGTCGTACGAATATTTCCCACAACTATAACATTATATTATATCCAGTTTCTTCTAAGGTAAGGGGTATTATTTCTTTCTTATTCATGAAGAGAACTTCTATTATTCCATTCTTTATTATTCTGTTGGAATAACCTGTTATGCGAAGTACCACATACATGGTGAAAATCTTTTGTTATTCTATTCTTTATTATTATGTTTGAATAACCTGTTATGCGAAGTACCGCATACATGGTGAAATTCTTCTGTTATTCCATTCTTTATTATTATGTTGAATAACTTTGCTTATGCTAAGTACCGCATACACGGTGAAATTCTTCTATTATTCCATTTATTATTATTCTGGCTTTAATATCCTCGTCTCCAGACGCTTTACCGACCGGTTCCATTATTTATTATTCTGCTGAATAATATGTCTGCGCTAGCCTATCACACGCATGGTGATTTCTGCTATTATTCCATTCTTTATTATTCTCGCCTTAATATTCTCGCTTTTGCATTTACGCCTTTACTTCGGTTCCATTATTTATTATTCTCGTTTAATATCCTCGTCTGCGCTTACGCCGACCGGGTTCCATTATTTATTCTTCTGTCGGCCGAATATCCGTCCGTGCTTACGTACAGCCGGACTTGGTTCCATTATTTATTATTCTCGTTGGGAATAACCTCGTTTATGCATCCTTATCGCATGCATGGTGAATCCTTCATTATTCCATTCTTTATTATTCGTTGGAATAACTTTGCTCTATGTGGATTACCACACGCATGGTGAATGATCCTTGTATTCATTCCTTATTAAATTGTGGAAATGATCTGTATACGTGGATTACCGCATGGCGGGTGAAAATCCTTTTGCAATTTCATATATTCTATTATACTCAGTTGGTTAAAGTTTTGGCTTCTATACTCCATGAAATTAGTGGAATATCCTTGTTATTTGCACTTCATCCAGTATCTTTTCATGGAAATATTCTTCTGAGCATTCTTAAATTTTACTCTACAAAGAAGTATCATGTTGACAATTTGGACGTTATTAGTTCTTGGATAAATTAATTCTTGAACTTGTTTTATTGAATTATTATGTCATTGTCATCATCCTCATGCTTATATTGTAATGAAAGTCATCTTTGGCTTACGTGCATAGATGGACTTAGTATGATTATGACCAGGGATCATTCGGTATAATCATGACCCTGTAATGTTATAAATGATGTGGTAAAAGTCCTCGCCGCCCTTTAATGCATTGGTGACGCTTTTGGTATGATTATGATCGTGGATTTTTGATATAGTCATAATCAAGTGATGATTTAATGAATATCATCGGCCCATAGATGTGGATGATTAGAAGATGTGGTTTATTTATTATTGTCAGTCTCAAATGATAAAAGTTGATGAAAACATTTTTAAATCATGTAAGATAATAGGTTTTATTCTCTACTCTGACTCTTCTAATGGATCGCTTATTCCAATCGCAGCTTAAACTTGATGTCTATTGTATATTATCGCTTTAATATTGTTGAAGACTATTGATAATTTATTCCGCATTATCATAGTCATAATATTTCATCGGGCTAGTTGAGCTCATCCTTTCCTTCACCGCTCTCTTCGTGAAATGAGAATATAGGTTGGATGAGTCTATGAAAGGATCGATTATCCGTAAGATAGCATTAGTAGTCCTCACTATTCTGTTAAATAGTGTGACAATAAATGTAATGAGGACTCCTTTGAGTGTGGATATTGTCTAGATGACAATATTCCTATTAGAACTCTCGCTTATGTATTGTCGATATTACACTACTCGCCAGTATAACTAAGTTTGTATTTATATTCTCAGACTATGTATTTGGCGACTCGTAATAGTGATGTATACCTATTTTGGGGGCGCCACAAGCTTGGTATCAAAGCTTAGGATATGATCCTCGCTAAGATGTGAGACAAGAACTAGAGGGGAGAGACGAGGGAATTCCTTCGCTAGATAACCTACCTAAGTTTATTTGGTATTTAATCGGGCTTGGCCGTAGTATGTGGTTAATATGTGAGATGTCAATTAACTCTTATTTTGTGGCGTTGTTTGAAAATGGCAAATTAAAAAATGAATGGAGTGAATGAGACCATTAAGACACCTTTAATCACCAACCAAAGTTAATGTGATGTTGTAAGAAGAAGAAATTAGAGATATCTACGCAGAGTGAAGAACTAATAGTTACACCTCGAGCTAGTCGCAGAGTAGCAAAGAGAGTGGAAGAAGAGAACCCGAGGAAAATTTATTAGAAGAATTTTATGATCAAAATTTAGAATTACAAAATTGTATTCATGAGTTAAGAAGAGCAAAGTGAAGAACCTAAAAGCGGTGTCAGAGAAAGCAAAGAGACGCAACAATTCAAAATTGTGTTACCCGATGTGTGATGTTTCGAATGTAAGTACTTTTCAAGTAGTATAAGATATTAGAGCCGGAATCTGAGAATGCTTTGATTAAAGATCTCAAGGAAAGCGTAAACAATCGAACGAAGTGAATGAAGATGTGAGATCGTTGAGTCACCAACGACACGTTCAGGTATGTTGCAGAAATCTCACGAAATAATAACACCGATGAACGATGGTGAACTTATGGGTGCGCTCTAGGCACCTATAACCACAGCAGCATTATCAATCACCGCCCTGTATCAACAACCGAATGTATTCTTCAACCACGCAGGTTGTCGCTACACTGCACTTAGCATTAACGCAGCCTAAGATGTCAGTCCAGTTTTTTCCAACTGTAATTTATCACGCAGACATGAGCAGTCTCCAGATGTTCAACATCAAGACCATAAGATGAGATTTCACGTCAGGTCGCTCGATGCAGAAGTCATACAAGTCGACCCAATCATGGAGCTTATGGCTGAGCCTAGCTGATGAATCATTTCAGATCATCGGGTTCTGCCTGTATGCAAGAGATAACATGATCGAGATCAACGAATTTCGGAGATGCGCCATTCATAACCAATGTTTGTTTAGGATCATCAAATGAAGACCTAGTTTATACTTTATTTGACACTGTTCTACCAAATTTTTATGATAACGCTCATTTTCATTAACGCTTAGATTGAATCATCAAGTCCAATTCCTTTATTCACGCATTCGTACCATTTCTTTACCAACGTTTCTTGTTTGACGCTAAATTCTGATGTTATCATATTCCCAACCATGTCCAAACCAAACCATCGCAAAATCCACAACTATCATCTCAAGTCATAGTCATTCGCTTATTTGCTCTGATGTCAAGCTTTTCATCTCCCAAACAAAATACCGATATTTGAATGATATCTCAATTTTGCGACTTCCATCGAATCACTTCATCAAATTCAGATCTCTCAATTTCACCATTCTGACTCTGATCAATGTTATAATCGATTAACATTCACGTCAAATCGGTTTCAAGTCGAGCTTCTTATCGATCGAGATCTGCAGGCGATTGATTTGATATTCCAGATTGATTAACTATCCGCTTAAAAGTAAATCAATCCGGACCGTAAATCAATCCTTCCACTAATCTCCGATAAAACCAAATGTTCGAGAAAGCTACGATTTCGTCATCGACTTAGTTGCTCCTAAATTTTTGAATTTTCAATTCACGGCCAATGATATTCCATAATTTGATATCACGCGGCCTAAGGAATGCAACTTCCTGCCGTAACTCACATTTCTTCAACTTGGCATAAAGCTTATTTTCACGAAGCTTTTAAAGTATCACCTCAAGTGTTGCTTTTCATGGTCTTCACGGCTTTTGAGTATACGAGGATGTCATCAATAAAGACGACCACAAAGTGATCCAAATATTTCTTAAATACTCTGCTCAAAGATGTCCATGAAGGCAAAGAGAGCATTAGTCAATCCAAAAGATATGACTAAGAATTCATAATGCCCGCATCGAGTTCCTGAAAGCGCTTTTGAATGTCATCGCTTTAATCTTCAACCGATGATATCCTAACGAAGATCAATCTTTTGAAAAGAATTTGGCTCTTGTAATCGGTAAAACAGTCATCAATGCGAGGCAATCAAAACCTATTTTTGATGGTGACATGATTCAACTCCCGATAATCAATACAAAGTCGATACTTCCATCTTTCTTCTTCACGTAATGTAATGTGAGCACCCCTGCAAGAGACGACAGAGACGAATGAAACCGATGTCTAACAATTCCTCAGAATCGGTTTTTAACTCAAGTTCAATAGAGCTATTCGATATAAGGCTTTTGAAATGGGTTTTGTAATTTGATTCAAGGTCGATACAAAATTCAATTTCACGCCTGGGGTAGGCCAGAAGTTCTTCAGTGAATACGCCAGAAATTTATTAACAATAGAAATATCATTCAAATTTGACGATTTTTATTTAAATCCGTGATATGGGCTAAGAAAGCTTGACATCCATTTTTAATAAACTAATAACTTTATGGCTTGATATGAAAGTGATTGATTTAGTGGTTTGTCATTTCAATTCAGATAATAGGTCAAGTTAGAATATAAAAGCTAACAATCTTATTTAAAAACAATCGATTTTAGCATGATGAGTAGCTAACCAATCAATCCCTAAAATCACATCAAATGCAAGTATTTTTAAAGAAATAAGATCGACAGGTAATGTGCAGTTACCGATTTGAATCAAACAAGACTTATAAACCGTGGATGTAATGAAGGTTTCTCCCAACGGAGTTTCAACAGATAAGTCAAAGTCTAATTTCTTCAGAGTAAAATTTAAACGTTGAGCGCAAGTAGAAGAACTAAAGGAATGGGTAGAACCGATATCAAATAAAGTATAAACTTTGCTAGAGTTTATGATTAGCTTACCCGTGATCACCTCGCTCGATTCTCGCTTTTGGGAGGTTACGACAAACGCCTCCCTCGAACTACCGGCTTTTGTCTTGTCTGGGACACCCTTTGATGCCTCCATCCCACCGGATTCTGACTTTGGTGCACGATAAAATTGGGCTAGTGACCATCTTTCCACAATTGTAATACGCTTTTGACCGCATCGCGCTTGACTTACGTGTCCTTCCCTCCACATTTGTAACATACGACGGTGGTCGCTCTCCTTCCTTAACAATAAAAAATTGGCGCTAACGCCTTCCATCATTATCAATCTCCTCTTCTTGAAATATCCACTCTTATTGTCATGGCCATGATTACCACCAAAGTGAATACCATTTCGCATGTTGATTCCTCCACGCTTGTTGTCACCGCTCATGATCGCTACCACTAGTATTATCGACTTGTTACCGGTCTCTCTTGGTTGGTTGACTCATTATCGCTACCCCAATAACTAAGCCCTATTCACAACATCCTAATACAAACACGCTTTATGAGAGATAAGGTATCGACGATCTCGTGTTTCAAACCTCTTAGAAACATTCGCCATTCTCTCCTCATTATCAACAAAGTGGGACGAAAACCGAGACAACTCGCAAAACTTAGTTTCATATCGTGCCACTGGCCATATTGTTTTGCTCAATCTTGATGAACTCTACCTCCTTTATGTGACGAATACTTTCGTAAAAGTACTTGTCGTTGAATAGCTCTCGAACTTCTCCCAAGACATTTTGAGTGGTCGAGTTGAGTACGCTTTACAAATTCCCCACCAAGAATCACTTACCTCTACAATACGTAAGGTGGCAAAGAGAACCTTTTCTCCTGAGCATCCCAAGACATGAAATATCTTGTTGATTTGCTTTTATCCACGCCTCCGCCTTTAAGTGGTTTTGGCTTCCAAAAAACTCGTGTGGTCCCAGCCTCGAATCGCTTAATGGTGACCGCTCGAGAGTTGTCGTTGTTCCCACCCGTATTTTGGACAAGAGCCGCCTCACCGATGTCGTATGAATTGCATAAAGCCTCTAAACATCCCATCGCTCACCATTTCATCTGTTATTTTTTACATGAGGATTATTGTCTTCCCTGCTGCACATTACCCTCGGTATTGATCGTTGGTGACTCAACTGGCCTCATGTGCTTCATCATTATCTCAACATTTCTGATGCCATTTTCAAATACTACCACAAAACAAGGGTTAATTAACATATCACATATTATCCCTATACTCCGACCGACCAATTAAATACCAAATAAACTTAGGTAGGTCATACTAGCTAAGGAATTCTCGCCTCCCCTCCTAGTTCTTGTCTCACATCTCACCAGGATCATATCCTAAGCTTTGATACCAAAATGTGACGCCCCAAAATAGGTATACATCACCCATCTTGAGTCACTAAATACATGGTACGTAATACAAATACAAACTTAATTATACAACCGTCGTGTAATATAAGACAAAACATAGTCGAGAGTTTAAACAGAATATTGCCTTCTGATAATATCCACTCTCAAATAGAGTCCTCATTATATTTATTGTCACACTATTTTATAGAATAAAGAGGACTACTAATACACCATCTCGGACCATCACCCATTCCCCGACTAGTCCCAAGCTACGCTCTCATTTCCTCAAGAGAACAATGAAAGCAAAAGGGTGAGCTCAACTAGCCCAAGAAGAAATATTATGACTAAGATAATGCAGAATAAATTATCATTAGTCTTCAACAATGTTAAACTGATAAAATACAATAGACATCAAGTTTAACTGCAGCGGAATAAGCAATCCATTAGAAGAATCAAGTAGAGCATGATATCTACTATCTTCTATAATTTAAAATGTTTTCATCAATTTTTATAGTTGAGACTCAACTTAATAAATAAACCACATCATCGAATCATCCCTACACTATGGGCCAAGGATATTCATTAAATCATCAATGGTCATGACTATACTGAATAATCCCTGGTCATAATTATACCAAAAACTCTCCATCAATGCACTACAGGCCACTGGGGACTTTTACCACATCATTTATAACATTACAGGTCATGATTATACCAAATGATCCATGGTCATAATCATACCGAGTCCCTCTATGCACGTAAGCTAAAGATGACTTTCATCACAATATAAGCATGAGGGTGATGACAATGACATAATAATTTAATAAAACAAGTTCAAGAATAAATTTTAAAGATTTATAAGTTAATTTATCCTGAATTCAATAACGTCCAAATTGTCAACATGATACTGCTTTGTGGAGTAAAATTCAAGAATGCTCGTAAGAATATTTCCATGAAAAGATATCGGATGAAGCGCAAATATCCGTGATATTCTACTAATTTCATGGAGTATAGAAGTCAAAACTTTAACCAACCGAGTATAATAGAATATATGAAATCGTAAATAGATTTTTGCCTACCATGCAGAATCACGCAGATGATCATTTCCACAATTTAATAAGGAATGAATACGAAGGATCATTCACCATGCATGTGGTAATCCACATAGATAGGTTATTCCAAATAATAATAAAGAATGGAATAATCAAGAATTCACCAGGCATGCGATAGATCGCATGTATAAAGTTATTCCCAACCTAATAATAAAGAATGAAACTGTGTCATGCCAGAAACCGCACAAAAAGCAGATATTCCAATGTAATAATAAAGAATGGAACCAGTGTCATGTAATCCGCATGTACAAGATATTCCAATAGAATAATAAAGAATAGAATAACAACAGATTCACACTGTGCATGCGATAGATCAACATGCATAAAAGTTATTCAAATGTAATAATAAAGAATGGAATAATGAAGAATTTCACCATGTATGAGGTATTTCATGTACAAAAGTTATTCCAACATAATAATAAAGAATGGAATAACAACCCTTAAGAGAATTGAAAAAAAATAACTCTCTTCATGAATACGAAAGAATAATACCCTTTACCTTAAGAAGAAACCGGATATCGAATAAAGGAGGTAAATAGACTTCTTCTTCTTTCTCTCTATAATTTCTCTTTATAATAATTGCTCTAAAGCTTTAGTGAATTGGTGAGAAATGAAGGAAAAATGAGCTTTTATTTATATGAAAATATAGTTTCGATAATTGCAAGTTTTGGGGCTCAAAATATTACAGTACAATACCTTCAAATTTTCTTTCATTTTTAATTTAGTCCTGCAAGTATTATCAAACTTACACCACCTCCCCTAATAGTAAATCATGTGAATTAATAGTAAATCATGTGACTCAATAGTTCTAAACATGTGAAAAAATTAATTACAGTATAGTACCTTCAACTATGCCTCCATCTTTAATTTAGTCAAGCAAGTATTATAAATCTTGCACCAACTCCCCTAATAGTACATGAATGTGAATCAATATTACACACATGTGAACAAATAGTTATATGCATGTGAATTAATAGCAATTAATTGTTCATTTATCCGATTAATTACCCGATAACTTCCAGACATCAATTATTATCGAAATAAATGCCGATTTCCACTAACGCTAATAATTCTCACACAATGGAACTATCAATTTCATCTTTAATCAACACGAACTTATTCATCATTAATATTATAACTCACAGTATTTAATAACCAGGTCGTTATTTCAACCAAACCTCTCCTTGACAGAACTTCTAAACATTGTCAATATTGAAAATAATAATATAAATAACTTTATCGTCTCAATTATTGATTTAATAATATATCATATTATGCAGATGATACTATGACAATAACTGAATAAATAATATGAGAGATATGATACAGCAATTACTATAGCAATAATTGAGTATAACTGAGTGACTTCTCACATAAGCATCAATAATCAATACCGTGTGCTACTTTGCAACCACGCGTATTACTGTACTTTTACTACCGGGTAGTTCAACAGTTTAATCCATGGGTATTTGAACCCGAGTATCCGGGAAAAAGTACGGTAAAACTTACGTCGTTATTTTTATAAAAAGATAATTATGTCATTATCTAACTACGACAATACGTCCGTTGTGGGGTCCACTAATGATTGTGTCATCGTACGAATATTCCCTGTTAAAACGAATATTCCCCGACCAATCGAATATTATATAACCACTTGCTTACTTTGCAAAATTTGCAAATATTACCCACAACTATAACATTATATTATATCCACACCATAATATTTAAAAATATATTTCGAGAGAAATTAATCTTTATTCATAAAAGTTGGGGTCTTACAAATGATATCTCATATGAGTATAATAGAATATACAAAACTGCAAATGGATTTTCACCCGCCATGCGGTAATCCACGTAGACAGATCATTTCCACGATTTAATAAAGAATGAATACGAAGGATCATTCACCATGCATGCAGAATCCACATGTATGTATGTTATTCCAATGTAATAATAAAGAATGGAATAATGTAAGAATTCACCATGCATTCGATAGATCGCATGCATGTGTTATTCCCAATGTAATAATAAAAATGGAACCAGTCATGCGTAATCCGCATGCATGTGATATTCTAATGTAATAATAAAGAATGGAACTGTGTCATGCGAATCCGCATATACTGTGATATAACAACAAAATAAAAAGGAATGAAATAACAACAGAATTCACTGTGCATGCGATAGAATCGCATGCATGTTATTCCAATGTAATAATAAAGAATGAAATAATAGAAGAATTTCACCATATATGCGATTGCTTGATGTACAAAGTTATTCCAACATAATAATAAAGAATGGAATAATAACCCTTATGAGTATTGAAAGAAAATAACTCTCTTCATGAATACGAAAGAATAATACCTCTTACCTTAGAAGAAACTAGATACTGGAATAATGAAGTAGCAGACTTCTCTTCTTCTTTCTCTATAATTTCTCTCTATAATAATTGCTCTATAGCTTTAGTGAATTGGTGAAAAATAATAAAGGAATGAGCTTCTATTTATAGAAAAATATAGTTTCCATAATTGCACATTTTGGGGCTTGAAATATTACAGTATAATACCTTCATCTTTTCTTTTATTTTTAATTTAGTCATGTAAGTATTATCAAACTTGCACCACCTCCCCTAAGTGACTCAATAGTTCTAAACATGTGAAAAAATTAATTATAGTATAGTACCTTCATCTATACCTCCATTTTTAACTTAGTCACGCAAGTATTATCAAACTTGCACTAACTCCCCTAATAGTAAATGAATGTGATTCAATAGTACACACATGTGATCAAATAGTTATAATCATATGAATTAATAGCAATTAATTACTCATTTATCCGATTAATTACCCGATAACATCCAGACATCAATTATTATCAAAATAAATGCCGATTTCCACTAACACTAATAATTCCCACACAATGGAAATATCAATTTCATCTTTAATTAACACGAACTTATTCATCGTTAATATTATAATTCACAATATTTAACAACCAGGTCGTTCACAGGAAAGAGGGGGCATTCCGATAAGGATTTTTCCTTATTGGCGCGCAATTAGGTAACCAAACCTCTCCTTGACAGAACTTCTAGACATTGTCAATATTGCAAATAATAATATAAATAACTTTGTCATCTCAATTATTGATTTAATAATATATCATATTATGCAGATGATACTGTGACAATAATTGAATAAATAATATGAGAGACATGATGCAGCAATTACTACAGCAATAATTGAGTATAACTTAGTGACTTCTCACTTAAGCATCAATAATCAATATCACGGTGCTACTACGCAACCACGCCAGACATCGTAGACTTTTTACTACTGAGTAGTTCAACAGCTTTAATTCAGAACACTTTCATTGTTATTTTTATAAAAAGATAATTCTGTCATTTTCTTACTACGACAATACTTCTATTGTGGGGTCCACCAATGATTGTGCTGTCCTACGAATATTCCCCGATAAAAAGAATATTCCCCGACCAAATGAATATTTTATAACAACTTGCATACTTTAAAAAAAATTCACATATCACCCTTAACTTTAACCTTTTATCAATTTAACCATTTACTAAATAGAATAATTATAAGAAAATTGAATATTTTCATTTCATAAAATTCGGGGTCTCACAGTGGAGCTCTTTTCATGTAGTAACATTAAACCTTCATTTTGGTACCCATACTTGCATGGGTCCTACTTTGTTAGTGCCCTTGTGGACCCAAACCTGCTTGATTTTGGGTCTCATATGCATGGAATTATAATGACATTTTGCAGCCTTGTGGCCATCTTTGTAGCACACAAAACATCTAATATGATGCATGTTTGTGTGTGTGTGCAAATTCTTCCTCCATTTGGACTTTTGTGGGTTATTGGTCATCCTGCTATTAAGATGGTAATCCTTCTTCCATGTGTCCTTGTGTTTCATGATTTGTGAGGAGCATACCTTTCCTCTCACTGCATACTTCCCAGCTTGGTTCGTAGAGAGTGATCTTCTTGACTCTCTACGATCCTTCGAGGACTGATGAGAGAGTACTCAAGTTACTTTTCTCTTTTCTAAAACCCGCAATCGAATACTGAGATCCCATTTTCCTAGGAATATAGATTGAATCAGTAGAGCAGGGTTTGACAGGCTCATCCTTCTATGAGGATTTTATAAATATAATGCCTCTACTAAAACTTGAGGCATTACTAATGCTAATTTCCTTTACTTTTTCCATACATGGCTCTAAGGTAGATTCCCCAAAGCCTAACCCTATTTTGTCAGAGACACTTCTCTGGGTAAAGATTAGGGAGTCCATGGATGAAGAGGATTTATTCCATTTAGAGATTGTCTTTTCTAGATCCTCAATTTTAGAGGTTAGTATTGACTCTCTTTTTGCATTGAGCTCATTTGTTTGTTTTAAGAGCTTATTCTCAGCTTCAAACTTGGAGAGAGAATCAGTACTTAGAAGGACCGTTTCCAGTTCTTCTTGAACTTTTTCTTTCTCCTTTTGAAGAAGTGATAGTCCTTAGTCAGAACTCTAAACCACTTCATGTATTGATGCAGATCAGATGTTATATCATGCAGTGTAGTTCTTAAGTCATCAATATCTACAGCAGGAGAGTTGAAGTCAAATACCTCATCGATACTTACTTCATGTATGTTGGAGTTCTGTTTGTCCCTTGCATTTTTTGCCATCAGGCAAAGATTTGCCATTTGAGGATCTTCATCATCTCCAGATTCCAGAGTTGAATCATTGTCTGAGTCACTCCACGATCCTCCAGCTACAAGGCCTCTGTCTTTCTTCTGAGGCTTTTTGATGCCTTTGTATTCCTTCTTTGAATGTGACTTCTTCTTGAGTTCTTCTCTGAGAGGTTTGTTGCGCTAAGAATGAAGTGGCGAGTTTTCTTGCATTGTAGCATAGGTCATTCATTTGCTCTGGGCCGCTATAGTTCTTTGACTTTCTTTGGCTTCTTTGGTTTTGCCTTGTCGCATGAACCTTCTTAGTCTTTTCACCAGCATTACAATGTCCTCATCATCATCTTCATCGTAGTCAGAATCAACTTCAGTGTTGACTTTGGAGGTGTTTTTAGTTGCTTTGAGAGCAACACCTTTATCCTTCTTTCTTCCTTCGAATAAGGTTTCGCCGTTGAGTCGACTCAGTCAGATGTGTGAGAAGGTTGCCATATAACTGTTGAACAGTCATTTCATGTAGATTCTTTGATTCTCTAATGGTAGTGGTTTTGTCATCCCACTTGCTTGGTAAGGCTCTCATGAACTTTATTATTAGATCTTTCTTTGGATAGATCTTTCCATAGGCTTGTAGAGAGTTGAGCAGAACATTAAATCTCTCGTAGGTGGCAGTGACGTTCTCTCCTTGAATGTGGGCAAACATCTCATATTGCTGAGTCAAGAGAGATTATTTTTTTTCCTCTGACTTCTTCTGTTCCTTCATGCATGATGAGTAATGCTTCCCAAACCTCCTTTGTTATTTTGTTATTGACCACGTTTTCAAACAGATCATCTTCTAAGGATTGGAATAAGATGTTCTTGGCCTTTTTGTCGAAATGGATCGCTTCTCTTCTCGCTTTTCATCCAATCTCCTTTGACCTTGATCAGATTCTGATTGGGTCATCCAGAGTTGGTGCAAGCTTTGTAGGAACATAGGGCCCATTCTCGAGCAGCTTTCAAATAGATCTTCATCTATTGAATCCATGTAAGCTTGCATCCTAACCTTCCAGTTAGCGAATTTATCTTTGTTGCACATAGGTGGCTTGCTGCCTCCTCAAGTCTTTGATTCGCTTGGTAAGTGTGCCATTAGATCTACTCAAGCTTTGTAGGCTATGTTATAGAACCTGCTTTGATACCAATTGTTAGTTCCCGGAGGCACAATAGTTATCTAGAAGGGGGGGTTGAATAGATAGTTAAAAATCTTTTCGTTTTATTTAGTTAGTTTTGATAATGATTAAAACACATCGGAATAAAGATTTGTTTAATCTCCCTTAAGATATTTTGAATTAATGAGAGTGAGGCAGTTATAACAGTTATAGCAGTTATAGCAGTTATAGCAAGAATAATATAGACACAGTTGTTTTTAAGTGGTTCAGAGCACTTAAAGCTCCTAGTCCACTCTTCTACTCCTCGAGTAGGAAATCCACTAAGGATGTCTTTTACACTTTCTGAATCTCACAGATTCCTTCTAGACCAGAAGTCTAGGCACTTCTTAGTTCACTTTTGAACTCTTCAAGTCCAGCAGACTTGGTTCTTAACAGTTCACTTAGAAATCTTCAAGTCCTTCTGACTTGGAACTCTTACTTCAGTTGATTGGTAGTTATTGAGTTCGTGATTGATGTTACTCAGTTGAAGTTAAGCACTTGTTCAAAAGAACTAAGTAACTGAGCAAGCTTCCTCTTTTTCTCAGATCGTAGAGTAGAGCGTTGAGTGTTCTTGTGCATTTTTGTTCAATGCTTGCTTAGATCTCTCATCTGTATATGTTCTGTATATATGTGATCCTTGAAATCTATCCGTTGAAGCCATATGTTGAAGCATTAAATGCGTTTGACATTTCTGAACTTTGATGGAGACTTCTCTGCACACCTTCTGAATTACATTCTGGCCCACTGACACAGTAGACTGCTTTCTCACCTAACACTTGAAAATGTGTTTTTCCTCTGTCCTATGGTCCTTTCCTTAGCTTCTTGAATATGTTCCTTTTTGTTGAATACTAAGGATATCTTTTGTACCGTTGGGACTGGAGAAGACTTCAACGTTTCAAACCCATTCCACTTTTGTTAGAATTTGTCTTTAAACAAAAGTAGGGCTCGATGCTTCTGACACAAGGCAGATGATACTATATGATCCATCTCGTGGTGTCTTATCACATTGGTGCTTGGTCTGAAGAGAACACTACGATCTCTCTCAAGGATTTTCACACTACAATCTTTGCACACTACGATCTTCACTTGCTCATCTTGCAGACTCTACATTTCTGAAAGCACACTACGATCTCTGAGTTAGCTTCGGCAAACGTCTGTACCACTCTACGATTTCTGAAGAGGTCCTTCAAGGCAGATACACTACGATCTTCTAATCTCGACGATCCTGCCTTGGATTCTGTAAACTATTGATCTACTCGATAGACTGCGATTCTTGTTGAACCCTATCTATTCTTTTCAAGTCATAGATCAACCTAACATCTTTGATCTCTTTATCTATTCATTCGTTTTATAGAATGATGAACATTAAAAGCTAAGATCAACCTAACAAATTTGATCTATCACTAAGTCCTTGTACATATATTCCTTGAAGGACTTTATATATAATCATGAGTATTTACTTTAAACATCAAATCAAAATATGCATTCTTCCAACACAAGTTTTAGGTTGCAGATGACATCTTGGAAGAAATCTGAAATGGGTCATAAGAGCATCACAGGTTAAATTAATTTTATGTGAAGTAATCTTTGCTGATGGGTTAGTATGTACAACCTATGGTCTAAGTGTTTAATGACAAAACAGTATGATCGGCCTCTACAAGAGCATCTTGAAGATTCAGAAGAATCGATCACCTCCATGAATCAACCAGATACAAATAAATCGTAAAGTTGATTCTCACTCTGTGAACATTTAAACCGTGTGTACATAACCTAGCAAATGATGAAACCATCAAAGAAAAAGAGTGTTTTACTAAAATAGTAAATCTCACACACTCACCATCATGCATCTCAAGATGTATTATCTAAATTAATTACATGCATGAATATGATTGTTGGTGATCAATATGATGATTATCCAAATTTATGAGGAACAGGGGTTTAGAAAACTAATCTAGCAGGACCCATTTAACCATGGGTACCAAAAATAGAAATATATAACCTGTAGGTACTTGGTCTATCTGTTACACTAAGGAATGCTGAAGCAGATGACTTCAGTCAAGAAAATTCAACCAGTAGAAGGCTTAAGACTGTTCAGAAATGATTCTGATAAAACTCCTATATGTCAAAGCTTGTCCTGGAAGACTTGCTGAGCTAATCTGAATGAAGCTCACCTTGTTGTTGATCCTTATAAGGAAGCAAGTCATTCAACCAAAGATGTGAAAGGGTCTTAGATGCTCAATCATATAAAGCAGGTCATAAGAGAAGAATCCTCAAGGAAGTTCATATCAGAGGATCATCGAGCATCAATCATGAAGAAATCATTATGGAAGCAGAACTCAGCAAGCACAAAATGACAAGGAAAACTATGTTCATAGTGCTGTTAAAGGATCGTAGAATGATCAACCCTGAATATGCCCATCTCTACGATATAAGAAGATTTAATGACTTCATCCAGAATGAGACATGCATGATTACCTTCTTCTACACATGAAGAAAAGGAAATCACACTACACTGAAAAGACAACATCAAACATGGGGGAGCAGTGATCTGCTAAGGGACAACAGCACTGAGATATTCTATGAAGCAATGTACCAGCTACAGAGTCCCAAAACTTTGTGGCTGATGAACTAAATGAAGATCCATAGTCAATAGGAACGTCTCAAAACGTACTACTGATAACCTATTAGCCACCCAACCCAAAATCGTGGAGTACCTACAATCAAACACCTGATCGTGGTGTAAATACACGAGGACACCACAATTACAGCCAGTACAAATGTCTAAAGTTGGAAGAGGAACTCCTCAGCAGAAAAGGTCAAATGAGATATCAGTGCAACTCACTTCTAAAAGCATTTCATCTGGAAAGCGCCTCAGGGACAAACCTGACCCTTAGCTCACTCTAAGAGGTTGGCCCTTCTTGAGCTACCTTAACCCAGAAGGATTGCTTGATCAAGTTCATCTCAAGGACCAAGGCAGTCAATGATCGTAGAATAGAGATTGAAGAGAACTCAACAATCATGATGAAACCTCAACGATCGTAGTGCCACCTTAGCGATCGTAGAAACAGACTCAACGATCGCAGTCCTATAAGAGGCTACTCTAACTCATGAGGAGCTTGGAAGAACAGGACAGTTGTTCAAACATTCAAATTATGGGAGATAAGTTTGAATGCTGGTTGGAAAGATGTCCTGCTAAAGAAAAGTTCCCAAGGCCTCATGAAGTACATCAGTAGTTGAGCCATGCAGGTTCAAAATGAGTAGTAATGTCAAAACCATCCACTGCAATATCTCTCAAAAGTGGATCGTTGAGTCAACAAAGAAAAACGTAAAGTCCATAGTTGCCTTATCATGCTACTCTACGAACCGAAGAGGTCAACGGTCAATCCACGTCAATCAAACGTCTACTCTTCTAAAAAAACATTTAACTGAAAAGTTAATGGGGAGTTACAGCTCATTACTGGGCATCATGCAACCAATGGCTAATTGACACATCACATCGTATGCAGAGTTAAAAGAAACTGCCATAAAGACAAATTCAAAATTTACAAACAGTTACCTGGAACTATCGAACCTCTCTCTCTCCAATTTTCAAACCCTAGAATTCTTTTCGAAGCTGAAATCAATTAAGCCTCCAGAACCCAAATAACAATCAGCCGTTTCTCATAAATCTCTCTAAATCAATACATATATTCCTCGAATCATTCAAATGGAAGATTGGCGAGTAATCACTGGTATCAAGCTAGGAACCAAGTCATTTGAGAAATCCGAAAAGAAGTTCAGAGACATTCTTGAACTTGTGAAGAAAGCTGGATTCTCAGAATGTCTTGAGGCAAGCACTCTTCAGTATACACTTTGAATCGGTTAAGAATTTTACTCAAATGCATCCATAAATGCTGGAACCCTTTTAACCAAGGTTAAAGGTAAGTCTCTAAAGCTAAAATCATCCAATATCAATCAATGCTTAGGTTTTCCTGACCTAGGATTGAAAAACCTTGATGAGATCGACACTAAGCAAGCAAAGGAGATTATGGGGTACCAAAGAAACCCTAGTCTGAAGAACATAAAGAAAAAGGAGTTTCTTGAGGAATTCGAGTTCCTTGCTGAGATAGAAGGTAAATGTATACTATACAAGGATACGACACATGACACTGTGCTTGATCAACAACTGAAGACTATGTCTGCAATAGTTCTGAAGAAACGAATAAACTTTGGAGTTATCTTGTTCAATCAAATCTCAAAATGGGTGGAAAAGGCTGAGTTGAAGGAGTCTACAGAAAAACCACTTACAAAGGTGTTTCATGGAAGACTGCTGAGTATTGTGATGAAGAAGAAGCTGGGAAGCAAGATCAAGGATGATGAGGGAGAACCTCTGAATGTTCACAAAGTAATGTCTCCACAACTGTTTGTGAATTAGAAGAAAAACCCAAAGAAGAAGTAACAGACTATCTCAAGGGCTATCTAGAAATAAAGCTAAGGTGGTAAACAGACAAGTCCCAATTTCTCAAGAAAGTTCATCTAACGAAAGTGAGAACGTAGAGTTAGAGGAAGAAAAGGAAACTAATGGTCTCAAGACCGAGCCCCCGAAGAATGAATCCGATAATGATGCTGAAGCTGGATTCTTGGAAGAAAATACAGAATCTGCTGATGAAGAAAAACGCACAAGCCCCCTGTGGCTAACTCTCAGAGCATTCACTCTGATGATGAAGAAAAGTTACAAGCTAACCCAACTGCATCATTAAATGCAAATGCTCCCGCAAGCCCAAATGATGGGCCTAATGATGTTGATTCTGAAGAAGGAGGACATGATCCTGCCAATGCTAAAAGTCAAGGAAGCTTGCCTGATGATTCAAAGGCCTTAGAGTCTGAAGAAGAAGAAGAGTCTAACTCTCCCATAGTTGAACCTCCAAGGAGAAGAAAGAGCTACAAATTAATTGCTCAATTTGCCTTCAAGAAGAGAAATGATCATTGATGAGTGAGTTTTATACTCATAATTGAATGCGTTTGAGCTTAATCTTTTGGTTGATTTTAAGTATTTGTGTCTATTCATGCATGTTTTATGTTGTTTTGTAGGATTTGGGACAAAAGTTACTTGGATCGACGTTTGGGGTGGCTAGATTCGCGTTTTCGGCTTGCCATTTACATAGCAGTCACTTCAGAGCCAATTTTAATATAGCTCTGGACCTTATTTTGAAAACCTTAAAGAATTAAAGTTGTATATCTACTTCTTCTCTTTCCGGATCATCTTGAATCATCAAAATCGGAGTTCGAACGAAGAAGTTACGGCCATTTTCCCAAAGGACATCGGAGCAGAAAATGTCAGAACATGTGCCAGCACCGGGGCACCCAAAATAGGCCTATGCCCAGCGTCGAGAACCTTTGGGAGCAAAGATGTTTGAAGATCAAACCCAATACAAGGCGCCTGGGAAGGGCTTGGTGATGGCCTGGACGCGTTTTTGAGCAAATTTTGACACCTTTTTGACTCCAAATTGGATTGGGTTTATTCCTAATCTAAAAATTGGACTTGTAACCTATAAATACATGATGTAAGACATAAAATAAAGGGAGATTACATAGATTAGACTAGATTAAACACTTCATTAAAGTAGAATCTAAACCCTAGTTCTTAATTAGCCATTGAAGATTGAAGCAAATTGAAGAACACTGAAGATCAAGAGCAAGAGCAAGAGGGGAGCATCAGATTTGCTGACAACAGATTATATTCTCTTTTTTTTATCATACTTTTATCTTTTAATGCCTATTCAATTGTGGATTCTTGGTTTTAATTCATTAATTATGAACTAACTTTTTTTATTAAGATTTCAATTGAACCTTTTATGGCTATAAATTAGTTATTTAATTTATTCCAATTATTTGTGTCAAAGTGAGTTGTTTATCTTGCCTTGTGCTTAGTGATTAATTATCTGATCAGTAATTGCCTTGTTACTCTAAAAGGAATTCTAGGGTTAGAATTGGGCATGATATCATGTGACTTAGTTATTTGCACAGAGAATAATTAGGTTTGTGAATAGAATGAGAATATCTATTTGTCGCATGTAACACATAAGGAATTGGGGTTGTAACGAGTTTAATTCAATTGTTTTGCATAGAGATATAGCAAAATTAATCTGGGTTAAATAGAAGGCAAATGATCACTTGAGAAAGGGCTTTTGGCATTTGAATTCCTGTTAACAATTCAGTAGACGTAATAATTGGGATAATTAGATAATTGATTTATGGTTCATAATTGGGGATGTTGGAGTCTTAATCCTTATTTACCTGAATTCAATCAAATCTCAGTTTTGGTTATTTGCTTTCTTTTAGACTAATCTCTTTTAATTGTTTAATTTAGTTTTCTTAATTAGAAAATTCACAATTTGCAATTGTTTAAATAAAATTGATTTGGTTAAGAGTTAGTATTTGATAATTTTTATTAAATAATTTCTCGTGGGAACGATACTCTACTTTCACTTTATTACTTGTTGACCGTGTATACTTGCACGTATTCATTGATTGAGAAATCGATCAACAATTGTACACGACTGTTGTATAATTAAGTTTGTATTTGATTTATGTACCATGTTTTTGGTGACTCAAGATGGGTGATGTATACCTATTTTGGGGGCGTCACAGTTGGTATCAAAGCTTAGGGATATGATCCATGGCTGAGATATGAGACAAGAACTAGGAGGGGAGAGACTGGGAATTCCTTCGCTAGTATGACCTACCTAAGTTTATTTGGTATTTAATTGGTTGGTCAGAGTATAGGAATAATATGTGATATGTCAATTAACCATTGTTTTGTGACAGTGTTTGAAAATGGCATCCGAAAATGTTGAGATAAGCAATGAAGCACATGAGACCGTTGAGTCACCAACGATCAATACCCAAGATAATGTGCAACAGGAAGACAATAATCCTCAGGTAAATAACAACACCGATCAGATGATGAAAGATGAGATGTTTAGAGGCTTTATGCAATTCATGCAACATCAGACGAGAGAGACTCCTATTCATAATGCAGGTGGAAACAATGGCAATCCACGGCTGGTCACTGCTAAGCAGTTCAAAGAGCTGGGATAGCCGAAGTTTTTGGGAAAGCCAGAACCACTTAAGGCGGAGATGTGGATAAAGCAGATCACCAAGATATTTGATGTCTTAGGTTGCTCCGAGGAGCAAAAGGATCCCTTTGCCACCTTTATGTTGCGTGAAGAGGCAGATTACTGGTGGGAATCTATAAAACGTACCCAGCCTGATGCACTCAAGATGTCTTGGGAGAAGTTCCAAGAGCTGTTCAACGACAAGTACTTTCCCTAAAGTATTCGTCATATGAAGGAGGTGGAATTCATCAAGTTGGAGCAAAACAATATGACCGTGTCGCAGTACGAAGCTAAGTTTGCCGAGTTGTCCCGGTTAGCATCCCATTTGATTGATAATGAAGAGCGAATGATGCGAATATTTCTAAGAGGTTTGAAACCCGAAATATGTCAATACCTCATTTCTCATAAACTTTGTTTATATTCAGATGTTGTGAATAGGGCTCAATTATTGGAGTGCGATAATGAGTCAGCACAACCAAAAGGCAACGACTAACAACACTTTAATAATCGTACCGGTGGCAACGGCCATCGGAACAATGATAACCATCGTAGGGGAAATTATCATGCCAAGAATGGTAACCACTTCGATGGTAATCATGACCAAGATAATAGGAATGGAAATTTCAAGAAGAGAAGGTTTAACAACGAAGGAAAGATAGCAGCACCAATACCCGTTTTCAATGAAGAAGAACGACCACCAATCAGATGCTTCAAATGCGAGGGGAGGACATATCGGTCAAACTGCGTGATGCAAATTAAAGCATGTTATAATTATGGAAAAGAAGGTCACCTAGCCCAATTTTGTGCGTGCACCAAAGTCAAGTCCAAATTGACTAAGGTGGCACCAAAGGCGGATACTGGACAAAACAAAGCTCTGTGGTTTCAGGAAGAGCATTTTTCGCGACTTCTCAAAAAATATAATTGAACGAAGGTAAGAATTGGTTAGTTAATTATAAATTCTTACAAGTCTATACCTTATTAGATACCGCCTACCCATTCTTTTATCTCTCTTGCTTTATACCAACGCTTAAATTTGACCCAGAGAAGTTAGACTTTGACTTATTGGTTGAAACTTCGTTAGTAGAAACCTTCGTTACCTCCACTGTTTATAAGTCTTATTTGATTCAAATCGATACCCTCACATTACTTGTCGATCTTATCTCTTTGAAAATACTGGCCTTTGATGCAATTTTAGGAATTGATTGGTTAACTACTCATCATGCCAAAATTGATTATTTTCGTAAGGTTGTTAGCTTTCATATTTCTAACCAACCTGTTATGTGAATTCAAGCAACCAAACCACTAAAGTCAATCATTGTCATATCAAGCCATAAGTAAAGAGCCCCGAGTCTTTCGCTGGTGACTTCCAAGTCTTGGAATACACCGAAGCCAGAATATACATAAGGGACGTCGTGAATAACGATGACAAGTTGATAGGTATCAATGTGACGTGCTATCCAAGTCTTGGATGAGAGTCACAGTTTTGAATGATATTTCTATTTGTTAATAAATTTCCTGACGTATTCTCGAAGAACTTCCTGTCCTACCCAGAGCGTGAAATCAAATTTTGTATCGAATTCTGGTAAAAACCATTTCTAAAACCCTTAAATATTTCTTCAACCAAAATGAACGTATAATGCGCCAAAGACATTGGCTCGAGCTGTTGAAGATTATGACCATACCATTCGATATCATTGTGGAAGATGGAACATGGTAGCTGACGCGTTGAGTAGAAGATCGTATGTGTTTATGAGTGCGATGTTGTTAACACAAAGACCCATTTCATAAAACTTACAAATGATGAAGATAGAGTTAAAGACTCTAAGGACCCACGTGATGATGTCAAATAATACGAGTAGAATCGACGTTAACCGATAAAATTAAAATCGCTCAAGCTACACACCCGAAGTTGATGAATGTGAAGAAGAAGATTCAAGAGGGCGTTATTCTAGAAGCAATTGGTAGAAAGTTATTCAGTATATATATATAATATATATATATATATTAATTAAAGTTCTCATTTTATTAGAATATTTTATCAAGATAAGTATCCTTTCCATTTTCCTATAAATAGATGCTTTAGTTAGAATTGAAATCACACCGTAAATTTAGAGAATTCTCTTTATAATCTTGAGCGTATTTCTTTAGAGTTTTAAGAAGCTTTGAGTGTAGTCTGAAGTTTTCTTCAAGAATATCCTCGCCTACCAATGGGATACTCTTCCGGTAAGGGTATTATTTCTTTCAGATTCATGAATAGAACTTCATTATTCCATTCTTTATTATTCTATTGGAATAACTCGTATACGTGGACTACCCTATACTTGGTGAAATTCTTCATTATTCTATTCTTTATTATTATGTTGAATAACTCCGCCTATAATGGGCAATCCGCATACACGGTGAAATTCTTCATTATTCCATTCTTTATTATTCTGTTGAACATCCCGCCAATGCGCTTACGCATGACCGGGTTCCATTATTTATTATTCTCGTTGGAACATCCCGCTTGGTCTGTAATTTCACCGACCAGTTCCGTTATTTATTATTCTGCTGGAATATCCTCATGCGTATGCGTTTCGCACGACTGGTTCATTATTTATTATTATGTTGGAATAACTCGTCTGCATGCGGTCTATCGCATGCCCGGTGATTTCTTTTGTTATTCCATTCTTTATTATACTTAGTTGGTTAAAGTTTTGACTTTTATACTCCATGAAATTAGTGGAATATCCTTGATATTTGCGTTTCATCTAGTATCTTTTCATGGAAATATTCTTCTGAGCATTCTTGAGTTTTACCCCATAAAGCAGTATCATGTTGACAATTTGGACGTTATTGGTTCCTGGATAAATTAATTCTTGAACTTGTTTTATTGAATTCTTATATCATTGTCATCATCCTCATGTTTTATATTGAAAGTCATCTGTGGCCTGTAATGCATAGATGGACTTGGTATGATTATGACCAGGGATTATTCAGTATAATCATGACCGTAATATTACAAATGATGTGGTAAAAGTCCTCATTGGCCCGTAGTTCATTGATGGACGGTTATCAAAGATGATCATGACCATTGATGAATACACGAATATCCTTGGCCGTAGTGCATAGATAATTTGTGGTTGTGATACTAATGAATATCCTCGGGCGTAGTAGTGCGAGGATGATGTGGATTATTTATAAAGTCGAGTCTCAAATGATAAAAGTGATGAAAAACCTTTTTAAATCATAAAAGATAGTAGATTTTATTCTCTACTTGACTCTTTTAATAGATTATTTGTTCCGCTACAGTTAAACTTGATGGTTGGTATATTTTATCAGTTTAACACTGTTGAAGGCTAACGATAATTTTATTTTGCATTATCTTAGTCATAATATTTCTTACTGGGCTAGTTGAGCTCACCCTTTTGCTTTCATTGTTCTCTTCAGGAAATGAGAACGTAGCGGGGACTAGTCGGGGAACGGAGTAATGGTCCGAGATGGTGTCATAGTAGTCTTCACTATTCTATAAAATAGTGTGATAATAAATGTAATGCGGACTCCTTTGAGTGTGGATATTGTCTAGATGACAATATTCGTATTAAAACTCTCAGTTTGTATTTTGTCGTATTTTACACGACAGTTGTATTATTAAGTTGTATTTGAATTTTGTACCATATATTTGGTGACTCAAGATGGGTGATGTATACCTATTTTGGGGACGTCACAGTTGGTATCAAAGCTTAGGGATAACACATAACACACCGTTTATAATCCATCCTGGGAGTACCAAAATGTATCATGATCTTCGACATACATTTTGGTGGGGCAATATGAAGAGAGAGATAGCGTTGTTTATCTCAAGGTGTTTAACTTGTCAACAAGTCAAGGCAGAGCATCAAGTACCAAAAGGTCCATTGCAACCACTTAAAATTCCAGAATGGAAGTGGGAGCACATTACCATGGATTTCAAGCTTCGGTCTTCCCAAGGTTTCTCAAGGCATAGATGCAATTTGGGTCATTGTTGATAGATTGACCAAGTCTGCTCATTTCTTACCTATACGAGAAACTTATACACTTGAACGTCTTGCTCGTATATACATAAACGAGGATATAAGATTGCGTGGTATGCCAGTATCCATAGTTTTTAATCGAGACCCAAGATTCACTTCACGATTTTGGGTTAGTTTTCAAAAAGCTATGGGCACGGATTTACGATTTAGTTCGGCATATCATCCTCAGATGGACGGACAATCAGAGAGGACTATTCAAACTCTTGAAGATTTATTAAGACTATGTGTCCTTGACTTCAAGGGAAGTTGGGACAAGTTCTTACCGTTGGTGGAGTTTTCCTACAACAACAGCTATCAAACAAGTATTGGTATGGCTCCATTCGAAGCGTTGTATGGATGAAAGTGTCGTTCTCCAGTATGCTGGGGGTGAGGTGGGTGAAGCAACGTTTTTGGGACCGAAGTTAGTACATATGACTACAGAAAAGATTCAAACGATTCGACAATGTATAAAAACCTCACAAGATCGACAAAATAGTTATGCTGATCTTCATCGAAAGAACGTGGAATTCGATATTAGAGATCAAGTGTTGCTACGTGTTGCTCCATGGAAAGGAGTTACGAGATTTGGAAAGAGAGGAAAGCTCAATCCTCAATTCATTGGCCCATTTTTAATCCTCGATCGAGTAAGAACTGTGGCCTATAGACTCGCTTTACCGTCTAGTATGTCTCGTGTTCATAACATTTTTCATATATCCATGTTACGTAAATATGTGGAAGACCCGAACCAAATTATTGACTTAGAACCGGACTAAATAGAGAAAAATTTAATGTATGAAGAGGTTCATGTTCAAATCTTGGATAAGAAGGAACATATTCTACGCTCCAAGGTTACCTCAAGTCAAAGTTTTGTGGAGAAACCACGATGTTGAGGAAATGACCTGGGAGTTTGAATCTGAAATAAAATCAAAGTATCCTTACCTCTTCGACATACCAGGTATGTACCCTAATTTCGAAGGTGAAATTTCATAAGAAGAGGAGGTTGTAAGACCCCAATTTTTTTTTAATAAAGATGATTTTTCTATAAATATTATTTTTAAATATTATGGAATGAATTTGATATAATGTTATAGTTGTGGGTAATATTTATAAATTTTGCAAAGTACGCAAGTTGTTATATAATATTCGATTGGTCGGGGAATATTCATTTTAACAGGGAATATTCGTACGATGACACAATCATTGGTGGACCCCACAACGAAATTATTGTCGGATTAAGAAAACGACAAAAATATTTTATGGAAATAACGGTGGAAGTTTTACCGTTAACTGTTAAAACACCCAGTGTTAAAAGTACAGGAATACGCATGGTTGCATAGTAGCACACGATATTGATTATTGATGCTTACGTGAGAAGTCACTCAGTTTTGTTCAATTATTGCTTCAGTAATTGTTGCATAGTATCTTAAGTTATTTGGTTCAATTATTGTCGATATTTTATATATTATTAAATCAATAATTGAGATGACAAAGTTATTAATATTATTATTTGCAATATTAACGATGTCTGAAGTTACATCAATGAGAGGTTTGGTCACCTAATTGCGCTACCAAATAGGAGAAATCCTTATTGAAAGCCCTCTTTCCGGGAATGACCCGGTCGATTAATATTACAATTATAATAATGGTGATAAATGTTGTTAAAATTATTAAGGTGATTTTTATGAAGTTTTGTTTATTTTATGGACCCCCTTTTACCCATTTTTCAAGATAATTGGTAGAAAGTTATTCAGCAAATATATATATATATATATATATATATATATATATATATACTATATATATATATATAGGATTCACGTGAATCCTGTGGATTCACGGGTTAAAGGGAGGGGGGTTATACACGGGTTATATATATATATATATATATATTAATTAAAGTTTTCATTTTATTAGAATATTTTATTGCATAGTATCCTTTCCATTTTCCTATAAATAGGATGCTTAGTTAGAATTGAAATCACACCGAAATTTAGAGAATTCTTTCATCATCTTGGCGTATTTCTTTAGAGTTTTAAGAAGCTTTGAAAGCGTAAGAAGTTTTCTTCAAGAATATCTTCATTTCTACCAAATGAAATACTCTTCTTTTTACTAGTAAGGGGTATTATTTCTTTTGTATTCATGAAGAGAACTTCATTATTCCATTCTTTATTATTCTGTGGAATAACTTTGTGATACATGATTACCCTATACTTGGTGAAATTCTTCTGTTATTCCATTCTTTATTATTATGTTGGAATAACCTGTCTATGCGAAGTACCGCATACATGGTGAAATTCTTCTATTATTCCATTCTTTATTATTCTGTTGGAACATCCTGTCTATGCGTTTACGCATGACCTGGTTCCATTATTTATTATTCTGTTGGAACATCCTATCGGTGCGAATTTCACCTGACCTGGTTCCGTTATTTACTATTCTGTTGGAATATCCTGTCTGTGCGTTTACGCATGACCTGGTTCCGTTATTTATTATTCTGTAGAATAACCTGTCTGTGCGATCTATCGCATGCCTGGTGATTTCTTTTGTTATTCCATTCTTTATTATACTCAGTGGTTAAAGTTTTGACTTTTATACTCCATGAAATTAGTGGAATATCCTTGATATTTGCACTTCATCCAGTATCTTTTCATGAAAATATTCTTCTGAGCATTCTTGAGTTTTACCCCACAAAGCAGTATCATGTTGACAATTTGGACGTTATTGGTTCCTGGATAAATTAATTCTTAAACTTGTTTTATTGAATTCTTATATCATTGTCATCATCCTCATGTTTTATATTGAAAGTCATCTGTGGCCTGTAGTGCATAGATGGACTTGGTATGATTATGACCAGGGATTATTTGGTATAATCATGACCGTAATGTTACAAATGATGTGGTAAAAGTCCTCATTGGCCCGTAGTGCATTGATGGACAGTTATCAGCATGATCATGACCATTGATGAATACACGAATATCCTTGGCCCGTAGTGCATGGATAATTTGTGGTTGTGATACTAATGAATATCCTCGGCAGTAGTGCGGGGATGATGTGGATTATTTATTAAAATCGAGTCTCAATGATAAAAGTGATGAAAAACCTTTTAAATCATAAAAGATAGTAGATTTTATTCTCTACTTGACTCTTTTAATGGATTACTTGTTCACTGCGCAGCTTAAACTTGATGGTTGTTATATTTTATCGCTTAACATCATTGAAGGCTAACGATAATTTTATTCTACATTATCTTAGTCATAATATTTCTTACTGGGCTAGTTGAGCTCACCCTTTTGCTTTCATTGTTCTCTTCAGGAAATGAGAACGTAGCAAGGACTAGTAGAAAAATGGAGTAATGGTTCGAGATGGTGTCATAGTAGTCCTCACTATTCTATAAATTAGTGTGATAACAAATGTAATGAGGACTCCTTTGAGTGTGGATATTGTCTCGATGACAATATTCATATTAAAACTCTCAGTTTGTCTTTTGTCGTATTTTACACGACAGTTGTATTATTAAGTTGTATTTGAATTTTGTACCATGTATTTTGATAATAATTGATGTCTGGAAGTTATTGGATAATTAATCGGATAAATGAGCAATTAATTGCTATTAATTAACATAATTATAACTATTTGATCACATGTGTGTACTATTGAATCACATTCATTTACTATTAGGGGAGTTGGTGCAAGTTTGATAATACTTGCATAACTAAGTTAAAATTGGAGGTATAGATGAAGGTACTATACTATAATTAATTTTTTCACATGTTTAGAACTATTGAGTCACATAATTTACTATTGATTCACATGATTTACTATTATGGGAGGTGGTGAAAGTTTGATAATACTTGCATGACTAAATTAAAAATAAAAGAAAAGATGAAGGTATTATACTGTAATATTTCGAGCCCCAAAATGTGCAATTATGGAAACTATATTTTCCTATAAATAGAAGCTCATTCCTGCATTATTTTTCACCAATTCACTAAAGCTATAGAGCAATTATTATAGAGAGAAATTATAGAGAGAAAGAAGAAGAGAAGTCTGCTACCTCACTATTCCAGTATACAGTTTCTTCTGAGGTAAGGGGTATTATTCTTTCATATTCATGAAGAGAGTTATTTTCTTTCAATACTCATAAGGGTTGTTATTCCATTCTTTATTATTACGTTGGAATAACCCGTACATCACAAGTAACGTATATATATGTTGAAATTCTTCCATTATTCCATTCTTTATTATTCATTTGGAATAACTTTTATGCGTGTGGTCTATCGCATGCCCTGTGAATTCTTTTGTTATTCCATTCTTTATTATTCTCGTTAGAATATCCCATCATATGGATTACGCATGACCTGGTTCCATTCTTTATTATTCTGTTGGAATATCCTGTCTGTGCGAATTACGCATGACCTGGTTCCATTCTTTATTATTCTGTTGGGAATAACCTTTCTGTGCGGTCTATTGCATGCATGGTGAATTCTTCTATTATTCCATTCTTTATTATTCTGTTGGAATAACTTGTCTATGTAGATTACCGCATGCATGGTGAATGATCATTCGTATTCATTCTTTATTAAATTATGGAAATGATCTGTCTACGTGGATTACTGCATGGCGGGTGAAAATCCATTTGCAGTTTTGTATATTCTATTATACTCGTATGAGATATCATTTCTTTTGTACTCATCATGAAATATCATTTTCTTTGGTATTTTTTTACAAGTTACTATTCATGGGTTACTATTCACTCTAGTATTATTCATTCGGGTATTCGGGGCACTTTTCGTGCTGGAGTACTATTCACGAGTTACTATTCATGGGTTACTATTCACCCGATTACAATTCACTTTAGTATCATTCACTCGGGTATTCGGGACACTTTTCGTGTCGGGGTACTATTTACGGGGTACTATTCCCAAAGTACTATTCACGGGATACTATTCACCTAAAAAATATATCTCTTTTTTGTCCAAATTACTTTTGGTACATGAATATTATTCTTGAATTTTACTCTACAAAGAAGTATCATGTTGACAATTTGGGCGTTATTGATTTCTGGATAAATTAAATTATAAAACTTTAAAATTTATCCTTGAACTTGTTTTATTGAATTATTATGTCATTGTCATCATCCCCATGCTTATATTGTGATGAAAGTCATCTTTGGCTTACGTGCATAAATGGACTTGGTATGATTATGACCAGGGATTATTCGGTATAATCATGACCGTAATGTGACGAATGATGTGGTGAAAGTCCTCATTGGCCTATAGTTCATTGATGGATAGTTGTTGGTATGATTATGACAAGGGATTATTCGGTATAATAATGACCATTTATGATTACATGAATATCCTTGGTCGTGGTACAGGGATGATTCGATGATGTGTTTTATTTATTAAGCTGAGTCTCAGCGATAAAGTTGATGAAAATCTTTTTAAATCATAGAAGATAGTAGATTTTATACTCTACTTGACTCTTCTAATGGATTGCTTATTCTGCTGCAGTTGTTGATCTAAAACTTATTGTCTATTGTATTCTATCAGTTGTTATACTGTTGAAGGCTAAAGATAATTTATTCTGCATTATCTTAGTCATAATATTTCTTACTGGGCTAGTTGAGCTCACCCTTTCTTTCATTGTTCTCTTTAGGAAATGAGAATATAGTTGGGACGAGTCGGGAAATGGAGTGATGGTCCAGGATAAGTGGCTTTAGTAGTCCTCACTATTCTGTGAAATAGTGTGATAATAATTGTAATGAGGACTCCATTGAGAAACTCTCAGCTATGTTTTGTCGTATTGTACACGACTGTTGTATAATTAAGTTTGTATTTGATTTATGTACCATGTTTTCGACGACTCAAGATGGGTGATGTATACCTGTTTTGGGGGTGTCACAGTTGGTATCGAAGCTTAGGGATATGATCTCTGGCTGAGATGTGAGACAAGAACTAGGAGGGAAAAGACGGGGAATTTCTTCACTAGTATGACCTACCTAAGTTTATTTGGTATTTAATTGGTTGGTCAGAGTATAGGGATAATATGTGATATGTCAATTAACCCTTGTTTTGTGACAGTGTTTGAAAATGGCATTCGAAAATATTGAGATAAGCAATGAAGCACATGAGACCGTTGAGTCACCAACGATCAATACCCAGGATAATATGCAACAGGAAGACAATAATCCTTAGGTAAATAACAACATCAATCAGATGATGAATGGTGAGATGTTCAGAGGCTTTATGCAATTCATACAACATCAGACGAGAGAGACTCATATTCATAATGCAGGTGGAAACAATGGCAACCCACGGCTGGTCACTGCTAAGCAGTTCAAGGAGCTGGGACAGCCGAAGTTTTTGGTTAATCCAGAACCACTTAAGACGGAGACGTGGATAAAGAAGATCACCAAGATATTTGATGTCTTGGGATGCTCCAAGGAGCAAAAGGTTCCCTTTGCCACCTTTATGTTGCATGAAGAGGCAGATTACTGGTGGGAATTTGTAAAACGTACCCAACCTGACGCACTCAAGATGTCTTGGGAGAAGTTTTAAGAGTTGTTCAACGACAAGTACTTTCCCGAAAGTATTTGTCACATGAAGGAGGTGGAATTCATCAAGTTGGAGCAAAACAATATGACCGTGTCGCAGTACGAAGCTAAGTTTGCCGAGCTGTCCCGGTTCGTATCCCATTTGGTTGATAATGAGGAGCGAATGACGCGAATGTTTCTAAGAGGTTTGAAACCCGAAATACGTCAATACCTCATTTCTCACAAACTTTGTTTATATTAAGATGTTGTGAATAGGGCTCAGTTATTGGAGCGTGATAATGAGTCAGCACAACCAAAAGGCAACAACCAACAACACGATAATAATCGTACCAGTGGCAACGGCCATCGGAACAATGATAACCATCGTGGGGGAAATTATCATGCCATGAATGGTAAACACTTCGGTGGTAATCATGGCCAAGATAATAGGAGTGGAAATTTCAAGAAGAGAAAGTTCAACAACGAAGGAAAGACAGCAGCACCAACACCCGTTTCAATGAAGAAGAACGACCACCAATTGTATGCTTCAAATACGGAGGGGAGGGACATATCAGTCCAAACTGCGTGATGCAGTCCAAAGAATGTTACAATTGTGGAAAAAAAAAGGTCACCTAGCCCGATTTTGTCGTTCACCAAAGTCAAGTCCAGCTGGGACGGTGGAACCAAAGGCGGATACGGACAAAATAAAGTCGGTGGTTTCAGGAAGAGCGTTTTTCGTGACTTCTCAAAAAGTGAATAACCAGAACGAAGTTAGAACGGGTTAGTTAATTATAAATTCTTGCGAAGTATATACCTTATTAGATATCGGTTCTACTCATTCTTTTATCTCGCTGTCTTGCTCTCAACGTTTAAATTTGACCCTAGAGAAGTTAGACTTTGACTTATTGGTTGAAACTTCGTTAATAGAAACCTTCGTTACCTCCACTGTTTATAAGTCTTGTTTGATTCAAATCGATACCCTCACATTACATGTTGATCTTATCTCTTTGAAAATACTGGCCTTTGATGCGTTTAGGAATCGATCGGTTAACTACTCATCATGCCAAAATTGATTATTTTCGTAAGGTTGTTAGCTTTCATATTCCTAACCAACCTGTTATGCAAATTCAAGCAACCAATCCACTAAAGTCAATCATTGTCATATAAAGCCATAAGTAAAGAGCCCCGAGCCTTTCGCTGGTGACTTCCAAGTTTTGGAATACACCAAAGCCATAATATCCGTAGGGGACGTCGTGAATAACGGTGGCAAGTTGGTAGGTATCAATGTGACGTGCTATCCAAGTCTTGGATGAGAGTCACAGTTTTGAATGATATTTCTATTTGTTAATAAATTTCCTGACGTATTCTCGAAGAACTTCATGTCCTACCCCAGAGCGTGAAATCAAATTTTGTATTGACCCCAGTGCAAAACCCATTTCTAAAACCCTTAAATATTTCTTCAACCAAAATGAACGTATAATGCGCCAAAGACGTTGGCTCGAGCTATTGAAGATTACGACCATACCATTCAATATCATTGTGGAAGAGCAAACGTGGTAGCTGACGCGTTGAGTAGAATATCGTATGCGTTTACGAATGCGATGTTGTAACTCAAAGACCCATTTCATATAACTTACAAATGATGAAGATAGAGTTAAAGACTCTAAGGACCCACGTGATGATGTCAAATAATACGAGTAGAATCGATGTTAACCGATAAAGTTAAAATCTCTCAAGCTATACACCCGAAGTTGATGAATGTGAAGAAGAAGGTTCAAGAGGGCGTTATTCTAGAAGCAAGAATCGATGAATAGAGAAAATCTCAACCCTCGATTTAATTGGCCCATTTGAAATCCTCGATTGAGTAAGAATTGTGGCCTATAGACTCGCTTTACCGCCAAGTATGTCGCGTGTTCATAACGTTTTTTTTACGTATCGATGTTACGTAAATATGTGGACGACCCGAACCACATTATTAAATTGGAACTAGACGAGATAGCAGAAGATTTAACGTATGAGGAGATACGTGTTAAAATCTTGGATAAGAAGGATCATATTCGATACTCAAAAGTTATACCTCAAGAGCTAGAATCTGAAATGAAGTCGAGGTATCCTCACCTATTCGGCATATCAGGTACGTACGTAAATTTCGAGGGCAAAATTTCATAAGGAGGGGAGATTGTGAGACCTCAAATATTATGAAATGAAAATATTCAATTTTCTTATAATTATTCTATTTAGTAAATGGTTAAATTGATAAAAGGTTAAAGTTAAGGGTGATATGTGAAAAATTTTCAAAGTATGCAAGTTGTTATAAAATATTCGTTTGGTGGGAAATATTCTTTTTTTTTGGAATATCCGTAGGATCAAGCACAATCATTGGTGGACCCTATAATGTAAGTATTGTCGTAGTAAGAAAATGACGTAATTATCTTTTATAAAATAACGTTGAAAGTGTTACCGTTAAAACTGCTGAACTACTTTTCTAGTAAAAAAGACAAGAATACGCGTGGTTCCATAAGTAGACACCAGTATTGATTATTGATGCTTAAGTGAGAAGTCACTCGCTTATACTCAATTATTGCTACAATGAATTCTTTATCATATCTCTCATATTATTGATTCAATTATTGTCACACATATCATCTCGTATAATATGATATATTATTAAATCAATAATTGAGATGACAAAGTTATTTATATTATTATTTGTAATATTGACAATGTCTAGAAGTTCTGTCAAGGAGAGGTTTGGACACCTAATTGCGCGCCAATAAGGAGAAATCCTTATCGGAAAGCCCCATCTTTCCTGGGAACGACCTGGTTGTTAAATATTGTGAATTATAATATTAATGATGAATAAGTTCGTGTTAATTAAAGATAAAATTGATAGTTCCATTGTGTGGGAATTATTAGTGTTAGTGAAAAATCGGCATTTATTTCGATAATAATTGATGTCTAGAAGTTATCGAGTAATTAATTGGATAAATGAGCAATTAATTGCTATTAATTCATATGATTATAACTATTTGATCACATGTGTGTACTATTGAATCACATTCATTTACTATTAGGGGAGTTGGTGCAAGTTTGATAATACTTACATAACTAAGTTAAAAATGGAGGTATAAATGAAGGTATTATACTATAATTAATTTTTTTACATGTTTAGAACTATTGAGTCACATGATTTACTATTGATTCACATGATTTACTATTAGGGGAGGTGGTGCAAGTTTGATAATACTTGCATGACTAAATTAAAAATGAAGGAAAAGATGAAGGTATTATATTATAATATTTCGAGCCCCAAAATGTGCAATTATAGAAACTATATTTTCCTATAAATAGAAGTTCATTCCTTCATTATTTTTTACCAATTCACTAAAGCTATAGAGCAATTATTATAGAGAGAAAGAAGAAGAGAAGTCTGCTACCTCACTATTCCAGTATCCAGTTTCTTCTAAAGTAAGGGGTATTATTCTTTCGTATTCATAAAGAGAGTTATTTTCTTTCAATACTCATAAGGGTTGTTATTCCATTCTTTATTATTATGTTAGAATAACCTGTCTATGCGAAGTACCGCATACATGGTGAAATTCTTCTATTATTCCATTCTTTATTATTCATTGAATAACCTTTTTCCGTAAGGCGGCCTATCGCATGCCCGTGAATTCGGGCCGTTATTCCATTCTTTATTATTCATTGGAATATCCTGCCTATGCGGATTACGTATGACCCGGGTTCCATTCTTTATTATTCATTGAATATCCTCGTCTCATGCGGATTACGCATGACCGGTTCCATTCTTTATTATTTTGTTGAAATAACCTTTCATGCGGCTTCATCGCATGCACGGTGAATTCTTCCGTTATTCTATTCTTTATTATTCTCGCTGGAATAACCTATCTATGTGGATTATCAGATGCATGGTGAATGATCCTTCGATTCATTCTTTATTAAATTTTGAAATGATCTCGTCTACGTGGATTACCATGGCGGTGAAAATCCTTTTCATAGCTTTTGTATATTCTATTATACTCGTATGAGATATCATTTCTTTTGTATTCGTCATGAAATATCATTTTTTTGGTATTTTTTTACGAGTTATTATTCATGGGTTACTATTTACCCGGTTATTATTCACTCTAGTATTATTCATTCGGGTATTCGGGGCACTTTTCGTGTCAGAGTACTATTCATGAGTTACTATTCATGGGTTACTATTCACCCAGTTACTACTCATTCTAGTATCATTCACTCCGGTATTCGTGACACTTTTCGTGTCGGGGTACTATTCACGGGGTACTATTCCCGAAGTACTATTCACGGGATACTATTCACCTAAAAAATATATCTCTTTTTTGTCCAAATTACTTTTGGTACATGAATATTATTCTTGAATTTTACTCTACAAAGAAGTATCATGTTGACAATTTGGGCGTTATTGATTTCTGGATAAATTAAATTATAAAACTTTAAAATTTATCCTTGAACTTGTTTTATTGAATTATTATGTCATTGTCATCATCCCCATGCTTATATTGTGATGAAAGTCATCTTTGGCTTACGTGCATAAATGGACTTGGTATGATTATGACCAGGGATTATTCGGTATAATCATGACCGTAATGTGATGAATGATGTGGTGAAAGTCCTCATTGGCATGTAGTTCATCGATGGACAGTTGTTGTTATGATTATGACCAGGGATTATTCGGTATAATTATGACCATTGATGATTACATGAATATCCTTGGCCATGGTGCAGGGATGATTCGATGATGTGGTTTATTTATTAAGTTGGGTCTCAGCGATAAAGTTGATGAAAATCTTTTTAAATCATAGAAGATAGTAGATTTTATGTTTTACTTGACTCTTCTAATGGATTGCTTATTCCGCTGCAGTTGTTGATCTAAAACTTGTTGTCTATTGTATTCTATCAGTTGTTATACTGTTGAAGGCTAAAGATAATTTATTCTGCATTATCTTAGTCATAATATTTCTTACTGGGCTAGTTGAGCTCACCCTTTCTTTCATTGTTCTCTTCAGGAAATGAGAATATAGCTGGGACGAGTAGGGAAATGGAGTGATGGTCCAGGATAAGTGGCTTTAGTAGTCCTCACTATTCTGTGAAATAGTGTGATAATAATTATAATGAGGACTCCATTGAGAGTGGATATTGTCTAGAAAGCAATATTCTTGTTTAAACTCTCAGCTATATTTTTTCGTATTGTACACGACTGTTGTATAATTAAGTTTGTATTTGATTTATGTACCATGTTTTTGGCGACTCAAGATGGGTGATGTATACCTGTTTTGGGGGCGTCACATCCACGATCACAACCTGGTATCTGGACAGTGGATGCTCAAGGCACATGATTGGGAACAAAGCCCTTCTGTCTAACTACATAGAGAAGGAGGGTCCCTCGGTCATCTTTGGAGACAACGGCTCTGGCAAGACAAGAGGATGTCGCTCAACTGGAAATGGTGCAATGTCCTTCAGCAAAATGGCCTATGTGAAAGGACTACAACACAATCTTCTAAGCATTAGCCAACTCTGCAACAAGAGTCATCAAGTAAAATTCCTCAAAAATCAATGTCAAGTCCGAGATCTGAAGACATCTGCTATAAAGTTAACCGGAACAATAGAAGGAAATGTCTACACAGTAAACCTTGGACAACTAAGCTCAGACGAGACTATATGCTTTTTGGCTAAAGCATCTGAAGAATTGAGCTGGCTATGGCATCGAAGATTATCTCATCTCAACTTCAAAAACATGTCCCAATTAGCTTCAAAAGATCTAGTTGCAGGCTTACCCAAGTTCAACTTCGTTAAAGAAAGGTCGCGTGCAATGCCCATCGACTTGGAAAGCGTACGAAAGCTCATTCAAGAGCAAACACCTTAACTCAATTGACAAACCTCTGCGCTTTGCTACGCATGGATCTTTTTAGGCCAATTCCAACGACAAGCCTTGGAGGAAAGAGATACTCTCTGGTCGTAGTCGACGACTACACCAGATTTACATGGGTATTCTTTCTAACTTCAAAGGGTGAAACAAGCTCCCAACTAATCAAGATGTTCAACCTGGTGATGAACGAGAAGGGAGAGAAAATCAAGGCTATAAGAAGTGATCATGGCAGAGAATTCGACTTCTCAGAAATGGACCAGTTCTGTACCGACAATGACATTAGTCACAACTTCTCAGCTCCACGAACTCCCCAACAAAATGGAGTAGCTAAGAGAAAGAACAGATATTGATAGAGGCTTTGGAAGAACTCTACTAAAGAAGCAGCCTCCATCCGCTCAATACTTTTGGGCGTGTAGTCGTTAACACCGCATGCTACACTCGTAATGATCACCTATACACTCTACGATTAAGAAGACTCCTTATGAACTGTGGAAAGGAAGAAAGCCAAGTGTCAGCTACTTTCATGTTTTCAGTTGTGCATGCTACATTCTCAACAATGGAAAGCGATTTGACAAAATTTCAACCAAATTCGACGAAGGAATCTTTCTTGGATATACCACGCATAAAGAAAAGGCCTACAGAGTATTTAACAAGAAGACACTGAGTGTTGAAGTCTCGATTCACATCATCTTTGATGAGACAGACTTAGACAAAACAGTGCCTCAAGACACTACGACCAGCAGTTCAGACACTACGAATGAGGTAGTCGAGCTCAACACTATGATCACAGTGCCAGATAGTGAAATCGTTGAGCAAGGAAATGAGATCGTAGAGAAGCCTATGCCAGACGACTAACCTCCACACCAAGAAGAAGAAATAGATCTTGAAGATCTAAGTCAAGAAGGCATAAGAACAGATGTCCCAAGAGGAAGTAAATGGGCAAGAGATCACACTCAAGATCTAATCATTGGAGATCCGAGTGCAAGAGTCAAAACAAGAGATGCCACCCAAAATGAATGCTTTTATTTAAGCTTCCTGTCACAAATGGAACCGAAGAAGATAGAGGATGCTATGGAAGACTCCAGTTGGATAGAGGCCATGCTGGAAGAACTTAATCAGTTCGAAAGAAGCAAAGTATGGAGATTGGTACCAAGACCAAAGAATCATCCTGTTATTGGAACCAAGTGGGTCTTCAGAAATAAGATGGATGAAGATGGAGTAATAACCAGGAATAAAGCAAGACTAGTGGCCAAGGGCTACTCTCAGGAAGAAGGCATTGACTATGATGAGACATTTGCACCTGTTGCCAGACTAAAAGCCATCAGAATATTCCTTGCCTTTTTTGCTCACATGAAATTCAAGGTCTTTCAGATGGATGTCAAAAGTGCATTCTTGAATGGTGAGCTTCAAGAAGAAGTCTATATAGAGCAACCTCCAGGTTTCATAAATCCATCTCTTTCTAATTATGTCTTTATATTAGACAAAGCCTTATATGGTCTTAAACAAGCACTTTAGGCATGGTAGCAGGTACGAAACACTAACTAACTTTCTTATTGAAAATGGGTTCACTAGAGGTAGATTAAATACCACACTATTTCTTAGAAAGCATAAAGATAAAGTCTTATTAGTTCAAATATACGTTGATGACATTATTTTTGGATCTACTGATGAAAAGTTATGCAAGAGATTTTCCAAGCTTATGTAGAGCAAGTTTGAAATGAGCTGAATTTCTTCATAAACCAAGCCAAGTACATTAAAGACTTACTTAAGAAGTATGGCATGGAATCAGCCTCACCCATGAAAACACAAATTGCTCCTGCAACCAAACTTGACAAAGATGAAAAAGGTTAAAGTATTGATATAACTCAATACAAAGGTATGATAGGCTCTCTTTTATATCTAACTGGCAGTAGACCAGATATAATATTTACAACATGCATTTGTGCTAGATTTTAGGCTAATCCTAAAGAATCTCATTTAACTGCTGTAAAGAGGATTTTTAGGTATCTCAAGGGTACACCTTACTTGGGGCTTTGGTATCCCAAGGAGTCCTCGTTTGAACTAACATGATACACAGATGCTGATTTTGCAGGCTGCAAAATAGATAGAAAGAGTACCAGTGGCACCTGTCAATTGCTAGGAAATAAACTTGTATCCTGGTTAAGCAAGAAGCAAAATTCCGTATCTACTTCAACTGCAGAAGTTGAATACATTCTTCACCGGCAAATTTTTGTGGCTTTCAGATCCTATGGATGAAAATCAGCTAGCAGATTGGGTTTGAATTCAAATCCATACCTATTCACTGTGATAACACAAGTGCAATTGCAATAACTCATAATCCTGTCATGCATTCTGGGACTAAGCATATAGAAATAAGGTATCACTTCATTAGGGATCATGTGCAAAATGGAACTATATCTTTACAGTATATCCCTACTGAAAACCAACTTGCTGACATCTTTACAAAACCTCTAGATGAATCCAAATTTAACAAGTTAATAAGTGAGCTAGGCATGCTTAACTTGCAACCATGAAAAATATGCTCTAGTTTGTGCTAAATATACAGATTTAAAGGCTATGTTCGAAATCATAGACATGATCAAAGGAAGTCCACGATCGTAGAGCTGAAGTGTCATGAAAGACAACGATCGCAGTACAGACTCAACGATAGCAAAATTCCATCAACAAAACAAATGATCATCTTGTGATGATGAAGTACAAAACAAAGCAATCTCTCTGATAAGCACCTCAGGGACAAACCTAACCCTTGATTCATTCAATGTGGTTGGCCCTTCCTGAGTTACCTTAAACCAAGAAGAATGGTAAGTCAAAAGTTCATCACAAGGACTCAGTCTGACTCGACGATTGCAGTTCAAACTCGATGATCACCTATTTACCGACTCAACGATTGCAAATTCGATACACGACAACCAATCGAATGTAATCAACGATGGTGAAAGCGAGACTCAACAAGCGTAGAATAGACTTGACGACTTCAAGGACCATCTCAACGATCGTAGTCCTTCTAAAGAATATATTAGCTCAGAAGGAGTTATGGGCAATTCAGTACAATCCTTCTCAGTCAGATTCGTAAAGCCAAGCAGAATTCGACACCTATCCCACTAAGCGAAATGGAGAGAGGGAAGTTACAAGTACAAATTAAAATCGCCTTTTTGAAATCAGAAGTTCAAAAAGCTCATCTCTCTCATTCTCTCTCAAGCAAAAACCCTAAACCTTAAGAAAGCTCAGACAGTCACACTCCTTGCAAAGAAATCAATGGCGGCTTCCAACGTCATCTCTGGCTATAGACTCTGTTTTGATGAGTTCAAAACAGCTGAACCCAAATTTCACAAAACTTTGTCATTATTAAAGAAGGCTGGTCTCGAAGAAGCTCTGGGTACGGACACATTGATCTACCCTAAGCTAGTGAAAGAATTCTACAGAAATGGTGTGTTTGAAAATGACGTCATCACTACAAGAGTTAGGGACGTGGAAATCAGGATGAAGGCTGAGGACATCAACCTAGCCCTAGGTTTCAAATCTGAAGGGTATTCGTTCACAGATGGAATAGACTTCCATAAGGGACTTAAAAGGATGCATCACAAGAAATCCCCCTCAAAAAGGATACAAGAGAAAGAGTTTCCTCGAGGAGGTGCAATTTAATCAGTCGACATTGTTGGAAAATGTATATACTGCAAGAGTTCTGGTCACGACTCTGTAAATGAGATGCAACTCAAGCTCATGACTGCCATATGTTATGGAATACAACTTAACTATGGAGCTCTATTGCTTGAATGGATTGGAAAGTGGATCACCAGCTCAAAGAAGATAGAGCTCTCAAAAGATGTTCTACGGGCGATTTATAAGCATCATCCTATAGTCTGCTCTAGGTTACAAAATTAGGGATGATTAAGGAGAATCCATCAATCCAAACAGACGAATGACCCAACAACTATTCGAGAACTAGAAAAGGAATCCATCAGAAAAAGTGCGTCCGATATCTGAGTCCAATGGTAGGACTGTTGATGCAAAGGAGACAGGGATTCCAGGGAATATGTTAGTTGTTAGGGAGACTGAAGAAGAAAAAGAAGAAGCCAACAAGGAAGAACCCACTGCCCTGGTCAGAAAAAGCAAGGGCAAGAGAAAGCTAAAAGCGAGAATGATTGAAGAGCCCCAGGGATTAACTACTGATAAACCTGTAGAGTCCTCTGACATTGAGACTCTAAGGATCCTAAGAAGAAAACAACAGCAGGCTGAGGCAGAAGAAGACAGAGCTACCATATCACAGCTACTGAAGAAGAACAAAATCAGTCACAAATCCAAGAGGCCATCTGTCTCTTCGATCGTAGTCTCTCGATCGTAGAGACCAGACTGAACACCGAAGCTATTGCATCAGATGTTCTGGCTGATCAACAGGACCAAGCTGAAGCTCAAGAAAGTCCTGAGGCTGTGGCTCAGCCTAGAAAACCAAGACGAAAATTGGTTAAGAAGTACATCCTTGTCAATGAAGGAGTACTTAAAAAGGAAGACAAATAGTTGGCTGCGTAAAAAGAACTGTCCAAAGAAAGCCAAAAGGACAAAGCTCCAGCTGAGGAGGAGATTCCTGAAGCTCTCATCCTAGAAGATGCTCCAGCTGAGGGGGAGGTACTAATCCTGCAAGAGGATGATCATGTTGAGGGGGAGGCTCATGATGTCTCCATGACTGTAGAAGAGGTTCCTGTAGAAGATGAGGGAGAACCAGAGCAAGAATATCATGAAGCCATTGATATAATGGAATCCTCAAACGAAAAATAGAGAAGAGGATGAAGGTGATGAGGTAGAGATCGTGAGTCATGGGCATTAATGGATGTAAAAAAGCAACTACGAGTAATCGCTTTTCCTATCTACCCATGATGCCTTTCCATCAAGCTCAAATTCTAAACTCCTGGAATCATTTGTTTTGGAGCTTCAAAGAATATCCAGCCATCTCTGTGCTAGCTCATGGATTCCCAGGCAGTTTCAACTTTGCCAAGAAGTTACTCACAAATAACTCCTCTTCAAAGAATGAACATGGGGCACTGTCTATCCCAACCCTCTTTAAAGTTAATCACTTTCCATCATCCTCATTCGGTCTATTTTATGAATTCCCACGATGGTTGGAAGTGATTCTACATCCACTAAATCAATTCCCGATTCACGAGAATCCCAAAATTACATGGCGATAAACCAAATATGACCAACTTTATACTGCTCCTACCTCCCACCATCTACTCTAACCCCATTATAGAATCCCAAACTCCAATCGTAGAGCCACCTACTCTAAACACCCAAACACAGGCCCCTTCATCCGATATTCCTTCCTCATCCAGTAACGAATACTTCAACCTTGATCTTGCCCTCTACTCATTGCAAGATCAATTCAAGAGCATACCCCCTCCTTCACAAATTCCCCAACTCAATGAACTTCTGTCAGAGCTGCCCACCAAAGCCGATTTATCATCAATATCCGAGAAATTGATCAAGGAACTCGATGAGAGTCTTAAAGAACACACTGAACTCATTCAGATGAGATTAACAACAATGATCAATACTACAAATAAACTCCCAAGCTCCCTAAGCTCTACGCTCTCTAAAAAACTTAAAAAGCTCATTAAGGAAATGATTCAGAGCATAAAGGACAGGGATGACATTCACTTTCTAGCAGCCAAAAGACACAGAGATGTTGTTCTTGCCCTACAATCCACTCAGGAAGCTCAAAATAAACTGATGATGGAGAACTTCCTCAATCTGAAAACTGCCATAAAAGAGTTCCAACAATTTTACGTCAGCCAAAGACAGTAGACTGACAATATACTAGCTGTTCTTCAACAACAAAAAGCTCGATCTGAGGATCTAATCAAAGAAAATTGAGAGGACATCGCTCAAACTCAGATTCAACTCAACGAGTTTGTCCAAGGAGTGACTCACCTCTTAGAAGATATTCGAACCATTGATGCTGACATAAAGGGGGAGAATAAAGGAAAAGGAGTTCAAGGCAAGGGCAGAGGTCAATCCCAAATTCAATCTTCAAGGAATTCTCCTACAAGGCAATTCCACCAACAGACTCAACGATCCAGCCATCAGACTCAACGATCTGATCAGCAGGAAGTTTTAATGGCTCAACCATTAAGAAGTCAAAGGCCTTCTCCCAGCTCTCATGAGGTAACAACAACAGGCCTAATAATGCCAATTGGAGATCCTGCATTCATGAATAAGCATGATCACAATCCAAGACTAAGTCCAAGTGAGCTGGAAGATCTAGCCAGGAGAGACGAAGCAAGCAGAAAAAGGAGAGCTGAGGAATATGCAAATCCTCCGAGAAGCAAAAGGCCGAAGAAATAGAGATAAGTTGAATTTTAATTCTTATTGATGTAGTCAAACTTAAATGTAATATCTATCTTCATACATCAATAAATTCATGCTTATTCTCTAGAAATTTTAGTTGCTCACTGAAATATTAAGTCATATTTACTTTCTTTTATTCGCATATAGAATTTGATAATCATGACAACAAATCTCCTTGGTTATGTCAACATCAAATAGGGGGAGATTGTTGGAAGAATGCATATTTTGATTTGATATTTAAAGTAAATACTCATTATTATATGTAAAGTCCTTCAAGGAATATATGTACAAGGACTTAGTGATAGATCAAATTTGTTAGGTTGATCTTAGCTTTTAATGTTCATTATTCTATAAAACGAATGAATAGATAAAGAGATCAAAGATGTTAGGTTGATCTATGACTTGAAAAGAATAGATAGGGTTCAACAAGAATCGCAGCCTATCGAGTAGATCAATAGTTTGCAGAATCCAAGGCAGGATCGTAGAGCTTAGAAGATCGTAGTGTATCTTCCTTGAAGAACTTCTCCAGAAATCGTAGAGTGGTCCAGACATTTATTGAAACTAACTCAGAGATCGTAGTGTGCTTTCAAAAACGTAGAGTCTGCAAGACAAGCAAGTGAAGATTGTAGTGTGCAAAGATTGTAGTGTGCAAATCCTTGAGAGAGATCGTAGTGTTCTCTTCAGACCAAGAACCAATGTAACAAGACACCACGATATGGATCGTAGAGTATCATCTGCCTTGTGTCAAAAGCATCGAGCCCTACTTTTGTTTAAAGACAAATTCTAACAAAAATGGAATGGGTTTAAAATGTTGAAGTCCTCTCCAGTCTCAACGGTACAAAAGATATCCTTAGTATTCAACAAAAAGGAATGTATTCAAGAAGCTAAGGAAAGGACCATAAAACAGAGGAAAAACACCTTTTCAGGTGTTAGGTGAGAAAAGCGATCTCATTGTGGTGGGCCGTAATGCAATTCGGAAGTGTGTGCGAAAAAGTCTCTATCAAAGTTCAGAAATGTCAAACGCATTTAATGCTTCAACAAATGGCTTCAACGGATAGATTTCAAGGATCACATATATACAGAACATATGCGATGATGAGAGATCTAAGCAAGCATTGAACAAAAAGCACAAGAGAACACTCAACGCCTACTCTACGATCCGAGAAAAAGAGGAAGCTTGCTTAGCTACTCAGTTCTTTCGAACAAGTGCTTAACTGCAACTGAGTAGCATCAATCAATAACTCAATAACTACTAATCAACTGAAGTAAGAGTTCCAAGTCAGAAGTACTTGAAGAGTTCTAAGTGAACTGTGAAGAACCAAGTCTGCTGGAGTTGAAGAGTTCAAGAGTGAACTAAGAAGTGCCTAGACTGCTGGTCTATAAGGAATCTGTGAGATTCAGAAAGTGTAAGAGACATCCTTAGTGGATTTCCTACTCGAGGAGTAGAAGAGTGGACTAGGAGCTTTAAGTGCTCTGAACCACTTAAAAACAACTGTGTCTATATCATTCTTGTTATAACTACTATAACTGTTATAACTGCCTCACTCTCATTAATTCAAAATATCTTAAGGGAGATTAAACAAATCTTTATTCCTTTGTGTTTTAATCATTATCAAAACTAACTAAGTAAAACGAAAAGATTTTTAACTATCTATTCAACCCCCCCTTCTAGATAACTATCGTGCCTCCGGGAACTAACAACTTGGATGGAGAGAAAGTTTATAGGGATTTGAGTTTCCACCCTCAGTGTACTTTTTCTCTTCGCCTTTTTAGGTAGATTATGATTCCTTGAAAGAATACTGTTATAGTTCATAAGGAGGTACAATCATGATGTACATATTTATATTAATGAGGAACCGTACCTTTTTACTGTTAGTTTCTTAACAGTTATTTATCTTAGATATACTGAGTTTAGGCATTGATGTGCACAGTTTGTCATTTTCTCCTGACAGCTAGTTATTCCAGTTGACCTTCAATCAATCAGTCGTGGTCTTTGAAGATTCAAGCTAAGAGAATATCAGCATCTTTAGTTCTTTGACATCCTTGAGTTCACAAGGTTTACATCCAGCTGCTGGTTGGCCAGATACATGTTTGAGAAGTTTTTCTTTCTTCTTTGGATAACCATTTCTTAGCATGTGTGGCCTTTTCATCTTTTCAGGCTGGTGGGTGTTTGACTCTTTTCTGTTGATGTCTTTTTGAGCTTTCTAGCCTGGTCTTCAGACTATAAGATTAACCGCGAGCAAGGATTGGTCTTGTTGATATGGAAATGAAGAACATAGACCAATCTGAGCAGCTTCAGGTGTATATACACATTTACCTGTACACAATATTTCTAACATGTGAGCTCATCTGCATACAACAAGTGACTTACTACTAAATTAAGTTTAGAACAATGTTTGTGCCTAGGATCAGACTCAAAGCGAATTGCTTTTGAATATAGCATGAGAACCTATTCTGATACCAATTGTTAGTTCCCAGTAGGCACAATAGATCTAGAGGGGGGGTTGAATAGATCCTTTTTCAATTTAAATACTTTTCTGGTTTATTTTGTATTGTTAATATTTTAGCATATGACAAACATAAGAATCTTTTCAAGCACAGCGGAATAAGTAAAAGATCCCCTTCATTGATATATTCATAATCATACATACATTGTTCGTAGAGTTAGTTTAGTAGTAAGCAGTTAAGTCATACATAGCAGTTATAGCAGTTAATGTACATAATGTAAATGACATAAAGTAAAAGACACAAGGGTTTTAAGTGGTTCAGAGACTCAAGATCCTAATCCACTCTTCCGCTTTTAACTAGCAGGATTTTAACTAAGGAAGGGCAGCACCCTGAATCACTAAGATTCCTTCAAGGCCCGCACATTGGTACTTCATTCACTAAGAACTCATCAAGGCCAAAGAACCTTGGAACTTCTCTAGTTCCTAGAACTCTTCAAGCCAAAGAAGTTTGAACTTCATTTAGTCCCTTCTGACAAGGACCCTCGATGTGAAACCCCATTTTACTTAATAAAGATTTAATTTTCTCGAAATATTTTTTTTAAAATTTTGGTGTGGGTTTGAGATAACGTTATAGTTGTGGGTAATATTTATAAATTTTACAAAGTACGCAAGTTGTTATATAATATTCGATTGGTCGGGGAATATTCATTTTAATAGGGAATATTCGTACGAAGGAACAATCATTGGTGGACCCCACAACGGAATTATTGTCGGATTGAGAAAATGACAAAAATATTTTTATGAAAATAACGGCGGAAGTTTTACCGTTAAACTTGTTGAACTACTCAGTAGTAAAAGTACAAAGAATATGTCTGGCGTGGTTGCATAAGTAGCACACAAGATTGGTTATTGATGCTTACGTTATAAGTCACCCGCTTATATTCAATTATTACTATCAGTAATTGCTTTGCATCATATCTCTCATATTATCGATTCGATTATTGTCACAAAGATCATCTCGCTTATATGATATACTATTAAATCAATAATTGAGACGCACAAAGTTGTTCATATTATTAAATTGCAATATTTATAATGTCTAGAAGTTCTGTCAAGAGAGAGGTTTGGTCACCTAATTGAGCGCCTGATAGGGAGAAATCCTTATTGAAAGCCCCTCTTTCCGGGAACAACTCAGTTGTTAAATATTGTGAGTTATAATATTAATGATGAATAAGTTCATGTTGATTAAAGATGAATTTGATAGTTCCATTGTGTTGGGATTATTGGTGTTAGTGGAAGTCGACATTTATTTTGATAATAATTTATGTCTGGAGGTTATATTATTCAATCGGGTATTCAGGGCACTTTTCGTGTCGGAGTACTATTCACGAGTTACTATTCATGAGTTACTATTCACGAGTTACTATTCACGGGATACTATTCACCTGAACAAAATATATTTCTTTTCGGTCCAAATCATTTTTGAGTACAATATTATTCCATGAGGAGATGTGCTAATTTTTCAGACCGTTGGTTGAAATTATAATAATAAATCAATATGGACCGCTAGTTTAAATTTTTAATAGTGAATCAGTATGGACCGCTGGTTTAAAGTTTTAATAGTGAATCAGTGTGGACCGTTGGTTTAAAGTTTTAATAGTGAATCAGTATGGACCGTTGCTTTAAGTTTTAATATGGACCATCCGTTTAAAAGTAAATCAATATGGATCGTTCATGAATTAGTTACTATTCAGTCCATTCTCCTATAAATAGAAGCTCAGTCCTTCATTATTTCTTACGAATTCACTAAAACTCTAGAGAGAGAAATTATAGAGAGAAATTATAGAGAGAAGTTATAGAGAGAAAATCTATAGAGAGAAAGAAGAAGAGAAGTTTGCTACCTTTCTATTCCAATATCCAGTTTCTTCTAAGGTAAGGGGTATTATTCTTTCGTATTCATGAAGAGAATTACTTTATTTCAATACTCATAAGAGTTGTTATTCCATTCCTTATTATTATGTTGGAATAACCTGTCTATGCGAAGTACTGCATACATGGTGAAATTCTTCTATTATTCCATTCCTTATTATTATATTGGAATAACCTGTCTATGCGAAGTACTGCATACATGGTGAAATTCTTCTATTATTTCATTCCTTATTATTATGTTAGAATAACCTGTCTATGCGATGTACCGCATACATGGTGAAATTCTTCTATTATTCCATTCTTTATTATTCTGTTGGAATATCCTGTCGATGCAAATTTCGCCTGACCTAGTTCCGTTCTTTATTATTCTGATTGAATAACTCATGTTTATCTGGCAATCGCATACATGGTGAAATTCTATTGTTATTCCATTTTTTATTATTCTCGTTTAATATCCTCGTCTGCATGCGTTTTTACGCCGGACACGGTTCCATTATTTATTATTCCGCATTTATTATTCCGCTTTTAATATCCTATCTCGTAAGCGTTCGCCTTGACCGGTTTCATTATTTATTATTCTCGCTGGGAATAACTCATCTCAGCATGCGGTCTCAATCGCATGCATGGTGAATCCTTCATTATTCCATCCTTTATTATTCTGTTGGAATAACTCGCTCTATGTGGATTACCACATGCACGGTGAATGATCCTTTATATTCATTCCTTATTAAATTGTGGAAATGATCCAGTTACGTTGATTATGATGAGAGTCATAATAAAAGCATTGGACTGATGAAAATCATGGGTATATGAAGTATTAGTAAGTGTTATGATGAGTTATGTTGGTTATTATGTGAAAACATGAAAGTTTCTTAGAAATCACAAAGGGTTGAAAATCAGATTTTGGTAAAAATGGAACATGAAATTCAATTGACCATATCTCCTATTATATTTTGAATTTTTAAGTGTGGTCAAGTTCTAGAGTTAGATCTATGAGTTTTGTAGCATCTCCAAGTGGAATCACTGGAAAAGGTGTTATAAATTTTCGTGTGGACTAATTTTAGCAAAGGAGTCAAAAGCTGGAAATTACCGAAATGCTACTGTCCAGATTTTTAGAAGGGTTGTTTCGGCCACTTAATTTGTGAGAAAATTCTGGCCTTTTGGGACATGAAAGTATATGGTATAAGGTACCTCCTGTCCAAAACTGAGCTCATTCCGACTTAAAATGAGCAAGTTATGACCATTTCAATATTTAGGTTTTTCTAACGAAAAACGCTATAACCGGAGTTCTATAACTCCGATGACCATGCAATTTAAACTGGAGACTCACGTTAATATGTGTAAGATCCTGCTAAGATTTGGGAATTTTTGGAGTTAAACTTGAGGTAGCTAATTTCTTAAGGAATTAATTTTTGAAAAATAGTAAATGAATTTTAAAAATTCTGAGAAAAATATATGTTCATTATGGAACTATATTCTGCTAAATCTCAGAAAAGAAATATTTTTGAAACTGATTTGGTATTTTTCATGAAAATGGTTTAGTTACGAACATATGAGTTAAATATGTTATGTGAAGTAACAAAGTTGGAAAATAGGATTTTGTGACTTGGAAATCCTATATAAGGTATATGAAGATTTTTGATAAGGGATTTGATCATTAGTGATGAAATCTTATGAGTATAAAGATTTTGAATAACTAAATGCATTATTTGGTAAAGTGTAAACAATTGAAATAAATTGTTTATAAGTTTAAGAAGTGATTAAAATATTGTTATGATATTAATAATATTAGATTATGAGTGGTTGATAATATTTGGATAAATTTAAAGTCTTTAATATTTATCCTTGTTTGCAATTGATTAATGTTTATATCATTGTCATCATCCTCATGCTTATATGGTAATAAAAGTTATCTTGGCTTACGTTCAAAGATGGGCTGTGGATTCTTGAATTGTATATCTTTGGCTTACGTGCAAAGATGGACTGTTGGTTATTGGTTTTATAGTTGCATATCTTTGGCTTACGTGCAGAGATGGACTTGGTATGATTATGACTAGGGATTTTTTGGTATAGTCATTACCATTGATGATTTAATGAATATCATTGGCCCGTAGTACAGGGATGATTAGAAGATGTGGTTTATTTATTAAGCTGAGTCTCAGCGATAAAAGTTGATGAAAACATTTTTAAATCATAGAAGATAGTAGGTTTTATTTTCTACTTGACTCTTCTAATGGATTGCTTATTCCGCTGCAGTTAAACTTGATGTCTATTGTATTTTATCAGTTTAACATTGTTGAAAACTATTGATAATTTATTCTGCATTATCTTAGTCTTAATATTTCTTACTGGGCTAGTTGAGCTCACCCTTTCTTTCACTGTTCTCTTCAGAAAATGAGAATATAGTTGGGACGAGTCGGGGAAAGGAGTGACGGTCCAAATGATAGCATTAGTAGTCCTCACTATTCTGATTAAATAGTGTGACAATAAATGTAATAAGGACTCCTTTAAGTTTGTATACTGTCTAGATGGCAATATACGTATTAAAACTCTTAGATTATGTTTTGTCGTATTTTACACGACAGTTGTATTATTAAGTTGTATTTGAATTTCGTACCATGTATTTGGCGACTCAAAGATGGGTGATGAATACCTATTTTTGGGGGCGTCCACAAGTATCAAAGCTTAGGGATATGATCCCCAATGAGATGTGAGATAAGAACTAGGAGGGAGAGACGAGGAATTCCTTCGCTAGTATGACCTACCTAAGTTTATTTGGTATTTAATTGGTCGGTCAGAGTATAGGGATAATATGTGAGATGTCAATTAACTCTTATTTTGTGGCAGTGTTTGAAAATGGCAGCTGAAAATGTTAGCAATGGAGTGAATGAGACCATTAAGACACCTTTAATCACTAACCAGGTTAATGTGATGTTAGACGAAGAAGAAATTAAAGATATCTACGTGGTGAGTGAAGAACTAATAGTTACACACCGAGCTAGTCATGAGGTAGCAAACCGAGAGTGAGGAAGAAGAGAGAACCTGAGGAAAATTTATTAGAAGAATTTTATGATCAAAATTTAGAATTACAAAATCGTATTCATGAGTTAGAAGAGCAGGCGGAAGAACGGCAGGCGGTTGTAGAGCAAAGAGATGCAACAATTCAAAATTATGTTACCCGATATGCGATGCTTGAACAGAAGTACTCTTTGGCAGAGTATAAGATATTAGAGCTGAAATCTGAGAATGCTTTGACTAAAGATCTGATGAAAGCAGAAACAACTGAACGAAGGAGAATAGATGATGCGTGGGTAAAAGCCGCACGACGCGTTGATATTGTCGAGAAAGACGTCCGATCCAATAAAGTCAAAATAGATGAAATGGATTTTGCTTTTTAGACAACAATTGGGAGAATCCAACATCGAATCCTGAATTACTCTGTGCAGAGCGATCAACCCCAATTCGATATGGATCGGAGAATAATGATTCAAATCATGGATCAGGAATGTGACGAAGCACTTAAGGGTGGAATGTACCCTATAGCAAAGTCAAATCTGGTAGTTTAAGTGAGAGTGTTTGTCAAGAAACCCCAACGAAGTTATTACGGGTAAGTTAATTATAAACTCTTGCGAAGTCTATATCTTATTTGATACTAGTTTTACCCACTCTTGTATTTCACCTAGTTGTGTTCAACTTTTAAATTTAACTCCTGAGAAGTTAGACTTTGACTTATTGGTTGAAACTTCGTTAGGAGAAACTTTCGTTACCTCCACTGTTTATAAATCTTGTTTCAAATCAATACTTTCACGTTACCTGTTGATCTTATCTCTTTGAAAATACTTGCCTTTGATGTGATTTTAGGAATCGATTGATTAACTACTCATCATATTTATATTTTGTTAAAAGTCATCTGTGGGCACATGGTGCATAGATGGACTTGGTATGATTATGACCGAGGATTATTCGGTATAATCATGGTTAGTAATGTTACAAATGATATGGTAAAAGTCATCTTTGTCCCAGTAGTGCATAGATGGACTTGGTATGATTATGACCGAGGATTATTCTTTATAATCATGACCGTATTGAAAACACGAATATCCTTGGCCCATAAAGGTATGGATAATTCGTGGTCGTGATACTATTAAAGTCGAGTTTCAAAGATTATTGGTTTTACTGATTGTATATCTTTGGCCCAGAAATGCAAATATGAATCGTTGATTATTGGTTATCTGATTGGCTCATAGTAGTGCAAAATGAATTGTTAAAGAATATCTTTGGCCGTATTACAAAGATGAATTTAATGTTTTCGACGATAAAGGTATTCAAGGTATCCTCACCTCTTCGTTATACCAGGTACGTACATAAATTTCAAGGGCGAAATTGCATAAGGATGGGAGATTGTGAGACCCCAGATTTTACGAATAAAAATTTAATTTTCTCGAAATATTTTTTTCAAAATTTTGGTATGGGTTTGAGATAACATTATAGTTGTGGGTAATATTTATAAATTTTACAAAGTACACAAGTATTTATATAATATTCGATTGGTCGGGGAATATTCGTTTTAATAGAGAATATTCGTACGAAGGAACAATCATTGGTGGACCCCACAACGGAATTATTGTCGGATTGAGAAAATGATAAAAATATTTTTATGAAAATAACGGCGGAAGTTTTACCGTTAAAATTGTTGAACTACTCGGTAGTAAAAATACAATAATACGCGTGGTTGCATAGTAATACACGGTATTGGTTATTGATGCTTACGTGATAAGTCACTCAATTATATTCAATTATTGCTACTGTAATTGCTGCATCATATCTCTCATATTATTGATTCGATTATTGTCACAGTATCATCTGCGTTATATGATATACTATTAAATCAATAATTGAGACGACAAAGTTGTTCATATTATTAAATTGCAATATTTACAATGTCTAGAAGTTACATCAAGGAGAGGTTTGGTCACCTAATCAAGGCTACCAATAGGGAGAAATCCTTATTGAAAGCCCTCTTTCTCGGGAACAACTCAGTTGTTAAATATTGTGAGTTATAATATTAATGATGAATAAGTTCATGTTGATTAAAGATGAATTTGATAATTCCATTGTGTTGGGATTATTGGTGTTAGTGGAAGTCCACATTTATTTTGATAATAATTTATGTCTGGAGGTTATATTATTCAATCGGGTATTCAGGGCACTTTTCGTGTCGGAGTACTATTCACGAGTTACTATTCACGACTTACTATTCACGAGTTACTATTCACGACTTACTATTCACGGGATACTATTCATGAGTTACTATTCACGAGTTACTATTCACGAGATACTATTCACCTGAACAAAATATATTTCTTTTCGGTCAAAATTATTTTTGGGTACAATATTATTCCATGAGGAGATGTGTTAATTTTTCAGACCGTTGGTTGAAATTATAATAGTAAATCAATATGGACCGCTGGTTTAAAGTTTTAATAGTGAATCAGTATGGACCGCTGGTTTAAAGTTTTTATAGTGAATCAGTATGGACCGTTGGTTTAAAGTTTTAATAGTGAATCAGTATGGACCGTTGGTTTAAAGTTTTAATAGTGAATCAGTATGGACCGTTGCTTTAAGTTTTAATATGGACCGTCCGTTTAAAAGTAAATCAATATGGACCATTCATGAATTAGTTACTATTCAGTCCATTCTCCTATAAATAAAAGCTCATTCCTTCATTATTTCTTACGAATTCACTGAAACTCTAGAGAAAGAAATTATAGAGAGAAGCTATAGAGAGAAAATCTATAGAGAGAAAGAAGAAGAGAAGTCTGCTACCTTTCTATTCCAATATCCAGCTTTTCTTCTACAGGTAAGGGTATTATTCTTCGTATTCATGAAGAGAATTACTTTTCTTTCAATACTCGTAAGAGTTGTTATTCCATTCCTTATTATTATGTTGGAATAACCTGTCTATGCGAACTACCGCATACATGGTGAAATTCTTCTATTATTCAATTCCTTATTATTATGTTGGAATAACCTGTTTATGCGAAGTACCGCATACATGGTGAAATTCTTCTATTATTCCATTCTTTATTATTCTCGTTGAAATATCCTCATCGATGCTGAATTTTGCACGACACCGTTCCGTTCTTTATTATTCTCATTGAATAACTTTGTTTATCTGTACCACATACATGGTGAAATTCTATTGTTATTCCATTATTTATTATTACAATATAATATCATCGCATGCGTTTTCTGTGGATCTGGTTCCATTATTTATTATTTCTCATTTATTATTCTCGCTGAATAACTTGTCTGCATAACGTTCTTACGCGGACTTAATTCCATTATTTATTATTTTGTTGGGAATAACCTGTCTGTGCGGTCTCTATCGCATGCATGGTGAATCCTTCTGTTATTCCATTCTTTATTATTCTGTTGGAATAACTTGTCTATATGGATTACCACATGCATGGTGAATGGTCCTTTATATTCATTCCTTATTAAATTGGACTGATGAAAATCATGGGTATATGAAGTATAAGTAAGTGTTATGATGAGTTATGTTGGTTATTATGTGAAAACATGAAAGTTTCTTAGAAATCACAAAGGGTTGAAAATCAGATTTTGGTAAAAATGGAACATGAAATTCAATTGACCATATCTCCTATTATATTTTGAATTTTTAAGTGTGGTCAAGTTCTAGAGTTAGATCTATGAGTTTTGTAGCATCTCCAAGTGGAATCACTGGGAAAGGTGTTGTAAATTTTAGTGGACCGATTTTAGTAAAGGAGTCAAAAGTGGAAATTATCGAAATGCCATCTTGTCGATTTTTAGAAGGGTCTTTTTTGACCACTTAATTTGTGAGAAAATTACGCCTTTTGGGACATGAAAGTATATGGTATAAGGTACCTCTGTCCAAAATCGAGCTCATTCCGACTTAAAATGAGCAAGTTATGACCATTTCAATATTTAGGTTTTTCTAACGAAAAACGCTATAACCGGAGTTCTATAACTCCGATGACCATGAAATTTAAACTGGAGATTCACGTTAATATGTGTAAGATCCTGCTAAGATTTGGGAATTTCTGGAGTTAACCTTGAGGTAGCTAATTTCTTAAGGAATTAATTTTTGAAAAATAGTAAATGAATTTTAAAAATTCTGAGAAAAATATATGTTCATTATGGAACTATATTCTGCTAAATCTCAGAAAAGAAATATTTTTGAAACTGATTTGGTATTTTTCATGAAAATGGTTTAGTTACGAACATATGAGTTAAATATGTTATGTGAAGTAACAAAGTTGGAAAATAAGATTTTGTGACTTGGAAATCCTATATAAGGTATATGAAGATTTTGGATAAGGGATTTGATCATTAGTGATGAAATCTTATGAGTATAGCATTTTTGAATAACTAAATGCATTATTTGGTAAAGTGTAAATAATTGAAATAAATTGTTTATAAGTTTAAGAAGTGATTAAAATATTGTTATGATATTAATAATATTAGATTATGAGTGGTTGATAATATTTGGATAAATTTAAAGTCTTTAATATTTATCCTTGTTTGCAGTTGATTAATGTTTATATCATTGTTATCATCCTCATGCTTAAATGGTAATAAAAGTTATCTTGGCTTATGTGCAAAGATGGAATGTTGGTTGTTAGTTTTATAGTTGTATATCTTTGGCTTACGTGTAGAGATGGACTTGGTATGATTATGATTAGGGATTTTTCAGTATAGTCATTACCATTGATGATTTCATGAATATCCTTGGCCCGTAGTACAGAGATGATTAGAAGATGTGGTTTATTTATTAAGCTGAGTCTCAGCGATAAAAATTGATGAAAACATTTTTAAATCATAGAAGATAGTAGATTTTATTTTCTACTTGACTCTTCTAATGGATTGCTTATTTCGCTGCAGTTAAACTTGATGCCTATTGTATTTTATCAGTTTAACATTGTTGAAGACTATTGATAATTTATTCTGCATTATCTTAGTCATAATATTTCTTACTGGGTTAGTTGAGCTCACCCTTTATTTCACTGTTCTCTTCAGGAAATGAGAATATAGTTGGGACGAGTCGGGGAAAGGAGTGACGGTCCAGATGATAGCATTAGTAGTCCTCACTATTCTGATTAAATAGTGTGACAATAAATGTAATGAGGACTCCTTTGAGTTTGTATACTGTCTAGATGACAATATACGTATTAAAACTCTTAGATTATGTTTTGTCGTATTTTACACGACAGTTGTATTATTAAGTTGTATTTGAATTTTGTACCATGTATTTGGCAACTCAAGATGGGTGATGAATACCTATTTTTGGGGGCGTCACACTCAAGCCCTGGCTTCATGTTGTTGAAGTTGTTGTTGTTGTTGGTGCTGAGTTGTTAAGATGTCATTAAGCTCTGAACATCTTTTGTACTTAGCAGCTTGGTGTGGTCCTCTTTGCATTCAGCTTTGAGTTTAGACCACATCTTCTTTGGTGCAGCTGATCTTTACTCCTTTCTGCTCATCTTTATCTGATATCAGATGTGCACCATCACCATCTGGATTTGCGAAGTCTCTGAGCTTTTGGTAGACTTTGTCTGGCACTTAGCAATCCCTGAACCCTTCTTGAATGTTCTACAGGCATGATTCTGCTTCTGTTCCTTTTCTTCTTTTGGTTCATGGTGATCTTTAGAGTGGCTCTCTTGATCTTCTTTGTATTCTGCCACCTTTCTGAATGTTATCTCTTTGGCCTTCTCGGCTCTCAACTTGGCTGCCATCTTTAGTGGCATTCTCATCTTTGTTGAGTGAAGCTCTAATCTGTTTAAGTCCTTCTTCAAAGCTGTTTCACTTCCACCTTTGTAGTCTCACTGTCACTGAGACTTGTTCTGTTGATCTTTGGTGGAACTCATAGAGTCAACAATAGCATTCCCAACAACTCAACAATTCTGCAATTTAGCAATCATCAGCAACTCTTGATCTTTGAAGCTCTGTTGATTTATAATACTTTCCAATCTTTCCATTGGAAGGTAGCCGTTGAAAGTTATTCAAATTGCTTCACAGATCTCGAGTTATTTGGTGCAGACTGCAGATGTGACATGACATCTTTTTCTAACACTGCAGTCTACTGTTTCACCTACCCTGTCAGATATGTTACTTTGATGCCTCGGGCAGGTCGACGACTTTATTTCCCCCTTTTGACTTCTAGATCAGAGGTTGTCCTTGCATCGATGCTCTCAATAAGCTTTTGTCTGAATACTAACCTTCAGATTGAACCATTGTCAATGCCTCAATCCTCAGTTGTTTGAACTCTACGATTCTGATGCACATCTCTTGGACCTGATCGTAGTGTCTTGTTGACTGATGCTTATAGACATGTAGAGTCAACACTATGATCTTCGAAGAGTGTTCATTTGATCTTCAGTGTAGAACACCTCTTCCTTCTATTATCTTGATCTTGGCGCTTCTTGTTTTCTTTGATCGTTCTTAGATAATGATGGTTTGACTCCTTGCTCGCCCTTCGAATAGCAGAAGACACTTTAGATTTGTGGCGTGTCCAACTTCGCTTTCTCCTTGTGATCTCCCGTTCACTTATCATCAATGGACTGACCCAATGCTTAATCACTTTAGCCTTGTTCTTCAGAAGCTGACCAGTATCTCTGTGTACACTCCATCAGTTCTTTCTTTGATTGGCAAATACTACGATCCTGGTTACTTTCAAGATCGTTGTTATCTTACCACTTTGACAGCTACTGCACATACTAACTTTCCTTAGTCAGCAACTGAAGTCTTCTTATGATCATCTTGTGGAAGACTTCATCTCGAATGACTTCACAACTCAATCTACATGTTGATTGGGTTGATGCTTAGATCTTAAATTAGCTTGCATGCCATTCGTTGAGTGCTCTCTAGCTTCCTTTAGGTGGGATGTGTCTTTTTAGTACCAACTAGAGGCTTCATTCCTTTGGATATTCTGGGAGTGCTCAATTGTTGAGAGTCGTGTTTGCTCTACTATTCTACCTTGGCTTTGTGAGCACATCTGTTAAGGTCTTAGCTCTGCACTCTATGATTCAGCTTCAGCTGTGACGCCCCCAAAACAGGTATACATCACCCATCTTGAGTCACCAGATACATGGTACATAAATTCAAATACAACTTAATTATACAACTGTCGTGTAAAATACGACAGAACATAGTTGAGAGTATAAACACGAATATTGCCTTCTAGACAATATCCACACTCAATGGAGTCCTCATTAAAATTATTATCACACTATTTTATAAAAATAGTGAGGACTACTATAGCCACCATCTCGGACCATCACTCCATTTCCCGACTCATCCCAATTATATTATCATTTCCTGAAGAGAACAGTGAAAGAAAAGAGTGAGCTCAACTAGCCCAGTAAGAAATATTATGACTAAGATAATGAAAAATAAATTATCATTAGCCTTCAATAGTGTTAAACTGATAAAATACAATAAACATAAAGTTTAACTGCAGCAGAATAAGCAATCCATTAGAAGAGTCAAGTAAAACATAATATCTACTATCTCCTCTAGATTAAAAGTCCATCGTTAATATTTCATTCATGTAATACTCATCAACAGTTCTTTATTATACCCAAGACAAAAAGAACTATCATCACCTGTCTTCACCTGAACCACCAAAGATTATAGCTAAATACATAATTCATTTTTATAATCATGTAAATAAACAATTTCTCCTTGCCACAAAGGCTTAATAGAACTTTACTCAATATCCTTACCCCAAAGGCTAAAGATATTCAAATGTAATAACAATGATCATACCAATCAGTTGTCTACCTTTGCACTACGGGCCAAAGATATTCAACTATAAAACCAATAGTCATGATCATACCAATCAATTGTCTGCATCATTGCACTACTACCAAAGACATTCAATCGTTAACTAATGGTCATAATCCTCGCTAATCACATCATCGAATTATCCATGCACTACGCGGCCAAGGATATTCGTTATTATCACCAGTGGTCATGATCATGTCATACACCTGTCCATCTTTGCACTACGGGCCAAAGCTTTCAATCAACAGTTCATCTTTGCACGTAAGCCAAATATATAAAACTGTAAAACCAATAATCAACAATCCATCTTTGCACGTAAGCCAAAGATATACAACTGTAAAACCAATAATCAACAGTCCATCTTTGCACATAAGCCAAAGATAACTTTCATCATAATATAAGCATGAGGATGATGACAATGATATAAGCATTAATCAAACGAAATCAAGGATAAATATTAAATACTTTAAATTTATCTAGTGTTTAAAAATATCCAAATTGTCAACATGATACTGCTTTGTGGAGTAAAATTCAAGAATAATATTCATGTACCAAAAATAATTTGGACAGAAAAGAAATATATTTTTCGGGTAAATAGTACCCCGCAATAGTACCCTATGAATAGTACTTCAGGAATAGTACCTCATGAATAGTACCCCGGCATGAAAAGTACCCCAAATATCCGAGTAAATAATATTCGAGTGAATAGTAAATTGGGTGAATAGTAACTCATGAATAGTACTCTGACACGAAAAGTGCCCCGAATACCCGAGTGAATAATACTAGGGTAAATAGTAACCGGGTGAATAGTAACCCATGAATAGTAACTCGTAAAAAAAATACCAAAGAAAATGATAATCCATGACGAGTACAAAAGAAATGATATCTCATATGAGTATAATAGATTATACGAAACTGCAAATGGATTTTCACCCGCCATGCGGTAATCCACGTAGACAGATCATTTCTATAATTTAATAAAGAATGAATAGAAAGGATCATTCACCATACATGCGGTAATCCACATAGACAGGTTATTCCAACAGAATAATAAAGAATGGAATAACGGAAGAATTTACCATGCATGCGATAGACCGCATGCATGTTTATTCCCAATGTAATAATAAAGAATGGAACCAGTGCGCATTAATTACATGCATGGATATTCCAACGTAATAATAAAGAATGGAACTGTGGTCATACGTAATCCGCATGCATGTGATATATTCCAAATGTAATAATAAAGAATGGAATAACAACGAAATTCACCAGTATGCGATAGGCCAAAGCAGATATGTTATTCCAAATGAATAAAAAAGAATGGAATAACGTAGAATTTCACCATATATGCGGTACTTGATGCATGTGGAGTTATTCTAATATAATAATAAAGAATGGAATAACAACTCTTACGAGTATTGAAAGAAAATAACTCTCTTCATGAATACGAAAGAATAATACTCCTTACTATAATAATAATATCCCTTACCTCAGAAGAAGACTGGATACTAGAATAGTGAGGTAGCAGACTTCTCTTCTTCTTTCTCTCTATAATTTCTCTCTATAATAATTACTCTATAGTTTTAGTCAATTGGTGAAAAATAATGAAGAAATGAGCTTCTATTTATAGAAAAATATAGTTTTTATAATTGCACATTTTGGGGCTCAAAATATTACAGTATAATACCTTCATCTTTTCTTTCATTTTTAATTTAGTCATGCAAGTATTATCAAACTTACACCACTTCCCCTAATAGTAAATCATGTGAATCAATAGTAAATCATGTGACTCAATAGTTCTAAACATGTGAAAAAATTAATTATAGTATAGTACCTTCATCTATACCTCCATTTATAACTTAGTTATGCAAGTATTATCAAACTTGCACCAACTCCCCTAATAGTAAATGAATGTGATTCAATAGAACACACATGTGATCAAATAGTTATAATCATGTGAATTAATAGCAATTAATTGCTCATTTATCCGATTAATTACCCGATAACTTCCAGACATCAATTATTATCGAAATAAATGCCGATTTCCACTAACACTAATAATTCCCACACAATGAAACTATCAATTTCATATTTAATTAACACGAACTTATTCATCATTAATATTATAATTCACAATATTTAACAACCAGGTCGTTCCCAGGAAAGAGGGGGCTTTCCGATAAGGATTTCTCCTTATTGACACGCAATTAGGTGACCAAACCTCTCCTTGACAGAACTTCTAGACATTGTTAATATTGTAAATAATAGTATAAATAACTTTGTCGTCTCAATTATTGATTTAATAATATATCATATTATGTAGATAATACTGTGACAATAATTGAATCAATAATATGAGAGATATGATGCAGCAATTACTGTAGCAATAATTGAGTATAACTGAGTGACTTCTCACTTAAGCATCAATAATCGATACTCACAGTGTACTACTATGCAACCACATGCCAGACATCGTATTTTTTTTACTACCTAGTAGTTCAACAATTTTAACGGTAACATTTTCGCTGTTATTTTTATAAAAAGATAATTATGTCGTTTTCTTACTACGACAATACTTTCATTGTGGGGTCCACCAATGATTGTGTCGTCCTACGGATATTCTCCGATAAAAAGAATATTCCCCGACCAAACGAATATTTTATAACAACTTGTATACTTTAAAAAATTTTCACATATCACCCTTAACTTTAATCGTTTATCAATTTAACCATTTACTAAATAGAATAATTATAAGAAAATTGAATAATTTCATTTTATAAAATTTGAGGTCTCAGAATCTCCCCTCCTTATGAAATTTCGCCCTCAAAATTTACGTACCTGGTAGTTCGAAGAAATGAGAATACCTTGTTTTCTTTTCGGATTGTACCTTCCCGATTATTTTCCTTGTATCATGATTTTCTCATTTCTCATCTCCTGTATTTCAGATATCATTCTAGAATATAGTTACAAAATAAGGGTTAATTGACATTCCACATATTATCTCTATATTCTGATCAACCCATTAAATACCAAATAAACTTAGGTAGGTCATACTAGTGAAGGAATTCTCCATCTCTCCCCTCCTAGTTCTTGTCTCACATCTCAGCCAGGGATCATATCCTAAGCTCTGATACCAACTGTGACGCCCCCAAAATAGGTATACATCACCCATCTTGAGTCGCCAGATACATGGTACATAAATTCAAATACAACTTAATTATACAACTGTTGTGTAAAATACGACAGAACATTGCTGAGAGTTTAAACACGAATATTGCCTTCTAGACAATATCCACACTCAATGGAGTCCTCATTACAATTATTATCACACTATTTTATAAAAATAGTGAGGACTACTATAGCCACCATCTCGGACCATCACTCCATTCCCAACTGCCTCAAATTATATTCTCATTTCACAAGAGAACAGTGAAAGAAAAAAGTGAGCTCAACTAGCCCAGTAAGAAATATTATGACTAAGATAATGCAAAATAAATTATCCTTAGCCTTCAATAGTGTTAAACTGATAAAATACAATAAACATAAAGTTTAACTGCAGCGGAATAAGCAATCCATTAGAAAAGTCAAGTAGAACATAATGTCTACTATCTCCTCTAGATTAAAAGTCCATCGTTAATATTTTATTCATGTAATACTCATCAACAGTTCTTTATTATACCCAAGACAAAAACAACTATCATCACCTGTCTTCACCTGAACCACCAAAGATTATAGCTAAATACATAATTCATTTTTATAATCATGTAAATAAACAATTTCTCCTTGCCACAAAGGCTTAATAGAACTTTACTCAATATCCTTACCCCAAAGGTTAAAGATATTCAAATGTAATAACAATGATCATACCAATCAGTTGTCTACCTTTGGCACACGGGCCAAAGATATTCAACTATAAAACCAATAGTCATGATCATACCAATCAATTGTCTGTCGATGGCACTACTACCCGAAGACATTCAACTTTTAACTAATGGTCATGATCCTGCCAATCACATCATCGAATTATCCATGCACTACGGGCCAAGGATATTCGTTATTATCACCAGTGGTCATGATCATGCCATACACTTATCCATCTTTGCACTACGGGCCAAAGCTTTCAATCAACAGTTCGTCTTTGCACGTAAGCCAAAGATATACAACTGTAAAACCAATAATCAACGATCCATCTTTGCACGTAAGCGAAAGATATACAATCAGAAACCAAATAATCAATGTACCCATCTTTGCACGTAAGCCAAAGATGACTTTCATCATAATATAAGCATGAGGATGATGACAATGATATAAGCATTAAGCAAACGAAATCAAGGATAAATATTAAATACTTTAAATTTATTCAGTGTTTAAAAATATTCAAATTGTCAACATGATACTGCTTTATGGAGTAAAATTCAAGAATAATATTCATGTACCAAAAATAATTTGGACAAAAAAGAAATATATTTTTCGGATAAATAGTACCCCGCAATAGTACCCTATGAATAGTATTTCGGGAATAGTACCTCGTGAATAGTACCCCGGCATGAAAAGTATCCCAAATACCCGAGTGAATAATATTCGGGTGAATAGTAACCCATGAATAGTAACTCGTGAATAGTATTCCGACACGAAAAGTGCCCCAAATACCCTAGTGAATAATACTAGAGTGAATAGTAACCGGGTGAATAGTAACCTGTGAATAATAACTCGTAAAAAAAATACCAAAGAAAATGATATTCCATGACGAGTACTAAAGAAATGATATCTCATACGAGTATAATAGATTATACGAAACTACAAATGGATTTTCACCCGCCATGCGGTAATCCACGTAGACAGATCATTTCCACAATTTAATAAAGAATGGATACAAAGGATCATTCATCATGCATGCAGTAATCCATGATAGGCAAAGTTATTCCAATGTAATAATAAAGAATGGAATAACGTAAGAATTCACCATGCATGCGATGGAAGCGGCCAGAGACGAGTTATTCCTAACAAAATAATAAAGAATGGAACCAGTCATGCGTGTCCGTATGCATGACGAGATATTCCAATGTAATAATAAAGAATGGAACCAGTCATTCGTAATCCGCATGACGATGGATATTCCAATGTAATAATAAAGAATGGAATAACAACAGAATTCACCGTGCATGCAATAGACCGCACATGCATGAAGTTATTCCAATGAATAATAAAGAATGAAATAGCAGAAGAATTTCACCATGTATGCGGTACTTCGCATAGACAGGTTATTCCAACATAATAATAAAGAATGAAATAACAACCCTTACGAGTATTGAAAGAAAATAACTCTCTTCATGAATACAAAAGAATAATGCCCTTACTATAATAATAATATCTCTTACCTCAGAAGAAGACTGGATACTGGAATAGTGAGGTAGCAGACTTCTCTTCTTCTTTCTCTCTATAATTTCTCTCTATAATAATTGCTCTATAACTTTAGTGAATTGGTGAAAAATAATGAAGGAATGAGCTTCTATTTATAGGAAAATATAGTTTCCATAATTGCACATTTTGGGGCTCAAAATATTACAGTATAATACCTTCATCTTTTCCTTCATTTTTAATTTAGTCATGCAAGTATTATCAAACTTGCACCACCTCCCCTAATAGTAAATCATGTGAATCAATAGTAAATCATGTGACTCAATAGTTCTAAACATGTGAAAAAATTAATTATAGTATAGTACCTTCATCTATACCTCCATTTTTAACTTAGTTATGCAAGTATTATCAAACTTGCACCAACTCCCCTAATAGTAAATGAATGTGATTCAATAGAACACACATGTGATCAAATAGTTATAATCATGTGAATTAATAGCAATTAATTGCTTATTTATCCAATTAATTACCCGATAACTTCCAGACATCAATTATTATCGAAATAAATACCAATTTCCACTAACACGAATAATTCCCACACAATGGAACTATCAATTTTATCTTTAATTCACACGAACTTATTCATCATTAATATTATAATTCACAATATTTAACAACCAGGTTATTCCCAGGAAAGAGAGGGCTTTCCGATAAGGATTTCTTCTTATTAGCGCGCAATTAGGTGACCAAACCTCTCCTTGACAGAACTTCTCGACATTGTCAATATTGTAAATAATAATATAAATAACTTTGCCGTCTCAATTATTGATTTAATAATATATCATATTATACAGATGATACTATGACAATAATTGAATCAATAATATGAGAGATATGATGCAGCAATTACTGTAGCAATAATTGAGTATAACTGAGTGACTTCTCACTTAAGCATCAATAATCAATATCGTGTCTTACTATGCAACCACGCCATTCATCAGACTTTTTACTACCGAGTAGTTCAATGCTTTTAATCGGTAACACTTTCATTTATTATTTTTATAAAAGATAATTACATAGCTTTCTTACTACGACAATACTTCCGTTGTGGGGTCCACTAATGATTGTACCGTTCTACGGATATTCCCCGACCAAACGAATATTTTATAACAACTTGCATACTTTGAAAAAAATTCACATATCACCCTTAACTTTAACCTTTTATCAATTTAACCATTTACTAAATAGAATAATTATAAAAAAATTGAATATTTTTATTTCATAAAATTTGGGGTCTCACATCTGCTGTACAGACACTACGACTCCGAGATCAGCTCTTGACACTACGATTTTTGTCGTTGTGCTTGTTGTCTTCATCTGATCTTACTCGACTACGATCTCTGCCTTTGATACGATCAGTAGACTCTACGACTCTAAGTGTAGTCTACGATCCTTGACTTGGCTATTTAGTAGACTATACGACTCAGAGTGTAGTCTACAATTCTTGACTTGGCTTCGGCAGATGCTCGGTCGGCTCGTAGGCAGGCTGTCTCTACAATTCTGAACATGACTTCGTCAACAGACTATGGCTCCGAGGAAGCTTTACTCAACACACTACGATCTTTCCTCATCTCTCCTAGCAGTCTACGAACTCCGAGATCTACTATCTTGCAGACTACGATTCTGCCTCGATAGCTCTCGAGTTATCCTTGACTCTCCTAGCAGACTCACGATTTACAGTGCGAAGGCTCGATGATGAGACAAGCTTCTATTACATCATACGATCAACCTAACATGCTTGATCTTTCTATGTTTATAGTCCTTGTACATTATTTCTTTTTAAGGACTTTACAAAGCAGTTTTGCTTATGTAGGATCAACCTAACATATTTGATCAATTCATTCTAAGTCCTTGTACATATGTTTCTATCATAGGACTTTACAGCTTTTCTTAATGCAAGCATACTTGCATATTCATTCATATATATATCATAATCAAATCATATATAAATAGAAATATCATTCACATGTTTATTCCTTACACGCGTGATTGCATATATGGTAGCACACGGTATTGATTATTGATGCTTACGTGAGAAGTCACTCAGTTATACTCAATTATTGCTACACTAATTGTTACATAATATCTCTCATATTAATTATTTAATTATTGTCACAGTATCAATATTCTATATTACTAAATCAATAATTGAGATGACAAAGTTATTCATATTATTATTTGCAATATTGACGATGTATAGAAAGTTCTGTCGAGGAGAGGTTTGGTCACCTAATTGCGCGCCTTAGGGAGAAATCCTTATCGAAAATCCCCCTCTTTCCTGGAAATGATATGGTTGTTAAATATTGTGAGTTATAATATTAATGATGAATAAGTTCGTGTTGATTAAAGATGAATTTGATAGTTCCATTATGTTGGGATTATTAGTGTTAGTGGAAATCAACATTTATTTCGATAATAATTGATTTCTAGAGGTTATATTGACCAATCGGGTAATTAATCGGATAAATGAGCAATTAATTGTTATTAATTTACATGCTTATAACTATTTGTTCACATGTGTGTACTATTGATTCACATGCATGTACTATTAGGGGAGGTGGTGCAAGATTGATAATACTTGCATGACTAAATTAAAAATAGAGGTATAGATGAAGGTACTATACTGTAATTATTTTTTCACATGTATAGAACTATTGATTCACATGAATGTACTATCAGGGGAGGTGGTGCAAGTTTGATAATACTTGCAGGACTAAATTAAAAATAAAGAAAAATATGAAGGTATTATACTGTAATATTTCGAGCCCCAAAACGTGCAATTATCGAAACTATATTTTCCTTTAAATAGAAGCTCATTCGTCTTCCATTCTCACCAATTCATTAAGACTCACAAGAGCAATTATAGAGAGAAGTTATAGAGAGAAAAAAGAAGAGAAGTCTGCTACCTCACTATTCCAGTATCTAGTCTTCTTCTGAGGTAAGGGATATTATATTTTTCAGTATTCGTAGAAATAATATTTTCTTTCATACTTTGTAGTATGTGAGTAATATTATTTTGTTTTATATTCTTAATTTTACACTCATTCTGTTAAAGTATTGCTTCTATACTCCGTAAAATTTATAGAATATACTTGATATTTGCGCTTCATCAAGTATCTTTTCATGAAAATATTATTATGAGCTTTCTTGATAATTATTGATCTTTTCATATTGGAATACTATTCATGAATTACTATTTATGGGTTACTATTCACCCGATTACTATTCACTCAAATATTATTCACCCGGGTATTCGGGACACTTTTCATGTCGGAGTACTATTCACAAGTTACTATTTACTGGTTATTATTCACCCGGTTACTATTTACTCGGGTATTTGGGGTACTTTTCATGTTGAGGTACTATTCACGAGGTACTATTCATGAAGCACTATTCACGGGGTACTATTCACTCGAAAAATATATTTCTTTTCTGCCCAAATTATTTTTGATATATGAATATTATTCTTGAATTTTACTCCACAAAGCAGTATCATGTTGACAATTTGGATATTTTTAAACTCTGGATAAATTTAAAATCTTTAATATTTATCCTTGATTTCGTTTGATTAATGTTTATATCATTGTCATCATCCTCATTCTTATATTGTGATGAAAGTCATCTTTGGCTTACGTGCATAGATGGACTGTTGATTGGTATGATTATGACCAGGGATCATTCGGTATAATCATGACCTGTAATGTTACAAATAATGTGGTAAAAGTCCTCATTGGCCTGTAGTGCATTGATGAACAGTTATTGGTATGATTATGACAAGGGATTATTTGGTATAATCATAATCATTGATGAATACATGAATATCCTTGGCCCGTAGTGCAGGAATGATTCGATGATGTGGTTTATTTATTAAGTTGAGTCTCCGCGATAAAATTGATGAAAAACTTTTTAAATCATAGAAGATAGTAGATATCATGTTCTACTTGACTCTTCTAATGGATTTCTTGTTCCGCTGCAATTAAACTTGATGTTTATTGTATTTTATCAGTTTAACACTGTTGAATACTAATGATAATTTATTCTGCATTATCTTAGTCATAATATTTCTTACTGGGCTAATTGAGCTCACCTTTTTGCTTTCATTATTCTCTTCAAGAAATGAGAACGTAGCCGGGACTAGTCGGGGAACGGAGTGATGGTCCGAGATGGTGTTATAATAGTCCTCACTATTCTATAAAATAATGTGACAATAAATATAATGAGAACTCTATTTGAATTTTGATATTGTCTAGAAGATAATATTCGTGTAAAAACTCTCACCTCATGTTGTATAATTAAGTTTATATTTGTATTCAGTACCATGTATTTAACGACCCAAAATGGGTGATGTATACCTATTTTGAGAACGTCACAAAATTGATATAAATTTATTTGAGTTTAGTTAATGTAATAATTAATATTATAAAATACTTACACAAATTAAAAAGTACAAATCTTAAAAGTAAAATAAATTTGCATCACAGCTTAAAATTTATATCTACCAACTTAATTAAAATAAAACTCAAATGTCTTTATTTTTTGGGTAGAAGAATTTTCTCTTACACTTGGTTATTGAATTTTAAAATGGACGACAAAAAAAATAAATTAATGGAAAACTTAAGTTTTTTTCAATTTCTTTGTTGCCGATCTTTTTAATAAACAGAGAAAAAAAGAAATAAACAAAAAGCTTAGTCACATTTATTACCAAACTTTTTCGTCCAAAATAGATAGATTTGGACGCAAAATTAAATAACATAAGAATATTTCTTAGGGTTTTTTCGGGGGATGACTTATTTTAAAATGACTTGTAAATTTAAATTTAAAATAACCTATAAGTCATATTAAGTGGTAATTTATAAATAAAAGGGTTTGACACTCTTTTAACTTATAAGTCATAAATTAAGTTAAAATAAAATGTGAAGATCTTTGACTAAAATGACTTATAAGTTAAAATAAGATGTAAATATTATTAAAATAAGAGCAAAACAGTTTTTACATTTGGTCAAACTTACTTATTTTAGAATAGTTTATAAGTAATTTTAAAATAAATCAGAATTTGTTACTTATTAAAAATGACTTATAAGTCACCCCCAAATATTTCAACAATAAAAAAGAATTTATAAGTGTATTTGACCAACTTATAAGTTATTGCATAACAGACTCTAAATAATCCTTATTATTATATGTTTTAGTTTATAAACACAACAAACTAATTTAAGAGTAACTTAGTAACTTAAATGTGAAATTTGATTATTATTTTTACCTTTATAAATTCAATAACAATATTTAAAAAAACTTATTAATTATTATTTTTATTATAAATTAAGTTTTTTATTATTTTTTTCCGTCCCAAACTCGAAAACTTATCATTGACCCACCACCTGTTAAGAACTTACGAAGTCACTGTACGTGCCTCACATGTGCCCGTATCTAAGGGGGGGTGTATTCAATTAAGATTTTTAAAGACTTTTAAAGATTTTAAAAGTTTGGTTGTATTCAATCAAGACATTTAAAGAGTTTATAAAAGTTTAGTTGTATTCAATTATAACTTTTTTAATGTCTTTAAAAGTTAGGTGATATTAAATTAAGATTTTTACAAAGTCTATAAAAGTATTTTGGTATTCAAAAAGTCATAGACTTTTCAGATTTCTATTAAATGGTAGAGTTTGACAGACTTTAAAAAAAGAATTATAACTATCAACCCATATCCAAAGTCTGGCCTCATCTCTAAAGATTTCTAAAGACTTCATATCTCATCTTAATAAACTAAATAAATTTAAAATACAATTCACATGAATCCAATATTTCTAATTACTTCACATGAATCCAATATTTCTAATTACTTTATAATCTAGAATAATTAATACTTCTGCTGTACCCACAAAAATAAAACATTTATTTTGTTTTTGTAGTCAATGTACAAATTTAAAATTCAAAATTTTTAAATTTGAATTTATTTATTATTTAATAATAAACACACGTTATTATTTCAAAAATAAAAATAAATACACAATATTTTAAAATTTTATAATTTCGTAAATTAACTTAGAATCAGAGTTAAATGAAGAGAAAAAAAGTGTGAGAGATGGAAAGTAATTTATATAGGAGTATGTACTTTATAGTGATACAATAAAATCCTATTTAAGAATACTCTATATAAGAATAACCTCTATAATATTATAAAAAAATTTAGTCCCAATTTGGGCCAGTTATAAATAAGAATAACCTCTAAATTGTAATATGTTATATACTTTTTCAATCCCGTATTAAAAAATTATACCTCTGTATAGTAATAATTTCATATATATATATGAGAGAGAGACAATATTAATTTTAAAAGACTACATTTTCTATAAAAGAATACATTTCTTATAAAAAAATTATATTTTCCAATAAAAGACTACATTTCCCATAAAAGACTACATTTTTTTATAAAAGACTACATTTTCTATAAAAGACCATATTTTCGTATAAAAGACTACATTTCTTATAAAAGACTACATTTTCTTAGTTTGAAAATCTAAATAATTTATGTTTTCTTTAATTTTTGTTATAAAATCTATATTTTTGTTAAAGTGAATATTTTTGGGTGTTCAAAAAATATTTTGTACTAATACCTCTTAATTAGAATACAAATAGTTTGGTCCCAAGTCTATTCCTAAATAGAGATTTTACTGTATATAGTTGTATAAAATATATAAGTTCTTCAAGCTTTTTATCATAATTTTATTATATGTTACATTACTAAACTAAAATTTATTAAAAGAATATAAATAAATTTTTTTTATTTAAAAAATAACTTGCTATTTTAAAATATACATGAAACAAGTATATATTATTTTTATTTGCAAATTTTGATACTAAAACGAGGTAATATTCAAATATTTGAATAGAAATCGATATATATTGCAAATGTTTATATTAATTTTTTAATTGCTAGTTACATTAATAAGTATTGATGACAACTTTTGTAGATTGGAATGAAAAACAATAATTTCAAAATAGCGTACGCATATATATAAAGTATATATAGCTCAATAAAAAGTGAGCTTAATTTTTATATTGCGTCAATAGTTTCTAAAGTTTTATTGGTATCCGAATATCCAAGTGTATTATGAAATGAGTAGAATAATATGAACGCTTTCAACATATATAAAATCTCATGCCACAATAATATAATGAGATTTACTCTAGTTCATGAAAAAAGAGGGAGATGTTATACACATGGACTAATTAACAATTAATATAAGTTGCAAGATATATTAGAAGTATAAAAAAGTCTATCAAAATCTTGATAAAAAGTTTATAAAAGTCTGTTACTTATTTCATAGAGTCTATAAAAGTCATTTTAAAAAAAAAATTAAAATCTTTAAAAATTATTAAAATTCCATAAATTCTACGAAAGTATATCACTTAAAAAAAATCTTTAAAAATCTTAATCGAATAAAGCCCCTAAATTATTTTAATGAGAAGGATAAAGACCCCAAAAGTTTCTAAATTGCCATTCTTGTCCTTTGTAATAAACGTTTATTTACTCTCTCGTCTCTATCCGTATTTTCTCTCCTGTGTAATCTGAATATCAATATATATATATATATTAGTGTATATAATACATATACAAACACCTGGAGTTGGTAAGGCAATGGTTCGATGAAAGCTGAGCTTCTTTCTCCCTAACCACATTGAATTGTACGCAATTTTTTGTCATCGCAGGCTCCCTAATCTTACGGTAATTTTTTAAAGCTAAATATAAATTTATACACACGATTCAATCATTTATGATAAGTCAATGAATTTGATCATTTTCGTGTTTGTTTTGTTTACTGTTGGATTGCATCATTCGTTTTACATAGTTTGGGTATATGGACGATCAATTGATTTAATTTGTATTGTTGTGAATTATTCATTCAATTTAAAGACTTAATTTTGAAATTAGGGTTTTGTGTTGGAATTTTACGTTTAATTTGGTTCTAATAACCTCTGTTAGGTTATTGAGATAATAGGAGATATTGAAGTTAAGTTTGCTTATTGTATTTTTGCTAAATTTGGCTGTTGTTCCGTGTTGGTCAGTGTTATAATTGTTTAAGACACGAGAGTCAGCTGAATTAAGGCATTGCTTCCTGAGTTTTGTTATTCTTTGTTGTGAAGGTAATGTCTTTTTCTTCGTGTTAAAGAAAGAAGTTCCAGTAAACATGCGTTCGTGGTTGTTATCCACTTTGTTTATCACTGTTTTGAACAAATGTCTTGTTGTAAATAAATTTAGTATCAAAGGAGTTAATTTGTTGAGGTGTTTGTTTGTGAATCTAATTTGTTTGGTAATTTTGTTTTTTATTTGAATGTGAATGAAAATGGTTAGGGACTTCCACTAGTTTATACTATAAGCATCTCTCTTGGTTAAATAAAACTGAATATAAAGTATTGCTCACTGAGGCTATAAGGTAACACATTACTTGTTATTCTATCCGTAAAACAGTAAAAATTAACAGCAGAACAGAATGGATGTTAGCATATATTATTTTGTTAATTGAAATATTTGTTGTTTGTGAAGTAATCTTTCTTTACTTTTTCCAAAGTATATAATATTATAATACATTGCTTTTGCAAATAGGGGGTGGATTTTGAAATCCTTGAAACATAGTCTTGCAGTTCTTGTTGACCAATATCTGTTGTTAGAAACTGAATTTTATTGGCGGAGGCATTGCTTGTTGAGGCCTACGCGAAGGAGCGATTTCAAGAGCCATAATTTTATAATTGTTCCTTGTCAATTTCTGTTTTTACTAAAATGGCTGTTTCATCTCCCGATGCAATTAGAGAAAACCCAACTGACAGGTACCCATTGCTCATGGAACCGCCTCACGATCATGAAAGTAATGACCATGTTATTGAAATGGAGAGAGGTGGTGATCCATCCCCTTCCTCTTCTGTTTCATCTGATAATAATACTCCTGGCTCCAATCATAATGAAGAAAGACCATCAATTAGCCCCAGTATACAAATAACTCATTCCCCTTCTTCATTTTCATCCAATGTATCAAACCCTCGAGGCCCCTCCCTCACAAGGGGAGGTGAAGGATTTGGTCGTCGTCGTTGGAGCCCGTTTAACACTATGCTATGGATTTCTATCGAACTAATTTTTACGGCAGGGCAAATTATTGCAGCTATCATTGTTTTATCTGCGTCGAGACATGAGAACCCACAGACTCCTTTGTTTTCTTGGGTTGTGGGTTATGCAGCTGGGTGTGTTGCAAGCCTTCCGCTCCTATACTGGCGCTATCTTAATCGCAATCAGGCTACTGAGCAAGGGTCAACTCGATCGCGACAGGGTTCTTCGCAGAGTAACTCTCCAGCAGAGCCTAATTCTTACATAACAATCTCGCTGACTCGGTCTTCAGAAGAGGAAGAAGGTCAGGATACTTCTACACGGATTGGGAATGGTCCAACTATTGAACTTCCAAATGCGAGGTAACTTTTTTGTTTTTTGTTGTCAAGATATGGCGGAATGCCGGAATCTAATTTCTACAGTACATAATGCACTTCTGGACATTTTTAATTCCTAGTACCATGTCAATGTTGTCTTATGACTCTAGTTTTCAGGAATAACTTTTGTTGTGTTGTTTCACCATTAGTAAACAATCGTCCAGTCATAGCAAGAGTGTCCCTAGTTTAGAGATGTAGTTAGTTGATAGTGTTGTGCTTGTTGCTTGTTGATAGTTTGGGAATGTAGACTTGTCCTTGTGTTTCGTTGCTTAGGATCTTGAATGTTTTGAGAGAAAGTAGGAAGATTTTTTTAAATGATCATTGAAAGTAGGATCTTGAATGTAGATTTTTTTTAAAGGAACTTGCAGCTGTACTGGATTAAGGAGACTGTTAGCTTGAGTCATAAATCCATAAGAGTATCTTAAAAAGCACTTACCCTAGCAAACCAGAAGTATGTATTTGTCTAGCCTACTTTTGCATATCATAATTCAGCATGGTGCAAAATCTGAGTTCAAACATATTTTAGGACCAAGTTGAATGCAGGCTGTGCTTAACCAAATTCCTTTATCTCTTGTTCCAGGAAACTCTGGTTTACTTCATTACTTTGCCTTATCTTGACCTTGCAAATTTACCATCCTATAATCTATGAATTCACAATGGCCACATCGTAGCTAGTTTTTTTCACTCTCTGTTGTATCTGTATCCACATTGAACCCAAAAAAAATAAAAATGAAAGAACAGAAAAAAATATAAAAGAGCAATGTATAAAAGTCAAGGAAGGACATAAAAGTCAGTGAATATAATCACTAAAGCTCCCAATGAGTCTATCTTTGGATGTGGTCATACAATATGATTAGTGTATCACAACTGTGAGTCAGGTTAGACCTATCTATATGAATCCACGTCCATGGTTCTACATTCCAAGTCTATTAGAAGTTTCATCAAATGCCTGATCTGTCTTTGAGGTTGGGTATAGCTTCGTTTCTATATATTGCATAGTTGTCATATGTTTTAGAAATCACCAAGGATATGATAAATCATAGAAGGAAAAACTGGAAACCAAATAACTAAGTGATGCTACCTATTTGTTGGGCATGCCTGACATGCACCTAACATGCTCCGTACCATGCAATGTAACAATTCCAATTCTTACTTGCGCATCTTTTTGTTTGAGCTAATATATTACAATGATGTGGTTAGTTAAAAGATACTGTTTCTTCTGTGCAGGTTTTTTGCTATATTTGACCAACTCAAGATGGCCTTGGATTGCTTCTTTGCAGTGTGGTTTGTTGTTGGAAATGTATGGATATTTGGAGGGCATTCGTCTTCTGCTGATGCTCCCAACTTGTACAGGTACTACCAGTTAATAACCACAAATATTCGCTTTTTTCTTACACTGTATATCATCAACATCTTCTTGGCTTTTTTGCAGACTATGTATAGTGTTTCTTACCTTTAGCTGTATTGGGTATGCTATGCCCTTCATTTTATGCACAATGATTTGCTGCTGCTTGCCCTGTATCATTTCGATTCTGGGAGTCCATGAGGATATGAATCAAATGAGAGGAGCCAGTGAAGAGTCGATTAATTCTCTGCCAAAGCACAAATTCCAGTTGAAGAGAAATGGAAGCAGCAGCAGTAGAGATGATAATTTAGATAATTTAGGAGTTGATGTAGGTGGACTAGTAGGTGCAGGGACAGAAAAGGAACGTGCTATTTCAGGGGAAGATGCTGTAAGTTCTATTATTAGTTGACACTCCCTCCATTCCCCAAAAAAGAGTCCCATTTAACTCTGATCCTAGTAAATTTTTTGAAATCCTAAAATTCAAAGTGCGATGTAAATTTAATTTAATTTTCGAACTAACAATTTTGTACTTGATAATATTTTAAGTACTTTACAATATTAACTCTTGCATTAATCATAATCAAATAAATTTACTTCAATTTTGAATTTCAACATTTTGCAAATTAACTAGGTTTTTTATTTTTATAAATGAGAGAGGGAGAACCGTTTTGCCGTTTGATTACTATATTGGATATCTTATGAAATGGCACCGCCTCATAAATAAGCAAAATTTTGCTAATTTTTTCTCAAGCAAAAAGCTTAAGAGTCGACTTTTAACTTCATTACTACCTCTTTTAGGAAAAGTTCCTATGGATCAAGCAAAGGTGCATCTATGTTTTGTTGCATCACTCACATATTGGGGTTACCCATTGGTGGCCATTATGAGCTGTTCCATTCGCTCAACCCCCATCACGTATTATTATTCCCCCATAAATTCATATTGGCATAACTCGGTGGGTTCTACCAAATGTGAAATGGATTAGTGGTTTCTTTCCAAAGTTTTCGGATCCTGCTGTAATTTCTACTTTGTTAGTCTGTTTTATGAATAGTGTTTGTTCTACATTTGATGCAGGTTTGTTGCATTTGCTTGGCAAGATACAAGGACAATGATGAGTTGAGAGAGTTGCCATGCTCTCACTTCTTCCATACAGAATGCGTCGATAAATGGCTGAGGATCAATGCATCATGTCCTCTCTGCAAGTTTGAGATTGTCGGCAACAATGGAAATTCATCGTCAACTGCAGACAATCAGCAAAAGTGCTGAAGCATATATATATACTGAAGCACTTTGAGAGTAATACTTGCTACTTCAGTTGATTCTACGGCAAATGCTTTCCTGTCAAACAAAAATGGAATAGCTACTCTGTTTTGTATTTTACAAGAGCAAATAATTTTATTGTTTAGAACATAGAAAGACAGTTTTATTGATTTAGTAAAGCATGACCATGACCATGGTACTAAACTACTAATGCTAAGATTCTCTAAACTTCATCTGTTTCCACTAGTAATGTACTTTTTCTATAATCACCGGGAAAAAACACACTAATGCTACGTTTGGATTAGAGCAATAAATGTGAGAATGGAATAATTTATTCTTATGAAATGAAAAAAAATTGTGTTTGGTTGCGATTGGAATGAATTGAATTATTCTTATTCTTCCCAAATTTATGAATTTTATTTCTTGGAGGAAGGAGAGTATGGAATAACTCATTTCAACTACTCTAAGAATTTAATCCTGAATAGAATCAACAAACTAGTGAGAGAAAAATTCTAATAGATGTCACCTAAACCTTTATACCTATGAATACTATTCCCAATCAATTTTTTCGGGACTTTTATTTTTGAGTGGGATTGAATTTTCATAAGAGTCGCAAGCAAAATTATTAAGCTATACAATGATGACGTACTAAGATTTATTGTTTCGTAAATTTTAATAAATCATCTTAATTTTAAATTTAAATAAATCACAAAAATTGACTTTCAAATATCAACACGTCAATAGTATAATTTGGAACGGAGGGGGAGAGTATATAAACTTCGAATAGTAAATAGATGCAGAAAAGACCTTGTAAAAATATCAATTTTTATTTAATTTAACAAATAAAATAGTTTCTTAACATTCTTTGGGCTTTAAATAAGTTTTTGGAATTTGATCATTCTCAGAGGGAAAAAAGTAGAACAAGTTCATGATTACTGATCTAAATCAACTAAATTGGTTATGGGAATTTTTTTGAAAGAATATACCACCTCCTCTAAATTATATAGACAATTATGGACGATTTAAAAAGTTAATTTGAAATTCAAAATTAATATGAATTTCTTTAGTTTACCCGTTTGTACACATTTTATAGTTTCGTTAATGTCTAGTGGCCACATCTGCAAATGAGTGCATGTGTGAAATGTTTCATACTTAGAAGCCCAATAAACATTTTTTGTTATTATATTTTCCTTCTTGTATTTAAAAAAGAAAAAAATTTAGAAATATATTAATTAACTGAAAAAAATAATTCCCTTTCGTATATTATTAACTTAATTTATATATATGAACAAATAGTTTCAAAATGTTGCATTTCTTTATAATTCATTCCAAATTGTTATTAATTTATAGTTTCATCACTAAACTCCATCATATCCAAAAACTCTCTAAATTTTTCAGTAGCCGACTCAGGCAAACAAATGCAAACCACCATTGCTCCTCCGCTACAACTACTAGCCTCCCCTTCAGGCAAGAGTACACAGACTTGTGGTGTCGGCGTCAGGTCGATTGGGCCTGCATAAATGGGCCTGCCCCACCCAAAGTCTGACGTTTCGTACATGGCGAATCTAGTCCATTGGGTTATGTACAATTTCCCACCAAATTCCAGCCTCTTAGGCCTATCCACCTCGACATAATCAATTGTGGATCTCAAATACTCCTCCGATACCCCCAAACGGGCCTCTCGAACCAATTTGGTTGTGCTCGAGAGAGGCTTGTTAATGAGCTCAGAAACCTTGCTCGTAGCACAAGCCAAGCAGACTGCATTACCGTAAAACCCAGTTTTGAGGGGCATTTTTTTGAGCTTGGAACGAGCATTCACCGAAAATGTAAGGCGAAGCTCGTAATCTCGAGGTTTTACGTCGAGTGCTTTGACCCATGATCTCCACACATGGGCTGCCATTGCATCGAAGGAAGTGCATTCATCGGGTTGGGCCCGAACTTTTAAATTAGCCTGAAATTCTTTGCTAATCCTGTAGCATTTTTGACTAGGTTTTACTTGCCACAAGCTCTTGGTTAGACTCGAACCGTCGTCGATTTTCATAAATTCATTATGTGGATATTTAACTTGCGGCGGATCACGTGGCAGAAAAATTTTCCTGTCCCAACAAGGCATAGGATTTGTAATCAACGTTCCTGCTTTGGCAGTAGCCGCCCATGCGCCGAGAAACTGCATGGCCCCAAGGCCGTCACATATGCAATGGCAAATTCTTAGCCCAAGGCTAAACCCACCGCATCTAAATCGAGTCACCTGTGCTATTACCAGTGGCATGTCTACAACTTTGTAAGGCTCTTCGTCGGGGAATCGATAGATCAATGTTGTCCATGCAGGGTTTGGCACGGCAAGATCTCCGAGATTGGACAGTGTTAATTCACAGTGTGCTTCAACCACAAGGGCACCTCTTTCAGGCCCAAAAAAGACTTCAAGCTTCCCGTTCTCAGTCTCTCTCAGCCTACCCGAAAAGGGGTAATACGGAACCAAAACTCTAGCAAGAGCTTCTATCAGAGTTTTGGTGACAGGTGTTTGATCGGAAAGCTGAGTGTTTGATCGGTAGAAATATACCGTTGGGGTGAACACCCGAACCCCGATCATGTCATCGAGGTTCGAGAGATAGAGGCTGTCACCAGAGGCAGCAAGAATTGGGCTAGCAGGGAGGACGGGAAAGATATTGTCTATGGTTATAGGAATGTTGAGGTGAGGAACATGGAGTTCTTGAATCCATGGAGCCATTGTAGAGTAGTAAGGATGGTCATGGCAAGTGTTGGCATTTGTAGGAGAGATTAAGCTTGCTTTTCGCCAAAAAGAAAGGCACGTAAAGATGTTGGGCTACATTTATGGGAGCTTTAAGTGTTAGTTTGGTGCAAAACAGTTGACGATGTCGTTGGCATGATCATCACTTTTGCTCTATAAAGACAACAGGTAGAAGCAACATTTGCATGAAGGGATTGTAAGAAGGTTGATCAACCACATAGACTACAGAGCCTGATCTCAACAAGACAATTGGCATAAAACAGAGGACTATCTTCCAGTGCAGCGGGGGCAAAGCACTTTTAAATAAGAAAAAAGGGGAAAAAAGAATAAAGAGAAGAAAAAAAAAGTAGTAGTAGAAGAAGACTGGCAGCTATAATGGTAGGTGGGGGCTGGGAGTAAAAGACAACGTGAGAACAAAGAACTAGATGTTATTTGAGATGGGAATTACTGGAATATAAATAACCTATAAATCTTTTTTAGAAACAATAAGTACCACAGGACACAGACAATATAAACAATCCAATACCCTTTCATAGACATCATACTCTACTTTTTCACAATTAAGGGCAAGCCACCCTTGATTAATTGCCAACATTCGTTTGACATTGTTAACAAATGCTGAATATATCAGTGCCATTCACCTACGCCAAGGGATTAAGGCACAGAATAGATTGGTACTTAACTAACAGCCTAATAAAAATAACAAAACCACTCCATGGACCTGAAAGTAGGTGTGCAGGATGCAGAATTTGCAAAGGCGCATAACCGACCATCAGACCGTGGATGTATACAGGAATCCCTATATTTTTCATCAGTCCAACATCCAAAAGCACATCATGCAAGAAACAGAGAATCATTTCCCCAAAAAAAAAGTAAATTGTAGTAAAAAATGTAAGATTTAGTAACATCCACAAAGTTTCTACACCCAAGAAAAAAAAAACTGCCCAGCAAGATGAAACAAAGAAAATCACGGCAATCCTAATTCTTAGTTCCATAATTCTTTTCCTCAAGTAAAATAAAAAGGTACTATGTCGAACATCATCTCAACAAAACCAGACTCGGATGTTTATTGTTGCATTTGACAAATGAACAAGAGGATACATGTTCACATCCAACTCAAAAAATGACCTTACCGCACAGGCTGCTGATTGTAGTGGTTCTTCTCCTTCTTCTTCGCCGCAGCTAGCCTTGCACTCCTTGCAGCAGCCTCGCTAGTTGCAGCTCTTGCAGCAGCATCCATCTCTTTGCTTGATTTCTTCTTCTTCATAGATGCGACTTTCTTCATCTTCTCTTTCACATCAACACCAGATGGCTCCTCTTCTTTCTCAGTCCCAGCAGTTTCATCTTTAGTATTTCCAGACTCCGCACCAGCGGGTTGATCCTGTTGTTCTTTGGCCTCTTTTGAAGCTTTGTCCTTCTTCTTTTTCTTCTTTGCACTTTTGCTCTCGCTAGGTGCATTATTTTCCTTCTTCTCAAGATCTCCATTAGGATTCTCTACCTTCTTCTCTTGAGCAACACCTGGCAAGTGGAAGTAGGTAATAAAGAAATATCATGTAAGAAAAGTAAAGAAGCAACTTAGCTGAGAGACAACAGATGATGCAAAGCCAATAACAAATTGTTAACGGTAGTCAAATCAAATGTCAAATGCAAAACTGAAAGGCCCAAATAATGATCCAAAATTGGTCATTTTGAAAAGGACCGAAACAAGCATCCTCTCCTATACAGCACAAAGCAACAAAATGGTGCTCCAGGCAGGAAGGATAAAATTCTATGAACATAATACCCTTATAAGAAGTATAGAAAGTTGCACTTGAAGCCTTACATAACACAGGAAAAATTGATGAAAGAGACAATGACCATTAGAAAAGGAACGGAAAATGATAACAAAGACCTAATACAGCAAACTAACACAGGAAATAAAATGAAAGTAGAAGTATCAACTGATAATGTTATTACCAAATAGATTTCGTATCCTTGGATGATACCCCATTGAACAAGAAGACGTAGTATTATTACCAATTTGTTACCATTTCGTTGTTGTTTTCAGATGTTCCATAACAATGTTACCCTAGCTTTAACACACATGAATCTCACATAAGCTTTATTTTAAACATTATCAATTGGGAAGGGTTCCATCAAGGATGAGTAATTTATTCAGAAATTTAACAAAACATTTTATTTTTTGAGCGGTCATGGTTTGGAACCAGTAACCTTCTGCCAATAGAAATTGACAAAATTTTACACCATTTTCAAATTTTCTTGAGGTGCATGAGATATCATAAATGAAAACTAATTTTGGGAAACAATGAATAGATACACGAAGCTTTAAAGAACACTAACTTACCAAGGGAGTCTTCTTGGCCGCTGGCCTCAGATTTTGGATACCCCAATTCTGCAAGAACAGCTTCAAGTTCTGCAAGCTCCTTTTTCTTCAATTCTTTCTTTGAGAGTTGCCTATCAGTGTCTTTAGGTGCTTCCACTGGCTTCTCAACAATTGGCTCTTTTTCTGCTGGTATTTCAGGTTCACGGTCATGCTCTTCTTCATTATCATCATCAACTTCATCGAGCCCTTCTTCTTCACTTTCACTTTCCTGATATCATAAAATATTATAAACTTAATTTAGGAATCTAGATTTAAATGGGAGGAAATTTGTCTATAAAATGGAGTATGTAACCAAATAGAAATGCTAGCATGCTACCATCCAGTAAAAAGGTAGTAAAGAACCAATTCTGATCATCTCTTTACAATATGCATGTCATTATCAGAGTAAATGCAAAAGTAGAAAGCTAAATTAACAATACGAAAAAGGTCAAACCACACCATGCCACAAAACTCTTCCCAATTTGCTAAGCTTACCTATTTATACTCCCACATTCATCTAATAACCATAATCATATAAATAGCGGTCAATGGCAAAAAGACCTTGACAATCTCACGTTGCCAAAGCTCCAACAGGAAACCAATAGCATAAGTGTGCGTCTCAAATATGAAAAAGGGCTAGCCATCTCTTGGCACAATCAGTTCGCCCTAGTCTACATACAAGAGTACAAATCTTTCTGTCTTTTGGTAAATTTATCAAAAGCATATAAAGTAAAACTAAATAGAAATTTGGAAATTACATGATACGGATATATAGGGATCTTTGTCCTTATCCAAATTAAATCTGTCGGACACATTTGGAAGTTTTATTTCAAATATCTGCCGGTTGCAAATACGAATAACGATATTATACAAGTTTTTCAGATACCAATATACTTGTATCCACATCCCTGACCACTTATTGGACTAATTTATTTTTTGTTTATGATTATACGACAATTAATACATGACAGAGAGGATACTGGTAAAAATAAGTTAGGATCGTCACCTACTCCAAACTTTTTTTTACTTGTCAAAAGAAAATGAAATGGTGACTGCGACAAGCACAATTAATTGTAAAATTTTAAGCAAAAGATCAATTCCGGACCTGTTACTGAAGTGTAGTGTCCTCTCAATATGACAACAACAAAAAAATATGTAAGCGTGACGTGAAATAAAATTGTAAAAGAAACAAAAGAATTAAATAGCGTTGAAAATTCAAATAACACACAAGCATTTATATCATCAGTTTATTGACTTGTCAGGTCAACATGTAAGCATGTGAAAGATTGAAAATTGCCTAACATCTTACACAAAAATCAAAACATTAATATGAGAGTATAAACCTCTAGAAGCCTTTCATCTTTTCAGACTGATCACCTAACCAAACAGAAGATGCAATGATAATAAATAAAACTTTGCTATAGATAAAAAAATACCCCAAACTCGTTACCAAAAAGGGGCATAGAGTTATCCGGACGGGTCTTGCAAGAAAATAGGATTTCATACCGTGCTCAAAATGTACGCTATTGAGATGGGAGGGCGAATATGCCACATAACCAGTGATTTGCTGTTACTAGTGATTCTACAACAATCCTGAAGACAATGTTATCACTGACAACCTCTCACTGTCATACTCCCATTCTAAACAACTTTTACTTAATTACTAACAGAAGTGAGGAGCCAGGTCAAATAGGTGGCCTTCACCTTACTTTTCATCATTAATTTAGGATACCCTACATCATGTATTAATTGTAGTACAAGTAGAATAAAACAAATCAGTTCATAAATAAACAGGGTCCAAAACATTCGACACCCGTCTGAAATATCTGATAATGCCGAGAGCCTTTGGCTCAAGTGGTATTCTAGGCCTCTTGCTAAGCAAGAGATCCTAGGTTCAAACCCCCTCCCCCAAATAAGCAAAAATTATAAAAAAAAATAATCTGATAACCATATCCGGTTAAAGAGAATATTTGACATCTGTCCGAAATATCTGATAACCGTATCCAGTTAAAGGGATATTATCCATATTCACATCCATTTAAGAAGGAAACAGATATAGATATATGCACATCTATATCAGCTAATATCTGTATGCGCATTCAGATTTATATCCGGACAAATAATGATTTTTGTGACACTTTATTTGGAAGCACAAGAACATGTCAACGGTTATTAAATGTAACAGAGTAGGAAAATAATATTTAAAGCAGCAGAACCTTCAATATTTAAATAAACAATGCAAGAGAAAGCCTTAGGAATATTGCAGAAACACCCAAAAAAACCCGTGAAGTAGATCATTAATTGTACAAATCAATTCCAGATCACTTATTGAAGTGCAGCATCATCTCAATACGACAAAAACACCTAATTTAACCTCAACCCATAGCTTAGTGAGACGACCAAATCCACAAAAGATACGTGCTGGAGAAAGAGATTCTCCACCAATCAATGTAATATATATAATTCATGGCATGTCTAAACACATAGTAAATAGGTATTCCTTTGACTTTATTCCTCATTAAATCCTCCTATTATATCACATTCTCAAACAAATGAATTAGCACATTATAAAATGAAATAGTTATTATTTAAAGTTCCAAATAAAAAAGATTCTATCATCAAAGTATTAACCTGTCGGATCAACATGTAAGCATTTGAAAGATCACATATCATCTTACACAAAAAAATCAGACCAACATGTAAGCATTTGAAAGATCACATATCATCTTACACAAAAAATTCAGACGGATAAGTTGTGAGTATAAACCTCAAGGGGAGTGGAGCTCTCTTTGGCCTTCTCAGGCTGATCACCCGCCCAAACAGATTGCGGAGGAGCGGTGGTGGCATAGTAGTCATCATCATCCTCATCATCAACATCAGCCCAGGATTTGGTTGTAAGAGGAGCTGGAGCCCAGAAAACCTGGGGCTCGGGCTCATCTTTGTCTTGCTTCTTCTTGGAAGAGCATTTGCTGGTCTTGGAAGAACCTTGCTCTTTCTCAGACTTCTTCTTCTTCCTTAGGGTCCCAAGAGCTGCAAACACATTGGTACTGTTTATCACCAATGAGTCGTCCTTACGATTTCCACCTCCAACCATTTTCGTTTTTCGAACTCAATAATCTCAGACCCAACTTCTGCTTCAATCAAACAAAAACAAATGTTAATCTAAACTCTCAGAAACACACACTTGTACACATATAAGAACAAATATATACACAGAGAAAGCGGGTTTGAAGTTAAATACGATATTAGGGATTTTGATGAAGATCCAAGCTCAAATCTTTATCAATTTGGTGAAGATAAAAGGGTAGAAAACAATTGAAAAGTTCGATTCGAGACCAATGAAACAATGATTCGATTAAAAAAAGACTACTTATTTCCGATGGATAAGACTGAAACCAAAAAAAATCAATAAATTTTTGGGGAAAAAATAAGCAAAATTATTGTTTTCTTAAGAGAATTAGGAACCAATTATAATCGAATTTTCTTGAGAAAATAAGGTCGGCTGATTGGGATAGGGGCGTGAACGAGTTGAATTTAGATAGGAAACGGCTTCAAAATATATATATACACACACATGTATGTGTATTTATATATCTGATAGAATTGGGTGGAGAAAGTGATCGGTTACAGTTATTTTCTGATTAGGGTTTGGATGAGCTGCTGGCAAAGAAATGGAGGTGCATGTGTTTTAGCGGTGAAAGAGAGACGGGAGGGAGAGTGATAAATACTCCTAGTAAATAGATGAGCAAGAAGAGATTGAGGCAGAAAGAGTGAAAATAATGAGAAAAAAAAAAAAGAGAGGCTATGAACATATATCCTACAGCCTATAGCTCCAAAAAGCCCATGCCAACGGGCTTGCATTATGATTCATGGGCCACATGGCTTATCTTTTATATTATTCAAAGTTAATATTATATTTCATGAAGACAACAAACAAATAATTTAGGAATGTTCTGATTATAATTTTAGTCTGATGTATATTGATTGGGTAATTATGTATTTCCAAGTTTGAGAAGTGAGAGGACCGTATGTCGACCTATTAGAACTTACAAGTTAGTTGCACTCTCCAATGCCAATAAGTTACAAAATTTATAGTTGAAAAATCTTCTATTACGTTGATACTTTTTGTCGAGACGAGATAATATTGAAACAGTAATTTTAGTACGATAGACACTTAATGTATGACAGAAAACACTGTAAATACTTATAAATAAATGTTTGATTGGTCGTTACGGACACACCAATAAAATCAATAATTCTTGAAAAGAACACATATATAATACTCCCAAGTAATCTAAAAAACGAAGTATAGGGACTTAATTATTTTGCTTAATTACAGATATTTTTTTATTAGGGTTTGGATGAGCTGCTGGCGAAGAAATGGATGTGCATGTAGCGGTCTGAGAGGGAAAGTGAAAAATATTAAATAGATGGGCAAAAAGAGATTGAGCTATAAAAAGTGAATGGAACTTGCGACGCGTCTATTTGTATTAGGGATCCTGAATATATAACTGTTTAGGATATTATCTTGTCGTCTTATGTAGAAATCGTTGACAATACACAACATATAACTAGGTGTTCTAATTATATATAATATTAATATTACATTGAATCAGAGTAGATAAATAGAATGTTATAAAGTTTTATGGTAGTTTTTAGTGTATTTGGTCAATGCACCAAAAATAATGTGATACATTTAAAATTTTAAAATAAAATACGTTCAGACGAACAATTTAATGATTCAAAACATTAATGTTAAGCTATAAAAAAGGGAAAAAATAATATCTGATTTGTCAGAGTCAAATTTGATTATATAGATCATGAATAAAACGACTTATTATTTAGTTATAAAATAATGAAATGTATGTAATGACATTTAATGAAAATGATTAAAAATATAAAAATTCCCTTAATAAATGACTATGACAAGCTACATATTCTCTTTCCCCTATAAAAATTATTGTTTTCACTAAAAGAGTCATTTTTCCTTTTAGTTGAAATGTTTTCTCATTAAAGATTATATATTAAATCATTATTTTTATATAATTTTAATATTTTCACGTGGTTTTTTTCCAGACGTATGCTTAAGTGAGAGAAGAATATGTTAAAAATACATTTGAAAATATCAGTTCCCTAAATAATATAAAATCAAAACTAGGTTTCACTCCGTTTATCATTTAGGTTATGTTTGTTTGTAATGATTATAATCCATAAGATTATAATTTCAAGACTATTAATCCTAAAATTAAATAGTTCTATTCACATATTTATTTTTTATGAGATTATTCATATGATAACTTATAATAATATCATGTTATGTTTGTTTTTTTCGTGATTAATTAAAGGATTAGATAAAAAAAAAATATTGTTTGGACTATTATACCCTTATTAATAATAACATATTTTAAACAATAATTTAAACTTATTTATACATCTAAATAAACATATAATTATAATGGAGTTGATTTCTAAAAAACATATAATTATTTAAAAATATAGAGATACATTTGAATGCTACTAAAACATTTAATTAGTCTAACAAATTATTATTATTAGTCTAACAGATTAATAATAATAATAACAGATTAATAACTAGATTAATAATAATAATCTATTTTATTTATTTGAATGCTACTAAAATATTTAACTAGTCTAACAAGTTAAGACATTTAACTAGTCTAACAGAATATTATAATTAATCTAACAGATAATTATTATTATTAGTTAAAACATTTAACTAGTCTAACATATTTAGTCATATTAGATTGACCAAACAAATTATAATTTATACTCCCAGGTCTACTGTCAAATACGTCAAATAAAAATATCTAGATTAATATTTGTTTAATTTATCTAAAGATAGAATAAGATATTACGATCATTTTTTTTAAAAAAATTGAGATTAATTTTGTATAACATTTTTAATCTTAAATGGTAAGCTAAGGATTATAATAACTATCAGAATATGATACCCCTCCGTCTCAGGATAAAAATTTTGGTCGATTTTTTGCGCATATTAAGAAAGAGGATAAAATGACAAAATTATCCATATTTAAATTATCATTTAATTGCATAATTTTTTGTACATTAATAGTGATGCTCCACAAATATGCATATGGAATAGAAATATAACAATTAATAATAAGGGTATTATAAATAAATTATTATAAAAAATAAATTATTTAAAGTAAGTACATATTTAATTTGGACTACGTAATAATTATTAAATAATCCTACGTCTTAGGGGGGTGTATTCAATTCAGATTTTTAAAGACTTCTACATATTTTAAAAGTTTAGTTGTATTCAATCAAGATATTTAAAGAGTTTATAAAAGTTTAGTGGTATTCAATTACAACTTTTTTAATGTCTTTAAAAGTTAGGTGGTATTGAATTAAGATTTTTACAAAGTCTATAAAAGTATTTGGGTATTCAAAAAGTCATATATCTTAAATATTTCTATCAAATGATAGACTTTGACAGATTTTAGAAGAAGAATTATAACTATCAACCCATATCCAAAGTCTTATCTCATCTTTAAAGATTTTTAAAAACTTCCAAATAAACACAAAGGTGGATAAAACTACTTATTAATTGGACTTTGTCTTTTATTGGGTCAAACTAATTATTTATTTTATATGGGCTAATAAAATATTATTATGTGATGGATAAATAATTTGGTAAAATTTGGGCCATAAAAATACTTGAATTTATTATAATATGTGACGCCCTCAAAACAGGAATACATCACTTATTCTGAGTCGCCAAATACATGGTACAGAATACAAATACAATCTTAAATATACAACATGAGCTGTGAGTTTAAATACAAATATTGTTTACTAGAGAGTATACAAACTCAAAAGGAGTACTCATTACTATTATTATCACACTATTTCACAGAATAGTGAGGACTACTAATGCAAACATCTAGGACCATCACTCTGTTCCCCGACTAGTCCCAGCTACATTCTCATTTTCTGAAGAGAACAGTGAAAGAAAGGGTGAGCTCAACTAGCCCAGTAAGAAATATTATGACTAAGATAATGCAGAATAAATTATCATTAGCCTTCAACAGTATAACAACTGATAGAATATAATAGACAACAAGTTTTAGATCAAAAACTGCAGCGGAATAAACAATCCATTAGAAGAGTCAAGTAAAATATAAAATCTACTATCTTCTATGATTTAAAAAAAATTTCACCAACTTTATCGCAGAGACTCAGCTTAATAAATAATCCACATCATTAATTCATCCTTGCACTACAGGCCAAGGATATTTTTAGTATCACGACCACAAATTATCCATGCACTACAGGCCAAAGATAATCGTGTTTTCATCAACGGTCCTGATCATGCCATAAAACAATTCATCTTTGCACCTTTGGCCGAAGAGAATCCATAGCCATAATCATAACAAAAACTGTCCATCAATGCACTACGGGCCAATGAGGACTTTTACCACATCATTTGTAACATTACGGTCATGATTACACTGAATAATCTTTGGTCATAATCATACCAAGTCCATCTATGCACTACAGACCACAAATGACTTTCAATAAAATATAAACATGAGGATGATGACAATGATATAAGAATTCAATAAAAACAAGTTCAAGAATTAATTTATCCAGGAACTAATAATGTCCAAATTGTCAACATGATCATCGCTTTGTAGAGTAAAATTCAAGAATGCTCGGGAAGAATATTTCCATGAAAAGATCTTCGGATGAAGCGCAAATATCAAGGATATTCCACTAATTTCATGGAGTATAGAAGTCAAAACTTTAACCAACCGAGTATAATAAAGAATGGAATAACAAAAGAAATCACCATGTATGCGGTACTTGCATGATGTGTTATTCCAACAGAATACTAAATAATCGGAACCCGTGTCAAGCGAAATTACACCGATGTGATGTTCCAACAGAATAATAAAGAATGGAATAACAACAGAAATCACCATGCATGCGATGCTTGTGATGTATGCGAAGTTATTCCAATGTAATACTAATAAGGATTTTAATCAGTCCCGTAAAGAAAAACTCATGTATGTGATATTCCAACATAATAATAATAAAGACGGAACCAGTCCCAAGCGTAAAACGATGTAAGACGTGATATTTCAACAGAATAATAAAGGCGGAATCAAGTCCGGTAGTAAAACGCATGATGTGAGTGGATATTCCAAATGTAATAATAAAGACGGAATAATAGAAGAATGTCACCAAGTATAGGGTAGCTCACAGATATCTGAGTTATTCCAATGAAATAATAAAGAATGGAATAATGAAGTTCTCTTCATGAATACAAAAGAAATAATACTCCCTACGAGTCTACAATAAATAATATTCCCTACCTTAGAAAAACTGGATACTGGAATAGTGAAGTAGCAGAATACTTTTCTTCTTTCTCTCTATAATAATTGCTCTAAAGCTTTTGTGAATTGGTGAGAAATGAAGGAAGAATAAGCTTCTATTTATAGGAAAATATAGTTTCGATAATTGCACGTTTTGGGGCTCGAAAAATTACAGTACAATACCTCCAACTTTTCTTTCATTTTTAATTTAATCCTGCAAGTATTATCAAACTTGCACTAACTCCCCTAATAGTAAATAATGTGAATCAATAGTAAACCATGTGACTCAATAGTTCTAATCATGTGATAAAATTAATTACAGTATAGTACCTCCATCTATACCTCCATTTTTAACTTAGTCATGCAAGTATTATCAATTTTGCACCAACTCCCCTAATAGTACAAGAATGTGATTCGATAGTACACACATGTGAACAAATAGTTATATAAGCATGTGAATTAGTAGCAATTAATTTCTCATTTATCCGATAAATTACCTGATTTATCAATATAACCCCCAAACATCAATTATCATCGGAATAGATGTCGATTTTCACTAACACAAACAATTCCAACGTAATTAAACTATTTTTATCAACAATATAAATTTTGAAATTTTAAAGTTTGACTTTTCCCGAAAAAATCAACTGTTGACTTTTTGACCCAATAGTGAATCCCGAAAATTTTTGTGTTTATAGACTATTTTTACTAATTTCATCGTTCCGGACACAAATATCACGTCCGCGTCTCCAAATTCAACTCCGAACACAACTTCAATTTTAATAACATTCATCATTAATATTATAACTCACAATATTTAACAACCGTGTCGCTCCCGGAAAGAGGGCTTTTCGATAAGGATTTCTCCTTATTGGTAGCATGATTAGGTGACCAAATCTCTCCTTGATGAAACTTCTAAACATTGTCAATATTGCAAATAATAATATGAATAACTTTGTCGTCTCAATTATTGATTTAATAATATATCATATTATGCGATGATACTTTGTAACAATAATTGAATCAATAATTTGAAAGATATGATGCAAAGAATTCTCGTAGCAATAATTGAGTATAACCGAGTGACTTCTCACATAAGCATCAATAATCAATACTGGTAGCTACTATGCAACCACGCCAGACTTTTTACTTTACTACCGAAAGTAGTTCAACAGGTTTTAATTCGGTAACACTTCCGCCGTTATTTTCATAAAGTATTTTTGTCGCTTTCAATCCGATGAATTTCATTACTGGGTCCACCAATGATTGTGTTGTTTAATACGAATATTCCCACGTTAAACCGAATATTCCCCACCAATCGAATATTATATAACAACTTGCGTACTTTGCAAAATTTGTAAATATTACCCACAACTATAACATTATATCAAATCCACACCATAATATTCAAAAATATATTTCGATAAATTTAAATTTTTATTCATAAAATCTGGGGTTTCACAATCTCCCCTCCTTATGAAATTTCACCCTCGAAATTTACGTACGCACTTGATATGCCAAAGAGGTGAGGATACATTGACTTCATTTCAGATTCTAACTCTTGAGGTATAACCTTTGAGTGTTGAATACGATCCTTCTTATCCAAGATTTTAACACGTATCTCCTCATACGTTAAATTTTCTGCTATATCGTCTAGTTCTAATTTAATAATATGGTTCAGGTCGTCCACATATTTACGTAACATCGATACGTGAAAAATGTTATGAACACGCAACGACGTGCTTCGGTAAAAACGAGTCTATAAGCCACAGCCCTACTTCATCGAGGATTTCAAATGGGCCAATTAAATCGAGGGTTGAGATTTCCTCTCTTCGTCGATTCTTGCTTCTAGAATAACGCCCTCTTGAACCTTCTTCTTCACATTCATCAGCTCTGAGTATGTAGCTTGAGCGGTTTTAACTTTATCGATTAAATTCGATTCTAATCGTATATTCATTATCTTCACGGGGGTTCCTAGATTCTTTAACTCTATCTTCATCATTTGTAAGTCGTACGAAATGGGTCTTTGTGTTAACAACATCGCACTCGTAAGCGCATACGATCTTCTACTCAACGCGTCAACTACCACGTTCGCTTTCCCACGATGGTATTGAATGGTACGATCGTAATCTTCAACAGCTCGAGCCAACGTCTTTGGCGCATGTTACGTTCGTTTTAAGTAAAGAAATATTTGAGGGTTTTAGAAATGGGTTTTATACTGAGGTCAATACAAAATTTGATTTCACGCTCTAGGGATAAGCTAAGAAGTCTTCAAGAATACGTCAGGAAATTTATTAACAATAGAAATATCATTCAAAATTGTGAATCTCATCCAAGACTTGGGTAACACGTCACATTGATACCTATCAACTTGCCATCTTCATTCACGATGTCGCCTACAGAAAGTCTGGCTTCGGTTTCCACACAAGGAATTCACCAGCGAAAGGCTTAGGGCTCTTTACTTATGGATTGATATGACAATGATTGACTTTAGTGGGTTTGGTTGCTTGAATTCGCGTAACAGGTTGGTTAGGAGTATGAAAGTTAACAACTTTACGAAAAGCATGATGAGTAGTTAACCAATCGATTCCTAAAATCACATCAAAGGCAAGTAGTTTTAAAGAGATACGATCGACAGGTAACGTGAAAGTGTTGATTTGAACAAGATTTATAAATAGTGGAGGTAATGAAGGTTTCTCCCAACCGAATTTCAACAGATAAATCAAAATCTAACTTCTCCTGAGTTAAATTCAAACATTGAACACAACTAGGTGAAATAAAAGAGTGAGTAGAATCCCAGATATCAACACTCACGGTATAGACTTCGCAAGAGTTTATGACTAACATACCCGTGATAATTTTATTCAGGTTCCTCGTCACGAAAAAAGATGATCTCTTAAACTACCGGCTTTGGCTTGTCTGGGACATCCTTTGGCATCACTATCCTCACTGGAATTGACTTAACCATACGAAAAAATCGAGTTAGGTGACCTTCTCTTCGCAATTAAAACACGCTTTGGATTCTTTGCGTATAGTTTGACTGATGTGTCCCTCCCGTCTCAGATTTGAAACATACTGACCGCCGGTGTTCGCTTCTTCTTCCTTTGAAACGGGTCTTTGGTCTTTGACGTCTTCACGTCATTGTTGAACCTTCTCTTCTTGAAATGTCCATTCTTATTGTTTTGGCCATGATTACCACCGAAATGGTTACCATTCATGGCATGATAATTTCCCCCACGATGGTTATCATTGTTCCGATGGCCGTTGCCACCGGTACGATTACTATCATGTTGTTGGTCGTTGCCTTTTGGTTGTGCTGACTCGTTATCGCGTTCCAATAACTGAGCCCTATTCACAACATCTGAATATAAACAAAGTTTGTGAGAAATGAGGTATTGACGTATATTGGGTTTCAAACCTCTTAAAAACATTCGCGTCATTCGCTCCTCATTATCGACCAAATGGGATGCAAACCGAGACAACTCGGCAAACTTAGCCTCAAACTGCGACACGGTCATATTGTTTTGCTCGACTTGATGAACTCCACCTCCTTCATATGTGATTTAATACTTTCGGAAAAGTACTTGTCGTTGAACAACTCTTGGAACTTTCCCCAAGACATCTTGAGTCGCGTCGGTCCAGGTGCGTTTCTGATTTCCACCAATGAATCGCTTCTTTCACGCAACATAAAGGTGGCAAAGGGAACCTTTTGCTCCTCTGAGCATCCCAAAACATCAAATATCTTGGTGATCTACTTTAACCATGTCTCCGCCTTAAGTGGTTCTGGCTTTCCCAAAAACTCCGGTGGTCCCAGCTCCTTGAACTGCTTAGCGGTGACCAACCGTGGGTTGCCATTATTTCCTTCTGTATTATGAACAGGAGTCTCTCTCGTCTGGTGTTACATGAATTCTAAAAAATCCTAAACGTACCGTCGTTCATCATTTGGTCAGTGTTGTTATTTACAGGAGGATTATCGCCATCCTGGTGCACATTGTCCTGATTATTGATCTGTGAAGACTCAACGGTCTCCTGTGCTCCATTGCTATTCTTAACATTCTCGGATGTCATTTTCAAATACTGCCACAAAACAAGGGTAGGTTATACTCTGACCGACCAATTAACATATCACATATTATCCCTATACTCTGACCGACCAATTAAATATCAAATAAACTTAGGTAGGTCATACTAGCGAAGGAATTCCCCGTCTCTCCCCTCCTAGTTCTTATCTCACATCTCAGCCAGGGATCATATCCCTAAGCTTTGATACCAACTGTGATGCCCCCAAAACAGGAATACATCACCTATTCTGAGTCGCCAAATACATGGTACAAAATACAAATACAATCTTAAAAATACAACATGAGCTGTGAGTTTGAATACAAATATTGTTTACTAGAGAGTATACAAACTCAAAAGGAGTCCTCATTACTATTATTATCACACTATTTCACAGAATAGTGAGGACTACTAATGCAAACATCTAGGACCATCACTCTGTTCCCCGACTAGTCCCAGCTACATTCTCATTTCCTGAAGAGAATAGTGAAAGAAAGGGTGAGCTCAACTAGCCCAGTAAGAAATATTATGACTAAGATAATGCAGAATAAATTATCATTAGCCTTCAACAGTATAACAACTGATAGAATATAATAGACAACAAGTTTTAGATCAAAAACTGCAGCGGAATAAACAATCCATTAGAAGAGTTAAGTAAAATATAAAATCTACTATCTTCTATGATTTAAAAAAATTTTCACCAACTTTATCGCAGAGACTCAACTTAATAAATAATCCACATCATTAACTCATCCCTGCACTATAGGCCAAGGATATTTTTAGTATCACGACCACGAATTATCCACGCACTACAGGCCAAAGATAATCGTGTTTTCATCAACGGTCCTGATCATGCCATAAAATAATTCATCTTTTGCACCTCGTCAAGAGAATCCATAGCCATAATCATAAAAAAAAATCCCATCAATGCACTACGCAGGCCAATGAGGACTTTTACCACATCATTTATAACATTACGGTCATGATTACAATCAATAATCCTCGGTCATAATCATACCAAGTCCATCTATGCACTACATGTGCCACAGATGACTTTCAACAAAATATAAACATGAGAATGATGACAATGATATAAGAATTCAAAAAAACAAGTTCAAGAATTAATTTATCCAGAACTAATAATGTCCAAATTGTCAACATGATCTTCGCTTTGTAGAGTAAAATTCAAGAATGCTTAGAAGAATATTTCCATGAAAAGATCTTCGGATGAAGCGCAAATATCAAGGATATTCCACTAATTTCATGGAGTATAGAAGTCAAAACTTTAACCAACCGAGTATAATAAAGAATGGAATAACAAAAGAAATCACCATATATGCGGCAAGATTTCAGCATGTATAAGTTATTCCAATGAATACTAAATAACGGAACCGTGTCAAGCGAAATTACTTGAAGCGATGATGTTCAACAGAATAATAAAGAATGGAATAACAACAAAATCACCATGCATGCGGTGCTTGCATGGCGTGTTATTCAATGAAATACTAATAAGATTTTAATCGGTCCCCGGCGTAAAACGCATGCATGTGGATATTCCAATGTAATAATAATAAAGAATTTAACCAGTCCGGCATAAAAACGCATGTAAACGGGATATTTCAACAAAATAATAAAGATTTTAATCAGTCCGGCGTAAACGTAAAACGCATGAGATATATTCCAATGTAATAATAAAGATTAATAATAGAAGAATGTCACCAAGTATAGGGTAGCTCACAGATACAAGTTATTCCAACAGAATAATACAGAATGGAATAACAGAAGTTCTCTTCATGAATACAAAAGAAATAATACTCCCTACGAGTACAACAAATAATATTCCCTACCTTAGAAAAACTGGATACTGGAATAGTGAAGTAGCAGAATACTTTTCTTCTTTCTCTCTATAATAATTGCTCTAAAGCTTTTGTGAATTGGTGAGAAATGAAGGAAGAATGAGCTTCTATTTATAGGAAAATATAGTTTCGATAATTGCATATTTTGGGGCTCGAAAAATTACAGTACAATACCTCTAACTTTTTTTTCATTTTTAATTTAGTCCTGCAAGTATTATCAAACTTGCACTAACTCCCCTAATAGTAAATAATGTGAATCAATAGTAAATCATGTGACTCAATAGTTCTAATCATGTGATAAAAACAATTACAGTATAATACCTCCATCTATACCTCCATTTTTAACTTAGTCATGCAGGTATTATCAATTTTGCACCAACTCCCCTAATAGTACAAGAATGTGTTTCAATAGTACACACATGTGAATAAATAATTATATAAGCATGTGAATTAGTAGCAATTAATTGCTCATTTATCCGATAAATTACCCGATTTATCAATATAACCCCCAAACATCAATTATCATCGGAATAGATGTCAATTTTCACTAACACAAACAATTCCAACGTAATTAAACTATTTTTATCAACAATATAAATTTTGAAATTTTAAAGTTTGACTTTTTCTGAAAAAATCAACTATTGACTTTTTGACCAAATAGTGAATCCCGAAAATTTTTGTGTTTATAGACTATTTTTACTAATTTCATCGTTCCGGACTCAAATATCACGTCCGCGTCTCCAAATTCAACTCCGAACACAACTTCAATTTTAATAACATTCATCATTAATATTATAACTCACAATATTTAACAACCAGGTTGTTCCCAGGAAAGAGGAGGCTTTCCGATAAGGATTTCTCCTTATTGGCGCGCAATTAGGTGACCAAACCTCTTCTTGACAGAACTTCTAGACATTGTCAATATTACAAATAATAATATGAATAACTTTGTCGTCTCAATTATTGATTTAATAATATATCATATTATGCAGATGATACTGTAATAATAATTGAATCAATAATATGAAATATATGATGCAGTAATTACTGTAGCAATAATTGAGTATAACCGAGTGACTTCTCACGTAAGCATCAATAATCAATACCGCGCTTCTTACTATGCAACCACGCCAGATTACTTACTTTTACTACTGAAAGTAGTTCAACAGCTTTTAACGGTAACACTTCAAATTATTTTCATAAAGTATTTTTGTCGTTTTCTCAATCCGACAATAATTCCGTTGTGGGGGTCCACCAATGATTGTGCCGTTGTACGAATATTCCCTGTTAAAACGAATATTTTCCAACCAATCGAATATTATATAACAACTTGCGTACTTTGCAAAATTTATAAATATTACCCACAACTATGACATTATATCAAATCCACACCATAATATTTAAAAATATATTTTGATAAATTTAAATTTTTATTCATAAAATCTGGGGTTTCACATAATAAGAGAATTAACAAGATATTTTAATAAGTAAACAAATAACTAGACCTAATCTGAATTGGTGAGAGAAAAAGTAGTCGTTAGAAAGCTTCCAATAGAAAGAGGAAAGAGATTTGTTCAACAAAGGTGAGATCATGAAACTCTCATATCAGTTGTTCAGTTGTAAAGATTATGTAAGTATTATATATGAAAATAGATAATATATGATGTGTATGTGTATTTTTTTTTAGTTTTCTGACATTTTAAACGAAGGAAATTACTGTTAATTTTTGAGATACTTTAACACTAATTGGCAAAAATAATAAACAATATATGATGTGTATGTATATATGATGTATATATGTACTGTTTAACAATAATAATATGATCCAAACAGTATATACTATATATCATATATTATGATCATTAAACAAGATATACTATATATTATTTTCACTTTAAACAAAGATATATTATGATCATTGTTAATTTCCTTTTATCAAATTAATAACTAATTGTTAATTTCTTTTGTTTAAATTGTATTATATATATATGATGTGTTTGCAAAAATAATTTACAATATATGATGTGTTAATTTGTATATATGATGTCATATTATTTTGTGAAAAATGGTATTCCTACTAAAAAGCGTACGCATATGCATAAAGTATATATAACTCAATGAAAAGTGAGCTTAATTTTTGTATTGTGTCTGTAGTTTTTAAAATTTTATTGGTATCAAAGTATCCAAATGTATCATGAAATGAGTATAATAATATGAACGCTTTCAACGTATATAAAATCTCATGTCACAATAATATAAAGAGATTTACTCTAGTTTATAAAAAAAGAAGAAGAGGTTGTACACATGAGCTAATTAACAATTAATATAAGTTGCAAGATATATTAGAAGTATACAAAAGTTTATTACATATACAAAATTTATAAAAGTTTGTTACTTATTTCATAGAGTCTATAAAAGTCATTTTAAAAAAATCTTTAAAATCCCAAAAATTCTATAAAAATCTGTCATTTAAAAAAAATCTTTTAAAGCTATTTTATAATCAACTGCCTCAATTTGCTCAGCGTGGAACTCAAAGCTAAAACTACAACAATGGCATGCTGTAATCACCACTTTCATCTTATCCCTCTCCGCAAATTCTCAAATGTTCTCCCGAAAAATAGACTTAATTTAATTCAATCACGTATCAGTTCTGCCACCACGAACAATGTAACACCCGCAGCAACAGCAACAGCAACTGCGATGTCGAGTTGTAGCAGCTTCTCTTGGGATGATGTCCTTCAAATCCCTCATTCCCAAAATTTCTCATCCGATCTCCAAGGCTTCTTCGACAAGATTAAGTTCTGCAATCGCGGCTCTGTAATTTTACCCTCCTCTCTCTCTCTCTCAAACAGAATAATTTGTAATTGGGAAATTGTAAAAGAAGTATTAGACTTTGACGTAGCTTTTAAACAATAGTAAGGAGTACTACATTTCAAGGGGGAAAAATCCCCAAAATTTTCAGTTTTCCCAGACAAAATCAAATAATAATAGTGATATAAGGTTGGATTTGGAATTCTATGTACTACGTTCTTTTTATTCTTATTTTTTGTCTAGTTGACTAGTTTAATAATTATTTGACAAATATTGTCATTCTTTTCCAAGACTCTTAAGTTAATATGGGATTAATTGCAGGAAAATCTTGGTGACTTTATGCCGTTTGTGATTGAGAACCAAGTTGTTGGCTATGTTCATGATGGGTAAGGGTTGCTTATTAATAATGTCTATACGTACGTGTACTGTGCGTGTGTGTATGATTTTTAAGCTTGTGTTTGAGCTAAAGGAAGTGCTATTGGTTATATTAGCAATGTGAAATGTAACTGTATTAGACTAATCCTTTTAAGTATGTAGTTACTTGGAGGATTCATCCATTGTTGATTTTAAGGAATTTATTTTGTAAATGAATCCAACTTAGTCGATTGTAGAATTCGTAAGATGTGTAGTTTCATCATATTAGTTGAAAATGTTGTTTATTAGATTCAGGACACTATCGCATTGTTGTTAAAGTTTAGGACTTGTTTCAAAATGAATGTATTCGTTGTTGCAATTTAACGCATAATATTTGAATTTAGATGACAGTTCTTCTGTTTTTTTGGGTGATATTATTTTGAATCACAAAAACTTAATTTGTCTGCTCATTTGCTTTACATTATATGGGCTTGGATTCAACTTTATAAGCCACATGACAATTGTTACCATCTGAAAATTCTCATTTAGAGTTGTTAGTGTTAATATTATATATCTAATATATTATGTCATCTTGATAACCAAGTATGCTTGACCTCCAAGTTCATCTCGGTGAACAAGTATACTTGGCCTCCACTCAACTAGTAGCGGTTTGGTTCTCTTCGAAATAACAACAACAATATATCTAATACATTTATTTTATCTCTAACAGTAAGGGAGAAACTACTGCTCTCTTTAACTTCTATGATAAAAAGGAAGCTAATATGCTTGAGTCGTGAATCCAAGTGAAAGTGTAACTTTCGTGTCCATTTTTGAGGTGAAGTAATTGACGGGATATACAACTGAGCATTAGCTTCTCTCTTTCCCTATTTGAATGAAGGTGTATAAAGTCCCAGGTCTGTCATATGAGGGTGCTACAATACTACTGCCTTGAGGTTTTACCATCTATGCTAGCTAGCTATGACCTTTCGGCAAGTTGGCTTCCACTTTATATCTTGTTCAGTTGAACCTTCTTGCAACTTAGCTTTGTAAACCGCTATGATATGTTTGTGCCACGAATCTATTTGGAAAAATGTAAATCAGTCATCTTAGATCAGAAGGAAACCACATGGCACGGAGGGTAGCCCTTGGGCTCCTTTCCTTCTCTCCCTGTTTAAATGAATGTTTATGCTGTCTTAATTTTTTAGTGCACGGGTACAGCAGCCTTCTGGCTTTACCATCTAGTCTAGCTAGCTACGATATTTTGGAAAATTCTTAGCTGGGATCTTATGGAACTTACCAATTTAACTTTTGCAATCTCTGAGTGGTAGCTATCTGGATGATTTGTAATTTAGGCTAGTTGGGACGTCTTGAAATTTCACAATGCTTTTGAAAAATACAAATGAACAAGCGTCAAGAATATCTCAGACCTCAGGGCCACTGCAGTCTGATTTTGCAAACTTTAAATCCATAAAGGCGAATCTGACATATATTGGTTTTTTCCGGACTAAGCTTGTTTTAGCTAGCAGTCAAAATTTATTCTGATCCAGTTTTAGTCTAATTGAAACTATGACTTGTGACTATTAGTCTGATGAGGATATTCCAACTTTGTGCAGTTTTGCAGACCATCTAAGGAAGTTCCAGGATATTTTTACTTTTCCTGAAGATAATTCTCAAGATACCTGTTTTGCTGATCATGTTAAGCTACATCCCTCGCTAAAAACGCCCCAGGATAGGACTAGAGCTGTTGCAGATGTGGTGAAGTGTTTAGGGGAAGAACTAATTCCAGGTATACGGAATGAGGTACTCCTAGTGAAACTGAAGAATTTCATCATTTCCATAGCATAGTTTATATTTCACCAAATATTTAATTTGTGCTTCTGATTATACAACATGTTGTCAGAACTCTTCAAAGGTTTAACATGCCAATAAATTTATTTGTTTCATTTGTGACTTTTAAGCAGCTGTAGTGCTGTCATCTTTTGGAACACCGGCATTTTTCTCGCTGGAACGTGCAGCAGCACCTTACTTTGGGATAAAGGTGTGTTAAACCCTTTACAGATTATCACAAAGTGCAAACTTAGTATAATTTTTTGTCACTGTTCTCACACGATTGGAAGTTTAACCTGGTCATGGTCATGATAAGAGATTGTAATTTAGGGAAAAGTATTCGTCATTGATTTATAGTGAAGTGTTATGGGAGTAAGACATGATAGACATTAAGAAATAAGAAATGGTGCCTTGAACCTCACTTTCATGCATAAACATATACTATTACTCTCTCCGTTCCATATTATTTGATCATTGTTGACTTTTAAAGTCAATTTAAGAGATTTTTAAACTCAAAATTGACATAAATATTTTTAATTTTAATCAATACAATGATAAATATTGTAAGACTCAAATTGACATAAATATTTTTAATTTTAATCAATACAATGATAAATATTGTAAGGTATCTAAAAAATATTACTCATTGTAAGCTTTATTGTTTAATACTTCATCCGTCCCAGGATAAAAGTCTTCCATTGACGTTAATGGTTAAATTGACCATTTTTCAAATCAATATATCTTATTATTCTTTTATTTACATGCAAAAAATCTATAAATGTCATAAACTACGTACAATTTAGTATTAATATTAATGTTTGTCTTTTTGAAAAATCTAAATATATTTTTTTAATTATTAATTTAAAAAATGGTCAATTGGACCACAATAGTAAATGAATGACTTTTATCTTAGGATGGATGGAGTAATTTTTAATGAGTCATCTTAATTTTGAGTTTGAAAATATTTTAAAAGTGAAGAATGATCAAATAATTTGGAACGGAGGGAGTATTAAATATGATTATTCACTGTCATTGCCATATCTGTACTACTGGTTCAAGAGGGGACAATGTTTTAATTATGACCAAGAATACTATCAACTTGATACATATGAACATTCAAAATAAATCAAAAGCAAATGAGTTTGAATTTCAAACATGTAAATTGATGAAATTGAGAATTGTTTATTTCATTGAATGTTTGATTGTCTATTACATAGACCGGTTAGATATATACACAAGTATCCTAACTATTTATGGTAATTCCTAAATTACAGTAATGTGTACACACTGATTATGGAAGCTATAATTATGGGTAAATCTCCATCATATCTTCTAACACTCCCCCTCAAGTTGGGTAAAGTTGGTGTATAGATGTCTCGCATACCTAACTTGAAACATAGTGGATGAAACATCTTACTACTAATACCTTTAGTCAAAATTTCAACAAGTTGATGTTCTGTTTTGACAAAAGGTAAGCAGATAAGACCACTAGTTAACTTTTCTTTGATAAAGTGTCAGTCAATCTCAATGTGCTTCGTTCTATCGTGTTGTACTGGGTCATTTGCAATACTAATGGCTGCCTTATTATCACAAAATAATTGCATAGGTCTTTTAGTTGTAACACTCAAATCTTTGAGTAAGGTTCGAAGCCACATTAGTTCACATATACCCAAAGCGATAGCTCAATATTCAAATTTCAAAGACTAGATCTTGCTACTACGTACGGTTTTTTCTTACGCCAAGCTAACAAGGTTATCTGCAAACAAATGAACAATAAATCTGATGTAATCGACGATCCTCTATCCAAATTTCAATCGAGTCGAAAAAAGCATAGACTCTCATATGACCATGTGGTGCGAACAATAAACCTTTTCCCGGGAGCAGACTTGAGATACCTCAGAATTCTGTAAACAGTTTTCATGTGACAATGTCGATGATCATGCATATATTGACTCACTATTCTCACATCATAAGATATATCAGGTCTAGTATGAGAAAGATATATCAATCGTCCCACCAAACGTTGATATCTTTCTCTATAAACCGTAGGTACTGTGCCACGTACTAGATGATGATTCACTTCAATAGGAGAATCAACAGGCTTACATCCCAACATGCCAGTTTCTGTTAAAAGATCAATAACATACTTCCTTTGAGATAGAAAAATCCCACTGTTAGATCTTGCAACTTCAATACCAAAGAAATATTTCAAAGGATCAAAATCTTTGATCTCAAATTCTTTGGCCAAACTTGCTTTGAGATTAACTATCTCTTCTATATTATCCCCTGCCACCACAATGTCATCAACATAAACAATAAGAATGGTAGTCTTACCGTTTATCTATTTGACAAATAGAGTATGATCTGCACTACTTTGCTTGTCCCCAAATCTTATCATTGCTTTGTGAAATCTACCAAACCAGGCTCTGGGAGATTGCTTCAAACCATATAGAGCCTTTTGTAGTTTACACATCTTACCCTTGGTGACAGATGAAGCAAAACCAGAGGGAATTTCCATGTATACTTCCTCCTCCAAGTCACCAACACATTTTTCACATCCAATTGTTGAATATCCCAACCAAAGTTTACTGCACATGAGATTATGGTACGAACAGAGTTCATCTTCACCACCGGAGCAAATGTCTCCTGGTAATCAATTCCATGAGTTTGAGTATACCCTTTTGCAATTAGCTTGGCTTTAAGTCTCTCAACTGTCCCATCTGACATTTGTTTGATTGTCTATATCCATTTTCAACCAACTGGCTTTTTTCCGCAAGAGACACTAGTTCCCATGTAGGGGCATTCATCTCCTCTATCATAGCCTGTTTCCAATTTTCATCGCTAATTGTTTCTCTCTACCACTGAGGTACAAATATTGAAGACAAGGAAGAAACAAAGGAGTGGTAGGATGCAGATAATTTATTATAGGCTAAGAAATTAGAGATAAGATGTTGAGTACAAGCCATAACCCATTTTCTAAGAACAATAGGAATGTTTGTATTATCAGAAGAACAAGTAGGAGTAGGAGTCTCACCATTAGCATTATCAGGACTAGGTTCTGAGCAGGGTTTATTTAGTGGTGCAGAAGTGAGGACCTTATTCTTGCCTCTTCGAATATGGGTTATCAACTCAGGCTCATTCTATCTAGCATCTGGCTCTTGTAACTATAACTTCCCCTGTGTAGAATTATCAGAAACAACAACAGGAACAGAAACATGAGAAGATGGTGTAATAGAACTTGTAATGCCAGCCTCAGGAGGAAGCTTCTCCTCATCAACAACATCTTCCCTCTGAGGAGAAGGTGAAGAAGAATAAAAAAGTTCCAATTCCCAAAAAGTTACATCCCGAGTGACAAAGACTTTGTGTGAAGGAGGATGATAACATTTATAACCTTTTTGGGTTGGAGAATAACCAATGAAAACACACCGAAAAGACTTGGGATCTAAATTTCCCCGAGTGAGAGATTTATCATGAACATAGCACACACAACCAAAAACTCGAGGCGAAGGAGGACTTGTCGTGTGTTGGAGAAAAGAGATGAGACTTTTGTTCCCAAGAATTCTAGAAGGAAGTCGATTTATCAGAAATGCAGCAGTCAGAACATCTCTCCATAGAAATTTCGGGGTGTTCATAGCATAGTTATCAAGGCGCTAAGTCGAGGCGAGGCGATAGCCGGGAGCTTAAGCATTTAGGCGACAAAGCGCCCGACTAGTCGTCCACAAGTCGTTAACAATGTAAATTTTATACGTATAAAATTCTATATATTTAACATTTATATGAATATTTAATTATTTATATATTGATATTTCTAATGATTTACCATATTCATAATGCAGGTTGTAGCATATCAACAAGATCAAGTCAAAATGATAATTTTACTATAGTTGTAATTTTTTGAACTTGTACCAACTACCAACTTAAAATTATATAAATGGTAATACATTTGTAATATTTAGTTTAATTCAATATAATTCTTAAATTTATGTTTAGTTTCTTTCCCATTTTAACATTGTATATATAGAATACCATAAATTTCAAATTTTCAATACTAAGAATTCAATAATTTATGATAAAACAAGTAAACAAGTATTGTTAAGATAAAGGTATATACAAGCATATAATCATGATATCATATCATAAAATTAGACAACCATCCTTTATAAGATAAAGACATGTTCATTGTGACATTGCCAAAAACAAACATAATATAGAAATGAAAACAAAGTCATAAAAATTCAGTATTCTTTAACTCAAAATTCTTATTTTTCATAATGAAAATATCACTCAAGCTATCAAACAAAATCATCAAAGATCAAATCATCATCATCTCTCCCAAGAGTGGCATCATCACTCGAAACAGTAGTTACTTTTCGGCCATAATCATCATTAACATCCTCATCATCATTAGGAAGGCCCTCCTCCTCTTCTCCAACATCGAAATCGATTCATTCACAATCACAGACTCTTGAAGTCGAAGCATTACCACGCGTAGTGAGTAGAATAAACCCGTCCCACGAGGAAGATTAAATCCTCGGCGGCATCGGATGCACCAACAAACTTCTATCAACATCCTCCCACGTAAGATCATCTCCATCATGAACTATATCTTGTTGAGCACTATCCACTCATTACCCCAATCAAAGTCATCTAGGACTAATGGATCAAGTTTCTTCAAAGTTCGCGCCTCCTTTGGAACCTATCAACAATTCGGCGATTGTATTAGAGCATGTACCAAATCATTTAACCGTTGATGCTCCAACCTATTTCTCTTCTTCGTATGAATCAAAATTTTGTTTAAAAATATTAAGCAAAAAGAATATATTAAATATTTATACATTTAGTTATGTACTAAATACTTACAAACTCGAAAGTGCTCCAATTGTGTTCACAACCTAAGAAGAACAACAAAGGCCGAGGATTAAACTTTTGCAAACTTTGTAAGCTCGATAAACAATCACCAAAAGCATTCCACCAATCAACTACATTAGATGTAAAAAATTAAAAAAATCAAATATAGTCTTAATTATTAAACTTAAAAGAAAAATTTATAGTTAATGTAATATGCTTACTAGGATTTTTTGTCTTTCGTTGCCTAATCGCCATGTCTTTAGAAAAGTCATCACGAGAAGATTCATAGACATCGGCTAAGTTGCTTATCATGTTTGCCAAAACTTGGTGAGAACCATTTTGAAAGAACATCATTGAAGTTGCTTCTGCAACTTGTAAGCCAAATTAGATTCTTCTTCTTCTTCTTTGATGTCAAAATACTTTCCCGGATTGAGAAACAATGCTGCCCCATATAACTTCTGCTCCATTTGGCATGCCCATCTTCGCTCAATGATGTCAATCACTTTCTTATACAGCCTTTGTTTGTTGTTAAAGACATCTTTGATCTTTTTCTTTGCATATTCCATCGCAGCAAGAATCTCGGGCAGAGCTGGCCTCTCATCCGAATCCACAATCCTCAAGACTACAAGTAATGGTTGTGAGGCTCTAATACAATCTTCTACGTTGTGCCAAAAAGTAGAAGAAATAATTGTATCATACACTTGTTTCCCCGCCTTCTTTTTGTAGACCTTCGAATTTGTCCAATCATCACCGATGAACAAGTGTCTCAAAGCATCCTTGTCTTTTACACAAGCTTTGAAGAGTCGAAATGATGTAGCAAATCGGGTGACTCCAGATCTCACAAGGTCCCTCCCATTTGTTTTGGTCCTCATCGCCTCAAAAAGGCGACCATGTCTCATAAATGAATCTAGTTATTTTTCGCCCTTCACGATTGTAGACTTAAATTGCTTCATATCATTGCTGTGTCCTCTAACATCAAGTTCAGTAATGGGCGCACATGGTGTCCGTAACAAAGTCGGTCTCCTCTCCATCAACATACGACCACGTCTTTATAATTGGCGGCATTGTCCGTCACCACTTGCACAACATACTCAAATTTCAATCTCTTTTATCTTCCCATCAAGTAGCTTTGTCAACATGTTTGCATCCTGAGATTGAGCAGAGGCATCAACTGATCCCAAAAAGTAAGTACCTGCAGGACTATTAGCAAGAAAATTTATCAAGTGTCTGCCTCTTCTATCCGTCCATCCGTCTGACATAAGACTGCAACCGTACTGCTTCCAAGAAGTTTTGTGTTTCTCCTTCAGTTCCTCTTTTTAGTCTTGGCCTTCGCTAAAAGAAGAACCCTCAACTCGTGATATGAGGGAGGCTTGTAACCCGACCCATATTGCCTAATAGCCTCTGCCATCACCTCATAACTTCTTCGATTTGCTGCATTAAAAGGGATGCCAGACTCATAAAAAAAGTTGGCAACATGCATGTCAACTTTCTTTCTCTTCAGGTGTCCTTAGACGATTCTCCAAAGTAGTTTGGCTAGGACCTTTTCGATGCCTTTCGTCCACAACTTCTTCAGGAGATTTCCTAAAATGAGTTTCAATGGTCTTTGTTTGTTTTGTTTTGTTTGTGATTGTGGCTTAGGGAATTGAAATACACTCTTCATCCTTTTAGATGCAGTCCCAGAACTTGGAACAGCTGTAGAGGAAGCATTAGAAGCATTGTTTGGAATATTGGATGACTGAATTTCTTCTACTTCGTCATGGTCATCAAATTGAATTGGCTTATTCCTTTTGTTACTCATTATTGCTTGATGCATCTCATTTGAAATTTCTGTTGTTGTTCGAGGACACTTAGACATATCCCCATACCCACTGGTAAGATGTTGTTTAAATCTCTTGATTCATCCATGAACCTTTTTTCCACAGAGAATGCATTGCACAAGATTTTTATCGCTCAATTCTGGCCAAAATGCATATTTCCACCCCGGATCTTTAGACTTGGCCTTTCTTTTAGGATCCTTAGTTGGATCATAACCCTCAGCTCCTGAACTTTCCGCCATTTAACTATCTACAATTCTACAAAATACAATTAAACAAACAAACAAGACATTGTAATTTGTAAAATTATAACAAAACAAGTAAACAACTAAACATAGATGGCATTATAAATTTATTTATAATCAAGAACTACATAAGAAAAAGGACTAAAATGTAATCCTAATTGATAACTACTCTTTCTGCTTTATATTACCAGAATGCGTGACATTTTACAACATAGTAATAAAACACAATCCTAGTTGATCAATCCCTCAACTTAAAACCTAATTTCACAGCCTAAAACCTTGCATTTAAATCCCCTCTAATGAATCAAGAAGTACTATTTTTTAAAAATTAAAATAAAATATTAAATTATTGCTTGACACTTGCAAAAAGAATCACAGTTAAATTAATTTGTGATCCTACAGGTTTCAACTACCTAAATAATATACAGTTTCTACTTTCTATAAACAAGAATCTCACCCCCATCTTTTCCAAACCAATCCTAAACCATGCAACAACCAAGCAACCCAGTAAACATGTCGAATACTACAGACACAATATTAAATCAGTCAATATTAAATAACAAGTATTTTGTATCCCCAACTAAAGACGAAAAGTAGGGTAGAAGAAGAAGAGAAGAATTGAAGCAAAGTCGGTCACTTTAAGCATGCCCGTCAGAATCGCCACGTCAGCCGCGGCCACGGATCGTGCCGCAGTCGGTCGGTCACGAGTCGTTTAGTCAAGGTCACGAGTCGTACCGTCACGAGTCATAGCGCTTATTATTAGCAGGTTCGTTTCTCTCTCTCTCTCTCGCTTTCGTTTCTTCCTCTTTCTTTATACCTAAGTCATGACTTGCGATCGATCGGTTGGGTCTGTCCGAAGTGAGCGATCAATTAGGTTCAATCGAGCTTTAGGTTTTTTTTACTGGATCGGACCAAACCCGCTCCAACAAGTCGACCGCTTACCAATATAGTCGTCCAAGTCGCTCGAAAATCGTCCAAGTCGTCCCGAAGTCGGTGTCTCGTGATCGATCGATCTCGATCTCCCACCAAGTCGTCCCCGCCGCCTTGAATTCTTTACCGACTTCACGCTGAGTCGTTAGCCTCCTTCCTAAGTCGTCCTTAGGCGATTTACTAGTCGACGACTTGATAAGCATGGTTCATAGTGAATATAAGAGTGCGGGCTACCTGTAGCAAGTGTCGATTTTTTTCTTTCCGCTACTCCATTTTGTTCTGGAGTTTTGACACAGGAGTTTTGAAGAATAATGCCATGCTAAGAGAGATAAGATGCAAAAGCATTATTATTACTATATTCACGACCGCTTCAAATTGGGTTTGAATCATTTTATGAAATTCCTAGAAACAATCAAACACCTCATCTTTGGAACGAAGAAGATAAATCCAAGTGACACGAGAATGACAATCAATAAAGCTAACAAACCATCTATGACTAGAACAGGAAACAATCTGAGAGGATCCCCACACATCAGTATGTATAATAGCAAAAGATTTAGAATGTCGACTGTTAATAGCAGAATAAACAAAACGTTTGTGTTTCCCCAATTCACATGGTTCACACAAAAACTGAGTTTTATTACATTGTTTAACTAAAGATGGAAACAAAGACTAATATGGAAAAAGAAGGATGTCCCAAACGTCGATGCCACTGATGGAGAGAAGTCAGGCTTGAGTCAGAAGTAGAGTGAAGAGCCTGAGTAAGGAACATATTAGACGAGGGAACATCTAAATAATAGAGACCACCAATTGCACTACCACTGCCAATCTTCTACCCCGTCACCAAGTCCTGAAAAACACAATGAGATGGGAAAAAGGTTACTGAACAGTGTAAGGATTCAAAAAGACGTTGAACAGATAACAAATTTGCAGTAAATGAAAGAATATGGAGAACAGATGATAATGTCAATGAAGGAGTACGAACTACAGAGCCTTTCCTAGAGATAGAAGAGAGGGAACCATTAATTACGCGAACCTTATCTTTTCCAGAACAAGATGTGTATGAAGTAAAGAGAGTGGAGGATCCAGTCATATGCTCAGAAGCACCTGTGTCAATGATCCAACCAGGGTAAGTTGACGAAACATTAAAAGCACAAGGATGTATACCTGACTGAGCATAATGAGAGGAAGTAGATTTGGAATAAAACTTCTGAAAAGCTGAGATTTCCTCAAGAGTGAGTGCAGTAGTAGTGTTTGAAGCACTGGATGTATCAACCGGAGGTGTTGCAGTAGTTACATAGGCCTGAGATCCACGTCCACGTCCATGACCACTACCAAAACGACCCCTTCGCCTTTTAGGACGTACGTGAAGCTTGAAACAACGATCCCTGGTATGGTTCTTTCCCCCACAGTAATCACATTCGGGGGATTCCTTCTCAACAGGAGACTGAATAGTGAAGCCAAACTTAGGATATGAAGCAACCATGGCTGATCGGTAACAGAATTTAGAACCATTATCTCTTGTTGGACTCTAGCATGAGCCTCTCGCAGTGATGAAAAAGGTGTCTAACCAATCAACTCTGCATGAACTTGATCAAATTCTATATTCAAACCAGCCAAGAAATCAACAACTCTATCTTCACTCACAAACTTTTGATAAGCAGTTGCATCTTCTAGACATTTGACTGAAAAAACCCGAGCTCCTGTCAAAGAGCATTAATTTCTGCAAAATACTGTGCCACAAGCTTCTCTCCTTGACTCAACTCACGGATTTGTTTACGGATATCATATTCCTTAGACATATCACCTGAAACAGAGAAGGTTTGAGAGATAGCCTCCCAAAGTTCATATGCAGTGTCTAAGAACATGTAACTACTCCGCATATTCGGTTCCATTGAGTTTAAAATCCATGTTTTCACCATGGAGTTATTAGATTTCCATTCTTCTTGGGCTACACCCACTTGGGTAGGCATGGTTGTTGTACCATTGATGAAGTACTGCATACGGTTCGCTTCAATTGACATACGACATGCTTGAGACCAAGTTAAATAATTATTTCCATCCAATTTAAATGGGTTGAGAACCAAAGCAGAGTTAAGATGATGATTCCTAATCAACTGTCATTTATTTGTCTCAGTAGAACCACCGCTATTAATGGAACTATACTATGCCATGATAATGTGGTAGGACCAACAAACGTATCCTAGGCAATATCAACAAGGATGGTTAAAAGCTTAAAAGAAAAAACCAAGCAGAGCAGTATCAAACCCTAGCAGCAAAGAAGCAAAGCAGTACAGTATCCACATACTACTGTAGATGGCAAGGGAAGAAAACCGTAATAAACCTAGATCAATCCTTACAAGACCATTGTAGATGGCAACGGAAGAGAAAACCGACCATACTGCAAGAAGCCGCGCCTGAAAAAGTCGCCGAAAAATAGCTCACGCGCCGGTAGAAGGCGGTGCGTGGCATCGACAACAATGGGACGACGCGTGGCGGTGCGTGTGACGATGGGTGGAAGATCTGACACTTTTGTCATGATCAACTGGCACTGTAGAACCCTAATATGGCCTCAATTTTTCCAAACAAGCTGATCTTGCAAGATTTCTACTATACTTTATGATTGGCAAGTAGACCGGGAAAGGAAAAAGTAAGAACATACATGTTATGAATCTAGACTAGACTTTGATACCATGATGAAATTGAGAATTGTTTATTTCATTGAATGTTGATTCTCTATTACATAGACTGGTTAGATATATACACAAGTATCCTAACTACAATTTATGGTAATTCCTAAATTACAGTAATGTGTACACACTGATTATGGAAGCTATAATTATGGGTAAATCTCTATCATATCTTCTAACATAAATAAATCAAAATGTACGTGTCAACAATTATCAACTTAACTATAACAGTGTACATTGCTTGTGTGAGTGTGTGAGTGTGTGAGTGTGTGGGGGTGGGTGTGTATATATATATATATATATATTGCCTGTGTTGTTGATCAATTTATCCAAGTATTCCACTGCATCAACATTTATACTTTAAAATGCTCATCTTATGGTAGGCTTATGGAATTCACATGAATGGCTATGTTGAAAGAGATGGCCAGAAATATCTGTGGATAGGGAAGAGAAGTGAATTAAAATCTACCTATCCAGGGATGCTTGATCATCTAGGTGCTGGAGGACTGGTTTGTGACTACCTTACTACATGTTTGTATATTAACTTTTTCACACCAACAGTGATACTATTCTAAGTATGGGGTGTTGATATGTTGCGAAAAATCTCAAAAGATGGCCCCGTCATCTTAAATTTCTTTCTTACAACATTTGTTGGACTATCCCTATCATAATTCAGGATATTCCAACTTTGCGCAATCTTCTTCCTTTGTTTTAGTAAGTCTGTATTTTGCTTTCTGTAGGATGCTTTAAAATCTTGTTCAGCAATCCTAAACAGAAATCTTACTCTTTTTGGTTTTCTAACTAATATTAATTCATCTTATGCTGATTCTGTTGTCATTTCTTTTTCTCATACTTCTATTACTGTAATTACAGCCTCATGGAATTTCATGTGGAGAGAATGTTGTGAAGGAATGCGACGAGGAGGCAGGGATATCGAGTTCTATTGCCAAACAGTAAGTTTTCTTTCACTGTTGATCTATCAGTTAAAGTCCCTACGGTACAATAAAGCTCATAGAGACTAGGAAGTTAAACATTTGTATATTTAAAATATTAGCATTAGATTCTGTACTACCTTCCCCTTTTAACTTTTAATCTCTCTGCTTGGCATGGCTGAGGATACTGAGAGTTTTATACATGCTTGTCTCCAACAGAGCGAAACCAGTTGGCATTGTCTCCTACATGGACATTGAAGGATACAGATACAAGAGAGATGTTCTTTTTTGTTACGATTTAAAACTTCCTGAAAATTTCCTTCCTAAGAATCAGGGTAAGACCACTAATTTTTACAAATAATACGTACTGTTAATCATGGTAAGCCCATTAAATTCTTCGGAATAGTTTACACTTGGAGTAAGTAAATAGAGAGTTCAGATTCCTTTTTATTGCACTCTTTTAAGATTGTTTTTATTTATTTAAGTTTCCTTGATGTTGAAAATGCATCTCCATAATTAGGTTTTGTTTTCAGTTATGGGAAACGATTTATATGTTGACAAATATGTGACAAAGTTGAATTGTGACCAACGTGAAAGTCTAAGCAATAAGATATAATAAATTAGGGCGGCCATTCTTAATTCTTATCTATCTTATGTATGCACACACATTACAATCATAATTCAGCAGAATACTTTCGCAAAACATAGCAAGGCTCTTCATTTATCTACAATACTTTTCTTAGGCTTTATATCTATTATTTACTGTTCATGGTACTTGTTGTGAAGCATTTAATATTATTATGAATTTTTTTTAGAAACGGTAGAACTTACGATTGCAATAAAGAATTAAACTTTTGTTAGTTTAATATATGTTGTGATAATAAATAAGTACTATATTATTCAATTAGAGAAGACTGAAGACTACGTGTGTAATATATCAATAAGCATCTATTAATACTATAATGTCTGTGATACAAGATGATTACTCTTTTTATCCCGTGTTACTTACTTTTATTTGTGTACTCTTGTCTAAATTTTGTTGTGATAAAGTATTTTATTTGTTTCATTTAACAATAGCATAATAATTTAACATACTAAAAAGAATATAGTACCTTAAGGTTTTGGACATGATTAGACAAGTATCCATAGTTCAACTAGTGTTGAGCAAATAGGAAAACTTCTATACTTGTATCATTTCTATGTAGAAGGAAGTGCCAGACACATGTATGAACATGCCAAACTTGTATTAGTGTCTGTTTCCTAGGAAATCTCTTATTTGGTGAGGGAGCAAATTTGGTGGATCCAAGCCATTTGTTGGTTAACAATGTGTATAATAGTTTGTGTCATTTTAATATAGCTTTTTGAGTGTTAATTATGGTTTCTAGTCACAGAGAAGATTGCCCTGATCTTTCGATGAGTTTTAAGTTCCAATTCTGGGGACTTGAATATATGCAAACTTATGTTATTGAATGTTACATGTTGCAGATGGAGAGGGAGGGAGCTTCAAACTGATCCCTGTAACACTTGTTGCAAATGTCATACAGATGACACAGTACTTCAAACCAAATTGCAACCTTGTCATTATTGATTTCCTGTTTCGACATGGGTATGAAGTTTTCCCCTCCATTGCTCCCATCTCTCTTTTTTGCTATTAAATGCACTGTTATCTGTAAATGTAGCATAATTTAATTTCTCCCTACGTTGCTAGTTTCCTTGGAAGCACTAGAACTCTTTGTGAACTTGGTGGTCTAGCATTGGTGAAACCAGCTTTGATGGATACCTCCATGTGATCTTTCCATCAATCTTTGGCTCTCTAGCGTCCTGCTACTCAAGTCTACAACACCTCATGTTCTTTTAAGTAACCTTACAATAACTACTGTGAGAAGTGAATAATAGTTTTAAGGATTTGGAGGTTAAATAAAACTATATACCATGTCCATTGAATCAAATATGAAAAATACTTTTATGTGCACGTGTGAGTAGACTTTTTATTTTAGTCCAAAAAAGCTTTTAATACTCGCAGCAGAACTCGGAAAGAATAATTCCAAGTATGGGAGGATAAGCAGAGGCCTTCAGGAATAACCTTTGAAGGTCCCCCCTGGGTTCATTTCCTATACTTGGAGCCAAATTAATTATCAATTTATTTTTTCGGAAAGAACGACCAATCATATCGAGATTGATTATTAGTTACTACTACCTTGTGCAGCAATCTATTTTGTTTGTTTCTAGTAGAGTTAATTTTTCTGCCTCAGCGGTATTTAAAATTTGCAGGTACATTAAACCTGATGATTTTGGATACTTGGAGCTACTACAAAGTTTAAGGAATGCGGCTTGCTCCTCCTAGATGTGTATTTTCTGGTTTTAGTTTTGAATTATGATTCCATAGAGCCTTGGTGCATATGAGGAATTGAGGATGCAAGTGCCCCCCACCAAATGGCTTTTTGGTAATTTTGAATTTCTAAATGTTGAAACATGTCGAATGTTTTAGGGATTTTGTCCTCCAACATTATTCTGTGCCTGAGTTATTTATTTTGATTTTTGAGCTATGATCGATTATGTGTCTTGTTTTCAAATTTTAGAATACTTTACGAGATTATAATATTATAATTAATAAACTTGGAATTATAATATAATCCGTTTAATACGTTATTATTTTTTTATTATTATTATTATCTAATAGAGGACTAGAACATCACTTACAAACTCAAATAACACCAAAAATTCATTTTATTATTTAATAGAGAGGACTATAAAATCAAACTACAAACTCAAACACCCAATTCCTCAATATCCGAGCCCAGTGGTGCGAAAAGTCCTTCTACTTCACTTTGGTCAACTTCCTCGAAGCTTGATGGCTTCCACTTCGGATTCTACCAAAATAAGAGAAATTATCATGCGAGCAATTAATAAGAGAAATGAACGCTAACACATCATAATTCCTTGTATCAGTACGTACAAAGTTAAACTGATATGCACATGACAATGCAGACTACTACAAGGTTTAATTTAGCTGCATCATTATTCTAGAAATGGTAAAAGTTCACTACCACTGAACATGTATTGTTGAATTATTTTGCTTATATATACATATATAAACTATATATATCTGTCCGAGGAGTATGACCCAACTTACACGATAAATGCTATTTTCATCAGTCTGGTCAACTTACAAATAACTAATACTTTTTTTTTTCCTACAGCCAACTAAATCAACTTTAATTTACTTACAAAAATTTCAAATTCCGTCTTGATTGTTAAATTTTTGACGGAATACTGACATGGCATCTGACGAGGACAAAATTAAAACATTCATTTGACATGAAAATTTTGTCCCAAATATAATGACAAGCTTGGTCGGGTTTAACCGCCCATAACCCACAACCCAACACCACTTGCCCACCATCTCTCTCTAATCTTCTTCATCCTTAGATTACAGACCAACTATCTCTCTCTTTAATCTTTCTTAATCCTTCTATTACATAACCACAACATGAGATCAAAGAACCCCTGGTGTCAGAAAAGTTATCGACTTCGAAAATCACCAAGAGATTGAAAAGGAAGAGAAGGGTTTCCCCAATTTCACAAAAATCTTCGATGAAGACAACTGGGTTTGCAAAAATCTCTGATGAAAATGATGAAGATAACTGGGTTTTGGGGCTCTAGCTGTCGACACCAAGATCTACGGATTTGGGGGATATGAACTGGGTTTATATTATTCCAACAGTGCAAATCAAATTCGTTCACTCAAAAATTCATAGAAAACATAGTACGAACAAGGGATGAGCATAAGGAGGAAGCGAATCCAAATAATTGTAATAAAGTCGGTAAGAATTTGTTTTGAAAAGATTTATCTATCTGTTTCGTTAATTCAAATGCTCAAGGCGTTAATGCCTTACACACTGGAAATCTGCTTCAAAAAGGAGAATTACAAATCGGACAATATGGCCAATATGATCTCGATTTCAATTGGGGTTGCGATTGCGGCACATGGGGAGGCAAAATTTGATGTGTTTGGTGTTATTCTGCAATCGGGTGCGGTTGCATTTGAGGCCACCAGACTTGTGATGATTCAGATCTTATATACATCAAAGGGTATTCAGTTAAATCTCATTACCTCGCTTTATTATGTAGTTCCTTGTTGCTTGGTTTTTCTGTTTGTGCCGGGTTTTTGTTGAGTACCCTGTTTTGAAGGAGACTTCTAGTTTTCATTTGGATTTCGTTACTTTTGGGTAAGGCTAAAAAATGAGCAAACAGTTTGAGCTCGATTCGTATTTGCTCGACTAAAAGTTCGATTCGAGTCGAATGTGAGCAAATTTTAAAGCTCAATAAATTACTCGAACGTCCTCAAATTGCAATTTTCTATTAATACTCGGATCATATTCATTCTAAAAGTTCAAACTGCTCGGGCTTGATTTGAGATTGTGCTCGACTCGGTAGTTAAACGAGCCTCAATCAAACCTTATTTTCTACTCGATAAATTTTGTGAATCAAATATGATCAACTTAATACTCGGCTCAACTTGATTCATTTACACTTTTATTTTTTGGCCTAATTTGTTGTGTGCATTTGCATTGAATTGGTTGTGTTTTTGTTGGTGGGGAAGACTTCGACTTTGGCTATGAAGGCAAAGGAAGCGCAAAAAAAGGCAAAAGCCACAAGGGGGTGATGATGAGGAAGGTGGGAGGTTGTTGGAGGAGAGAGAAGGGAATGAAGATGGATCGGGGAAGAAGAGCGATTCAAAGGACTAATTTTGATTCAAGAGCTGATGAGTTGGTGGAAAAGGAAAATCTTTGCCACATCAGCTTTTTTTTACAACTCAGCAACTTATGTGTCTATTTCCGTTTAAAGTTAAAGGAGTTAACGTTTTGTAAGAAAAGTAAAGTATAGTTAGTTGACTGTAAAAAAAAAGTTGAGTTAATTGACTGTAAGTTGACCTAAAATAGAGTGAGAAAAAAATATTTATTCCCCCAACTTACACAAGCGACCCTCAACTATAAAAACTAATAAAACAAACCTCCAAGTACATTTAAGTTAGTAGAAATGACCCTAAATACAATTCCGATCAAAATTTTGGTATATATATAAAAGGGTTAAATACACTCCTGTCCCTCAGAGTATAACACAACTTACACAAACAACCCTTAACTATAAAAACTAATAAAAGAAACCTCCAAGTACATTTAAGTTAGCATAAGTGACCCTAAATACAATGTTAGCCAAAATTTTGGCAGGAATAATGACGTGTAACGACACTCATTATTTATACACTTTTAATATTTTTTAAAGTTTTTTATTACAAAGTAGTTTACTGTATATTTTGTTTAAAATAATACAAATAGATGTAAAATACAATTTTCATTCCAAAAAGTAAATCAAAAATATAAATAGCAGATTAGTTATTAAAAAATTAAAAAAAAGACTATAATCCCCAATTCATCTAATTAAATCAAACCCACCCAGAACCCCACCACAACCTAAACCAATTTCCAAATTTCCAAATTTCTATAACTAGTTCCCCAAAATCCCAATTCAAAAAGAAGCAAAAAAAAGGACACCAGACTAATGGGACTCGAAAACCCCCTCTTCCAACATTTTCCACCACATTCTCGACGCCGAAGAGGACTCCCCCGCCGTGGACAAGAAGTCCGCCACGAACCACCCCACCCACTCCTATGTCCACAATGCCAGGGCCATGGCAGATTGCCTCTTGGGGATATTGCCTCTTCGAGGGGATATGGTCGGTTGATGGAGGATGATCCCCATATGACACCCGCCAACATAAAGGAATATCCTAATTCCTACGTCTTTATCATCGACTTGATAAAATTGAAATCTGGGGACATCAGGGTTCAAACTAAGGATGATAATGTGTTGGTGATAAGTGGAGATCAAAAACGAGAGGAAGAGAATGAAGGGGGCGAAGTTTGTAAGAATGGAGAGGAGGATTGGCAAGTTTATGAGGAAGTTTGTGCTACCGGAGAACGTGAATATCGATGCGATTTCGACGGTTTGTTAGGAAGATAGGGTGTTGACGGTGACAGTGGAGGAGAAGTTGTCGACGCCAACGAAGAAGAAGCCTAAGACCATTGAAGTCAAAATTGCTTGATTCAGATCAAAGGAGAGAGATGCTTGGTATCTATCTATCTATCTATCTTAGTTGTTCTGATTTTAGTGTTAATAAAGGTGTAATGAGTAACGGTTTTATGCAAAATGTAGTAATGATTGAAAATGAATGTAATGTATGCATTTGTTGATGAGGCTGATCTGCCGCCATTGTGGCTAGTGTTTTTTGTTGCTTTGGGGGAGAAAAGGAGTTTTAAATGTATTTGTATTATTTTGATAAAAATACAGTCAAACTACTTTAAATACAGTCAATACATTAAAAAATAATAATGTCATTACACGTCAACATTCCGGCCAAAATTTTGACCGGAATTGTATTTGGGGTCACTTCTGCTTGGAGGTTTCTTTTATTAGTTTTAATAGCCGAGGGTCGCTTGTGTAAGTTGGGTCATACTTTGAGGGTACAAAATTGTATTTATTCCTAATAAAAAATAATCAGCCAAGGAACCAGGCTGTTGACCAGACAAGTATCCCCTTCTTCAATTTTATAATGGCACTTGAAAGATGGGCACAAGTTGCAAATATAAGGGGAGTGCAGACCAGGTGAGTATGACTTGACACGATTTACCAGAAAAACTTGTGTGGATACAGAGGACTAGTATGTCGAAAATTACTTTCCTTTATAACTATTTTCATGATAGGTACATTCAGATCCACACTGTTGAGTGCCTTTCTCAAACTGCTTCTGTGTTTTGTTAAGCACGTAATTTTTACACTTATGTCTAGTAGCTCCAAGAAATTAGTCTGTCTCCTTATAAGGTGAAAGGGTAGTCAATTAGATATATACTCTCAGAATCAGAAGCTCTCCACGATAAATTGCAGGTGCCACTTTGCACTAGGGGTTAAGAGCATTTTTGTATAACGTGCATGCTTTTAGTAAGTTAGGTCTTTTTCCATCTAATGTAATTTGTTAAAATCTATGACCACGTGTTTTCAAGAAGAAATTGTGCCAAATAGAAATGGAATAAATAGATAGTGGAATCATTGATGTTACAGATGACATGCGAGCAGGCCATACAAAAGCCTTAGTACCTCGACAACATAAACAAGAAACATTTGAGTGGGAGTTCATACTACTCATATGCTATTTATTGGCAGGTGGAACATGTGATGGGTATAGTGAACATAGAAGATAATAAGCAGAAGATGAGGTATGTCATTTAGTTTACAGCAAAACTGATCCTAAAACAAATTATTTTTTTCAAGGAGGGAGGAAAATAAACTCATAGTTGTATCTCGCACTAAAATAATCAATTTTTTGAACATTATATTCAGAAAAAGGAAATTCCAAGCACGAGGAGCAAACCTGATCCTTGTCCACCAAAACTGCTCGGACACCTTCTGCAAAATCACCGCGAAGCGAAGACCTCAAAGCAATGCGATATTCGGTTTTCATCACGCCACTTAGCTGGATAAGAAGAGAGGAATACTATTCTGAGACTTAATGGTCATTGACAAAGTATTAATCTCCTAAAATCACAATCAACAGAACAAAGGGAACGAAAAGCAGCAACAAACTCACTTTGCACAAATCCTTCTCATTCTTTCTGCATGCAGATGCAACACTTGAAAAATGCTTTTGTGCAAGGCAAAGACAAAACGGAGCGCCTTTCTTAAGCCCTAGAAGAGCATCCTTAGCCCATTCTGCCTCTGTTCACATAAACAAAGGTAATCACATGTTAAAGATGAAATGGTGAAGCTTGACAGGTATTCAAACATTTCTCTCAATATCAAGGAACCCAGAATCTGGGAACATCATGATATGCTCCTATACATCAGTCCTATGTGGTTTATGCATCATTTTAAGTATATTACCCGTAGCATCAGTACTTAGCTGATGCTTTTCCAGCTCCTCTATTATCTCACTAACAGATTTATTTGCACCAAAGGTTGCAAGTATCCATGGCAGAAGCAACGTCAACTGACTCTGTGACGAGGGATCACCACTGTATTTTCCCAAGAGTGCTTTGACATCCTGATGCGGATCTTCCGAACTGTATCAGCAAATATAATTTTATAAGAATAACTACATGGCAACATGGTGATGCAATCTTAGTCTGGAAATAAAGTAAAATAACACCTCAGCCTAAGGTTCATGCATTACACAAAAATTTCAAATATCACTTGTATACATGGCATGCATCAATTGGAAAGAGAATAAACAACATTAAATTGTAAACTAGTGTCACTTGAGACGTTGATGTCTGATAGATTTGTCCATCCCACCAAAGCAAGACAAAACAATGTCCAGATTTATAGCATGATGACATGAGAAGTACATACTACTTTGATATAATGGTGCATTACCATTGCTTTTTAGCTACTTGCAGATATGTGAAAACACAACTCAAGCATATGGCTAGTTTGGTACTCTCTTTTCTTTTTGATGAAGTAATTTGATGATCCTTTTCAGAAATATGACATTCAAAAACACAGTTCCAACAAAATAAAACTACACAAGTAAACAGAAAAGATGGTATATGGCATACAAGGTGATTGCTAAGAGGGTCTCCTTGACTGAGCTCAAGTTCTCAGATGGGACATAGTGCGTTCCAAGTCCTACATATAGTGCATCGGCAGGTGTTGAAATCCTTCTTCCAGTCAAACCAAGATAAGCACCTGTAAAAACTAATTATTAAAAAAAACTAAAAAAGGAAATACTATAATATTGGTATAGAAAACAGGTGTGGAAACTAATTGTAATTCTTAGGTAGAAGAAGATAAAGTTATAGAGCTGGTGAAATAGAGAGTTAGACTTCCGACGAAAATGAGCGCACATCAAGCTAACAATGACATACAAGCTAAATATATTCAGAAAGCTAACACGTTTTGGTTTAGGGATAATATATTCATCAATTCAAAAATCTTCCTCCGACAATGACATATATTCAGCTTTTACAGGTGAAGAATGTCAGACTTCTAGACCTTTCAGCATTTAAATTAAATCTAGTTCCGATATAACTATGGACTTTCAAGCTCTTCCTAACATAAATTCTGCCACAAGTGTCCGAACACATTCAATGATAGCAGTAATAATTATTCTTTGACTAGAGACTCTTGACTTGGCAACTTCCATAATTGATACTGCATCAAAAACTAGATATAATAATGAGCATATTTTTTAGCTAGCATAAACACATCTAAAACAACTTTTAATGAAGCACACAAATACATAGTTGAAGCTCTAGGATGGAGTTAATAGTAGAATGTTAGCAGTTGTACACAGTAAAACCATATCAGATGCTCATCCAATTATCCCCATGTTCACCAAATTTTGACCAATAACACAAGGAGATATTAGATTTAAATTATTATATCATGCTCAAAATTTTCAATATTAATCAATCTTAATCTGCCGCACTATACGGGTAGATATCTCCCAGTCTCCTATATAGTTAAATTTGACAAGCATATCAATCAAGTAAAAAGGGCAATATTCTAATTGTTGGCTTGACACATTATGAATCACAAATTTTTTATTAAGAGGTGTAAGAATAGAAGGTTCTAAACATGGTGCAAATGGATAGCGTCGCTAAAAGTATAGACGACGGTTGTATGACCGAACCGTCGCTGGGTCCGTCGCTAAAGAGGGGGTGAGCTCGGGTGAGTTGGATAAGGGGTGAGCTTAAGATCCGGACTATATATATATATATATATATATTTGTTGACGTGTCTCCAATGTGGTCATGCTCATGTCTTACTTTAAAATCTATCACGTCAACTATTTCATGCCCATGCTTCATTGATGTATCTACACAATTTAACTTCAATACAAGGATGATACACTATCTTAATATTAGGTGCAGAGTTAGATTATAGTTATTAAATAAAATTAAAAACTCAATATATAAGATGCAGTCTGCCCTGGATAGAGGCAGTTCCTTCTCCCAATTTCCTCTAGCAGACTCCAACACAAGTAGCCTAATTTTTAAGCTTTGATTACCATTTCCACAGTAAAAAATAATATTGCGACAGTAATAGAACTTCAGAACCATCTTGAAGTTACAATATTCTGCAAAGCCTGAACTTGTAATACCAAAAAAAAGGACCGCACTACGAAACAAAAAGCATACCAACTGACCCTGCCCCTGGGCTTTGTGCCGCTATATACGCAAATCCAACATCTGGGAACAAGCCAATCCCGTTTTCAGGCATAGCAAGAACCGTCCTCTGTTATAAAAATAACATAAAATTACATTTCCATTTTAGTTTAAATAGTAATACTAAAAATGTTTATCGAGTGAAAGGCATGATACCTCAGTAACAAGCCTGTAGCGTCCATGACCAGACAGGCCAATTCCAAAGCCCATTGTTATGCCATCCATAAAGGATATATATGGCTTTTTGTACTCAAAGATTTTACATATAAGTGAATATTCTGCAGTAAATACCTGTAGAAAAATTGAACAAGGTAAGGGAGAATATATATAAATGAACATCTGAAAACCAAACACATCAACTCAGAAGCAAAATAAGATGCTATTGTAAAAAAATAAAAATAAAGTACTATTATGGTTCAATCCATCTCATGCCAATATTGTTTTAAAGTCATGTAATATAAGCATAATTAAAAACTGTATCACCCAACCAGAAAGGTGGAGATTACCTGAACAAATTACTGTCAAATCCCATATTGTTCTGATATTTTGAGCACTTAAATGGAATCTTAAATTGAAAATAAATTATTAGACAAAAGATATCCCATATTCTTTCATTTGGTAGACTTGTGTCAAAATAAAAAAAGCGAACTTATGTTCAGCATATTTAATGTTAGAATGAAAAGGTCCAGGCACTACAAATCACATGTAAAATAGTGAAACACTTCCACTCAGTTTATCTGGAAAAGGGAAAAAAGGAAACTATACTGTCCTATGGAAAGTCGCAAAACTCGAACTTTATTCTATTCTTTGTTTTGATTTCTTTGGAGTAAAGGAAAATAATACGGTATATAATAATTTTTAATTTGGTCAATACTCTAGACAGAACTTACTTCTCAATAAAAAATATACTAAAGGTGGATGGATTCAAGAAATCGAGCAACTTAGTTATGCTGGGATAATTGCAGTATAAATGCAGCTTCTACTCCTCTAATAAGGTTGAATGCAGTAGAGAGTTCAGATAACATGAAGTACTCTTCTTTACACTTCACATTAGTCTTCCAACCACTTGTTGGAAAGAAATTGTGTTGGTTGTATTCTAAACTTATCTGCACAGTGGCAGGCATCTCCTTTTTATTCTAAACTTTTTAGTTTGTCTAGAGAAATTTTGAAAGATTGAATTTTATGTTACTCTTCCCAAAAGACAATTAAAAGCAAAGGTAGATTTATAAATTAATATGACGAAAATTCAAAGGGGATAATGTATATACATTATATTTTAACTTCATAGAATAGGGCTTTTTGTGTTAGGCACATCTAATGTGCATAAAATGTAAAATTACTGATACATTTGATTCAAGGCCTGTATATGGTTTAGTGAAAAACTGACTAATGTGGAGATGTTTATCATTCATTTATAAATATTTTGGCATTTCCAAACAATGAAATTTGATTTGATCAGCTTGGTGAAGTATATGTGCAGCTAAATTTGCTGATGGATAGTTAAATGGACACAACAAGACCTCAATCATATCTGAAAGTTGTTTTTTGGTAGATATCTGCTTCACGTCACCACCTGCAGATAAAGTGATGATAAACTAAGACTAGTGTATTTTGGCCAAAGCATTCATTGATCTTTATTCAGAAAAGATTCAAAAGACAATAACTGGCAATAGTAGAAATATATGACAGCTGAGGCAACCAATATGAAAGTATGCTGAGATTCTAATTACACAGATAATAAGCAAATGTGTAGTCACTCATACTGTTATACAACAGATATAATAACACAAATGCACTTTACTAAAGAAAAACCTTCTGTACAAGAGGAGTGCTTTTGTCCTTTTGTATTTCGGCAACAACCCCCTTTATATCCATTCCTGCATTGTCCATGAATGGTTACCCTTGAAATATTTCTTAACACTCAATAAACCAAATACAATCCCCTAAAATTCCATACAGAATATAGATGAACGATATTAACAGGATATCGAGAAACTTAAGCATATGTAAATCAGTAAATGTTAAGAGGATAAATGTCACAAATCTGTATCACCTATCCCAAAAAAAAGGAGACCAAAATCTGTAACTAAATGAGGTGAGAGCTAATACTTCATCATGTTACCTGCTGAAAAGGCACGAGGTGAGCTGCTCTCAACCAAAACACATTTAACTTTTGGGTCCACTTCCCATTCATCAAGAAAACTCTTAAATTTTATATCCATATCTGCACCATCAAATTTTATAAAATATCAGTGCAATAAGTACCTCCCATTAAGATTAAGAATTTTGTTTATAAGAAAGTAGTAAAACTATAAAAATGGTAGCACTTCCAACACTATTGATGCTTAAGCAATGAGACAGTATTCATTACCTCAGACTGAATACAAGAACTCACTCATTTAACCGAAATTGTTACAATTAATAGGCTTAAACAAACAAATAGTCACATAATTTCAGAAAAAAACAACACTATATACATTCTTTAAACAATTAAATGATTATTCTAAGTCCAGATACAGAAGTACAGAACTTTGACAGTACAAAATAAAAGCTCAATGGTCATGATTTATGCTTTATAAGCAAATACAAACTAATACATCAGTTTTCAATTAAGATGAGAAGAAACCTAGATTCATGGCATTGAGAGCTTTGGGGCGATCGAGAGTAATGACAGCGACGCCATTTGGGTGAACATTTCCTTTGACGAATTCGTCGCCACTGGCCATGATCGAGAAGGTCCGAAGTGATTGTTTGAGGAGAGAGAAATGGCGGCAGGTGTTTTTGGGGAAGAAGATAACTGATCGATGATTTAACAGCTGAGAAGCACCTACAATCACACTTCGCATGTTTTTAGAGAGATAGAAAGGGGTAAATTAGTTGAGACTCTTACTATGAGAGACTGAGAAGGTGATATTTCCACTTTGTTTACCAATTTGCCCTTCATATTTTTAGCTCATTTGCAGTTTGACCCAATTCGATAACCGAATCAATCAATACAGCTATATAACAATCCAACTTGAATTTGGACGAGAAAGTATAAAGACGATTCAAATTTATTTTAATTAATTTGAACGAGAAAGGATAGTGAGAATTTCGTTATGCCGTGCCTTCAGGCACAGACAATTACTAGTATATATATATATATATATATATTAAAAAAATAAAATCTATTTTGAATTTGGACGGAAAAGTACAAGAACGGTTCAGATCGATATAGTTAAAATATTAGGATTTGATTGCAAGTGTTTAAAATTTAAGGGCTAAAGAAATAACTTGTTGAAAACTAAGAGGTACTAAATGGAAATTTGTCAAATTAAATCACCATCCAAAACCAACTGCACCTTACCTCTTTCTCATTGTTCGACATGCAACTTTTCTTCTTCTTCTTTTTTATTTATTTTATTTAAGATAAATGATTAAATAAAAGTACGCACAACTTTAGTAGTATAATTAAAAGTTATGCCATCTTCAATTATAGGATTCACTAAAAATTAAAAAATTATCGATTTAACACACGAGATTCAATCAATGATCACCTTATTCAATTAATCATGTTTTGATGTTAATATTAACGCACCATAATTAGTATGTTACACTTTAACACAAACGTAATTGAAATGTTTAAACGTACTAATAAGAACGTAAGATAAATCCTTGAATTCACAAAAAATAATTTGCTCACAAAGAAAACAAAGAGATAATAATATTGATGGATTAAAACTTCACATCTAAAATAAACCCTAACATACATATTTACCCAGCTTAAAATTCCAAAACTGATCTTCCAAGTACTTCATTGAACTGAACGTGTGCAGTTAACTGCGGGAAATGGCCATCGGCTTGGACAATCTCCACCGTGGATTTACCCGGCTTGATCTTCTTCTTCATGAACTCGGCGACTGAGTTGGGAACAACGATATCATTTGTGGGTTGAATGATGGTACATGGGGTCGTAATTTTGTCGAGTGTGTCGCGTTCATCGCTTAGGAACACAGTTTTGGCCACGGGGAGCGCAACTTCCTGTCTCATTCGTTTCAAACAGTTTGTAACTTTTTGGACTGAGTGAGGATCATTTGTATCCACAACTAGAGAAGCAAAACTTGAAGCCCACTGCTCATAATTGGACTCTATATTTGACAAGATTTGCTCAATATCTGAGCTGCCAAAACCACCTTCATAGTCTTCAGAATTTATGTACCTAGCATATACCATGCATGTGTAAAAAGTTTTTGATCACTCAATCAAATAAATCCGGTTATTAATTCGTGGTAATTTAGTCAAGTGATCAATACAGTCTTGACACGCAGAAAAATATATCACTTCCCGAATTGCGCTGTTCATTAATCAGACGGCCAATCACCAAAAGCTAACTTCATGATAACCACTCCCTAATCAAATACTCCCAAAACAAAGGTAATATGTATATTTTCTTTTATTTTAATTCATTTTTTACAGCAACAAAAAAAATAATACCTGGGTGAAGATCCAACAAGTATGAGCCTTTTGAAAAGATGAGGTCTTTTAATGGAAGCAATGCATCCGATCATACCGGACATGGAGTGACCCACAAAGGTGGAGGATTCCAACTTCAACTCCTCCATAAGAGCAATTAAGTCATCTGCAAAAGCATCATAACAAGTATGCCTCACCGCATCAAACAGGTTTGGATCTTTTATGGCGCCCGAAAAGCTCCAGTCAAAAACAACAACTTTGTATTTTTGAGCCAAGTAAGGTACAACTTTGTCCCAAATAGATTGGTCAGTACCATAGCCATGTCCCAGAATTATAGTCTCGTCTCCGGAGCCGATAATCCTTGTGTTCATGGCTGTGGATAAGCTTTTCTCAACCATGATCACCATGTTTGGTGGTTGTTTTGTAGGAGTGGAAGTTAAAGAATATAGCTAGCTAGCTAGCTTAATTAAGCGGAAATGGAGGAGGAGCTGAATAGAATATGACAATTTGATGTAGTTTTGTGGGTTGTTATATAAGCAACAGTTGGAGATTGATTAGCTTTTAAGGAAATAATAAACTAACTAATTAATCACAAAGTAGTGTTTTTACCATTTTTTATTTTGCAACTAATCAGAAGTTTCGGGGAAAACTTTGATAACGACGGAAACTTCATATATATATATATATATATGAGTTCATAACTAAGTGTATCTTGTAATGGTGATTATATCATTTGTTCACGTGTTTCTCTCTCATAACAAAGAATGTTATCGTTATTGTACTATATATATTATGATCAATATTAAACATTTAGTTACTACTACATAATCAAATTTGTAACCATCCCCCGTATAACTTTCAACATATGTGATCTATGAATTAGTATTCACTCTGTTTCAAATTAAATAAAGAGTTTTATTTCAAATAAAATGGAATTTTTATTTTAGGGTCCAAATTTAAAATGTGTTAGAATGTGACATCATGATGATGGGAGAGAGATAATGATGAGGAATATAAAAATAATGAAGACTCTCCATTTCATTTGATATAGAGAGGATCCTAGTCTATCATCATGATTGGCACATTCCACTACATTTCAAATTTGGACTATAAAATAGAAAGTCTCCCATTTATTTAAAATGGAGAGAATCATAATTCATAGATCATTAGATCATGATAAGTACGGTAGAAAAACTATATTATTTCCCTAAACTAAGCAGTGAATTGATATTTTTATATTATTTTCCCTAAACCAAGCAGTGAATTATGATAAGAGAAAATGGTAATGACTTGGTGAAATGATGAGTGCCAACTCAAATGTGATGTATATCACCACCCATGGGCCATGGCCATGGTAGCAGCGAATTAATTGGACAATTATTTCTAAAATTGACTACCACTATATAGTAGTACTCCATATCGTTTGTGGAAGAACTAAGTTGAGGTTGATTATCAAGAGGGCAGTTGAGCTCATTTAAAGTGTTTGACCTTATCAGATGGTGTACTACTATATTGGTTTGACCAACCACAAACCGCCATAGCCTCTACAAGAAAAAAAAATTAAAATGCTACATTGATATTTCTACTTTATCTCGCTTCTCTCCATACCTTTCTTCCCCTTGTCTATGTAATCATTTTAATATGTAGTTTTATTTATTTATTAGTCAAGATGGTAGAATATATAGTTTTGAAATTTAAAATTCTTTTCTAGATATATAATAAATATTTTAATCGGGATTTCTTGCAATTTTTTACTTTTAATTCCAAGCAATTGAGACACCACATGAGCAACGAGAGATGCCAAAATTAGAATATTATTTACTTTAAGCTCTCTATATATATGGTAATGATCCATAGTATGTATTACTATGGATCCTTATAAGATATACACCATTTATACTATTAAAAAAATGAAGGAACGACTAGGATTAGAAATTGAAAATTGATATACGCTATTAATAGTAGCAGACGAAAAAAAAACACTTAGCGTTTGCTACTATTAGTAGTGAACGCTAATCAGAATAAAATTTTGACTTATTAACAAGGTTTAAGACCAAGGTTTAGAGTTTATTAACCAAAGACTGAGATTTATAAATCAGGGTTTAAAGTTTATTAATAGAGCTCTTCTAGATGGACATGAAAATTAGATATGATTGTATTTGAATTTCACCTATTTGTATTTTTACTCCTATTGAGGGGTTAAAATACAAATAAATAAAATTCAAATACACTTAGTTTAATTTTCATGTCCACTTAGAATTGGTAACGGACAAAATTTCACTTTTCGATTATAAAACTCATGTCTTACAACTGGCAATGATGTCAATAGCTTTGATATAAAAATCAGAAGGCCAGAGCTAAAATACAAAATTATTGATGAGATGAATATCATTAAAATTGCATTCCTCGCCTTATCTTCTATAAATACATGACTCATCGCATATACATATTTGAAAGAGAATGCTACCCACTTTTGTACTGACTTAGTATTTGGTTTTTTAGTTTATATGAATTTTATGAAATAGAAAAAGAATAAAATAAGACATCAATTATAATTGATAGAGACCTAAGGATATATAGTAGCTTAAATATAATTAAAACAAGATTATATTATCATATCTTTCAAAATTCACCCTCAACCCTACTACGATATATATTGAGGTTAAAGATAACATAAGATATTTTTTTCATATTTCTGTTATGAGTACCAAATCTTGCATTCCATAACTTTGAACATGTGAGATTACACAGTTTTTTTTAATAATAATAAAAAAAATAAAACTATTATTTGAGTAGATAATATACAGGAGTGGTTAGTATGAAATTAATTTTAATTAATTAATTAATACGATATCAATACGTAAATTAAAAAATAATTTTAATATTATATAATTCAATTAATTAATTTATTATGAAGTTAATTTTATAATAACCGATAACTCGTAATGTACCAATAAGGTGACAAATATTTTTAGACATCGTGAAGGTAATTATTTAGCAATAAAAACAAGTCTCGCGAGGAGTGGAGAGATTGACGGAATAAGCAGGTTTTTTTAGCCAACGAATTTGTCTACAGCCACACAATGTCGGAAAATGGGACCCACCATAAGCTGCATGGAGGTTTATGTTTAATAAATGAATAATTTTAGGGGGACAATTTTGTTGCTGACATTCTAATACATACAAAAAATAGAGTTGGACAGACCGTACAAACTCTATATTTTATATATATCTAAATTATACCTAAAATATTGTTTTTTACAAAAATTTTAGTTGAAATAAATACTATACATTTTTTGAGAGGTACTACAAAAAAAATAAAATAAAAAAATAATATTACTAGAATGTCAACAAAAAAATGTCCCCCTAAAAAGACTCTTAATAAATAGTAAATCTGGGAAAAGCTATGTTTTGTCACTTAGTGACAGTGCATACAAATTGTATAGGGAGTAGGTGAGACAAGTCAAGCAACAGACTTTTCCACATTAATGCAGGGGGGTCCTACATATGTTTTTAATACAGTATAAACACCAATGTTGTAAAATAATATCTCTGCCTGTAAATATTGTATTATTAATTAATTGTCTAATTTATTATTCTCTTCTATTCATATTAAATGTTATTTTAGAGTTAAACACACTTATTAAGAAATAACACAAAATATCTTTTGGGTCTCTAATTAATTATTTCTCTCTCCACAATTGTCTCTTCTCATTCTCCACAATTATCCTTAATTAATTATTTCTCTTTCCACAATTGTATTTACTAAGCATATTAAATAGAGGGGTAAATTAGAAAAAAATAGTGCAATATTGCATAGAGATTCCAAAACGACACTTATATAGAATAAAATTAAACTCCCTAAAACGTTATTTAATCTGAATAGGAGAGAGTATGAACTAATTTCATGATAATTGAATTCTTTTTTCATGAAATGATTATTTTTAAAAAAAATTTAGCATGACATTAAATAAATGACTTTCTTCGTTAAATAATGATTTTTATAATAATTTTATGCTGACAAATATAATTTTAATAATAACATGAGTGTATCTATCCTAGAATTTGACGATTCAATTTGCCGTAGTTGGGATGGTAGCTTCAATTCTTATTATAAAAAACAAAAAACGTGGACCAACAACTCATATACTGAAAACACCTAATTAGGTAATACCTCCATTTTATAATAATTAATTTTTTTTAGAGGAAAAAATTTATTTTAATTTATTTGTCGTTAATAATTTTTTAGGAAAATAAATTATTATATTTTTTTTATCATCTTTAGCTTATGTTTGTTTGTAAAAATTATAATCACGGGATTATAATCCATGAGATTATAATCTAAAGACTATTAATCCTAGAATTATAATTCCGAGATTATAATTATAATGTCAGGACTATTAAGCTATTTTATAATCCCGAGACTAATAGTTGCAAGTCTAAATTTGAAAATAAACAAGACACTTGGGATTAATAGTCATATCACAGATATAATTGTTGCAAACAAACATAGCCTTATCGTCCCAAAAATTGTATTAATAGTTTTCAAGTTCCCATAAAGGGGTAGTGATGAAATTTCATACAAATTTTAATTTTTAAATGATAATATTAAATGACTTTCTAAATTCGTGTGCATGAAGGTAAAACGACTATTATTATGAAATGGATGTTGTAACTATTTTTGTTGCAAATCCAAATACATATAGTAAATGATGAATTTGAAGAAGTAGGCAACTTTCATTTCAAAGAAAGTTTCATCTTCCAAGTGATCAAATTATAGAGGCCATTGGCTAATTTTTTTTCATTTCAGTAAATATAATAATACTCCGTAATAAAGAAGTATATCAAATGGAAGACTTGTCCAAATTAAGAGAAAGGAGAGGCCTTGACTCTTTGTTAAAGGCAACGTTCCCCTTTTGTTTTCTTTCTTTCGGTTTTATATATATATAAAAATCATTTACGGCCGGAATGAGCACTTTGTTGGTGGACGTAATGTAATGTCTTGCTTTTCCAAATACCTAAAGAAACAAGAATACACTTTTGAGAGGTTGGACGGCAAATTAATTATATCTGTCATTTGTAAAATTGATCTCCCTTTCACAGTTTAATATGAAAAATTCTGCAAATTTAATTATGCAAACAGAAAAAATGATCAAAATACCCGTTCTACGTGCGTTGTTACAAGTCCTTCCGTCTGCAGGATTAAATCGCGGACGTTAAGTTAGGTCGGTCTTTAAAAGACGTTTTTATTTGCTGCCCTCCACTGTTTAGTACTAAATTAACGATGCCGTTTGAATATGAATTACCGTCCCAAGCTCAAATTGAAGAACAAACAAGACACTTGAGATTAATAGTTCCATCTCAAGTGTAATTCTCGTAAACAAACATAGCCATAAAAAAACAAGAATACACTTTTGAGATGTATCCTCAGTTGGACGTCAAATTAATTTCATCTGTCATTTTTTATTACTTATATATATATATATATATATATATATTTCTTGATGATATTTTTTCATTTTTCTGTGGATGATATATATCTTGATCAAGTTCATTTTCCTGTGGATGATATTAAAGTCTTCATTATGATGGCTGATAAATTTGGAGACGAGTGAGTAGTAGGTTTTGTAATTAATTTGAAAATATAAATGTGGTTCAAAACATATTTATATGTTAATGCCTTCTAATTAATACTAATATATAGGTAGGTGCATGAACGTACAAAGACATAATAAGAGAACAATACTCATCTATAAATTGAAATTCTTTGTCTTTTCTTTGACATTTAATGATATTTTTACATGAAAAGTGTCGCTATAAATATATAGAATAATGTATAGAATAGTAGTAATTCATAAAGTTTATCTTTCTAGTTACATCTTTTGAAATACCTCTATTTTTTGTCATAAAAGTGGCAGCTCTCGACTTTCTCGATTTTACTAAACTAGTTGAATGAAAAATTAACAGCCTCTTTTTACCATTGCCTAAAATACTAGGCTTTACTAAAGGCACTAACAGAAAAGGAAATTCGAAAGTAGTCATGTAATGGATATCTGGATTTACTATTTGTATCTATTATTATTTTTATTTATAAAGATATCTTATAATAATTATAATTAAGATTTATAATTATTATTAATTAATATTTATGAAATTTGAATCTTAATTGCACCCTTTTTCGAACCAACTCTCATTTTGAGTCAAAAAATGATAAATAGACATATCCCATTACATTTACTGGGGAAAGGCATAATCGAAGTAGGTGTAATTGTTGAGTTATTCTAAGTACGATATCATAATATAGTTATAGTTTAATTTAACAAATTAATTAAGATACATGAAATTATTAGTTCTGAAACTATAAAGATATATATATATATACATATATATATATATATATATATATATAGTTCGGATCTTAAGCTCACCCTTTATTCAATTCACCCGAATTTCACCCCTTTAATAGCGTCGGATCCGTGACGATTCGGCTATAACTGTAAATCTATACTTTTAGCGACGGATGACATATATATATCGCTAAAAGTTAGACGACGGTTGTATGACCGAACTGTCGTCGGGTCCGTCGTTAAAAGGACCCGAATTGAATAAAAAGTGAGCTTAAGATTCAGACCGTGTATATATATATATAAAATTTCACAGGCCAAATGTAGTTTTGTAAGGTGATAAATTGAAAAGGTATTTTTTTGGGTAAATGGAAGGAGCAAGAATTAGTTAGTAATTGGGGGCATTGAAGTCTAAAAGGAGTATGAAAAGTAGCTACAGATTACTTAGTCGGAGGCAACTAGCTAGCTTGTGTGTGAAAAGGGACATTTGATATGCTTGCTGCAGTTGAAGACAGACAGAGACATTTAATGGGAAGAATCAGAAATTAAGCAGGTGGTGAGGTCAGGCGTGCTCATTAAAAGGACGGTAAGGGTGTTCCTATTCACATTTATACTCATGCAGTCATGCATGTCAACCACAAAATAAGTTGTAGCTGGGTTTTGTGTTGAGTTCTTGTATGAAATGGGCAAAAATTATGTGATGATTATTTTATTTTGAATAACTATATATGGCATGTTCATTGAAATAGGGTGACAAATCATGATATAAATGTTAAGGGTATATTTATCCAAAAATAATAATATTATCCCCATAATTTTTCCTCGATAATATCCCCCAACTCAACCATAGATAAGGGGTCGAATAGGCGTGTAAATCGGGTCAAAAACATCCTAATGATCAAGTTCGACCCGGATAAAAAAAATTGTGTTCAAGTTCGACTCGATTCAAATCCATAATTTTCAAGGCTGCTCAAGTTTACTCAATTTTTATCCCACAAGTAAGGGTGTAAACGAACCGAATCGATTCGAGTATTGAGTTGCTCAGATTTGATTTAAAAAATTAATCGAGTATAAAATAAGATTTGAGTAAGGCTCATCTAGCTACCAAACGATTCAGAATCGAGCCCGAACAATTTGAAATTTTCCAACGAATATGATCCGAGTATCAATAGAAAATTATAATTTGAGGATATTCGAGTAATTTATTGACTCATTTATATTTCGAGTCGAGTTCGAATCGAACTTTTAGTCGAGCGATTACGAATCGAGCTCGAACTGTTTGCTCATTTTACAATACCCACAAGGTTTGCTTTTTAGCCGAGTGAGGGGGTAAATTTTCCCTCTTAGCTCCTCCACATTTCATATTTTTTGTCAAAGAAATAAAGGTTGCACAAGGAATGCCTTTCAAAAAGTTTGAATCCAGGCAACCAGGTGTTGGGTCATGGTATTTCTCCTATTGGGTCTTAGGGATTGGGCTCACTTATTTACTTAGTCTATTGGGCCTTCATTATTGAACCTTGAAAGTCAGTAGGCCTAGTCATCATATTATTTCTATTAAAACCTTATGAGACCGGCCTTGCTTCATTAGACTAACCCATTAGATATTTTAATATCTATTACTTTGACTTGTAATGATGAAAAAGCATGATAGTTGATCACCAGAATCGCCATGCATTAATGTGGATGGGATCATAATGGCCCATAGAAAAACAATGACCAAAGGTAGTGGATGATCGTATGCGTCGCGATGGCAGATCCCATCGATCGTGGGTGTGTCGATAAGAGTGGGTGGCACGCATCCCCAAAGCAAAGAAAGTATAACCTAGCAAAGAAGTCTTCACAAAGAGGTACGTTAATATTCATGTTCACATACACACACAACGGAGAATTATTATCTCTCTCAATATACTAGATAATTATTATCCTCCATTGTTAACCTCGTGAACACGTATATCGACTCTCACGCTTGAAGCTATCCCCACCTGGTCCCAAATCGGCCAAGCTTTGTGTGTTGATCGTGTTTATCGTAGCAGGATCTGGACGCCTTACATGATTGAGACGGGCAAAGCAGATCTTAAGCGCTAACATCAAGCGCTAGAAGGAGGGGTTTTTCCTAGTGTTATTGAGTTTTCAATCACATTCATTTAATCCACTTCGGAAGATGGCGAGAAGTAGGGATGGTACACCCGAAGGGCAGACGATGACTGTGAGCTCGTCGTTGCCCCGTATTTCAATAAAGGATCGTCTGGGTCCTTTTAAGAGTGCTCATGAAAGCACGGCCTCCAAGCTTAATTCGGAAGATATCCGTCCGAAGATCTATGGTGGAGCCAGACGAAGGTTGGTCTTCGATGCAGATAAAGGGCATGATCGTGGTCGAGGGTGAGCAGAGGGCTCACCGACCAGGACTCATCGTCGAAGTGGTCAGGAGGACAGAGCTTCCAAGTTGGCAAGGATGGCGGACGAAGCAGATAAAGCCTTGGAGGTCCTGTTAAAGCAGAGGGAAGATATAGCCGAACAGATGCTTCAGGTAACGGAGTTAAGGGACGAAGCATCTAGCCATGTTCAGTCCGAAAGGCGGAGTAAACATAAGGAGATGCAACGGCGAGAGGGGAAAGAACCGGAGCATTCCACACATGTGTCTAGGGATCATTCTCGTAGCAGAAGGAGATCGAGGAGCAGAACTCCTGTGGCACCGAAGAAGGCACTAGTGGTCGTTGGTTCTCAGCATCGAGACGACGACACGAGAAGGAGCAGGTCGAGGGAGATTGTGCCAGAAACCAGAAGAAGAGAGCATCAGCATGACTATTCTCACCATGAGGATAGAGTTGTACGCCGGAGTAGATCCAGAAGCCCAACAAAGGCAGTGGGGTCGGCAGGAGGAGGTCGATCCACTCAAAGGCAGAACGTCATTCAGGAGAAAGAAGTCTTCTTGCAGCCCGAAGGTGTTGGTTTTTTGGTAAAGGAGTTGAAGGAGCTCTGAAAGCAGTTGGCAGAAGTGCAGCAGGTGAAGGACACCCCGGGGAAGAAGGCGTCTCCTTTCTCCTCGGACATTCTGAAGGAAAAAGCAGACATCACCAAGAAGTTGCCACGCATGGAGAGTTACGATGGGTCTGGAGACCCTTATGACTATAGCCAGGCGTTCGACCGGCTGATGGATTATTATGATTTCACCGATGCTGCCAAGTGTCACACATTTGTCACGACGCTGAGGAAAGATGCGAGGCAGTGGATGGGGACTTTACCGTCAGATTCAATTTCTTCTTGGACCGAGCTTTGTGACAAGTTCCATGCCCGCTTTGGGAGTAATCGAAGGAGGGGGAAGCCTACAAGTTCTTTAGCACAGATCAGACAGTTCACCAACGAGTCTTTAGGCCAGTATGTGAAGAGATTCAGGGAAGCGATTGGTCAGGTGTCCGACCTCAATGATCTTCAGGCGGTAGGGTTGTTTCAGAATGGGTTAGACCTGGTAAAGTCCAAAAAACTGGTGAAGAAGTTGATGTTCCATCATCTGAAGAGCTTAGCAGAAGCTTTTGATAAGGCAGAAGGTTATATTGTCGTGGAAGAGGCTATGAATAGCCTGAAACGCCCTTCTTCGGACCAAATGAAAGAGGCAGACACGCCTAAAGCAGATGGCGATCAGAGAAAGGGGGGGTATAATGATCGGCCAGAGGGCAGTTCAAAGAAGTTCAACAACTCATGGCGACAAGGAAGTAGTCGTCCACCTGCGTCCGCCCCAAAGGTGAATAAGGTTTATACTAAGCTGAATACGGATAGGTTGGTGATTTTGGACCAGATCAGGAACCAGCCATTCTATGAGCCACCTCGTGATAACTATAAGACAGAGCAAGGTAATTCTCGAAAATATTGTGGCTATCATCAAGCCGCGGGCCATGATACTAATGAGTGTTGCAATTTGAAGGATTTCGTGGAGAAGAAGATTCAAAGTGGTTTGTTGGTTCAAGATGTGGCGAGAGGACCAACAAGATCAACAAAATGTCAACCGATCGTCTTCTTGTTAGACGGCTAAAACGTTCCACCTGGTCAAAATGCTCCAATACCACCGCCGAGGCACATCATTGATGTAATAACCGGTGGGATAGCAGAGAAGTTGGTAGGGAAGAAGAGGAGAGGTTACCTAGATTCGGCCACGTCTGCAAGGGTCTTCTCCGGTAAAAGTGACGTACCATTTCCAAGGGCTGTTATATCTTTCACCGATGCAGATTACCCTTCGGAGCCCATCGAACCACATGAAGGGGCACTGGTGATCACGGCACAGGTAGGCTCGGTGGATGTGAAGCGCATGATGATAGATAACGGGTTTTCTGTGGATATTCTGTATGCCCACGCTTATCAGAGGATGCATCTTGATGGGCAAAAAAAATGGAGGTCAGGGCGTATAGCTCTTTTGTATGGCTTCAAAGAACGATCCAAATCAAGTCACGAGCACTATTGAGCTCCCAGTGATTTTCAGCACAGCTCCTCAGCAGGTAGAAATAACATGTAAATTTTATGTTGTGCATGTAGATTCGGCTTACAACGCCATACTGGGAAGACCTACACTGACAGCTCTCCAAGCTGTGACTTACATTCCCCACTTCAAAATCAAGTTCCCCACGGCACACGGAGTCGGAGAGGTAGCAGGGACTTGGATTTGGCCCGACGATGTTATCGGAATGCAGTCATTTCTTCCGGAGTGGGGATCAGCAAACAAAAACAAACCATGGCAATTGAGATCGATCCCTTCACTGAAAGCAGCTCGGAGCCATTGGTAATTCTTGCAGGTGAGATGGAAGAGATCGAGCTAGTTCTCGGAAAGCCAGATAAGACGGTAAAGATTGGTTCAAATCTGCCAGAACCTCTTCGGACAAACCTTATAGAACTCCTTCGCTGCTATGCAGACATCTTTGCCTGGGAACCGCAAGACATGCTGGGGATTAGCCGGAAGATCGCTGAGCATAGATTGGAGGTGGATCCATCGAAAAAGCCAGTTCGGCAGAAGAGGCGAATCTTTGCACCTGAGCGTCAGAGGATCATTGATGAGGAGATTGCTAAGCTGATAGCTGCTGACTTCATTTTTGAGATCGATTACCCTCAATGGATGGCTAATGTAATGTTGGTGCAGAAGCAGAACGAAAAGTGACGGGTTTGCATCGACTACACCGATCTGAATAAAGATTGTCCGAAGGACTTTTATCCTTTGCCCCATATTGATCAACTCATCGATGCCACTTCGGGGTATGCATTACTAAGCTTTATGGATGCTTTTTCAGGTTATCATCAAATTTTCATGTGCAAGGAAAACATTCCGAAGACAACATTCATTACACACCGTTCGGTGTATGCCTATAAGAAGATGACCTTTGGACTTATAAATGCTGGAGCCACATACCAAAGAATGATGAATTTCATATTCGAGAGACAGCTGGGGAGGAACATGGAGGTGTACGTAGATGATATGATCGTGAAAAGCATGCAAGTCCAAAAGCACTTGGATGATCTGGAGGAATGCTTTCAGACTGTCCGTCACCACAAGTTGAGGCTCAACCCAGCAAAGTGTACCTTCGGACTCGGTGCAGGGAAGTTCTTGGGGTATCTGGTCAGTCAGAGGGGTATTGAAGCCAATCCGGAGAAGATCCAAGCTATTCTTGACATGAAGACTCCTCAGTCGTTCAAAGACGTCCAACGTCTGACTGGCAGGATTGCAGCTCTGAGGAGGTTTATGTCCAAGTCTGCAGAGAGATGCTTGCCATTATTCGACACATTGAAGGGGCCAAAGAATGCGAAGACGTTCCAGTGGACTTCGGAGTGTGAAGACGCCTTCCAAGGCATAAAGACATATATGTCTTCTGCTCCTCTATTGGTGAAGCTCGCACCAGAGACCTTGTAGATTTGTACCTTGCAGCAAGTTCGTTGGCGGTTAGGGCGCTTACGGTTCGGAGATCGAAGGGAAGCGATCCGGCCTATTATGTCGACCACGCCCCACGAGATCTCGAGACCAGTACCCAAATATTGAAAAATTTGCTTTTACTTTGATAATTGCTAGTAGAAAGCTTCGACAATATTTTCAAGGCTCAACTCTGGTCGCCTACGAGGATCACCATCAAGAAGGTGATGGGCAAGCCCGGAGAGGTTTGGGGAGGTTAAGCGGCATGGACGATGAAATTATCCCAATTTTTTATCGAATACCATCCCCGAACCGCTATTAAGGGTCAGGCCTTGGCTGATTTTATGGTGGAATGTTCGTTCACCGCAGCAGATGTCGAGCTACCAGAGGCTGAGACGTCCGATCGAAAGCGATTCTTGTCGTTCTTCAAAGATGGTCCGCATACATGGACGCTGTATGTAAATGGGTCCTCTACGGTGAATGTTAGTGGGGCGGGGATTATCTTGACAAGTCCGGAGGGATTCAAGGTGCAGCAAGCAATCAAATTTGGGTTCAAAGCAATGAACAACGAGGCCGAGTACGGCGGTTAAGCGAGGAGTTCGATCGGCGAAGAGTCTAGAGGTTCGTGTCGATCATTTATGATGACTCGCAGCTTGTTCGTCAAACAACCGTCGGAGATTATAAAGCTCGTGGGACCGGGATGATCAAGTATCCGCGTAATTAAAAACCGACTTCAATACTTCGTTTCTTATGAGTTTCAGGGCATAGAGCGTAACGACAATTCCATTGCCGATGCACTGTCGAAGCTGCCCACTACGGATGCAGATGTTTTCAACGGATCGATTTATTTAGAAATTTTGCAGCAGCCGAGTATCCAACATGAAGCGGTAATGTGTATCGAACGATCTAATTGATGGATGACTCCCTATATTGAATATCTGGCAGATGGCGTCCTTCCTTCGGATCAGATGTTGGCAAAGAAGATCAAATACAAGAGTGCCAATTTCGTTCTTATTGATGGGGATCTTTATCGATTGGCATTTTCTTCACCATTTTTGAAGTGTCTGGTTCCATCCGAGGCCGAGTATGCTCTTCGGGAGGTTCACGAGGGTATTTACGGTGATCATATGGTCGCCAAGTCTTTGGCTTATAAAGTATTGACAGGATACTATTGGCCTACAATTTTCAAGGAAGCTACAGTAGTGTCAAGAAATATGAAAATGTCACCAATAATAGTCCGATCCCACATCAGCCACCAGAAGAGCTATACTCGATTGTATCTCCTATACCATTTGCTGTCTGGGGGGTAGATATATTGGGTTCATTGCCTAAAGCTAAAGGTCAGGTCAGCTTTGTCATAGTTGTTATTGATTATATGACCAAGTGGGTAGAGGCGAAGCCACTTCGGTTGATAATGGAACAAGAGTGTTTGAAGTTCATAAAAGAGTCCGTAGTGTTTCGCTTCGGAATTCCTAAAGTGTTGATATCGGACAACGGACGTCAGTTCGTGGGATCAAAATTTGAAAGATTTTTAAAGGAGCTGGGGATTCAGCATAAGAAGACTTCGGTGGCTCATCCATAGTCAAACGGGCAAGTTGAGGTGACAAACAGAACACTGCTGAACGGCATCAAGCGCAGACTGGATGAAGCCAAAGGAAGATGGCCAGAAGAGTTGCTCAGTGTGCTATGGGCTTATCGGACCACACCGAGGACTACCACAGGGGATTCACCTTTTTGATTGGCCTATGGTATTGATGCCTAAGTCCCAGTCGAAATTGGATCTCCAAGTCTTCGGGTCAGTCAATTCAAAGAGATCTACAACGACGAAGGACTGAAGGCCAACTTGGATTTGTTAGAAGAAGTCAGAGAGGTAGCTTTGCTCAAATTGATAGCCTACCAACGAAGAGTAGCTAAGCATTACAACAAGGGAGTCAAACTTCGCAGATTCGAAGTAGGAGACTTCGTCCTCAGAGAAGCCGAAACATCTACGCCTCAGAACACGAGAAAGCTAATGCCGAACTGGGAAGGGCCGTATGAGGTGATCGAAGTACCAAAGCCAGGGACTTATCGATTAAAGGCATTAGATGGGTCCGAGATCAAGAACACTTGGCATGCTGACAGGCTTCGGAAATATTTTCAATAGAGATCAAGTTAATTTACCGAAAGTCTGTACATAATTGTCCATTATCAATAAAAAGTCACTTTTTCACAATTGATTTTCTTCATATTTGTCCTAATTTCACAATGGTGTAAGGAGGTATGGTCGGACTCGCTGGCCATTCGATGACAGCCTATTTATTTGTTACCCCGTGCGGTAGACAAATCCTATGGTCCTTTTAATATTGTTTTTACCAAGGGTGGTAAATCAATGGGCACTGAAGTAAGGAGGACGGGGTGGACTCGCTGACCATTCGATTGTAGCCTTATTGGCAGGAGTGTCCTTATGGATTTGTTCTACCACGAGTGGTAAACAAATTTCATGGCCTTTATAAAATTGTTCTACCCCGAGTGGTAAACAAATGTCCTTATATACTTGTTTTACCCCGAGTGGTAAACAAGATCTTGATGGTGTAAGGAGGATCAGCCGAATCCACCTCACACATGACATGTCTCACACTTCGAAAACGATAAGTATACATTACTTTATTTTATACAAGTGTTAAGTTCAGTTCAATTCATTCAGTTCATTTTATTTTTTAACTTAACTGCTATACGCCTTATCTGATTCACAGTCTGAGTTAAGTTCATTTAAGATCATAACAGCTGAATTATTGACAAGAAACGAAGTAAACAGAAGCCATGATGAATAAATTTGAGGATTCGTTCATCCAACCATAATACTAAACTATTACATAAAATTAAAAATTTTCTAATAAAGTTCTTAAAAATAACCCCCAAAAAAGACAAATAATTTTCACATAAATCTGGAAAAGTCAGAATAAAGCAATAACATCATCAGGCATTATCCTCTCCTTCTGATGAGTCAAGCAGGGACGGATCCACGTTGACTGCAATCAACTTCTCCTTGTCGCGACTTCGACAAAGCTCATAACTTTCAGAATGGATCTTCATAATTTCGGAGCTGATTTTATCTGATTGCCGATACTCTTCGCAAACCTGCTTGCGGAGATCATCGATTAAGGGAGGTCCCAGATCCCGAAGAGCCCGAAGTTCCCTGATCTCCTCTTCAAGCTTCTGACGCCTTTTCAGATGACGAATATCTTGTGACTCCAACTTTTCGATCGACTTAGCCAGGATCTTATTGCTGGCCTTCAACTCCTTAACCTTCTCCATCCTCAACTCATTCCGCTGAACCAGGTCCGCATTCATCTTGACAATCTCCTCGTGGTTAGCCTTGGATAACTTCAATTCCTCCTTGGACGTTTTCACCTCTTCCTTAGTTTGAGCCAACTCATTTCGAAGACCTTCATTAGTGTGAAGAATGCCTTCGCGTTGAGTTCGTTCCCTAGCCGAAGCCGATTTCAGAATGGCGTTCTCCTTTTTATCGCTTCTTCTTCTTGACAACTTTCAGCAGACTTTGGACCCGTGACGTCCGAATACAACATTCGCCACACATGATTGATTTCAAATATTTATGTATAAAGATGAACGCGAAATTAAAAGAGAAAACCATTTACCTTTGCCAGATAGCTCATGCCTTCCTTAAGCAGATCCATGTTCGAACTGTTACCAAAGCGATGGTCATCGGTCTCAAGGACGAAGGCATCAAACAGTCGAAAAGGGAAGTTGTCATTAAACCGAGGCCACATGGTTGGAGAGGCCATCGCCTCCCGTTGAAGTTCGGAAGGTGATTGTCTTGAAGGAGAAGGCATGGATTGATCACGAGTTGGTGAGGGATCCATATATATGTTTTCAGGAGAAGGTGATTGGGCAGGAATAGGTTCGCGAACCGGTGGAGGAACGGATGATGAGCCTGGGTGACTATCAAACGGTTGTTTTCTCTTGCGAGAGAGTAAATGAGTGGATTCAATGGGCTCGTCATCGTTTGGCACTTGAATTTCCGTGGGGATTGCTGGGGGATTGTTGGTCGAAGATGGGGGAACTCGAAGCTCCTCAACTGTCAAGGGGGTAATCTTTGTCCTCAACTTTTTAACACGAAGGACTTTCGCCCGTTCGTGTGAATGTATGTCAAACAGACTTCTCTTGATTGGGGCAGATTCGGGAGGTACAGAAACAGGATTGGATGAAGGGTTGGCTTCGGGGTTTGTTTCGGGGTTTGTCGGGTCTTGCTTCTAGATTTGTTTCTGGCTCTATCTCAGGATCCGTATCTTGGCGGATGGATTTAGATCTCTTAGCGGCTCTTTTCCTTCGTCGGAGTTTGAGGGGTTCTTCAGGAATAATGGGCTCGTCAGCTTGTGGTTCATTAATCTGAGGGTTGACGATGGGCGTTTACGTAAGTAGGGATTAGCCTGAGGAGATTCTCCTGGGGGAAGCTCTTCATCTGCATCTGTAACCTTCCCAGCCAGAAAATCTTCAAACTCTTTCACCTCTGAAGGGGTCGGTTTAACCAATGACACTACAAAGATTGTGCAACGATAAATCAAAACCAATATTATCAAGGGTTTCACAGAAATATGCACAAAAATAGTTCGATACTTACGTTTATGGTCATACAGCCATGCCTATTTGGAAAGAAGACCGTGTTGCCATTCCTCCTTTGGGAAATTATTCAAACGTTCGATCAGTTCGACCACACGTTCTTCGGGAATATCTCCGAAGTCTGCAGAAATCTTTTCATCAGTCGACCAGTCCGGTAAAGAGGCGATCTCTGGTCCCTTAACAAAAAACCATCTCTCGTGCCATCCTCTATTGCTCGAGGGAGTATTTATCAACGACCGCCTTTCAAACTTTTCACCAGTCTTGTGTGCATGCTTGCCCAAAACTTTGAACCCCTTTTCCCTGGTTTGGGCAATCTTGTATACGGTAAAAAAGAAGTCGAGAGTAGGTTCGACTCCTAATTCGTGACAAAAGGTAATAAAAGCCAAAATATGGATATAGGAATTTGGCACCAGTTGAGCAAACCCTACCCCAATAAACCCTAGGAGGGTAACCAAAAAGACATGAAGAGGAAACCTAACCCCCTTTTCGAGTAGAGTCACCGGAACAGCCGTCCAACCGTCTGGACGTTGGTACATCTTCTCTTCAGATTTGGGGGCCCTTACCAAGTGGGTATCAAGGATGTGATAACGAGCCTTGATCTTCCATAACTTAGTTTCAGAAATGATGGAGGGTGTATTGGCGTGGAAATATTGTTCCTTATTCCTATAGAATGCAGAAGGATTGGGAAGGGGTTTCGTTACCGGATTCTTACTGGTAGTTTTAGCGATCGGATTGGAACTTGAGGCGTCTTTGTTGGGGTTTGGATTTTGAGGAACGACGCTGATCAGAGTCACTAGGAGAGGTGAACTTTGCTCGGAATCTTGGGAGGCCATCGATGAGATTTCGTAGAGAAGGAAAGAAAAATTTTGGAGAGAAGAAAAGAGCTCAAAGGTCCGAAATTCAAATTGACAGGTAAAACTGTCAAATTTGGTAAAGTTTACCTTTTATACTGACGGTTACACAGTACTCGAGGGCGGCTCATTTAATTGATAATCATGATCGCGAATTCGAAATGTTGTGTCCGGATTGAGTTTTAAACATTTAGTGGGTTGGGCCCTCCAATTGGGTTTCCGGTTTTTAAAATTGCCTCATGATTTTCCGTTTGGGCTTTGGTAAGTCTCATCTTGGGCTTATTTCAATCCTATCAAACCCAATAAAGTCATGAACCACTTATAGTTTTCCATTAAATATCCTATTTGATAGAAAACTAGAGGGCAATGTTGGGTCATGATATTTCTCCTATTGGGTCTTAGGGATTGAGCTCACTTATTTACTTAGTCTATTGTGCTTTCATTATTGAACCTTGAAAGTCAGTAGGCCTAGTCATCATATTATTTCTATTAAAACCTTATGAGACCGAGTCGGTTCATTAGACTAACCCATTAGATATTTTAATATTTATTACTTTGACTTGTAATGATGAAAAAGCATGATAGTTAACTACTGTAACTGCCATGCATTAATGTGGATGAGATCATAGTCGGCCGGCGGTAGAAAACAATGACCAAAGATAGTGGATAGACTGCATGCAATCGGCAGATCCCATCAAATCAGGGGACTGTGTCAGATAGTAGTGGGTGGCACGGTAATCCGAGCAAAGAGAATATAACCTAACAAGGAAGTCTTCACAAAGAGGTACGTTAATATTCACGTTCATATACACACACAACGGAGAATTATTATCTCTCTCAATATACTAGATAATTATTATCCTCCATTGTTAATCTCGTGAACACGTATACTGACTCTCACGCCTGAGCTATCCTCCGACGGTCCAGTCGTCAAGCTTTGTGTGTTGATCGTATTTACTGTGCAGAATCGGGACGTCTTACGTGATTGGAACGTGGCAGCAGATCTTGGCATTAACACCAGGCATGCCTCAGCTTTTCTGAGTTGGACAAGTACCAAAATAATATTATAACAACATGGATTGGTTTCTCTAACCATTAACACACAGAAAAAATTTGTATAATTGGATTGTAACTATGCAAGTGCTACAATCTCCATTCATAATTTCTTCTTCTTCCTCTTTTTTTCTTTTTTTTTTCTGCACAGGAAAAGGGGAAAAAAGTTCGAGGACATTCTGGCAGGCGGCAGCTCCCCAGCTATAACTTCATTTACGTTGGTAGGTATAGTAGGTGTAGAAGCATCCGTCGAACTGTAATCTTTGTCTAATATTCACTAAAAAATATATGCCTGCATGCAGAAAAACAGAAAAGTTTGATTTTTAAGGATTTAAATTCGAAAGAACTGATCCAGATTCCAGTGCACTTGTTAAATTTAAGGAACACGTAAGCCTAGAGTATCTAATGGGATTTTACCTATGCAGGAATAGGTTGAGGAACATCAACCAAACGCTCCATTGTTTGCAGCTGATCATAAGGAGCAATCTGCACCACATTGATAAAATAAAAATAAATTGAAAATGAAAGTTGTGTATGGAGCATTAGCGAAGAGTACAGAAGCCAACTGCCAAACACTTCTTGATGTGCATTGATGACGATGAATACTAGGCCACATTTACAGAAGTTAGTCCCGCTTATTGGTGTTAGGGCGACGATAGCGGCCATGTGTTTCCATTTTGATTATAGGTTATTCTAAAGCTAACCTTAATTATTCCTGCACAAGCTTTCCTCTAAAAAGTTTTTCCTTTATAATATAAAAAGTAGGCTAGAGAAAGTAAATCAATGCACCTGGCTGAATCCATCTGGCCATGTTATTGATACAGCATAGTTTCCCATAGGCCGAATTTCCTCAGGTTCAATGTCTTCTGGAACATCATTATACTGCAATTTCTGCTCACCACTCCATTCATCCTGTTCAAGAATAATAATAGAGTGTCCACATACTTAGACGGAGATACATTTAAAGCCAAGAAGTAGACAATCACGAGCTTAGAATAGTAATGTTCAAATCCAAAAAATTGGTGAACTTGCCAAGAACCCTTTTCATATCCAGAAAGTAATATTTGTATACTTTGCAAAATGAAGGATTAATATTTTGGAAACCAATTTCTTTCTCCAAACATATCCATCGACTTCCTTAAGATAACAGGCAAGCAAAATCTGACCATTCAATAATGATTTTCTTGTTCTAAAGTTTCATAATAGGCTGATGATCCACTATGCAGGCTTCATACCATGGATGTCAATAACATAAGCATCGTATAGAAAAGTCATGGTGAAAATTAACAATCGGGGGCTGTGATGTGTACAGTTGATAATAATATATAAATGGAATGATGAATGAGGCTCTACTTCTGTCTTTTTAAGATCATAATTGATCCCCTACTAATGCTTGCCCTCGTCAATTTCACAAATAAGGTGGTTGTACATATATTGGGTGGTGCACTAGTCACTTGTATATTAAAAATAAAAAAAAGGCAGTAAACTTGAGAATTATTACTATCTTAGTTATATATCGTATCTCGTTTACATACTAAGATTTAAAATTCTAATAAATGTTTGTTACTACATTTCCCCCGTCAAGTTTGTTACCATGTTTACTACATTTTCGCTCTTCGGGGTGCTACAAACAAAAGGCTCTCTGATAAATTCGTATGACCAATGTTGATAAAAATATTATCTTCATGATCTGACTTTTTACTAAAAATTATAAAATGTACTCAACTCAACATCTTTTATCCCAAATTCCTTGAGGTAGGCTGAAAATGATAACATGTAGTCAGAAAAGATATCCTTACATACCACACTTTGAGCAGACCGGTCGTTTCGTCTTACAGTAGCAGGATTTAGAAGGAACTCATCATTAGAATCAGGTACTTTCACCTTGATTGCCTTGATAGATCTATCATATGTAACAGCTGTTGACACTGGAAAAACAATGATAATCTTTAATCAGGGAAAAGTCGAAGTAGGTATGAGCATTGATGCCCAAGTCTGTTAGAACGGTGGTAATCTAACGTCCAGATAGACCAATGGTCATGTTTTGACCTCTAATTTTCCCCTGTGACCTTGGCATCTTACATCAGATTGTAATTTCAAATACTTGAACAGTTTCAATTTTTTAAGGCACTAGCACCTTGTTTTAAGTTTTAACCTCAAGTAGCAAGTAGTACTGTAGTAGATCATAAACTTGGTAATTATTTGGAAAGATAGAGGTAGTTTAATACTTTTTCTTACATCTTGCATCACGATCTATCATTGAACTGTAAAGAAAAGATTAATGTACCTTGCTGGCGTATCTTGGCACACTGTTGCACTACACAAACTCCGAGGTTTTGGAACGTTTCGGCGATCTCCCCTTGAGGATCAGCCACTACTTCAGGAATTCCACTATCTCCAGAAGCAGATAACTGTCAAAGTTAAATAAATAAAATTTCAATTTCATTCTATTTTATCCGAAATACATTTCAGTTTTTTGTCAGAAATGCAAATGTAATGTATCTTGAACTTCAAAATAGAAAATAACACATATTTCTGAAGGAACTAATGGAGTGATCTGCCTATGAAACACACACAGAACTAATACTGGTTGTTGAGATCGCAGGGAGGTTTATCTCATGACCAGATTAAAGTACGTAATCGCTAGCTTGTGCAAAATAATCCCTCAGGGATGAAAGAGCAAAACTTGAAGAAATAATCAGATGGCAACACGCAAAAACCATAAATTTTTGTGGATATTAACTTTTAAGCTATCATGATAAATTGATAATGACAACAAATGGGCAAAACTATCAACATGGAAGTATATGCAAAAGGAAAATGAACAGGAAAATTCAACTTAAATTGATGTAAAAAATATATGCCGATAGAAGAATGCAACAAAAATAAATTTAAGCACTCACAGTGGGTCTAATTGGCAGGTCAAAGAGATGAGGGATTCCAAATTGCTGGACAACCTGCAGAGGTATGCATCAAGTAAATAAGAAAAATATAATTTGCACATCTTCTTGCGACCTGCACTGGTTTTTTAAATTGCTTTAAAGCAAGATTTTCATCTTCAAAATCCATTTCAACCAGTTGGGATTTCCTTTTGAGTTGCGTGCATAAATTCAGCTAGTTTCATGATTTCAAACTTTCCTCAAACAGGAAATATTAGGTCTTGAGAATCTATCCAGACAAAAAGAAAAAAAGAAAAAAAAAGACATTGGAAGAAGTTCATGCCTGAGAGCCTGATCCTCTACCAAATGGGTAAAAGCGTTTTCCATCAGCATCAAAATGGCACATGTTCTCAACTACTGCAACACATGGGACCTGTAAATGCAAACATAACGTAAGCATTTAGTCTACAGTAAAGACGTACCTCTGCTGTATTCACATGGTCAATCAGCAATTGTTCCTCTCACCTCACCTCCACTTCATTAATATAGAATTGTCACACTTGTATCCACCTTTAAAAAACAGGGTAGGTAATCATATACACAAACCTTAAGCTTAGAAAACATCCGGACTCCTTTAGCAACATCAATGAATGCTAGCTTCTGAGGGGTGGTAACAATGACAGCAGCACTTAATGGAACTACCTGGAAGTTGCATTTATCCACAATGCGATGAAAAAAATATCCAGATCAAAAACTTCCAAAACAAATTTTATTTTATTTTATAAAGGAGCCTCTTGCAAAGAGCTATGCATAAAACACTAAATGAACCGTGTTTCGTGAAAACAAGGCTATTAGAACAAGGCATAGATTTTATTTCGATGTAAAACCCATCTAAATAACAAAGTTCCATGACTGAAATTTGTAATACAAAAGGTTATTGCAAAGATCTATGTATAAACATGAATCCTAAATTTCTCGAAAAACGAGGTCATTAGCAGAACCTGGCATAAGGTAAGCTGAATATCACCAGTTCCAGGAGGCATGTCAATGATAAGGTAGTCCAGCTCTCCCCTACAAAGTTGCAACTTTCAGATAGAAAATAAACTAAAAAACTAATATTTCAATAATCAATGGCTGTGTCGGTTAGTTTAATTTTTTTTACAATATTAAGTTGATAATAAATTAATAATTATAAATTAACATTCAAGAATGATCAACCACATAAAGTGAAGAAATACATCAACAAAAGTTACTACTCCCTTCGTCCCAGGATAAAAGTCCTGGTAAATTTTTCACATATTAAGAAGAGAAATGAAATGACAAAATTGCCCATAATAATATTTCATTAATCATTTCCAATGTAGGTGAGAGAGTGACTTATTATACTTATTAAATATGGAGAGAGAATTAGAATAAGGAAAGTATAAGATACTTAATGCTAAGGGTAAAATAGGAAAAATTGTGTAAAAGTTTGGTTATTAAAGGAAAGTGGACATTTAACATGGGACTATCCAAAATAGTAATAAAGACTTTTATCCTGGGACGGAGGGAGTATTATGGAGTATGATAGAATAGATTTCAGTAATTTCTAAAAGTAGTAAGTAAATCACATATATATATTCCCTCTGTTGTTACGTCCAACTTTACTAGTCCCCTTTTTTGAGTGTATGTGACATGAAATTTAAGGCGTTTCGAAAACATATATGGATCATATTTTCTTTATAAATAATAAATATAGTTGAAAAAAAAATGTAAGGATATATTGAGGATATCAAAATATGTAATATAACTGTGTTTTTAGCATGGCTTAAAATGCATCTATGCATACTCAAGGAAAGCGAACAGTAAAGTTGGAAGGAGGGAGTACATATTTAAAGTTAATCTGGGAATCTAATTCAATGGGAAGAATGTCATACCACTCGGTAGTAGTTAGTAGTTGGTTGATAACACCAGAAACCATCGGACCTCGCATTATTGCACGCCCTTGTCCCGCAAATCCAAAAGAAACCAACTTAACACCCATGTATTCTGTTGGAATAATGGTTTTCTTCTCTGGGTTCTAGAGGACAAAGTTTAATGGTCATAACTCATCACTGCATCAATTCAGTTGATTGCAGGATAATTCAGTTCAATACTTCGAAGATTACCATTTCAAGCAGACGGTTTTCAGGAGAGACCATTGTTGGTAAACTAGGACCATAAACATCAGCATCAAATATACCAACTCTCGCACCCATCCCAGCCAAAGTATATGCTAGGTTTACAGCTACTGTTGATTTTCCCACGCCTCCCTACAATCAGTAAGATAGTAATCTCAGTAGATCGAAATTTGAGGTTAATTTCTACAATAAGATAGGACATTGCACTAGGATTTTAATCTAGCCGAATGCAGTATTTTTGGTGCCCAAATCATAAATTACAATTTTTCCTACAAGATACTCTTAACCCTGAAGTATGATCAGTAGCTATTTTATATAACCATGAGATCCTCTCTTGTAAAATCCATGGGGAAGAATTAATTAATGAGTTTGCACCAAGTTTATCACCATACAAAATGTGTTTCTTATGGCAACAAAAAGAAAGTTGTTAAGAGCACAAAGAGATCCCCTGAGGTTATTGTGCGAAAACAAGTTCTGGACAGGCTGGAAAATTAAGCATATAAAATCTAGAAAAAAACTGCAATGCACCAGATAAAAGTCATGCCTGCAGAAAGGTGTGGAGGTTTTTACCTTGCAACTTGAAACTGCCACTATGTTTGATATTGTTTGTAGCCCCATGGGAAGCTGCTCGGCATAAACCGGTCTTGCTGGTTGAGCTGACATTGTCACACTGACCTTTTTAACCCAGGGAAGTGCTGCCACCACCTCATTAGCCTGTTGCTCGAACTACAAAGATGGAGAGAAAATAAAAGGACAAAGTTACACTTTGTACATCATATCTGACCCATAAGCTACAACTTCACCCGAATTGAAAATAGAATTTAGGAATCAAAAGTTTGCTCATTGTTTCACATCTGAGTATAACAATAAGCATAAATTCCTTTTCTTTTTTTTTTTTTTTGGGGGAGGCAAAATCGGGACAATTTCTCTCCCCGATCTTGTGCGTTAATATTATCCTGTTCTAGCTTTAAAACATTATTTAATGTTAAAATAGCTAAAAATGCGGAATTCATTCATTCCCTGAATCGCAACCTTTACAATAGAATTATATTTATCATATGACTTATTTAGCTATTTAATGTTTATTATTTAATGTTTTAAAACTAGAACAGGATAATATTAACGCACAAGATCGGGAAGAGAAATTGTCCCGATTTTGGGGGTGTTACCGTCTTCATTTGAGAAACAACCACTTATTCAAACAAATTAATTAAAAGAAAATATATAAACTTCAAACATAGACCAGTTCTTGATCAAACAATGGTGGTTGTGATTCATTTACCATGTCCTTGATTGGACATGCTGGTGTAGTGAGCTCTAACCGAAACGAAACCTGAGATAGAAAGTTGAATGTTGAATGAGGTCATAAACTTTACATATAGGTCATGGAACTCATCACATCCATGTTCTAGAACACCTCTCCCAAAGCTTCGTCAACATGGAGATCCTTCACAAATCCACAGGAGACAATGTCCGTTTGGAAGTCAGGATCAATAATCTGAGACAAGGCTTTCAATACATCACCGTCAGCTGTTTGAGTTGATGCTGCAGGAAACAAGCAACCAGTGACATAATAATTTATCTTATTAGAAGTGATCAAAATTAAGAAACTTAAACGAATAAGTAACATAAAATGATAACCAGCTTAACTCTACGATTATTGACATAAATATGAAAGCATCACAATCAAGCTTTGGCATATAGTGCTCAATTTTAGTATTTTTTGTTACGAGTCAAACATGAAGGAAATCTTTTACATTTTAAAATGTACTATCCGCATATATAAATATAGATTGCCACATCAACCAGGGGTGAAGCTATGCAAAAAATGTGGGGTCAATTGACCCCACTTAATTTTTGACCCCACTTAATTTTTGACCCCACTCAGATTTTTTTTTTAATGAGAGATATCCAAGCGGTCAAGCCTCAGTCCTAAATCTCATACATCAATATATGTTCAGCACGCCACAAAATAGAGAGAGAAGGGGCAAAACCAAATCACAAAAGGCAAAAGTCAAACCGTGAACCATCAAAGCCTTTCGCGAGTAGTCGGAGTGGGTACTGGTGACTAGCGAGCCGCGAGTGTGGAGACTGGAGTGCGACTCTATTCTAATGTGACTCTCTTGCAGCCTTGCAGAAATTACTCTTTCTTCAATTTCTCCAACCTCAGTTTTATTTTCAAAAATCAAATATAATTTCTCCCTTTTGTTAGTATTATTAAATTGGATATTTGGATGCATTTGTCTAACCCGAAAGTATAAAGTATTAAAAAAAATTGGCTCAGGGTTGCCAACTTTTTTATAACTTACTACTAATTTTGACCCCACTGGTATACCTTCCTGACTTCGCCACTGACATCAACTGTATAAGGTGTGAGGTGTTTGACTGATTTCCTAATTCAGTGTAAGAAAGAGTGAAAGATTTGAAACAGTAAGAGATTTGGTAGGTTATGATTTCAAACTAGATCCTAATTTAGGCACGTCCCTGGAAAAAGTCAGACAGAACTCTTATTACGAAGTAAAAGCACACATGGTCACCTGGTGATCATTTATTTCATAATTATACACATAATCGCAAATAAATAACCATGATCCCAGCCTTCTTGCCAATTGATTTAATCACATCGTGAAATTTATGAGAACCGGACAAGTGGATTCCAGTTTTATCGTTTGCCTCTCTTCCCCTCTGAAAAACTTGTGCGCCATCTCCTTTTCCGTTACAAATAAAAGAAACATCATTGATTTCACATCTTTGAAACATTATAAATGAGAGTCCAACTCCACCATGTCAATTAACATAGCAGCATGTTCCATTTACAAATGCAAAGCTATGAAATAATTAAGGAACTTCAGTTCATTGCAGTCTGAGAATAATAAAATTGTTGTAAAAACTACCCGAATTCTAGTTAAGGGTTTTAGTAATTTAGTCAATAAGATAAGATAAGCTTTTTGATTTTAATTGAAGGACCCAGAAACTTACCTTGAACAGCAGAAGTAGCTTTAGCTGAAATTGAGCTCAAAGTTGGGCGGCTATGTGATGTACATAATGGCCGTACATGTCTTTGAAGGTTAACTGAACTATTAACAATGGATGAAACAAAAGATTCAACTGTTCCTACAAGAAAATTGTAATTTAAAACCAAGCATATATATATATATATATATTTATACACACATACAAATATTTACTTGTGAGTTAAGTTTATAGAATAATCAACAAACCTTTTCTGGGTTGTGATTTTGAGCATTGAAACGAGAGATAAACAGAAGCTGGGGCTTGAAGAATTCGCATCTTAATTAAACAAATTAAAGAGATAGAGAGGATGAGAGAGAATGAAGAAGAAAGTATGATGACAGGGGATGAAGAGAATACCGGGGACAGTTTATCAACCTCTCATACTTTGATGACAGGGGATGAAGAGAATACCGGGGAGAGTTTATCAACCTCTCATACTTTGATGTCACATCTCATGATCCCATATTAAAAGTCCTTAGCTACAACGACAACGTTTTACCTTGTTTGCCTTCCCGCTGATTTTTTTTTTCCTTCTTTTTTTTAATTATTTATTTATTACTCCGTTTAATTTTGAATTCGAATTTTCACATAATAACTAATTTTATAATAAATATAATTATAAATTGAATTTATTATTTTACTTAGAAATAAGAAAATATATTTAATATTACACTTCACAAATATAAATCACAATTAAAATTAAAAACAAAATAAAATAATAATAATTAATTATCTGATTTAATTTTGTATATATTATAAGAGAATGTATCGAGTATCTAATCAAATCTATATCAATCGAGTATGTATTGGATCATAATCGAAAATTCGAATAGTTTGAATATTAAACGAGTCGAGTATAATATTGCTCAAATTCTATTCATACTTTTATTCGAACTAAATTTAGATTAGATCATATTATTAACGAAGAAGATGAATCTCGCTCGTATTTTTTCGAGTTAAACCCGAATTAAGCTGTCTGATTCGTTCATGATAGAGCTTACATAGGGATTGAAACAAGATGCAATATGACTAACAGAAGCAATAAATTATCAACAATATCTACTACTACTACTACAAGTATTTTAAATTACTACATCAATGTGACTGGTTTAAATTTAAATTCAACGGACTATAAATAGCTTAACGCCTTCTAAGAAATCTGGTCGGGTACAAAAGGATCTCTCTCCCTAATCCCTAAGAAGAAACTGTAACAAACAGCAAGGCAATTAATTCTGTTTTAGCTATGACAGATTTGTCTAGGGTAAAATGCTAGTGATTATGGGGAGAAATAAATAAAAATGCCTGTACAAAGAACGGGCATATATTATGGGTCAGCAGTTGTGTAGTTTATCAGAGGATGATAAATGATTCCTCCTCTCTTCTTCAATGCTACCCCTTCTTCCCTAATTAGTGCCACAGCTTACTACAGAAACCATTTCGTGGCCTCTTGCTGGACACCATATCTGAAAAGGAGTCAACCAACTGTCCTGCCAAGCTACTTGGATCATCAATCAGAGTTTGAATAAAGGTATTGACCACTCTGCGTTCCTGCTCGGTTGATCTTAAACTAAACCATGTTAGCAATTTTAATCTGAAATCCTGTTTAATATAACCCTCGCATTCCAGCCAACGAATTATCTTCACACAGTACTCAAAGTTCTCATCTAGGGACCCTGATCCATCACGGATTCCGAATGGTGACCCATTTATCAGAGTGCTATCACAATCATGTGTGTCAACAGTTGACACCTCCTCAGTGGGTCTATGGGTCCAGTTTTGGGAGTCACCACTACCGTCTGACCTTGCTACACCATTCCTCTGATTATCAAGAGAGGCCACATCATCATCTACCTCAACAGCCCGCCCGAAAGCGCATCCATTATCTTCATCCCTAGAGGACTCAAATGGAGGGATTAACTCTTCATTTAAATCAGGTACTGAAGCAACATTTAAATCAAGCTCGCGTGACACAGATTGCAACCGATCTTCTTGTATGCATTCAGGCTTAACCTCTTTGCCAACCCCACAGCATTTTCCTATACTAACACCACAAAACACATCGAGACAGCCCCGCTCTTGAGCCCAAGCGAGTCGCAGGATCTTCCCAAGATCACGGACTTTGAATCCAGAATCAGATTCAACATCTGCTGCAGTCTTGTGCTCTGTGTTGGCACTTGAACTTCCTCCAACTTGACAATTCTCCATTTTATGATTTACTGCAACCGAGTTGGGATTCTTCTGAATAATCTCCACACTCTTGGTGAAACACTTTGCCTCAGAGTGTCCCAAGTCACCGGCTTCTGTGTAGGATACTATCCGAAAAGAGTACTCTGTGCAAGGTAGCAGATTGGATATCATAACCCTTCTCTGAGATCTGGGAAAGATGCACACGGGCTCTGTTGTGTGCGTCTCTTCTCTATTCTTACAATACCAAAGTTTGTAGCCCTTGATGTCTTCTAAAGGTGAAGTGGACAACTCTATCAATACAATTACAACTGAAGAAGATGTCACTTTTTCAAAGAAATATTTGCAAGCCGCAGGTAGTGAACCCTCTGCAAGGAAGACAGAAAGAGAAAGGAATTACTAATCAAACAATATATATAATGTAATTACTAAGAAGGGATTAGCTGTTTCAGTGTTTTGGCTACCTCTACAATTTGGGTTTACACTAGAAACTGCAGCCAACCATTCATTTGCTTTCTCAATCGCAATAGAGCAGAGTGTCTGCACATCACCTGCAACTGAGAGCCTGCTGACAATGCCGCGTGCCATCTTAGTTGAAACGCCACTAACTGGACCCACTTCAGCATCTAGTTTGACCTTAAGTTCACTAACAATTTCATGGAGATCTTTAAATCTGGAAGTCCCTTCTAGGAGCCTATAACTCATGCTTATCCTAAAACAGAGGATATCAACTCGTCGCGCGTCCTTAGCTATAATTAGCTGCTTCTTCCAACAACTGCCAGAATAATAGTTGCACCAAAACACGCTCAAATTTAAGTCGCTGTAAATCAAATTACTTAAAAGTTTTACTACAGCAAACTTTGACTCATCTCCTTATTTTTCGTGTCCAACTAAGACAATCTACTTAAACATTACGACACCATATACTGTCAAAAAAATATTTTCCAGCAAAGAAGTTTCAAAACACAAAGTTGTTTGAATGAAAGCAGAGGCATTTAAATGCAAATGCCTCTGTTCAGACAAATTAATACTGGAAGAGAATATAAGAAATGATCTTTTTTGGGGGTGGGGGTGGGGGTGGGGAGTGGGAAAAGAAAAATATATTACATATTTTTTATATATGAACGTAAAAATACTAAGTAAGGAGGAGGAGGTTGAAGTACCCAACATATGGTCAGTAGTACACTAGTACATGAATTAAATGAAGCAACTTACCCTAGTATTCCGGAAACTTTACCACAAGAAGCACAGCAGTAACTCCCATCTAGCTGCATCAATTGCCCAAGATCAACAACCCCCACCTTTCCACGTTGAAAGGCACACTCAATGTGGCAAGATAAACCGCAGGAGTCTCCCTTACCAGATTCAGATGTGCATTCCAACCACAGACTTGGATCCTTGTTGTCATCAAACAAGTGACAAATGCAGCAGGAACACCTCTTGCAAAATGCGTCATCTATGGATAGAATGGCTCTACATGCAGAATTTTGACAGATCAATGAATTTGAACATCTGAAATCAGCACACTGATCTGTAGCTGCTGGAATTCGAGAGGGGTTTTCCGCTTTCCTGGGTTGCTTCTTATAAGGCTGAAGCTTGGGACTGAAAGATGCTTTTTTTAGATCCTGATTCTTTACTATTTTCTTACTCACCTTAGGTAATTGTTCAGACATTTTGCATTTTGATGAAGCAGAGTGCTTCTTTCCCTTTTCCATGCAATTTTGAAAAAGATCCTTCCTAGGACCTGATTTCAGAAACTCTTGGAGAAGCTCTTGACATCTTGAAGCCTCATCTGACTGTCCATTTTTCTCTGGAGTGCTTTGCACACTAGAAGAAATACTTTAAACACCAGAAACTAGACACAGAAATCATACCAAATAGAATAAGTGAGAAACAAGCACTGAGAATATACAGAAAGCTAACTAAATTGGAAGTAAAATGCTGAATAACTCGACAAGTTCAGATAAAGTGGACGCTTTTGATAGTATATGACCGAATCACAAAAATAAGACAGCACAACTTGATGATTCAACTTGGTTCTTCGCATGTACCTTCTAAACACCTTCATTTCTTACTAACACGACTATTTCTATAGTTTTAACACCTATTTTCTATTTCAATCTTTGTTTTCCTTCATTTCCTGCTTGAGCTCCCATTTCCTGTTCTTTATTTGTAAGTAAATACCTGTATGAACTCACTACTAGCCTTTAGTATTCTAATATTCCTCTAGGGTCACAAACTCAAAGCAAAGGCTATCACATCACCACACCAATTCTTGTATACAAACCTCCTGTTCCTTCACATACTAATTCAAGAATAAGGGTCACAATAGGTTTCTCAAAGTCCAAAATCCGTTTAACAATGATTTCTATCTAGTTTTATAATTTTGAGTAGAAGTTGATTCCTAGAAGCATTTATACTCTCCATATACCTGACAGGCTGACACTGATCAAGCTGAAGCGTGTTACTTAGATCTCCTTCCTCAAGAACACTTTAAATATGAAGTTTTAACACTTTTGTGATTCTAAATCTAAAGTTCAAGACAACGAGACAAGGGTAAAAAGAAATTACAAGGAACAACATCATATGAAATAGAAACAGCTCTGCTTATGTGACCGAGCCTGTATGTCTGTTTGCATGTGTGTGTATGTTGGAGATAGATAGATAGATAGATAGATAGATAGATAGATAGATAGAGAGAGAGAGAGAGAGAGAGAGAGAGAGAGAGAGAGAGAGAGAGAGCTTTTAGCACTTTATATCGCCCACATACCACATAAAAACTTTGTTCATCATCTCCCTTTTCCATTTAAAAAGTCAAGTCTTATGGGCTAATAAGATTTCTGTACACTAATAGCGGTAGGCTGGTAGCTAAACTAACATTATTCCACAATACAAAGCCAATAATAATTAAAGGTACTCGTACATTATATCATATGGACCTATTGAAAATATATATAATATCTCATATGCCTCACAGCATTAACAAATATAAGAACTACGAGATAGCATCAAAAATCCAGCAGATAGAGAACCACCACCGTTCGATTTTACTGAATATTGAGCAATTACAGGTTATTTTAATAAAATTCTCACAGGAAAAGTTGATCAGCAATTTGTATAGCAAGATACTCCCTCCGTCCTCAAAAGGATGGCATAAGCACATTTTTCACACAAATTAAGAAAAGTAAGAAAGAGGAAAGAGAGTAAAAAAAATTCATATTTATCCTTAGACTAATGGACCCCATACGTACCCCTTACTTTTTGTACCTTAAGCCATCGCTTAAGCCATCCTTTTGAGGACGTAGGGAGTAATAGAAATAACTGCCATAATAGCAGATAAGCTAATAATACTACACCATGACCACAAGCACTGCTAAAAGTTTAACGTTGCTAACTAAATCCAACAGCAAGATATCATTTGAATGATCACATCATTTTCAGTGGTCAAGTGGCCGAAGTCCAGACCAGTCAATGGGAACGAAATTTCTGATCCAGAGTATGCCATTTGGAATTGTTTGGTGACCAAATTAAGAAACATATCTCCATAAGCAACCTACAGATGGTGAAAGCTCTAGCTCAATTAGGAATTTACATTATGCGATCAAGATTGTGAGCTCTCGTTCATGAATTAGCTTCAAGACTTGCTATATTTCCTGTTTCTACCTTTTCCTTATAAACAATGTTCCTATTTTTATCTCTTTTCTTTTTAGATTCAGAAGTGATTCAAGTCCATCATTCTAAATATAAACAGAAAATCAGTAAACACAACTTACACCAATGTTCATGCAAAAGGTTATAACTATTCCTCATTTATCATTATAAATGAGTACAGCTGTACAAGATAGTGATCAAGATCAACTGAAATAATAAATTACGTTGATACTTGAGTTTCAAGTTGTTTCTCACAAGATTAGAAACAATTAGTAGGAACTTTTGAGCAAACGAGCTACCAAATTTTAAGTATATTTTAATAAGAGTGTACAGAAGGGTTCAAATTGTTGAAAGTTTATTTTAGTTGGAAACTGAAAGAGAAATAAAGTAGCTTAAATAATGGCAGTTAGAAAAACTAAAAAAGAATCTACAAGGAATGTGCAAATAACATGTAAAAGGGTATCATTTCCTTCTCCTTTTCTTTTCGTGGGGGTAGTGTATCATCAAGCTCATGTTTAGAAAATTATATAAGATCAACACAATAGAATTTGATTAATCATTGTGACACCACCGCCAACTATTTCTTTCCTTTGCTAATGATGAAAGATGTTTTTTTTGTGGATAGGCCTGTTGTGGCCATACTGCTAGACAAAATTGCGTGTGTAATCTGGTTTGACAGTTCACCAGACTTTCATTAAACGGCTGAGTTCATTTCATCTTCCTAGCAACTATGGAAATTGATTATCTATAATCCTATGAACTGAATGAGATCTTGAAACAAGTGGCATTATCAAAATAGAGCAATATATTTTCTTATATTTGATCAAATCAACATCTTGTTATTGAAAAAATTGTTAGATAAATAGACAATGAAAACAACATACTATTAAATTAAAAATTGCAAGATAAAGAACTTATGAAAACATCATATAAATTAGAGCATGTAGTGGAAGAAATAAGATTTCATTAGCAATTATATACTGAATTACTGATCAGATTCTCATATAGACAATAATTCTAAAGAAAATATCAAGAGGATCCATTTTCTTACCAACAATACAGAAGATCTAAAGAACATATGTTACACAATCTCAGAAATACAAGAGATCTTTTTTGTCCTAATGAATTTTTAAAAGGAAAGGGGAAGATTACCGAGAGGAATCATCGCCAAGGATAAAGTGTGGATGGTCTATAGGATCGGTGAGACAAAGAAATTAGCACCGTCAAGGTGTTATAAAAGACCCCTCTAGAACCTGAACTTCATTTATTTATTTTAGGGAATAGATATTTCCACATAAAAAATTAATATTTCCACATGATCCCTCTCACGTGAATAATGAGTGGGTCTCACCTCCATGTGAGAGAGACTTGTGTGGAAATATTATTTTAACATGTGGAAATTGACCATCTACTTGAACATAATTAGACATTTAAAGAATGAAAGTTGAATCAGGTTTATTACTGTACTGGATAAGATTCTGTCCAAATTTGAGCTAATAGTCATATAATAGATCAATTCCAGAATTAGAAACAAGCCTTGGACATCATGCATTAATGGATTAACCTCAATTACTCAAATAGTCGTATGGCACAAACAAGCACCCCTTTGTGAAATTTTCATTATTGAGGAGTTCTGAAATGGTCAAACTCCAAAAGTGGAAAGATTAAGCGAAGGGAGAAGAAAATTCAAATAATTAGCATTTTAAACAGGCCACTTCATATTTTTTTGTTGGACAATAAAAAAGTCCTATAAATATTTGCTTTTAAATTGTGTTACATGTACGTTTCATTTTTCCAGAAGTACCATATTCGCGGGATAACATATGGGTCTGGGTGTGGTCTGGCAGTGAGTGTGAGTGTAGGTACTGGAAACTTCACACATGGAAAGTTTCCTTTGAAAGCTCAATAGATCCGACTCCTTTCCCAATAAATCCTTTCTTTCAAGCCAAAAAAAAAGCTTTTCATACTATGCTCGTGGTCAGTATTCTAAAAATTCCCGCCTAGGTCCAATTAATCTTGCCTAGGTGCAAGGCGGTCCTCTACTGCCTAGATTTGGTTGGGCGCCTAGGCCCTCTACGTAGGCATTCCAATACTTGAAATACATTTTTTAAGCCTTGAAAGATTATTTTTTTTGGTAATTTTCATGTAAAATTAATATATATATATATATATATATATATATAAATGTTTTGTACAACATAACAAATATGTATAATAGAAAATAAATAAATGAGTCCGTCTAAAAAACGCCTAGGAACTAGGCACCCCCTCCACCACCTAGGTCCGCCTAACGACTTTTAAAATACTACTCGTGGTCTCCTCACTGCCAAGCAATTACAAGCTCCAAAATAGTGAAAAATGATCTAAAAATAGACGGGTCAAGTGACGGACACTTCTAGGGGTACTTAAAGGGATCTGTCCCAAAAACATTTCTTCCACTTTATTATATAATCATTAAAATTCCTTTCAACTATTATGCGAGGAATAAGATACAGAAGTGATGCATAACAATATTTTTAAGGCTTTATATTGCAAGATTTAATTGCGGGGAAAAAATGGAACTGGGGTGGAACTCTGCACTCCCCTACCCAGGATACTTAATTACAAAAGAGTAAACTGAACTTTTCAACTTAAATAATAATATGTATAATGTATGAATTAAAGAGCTTGAGGGATTACAACGCTATTTAAAGAGAATCAAAACCCTTATTTTACTTGGACAAAAAGAAAAATACTAAAGGACTAAATACCCAAACTAAATAATTAAATTTCCTAATCACTATAAGATATTCTAAATCCTTACATCAAGTGAAATCCTAAATTACATAAATTTCAATTAAATTAAACATAGTGAAAATCCCATAAAATAAGTAAAACAATTTCTTTGGTTCTTGACTTGTGGCTCCGATCAAGACGGCCTAAGAGAACACTACATATAATCAAAATGAAAAGAAGACTAAATTTCTAAAGCCACAAACACATGACTCAAGAGCCCAGGCCTGTGACAAAGAATCTATAAAATGATCCAAGCGAAGGGAGTCGCCTACAACTAGGCATGCACAAACAGGCGCTCTGCTTGCTCCTTGCCTAGGCTGCCAAAGCTTGATCATTGACCAGCCGGACTAGGCCCAGGCTCAAAAATAAAAAGGCATTGGCTTAAAACCTTGTTCTGTTGAAGCCTGCTGGCCAGGCCGGGCCCAAGCCTTTAATGCTTTACTTGCTTAGTTGAATAATTTAGCCTTGAACTCAACTCTCTATTTATAAAACAAAGGTAGGACAAATTCACATTGGTAGACAATATGGGACTTTAAAAGTGGAAATAGATAAACTGAAGCTTATGGCCAGGCCTAGAACAACCATTTCCATTCCATTCACAGCCTTGACACGGACATTTATCTAAAATGTTTAAATTATAGAAAAGGCAACAAAAAGGGAAGCAATCATTAAAGAATTTGTCCACTCATCCGAATGTTTAAATTATAAGAACAAATGTAACCCAATTCCTAGATAAATCAGAATTTTACAAGTTAAAAAGCACATAAAACTTTGAATAATCTGCATATAATAAATGAATATACAAACAAAATTTACAAGGAAATGAAATCAAATTTGTGCAGAAGTGAAGAACATGAACACAAGTGTGTAGACATATACACAAGATATAAAGGACTACACTTACTTCCGACCATGATTTTGCTAGCCAGAGGAAAATCAAAGAACGAGGCTCTGAGGGGTTTTAAGGATTTTGTGTTTAAAAGATTTGGAATAGAAATTGGAGAAGAACTCAACCATAAATTTGTTGCCATGTTCACAATTCCAACTTCCAGGATTGATATGACCAATGAGTATCTAATTGGGGAACAGTTTTTGAGACGAACACTTGGGAAACATGAAGGTTGAATAAGATGAAGTTTGAAGATGATGAAGATTACAGGAAAGAGATGAAGGAGGAGATTACAGGGAGTGCACATAATAATTAATCTAAGTCCCATATTGTTTATTGAGAAAAATGTTAAAAGGAAGCTTTCCTTATAAAACGGACTCTCCTCCACTTCCAACAAGTTGTGGGCTGGTCCAATCTGAATAATTTTTCAACATTTTGACATGTTGGGCTAGACCGCAAGGATATTAAACAAAAAAGGCCAAGTGCAAAAAATATAGATCCTTAGGCTTTAGCCCAGGCTGGACAAAGGCCACAGGCCGGTCCAAGCCGGGCTTTTAATTAGGCCAGTCCAGGCCGGATTGTGGCATTTAAACAGCAGCCTTTTTTCAGCCTTCATACCGGGCCTTACCAGTCCAAGCTTTGACCAAGCCGGGCTCAGGCCAAATCAAGGCTGAGCCGCAGGCCCCATGCCGTTTGTGCACCACTACCTACAACCAGGATACAGTCCGTTCTTTCGAAAATATAAAGTTTCAGGTTGCTTATTTAACCCCCAAAATACATTTATCATTAGTTTTCACTTACAGACATCTAGTTTTCACTCTCTTCATTGTGCTTAGGTTCCAATTTACTAATGATAACCGCGTGACACTTGCATAGAGAGGGGGTAGCAATTTACTAACCCACTCAATGTATACATAAACAACACTACGGATAAAGATAGGACAAAAGACAACCATATAACAAATTGAGGGCAACCAACAAGAAAATGAAAGCAATCATTTGAACTCAGAAGAATTCACCAAAATCAGTAGCATTGCAGTTGGATGAGAAATTCAGAAGCACAATTTTTACAATAATGAAATTTTATAGGTGCAATTTTCTACAATATAATAAGCCTGTAAATTTTCATTTCTCCTGAAAAATCCTGAGAGGAATTTAAACACCAACACAAGCACTACAAAAGTTTGCAAAAAAAAAAAAATTGCCATGCAACTTGCATTTGCTTAGTGTAGAAGTACCACAAACAATAAAAATTATTTATCTAAAGAGAAGAGAAATTGAAAATATCAAGATTTCACCTTTAGCAACATTTTTTTCTTCCAAATCCATGATGTGAACAAATAAGAATGTAAAAGCAACCCTCCCTGATACAATCAGTTAGTATGGAAACCTCAGCGTTGTAGTGCATTTAAATCAAATTAAATAATTGTTTGACATAAAATCAGAAACATTGTGATGCATAATTTTTATTAGTATTAGCATAGCACATATTTTCATCAGTTTCTCAAAATGGGCATATAGAATTGAAGTCTATTGTTTTGGAGAAATACATGTTAGAGTTAAAATGGGTCAGGTTCATGTCTGATGATGATAAACACAAACTTAAAAATACAAAAGCAGAGTATTTGTCAAGATCCAACCATTCACTACAACCTCAAGACTTTCATGCACACAGAAAACTCCATGAGATAAGTTTCCTTCGATGAAAACAAATATTGAGATTGTTTGAATTACATATGGAGTGAACATAATTAATGGAGTAGAATAATAAGAGTTTTGAAAACATTTATTTAGAAAAATGTATGACAAAGTATAGACTTGATAGGAATTGAAAGTTAAGAAGTGAAACCAATTAGCTGCAATAAAGCCCATTCAGATTAAATATGATTGCAACACCCAAACACATACCAGCTTAACAGGTTAACACATTAACACTCACTAAGGAAAGAACACCTATATTGGCCCACTCACAACAATTAGGGTAAAAGGATAACTTATGTCGTCCACAAAAAATTTAAGGGCATAAGTCGTAACAAGAAGATTGTTATAAATGGTGGTATGGTCCCAAAGAATTTATTTTATATCTTATATACTCTTTCAGATTGATAAAATCATAAAAGAAAGTATTTACAAGGGAAAGAATGAGGAAACAAGTAAGATTGATCAAACTTGTTTTCAATATGCCGAACATGGCTATCAGTGGCTTAGAAAGCTCAATGAAAAAAACACCACGAAATCTTAGAAGTTAATGCCTCCCAAAGTACCCATGGTCAGGAAGTAATGCCTCCAATGAAAGTAGATTTTGTGAGCAATGAATATGGTTGAATAAAACTAGTCGTTACTAGTAGGATTGCTAAAGCATCTAAGATGGTGCATGTTCACATTTTTCTGTGGAACATGTCGTCTTTGAGCCTTCAATTGCTTGTACAACTATATCTCGGGTTAGCGCAACCACAATGCATAACAAAGCTCTTGATTAAGGGTCAAGAACATCTCTGGTCCAAACAATGTGAAGACATAGAAACACATTTCAACAAAAAGGAAGGAAGACCATACGTAATATATATAACATGTATATATTTATAATAGAAATTCAAATAATAAAGTCAAATATATTAAATTTACGAACAAAGGTGCATAACTATCCCTGAGGTTTTCGCGTTCTGCCCATTTAGCCCTGAAATTTTTTTTGCTCCCTAGATGCCCCTTAAAATGCAAAACGTAGCTCAACTAGGTCCCTCCCGTTAAAAAACCTTCCAGCTATACAAACGGGGTTAGAACTTCTCTGCCAAAAGGGGGGAAAGCCCTAAATTACCGATCCCTTCTTTCTTCTCCAATTTCTCTGTTTTTCATGGGCAAATGTGACCATTGTGATCTATAATTGAAGAGAAGAAATCAATCTGAGTTTCTAACCAACTCAACTGAAATCACCTGATAGATCGAAACTCTTTATTGGAAAAAGGAGAGCAGAAAGTCGAAGGAAGCTACCAAGAAGAAAAAGGAATCTCTGCTCTTTTCACAGGTACTTGAAATCTATGCTTTTGATTAAGAAAATGCATAGAACTACTGACATTTTATATGGGTTAATGGGTAAAAGATTTTGTGGTTTGATTTTAACTAAAATAGTTGGCATTTGGTCATTGCGTATGATCCATGTTTAACTTGGGTGTTGACTATTAGGGGACATGTGGTCCCGTATATTATTGCTTATTAGATTCTTAATAGTTTAGAGTTGGCATTTGCGTTGTAATTGATTGTTATGTTGAAAAATATTGTGTTGAATGAGTTTTTTATTTGACTGACAAAATGGATGGGCGTGTAGATATTTATTTACATCATGGAGGCACATGGGTGATGGATCATGTGTTGAATTATGTGGGAAGAGATGTTTATATATGTGAGAATTTTGACGCAGATTACCTGTCTATTATATGCGTTAAAAATGCATATAAAAAGACATTGAAATATGCCAATGTAGAGCATGTATTCTGAAACCTAGAATGGGTATTGATGAAGGACCTTTTTTAGTTGAGGATGACAATGGGATTAGAAAAATATTTAGTAAAATAAATTCAGACACAGATGTCCTAGAGTTCTGTGCAAACCATGAGATAAATGTTCCTATATTTGCTCATAACATTTTGGCCATTATTGATGCACCTAATATAGAAGTGAATTCCCCTCGGCCTCCTGTAATGATGAATCTGAACCACCTCTTATTCCACCTGAGCCCATAATCAATTCACATGAAGTTATTGAATTTCCAGAGGATTGGCAGATGACACTTTCATGGAAAGCGTTGAAGTACTTAATGCTTTTGATTGCATTAATAGAGCTTATGAAACAAGCGATGATCCTAATGTGGTGTTAAAGACACAGGCTGGTGTGGAAGATATTATTAGAGGTAGTTGTAGGATTAATAAAGACATCAATTCTTATACTGTCAAAGTGATGATAGTCAAGATGCTACATATGAAGAGGAGAGTGAGGATAGCGTTGATAGTGAAAGAAGATATCTTGCATGTTTCAATGTAGATGAACAGACACCCTATTTCAGCTTAGATATGACATTTTCAAGTGCAACTGAAGTTAGAGAATCCATACCAAAGTATGTTATTTCTAGGGGAGTGACATTGAAATTTGTGAAAGTGAACCATATAGAATAAGGGTGAGTTGTGAGGTGGGGTGTCCTTTTGTCTTGTATGTGTTAAAGGTCGGTTGTAACCCTGGGTTGACAGTCAAGACTTTAGTCCAAGACCACAATTGTTATGGATTTTCAACAACCCCAGGGTTTCAGCAAAGTTCTTGATCAAGCTTTAAAAACAAAAAATTATTGACAAGCATGACTACAAGATCAAAGACCTAAAAAAATATGTTGAGACAAAATTGCGAGTAAATGTTGGATTTTCCAAATGCAAGAGAGCCAGGAGGATGGTTTTGGATGAATTCTCAGGGAGCTTCACTACTGAATATTCTGAGTTAGAGGCTTATGCAACAGAACTCCTGAGAAGTAATCCAGGCTCTAAAGTGCAAGTAGAGTTGTGCAGAGATGATTTAAGGGAAGGAAAAAGAGTATTTAAAAGATTGTTGGTTTGTTTGTTTAGATGCGGGCAAGAGAGGTTAGAAGGAAGGATGCATGTCTATTATTGGCCTTGATGGGTGTTTTTTGAAGATACAGTGGGGGAATTGCTTATAGCTCTAGGAAGAGATGGGGGGATGAGCAGAATTTTCCCATAGCTTGGGCATGTGTGAAGAGTGAAACTAAAGTCAACTGAACTTGGTTTTTAACTTTGTTGCAAGAACAGCTTGATTTGGGAGATGGAAGTCAGTACACTGTGATATCTGATATGCAAAAGGTATGATGTTAACTTTTAATGCTTTTTATGTCAATTTGTTACTTATAAATGTCAATTTGTAGCAATATGTAACTTTTAATGTTTTACTTGTAGGGTTTAGCACAATTTGTTATTGATGTACTTCCTAAGGATGAGCACAGATGATGTGCTCGTCATATATATGCAAATTGGTTTAAGAAACACAGGGGTGGAGAGTTGAAGAGGAAATTATGAAATGCAGCCTGGTCCACCTTTGAGGAAGAATTTAAGGACAACATCAAGCTCCTTGATGAGATGAGTTCACAGGGAGCACTAAATCTCATGAACTATCCACCTCATACATGGTGCAGAGCCTACTTTAGTAGAATAAGCAAATCATGGGCAGTAGATATGGTTGAATACAAAATGGATAAAACCGAATAATCGAACCGATTTTTTAACCGAATTATTTCTATTATTTGGGTATATTCGGTTGTAACCGTTTTATATTTTGATTTTCGATTTTAGATATGAAAATTTGACTATTCGGGTAACCGATTAACCAAATTAAACCTTAAAAAAATAGTATTTTTAATTAGAATTTGATAGACTTTATCATATAGATTATGTATTTATGTATTGTTAATTTAAAATTATTAAACTAGTTTATGAATTATTATGATTGCGCAATGTGGTTAAATATTGTTTGGAAACTTTAATGTGAAATTTGTGAAATTTTGTGTTTTGTAAAATTAAGTTCACATTTCGGTTATTATCCGAATAGTATAATCCGATTATTCGGGTTTCGGTTATTCAGTTAGTACATATCTCGGATATTTGTTCAAATAGTAAAATTGTATGAAATTTAGTATTCGGTTCAGTTATAACCGAATACTCACCCCTAACAATAGATAAAAACATGCTGGAAAGTTTCAACTCCTAAATTCTTGATGCCAGGCACAATCAAATTAGGTCTAAGATGAAATTCATTAGGAAAAAAATCATGAACAGGTTGGGAATTCTGGGTCCAGCATGTGAGAAGTGGATCAACTGTTTCAATCCTCACTGCAATGAAATATTTCAGACAAACAAAGGCCTAGCAGTTGGCTATGTTGTGCTCTTTAATAGAGACACGGGTTATGAGATCAGTGAGGGTGAGGACACCCACACTGTGTTCCTGGACAAGAATTCTTGTGCATGTAGGGCATGGGATCTCTCTGGAATCTCATGTCAACATGCTATATGTGCTCTGGTTCACAACAAGCAAGACCGAATGGACCATATTTCAAGTTGTTATCGCAAAGATTTATACAAAGCTGCTTACAAGTACAAGATTATGTCAGTGAGAGGGAAAAGATTATACCAACTAGACAACTATCTCCCAGTAGAGCCACCAAAGGTTGAAAAGAAAAGGGTAAGGCCCAAGACTAAGAGAAGAGAAGAAACTGAGCTTAGGCCACAAAAATAGGTACAAAGTTATCCAAGAAAGGCAAACCAATCACATACAGTCTGTGTAAGCAGCAAGGACACAATAAAGTTAGCTGCCAAAAGGTAATAACTAAGTACTCAATTGCTTTTATTGATGTAGTGCATTTGGTGTAATTACATGAGTTAATTATGTGTATATCAGAATCAAAGCCAATCAGAAGGAGGAAGATCAAGGACAAGGCAATCTCAACCTAAAAATGCAAGTCAGTCACAAATAGGAAGTTCAGTCTCAACTCAGTCTCAAACTGGACCTTTAGTGCAAACTCAAGCCAAGCTGGCCCATCAATTTCACCTCCAAGTCAAGTTAGACCTTCAGTCCGAGCCCCAAGTCAAGCTGGACCATCAATCCCTGCAAGATCAACTGCAACTCCACCTGCAAGTTCAAGGCCAAGGCCTTCAAAATTACAAGTTCAAGCTGCTGCAAGAGCTCACTCCAGGAACCAATCCACTCATTGTGAAGGTTTTGGGTTAGTCTATGATTACAACATCTATTCACTAACATACAGGATAATTTGAGTGATATGTGCTTCATTATGATTGATATAATATCTTGTGATTGCTATGATGTTATGAGCTATGTACATGCAGAGTGGCACATCATCAACTAGTGTCAATGAAAGACGTTAGACACGGTCAGTTATAGTTGACCCTAACACCAGATTTGAATTCACTAATAAATCTCAAATTAGAGCAGAAAAGGCTACAAACAAAACATCAACTTCACTTGGCAGTATAAGAATCAACCACAGAGATTATGGTGGCCTTGTTAACATGTCCAACATGCCTTTCAGACATGCTTATTGGGTTTTTGCTACTGAGCAATATATTTTCGACAATTTTGATGTGTTTATGCTCAGTTAAGGTGTGTAATGAACATGCTTCTGCTTCTGCTTCTGGATTAATTAAAGCATACTTTATTGCATTTGTTCAGCCTCTATTTGTTCAATTGTTGTCTTTGTTTTCATTTAACGTTTGTTGTATTGAACTTGCACAACTCATTCACAATGATACACAAAAAAAGGACTTCCATTAACCAAGTTCAACAATTCTTTGAAATTGAGTTAACTGCAAACAAAATGCAGTACATTACAAGTCACAAATCTACCAATTCATCTAACCATTTAAACATACCTAAGTAGCATAAAAGAAATGTAAATGAATGTAAATAATAACACACCAATGCACTTCCTATTCAAATAATCTACTTCTTTAGTTTGTTTCACAGAAACTTCATCTCCATTTAACTTCAACTTCTTCAATTCATCAACCGGTTCTTTCAATTCATATGCCCCTTCAACCTGAGGAAATTTCTTCATCTCCTTATTCTCCATCTACAGAAGCTTGTTCTCCCTCTTCAAATCATTTATGACCACCTTTGCCCTCTCACATATTTGCAGGTCATGCCATACAAAGAACTCACATCATTTCCTGAATCCAAAACATACCCATTACAAACATGAAGGTATAACCCTTTTCCAAAAACTAAATCAAAAGCAATTAGAAGCACTTACTCTGAATTTCAAGCATGAGAAAAACCTCATTCCACGATTTGTTTTGCTCCATGAGGTCCACAGAAGAGCTCTTAACCCGCAATAACACAACAATGGTTGAGCTTCATAATCAACATCAATGGCGTGTCTTCGAGCAGAGGTTGAAGATGACGAGGAATTGTAAGCCATGGAGAGTCTTCGAGCAAAGGATGAAGATGACGAGCAGTATCATAGAAATTGGAGAAGAAAGAAGAGATCTGTAATTTAGGACTTTTTCCCCCTTTTGGCAGAGAGGTTCTAATCCTGTTTGTCTCGCTAGAAGGTTTTTTAACGACAGGGGCCTACTTGAGTTAGGTTTTACAGCGTCAGCGACATCTAAGGACACAAAAAAAGTTCCAGGGCTAAATGGGCCGAACGCGAAAACTTCATGGTAAATTATGCACATTTTCCCTTAAACACACTATCTAAAAATTTGCAACAATCTCCCTCCATATTCTCCCAAAAATGTAAAAAGGTCATAACCAATGTTGGTCGCACTTAAGCAGAAAGTGGAATATATAGACTCTTAAAAATACCAACTTTTGGCCTAATTTGCACAAAGGGATTACTCTGAGTCAGGACCATGTCCTAACACTTAAAACCATGAATCCAAATATTTAACCATTCCAACAATCAATGGTCACTTCTCACAAGCACCCAAAAGTATATACTCCATAGTCCATACAACTAAACACAATGTAATTATTCCACTATTGAATTCTAAAGCACATGCTTACTCCTAACATTACACCCATCTTAAACTAAGTGCCCATAACATTTAGTATTTGTATTTTCCAATACATGTTTGCACAATAGCCCGTACATTGTAATAATGCAACTACAAAAAGGATCAACAGACTTAAACACTGATTTTCTGATCATAATGGAATGAACTCATCCCAATTAGGGGCCAATTACGCACATATTTATATACGCGCAATTTAACCATCAAACAAAAGGAAATTCAAATAATGAAGACAGAAAATAAATGATGAGATATAACATGAAAGTTATGATGGATCTGAACACGTAAACAATTAATAAGGCACAGCTCAATATATGTGTATATATTAATTTTTATGCGTATATGAACAATGAAGAATAAGGAATCTAAAAGGTAAAGAAAAAGAGCTTAAAAAGTACCTGTGCGTAATGTGAGGAGAGAGAAGGTGGAATCTAGGGTTTTATTATGGAAAGAAGAAGGAGAAGGGTTTTTTTGGAAGGGTATTGAAAAATCTCCTCTGAACGAAATTCTCTGCTAGTTTTTGGTCGTATGAATTCTACTGGATTCGTTCACGCACGATAATTGGAGCCGAAGCTAATACAGAAGATGCACGCGCGCTAAGAGAGCGTACCTGAACCTGATACAATCACAAAGTCGTTCAGCTGATGCTGGAGCTTAAAAGTACAACAAGCACTATGCTCTAATGTTATTGGTCCGTGATTTTCACGCTCTGTTAAAGTGAGTTGCAGTATCAAGCTATCAGTATTAATTATAGAAATTAGTAGTATTCGTTAAATTAATTAATTATACTGTTAAACAAGGACTGTGGTCACTGTACTACAATTTTTAGATGATTTGATAGTATTTAATTATATAAGCCTTTTCCTTTTGTGCACTTAAATGGAGTATTAAACAATGTCTAATTAGGTGTTCAACATGTGATACATATAATTAATTAAGAATAGACTGGTTGGTTGTGGAAAAAATACGCCATAACATATCCAACACGTGTCGAGTGTCGACTAGATTTTGGAAATAAAATTAGAAAGAATATGTCAATGGAGTTGCCATGTCAAACATGCTTTATTGCACTTTTAAGTGCCCAAATGGCTTTTATTCTTTGAAATTGTTCAAACATAACTAAAAATATAGATCGAGTCCCGATAAATTTATGTCGATATTAAATTTATTTAACAAAATACTATAATTGATTTTGAATTTTCCGCTCATTCTAATAAATCATTTGAGATATCCAAAATTTAAGATAAATCTCATCGTTCATATAGTATCGTAGGCACGACACAACTAGTATATAACATGTCTTAATACATACATGAAATAAAACATATTTAACAAAATATAACTGATTTTGAATTTCTCGCTCACTCTAATAAATTATTTGGGCCGTCCAAAGTTTGAAATAAATCTCGTCGTCCATATGTAGTGTCGTAGGCACGGGACACAGCTAGTATATAACATGTCTTAATACATACACGAAATAAAAATAGATTAAAGAAAAATTCACATATTATTATTTCTAATTTTCTATCTTATCTCTTAGAGTTATAAAATACATTTTACACTGTATGTTTAGGTCTTTTTAGAATAGTAGTTTTAGTTTTTTTATCCCTTTGAGTTTAATTTTTTCATAAATTTGTCAACTTAAATTTATTAAATTTTATTTCTACCCTTGTTCCTATATATACATATTAAAAAAATCCAGCATATGCAAACTGCCTATATTCAATCCATATGAATAGATATGCCCTTTAGTAGAAGACTTAAATATAATTTATTACTCTAAACTATATGTTATATTTTACTTCGGTAATTTATCTTTTAATTTTGTCAATTAGATGATTAAACTATTAATTTTTTGCAATTCTAACAAATTGAGTATACCACGCCGTAAATCAATTTGACGTGATTATCTATCTAAAATTTATATAGAAACTGATGCGTGTAAAAGAAATATTTTTTTAATTATGAATTAAACAATTCTGATATAATGGAGGGTAAAATGGTCACAGCCCACACATTCAAATTTTTTTTTTTGCTAAATTACACTCAGACAAATTAAATAAATCAAAATCTTCAAAACATTACAATCAATCTAAACAAAGCCATCGAAAAAAAGCCCAACTTTGATAATCGCAAATTGTTCAACGATTCTGACGAAGAAGCACTGAGAATCACAAATTTCTCAACTATTCCAGCGAAGAATATAGAGATCGTTCCTCGTCATTTGTGCCATCCATTTTCTCTCAAAAACTAAATAAAACCCTCAGTCCTTTCACTCACCAACTCATCAATAGCAGACAGAAAACGACAACTCTAGAGTTTTCGCTTTCCTTTTACTTCTCTCATCTTTTTCCCCCAATCTATCTAAACCAGATATGCTAGTAAAATTTTGTAAACCCATATAAATATATATAGAGAGAGAGAAGAAAGTTTGTGTGTTGGGAAAGATATATAGAGAAACATCTGATTAGGGGGGGGCAACAATGGTTGCCGAAAAGGTAAAAAATGCAATGAGTTTTCAGAAATCACCAGCAAATCCCAAACCAGACCTACCCCAAAGCTACCATCTCTTTCATTGTCCAACAAAAGGAGCCGCGTTCTCGTGCTTATTCGGCGTACACTTCCCACGCGCCTCCCCACAGGTGCAACCACGTTCGTCGTACGTGACGGAGCTCCTCCACCTAGTCGAACAATTGCGCGAGAGAGTCTCGTTTAAAAACGGAGCTTGTAGAACAAAAGCTCCTAAAAGACAATTTGTAAATCTCAGATCCAGTTTGGGGCTTCCTTTAGATCTAAATCGATTGTTATTATTTTGAAGATTTTGATTTGTTTAATTTTTCTAAATGTATGAGGTGTGACCACTTTACCCTCTATTATATCAGAATTATTTAATTTATAATTAACAAATTATTTTTTTACACACATCAGTTTCTTATGATCTGACCTCACGTCATCAATTTTTTTGACGTGACAGACTCAATATGTTGGAATTGAAATAAATTAATAGTTCAATCATCTAATTGACAAAATTGAAAGGTGAATTACCAAAGTAGAATATGACATATAATTTAGGATAGTAAATTATATTTAAGTAAAATTATGTTATTATGATATCAATATGAGTATAATAAATAACATAATTATATTAATTTATCCAGTACAATATTAAGTAAAAGTCACATTCATGATCATTATACAAGTCTCACAATATGAAAAAAATAAAATTACACATCAAAAAGACAAAAAAAAAAAGAGTCTCATAACATGTAAACACAAACTCACGTATCAAGAATAAGAGTTTACATACCCAGTTTCACCATGAGGTTAGAATATCATAGAATAAGAGAGATCCATAGATACCTAGGTGTCCATAGACGAGGTAGGAATTAAATAAGCAAATGGTAATAATCAGAAAGTATTTTATTTATTATTATGATTTTAATTAGTTTATTTATTAAGTGTTTTAGATAATTAGTCTTTCTTTATTTATTTAATTATACTATACGATGGATCCAACTTATTAACCCAAAAAGGACTTTTATTTGGACACCCTTTTCCATTTATTAAGTTTAAAAGTATAAAGTTATGCTTTTATTTATTAAAAAGTAGCTCATAAATAACCACCAGAATGCCATATTCTTTAATATAAATAATTTAATTTTTGATGATTTAATTTATTAAAAATAAGTACAATGACTCCTTTAGCTAAAAAATTATCAGTAAATTGATTGATTAACTAACAGACATGCAGAGAAAGATAACCTCCCGCTTATGTGTAGAAAATATATCGGTTAATTGATCAAAATTAATTTTTTGATAACCATTCACGTTTTTTATAGACATGACACGTGTCTACAGCCGGTCTAAAATTAGAATAATGCTAGAGATACAAACTATTCTATAAAATATTTTATAAACTGCTGATGTGACATACTCCATCTCAATATATTGTGTAGGCCCAAAATTATATTAAAATAATTTATTAATCAATATTATGTTAAAGTGAAGTATGTGACGTCAGTTATTTGTAAAATGTTTGTGTATGTAGTATTACTACTAAAATTAATGGTTAAAGTAACTGCTAAAAACCAGTCGCCTTGTACGACTCTGTCCAAAACACCAAATACCGTCAAATCCACTTCTCTGTCACTTCTTTTTTCACAGCGGAAAGAAGAAAGTCTCCCCTGTGTCTGCGGACACCGTAGTGTATCCCCTTTCTCTCTCTACATCTCTTTACTCTCTCTCTCTCTCTCTCTCTCTCTACATTTCTAGCTGTACAAATCCTTGGTTCCCAAGAAGACCAGTAAAATTCTCACATTCTTTACTCCTTGGCATCAACTCCACGATCAGGTCAGTTTCTATTGGGCTTGACGCTTGAGTTCATATTCGTTTGTATTCCTGTTTATATGTTACTTCAACTAGTAATAATAGCATATGTCGATTACTGTGATGCTGTAGATCTGATTACATTCAAGTTTTAATTTTTAATTTAATGTTTTGGTGTTTTAGGATTTTGAATATTTTTATTTGTCGTTATATGAATTTCGATGTGATTTGTTGTGAATTATGTTGGTTTTTGTAAAGTTAGGGTTTTGATTGGGGTTTGGAGTTGGAAATGGCGAATCGAGTGAAGGAAGATGAGAAAAATGAGAGAACTATACGGAGTCTTCTCAAACTTCCGGAGAACAGGAGGTGTATTAACTGCAACAGCTTGGTATGTTTTTTAATTCCTTGTTGGAGTACGTTTGATTTGATTGGTTGGTTTTATCTTGTTACCTCTGTTTTAAATTTGATTCCCTTGCTTAAGTGTTTGATTCCCCCTCCTTTATGTTATGATATGCTTAGTTGTATATCTTTAACAGTGGAGTGGATTTTTTATTCATTATGGTTTCATTGGTTTGTTGGAAGAATCAATACTATTTGCAATGTTATATATGAACTCATTGAGCTATAATGGAATCATGGTGGTATTTATTTAGATATTAGTCTTGGACATTCGTAAGGGACATGTAATGTTTACATGTCGTGGTTTTAGTTTCTTCTCAGTCCATATAATGATACAAAGTTCAAAACTAAATTTGCTTAATTAGTGAACTTCTATTTTTCTTTGATAAATCACAAGCAAAGTGTCTGTGTAGGTATGTTTATTAAAAAATTAGGAAAAAGAAAATTTATTGAGTGAAGACACGTGACAATAGGTGGGGCAAGGAGTCCATTGTAAGAGAACTGGTGGAAAGAAAAAAATTTAGAAGTGAACAACCCTCCAATCCTTGTGTAAGTTTAAACTATTAGATCATAAAAGCTCTAATTGCAAAAGACATTGCTATGAAGGTAATTGTTCTTGCAAGAGATGCAAAGAGAATTGTTGTTGTCTGATAGTTATGGCATTTTGTTCTATTCCTAAGTCCCACAAGTCTAAAAACCAACTACATTTACAAATAATTTTAGCTGTCTTATTTCTACAAAGCCCAAGTATTTGATAAAACCCAACTGAGGACACTAGCCTTGGAAAATTATATTCCTACTTCCAACAAATAGGTAGTGAAGATGCAAGCGTATTGTGTGACTTGTGCCCACTACTATGCATGCACATATAACAATTATCTGGTCACTATGCACTTTAATGTCTAAGCTGGTTAATAAGACCATAATGCAATTTTTCTATGTATTGCCGGACACACTTTTTTGGGATGTAGACCTTGAATGTAAATTCTCTCTCTTCCAGTATAAGGTAAAATTAAAAGAAGGAGAATTTATTAAGATTAAATTGCATGATTTTAGTACTGCCTGAAAGGATTCTGTTAGAATAAGTCTTCAAACCCTTCTACAAAGCTGTAACGAAGTCTTTTTATTAAAAATGGTGCTGTACATTTTCCAAAAAATTTAAATTCTTGAGTTGGTTGATGTGCTTTCTGATGCATGCCTTTGCAATTGAGTGCTCGTCTGCATGACTTCTCGGATGCTTCTATCTTCTGGAAGTTTTTGGAAAGTGTTCTTTGGTTTAATCACATGATCACATCATAGTATTTCTTTTAATTCTTCTGTTTGCTCTGTCTTAAATTCAGAGAGCTGCGTGTTCCGTTTCTATCTCTAACCAACTGAATGGTTGTGAACTGATAAAGTAATTTATGGTAATAGATACATGGATTTTTTATTTTTTTATTAAAGTGAAAACTGTCCATTCTACCGGTCTTCATAACTTGCAAAATGACTTGTAGTTTGTAAGGATGGCTAACGTGTTTCTTTACCAAGCAGGGACCTCAGTATGTGTGCACAAATTTCTGGACATTCGTTTGCACAAATTGTAGTGGAATACAGTAAGTGCCTTTTATGTTTTACCAACCGCAATGTAAATATATTTATCTTGCTCATTAATTTATTTACTAAAAATGCATCAGTCGGGAGTTTACACATAGAGTGAAGTCAGTATCAATGGCTAAATTCACTTCACAAGAAGTTAGTGCCCTTCAAGGAGGGGGTAATGCGGTATGCATACAACTTCGCTTGGGATCTGCGCAATGTACTCTTCATTACTTAATATTATTAACTATCCCAGTTGATCAGATTAAATCCTTTGTTTACATTCTCAGAGTGCAAAGTGTATTTATTTTAAGGAATGGGATCCACAGCGCAATTCTCTACCTGATTGCAGGTTGATATAGTGTATTAATAATATGCTGTGCTTTGATTTGATGTTTCTCTCTTTCTGGACTTCTGATTTGCACTTCATATGTTTGCTGACAGTAATGTTGAGAGACTCCGGGATTTTATTAAACATGTTTATGTAGATAGAAGATATACTGGCGAGAGAAGCTTTGACAAGCCTCCAAAGGTGAAGATGGTATGATAATCTCGATTTCTTAAATTAAAAGAAATTCTTCTTCCCGAGGGATCATTTCTATTTTGTGCGTTTTGCTTATAATTATTTTCTTAAGATATAAACTAAGATTGAAGATGGTGTGCCTAGATAATTATGTTGAATCGAAATTAATAAACTGTTTTGATGCTTAATGAAGTTACCCGTTGTCTCTAGCCAGTTTTAGTTTGATCATTTCTCCTTTGCATAAACAGGGGGAAACAGAGGATTTAACTGAAAACAGGAAGATGGATTCATATCTAGGTGGGTCTCGAAGCCCACCTTATGATGATGCATATGAACGTCGTTACAGTGACAAACCTAGTCCTGGTGGAAGAAGTGATGACAGGAATTACAGAAATAGTTATGATGAAAGAAGAAGTCCTGGATCTGATAGTGATTATAGGAGAAGTCCTGCCCGGACAGAGATAGTAAATGATTGGCGACGAGAAGATAGATTCAGTAGAAAGGACTCTGAGGATAGCAGAATCTCTGATGGAGGTTCTAAGCTTGAAGCTAGTTCACCTAATCGCCAAAGGGACCTGGATATTTCTAGTCCTCCTATGGTCCGACCTGTTAGAGATATTTTGGGAGAAAATGTCTCACCCCTTAGGGTAATTGAACCTCCTCCAAAAGCCAATGGTGGCAAGTCAACTGATGGTTCTTTTCGCGAACAGGTAAGGATTTGCCTTTTGATGGCATGAGATTCTTTATATTACTTGTTTGGCTTGTACTTGTTGGTGGAACCAAGTGTTAGTAACCTTTTGCGGTGCATTAGCTGACTTGGATGTTTATTAGTTGCATAAATCATCTTGTTTCAGATAAACTATGAGTTAATATCTGTATATATGCTTGCTATCTAATTATGCTTTATGTTTTCCTGTAAGTTTTTTTCCCTTCCCTAATGAAAATCAAGAGTTTAACACTTCTAAATGTTTTTGATTGCAGAGGACCGGTTCTTCTAGTAGCTTGGCATCCTCCAATGGGAATCCAACTGAAGTTAGAGCTGAAAGTTCTCTAATTGATTTTGATGCTGTTCCTGAACCTCCTGTAGCTGCTGCAGTGCCACAAACACAGCAAACTGCTACAGGAATGTATATGGCAAAGCCAACAACAACGCCCAATGACAACTGGGCTAATTTTGATTCAGTGAAGGAGGTAAAAGCATCGCAAGCTCCTTCAAATGCCAATTTGCTGGAATCTGTACTTTCAGAATTGTCGGTTCCAGCACCATTTCCTGGTCATAGTAGTGGCGGTGCTTTGATGACTTCACCATCTAGTAATTCACTAGCTCAACCAATGGGGCATGTTTCAGTGTCACCGTTTGGTGGTGGGGGTCCTGCTGCTGCACCAATGGGTAACTCAATGACATACCCTCCTAGTGGTCTTCCAGCAGCAGTAGCACTGGCTGGACCAACATCTACTTCCTTTTTCAATGTTGCCCATGGAGGGCAGTGGAATCAGTTGCAGACTCAGCAACAAAGTCTATTCCCTGCTGGTAGCCAGCTTCCTTCTCAACCATTTATGTCGGTAGTTGGTGGAGCCTCAACCAATCAGGTGTGGTTTGTAGAGTGGATTTCTTACCTTTGTTAGTAATTTTCTTCAATATAGCGATTTACTTTGTGGGAACTAAGCTCTAAACCTGAGTATGGTGGGTTAAGTTTTTCTCTCCTGTGAATTTTTCAGCCATGGAATTCATTAGTTATCCCAAATAAGCAGGTGCCTACTAGTGTATCAGCTGTACAGGTGTCTCGAGCTGTTTCAGGACCTGCTGTACAGATCACTTCTGGAGTTGTAAAACAACCATCCAGTGTGGAAGTTAGACCCACTGGGAAAAAAGAATTGCCTGAGGTAGTTATGTTCTTTTCTTTGGCTTCATCATAGTTTAATCTTGCAAGGCATATTGGTTTATCTATGATATTCAATGTCTTTATGGTACATTAAAATATATCTGCAGGATTTATTCACTGCAAATTATTCATCCTTCTCTGCTCCACTGCCTGGCTGGCATACTATTCCACCTTATGGCTTTGGATTCAACATGCAATATAGCACTGCAGCGGTGGGTTGCAACCAGCATAATTATGTCAATGACTTGATTCCATATCACTTTAAATTTTCTTTATTTAATAACATGGCATGTGCGACTCATTTGATAATATGGTTTTATTGTTGCAGCCTGTTCCAACCTTTTCGCAGCCATCAAAATCGTCAAACCCGTTTGATTTCAACAATGAACCATCTCCAGTTCAAGCTTCTACGGTATTGTCCTTTTGTAATCTTTCTGTGATATATAACAATAAAGATTGGAACAGAAAAGTGGCCGAGTTTTACTAGAAAAACTTGTTGCAAAGCAAAGTATATCAATGCTGTTTGAGTCTTAAGAGTCTTGTTTTTTGGTATGCAAACAGGAAATAGATTTGTTTTTTGGTATCCAATTAAGGTTTATAATCAATCGAAATGTCTATTCAAACACTCTTTAGCACTTTTGTCTATTAGCCAGTAGCGTACCATGCAATTTCTTAGTTGATTCACTGAGACTTCTCCCATCTTGTGAACTGGGATTATTCATGATGAATATGAAAATAAGTTGTTCCTTGCTATATAGTTTTCAATGATGCCGTTGCAAGGGGCTCTACCAAATGTGGCAGCTCCAACAGGCTTACTGCATGCCTCCAGCCTTGGCACCCCATCACCTACATGGATGTCTCCCCAGTCCTCTCAACCAGTGCCAATGGCTTCCCATGCACCAACTTATGCATCAGCACTCCCTCCAAGTAATATAGCTTTTTGTTTCTTCTAATTTAGTTTTCTTCAATAAATCACCTTAATCATAATTGGTTTTTCCTTAATATATTTCAGGTTCATACATGGGGCAACAAGTACCCTCCAACATGCCACCCAGGTAACTTCACTTCTGAATTTGGTCTCTTTTTTTCACAAGTTGAGTCTGCTAACAGTCAAAAAATGAGTAATATGTTGTGGTTGGTCAAAGTTTGTTTCGATTTGTTTTGATATAGTTGTTCTGGCTGTTCTTTAGCTTCCCCTTCCCTATTTATCTGTCTCAGAAATCCCAATGAACTGTTTAATAATCATTTTGTTCCACAAAAGTTCTATTTGCAAAAACTATTTGTTCCACAAAAAGAGTCCTCTTTCTTTTGATGGTAATATAAAATAAATTTTCAGGTTTATCATCACTATTTCATTATCATGCCACCACTATACTAAAACTTATATTTTTAGGGGTAAACATGTAACAAAAATATACGAGTCCTTCTACATGGACATGTTTATTGGACCGGAATATTGGACATATTCAAAAAAAAAAAATTGCTTGGGACTCCCAAAAAATGTATAATATTTATTCCAACTGGGTTGTACAAACTGTACAACCCTGTTCTTGTATATGTATCTAAATTACACCTAAAACACTATATTTTGTAAAAATTTCAGTTGGAATAAATATTATACATTTTTTGAGTCACAAGCAATAATAATAATTTGAAAATGTCCAATATTCCGGTCCAATATTCATGTCTGCCAAGACTTATTGAAAATATATCCTTACACCAAAGCTTTAGCTCAATTGGTGACTAGGCCTCTCGCAAAGCAGAGGTCCTAGGTTCGAATCTTGGCAGTGCCAAATAGGGTGTGTTTAATTTCAGTCAAAAACTAGCAAAAAAAATATATCCTTAATTTTGCAAGTGACTTATTTTGTGGAACACAGAAGTAGTATTTTCCATCTGAAGAAGATTTAACCATGGGATTAAGACAATGAATTATGGTGTATTTTGTGTTTACTATGGCTATATTCAACAGTTAAATTTTATGACTTCTACAGGCAGCAAGGATCAATGAGTTTTAGCTTTGAGCAGGCTGCTTTTGGCTCCTTGATTCAGAATCAGCAGCCTAATGTCTTATATTCATCCTCTGTTACCCCAAATACTTTCTCATCTGTTGGAGGAAACCCATTTGGATAGATCAAAATTAAATTTATTTTCTTGTTGTGGGTGATCTAGCGTGGTACCGTGGGGAAGAATATGTAAATCAAAATTGCTTTAGTGGTATATATTATTCTGCTGGTGATGTGTGGTGTGTCTGCTGCCCACAGTTTGTATCTTTTTTAGCTTTGATTTGTAATTTTTTTTTTTTGACTTGTATTTTACAATTTTCTTCAGTTATAGTGGCAGGCAGTCTGTTGAGTAATTTTATTATACCGAGTTGTAAAGCACTTTTGTAAAATTGGTACTGCTGATATTGATATAATGATATTTATTTTTTGTTTGAATAGTTCTCCAAATCATGTCAGTATTAGTATAATAGTATCTATATCTAATATCTTCAAGTATTTACTAGGAGGATGATGAAAATTCTGATAAATGTCAGGCAACCGGAAAAAAGAAAATATCTCAAATTTCTCCTGTTGATGCAGCTGCTGCTTGTCTGTGTTTCCCTATAATTGGAGCCACCAGTATCCAAACTGCAAAAAACAATTGCCATTATCATTATTTTCAATAAGCAAACTACTTCAAAAAGATGAAGAGAGTAAGAAGAGTAAAGGGTAATGTTATTTACTGTAAACGCAGACAGCCAGCCATTCATTCACTATTCTAACCCAAGTGCTGGTCCAACCAACATCAATTGTCCATCTGCAAATAGGCAAACTCTTAAGGTAAGGTGAGCACATATCATCCATCCCTATGATAATCTACAAATATTATTAAGTACTAACATATAATCCACATACTTTTGGGTGACATGATGAGTATTCCAACTAATCAATAGCATTGCAAAGTACATGGCACCAGTTGCAAAAACAAAATGGAAGAATCCATAACCGTATGGAACCTCATCTTCGTCCTCTGTCTCCTCCTTTCTGAACTGCACAATAAGTTGTCAGATACATATTTCGGTCTTTAAATTAGTGAAAGAGGTTTAATGAAGTTACCTGGAAACATTTTGAATCAATGCCTGTTGAAAATGTTGCAATTACCATGGCAACTACTGCAACAACAAAGCTCTGAAAATAGATAAGAGACCTACTGCATGTTATTCTGGTGAAAATGGTACTCTTTTTCCCGGAGGTGTAAAATTGTAGAGTGGTATATATATGAGAAGTTCATAATTACAATGATGGATAGCCAATCTCCTTTAGTTGCAGCTTCTGCTTTCTTCATACATCTTGCCTCTGGTGGCTCACTGGAAATAGCAAAAGATGAAGAAGAATTAGATCAAAAGATTACTTCTAAGAATGCAATGCAATTCATCAAAGTCCTACGGTATGATATTAAACCATGCCTTCTGACTGCAGACCAGCAGAGGAACACCACATAGAGCCCCATAAATCCAGGAGTCAAGAAACCAGCATTTACCTGTTTCAGCCAAAACATAATCAAGTTACCCAAGAAGCTAGCACGAATGAAGTGTATAAATAATGGGTGAGATATTCCAAACTTACTTTGGGGTGAAGTGATAGACTTGTCATGAGTTGGAGTAGTACTAAAGTCCAGGTGATGAAGATTATGTTGAGGAGGCAAGATGGTTGTGGAGCATACCAGATGTACATAGATATGATCCCGATTATGCAAACAACGTACGCGCTTGTTGCAAGTAACATCACATAAATGTGGCTGCAGTGAAAATCTTTCCATATGTTAAAAGATATTGTAGGTAGGTTAGTTATAAAGATTAATTGGAACATCAGTATCTTTTAATGAGAATACACTTACCATCTATCGGCATATTTTTCCAAGTATACACAATCATTTAGCCATTTAATGAAACTGATAATACTTACTAGCTGAATTAGCAGGAATACCCTGCAAAATTTTTGGAGAATCATAAACAAAATGCTGCAACCATTTCAGATTGCTCAGTACTGGCAGAAATGTATAAGAGGATATAATAGTTCTTACCCAGCACCAAAATGAGCAAAATCCCCTGCCATCAGAGGCACTTACAGCTTAATACAAGAGCAGCTAAAAATTGGTTTTATTGAAACACTTGAAAAAGGGAAAGAACACCAACCATAAATCTTAATAACTGATGGTGGAGCAAAGAAGGGCAACACCATTAAAGATATCATCAAGAGAATCTTAGCAGGCCACCAACCAGAATGCCACAATTGTCTACGTTCATGCAACTTTGAGGTACCAACGGTAGAAAGAAACATTGTGAAATAGAAAATCTAATAGTAATATATTGTTAAGGACAACTCCAACACAACCCAACCCAAACAAGAAACATCCCAAGTATACAACTAATAATTTCCACATTTCTAAGACCAACGTAGCCTAATCGTGTTCTAGGCATAAAGCCTCCATTGTTAAAACCTTATTCAGTCTGTACTTATTCCCGGTGGCACAAGCCGTCAAGTTTTACGTGTGATTTCGTTTCTGTGCAGAATTAATTGGACGCGCTTTTGGGACGAATCTTGGCGTTAACAGTAGCCTAATCGTGTTCCAGACAAATCTTAATAGGTAGGTCAAACAGGACTCTCAAATTAACAATGAGAAATTAAATTAGAAGGATACAAAGCATCCCATGCTTATTCTGAGAACTCCTTCAGCACCCAAACAGTTTGCCCCTCCATCGCATTCTTTTAATCCTGTTACTGTTACAAGTCAAAGAAACAAATAAATATTACCGGCCATATCATGAAATAAACATTGGAATGTATGAAGAAATGAATCTCAGTACTCTTCATTTCTGTCAAGGCGGTTCGTCCATAATCACGAACTGCCCAGGCAAGTAAATTTGTTACAAGAAACATCAAGCTGTAGACATATCTGGCCATCCAAGGGTTTGAACCGCGAAATTGAGTCCACCAAGCTCCCTCCATCAGCCTGTCATACCTTTCACTTGTGCTGTTTGTAGTGCTCATGTCGCCTTCCATTTAGACTATATATACATATAGATATTTTCTTCAAGTTTTATGTATATATATATATATATATGTAGTTCAATTAATGGAGCTTAGCTTCATATATATATAGAGCTAGCTAGCTAGCTAGCTAGCTAGTACTGGATTTATATTATTCATTCCACTAGCTAGCTCCTCCTTCTCATCTGCAAGCTGGAATTTAGAACTATTATTAGTTGACTTGGACATGCATGAATGCAGTGCATGCGTTTTAGACTTTAGATATGTTGGAAGTGTTAGCTTGGATATAATAATATGTCGACAACAGTTTGGAATCCTCCCATGTTTTTTGTGAGTCCGTATATACTTTATTTATTTATTATTAGTACTTTTTAATTAAGATATATATTTATGCACTAGATAATTCCACTATGAAAGGACATAAATACCCTTAATGAAATAAAATGAAAAAATAATAATAATTAAAATACTATGCATGTAGATATATGCTTACTAGGACTGTTGGATCATTAATTAATTTATTCATTTTATAAGTTTAGTGTGTTTCTTGTCTTGTTAAATCTGGAAATGAAAATTCTCTTCCACCTTCAAAAAGAAACATGCATTTGATTATTCTCCTTAACTAAATAGTAGCTGCATGTACACAACCATTTCAAGCAGGTGATATGCACGTGACACATTTAGCTTGTTGTACAGTCAAAGAATCACAAAAGAAAAAGTCCCCTTTAATTTGTCCGACCCCTCGTGTGGAAGCGTGATAGATAAATTCATCAACCAAATCCAAATTTATGTGCATGTAATATAATTTGCTTCATATTCAAGTCCTCTATTGTCAATTCACACATCATCTCACTCTCCCTCTCCCTCTCCCTCTCCCTCTCCCTCAACCTCAAGGCTCAAACCCCTAAAGTAACTGTCTAACTCCTTTTCTAGCTACACTTTTATTGATGTGGTTAACATGAACTTAATTTTAATCAATTTATTAATATAATGTCGATACGCAGGCTGAGAAATGATTTTTATCTTTGCGTGTCAGTACTGTATTGGTCAATTGACTAACTTACAATGACAATGAAGTTAACTTCATGGTAACCGGATCCACTTTTATCAAGACTTATATGCCCTTGATACTTTTTAAAATTTTACACTTCACACCATCAGAACAAAACTACTAAGTTCCAACAAAAACAGTAGTTTAATTATAAGGCCACTGATTAATTTGCCTTTGCTTTCCCTTTAATCGTATAGTTAAGATACATTAATTATACTAGTATTAATTAGAAACTAATCATCACTAATTTTTCGGCTACTCCTTGATGAATACATTATCATATATAGCTTCTTTTTCTTTTTTTTTGTGTGTGTGTGTCTATTTTCTTTTGTTATTGACTGAACCTTCTAGCTTTCCTTCATCATCATCATCATGTTAGTATCTGGGTGAGTTGATCAACAATTTTGTAATAAAACAACACATATATACATATATCATATCCTTGCTATACATAATAGAACGATCATATCCATTTATAATGTCATTAACTATATATATCTGACAGTGTAATATATAAATAATGTTTGTGTACGTATATATATATATATATATATATATATATATATAAAAAAAGATGAAAACAGAATTAGAAGCAACATATATATACATGCGTACCTGATATTAAAAATGGTGAAGATATATGATCTGAGAATGAAGAAGAAGAAAGAAATTAAGTTGTTTTCTTAATCTCTCGAAATTACAAAGGAAGGAATTCGATGAAGAAGCTACCTACCTACAGGCTACAGGTGCTTGGTTAATTAATGGCCAACAATATTAATGCATGTCCTTGCTTTCGCTATATATTCTTTTTTGACTGTCTAAGACAACTAGCCAACAAAAGAAGATATTACTTTCTTTTATTTTATCTTCACTTTAATTCTCTCTCTGTCTCTCTCTCTCTCTCTAGATCTCTTCTCTTTCCATTATTATACATAATCTATTATATATATATTACAAAGGGTTCATGAGTCATGGACTCTTGGTGTAACTGTGTCATAATTCTTTTTCTTTTTTTGTCTATATAAATTTATAGTTATATTCATATTTTGTTTTTTTTAATTTAGTTCATTATATTTTATAAAATTATTATTTTAAACTGTATAATTTACACACAACTAATGTGCTTCCGGTTGCTAATACATGATAAAAGAGATCTTGTTAGCATGGAATTATTTTTTTGGTAAGTTGATCAATTTATCAATAGAATACTGATAAACATACAACCTCACATGCGTATTAGTATTCTATTAGTCAATTAACCAATTTATTCTAAAATAAATTTCATACTAACCACTTCCCGATAAAAGATATATATGGGTAGCTTTATGATCACTCCTCGTACCTTACAATGCTCAAGTATTAAATTTGTTATAATCACATGACAATTAAAAAGCCTTCAACAAAGCGGTAAGATTGGGCTTAACATTAAGCTATTGAGAACATCCCATTTCCCATGTGTATTTATTTATCTGTATTATAAGAGTATTTGGATATTGTGTATATTTTGTAGTTAATGGAAAACGAACTTTTTACTATCGGAAAATTTAGATTGTGAACTATATTCTGTCATGTGGCGTTGACTTTGTACACATGTGACACGTTTACATGTCTATTTAACACATTTGAGATAAAAAAAAGCTATTCTCTCAATATTTGAAACTAAAACCTCATGCTCCTAAAACTAACAAAACATTTAATTATCAACTAAATTCAATTCTTCTTTCTCTATGTCTAGTTTCTCATGTAGGAAGAGTCAAGATAAGAGTCATGTTAGAGTTTTTATTATTTATTTATTTGTTATTCTATTAATTCTACCTCTCCAACTTTGTTACTTATTACAAAAGATGAAATCTAAACGATCATTAAAATATATTAAATAAATAAAGTACTTATTATTTTTACAAAATAAACGGTCACAAGATTAAATTATTTATTTATTATAACTATTGTTATTATCATAAATTATTTTATTAGCATACATTACTTCAATTATTATTTTGTTAAAAAAATAAAATAAAATTAAGGTTCATTTTTCAACATTAATGTAGACTATAACAGTAATACTATTAGAATATTAATGTTACTAATACCATTAATATATACTAATATCTAGTAAGTAATGTTATTAAGATAATATATTATAAATATTTATCCAAGTAAGCAACATCATGTTAAAGAGAATTATTAATAACTAATAAGTAATTACTAACAACTTATTAATAATATTATTAATAACTAATAAAGTTGTACTAATACTGTTAGTGTTAGTAATAATTTTCTAAAAAATAATATTAATTTTAGCTTAGTTGGTAATCAATATTTTGTTAGTGTTTGAAGTATGAGGTGCTATTCAAATCTTGAGATAATAAATAATTTTAGCCCTAAGGTGTTAAATTGACATGAGTCACATATGGCATAATATGCTTCACAATCCAAATTTTCAAATAGTAAATGATTCGTTTTGCGTTGACTAAAAAAAAGGACGCAATATTTAAATACTCCTATACTATAGGGGTCATTTTTGCATTTTACTCAGAAAAAAATAGTATCATATAATTCAAATTTTTAGTCAACATTTAATTTTATTTAGAGAAAATGAAATTAAATAACACCATCTTTTACATTAAAATTTAAATTTAAAATTTCACAAATATTACTCTATCTAACCTTAAAGCCTTCAACTAGAATGCCAAAGTTGGGCTTAACACTACGACCCATATTGGAAGGACTTTAAAAACCTTTCCTACCCCTCTAAGTCCAAATCTATTTTGTTCTTTTGGAGAAGATACACTAAACTAATAAGGTAGACCTTATTATATTTTGACTGTATGCATTTGTGTGTGTGTGTGCGTCTATATATATATATATATATATATATATATATATATATATATATATATATATATATATATACAGTAAGGATCGAAACATGCCTTAAAAGCAATAAGGCCTTAAATAACATCCACTTATCAAAACGACGTAGTTTTGGAGGGACGCGTGGCATTTTTGTAAATACGCGGTGGCATTGTATTTATAAAAATGCCACCGCGTCCCTCCAAAACTACGTCGTTTTGAGGTGGATGCTCTTGTTGCTCTTTAAGGTGGATGCTCTTGATCCTAACCGTATATATATATATATATGTGTGTGTGTGTGTGTGTGTGTGTGTGTGTGTGTCACCTTTATAATAAATTACGTCGTTTCGAAAAAAATTTAAAAAATAAATGGGACTGCATATGATATTTTTATAAATAAAAGGAAAGCAAGTGGAACCACTCTCTTCTAATATTATTTTGTTTTTAAAAAAAATATCTTCAAAACAAAGTAATTTTAATAAATATATACTATTTAAGAAAAATATGTTATTTGAGATATATATCGTAGATCCGTCCTCTTTATATATATATATATATATATATATATATATATATATATATATATATATATATAAGAATCCCAAAAGAAAACTTCTTGGTGGGGAAGGTTTCAATTTAAGGAGATTTGGTACAGAAATAATAATCTGATTGAACAAGATTTTAATTATAAGTAGTAATGGGGTAAAAATCACGTGCATCACTTTTTTAGGATATGCATACTCCATTAATAGGCTTGACCTACTCACAAGTCACAACCTGTAATTTGAGCCTCTAAATAAATGATAGTTATGTCCCTGTTTAAACTATAATGAGATTTAGTCAACAAACAAAATATCAAATTTTGAAACTAAAAGCTACATAAATAATACTTCCTCTGTCACTTTTTAAATATTGTTTCAGAGAAATATTTTTATCTTTTAATATTATTTGAGAATTTTAATTAAATATTAATTATTTACTTTTTAATATTATTTAAAATATTAAATATAATTTTAATTCTTTTATTATTTTATATCTAATAAATAATAATTTATATTAAGAGACATATGGAGTATATACCGTAATATAACATTGCTACCCATGTGAGTATAATATAATTAGGCCCCACTAAAATATATCGCTTCATAAATAATATATGAAGTTAGAATTTTTATCGAGTGAGATCAAAATATTGTGAAGCTATTTGGTTACAATAATGTTCATATAATAAGTAATAATATTATATATATATATATATATATATATATATATTACTTTACTTTACACTTAATTAGGTTACATTATTTTTTTATACTGAACTCCGATTTACATATACATCATTGAACTATTTTTTTTTTACATTTGACTCGTTGAACTATAATATTTTTTACAAATCGTTACATTATTTTTGGGTATGGCCATTATTTTTGTGGGTCCATTCCATTATAGGTAGGTCTGGTTTCAAGTGTATGTAAACTTGTTAAAGCATGCCGACCCATTTGTAAACAAGACCAGTTCAAATGGTATTTTGTGCGAGAAAAGCAATGATATCCCCAAGTACATAAAACAAAATGAAACTATACTTAAAGAAAATAAAAATACTAATAGTATAATGTAGGGATTTAGCCTTGTTATGTTGTAAAGGAAGAATACTTGGGCATTTGGTTATATTCTCATTAGATTTAAATTGACAATTACTACCATGACCCATTCAATCTCATTATCTTTACTCAATACACCATCTATCCCTCCCTCCCTCCTTATGTGTTTTCACATTTAAATTTCATAACTTGAGATGATTCCCTTTATTTGGAATCACTTCGATTCTAATTTAGGCTATTTTAGGCAACTTTGAGGGTGCTGGTAAAGAAGAGTAATGTTAAGAGTCTCAAATGAGTTTTAAATGATATGGAATTGAATATTTTAATTATTTATTATTGTATAGCCAATCACATGAGATGTATCCAATTAATGAGGTAACACACCATTTGAAATAAAAAATTTGAAACCCTTAGCAATTAGCATCACATGGTAAAAAAAATAATAAAATATAAAGTTTACGAAGAAAGACTCTTATAACATAACTTTACTTGTATACTGTAAGAGTGGTTAACTTTGGTCAATTGATCTCGACACGCAGGCCGGGAGGTGATCTCTCTATGCGTGTCGACACTGTATTGATCAATTAACTAACTTATCATGAAGTTAATTTTATGGTAACCGGATCCATATATTGTTAAAAAAGAATCATTGTTACTTTCACAAGTAAATATGTTAGGTCCACAAGGCCCTCTCACATAATATTATGAAAATAACTCTCTCATATTCATGTGAAAAAACCTTGTGAAACTAACAATTATAAAAACAACAATTTCCTATTAAAAGAAATATATAATATCAACTATTGGGATCTTGATAAAATCTCTAGTTATGAGAAAAACTAGCAATAACATGATTAGAGTAACACAACAATAATGAGAAAAACTAGTGAGTTGATAAATAAATAAATCTTCATATATCTAAGGACACATGATTTGTGGAGGTAACACAACAATAATTTTCTGAAGAAAATATGTTAATAATCGAAACAGACAAATGGTTCGGAACTACTACATTTCCCAATCTACCTACCTGTCACGAGGTTTTGGAAAGAAGGTAAGTTTTGTACTACAAAAAACTAAAGCAAGATATGGGTTGTCAGGCTCTCCCCCATGTGATGTATGAGGGAATACCAAATGGCAAATTCAGACCACTTGAAGTGAATCTTGCAGATGGATTTTTTTGCTACTACAAGGCCGTAAAACAGAGTCAGTCGGATGTGGTGGCGGCACAATGGTGGTAGCAAAAGGGTGATATTAATGGCAGAAAGTCTAATATATCTTAGACGCCGAGAACCTTGTATTTCTTATTTGGGGGTGCCAAGTGAAGACAAAAAGATGCATTCTTTGAGACTAACTTTGATCCATACAAGGGTAGTGTATGGGTATCAATAAGAGAGATTCTAGATTCTAACCGAGACTAGTGTAGTAAAGTAGAAGCAAAATGTAGCAGGGATTTGAGAAAAATGAATGCACATGATTCCATTCAAAATTAAATTAAACTTGTTTATTATAATCAGATGAGAATGATTCAAGAATCAGACAAACCACCTGACTCGTTTGCTCCACTTGATTGATGCTAGCTAACTAACAGCTCCATCATCTCCATGCCCTAAAAGCTAGCTAGCTAGTAAGCTGGATATTAGTTGGCATTTTTGATCACACCAACCAAGATATATATAACCAAGATATATCATGTCAATCCACAATTGTTTAATATTCAAGAATTTGGAAGCCGAAACAGGAATGTCTCATAAATATTTGCACAGCAAGCAGTATTCAAAACCAGATTGGGGAAGCTGCTGAGCTTATTGGGAATATAAATAAATGATCATCAACACAACCATATACTACTACTACTACTATACTTGTAAGAAAAGAAAGGAATGATCTAATTACTAAAACATCAATAATACAAGTAAAATGTTCATCATTATACTATTGAAACCCAAAAAATAAATAAAAAGTATGAGATAGTAAAAAAAAGAAAAAGTAACAATGAACCACAAGGCCAGAAACAGCAGCAGCAGCAACAAGAACTACCCCCACCGGCTTCTAGCCATCATATGATGATTATGGTCTCTATACATACACTTCCCTGGAACCTACTCTTTGATCTCTGCCAATTTATTTCACAACTCAAATTTATCCATAACAATTTCGAATAAATATTGGAGACAGACTTTCTCCATTTACTTACCTCCACTCTTTCTTTGTTTTCTTCTTGTTCCCACTGATAGTATAGTATACACTGCTCGTTCGATGCTTAATCTCATCAGGGTGATGAGAATTGACAAGGGGAAAGAGGATACTACCAGAGAAGTGAAAGATGAAGAAATAGAAGCAAAGACAGATAATTAATTATGTAGGTTTTTGTTTGTGTTTTGGAGGAAAGGTTAGAGAAAATTCTCTAAAAGAATCAATAGAAAGGTGGTGGTGGTGGAGATGCATATGAAACCCCGAAGATTGGCGGCAATGGCCCTTCATACACCGGAGGTGGAGGTGGTGGGCTCCCATAGATGAGAGGCGGAGGTGGGGGTGATGGTGATGGAGGAGGTGGAGAATGGTAGAGAATTGGGGGTGGTGGTGAATGGTGGTGAATTGGTGGTGTAGGCGATGGTGGAGGTGGGGAGTAATAATGAACTGGAGGTGGTGGAGATGAGTATAATGGGGATGGCAGTGGAGGGGATTTGTAAACAGGTGGAGGTGGGGGAGGGGGTGATTGAGGCGGATGATACGGAGCTGGTGAAGGTGGTGGTGGTGAGTAGTCGACACATGGAGGTGGAGGAGGTGGTAGTTCTATACAAGGAGGTGGTGATGGTGGTGGAGGAGAATACTGGGTTGGAGGTGGATAATGGACCGGAGGTGGTGGTGATGAATAGATATAAACTAGCGGTGGAGGCGGTGAATGAGGAGGTGGAGGTGGCGAGTGTGGTGGAGGCGGTGGTGGTGGTGAATTATAATAGTAGGGAATCGGTGGTGGGGGATAGAAAAGCGGCGGTGGAGGTGGGGGAGAGTTTGGAGGCGGCGGTGGAGGTGAGCGGACACAAGGCGGATAAGGTGACGGTGGAGGGGGAGGAGGAGAAATTGAAGGAGGGGGTGGAGATGGTGGTGAGTAAACTGGTGGAGGTGGTGAAGGTGGGGGCGGAGGAGGCGAGTAAACTGGTGGAGGAGGTGAAGGCGGGGGTGGTGGCGGAGAGTAAACTGGTGGAGGAGGTGAAGGTGGGGGCGGAGGTGGCGGGTAAACTGGTGGAGGAAGTGAAGGCGGGCGTGGGGGTGGTGAGTAAACTGGTGGCGGAGGTGAAGGTGGGGGGGCGGAGGTGGCGAGTAAACTGGTGGAGGTGAAGGCGGGGGTGAAGGCAGGGGTGGGGGGTGGGGTGGGGGGGGTGGGGGTGGGGGTGGGGGTGGGGGAGAGAAAATTGGCGGTGGAGGCGAAGGCGGAGGCGGTGGGAAAGATAAAACTGGAGGTGGTAAATAAACCGGTGGTGAAGGCACAGGCACAGGCACAGGCACAGGCACAGGCACAGGCACAGGCACAGGCACAGGCACAGGCACAGGCACAGGCACAGGCACAGGCGGAGAAGGCGGTGGTGGAGAAGGCAATGTGGGAACAAACGGCGTACATCTGAAAGAACTACAATCCACCCTCTTACTCAAAAATCCCTTACACTGGGCAGCTGACCTCTGGACCGGTCTTGCCGGCAAACAATTCCTTCCATCACTAAAATCAGGCAACCCCAAACACGCCGGCGGCTCACCAGTAAAGAAGTTATAGGAGTAAGTAAAATTCTGCAACCTCGGCAAGCTACAAATACTCGCCGGAATACTTCCGGACAACATATTATGAGCCACATTTAACTGCTCCAAGCTCACCATCCCACCAATGCTATCCGGCAACGGCCCCATTAATTCATTGAAGCTCACATCAAACACTGTTAGCTCCTTCAAAAGCCCGACCTCTACCGGAAAACACGACCGCAACCCATTATCCATCATAATTACCTCATTCAGCGTATCAGACATGTTCCCAATACTGGCTGGAAGACAGCCGCGGAAATCATTGCCGGCTAGTACAATTACAGATACCGGTGAATTCCCGAAATTATCAGGAATTTCAAACCGGAAACGATTATGATTAATGAAAATTGCATCTAAATCTTTGTCAAATAATTCTTTCGGAACCTTTCCTTCAAACTCATTAAATCGGAAATCTAAGAACTTTAATTTGGGTAATCCAAGTACAACATAAGGGAATTTACCGGCAAACCTGTTGTTACTGACGTCCAGTTCGTATAAAATTCTCAAGTCCTTGAACTTCCTGGGAATAGTACCACAGAACCTATTGGAATTGATATGAAACAATGCCAGATCCGTGAGAAACCCAAGTTCCTCAGGCAAATACCCAGCAATGTCGCCGTGGTTGAGGTCAATACCGGCCACGGTACGATCGGAAGAATTGTCCGGCGCGAATGCACAGAAGACCCCGGTGTAGCTGCAAACATCAGATCCGACCCAATTCGAGGTGAGATTAAGGGGATCCGATAGAATAGCTTGCTTCCATGCTTGTAAAGCAATGTAAGCATTTTTGAGCCTAGGGTTTTCGAAGACGAGAGATGGGTCCACCGTCACGTTCTCGCCTCTGTCGCCATACTCGTCTCTGTAATACAAAAGCTGCCGCTGCTTGATGTAAAAGGTCTCGGCGTCGGTGAGGGGGCCATTGGTAATGCTTTCAGCTTGAAGGAAGAAGAAGCAAAACAAAGAGAAGATGGTAAGGAGAGAGAATGAGAAGAAACTCTGTACTGAACTGCTCTTCTTCTTCATCTCACACTATAAGACATCTGATGCTACACAATAAGGTTATTGAGCTTTTCTTCCTCTTTCCCTCCAGTGAAGAATAGTGAAATGCAGAATCGAAGAGAGAGAGAGAAGGAGAAAAGGGATTAGGAAAATGGGGTTTTTGAGATTTGAGCGGTGGTAATGGAGTTTTGAGGAGAGAGGAGAAAAGGAGGGTTTTATTTATTTATTTTTTCTAAATCCGGCTCCAATAGAGTTCTTAAGTAACTCCAAATTAAAGTTGTTAAGATCTGGACCCTCTATTTGATTTTAACTATCAAGATGAAATGACACACATAAATTAAAATTATTTGCCACGTAATCCTCCAACTCATATTATGTCCCCACTCTTCTTCCTACAAGCTTCTATCCTCCACCACAGGCACAGCGATATGCTTATGCTTACTACATATGTATCATTTAATTAGACTTGTACTAAAAAAAAAATTAACTAACTGTCATGAATAATCGATAAATGAGTCTAACTGAATTTAATTCACAAAATTTATCAAGGTATAAAATAAAATTTTATTAAAATTCGTTTAATTATCGAGTAGAACATGATCTCGAATCGAGGTCGAACAGTTTAAATTTTTAAAAATAATTTAAATATTAATAAAAAATTATAATTTAAATAACACCGTTATAAATTTAAATTGCACAAGTCCAGCAACACAATTGTATTAGTACAATCTAATCATTCACCGTGTTAAATGAAATTCCAATATATTAATCCACTAAATCAAATCCGATTTCAATGAGATAGAATTTGAGTTGGCAGCTGAGTTGGAAAATTATGTGGCTCAAAAATTTAATGTATAATCTTGACCCTTAAAATCAAATGAAGGGTCTAGATTTGGAGAATTCTAAATTTTAGATCACTCTCCGAGTCCGTTGGCCACTTGGACAATCACTTATTTTAAAATGACTTAAAATTAAAATATAAGTTATATTACTTTTTGATTTATAAATAAAAGCGTCCGGCATCAATTTAATTTATAAGTCAAAAATTAAGTTATAAAAATATTGGCTCATAATGACTTATAAATTAAAATCAAATATAAAAATTATTAAAAATAACATTAATAAAAAGAAATGCAAAATAGACATTATTATTTTTTACTTAAAAATCAACTTACAATAAAAAAATAATTCATTACCAAATAGATGAACAATGGCAAATAACTTATAAGAGGGTAGTTAGCATGAAGTTAATTTTGGTCAATTGACTAATACAGTGTCGATATGCAGGTCGGGAGGTGATCTCTCTAGCGTGTCAGTATTGTACTACCTCCGTTCCTAAAAGATTGTCGTTTAAGGTTTTTGCACATAGATTAATAAAGTATCATTTACCAAGTAAAATTTATTTAAAATTCCATCAATAACTATTTATGGGAAGTTGAAAACTATTAATACAAGAGAGAGAATTACTTAAAGCAATGAGAGAAGGTAGGGAAAATATAAGAAAGTAAATAATTTATTATCCTCGAAAATTGTAAACGACAAACATTTTAAACAAAATTTTTCTTCTAAAACGATAATCTTTTAAGAACAGAGGGAATATTAGTCAACTGACTAATTTATTATAAAATTAAATTTATGGTAACCAAATCCAACTGAACTAGATTATAAGTATCTATCGAACAGGTTCTAAGAACTCACGAGCCAAAATAAAAATTTCTAATGATTTTGGGAGCGCGTGGAAAAGAAAAGAGTGATGAAAACAGGAGAAATATGGAGCAAGGAGGAGAGAGAAAATTAAAGCATTTCAAAAAAGACAGCTAAATAACAGCTCAAAGCTCACCAAATTCTCTCTTTCTCTGTCATCCCTAATTTCCTCCCACTTTGATACACAGAGAGTGACTTTATTCTATGTTTTCTCAATTTGCATTCCCACTAAAGTTTGGAATAATATTCACAAAATTATTTACGGGTGTAAATCGAAAAAAGAAATTCGATCTGATTGTAGACGGGATCAAAATATGATCCAAAATTCAATTCGATGTTGTTTCGAGTCGAATCGATCCATATTCGTTTTACTTTTAATGATATACTGAATTCAATTCGAAAGATACCAAATGTTAAACTTAGATCAGAGTTCGAGTATTTCATTTTTTCTCGAACCAGATTCGATACCTGCTCGATGGATCATATTTGAATATTGGTCTGATCCATGCTATTAAACTAAATATGTGATATTTGTATCAATCTTTATAATTTATAAAGTGTAGTATGAAATTGTGTAAACTTGTACTTGAATAAATCAATGAATTGAATGTCAATTTTTATTAAATTCTTTATAATTTCAATACATAAATAAAAGTGAATTTTTTATATATATAAATATTAGTTAAGTAACCAATTTAGTATGCAATGGTTCAGTTTTAAGTGAAATGGTTCATATTCTAAACTCAATTTGAAGGCTCATGAGTAACTCGCTTTATAAACGAGTTTAGTATTTATGAGCCGAGTACGTCCGAGTAATGATTTGAGTCGAATCTGGCGCAAAAATATAAATCCTTATCGAATTCGAGCTCAATTTTTTTGAGTCGAGCCGAATCTGAGCATTAATGTGTTCGCTGAGATTCGACTCGTTTACACCCCTAAAATTACTCATTTCAAATTATAAAAACAATTAAATATATAATTGAGAAAAAACATACTACTACATCGTTTTAAATTATAAGATTATTATTGATTTTAAAATTTAAATTAAAATATTTTAAAATTAAGATAATTTATTAAAAATTATAAAATGATAAAATGATAAATTTTACAATAAGAAGTATATATGAGATATTTTATAATATTGTATTGACTAAATTAAAAGGAATTAATGTCACTTTCTAAGTTTAAAATGTCTAAAGTTAACTTTAAAAAATCAATAATTATCTTATATCAAATTTAGATGGAGGGACTATAATCATAAAAACCTATATCAAATTTATTAATTTAAATTAACTTAAAAATATGAATAAATATATTTAATTTTTATTCTAAAATTAATTAATGTAACCAAAAAAGGCAAACTAAACTAATACAATGAAAATGTATGTAATTGTGTAACGTAGACTTTTAATTTTTCTTCAAATAATTTACAAATAAATTTGTACATCGTGTAATCACTCGTCATCACCAAACGTATAGTCGTATGATATATTTTAAAATAAATATATGCAAGGCGAGGGCATTTTCCACGGTGTTGGAATTGGCGTGTGGGACCTGGTAAGCCACGTGGGATAGATCAGCCGTCCCGTTTGAGACATTGAGTCCCGCCAAAGTACAGCCGGCAATGCCAGCTGGGAAGGCTTTGTGATGCAGTCTTCTCTATTTTTGAAAATCCTACGTGGCGGCTGACCTCAGTTTTCGCTGACCCTGGAGGGAGAGTTGAGGTCGAATATAGTTCTCCCACTTGTAAACCTTTACAGGTAAATTGCACTTGGATATCTTCAGTTTTAATGATTTAGCAGACCGACCACTTGGTTAATTGGTTTCATAATTCTCCGGCCTTCAATCATTTGGTCAAAATAGTGTAATAAATTAATGTTAATTAACCCCGTAAAATCAGTAAATAGTTTGGGTTTGATTCGTATTCGCTCATTTAAAAATTCGATTCGAAATATAAATGAGTCAAATATAAGTAAATTTTTAAAGTTCGATAAATTACTTGAACTTTTGTATTTTTTTGTTACTCAGATCATATTGGTTCGAAAAGTTCAAAATGTTTTGACTGCTTTAATCGTCTTTGGACTCGATGAGTTAAATGAGCATCAATCAAACCTATTTTATACTAGATAAATTTTGTGAACCAAATCTGAGTAACTCAATTGTTGACTCGACTCGATTCATTTACACCCTTAATGCTAATATAGATTGTAAAAATGGGAGGGTCTCCTATCTACACTAAAGAGACCCCTCCCCAGATTTTTTGTTTTTTTATTTACATTCCTGTTTTATGGTTCTTAACTTCTTATTTTCATCTTTTATGGAGTTTTATTTCTCATAGTTTGGATTTATTTAAATCTATGGAGTATTTCTTCTCCTAATTTGAGATTTTTTCATTCTACAGAGCTTTTTTTTATGATTTATCCGCGAAGGATATTTGATTGACATTAATCGATGAAGACAGATATATATCTTTATATTTGAGTGTGAAGTTATTACCACAACCACCTTTTCGTTGTTCATATTGAAAAACTATATAAGTGTGTATATTTTATTTTATTTATTAAAAATTGGATGTACTCGAGTTTTGAGTTTCAATTTTGGACGGAAATAAATATCACCTCCACTTTAATGTTTTTGTAATTCAATTCATTTGTTAATGAGAATTTATCACGCTCTTATTTCATGATTTGGTCAAAAATATAGATTATAGAAAAATACATTTGGTTAAAATACGGTAATGTTATGAGTCTCAACTAAAATAATAAATAATTTACGTAATAGTTTGTTAAGATGTTAAATTAATATTATCTTTTTAAAATTCATTAACAATATGAAAAAGAAACAAATTTGTATTATATGTTTAGAAATAATATGAGAAAGTTCAGATATAAATATATTTTTTATAATTTATGTAACATTTTTTCATAAAAAATAAATGAAAAACGAAGAGAGTATTTAAAAATGAAAAAGTCTAGGGGGACCGGCCTTTTTCAATCGGGGTAGTGATCGGTCGGAATTTTTTTTTTTTTACTACAAAATAATTAATGTGATTTATTGGGCTGAATTTTATAAAAAATACGATGATTTAGGTGTCGTTTAGATATATCGTAAAAAATAGGGTTATGCATGATCGTATAACCCTATTTGTTATGTGTATCCAAAAAATACCTAAATCAATGATTTTTAGAAAAATTTTAGCCCAATAAATCACATTAATTATTTTATAGTCAAAAACAAAAATAAATAAATAAATAAAAATTCCGGCCGGTCACTATCCGGTCGGAAAAGGCCGATCTGCTTAGAAGGACTCTTTAAAAATTTATTAAAAGGAGGGATCAAGAGAGAAAATAGAGCGGAGGGGATAAAGAAAAGGAAGACCACGCACATTACGGGTAGAATTAGAGTCCTCTGGAAATTAAGACAAAACACCACAATTCACGGTTTTCTTGTTGACTTCCGTCGGCAGGAAGAGGATGAGCCAGGAGGCTTTGTGCCTTGCGGTGGTGGTTGGATCCCACCACCAGGGGAAAAAAGAGTTCTTTTATGGCAACAGGAAAATTGGATCAATTTCGTCTAATTGTATTTTTACTCATTGAGGGTTAAATTACAAATAGCTGAAATTTTTCTGTATAATTTCTCAGTCCCATAGAATTTTTGAAAAAAAAAAATAATCAAAATTCATGACTGGGATGTTTTAGTGGGTCTCTACACAATTTTTCATCAGAAGATATGTGGCTAAACCATGCTCAGTTTTCTCCAACGAACTGGAGTGAGCGAATTAAGAACGAACCGATTATTTATAGTATAAAAATCTGGATTTTTATGCTATAACGACTAAAAAAACTATCGTTATATCCGATTCATTTATAATTCACTCCTTTCAATTCGCTGAAAAAACGGACCGGTAAAACCATAAAGGGGTTAACTTGCAACTGGACCATGGAACTGTGAGTTTTATCTTGAACTGTGAGTTTTATCTTGCCCTGTGCCGGGGCTGCATGCATTAATTAATACCTTCAACTATTCAACGGTGCGGACCCCACACCTTTACGAATCGAATTTAAACCTTTTTCCTTTTACCCTTTATATCTTTCTCTTCACCGGTCAATTCTAAATTACTGTGGAACATACCACTGTTATTATATATGTCCCATTTTAATTGACCTTCTATTCATTTTTTTTCAATTCAACTTTAATTGACCTTTTTTTATTTCGTTTAAAAATTAAAAATATCATTTAAGTTTTAAGTTTTAAGGTCAAATATGTCATATTAAATTTTTAATTAATGTAAATTTATTTAATTTTAATTCATACAATTATTATAATTGTATGAATTATAACAAAAACTATTAATTACTAATTTTATTTTAATTTAAATTTTTATGAATAATACTAATTTTCAAATTAAATACATGAGTTGTAAATTTTAAATGACCTTCATCTACTGTAAAATATTGTGTATCCCATTATTTATTTGTTAAACATTTGATTGGAATCACCTGGGAATCATCACTAAAAAATAGAGAATACAAACTAAAGAAAATATTATTTCCTTGTTAAAAATTGGATCAATTCAACCGCATCACAACAAAAGATTGAACAAAATAAGGGGTAATCGTAAAATCTATGCTAAACAACAATATATATGCTAATGTATGTATATTATATATATATTTTTTGAGTCACAAGTAAAAAAAATAATTGAAAATTTTCCAATATTTATGTCTTCCAAGACTTATTGATAACAATAAGTTCAAATCAAGTATTTTGTCCCTTAAGCACCCATATTTAGGGCCAGTAAGTAAACCGCAATTGGCCTTGAAATTGCACGCAAAAAATCGATCAAATCGCATCAATTGAGTCGCACTAACGGTTACGACATATATGGCGATTTTAAAATGATTAAAAAATTGCATATGCAGTTTGAGTGTGGTTTTGGGAGGCTCGCGCACCGCTCAAACCATACCGCTCTTATATATTAAATATATTTTTAGAAGTTATATATGCAAATTTTTAAAAATATAATAGATAATTTTAATTATGTTATGTACTTTTAAACTTTTTATTTGTTGCTAGAAATATTTCTAATTGAATTGTACTGATTTGATCAATGTTGAGCATTCGTGAGTAACATATTTCAAACCTAAAGGCTAAAACTAAGATATGGTTACCATGAAGTTAACTTCATTGTAAGTTGGTCAATTGACCAATATAGTATTGACACGCACAGAGAAAGAGATATCAACTCCCAACTTGCGTGTCGATTTTGTATTTATCAATTGACTAAAGTTAACTTCATGCTAACGACTCCCCTAAAACTTGTGATTGATGTTATTTTGTTAATGTCATGTATGATTTGTTATATATAAATATGAATTTTTTTTATTAAATATTATTGTTAACTATGTCAATTGGTTTAAGAACCGAAACGGAAACAAATGAAATCACACCGCATCAACCATAATAGTTTCATTTGCGTTTTTAAAAATTATCAAACCGCACCAAACGACTTTATATGCGGTTTGAGCTTCAAAAATCTAATTTAAATTTAAATTTAAGAACATAGAAAATACAATAAACAAGTATACACAAATTGTGTGATAATAATAATATTAAACCCCGTGGTCCCTGTTACACCACCTTCCATATGGTGTTGTCGTCTATGGAGAATTAGGTACCCTAGCTTTTAAGAGTTAGAGATAAGAAGATGCTTTCCTTCCTCTAGGGGAAGCCTAAGGTTTCCGCGTAATTAATGTTATTTCTTTTTGTTTTATTTTTCGTTGAATTAATACAGCTAGTCCCAATCTATATGATTCCAGCAAGTTTGATATAGACGTACCAATTATTTTATTTTATTTTTTTTAATTATCAGCTGCTATAGGAAGAAAATAATGGGCAGTTCAAACTAATCCATTATATTAAAAACTACAATAAAAACAGTCAACTCCTAAATGATGCATGTAAAGCAATTGATAAATACAATTATCGGCATACGCAGATCGGAGATAATCTTTTTTGTACATCGATTAATGATTAATCAATTAATTAATTTATAATAAAATTAACTTTATGATAATCGAATCCGATTTTAATAATGTAAATATTAATTGTAAATAAACTATCTTGAATATGGAAAAGTAGGAGGATGAACTGTCTTCAATCTTATCCACTCTTTATTCCCTCGTTTAGCAAGAATAGTAGAATACCATATGAATATATTAGCCCACTAAATTTTTTTGGGTTAATTACATATTATAGTACATTTTTAAAAATAATTATAATAATTATATATTTATAAAATAATTATAAAAATATGACATTTTATCATATTTATTTACAATACTAATACAATTAGGAGTCCTTAATTTAAGGGATTAATATTAATGGGCTGACATGGCAAATTAGTGTCCATCTTAAAATCTGGTTAGTTTTTTTTGAAACGCGTGATAATCGCTATCATTTTATTGGGACTCTTCAGTTACAAACCCTTGTTCTGTATATTGAAACCCTTGTTTCTCTCTTCTGTTCGTGCGTTCTTCATCTCTATTGATCGCTTTTTGATTTATTCTACATTTTGTGATCTTTACTCGTTATCATCTTCGCTTTAGTTGTTCGTCATCGCTGCTTACTCTCGTTATCCAAATTGGTTTCTTATTTATGATGTGCTTCCATAATTCAGGTGTCAGATGTTAAAGAAATCAATAAATTTAGCAAGCTCCTAAAGTTTGATATCTTGGGATGACTGAAGCATGGTCATGATAGTTTTTTGTAATGCTTCTCGTAGTCGTTGACTGCTTTATCATCCTGCTTTATCATCCCTATCTCTCTCTGGTTTAAAAGGCAGAACTTGAGGTATGGATGAAACTGAGTGTAAAATTAAAACTTATTTTACTCTGTTTTTTAGTGTAATTTTCTTAATTTGTGCGAGTGTACTGGGGATTCAGGGTACGTATTATGAGAGAGATGTCTGTTTCTCCAAACACATGTCGACTAAACTATGTTTGGTCTATATGTTGTTTATGTATTGGTTACCATTAATATATGTTTTGGTTACTAACACATAACTGTTTGGTTACTTCATTAGTATATTTTTTGTTACTATTAGCTTATGATTTGCATACCATTCTTTTTCCCTCAATTGGGATTTTGGTTACTTTTATATGTTGTTTTGGTTACAATGTATTTGCTTAGTACATAAGTTGACTAAACTGTATTTGGTCTACATGTTGTTTATGTGTTAGTTACCATTAAAACATGATTTGGTTACCATCATATAACTGTTTGGTTACTTCTTTAGTATATATTTTGGTATACATGTTTTTGTTTTGGTATATATCATATACATGTTCTACTTCCATTTTCACAAACACATCCTACATGGGTTCTCTATTCACTAATCCCAATGTATTTATCTTCCTCCCACAGGTTCATAATGCAGAAGTCTTTTCTAGAGGATGAGAGTAACCATGAAGAAGAAAGTAGCAACAACCAAAAAGCTAAAGTTTCAGGAAGATTTGTACCAGAATTTAATTAGTTCTATTGTCGTTTGTCTTCGTCTTTTCCTAATTGTGTTTAGCATACTTTGGTTTTTGTTGGATATCCATAACCATTTGTTATGGTTAGTAAGTTTGTTGGATATCCATAACCATTTGTTATGGTTAGTAAGTATGTAATATTTATTGGAGCTTATGTAAATGGGATTACATATTTGATTATATTATCAATTATTTGACATTGTTTGTTGGTTCGTATTTGTTACTTCTAAGTTGTGTCTGATACATTGTTTGAAAGGTGCAGTTGGTAACCAAACATGCATAGAAGGGTAACCATTTTATTTTTTGGTAGAAACGGATAACAAGCTTGTATCATGACATATATCAAATATTAAATGTACATGTGAGAGTATACATGGGTTACCTAAACCTGGGTTGGATATACAGTTTGTTTCATTTTTTGTTACCATTAAAACATGTTACAGTTACTTTCATATAACTATTTGGTTACTTTTTTTATTATGTTTTGCTTCTTTCGTACCTTATGGTTTGCTACTATCATTGTGTCCTCAATGTGGGATTTTGGTTATTTTATTTTTATTCGTTAATATGTAATTGTTTAGTATATATGGATTGCTTAAACTAAGTTTCATTACATGATGTTTCGCTTTTGGTTACCATTAAAACTCATTATGGTTACTTATTATATAATTATGTGGTTACTTTGCTTTTATTATGTTACATTATGGTTAATGTTATTAGTAACTGTGATAGTTACAAGCTTATATGAGAACAAACTTCAAGTGTTAAATGTATATGTGAGATTGTCCTGCTTATCTAAATGATGTATACTTATAAATTACATACTCATAAAAAAATTATCCGGAAATTGTACAATTGGTATTTAAATCTGCATATAGAGGTAACCATTTTATTTTTTGTGAGTAACCAAATTTACATAAAATTGGTTCAGAACAGTATCCATCACCTATTTCAGTTGAAATGTTAGGTTGGTATCCAAACCTATATATATAATAACCATTTTTTGTTTTTGTTAGTAACCAACTAATTATAAGTTATATATATATAAAGTGTTAAATGTATATATTTTATTTATACCTTGTCATCATGATGGAATAAGAAACTCCTATTAAGAGTTCCCATTTATATATATGATAGTCATTTATAGATCTCATATTAAAATAAAAATAATTTGAGAGGTGCAGTTGGTATCCAAACCTGCATATAAGGGTAACTATTTTAATTTTGTTAGTAACCAAATAATTAAAAACTTATATTGTAATGCTTATCAAGTGCTCAATGTATATGCGTATGAGGTTCACATTTATCTAGTTGATGGATACTTTTAAATTACGTAGTTATAAAAGTTATTTCGAAATGGTCTGTGTCAGTTGGTAACTAAATATGAATATAGAGGTAACCATTTTATTTTAGATGGGTAACCAAATTTACATAAAAATGTTTCAGAACAGTTACTATATTGACAACTCATGATGGAATCAAAAATTAAAATATTAATCAATATCAATTTTGATTACTGCACCATCAAAAATGTTATCAACCATGTGGTTAATGGTTACTAACAATAAACAATTATATATTCCTGTAAACAATTAAATTTATTGTATTGGTTACTGTCAGTCTCCATTGTCTAACAACTGAATAAACATTGTAAAGTAACCAAATTACTATTAGACAGTAACCAAATTACATAATCTTAGTAACTAGAATATAAACCACATTTTTACATGCAATTTTGAAGGCCTAAATGATGGAATTTGGCCAAAAAACCTACGAGCTCACCAAAGATCGCTCGTGACTTTTGATCGTTGCCTCGTTTCCAATAAAATTATGCTCCGAAAATACCAAAATCTGACACTTCAAACTTGACAAAAATTGCCAAATTGTCACTGCAACCAAATATACATTATATTGTAACCAATTAAATAGTATACAACAATCAATATATATAATCATTATTAACGATTGTATGAAGGTAACCAATGTAGTCAATAAGTAACCACCAATTTAAAAGAAACAATTATAAAACTCAATAACATTATAGAGTAACCAAATAAACACCTTACAGTATCTAAATACATATTATACAGTAACCAAGATATATGTAATTAGTAGCCAAGATTATAAAAAATATTTTTACATTCATTTTACAACCAAAACAATCAAGAATGACTTTGTTACAAATTAAAGACTAACAAAATGAAGGTAACTAATGTAGTTAATCAAGAACTATTAATATAAAAAAATGAGTATAAAAGACAAGTAATATTATGTAAGTAACCATGGTAATATTACACACTAAACAAAGTAAGCATTATATACTAACCAAATCCAGATTAGATAAGAATTAACATATATTTACTTAGTATCCATAACATAAAACATATTTTTTCATGCATTTTACAGCAAAAACAAACAATATAAAAAACATCAATATGTACTTAAAGATCCAACTGTTGCAGGAAGGTAACCAATATATTTAATAAGTAATCATCAATATAAAAAAAAACAAAAAAATATACATTTAAAGTATACAACAACCAAATAAATATTATACAGTAACCAAATCAATAATAATCAGTAACCAATTTCTATGTACTTAGTAACCAAAATATAAAACATATTTTTTCATGCATTTTGCTATCAAAAAGCAGTCAAGATAACGCTTTTGTTAATCAACATCAATTTTGGTTCTCAGACACCATCAAAAATGTTACCAACCATGTGATTAATGGTTACTAACATTAAATAATTATATATTCATGTAAACAATTAAATTTGTTGTATTGGTTTCTTTCGCTACCTCATTGTCCTACAACCTGAATAAACATTATAAAGTAACCAAATCAATATTAGGCGATAAGAACTAAACTACATAATCTTAGTAAACTTAAAATATAAACCAAATTTTTATATGCAATTTTGAAGGCCTAAATGATGGATTTTGACCAAAAAATCATGCAGTTCACCAGCAAAGCTCGTGATTTTTGATCGTTGCCCCATTTCTAATGAAATTAGTGTGACACCCCCAAAATAGGTATACATCACCCATTCTGAGTTGTCAATACACTGCATGTAAAAACAACTACAACTTTATTATTACAACAAAAGAAATCAGAGTTTAAATACGAGATATTGCCATCTAAACAATATCCGGATACAAATAAATCCTCATCATAATTATTGATACATTATTTTACAAAATGGTGAGGACTACTAAACAACTCTCTAAAACCATCATTCCATACCCCCCGACTCTAGACTTGCTACATTCTCGCCATCTTGAGAAGAAAAAATGGAACAAAAAGGAAAAGGGTGAGCTCAATCTAGCCCAAAGAAAGAATATTATGACTAAGATAATATACAACAAATTATCGTTAGTCTTCAACAGGAAAGATTTAATAGAATACAATAGACAACAAGTTTTAAATCAATACTATAATGAATGAAAATATTAATTCATAGAAGAGTTACGTAGATGATGAAATCTACTAATATCTATGAATTTAATCCATCCATCATCAATATTTTTATCCTCAGTAACATCAATCAATATATATCCGAATCATATATTCATCCTTGCACTACGTGCCAAGGACATTCACCATTGGTCATGTTCATCTAAACACTGCTCATCTTTGACTACGCCCAAAGATATTCATCGAAATCATTCATCTTCACTACAGTGCCAAAGATATTCATCGAATCAATCATCTTTTGCACTACTGTGCCAAAGATATTCCATAATATCATCATTTAAGACTGAGGATGATGAAAAATATTTTTTAAAGAAACGAATCCAGTGAATCAAAATGACAAGGATTAAGGATTAAGGATTCGTACTTTGTTTTATCCACGTCCAAAAATACCTCAAAAATAATCATAGTGGTGTAAAATTCAAGAATGATCAAAATATGGATACAATCAAAACTAGTATCCACAATAGATATTTTGGACGAAAAGGAAAATTTTTATTTTTCGATGAATAATAGTCAGTATTCGTGAATAAGATCAGATATCGTGAATAAAGTCTTAGTATCGTGAATAAGAATCTCACACACCAAAAGTTCTAAATTTGATAAAAACTTCAGATCAATATTTCAAAGATAATGATATTGTAGAAATAATATCATTACGAAAAAAAATAATATCCCTTACCTCGGAAAAGACAATACTTAACCGGAATAATCGGATATAAAGTATATAACTTGAACTTTCACCGTATAGCAATACTTAAAGTATACTCAAAATACTCACAAGAATACGCCGATAATATAGAGAGAAAACTTGATTTACGTGTGATTTTCAATTCTAACCTAAGCACCCTATTTATAGAAAATGCTTGAACACCAAGCAGAAAATTTAATAAATTAATAATATTAATTTTCCACATCTTCCTACGCATACTAGAAATCTGAATTCAGCCATCCTAACACATGTTAAATGAGTCCCAACAATGAAAAAACGTTTTTTGTAATTAAAATTATTTTAAACTTCCAAAAATTAATTATTTCGGAGTTTTGAAACTTCAATAATTCATAATAAATAGCCCTTTTATCAGAAAATTCGAATCTCGCGAGTTTTTATAGGAAATTCAATTCTCTACAACTTTACAGAAGAAAGTTTTTCCAAATTCCAAACAAAAATTGACCGAAATCCACAAACGGGTGATTTTACAGGCTATAATCAAATTCCAGTCAATAAAGGGGGTCCACCGACATGTTTAACATGTTTTAAACATTTATTGCAACAAAAATACTCTTCCTCCTCGTATACTCATATATCCCACATTCGTTGTAAAAATATCACCATTATTATATTATTAAAATATAATAATATATATATATATATTCAAATGAATTATTTTATCAGAAAAAGATAAAATTTCAATTTTCAACAATTGTCACATTAAAAATTTTCTCCATCTATATCCACATAAAATCAATATTTTCCTCATCATATGAATCAATAATTAATTATTCACAAATAATATTACGTAATCACAATATCGACAACCAGTGCAGCCTCCTGTGAAAGTGGGGCTTTTCGACTACTAGAAAATGGAGACCTATAGCTACTTGTCACGACCATCGCTATAGGCCAAAAGACCATCGCTATAGGCTATAGCGATGGTCGCCGATCGTCATTGTAGGTTGGCCGCTAAAACCTATAATGACGGTATTTTGAGCTATAGCCGACTGCCGACGCACCGACGCATATAAGTCATGCCAAAATCGTGTTTAGATGTCTATAATGACGCCATCACCGTCGCTATAGGTCTGTGCTTTATAGAATACTATAGCTACGGTCGATGACCGTCGCTATAGCCTTTTTATATTTAAAAAAAAATAATTAATAATGCAAATTTATTCAATAAACACAAATACATTATAAAATAAAATATAAAAATATTATATACATCATTTAAAATCATTCACATTACAACTCAAGACTTAACAATTGCTTAATCAAATTTAGAGCAAATTTATTGTCACAAATTTTGCTTGAGGGCATGATTGCAGTCCTCCACAGATTGCTTCCCACAAACCAACTTCTATGTTGTTAAAATCAATAAGACAAGCTTCTCTCTTCACTGCAATTGCATTCTCAAACCTGAAAAAGAATTTTACCAGTCTACCACACAAGAGCCACAAGCATTTTCCTTATCTGGTGTGTTAAAATTAAAGCTACCCTTCCAAATTCCATGTTCTTTTGCAGACATCATACAAAGACATATGCTTCAGAGAGTATTCCAAAAAACTTTGGTCATTGCACCTAAAAACCATATTATCGCGGAGAAGCGGTTAAAGAACCCATGTGGCTACACCCAAAAACAATGATATTACCATTACTTATCCAAAAATTCCAAACACAAATTTTAGTAAATAGACATCAATTCAATATTACAATTTACACTACTCTTCGATATAAGATACTCACATCGTGTACAACAATCTGTTAGAATCAAGATTCTCGATGAGCGGTGCATTCAAGAAGAATTCCCATTTCCCATGTTGGTCATGAATCTGCGGTTGGGTAGAAGCTGAGGCAAACCATATTTTCCAATAATCTCAACTCGTTTGAGTGAGACAAAGAAGAAGGGTTCAATTAGCCAAATTGAGTATAACTCTATGTTGGAAAAATTAAGAATAAAATGCATATACGTATTTATAAGCGTACATAATGATATAAATCGCTAGTAGTGATTGCCGCTTTTTGCAGAACAACTTTCCTCGCAGTTAGCCCATCGCCAAAATCGATTGGACAAGCCTCCTTTCTCATGACATCCTTTGATAAAAATTTCATCGTTAAAATCCACTTTGCAACATCACAAAGACGATGATTCACTTTGGCCCGGCAAGAAATGCAAAGACAAAGAATTGCTCATGTTATCATTGAGTATTAGTACGAAGAAATTCATATTAAAAAAACTATCAACATAATTGATGATTGTTTTCATTCAGCGATGCTGGAGTGGAATACTGTGCCCCTCAAATCGCTTTCAACCAAATGAGACATCCACCTCTATACTCCTGAGGAGAAAAAGAACAATTAATTATTTTAATTAATTAAATCTCCATCAGATTCATTTTGTAGCCATAAATGTATACAACATCAAGACTATTCTAAATAAACAATATATTCAAATTTCACTTGATGCAATCGTCATGTTGAATTTTCTTAGTATTGTAGAGGCACATCTTACACACTTTTGTGCTAGAATATGGAAATTTACCTCGGACTTTTCCCCACAATCGTTGTAGAGGATCCAGACTCACGAATCATAATACTACTGTAATTATTAGTATTTCAAAATTATGACCAAAGTTATATGCTATTAGACATGGACAAAAAAAACTACTCGCACTTACCTTCCTATTCGATACACTTTGAGGCATGCTTGTTGCATCAACTCGGATTTTTAAGTTTCACAAATGAGCTTGGTACGAAAGCCGTGTTTCTAACATCGTAAAACACATATAAATTAATTAAAAGTAAAATTCAAACTAGAATTGGCACACCTCCTCATCAAATTTTTGCCACACATGAGATATATCACAAAATGACTTTGAGCAAAGAGAGGCGAGGAGTACCAGATCCCACAAGGTTTAGTACGAATATCAATTAACATACAACAAAGATCGAAAGGCCAGATATATGGAACCACCGTAAACTAAAAAACAATTCGACAATGTACTATAACATGTTGCAATAAGAAAATTATTCTTACCGAAATGTCGTCGCATCTCCTTTAAACATTCCAATGCACAAGCAGCTTCACAAAGCAAGACAATCATTTCTTTTGTTGTATCAAAAAGATACTGCACAAAGAAATAGAAATGATTAGCTAGCCTTGAACGCCATATTTGCAATTTTAAAATTCCGTCATTTGAATATACCTCAAAGCAAATGGGACAATTCTGATAAAATTCATTGCTTACCCACTCATCTCCAACAAGGAACTGGTAGTTTCTTAAAATTCAAACAAAACATATTTTTATGTAGTTGCTTAAAATTCAAACAAAACATATTAGTCACTCATCCTTATGTAGTTGCATAAAATTTAGTAATGTTCTTTTTTATATTTTTTTTGGGGTTTGGGTTGTGGTGGGGAGTAGGAGATTCATTTCTTGCAAACTCTTCTAGTGTATTACTTGTGAAAGCCTACCAGATCCACTATCTTCTTGATGAATGGTATATTCACATGGTTGCATGGTTATCTACTACAATTTTACAACACAAAAACACTTGACAAGAAATGATAATGATAAAGTAGACAAACTAAATGACCGATGAAGCGGTAGTATCTTACGAACAACAGTACAATCATCAAAAACTTTCACATTACGGGTGAGTTGTTGTCCATTGTCAACTGCTCCCACCAAGTAAGCCCATTATAGATCCCCCTGGTCGTCAAGAATGGAGTTCCTTTCTTCTAGTGGAAGAAATGATAAGTGATCTAAATGGAAAAAAATAGACTCTTTAATTTTTCTATATAAATGCATAAAGCAAACCAATCTATCAATTGAAATTAATAAAATTGACCCGACCAAAAAGTCTTTAATAATTACACAAAAAAGAAAATCCAACAACTTCCACAAAAAACTAGCTACGTGAATTAAAACTCAAATAATTAGAAGTTCAAAAGCCACTTCAAATAATTAAAACTCCAAGGCTATTTTATCAAAACGCTACATGAATTATCAATTAATGCTCTAAGAAATAATTTATTCAAAAACAAAAGGGGTAAAATACTTGCCAATATTCATACATAAGCCGGAGACATTCAAGCTACTATCAACATCCGAAACAAACTTGAGCAATTTACCTCTCAACGGAAAAACACAATAATAATTTCACCAACAATGTAAAGTCCAAATATCTCAGATATAAACTCAATCATCTCAACCTTTATATGCAAAGAAACCAAACTACATTACTTGAATCAAGAGGAAAACAACTTACTCGCAAGAGCTTTAATTGAATCTCCTTCTCACAAAATCAAGGTGCATTTATGAGACAACATACGTTTAGAAGGGATTCATACAAGCATACAAGGATTCATATATCGCAAAGGTGTACAGAATGAAAGGGATAAATTTCATTTCAACTTGAGATCATTATCTTTGTATAACATAAATATTTAGAAAGCACAATACTAACCTGATCACCATCCCTGATTTCATAATCTCCAATATAATCACTGTCTTTAATGAGATTCTGACCATCATAGCATAAGCAAAAGTGACCCCACACATGAGACCTACATGAACACACGAAAATGAAATTAAAGTTTGCTTATCCTTCTTATTAGGTAAAATGAGCTAATTATAAGATCAAGGGGGAGAAAATTGGTAGTGAACACCCTTAACTCAATTAAAAAACCCTAAGATTAATAAAAAGAACACCCTTAACTCAATTAACTCATTAAAACCCTCAATCAAACAATATAAATATAAAAAGAACACGAATAATAAAGGAATTAGGAGGCTATGTATCATTTGTAAACACCCTTAACTCAATTATATACAATTGCAAGATAAACTAACAATTTTAAAGCACATCTATACTTTAATAGGAACATACCAAACATATTTATTCAAAAACTAAATATATACCAAATTCTGAATATTCAACCATGAACCATCAATTAAACACCAAAACTAGTGCACAAAAAACATCTAACCATCTTGGGGCATGAGAGGATAATCCAAAGCACTAAGATTAATAAACCAAATCCCCAAACTTTAGTTTGCTTTTAACAATACCATGAATGGCATGAAGCGTCTGACAGCAATCATCGTAGGACCCTTATAGGTAACAGATTAGAACATAGTAAGTCGTAATCCGTCGCCTTTCAAGACCCACACAATCAAGTACGCAAATCGAGGCGACTTGGGAGGCCAAAGACTTGCATTTTAATCTAAATCGGTGGATTTGGAATTGGGAAATGAAGAAGAAGTTGATTGTGCTGAAGAAGAGTCGGATTCGGGATGGTGGGTTAGGATAAGAGAGAGAAAAAAGAAGAGAGAGAGTGCGGAGAGTTGGATTCAGACATTTTTTATGGGAGAAATACGAATGAGAGAAATGACAAAATGAAGATAATTTGGGGGAAAAATTGGAGCGAACATACTGAAATAATTTGGGAGAAAGTGGGTTTTTTCTTAGAAAAACCTCTATACCGACGGTTCCGTATCGACCGTCGCTATAGATACCCTATAACGATTTTAAATGCGTCGATCGCCTCTATAAATCGTCGCTATATATCGAATTTCTAGTAGTGTTCCAATAAGAATTTCTCCTTACTTGCTGCCGCAATTAGGTGACCAAACCTCTCCTGTACGTAACTTTCTAGACATTGCCAATAATGTTATCTAATAATATTATTCAGATAATATGAATTATTGCTTCGATAATAAAAAATAATCGTAATGACAATTATCAAACAACAACAATATAAAATATCAACACAACAATTATTGAACCAATAAAATATCGAAGCAATAATTATCGTAACCATTATCGAGTAAAGCCTTCTTCACGTAAGAGTCAATAATTGGTGCAATACCGTGCCATCGCAACAACGCCAGACATCGTGTTTTAACCACCGGTATTCCAACAAAGTAAACTGTAATAACTACAATCGCTATTTTTAAACAACTTATATTTGTCGCTTTCCTCCTCCAATCGCTTTCAGTTATGGGGCCCACACACATGGTCACTACTGGCCGCATTTAATATTCCCCACAATAATGAATCTTTTATAACCACTTGCTTATTTTGAAATATTTATGCGTTTACCCATAACTATCCACATTAATCACATCAACCCTTACTATTTCAAAATAATAATTAGAGGAAATTAAATTTCATTTATTAATTATTTGGGGTCTTACAATTAGGCTCCGAAAACGCCAAAATTCGACACTCCAAATTTGACAACATTATACAGTAACCAAATTTAGATTAGACATGAAGCAAAAGTAGAGTATAAGCCTTCAGCAAACCAATATTAGCTCATTAGGAGTAGCTAAATTGATCCTGACTAGTATCTATTCTTTTTTAGAAAAGAAGTACTTTTGAGGAGGGAGAAAGTATCGGAGTCTGAGACGATCAAGACGAGATGAGTATCGAGACTGGTATCGATGAAGACCGTATTATACACTGATGTTCCTTCGCAGCGCTATTATTGCACTCGTCTCACGACGACGCCGCTTCACCATCGTAAGCGGCAGCACTGATGCCCGAGTTCGTGAGTGAATGTGACAAAGAGATGGCCTCAAAGCTTCCTTCTTCTTTTTTTATCGTCGATGTGAAGAAGAAAGAGTTTCAGTTTGGGTCTGAAGAAGAAAGGGTTTCAGTTTGGGTCTGTAAAGAATCAATCAACAATCAACAATCAAATTTGTTACAGATCGAGGCTGGTTACTAATCTTGAAGTTGTTGTTGATATTGAAGTTGCCATTGATCTTCTTCGATATTATCCGATCTCGAGTTGCATCGCCATTGGAGAAGTCGCCTTCTTCGATCCGTCGTTACTTCGCTTTTTCGTGATCCGAAAGTTGCTTGTTTTCTTCATTAAGCGTGAATTGTTGATCGGTTGGTTGGACATATAAAAGCCAGAATCGACGATAGGGAGTTAATGACCGTAATTTTAGCAACGTAATATTGTGTTGCGTTATTTTTTGTAATTATTTTGTGGATGTTTTATTTTTGTAAATATTTTCTAATTGTTGTATATTAGTGTTAAGGACCCAATTTTTTTTAATTAATTTCTCTTCTTTGGCATGCTTAGAAAAAAAATAGAGTAGCCAAGAACATATAATAGAATAGGTCATAATTTGGAGCTTCAATTTCATATAAGAAATAGATACAATATTTTTTGATATTATAATCACATGAATTATAATTTTGGGACCGAAGAGTTTGAAAAAAATATTAGAGCCCATACTTGTAATAATACGTTGATATAACTTGTGCTACATACTTATACCAATATACTCATTTCGTCTCTTAATATATTTTGTTTTAAAAAATTTTTTTCTTTTTTTTGTAAAAAGATAAAGTAATATACTAGTAATATTTATCTAAAAATAAATGGTGCAACGCAATGTCTAAAGTAAAATCACGTGGAGGCTGCTAAGAATTGCGGTAGCTCTGTGTCGGCATGGCATGTGAGAACAAATAACGGTAAATTACTGGATCCTAATTTATCACAAAACAAAAGATTCGTTTATCCCCTTATGACATAAACACAAGAAGCCAGCCAGTTACATTCATTAAGGGTGTAAACGAATCGGATTGAGTATTGAGTTGTTCAGATTTGATTCATAAAATTTATCGAGTATAAAATAAAATTTGATTAAAGTTTATTTAGCTATCGAATCGAACACGATTCTAAATCGAGCCCGAACAATTTAGACTTTTCAAACGAATATGATCCGAATAAAAATTTGTTCATATTTGACTCATTTATATTTCGAGTCGAATTCGAATTGAATTTTTAATCGAGCGAATACGAATCGAGCCCGAACTATTTACTTATTTTACAACCTTAACATTCATAAACCTCAACCAATTAACAAAAGCAACATTTCATCAAACAATTTTGTTGTTAGTTGTTAATTGTATAATTTTGATTATAATAATCCAATGTTTTGTATGTAACAACCTTTATTTGTTGCGCTTAGAAGATTAATTAGCTCTATTAGAGAGGGAATCTAATTAATGATTGCCTAGCCTATCATTACGACATTATTCTTTCCCAAGAATCATGCTATAAATTACTACTCCTCTTTCCGTCACTTTATTTTAAAATTGTGCACAAGTATTAAGGAAATAATTATATAATATTAATTATCTATATTGTCTTTATATTAAAAAAAATAATTATTTATTGGACAAAAAATAATAACAGAATTAAAATTATATTTAATACTTTAAATAATATTTGAAAGTAAACAATTAATATTACCTGAAATTCTCAAACAAAAGAGGAAATTAAATATGTTGCAATGAAATTTTAGACTATAGAAGTATAGATATGGGAACTTTCCAAGAATATGAAATGCTTTAAGAACCAAAATTTGGGCAGGGGGACAGCCAGTCCCTTTCGGTCATCTACCTCCTTGTGACAAATTGATAAAAGGTCAAAAGCAAAAGTAACAAATTTTGTTATTGTGTAATTAAAGGCTTTTGGTTTTTCAAAATTATTTTTTTTTTTTTAAAAAAAAGAAAGGAGAAAAATGTTTGGTGGCCTTGTGATTCTGTTAGATGTCAAGAGAATAACTAGACACTTTATTTTGTGACACTTTTGAGGGTGTAAATAATAGTAACTCACTAGGGACTAGAGGGTCACCCACCAAAAAGAAAGTAAAGTGAAAAAGTCGGGGGTGTTCGGCAATGTCTTTTGACCCACTTATAAGTGGTTTGTTATCCTTGAGGGGTTTAATAATGAATTATTTTTTTAACTTATAAGTTAAAATAAATAATCAACAATTTGGTATTTTGTTAAAAATTACTTATAAGTCATTTTTAATAAGTTGGTTTGACCAAATGTAATATCTATTTTACTCCTCTTCTATTTTGCTATTGAATCAATTCATCTTTTTATTAATGTCTATTTTAGTAATCTTTACATTTTATCTTAACTTATAAGTCATTATCAGTCAAACACCTTCATAACTTATTTTAACATAATTTTTAATTTATAAGTGCCAAACGTTTTTACTTATAAGTCAACTTTAAAAAACTTATAAGTCAACTTAAATTTAAATTTTAAATCATTTTAAAATAAGTTGTTGCCGAACGGGCTCTATAGGATAGCTGAAAATTTAGAGTAGATGATTTGCCAAGGCATTAGTTAAGGCTCCAACCCGACCTAACAAGATGGTCCAAGCAATGGCACCAAATTTAAAGACCATTTAAGTTAGGATGTTAATAGGGTTCAACCAATTGATTGTAGGTGTAGCGCATAAGTAAGCCTGACCCCCAATGGGTCACGGTTTAGTAAAACTAATTTGACAAGTATAGAAAATGCGCAAGTGGCTAACTGTAAAAAGTACAAAATTACTAAAATATTAAAAAAGAAAAACAGAATTTTTTTAATATTTTAAAAATATGTAAAGACTGTCTAGCTTCAAATTTTAATATTTTATTTAATTGAATTCCAAAAGAACCATATATATATAACGGAAAGGTTAGTATGAGGTTAATTTTGATCAATAAAGTGTAGACACACAGGTCGAGATGTGATCTTTCTCTATGTATAAATGTTATATTGATTAATTGACCAATTTATCACAAAATTAATTTCATGATAATCAGGTCCATATACATAAGAATCATGCTAAATAGTTTTAACTAGTTTAGCTGGGAGTGATTAGCATGAAGTGAACTTCATGGTAAGTTTACTTCATGGTCAATGCAGTGCTGACACACAGGCGGGAGAGTGATCTCTTCGCATGCGTATCAATAATGTATTGATCATGAAGTGAACTTACCATGAAGTTCACTTTATGCTAACCGGATCAGATTTAGCTAGTATCCATTTGAAATTTCAGAGGAGCTGGACAGCACTTGTACACATTTGTCTTGCCTAAGACGACAACTGGCACCTGCTGTCTCGATGGGACCTAATGACGTGGCACGCATGACTGCCATCTCACCCTAAAAAACAAGTACGGAATATCATTATCCACAAATTTGGAATGGAAAGATTAATAAACAGTCTATTTAAATACAATTAAGTAATATTCTTATTTTTGACAGAATTCGTATCAATAATTAAATATAATAAGGCCTATGGAAATTTTATCTTGAGCTAGCTCCTAAGAATTTTGTAATTTAACCGAGTTATTTTGGTTGATCGTGAGTCAATTTCGAGTTAATTATTTAAAATACTTAATTATATATAATTTTTAAATAATTTTATTGCTTTTCATATTAAAAGATTCTATCATTCTTAATGCAATGCAGTATATCATCATCTTCTTATTATTATCTCTATATACACAATTAATTATGTTCATTGGGCAATCCACAAAGACGAGTTCATAATTTTTTTCTGCGAGTACACGTAATTGAAGACTTCGCCGTTGAATTCTGAAGAGTGAACGCCATTGGAGCTCATCTGTATCGAAGGTTTATAACCGGTGAGGGTGGAATCACTTTTTAAGACAGTAACTTTACTACGCCTCGGCTTTTTTCGTATACCAGATAAGTTGTTCCAGTTTTATTCGTTAATTGGTCTTGTTAATACTGATATATATTCCAACACTATACAATTATAATAATTAAAGTAATTAAAATTAAATAAATTTAGATCAATTTAAAATTTAATTTTCAATCTATCTCTAATTTTCAAACCAAGAGAATAAACACAGTTAAGAAAAGAAAAATATGTCCACTCAAATATTAAATATATTAATACACAGCTGGGACAGTGGCCATTGATTAGCATTGGCCATGCATGTCTTCAAAGATCTATTGCCTCTTGCCTTCTTGCTAAGGCAGGTAGAACTAACTAATTATATGAATTTATTATGAAAATTAAACCATCCATATACCAAATTATACCTGATTACTATTTACTTCCAGTAAAATACAATTTGCACAAATATTACTTGTTCAGAGCAGTACCCAAAGGCCCAGGGTTGAATTAGGAGAAAAATTAAAGGGTTATTTACATAAATATACAACAAATTAAACCAAGCCCATTTTACAAAACATAAAATGTTTATTGGGCTTCTCAGTATAAACCTTTTCATATATGCACTCATTTATAAGTTTATCTCATATTAATTGTGATTCATCGTTAAATACTGATGACTGCAAAGTGTAGTTTGAAAAGAAAATAATTTGATTTAAATTTGGGATTTGGCCTAAAATTTGTTATGAATTCAAGATTTGACCGGAGTTGTTTCAATTATAGGTTCGAATTTATCCGTGAGCAGAAAGTCACTTAAAATTCATCTATCACGCTCGAGAAGAGGGGTACTGGACAACTTCTAATCATTCTTTACGAATTCTACAAAAAGATGTTAATTTAAAAAAAAGAAACTCTTATATTTAAAATGCATGAATCCTTTACATAATTACAAACTTAATTTTACATTTTTCTTATTAAATAAGTTTCTTGATGAAATTAAATTTGTTACCACCTTTTTTTTAATGTGCGGGTATGTTCATAATTTCCTCATATTTTATTTATCTACATATATCAATGTAAATTTGCCTATCATATGTTGCAAGCCTCTTGTACATTAATAATAGCAATTTTCAAGTTAGATTTTATTCTTCTTCCTCCTTTTTTTTAAGAACAAAAACCTATACTATTATAATTCAAATTTAAAGATGAACATGTTCAATCCAGGCACTTGACAACTGTTCTATAGTGGGGGAGAAATCCCTGAATGCTTCTTTCTTGTCTTTGCCATTAATGTCCCCAAAGGTTTGATACCTGCACGTGTCAAGACAGTAGAACACCATCTTCCTGCCATAAAATCTAGGAAAGTAGATCTTGTTCTCCATTCCTGAAATCTTTGCAACTGCAGAGAAAGATTCCGTGCCACAAATATAAATCATCTGTTTTCCCAAACTATTTACTCTCTCCCACTGTAGTGTAGAGTGATTCAGCTTGAACACTTCTACCCATTTCCCCAACTCGCCCACAACAATTGATACAAGATTGCTGTTGCATTCCACGAGGAAACGTTGGCCACAAGACGTGAAACAAGTTTCCGGGGAGGCATGTACCAGAAATTCACAACTATATGCACCAGTTCTAAAAACTCCAAGCTTTCCTTGGCTACTAAAGAAATAAAGATTTGGTCCACAAAATGCTAGGCTTTTATGAGATGATAATAGGTCGGATCGAATGTTAGGATCAATGAAAACCGTGCGCCATTCCGGTTGGCCTGGAGAAATAAGGTGAATAGTGCCTGTCAACCCAACAACTACAATACAATCAGGGGAAGTAGGCGGTGCTGAAAAAGCAAAACTTGAATGACAAGCTAGAACCAAATTTGGAAGCCGGATGATAGACCTTTTAAGAGGATTAAAGAAGTGTGGACATTCCAATCCTGCAAATATTAGCAGCCAACCATATCTAGAAGAGCATATCACGGCATCTCCGATTAATTCAGGAGATGTAGTCATAAAATATTTACCACCCAACTTTGGATCTTTTAAAGTAATAATGCCTTGAAGTTTGTCTATTACCACCAGCCATGGCGAAACTAAAGAGTGTGTCTGCAATCTTCCCAATGCAGTTGCAGTGCTCCATTGTTTTGAAGGTGCTGCTAATTGAAACTGCTTACAAGTAGCACCGAAATTTAAGTATTCGACAGCAACACAATGCTCAGCAATCAATTCCAATATATGAAATGGGATGTCAAGCAAATGCGATTTCATCTCCTCTCCCAACTTCTGCTCATTCATCATCCTCTCATCAATAACAATGGATCTTACCACCATCTCCTCTTTGCCTTTGCCTTGTTCTTTAATATCATGAGTTATGCTTTCAGGCAATATCCACAATGAGATATGGTGTTGACACAGTGCGGGTTGTATATCTGGACAGCATAAATAAGATAGGGAGATTGTTTTATCTTCCATGTTGTATGAGTATACCTTGCACATATCTTGAATAATGTGTACATAACTCCCTGAATGTGATTCTGATTCAATTGCAGGGCAGGAAATTTGTGAGTAAATACCGTCAACCAAAAAGAATGCACGGTCCTTGGAGCTTTTCATTTCCTCCCACGTCATGGTGCCGAAATCCAATTTGAACAATTGTATAAATTGAATTTCCTTGGACGGATTTTCTTTTAAGGATACGTTAACGGTGAACAGATCAGTACAAGATCCCACGAGGTAGGAATCATAAGTATCACTGCCAACATCAGGTATCTCCGAGCAGCGAAACAAATTTATCTGATTATCCAGTATGTCGATCTGTATGACTTTTCTATAATTAGTAATAGCATATACTTTATTATTGCAACAAACCGGTGTGAAAATAAAATGATCATCTTCTCGAATTCGTCATCGGATTCTTCATCGGATATGTATAGGTCTCTGATCTGCTGAGCATATGAAATTTCAGTCCATGTTTTTGTTTCACTTCGTAGCAGACAGAAAACAAAGTTAGGTTTGCTGTTTCTGCCTAACAAGACAACAGAATCTGGATTAGAAGGAGGGGACGACAAAAAATAAGACAAAATGTCAATGCCGTCGTCGTCATCATTGTAGGAGGAAGATTTATAACCTCTTGAGTGATCGGATTCCAAAGAGAAAACTCAACTGGAGAGGGAGGAAAGTTGAAGAGAATTAACCAGCCATGAAAACACCCTTCAATTTTTCTCCCAACCAATTCTGGAATTTGGCAGTGATAATGTTCATTGGTGGAGGTGAAGAAAATTTGGTCCCTTCCCTCCTCTGTGAACATGGAACTAACCAACCACGGATATCCTGATGAATGCAGTTGCAGGCTATAGCTAATTACCGAACTTGATCTACCCAACAAATCTGCTTCTGCTCCATCTTCAATTTATGTGTGTGAGTATATATTATAAGTATAGAATCCTTCCATAAAGAACCTACCGCTTACTATGGAATCACAAGAACAACCCCTTTTGTACTGGGCTGATAAACTTATTGGAAGGTTGAGATTGAAACATAATATACCCAAATTTAAGACAACTTGTAACTTAGCTTTTTTTTTAATATGAGACCCCCACCATAGTCAACATGTTGTCGGGCTTATTGAAATAAAATGAATTTTAATATTAAATAATACTCGATCGGACAAACTTGTAATCTACCGTGCTTTTTTATAAAATACTCTCAGCCGCTACAAGCACTTACGGCTGTTAAAAAAAAAAAAAAAAAATCCAAACCGGCACAACCTCTTACGACTTGCACAAAAAAAAAAAAAAAAAATATCCAATCCAAACCTAAGACAACCTCTTACTACTTTACACAAGTTCTTCAAGTTCTTTATTTGCTATTCCAAATAAAATATTTGTTATTTTTATAACTCTTTCATTTAATAACAAATAAAGAATTATAATTCAAATAAAAAATAATATCCTATTTTATAAAAATATATTTTTATAATTTTTATTTACTATTTTTATAAAAATATTTTATAAAAATAAAGAATACAAAATATTTTATAACAAATAAAGAATATAAAATATTTGCTATTTTTATTTGCTATTTGTTATAAAATATTTTATAACAAATAAAGAATATAAAATATTTTATAACAAATAAAGAATATAAAATATTTGCTTATTTTTATTTGCTATTTGTTATAAAAATATTTTATAACAAATAAAGAATATAAAATATTTGCTATTTTTATTTACTATTTGTTATAAAACTATTTTATAAAAAATAAAGAATACAAAATATTTTATAACAAATAAAGAATATAAAATATTTGCTATTTGTTATAAAAAATATTTTATAACAAATAAAGAATATAAAATATTTTATAACAAATAAAGAATATAAAATATTTGCTATTTTTTTTATTTGCTATTTGTTATAAAAATATTTTATAAAAATAAAGAATACAAAATATTTTATAACAAATAAAGAATATAAAATGTAAGACCCCAACTTTATTATAAATAAAATTGAATTTTTCTTTATTCATTATTCTAAATTAATAAGGGTTAATTTGATATAATTCTTTGGTTATGGGTGAAATGTGCAAAGTTTACAAAATAAGCAAGTGGTTATAAAATATTCATTATTATTTGGGAATATTCGTTTGGTCGTGGAATATTCTTTTTGTTTCTAATCTCCGCATTTACTACCAAGTATTATCATTGGGCCCCATAACTAAAAAAACGGTTGGATGAAGGAAAACGACAAAGATTGAGTTTTATAAATAACGACGTAAATTATTACCGCTAACACCGCTGGTTACTCGGTGGTTAAAATACGATGAATACGCGTATCGCAAACAAAGAAGACACCAGTATTGCAAGACAAAGATTGTTGAATTATTGATCCTTACGTAAAGGCGGCACTACTCAATAATTGTTATAGTAATTACTGCTCATTATTTTATCTTATTGATTCAATAATTCGTATTGATATTTATATTATTATTGTTTCAATAATTGTCATTACACAAGATTTTCCATTATCAAATCAATAATTCATATTATTTGAATAATATTATCGATAACATTATTGGCAATGTCTAGAAAGTTCTGCTTCAAGGAGAGGTTTGGTCACCTAATCATGCTACCAAGAAGTGAGAAATTTTTATCGAAAGTTCTCTTCCTGAAACTACCGGTTGTCACATCTTTGTGATTCAGTAATATTATTTTGAATAATTAATTATTAATTATTATGATAAAGAAAATATTTATTTTATGTGGATATAGATGGAGAAAATTTTTAATGTGACAATTGTTGAAAATTAATATTTTATCTTTTTCTGATAAAATAATACATTTAAATATATTATTTTAATAATATATTAACGGTGATATTTTTATAATGATTGTGGGATATATGAGTATATGAGGAGGTAGAGTATTTTGTGACATTAAATGTTTAACACATGTTTTGTGTGTTTGGGACACAATTTTTGACCGAAAATTGATTATAGATATCGTAAAATCGCCTGCTTGTGGATTTCTTGGTCAATTTTTGTTTGGAATTTAGAAAATTTCCTTCTGCAAAGTTGTAGAGAATGGGATTTCCCATGGAAAGTCGCGAGTTTCGAATTTTTCTGATAAACGGGCTATTTTCTATGAATTATTGAAGTTACGGAAAATAAAATAATTTTTTTATTAATTATGGTGGGACCCACTTTTTGGTGGGTGTTGAATGCACATGGGCTGCTTAAATTTTCAGCATTGAGGGGCTGAAAGCATGCGTAGAAATTGGTTTATAAATAATATTAATTTATTATTTTAGTCTCCTTTCATGTTCTAAAGATTTTCCTATAAATAGAGGCTAAGTTAGAATTGAAAATCACACCGTAAACTAAGTTTTCTCTTTCTCTCTATATTATCGAAGCGTATTCTTGTGAGTATACTTTGAGTGTTGCTATACTATATGAGTTTCACAAGACTATACTCACCGAATTTCAATGTAAGACGGCGGTTATTTTGAGGTAAAGGGTATTATTTTCTTCTTAAATGATATCTTTTTCTTCAATATCATTATGTCAAGTATTGGTGAACTTTTTATCAAATTTGGAACTTGTTGTGTCGGGTTTACTATTCACGATACTCAGACTATTCAACGATATCTGACAATATTCACGAATCACTAAGACTATTCAATTTAAAAATAAAAATTTTTTTTTGTCCAAAATATCTATTCGGATACTAGCTTTGATTGTATCCATATTTTGATCATTCTTGAATTTTACACCAATATGATTATTTTCAAGTATTTTTGGACACGGGTAAAACAAAGTACTAATCCTTAATCCTTAATCCTTGTCATTTTGTTTCACCGGATTCGCTTTCTTTAAAAATGTTTTTCATCATCCTCACCCCTAACTCGGTGATATAAATGAATATCTTTGGCCCATGTAGTGCAAAGATGAATGTGTTGAGATGAACATGATCAATCGGTGATATGAAATGAATATCTTTGGCCCCAGTAGTGCAAAGATGATTAAAGATGTATATTGATTGTTATTACAGGATAAACTATCGATGATGGACTTTTAAACCTTAGAAGACGAGAATTCTTTCTCTACGTGACTCTTCTAATGGATTCTTTGCTTCCACGCATTTGTTGATCTAAAACTTGTTGTCTATCAGATTCAATTAGATTTTTCCCTCGTCAAGACTAACGATAATTTGTTGATATTATCTTAGTCATAATATTCTTTTATCGGCTAGTTGAGCTCACCCTTTTTCTTTTGTTCCATTTTTCTTCCTCGTGAGGTGAGAACATAGCAGGATCGAGCCTGTAAATGGAGTGATGGTTCTAGGAAGATGTTTTAGTATGCCCTCACTACTTACAGAAATAGTGTATGAATAATTAATGAGGACTTATTTGGGTGTGTATATTGTCTGTAAGACAATATTTGTATTCAAACTCACAAATTTGATTGTCGTATTCTACACTTACATCCAGATTGTCAAAGTTGTAGTTTGCTTTCTATACCATGTATTTTTTGGCGACTCGAGAATGGGTGTTGATACCTATTTTTTGGGCCACATAAAATATTTGTTATTTTTATTTGCTATTTGTTATAAAAATATATTTATAACAAATAAAGAATATAAAATATTTTTATAAAATATAGCAAATAAAAAATTATAAAAATATATTTTTATAAAATAGGATATTATTTTTATTTGAATTATAATTCTTTATTTGTTATTAAATGAAAGAGTTATAAAAATAACAAATATTTTATTTGGAATAAAAAATAAAGAACTTGAAGAACTTGTGCAAGTCAGTAAGAGGTTGTCTTAGGTTTGGATTGGATAATTTTTTTTTTTTTTTGTGCAAGTCAGTAAGAGGTTGTGCCATTGATTTTTTTTTTTTTTTTTTTTTTTTATGTACCGTAAAGAGCTTGTAGCAGAATGAGAGTATTTTATAAAAAAGCAGGCACAATTACAAAGTCGTGTCTTAGGGTCGGGCATTATTTAATATTAAAATTCATTTTATTTCAATAAACCGACAACATGTTGACTATGGTGGGGTCCTCATATTAAAATAAAAGTTCGGTACAAGTTATGCCAACCAAGATATTTATGTTTCAATCTCAAATTTCCAATAAATTTATCAATCAAGACAAAAAGGAGTTATTGTGACGCCTCTGCCAAGAATCCTAGGTTGTTATGGAAGGACTTCCTATAAGTATATTGTATATGTATAAAAAAAAGCAAAACGGAGAGAGAATATTAATGATTGATTCAAGGTAGGAATGAGATGTAATTGTGGCCTGTGGGGGTTCGTATTTAAAATGGGGATTTGGTGGTTGATTCTGTTCAGGATAGATGTTTCTAAACTGGTACAAAAATTTAAGTGAATAGGAAAATTGATTTAAATTTTATCTATGTGTATTTTGACTAGGTGGGTTAAAATATAAATAAGTGAAATTTAAATACATTCATATCTAATTTTTATGTCAGTCCAGAAGAGCTCAAACTGATATATTGTATTCACATTAATTAATTATCATGTAAGAATTTCAAGATATATATTTTTTAATTCAAAAGTAATGTGATTCATTTACTTTTAAAAAATAATAAAATCTTGTAATTAGAAGTAGTAAATAATTTACAGTTCATTTAACCTTTAAAAATTATAAAATATTAAATTTGCTATTAGTGTAAAATTCATTGATTGGTCGTTAGAATTTGTTTTGGAATTAATCGGTTTTAGCTAATACTCCTATGAGTGTTTCTGTGATACTAATATATAAGAAAATAAACCGTTACCCGGCCAGGCAACGGTTAACACAATAAAACAAAACCATATATGCACCCTATAATTTAAAGTGGTGAAAATAACGCTGAAGGTTACTTTTCTCTGTTCCGAATTATAACATCATTATTGACCTTCTATAAATCAATGTAAAATATTTTTAAATTTAAAATTGAAATGATTCATTTAAGTTTTTAAAACAATAAATCTAATAACTAGTAATATTTTTTAGTTACATAAACTAAATGAATTCATCTAAATTTTGATTTTAAAATTGAATTTTCAAAAATTAATATTAATCGTATAATTTGAAACAAAAAGAGTATAAAATAATTTGATACTTATATTAATGTAAACAGTGACTATAAGAGCGTATTAATCAATTACCGCATACTTTCATGCTTATTGCTTCCTCAAAACAAAGGATAAAAATGTTTCTACGATTGTCATATTATGGAACTTTAAGTTTTAGAGCGTAAAATTTGGAAGAGTTATTGTAATCTCATTATATTTTAATATAGTAGAGATTCGGAATTTGGCCTCTAATTTTTTCCGGTTAAAATTTTCCACATTAAATTTTGTGTTGTTTTATCTCTTTTTATTTTATTGGTTGATTTACGTTGAATAATTCTCAACCGGAGATTTTTGGGACTCCTTGAATCTTATTCAAACATGAAATTGATATATTTGGAGATTTGAGTCGAGAGAAGAATTATTGGGTTATTGCTCGAATCCTACTCAGGAAAGAATTGTTATTATGGAAAGAATGTGTCATATTTTTAATGGGATATTTATTATATGTTGGAGTCCTATTATGAGAAGAAATCTTATTTTGGTAGTGTCCTATTGTTGGGTGTGTGAATGGTTGTAAAGTGTAAAGCATTTAATGAATACAAAACAAGACTAGCTAAATTAGTGAACATTTTTCAGTCTTTCATATACTATCTATGTGTCGTTCTTAAATTCTAACACACTGGAAAAACAAAACAAAATCCAAACCACAATTTCGGCCAAGGATTATTATTACAAGGCATTTTTTGGTCATAACTCAATAGTCCAATAGTTTCTACAGCATCTGTCATTTCATCTTCTTAACACATTTAAACAATCTTATTTGAGCATTTTAACTCGTGCCAGAGGCAGAACAAGGTATCAAATGCATCATCTTCATCATCAAAATTACACTCTCCGGCTCTCAAGACTGTTAAAAGAGTCTTTAACCATTCTTCGTGTAGTGTCGAGAACTCCGACCTCCGTTCGCTCGACGTGAAACTTTCTCCAATCATTCTCTTCATAACCTTCCCAGCCTTTGATGCAGCTTCAACCACCAGTTCGGGGACCCCCGCCATTAGCGCCACTTGCATTCCATAGCTTTCCGGGCATGCTCCAGAGGTTAGCCGGTACAGAAATACCAGCTCCTTGTCGTTTTGATCCGACTTCTCAGACTTCAACTTGAAAGTAAAGGCCATGTGTTGCAATGTAACATGAGGATGAGAAGCAAACTCCTTGGTGAGTGGGTGATAATGAGTTGCAAACAGTAATCGGCAGTTCACCTTCTCAACAAGATGACGGAATACCTGGACAGATACAGTGATTCATTAACAATGGCAGATGAAATTTAATCCAGATTCAACATAATACAACTATTCATAACCAGCTCGAATTAGTAAGAAGATACGAGTTTGCTCATTTGATTCTTATAACGCTGCCTCACAGATTATGTGTGCCAACCACAACTTAAAGCCATGTAACGTTATATTTGACACTATTCTGTTCTTCAAATTACCTTCATGCCTATCATACACACTTGTAACTACTGAAACATGCAAGAGTATAACACAAGCCTTACACCAACATGTTTTTCCACTCTATAGGTGCTCATACTAGTTAGTATACATTCTTCATTTGTATGGAGTACGTGCATAGTTGTGTCACTAAACATGTCGTGAGAACAATACAAACTTGAAATATCTAATCTGGACTTGAAGCATTCATAAACACTTCAAAAATGAGCATGTAATGGTTTTGCATTTGAAATCCAATGCTTATTCATTTGAGTAACTTTTTTGGGTTTCAAAGATGAGTAGCCCTCTAAGTTATTTTTCTAGGTTTGAAAATTTAAAGATTACTCATCTAAGATATGGAGAACATAAGAAGAATTGCAATTAGTCAACTTGAGAAAATATTTTGAAATAAGGAAATCTCACAGCGTATGCAATCGCATATCCATCAAACGTGCTTGTTCCTCTCCCCAACTCATCTAGGAGTACCAGGGAATCTTGAGTGGCATTTTGCAGAACTGATGCTGTTTCTGTGCATTCGATAAAGAAGGTACCTACAGAAAGACAGATGGTATCAACAATGGATTTGAATCTTCAACGGATACATATATGAGTTTGAATCTCATCAGTCAAGTATATGCATGCATGCTAATAAATGGTATAAAAACTTTTTTATAAGATGGTCAATAAAAATATAAAATAGGTTGTAATCACCATTTCTCCAAATGAATATCTAAAGTAAGGAGCTATTAACCATCAATGGACACTCGGTCATCATACTACCCTATTTTCTTAAATCTTCTATAAACAAAGTCCTCCAATAACATAAAATAAAAAATACTCCCTCTATTCCGAATCATAAGATATTAAGATCACTATTGACTTTCTAAAAGTCAATTTGAGACATTTTCAAATATAAAATTGACATGATTTATTTTAAGTTTTTAAAATAATAAAATTTATAACTAGTACTCTCTGTCCCCAAAAGGATGGTTGAGGGTACAAATTTTGTGTTCCCAAAAGGATGAAATAAAGTATATAAAGTGAAGGGTAAATATATCATTTAGCGAAGTCCATTAGTATAAAAAATAAAAATACTCATCATTTTATATAATCTTGTGGGGTCAGTCACGATAAATTTGGAACTTTTTTACTCTCTTTTCTCTACTTTTACTTTTCTTAATATATGTGCAAATTGTACTTCGATCATCCTTTTGGAGAAGTAGTATTTTTTAAGTAGTTTATAATATTCATAATTATATTGATATAAACAAAATAAATTCAAGTCAATTTTGAGTTTGAAATGTTTGAAATTGACACTTCAAAAGTCAATATTGATCTAATAAGTATAACTTTTGTGATACCTCCTCCCCCATCCCATACTACAAAATAGAAAATAATAAAATGGTCTAGAATAATAAGTGACTATCACCATAAGCATCAAAACATCCACAAAACCAAATATAATACCACAACTCATAACCCATCATTGCCTCAAATAGTCAAATGCTGCAATGTTGTACAACCATCTCTTTTTCATTGCCGCCATTATGTATATCACATAACATTGCAAGAGCCATGTTTACTAGTTTTATCAACGGTCGAAGCCCGCCAAGTCTTGTCCAAATTAAGACATTATAAGACATTTATACCCAAAAAACTAGGGTTTAAAATGAAATATTCCTTTCAGAGAACTTACTCTCGCCTGTCATGATTCGATCTGAGGCACCAAGTCGTGTGAAAATGATATCCACAAGTGAAAGAACACACATCTCACAAGGCACATAACAACCCAGCTGCAAACCATAAAACTTGTTTACTAATTTTTAATAACAAACTTTTAAGATTTAATAAACGTTTTGAGCTCTATATAAGAGAATACCTGGGCCAGTAAAACAGCTAGACAAGTAGCACGTAAAAGGGTAGATTTTCCACCCATATTTGGTCCAGTCAAAAGCAAAGTACTGGGATGATAGCCATCTATATTTTCTCCAAGATGTATGTCATTAGGAACTGGCATTCCTCCATTCTCACCGAGGGCAAATGGATGCCATAACCCTTTTATTTCTAGAGTCGGCCCTCTGGACTCCTGGCACACATTCATCAATTGTGAATGGGGCAAAATAATAGGCCTAGACATAGCCCCACGTGAAAATTTTGCAGTGACAGCAAAAGATCTTAGTACATCAATACAAATTATGGCATGGATTACTTGAGACCACTCGGTAGCCTTCTCAATAAATAATTCAATCAAAATTGACAGAATTTCAGCATCTGAGTCCTTTACATCATGGTCCTGAGATTATGCATTAGTACGTCAGTTATGCTCCCACTGTATATTGAACAAATGGACATGATACCATTGAGAGCACCCCAAAAAACAAATTGTTCATCAGCCAAAAAGAAAATATTGGACTAGTAATGTGTGCATGTGCAGAAAAGAGAGATAAATAATTCAACTGTCCAAAGAAGTACTCAGATCTCTTAATAAAACTTAAAAGTCCTATACAATATTCCATACTCAGTGAGCAGATAATTATGCAGCAATTTCCTTGTTATCATAACAAATGCTAAAAAAAATTGGGTCTTTAACTAGACAACAAAGTCTTCATCATTAGAAAAAAATAATGGAATTCAAACAAGTAACGGGGGGGGTGAAGGAAACATCTAAATCATCATAACCCTGCAATAAGTTATCAACCAGAGGGGGAAAAAGAGAGAACTTGGTTCAGAGGCTTTTTCAAACTGTGAATTCAATGTCAAGCTACTTCTACACCAGAAGATCACACTGGAGGAATATAAACACCACCAAAACTGGACAAAACTGGGAAATACAAATTAATGCCTTAAAAATATCAGAATATTATACAAAGAAACGATATCACATAAAGTTAAAAATATATAGAAGGAAAAATTGGGTACAGAACTTGTTAATTTGTTATAGAATTAAATACAACTAAAAAGATAGAAAGAGAAGACCTGGTAATTGGGAAAGTCACTATCCACAGCTGCTTCAAACTGGGTAAGGAATTTATCGAGCCCGTCACTACCATCCAGCTTTGGAAGCTTTATGAACTTTGAAAAAGATGATATCATATGCCCTCCCTTCTGCAACAGCTTTAATAAATCTATTCCAACTCGGAGACCTTTTACAAGAGATCCAAACACTTTCACCTGTAACAACATTAAGTAGATCCTATATATGATCAAAGTAAAATAACTGATGTGTTAGAACTTTTTGATCTATGAGCTTGTTGATCTGCAAAACAGATTTTATGTGCATCTTTTATTTTGTAATTTTAACTCAACATAAAAAGGTCACACAGTTTTTAGAAAAATAATGAAGTAGAAACAAACCGCTACAGGTCTGTAGAGGGGAAAGACTACAAAAGCAGCGTAATGAAAATTAGGGTGTGGTGGGTGGATACTGGCTGACGCAAACTTGGTCCTTGTAATGTTTGAAACAAACATTGAGACACACACACACCCTACTAAAGAGTAAAGAGTATACTGAGGAATAAGAGTTTTTCTCACTAAAAATTGCAATAGCTTTAAAGGTTAAAAAATGTCTTACATTCCTTCGAACTACTAAAATTTAGTTTTTAAGTAAAGAAGACTTACTCTCTGTTTCAATACTTTGCTCCCAATCAAGGGCAATAAGAGCAAAGCAGATGACCGAAAGCTAGCCTTAATTCGTCCAAGCAGTCTTTCTAAGTCTGGAAGCTTGCGAAGATGTTGAGCAAGAAGTAATATAGTATCTGACTGCGCCATCAGTTCCTCAACCACATTAAGCCTACGATTGATCTCCTCGATATCTGTCAGTGGATGACAGATCCAGTTCCTTAAAAGTCGTTTACCTGATGATGTTATACATTTATCGATATAATTGTACAATGTACCTGAAAAGGTGACATCAATCCTTTAAGTTTAACTACGAAAGGCAGTATGACTTCTCAGAAGGTTGGACCTTCTAAATTAAGTTTTATGCTCGGCATGAGATAGACACTTGCCTGATGAACCACCATCAGCAGTATTACTGAAAATTTCAAGATTGATAATCGTCTGCCCATCCATTCTAAGCCAACCCCTGTAGACTTCATATGGTAGAATATCTCCGTTTCGTATATCATCATCTAACTGCTCAAAGTCAGAAGGTATGAGTCAATGAAAGTAGCGCATATAATGATGTTCTCAATCAGGTAATAGGTTACAATAAATGCCTTACCATTAACCTGGATAAATGAGTAATAAGTCCACCAAGTGCACATAAGGCAAGATTATGGTGCATAACTCCTTCAAAGGAGTGATCCCAAATATTACAAGATCCTTTGAAGTATCCTTTTAACTGAATGAGGTTTCTCACTTCCAATGGATCAACAAAATCAGTCGCTGGCTGTGCTGGAGTCAATTGAGAGGCAATGGATCCTAAGAGATAAATAAAACTTGAGATTGATTTCTTGTAATAGATACAATGAAAATTCACAAGGAGATACGATATTTGAGATTGGATTCAATGGAGAGACAAATAATTGCTTTTGAACAGCGAGGACCTAATTAATATCGAAGTTTATAAAGAAGAATCTAAAATCATTATATAATTCAACATGTAACAGTCTGGATAAAGCAATAAATTGTTCTTATGAATCCGAAATGTACTGGGAACTCACATGTTTTGAGGTGCTACTCACAATCAAATGCAATACCATGGCTATCTAAAGAGTACCCGTCAAACTGTTTATATTAGATATAAGCTATTTTAACACTACTTTTCGATACTTGATTTCTGGAGAATAATTCTTGGTGTCTTAACTTGCTTATGGTTTTAAATTAAGAAAGAAAGATAATATATATAATCATATTTAAATTTATAAAACTAACGAATATGAGTTTCCAGCACAAAGGATGTCATGTAGTACAATAAAAGAATGCAAAAATACAATGAAAAAACAGTTTAATGACATAAAGCAGTAAAACTAAAGAATTATTAGCAAAAGAATGAAGTAGGCAAAGAATTGATCAAAATATGAAAATTAAGGAGGACTGTACCAGTTAATGAGTACTTTTTCAGTGCTTTCTCAGCTTCTCTGGATAGCCCTGCACAGAATTCAGAAGCATGGATATTTTATTGGGTGATTTATGAAGAACCATCCCCACGACAGTGAAACAAAGTAACGAAATAAAATTACCTTGACTTTCATATACAATTTCCTTGGGTGAAACCTTTTACAAATCCAAAAACAAAATTAGAACATGCTTTTCATATGAATAGTTTGCATTTTCTTATCCTTCAGGAAAAAAAGTTTACTTGCTTCATTTAAGATAGAAAAAATAAACAAAGGCAAAAGAGCATACTTGCATCAGCAGAGCTCCCAAAGCGGCACATGAAGTGTCATCACTAATGGATCCAACCCAAAATTTTAAAGCAGCACAATCAACAAAAGCAAATCCATATGCAATTGAACCATTATCTAGCCCACTGTTACCCTAGAAAGAAAGGATAAAGCCATGCAACAAAAGATAAGCATGAACCATTATTTGTCAAATGTACACATCTCATTTCCAAGAAACCCATAACTAAAAAAAAGCACTTATAGAGTGCAACAAACTTTATTAACTAAATCATGGGAACAAAATAGACAATCAACAGTTTATAGCAAAATGTATATGAAATTTGAAATATGGTGAAATGATTACTACTTTTAAAATAAATAGATAAATAAACTCTTAATTTATAATAATATAAACAGTATATAAATTCAGTTTCACAATATCTCAAAAGAATACACGAGCAATTCCTTCTGACTTTAATTTTCATAGTTTCACAAAAGTGTCTTGTTGTCAAAAAGTTATGATACCATATCATATATTTATTGGCCTCAACTTTTGAATGGCCTATTAGTTTGATCATTACTGATAAACTTTGGTTTTTTATCTCACAACATGAGGCTGCTGAACTAGAACCAAGATATCTTTCTGTTTCATTAAACAACAAGTGTCAGCAGAAACTATACATAAGGTAGCATATTGTAGCTTGTTTTATTCACGCTGAAGGTTGGTCACTCATCTGACAGTGTCCAACTTAAATTGAACTTTAGACATTGCTAGATTGAGTGTAGTTTGTCTGCTAGTGTGATTAATTTCAAACACACACTTAATTATGTAATACTGAAAGCATCAGTCTGTGTGAAAGTAATGATAAGTGTGCCTTTAAGTATAAGAAACTTTGAGAACGCACCAACAACTATTTAGCATTTAGGTAGCAATTCACTGATCCTCTATCACTGAACTGGCAAAGCTGATGCCACAGCAAGAAACTATATCAAACAAGGAACACTACTTATAGCACAAATAGTCAAAAGATTGTGCAAATATAAGACGGACAAAAAATCAGACGCATGTGATAAAACACGAATAAGAAAATAATTAGTCTACAGAAACTGAAATTGTAGGCAGTCAACGAAAACTAAGAACTAACCTCTTTTATTGAAAGAAGGTGTACAGCATCAGGGCCAATATTACCATCCATATTGGTAGATGGAGTAACTACGTGAACTAATTTCCTTTGGATGACCTGAAAACCAACGTTAAAAATTACAGGAGGACATACTGAGCCATATGTGGGTTTCAACTCAACAAAGCCTTTTTATCCCAAGTTAGTCGGGGTAGGCTGATATGTGGGTGTGATAGAAAGAAATACTTCATTTGCTATAGGTAGATAGTTTAAGAAGATTTAACTTGTCTACCGCAACATTTAGAATAAACAGGATGAAATATATAAAAGAACTCAACCAAATTAGAAGCCGATACTGTACTTACAGAAGAAGCACCTCTGGATTTTGCTTGTTCGGATGTTTCTAACTGCTCAATCCGACCAACTTTATACCTTCAGAAACAAAGCTAACAAGTAATATGAGGATGGAATTACATGAGTACTACTAATGAATAAGATTAAACAACTAATCAACTATTTCAACAATTATGGATGGGCTAAAAGATTCAAAATTCATAAGTATAATTATCTAGAGATCACATAAAAAGAAAGCATAGTGAAAGCTATATGTACTTGGAAAATCACAATCTCCATTTACTGCAGAAACTGGGCAGCTGCTTCTATTCATGTAAAAGAATTTTCATTTCAAGATTTATCAATTTTAAAGAAGTAGGTTCTCATTCAGCAGTAAAACTGACTTGAATAGTTTCCCACAAATTTGGAACAGATTGTCAACATCAAACCCTTACCCGCGAGCAATTAACTTCTGAACAGCATCATCAATTCCACTCTCAGGTATGCCAACCTGCAGAAATAGTAGAAGGAAATGTCTATAAATGGCTTAATTAAAGATGACCGAAGAACTCCAGAATCCAGATGGGTTTTTGTTATACCTCATAACTAACTAAAACAAAGTAAAGGATAAGTGGTGAGCACCATAAAGATAGAAATGACAGTATTACCTGTCGACATTTCCCCACACCACTCAGTGTGATCTTCCAATCAAGTTCTTTGTGTCCAATTTCAGCATCTAGTTCATATAGCTCGTAGAACTTTCCCTACGATGTATTAGAAAGTTGCAGAATTATGTTAATATACTTCACACCAATGACCAATCATGTTTGGAAAAGGACTTTGTGTCTACCATTCTGAATGTCAGATTTTGTATAAGAAAAATGGCTACTTATATTATAAATAATAATGGCAATAGTAATAATAATAATTGCTGACATACCAAGAATGGAAAATTTTCAACCATAAGAATAGTATAGTATTTCAAATAAATTTTCACTTTTTGCCAAAGAAAGAAACTTTTACACAAGGATACAATCATCAATCATCATCCATCCAACTAAGCAAGTAAACGGCATCTAAAGGTATGATATAAGCAACTAAGTAGCTTCTAATACAAGAGCTTACACAACAAAAATATAATGTAGATGTTATGAACACTTGATTCAACACCATTGCTTAGTGGTGTAGAGGATTGACTATATAAGTTGCTTTATTGCAGATGGCTTGTGATGAGTCATAAGTTTTCAATACTTTTTTCAACTTCGAGTCTAAATGGTGGTCAATAAGTTGATGTGGGTTGATTGTTACCGGTCTTTACTGGAGGTTGTGTGGAGTATTCACCTCTTATACTTGGTAAATTTTTTGACTTTATAAAACAATTTATACTACCAACCAAACAAAAATTATGAAAACATGACAACTGAAGGGAAAATTTATACACAAAAAAAACGTCTGAATTCTAACTGGCCAATTTACCTTTTTGTAATCCATGATCGTATTAAAAGCGAAAATAGTAACAGAAAAACAAAACAGAAGTTTATAACTAACCACTTTAAAGAACAGCAGAACATCCATATATTGACTTTTTATGCTCCAATACTGCTTTTGAGATGCTGACATTTTTTTTAAAGCATCCGGGGGTATATAAAGTGTCCTCTTGTCATAAAGAGGGTTGTTAGGCCTTCTTCCATTAGCATCCTTGATTTTGGATGGGTCAAGCCATTCAAATTTACTATTTACTTCAGAAACCTCTTCATGGTTCTTGTTTTTGGCTGTCAGATCCTGAAGAAATTTCACCCTTTTGCTAGTATCTAGCAAGGAGCAATCACTTTTAGACACAAAGTTAATAGTATCCTCTTGAACTCGCTTCAAACGAGGAACGAGAGGTCGCATGCCCGGTGTTTCTGGACCAAGAATATCATCGTCACTTTCTACAAGCAAGGGATGTCCTTTGTCCCCCTGAGCAACTGTTTGTTTATTGGTATTGAGAGCAAAATCCTTTCTGCAAAGGCCAGAAGCTGCAGTTTGAGTAGGTAATCGTTTTGTAGAACCAGATTTATTAGAAGTCGTACAAACAGTAATGGGATTACCATTTGCTTTGCTCCTGCAAATTTGCACCCAAATATTATCATCCATTACAAAAAAATGTATTTACGAAAGGAAAATTACATAAGACTAAATAAAAGGAAATTCTGTAGAATCATGTACTCAATTAGCTAGTCAGAGAAAAATTTCATAGAACCATATATTCCATCTATTCCGCAAAAAGAGTCCCATTTACTAGAAAAAAATTGTTCCCCCAAAATAATCCACTTCTCGGGGTAGTAGTATAAAATGAGTCTCATTTGCAAAATCTATGTATATTAAGGATATATTTTTGTTCCACGTATACGCCTAAAATAAGAATAACAAGTTGTTATTTAAATTTTAGTAGCATGATATGATAATGAAATTATGATGACAAACTTGAGGAAATTGTTTTGGGAGTAAAATGAAAAATAAATCAATCTTTCCTGCACACAGAAAAAGAAGGTACTATAAAAGAAGAATTAAAATGGAAATTAAAACATTTAAAAAAAAAGGTAAAGCTTTCAATTACCTATCCTTTTATATAATTTTTCAAAAAGACGACCAGCTCTACAAATTTGTAGATAAGAACTCATCACCCGATGAATTTCCAAAATCCTATGCCACTTAATTAAACACAACATCGAGCACTTGACAAATAACACTGAGGGGTGAGATTTTCCAGGCGCAAAACTAGAAAATCGGTAAACATAGAAGTTGTAATAGGATCACGCTAAAGAATTTGAATAAAAGGCAAACAGATTCTCAATATCCGCCATCCTCTGCCAGCAGAGAGAGACAGGGAGGGAGGTTTGTATATTTTACAAGGATAGATAAATTGCATGTAAACTAAAGTAGTTGACAGAATTGTTGGAAGAAGTTGCTTGATTTAGTCTGTTGGAATAAAGACCTATTCTTCCGGGTTGTTAGAGTTTTAGTTATTTTTGAATTATTCAGGTTATCTGAACCACTAAGCAGAGTATATGCTATGTGAGCTGCTGCATTTTATCATTCTTGTTAGATGTAAGACTTATAAAGCCAAGAGCTGTTGTGATAAATAAACAGATCATTTACACCAATTGTTTGAGTACTTGATTTATTCTTTAATACTTAACAATTTTGGTATCAGAGCCATCACTGGGCTTGTAGAAAAGACAGCAGCAGTCTTCGAGTGATCAAACACTGAGAGAATGAGTGAAGACAAGACTCTAACGAAGATCCCTCACTTCGATGGTCATTAAGATCACTGGAGTGAGCTGATGGAGAATTTGCTGAAGGCAAAGGGTCTTTGGAGCTTGGTGGAGAATAGCTTTAAAGAGCCAAGAGAAGGGACGGTGCTGACTGAGGCGCAGCAGACACAGCTTGAAGATGCCAGAACCAATGATCACCAAGTCAAGCATTATCTCTTCCAAGCACTTGATCGAACTGTCTTCGAACAAATCTTAGACCGTCGCACAACCAAGATTATTTGGGATTCGATGAGGCAAAAGTTTGGAGGAAATATCAAGGTGAAGAGATCTCTTCTTAACTCACTAAGAAGGGAGTTTGAGGTTCTAGCAATGAAGAAGGATGAAACTATCACTGAGTATTTTGCAAGAGTGATGACGGTCTCCAACAAGATGAGGAGCAATGGAGAAGATATGCCTGATTCAAAGATTGTTGAGAAGATCCTACGAACCCTAACTGAGAGGTTCACATATGTTGTAGTGTCCATCGAAGAATCAAAGGATACTACTAACAACATGTCCATCAATGAATTGCAGAGTTCGTTGGTGGTGCATGAACAGAAGTTTCAAAGGGTGAGTAATGATAATGAGGATCAAGTTCTAAAGATAGAGGACCGGATTGGAACGAGAGGCAGAGGAAGAACACCTCCCAGAGGCAGGGGACGAGGAAGAACAACTTTCAACAAAGCAACTGTTGAATTTTATAAGTGTCACAGCTTAGGACACTTTCAGTATGAATGTCCAAAATGGAACAAGGAGGCAAATTATGCAGATGCAGAGTTAGAAGAGGAAGATGAGTTGTTGATGATGGCATATGTGGAGCTACATGAAGCAAAGAGAAGTGATGCGTGGTTTATAGACTCCGGATGTTCAAACCACATGTGTGGGAATCAAGGTATGTTTACAAGTTTGGATACAACATTTTCACATACTGTCAAGCTTAGAAACAATACTAGAATGAAGGTTATTGGAAAAGGAATTGTGAAGTTGGTTCTGAAAGGAATTAGCTATGTCATTTGTGATGTGTATGGTGTACCTGAGCTCAAGAACAACCTCTTGAGTGTGGGGCAACTTCAGGAAAAAGGATTGGCAGTGTTGTTTAAGGATGGAATGTGCAGTATTTATCATCCACAGAGAGAAAAAATGGCGGAGTCCATCATGAGTGTAAACAGAATGTTTGTTTTGCTAGCTGAACCATCTGTCACGACAAAGGAAGAAAGGTGTCTCCAAATTAGCACTACAGACCAGTCAAAGCTCTGGCACCATCGTTATGGACATCTCAGCTACAAAAGTCTGCGTACCTTACAATACAAGAAAATGGTGGTTGGATTGCCACAAATTGCAACTTCAAGTGTCACTTGCGAGGCATGTATGAAGGGCAAGTAAAATCAGACTCCAATTCCCAAAAAGAGTCAATGGAGAGCAACTGAGAGACTGAAACTAGTTCATGCGGATATTTGCGGCCCTATCACGCCAGCTTCAAATAGCCAGAAGAGGTACTTATTGTGTTTCATAGATGATTTTTCTAGAAAGGCATTGATTTACTTTCTATTAGAGAAGTCAGAAACATTCTATCACTTTAAGAGTTTCAAGATACTTGTGGAAAAAGAAATTGGAATGCCTATTAAATGCTTGAGGACAGATAGAGGATGATAGTTTAACTCTGCAGAGTTCAAAGATTTTTGTATGCAACATGGGGTGAAGAGACAATTGACAACAGCGTACACTCCACAACAAAATGGAGTGGCCGAGCGCAAGAATCGTACTGTGATGAACTTGGTAAGAGCTATGTTGTCAGAAAAGAAAGTACCTAAGCCTTTCTGGCCAGAAGCAGTTCGGTGGTCCATTCATGTCTTGAATCGATCACCTACCGTAGCGGTGAAGGACATGACCCCAGAGGAGGCATGGAGCAAACATAAACCATCAGTGGAGTATTTTCGAGTGTTTGGATGTGTGAGACATGTCCACATTCCAAATGCTAAGAGAACCAAGCTTGAAGATAAAAGTGTGAGTTGTGTACTACTTGGGGCTAGTGATGAATCCAAAGGGTACAGAATGTTTGATCCAGTTACCAAAAAGATTATTGTAAGTCGTGATGTGGTTTTTGAAGAAGATTGTGTGTGGGATTGGGATACTAGCTATGAAGAAGAGCAGTTGATGGAACTAGAATGGGAAGACAACATTGAAAGGATTGCAAATGAAGTAGAAGAAGCAGTGGAAGTCGTGGATGAAGCCGAGAATAATTCACCAGTTGCTGAAGAGGATTTGTTAGCAAGGGAGGGCAGAAATCGCAGCCCTCCTATGTGGACGGCAGACTACATTTTCGGTGAAGGTTTGTCAGAAGAAAATGAAGCAAACATGGCACTTATGATGTCATCAGATCCTACAAGCTTTGAGGAAGCTGTCAAGAGCTCGAAATGGAGGCTGGCTATGGATGAAGAAATCAAGTCCATCGAAAGAAATCAAACCTGGCACTTAGTGGAACTACCTACTGGAGCTAAGAAAATAGGAGTGAAATGGATTTACAAAACCAAGCTAAATGAGCTTGGTGAAGTCAACAAATACAAAGCAAGACTGGTGGTGAAGGGTTATTCTCAACAGTATGGAATTGATTATACAGAAGTATATGCACCTGTGACTAGAATGGATACAGTAAGGATGATCATAGCCTTTGCGGCTCAAAGAGGCTGGAAACTCTATCAATTAGATGTCAAATCTGCGCTCTTACATGGGGAGTTGACGGAAGATGTTTTTGTAGAACAGCCAGAGGGTTATGAGAAGAAAGGAAGTGAGCAGATGGTGTACAAACTACAAAAGGCTCTTTACGGACTAAAACAAGCACCTAGGGCTTGGTTTAGTCGCATAGAGTCCTATTTCATCAAGGAGGGTTTCGAAAGCAGTCCAAGTGAGCAAACACTCTTTGTCAAAAAGAAGGGAGGTAAAATTCTCATTGTGAGCATTTATGTTGATGATCTTTTGTTCACCCGTGATGATGAAGAGATGTTGTGTGAGTTCAAATGTTCTATGAAAAGGGAGTTTGACATGACAGACTTAGGCAAGATGAGATTCTTTCTTGGAATTGAGGTGCAACAAAGGTCTGATGGTATATTTATATGCCAAAGGAAGTATGCAGTTGAGGTCTTGAATCAATTTGGGATGGAGGATTGCAATTCTGTGTGTAATCCTATTGTTCCAGGGCAGAAGATTAGTAGAGATGAAGATGGCATCAAGGTGAATGCAACTCAGTTTAAGCAAATGGTGGGGAGTCTGATGTACCACACAGCCACCCGACCTGACCTCATGTTCATTGTAAGTCTCATTAGTCGCTTCATGGCATGTCCTACACAACTACATTTTGCTGCAGCAAAAAGGGTCATGAGGTATTTAAAAGGGACTGAGAACTATGGCGTGTTTTATAAAAAGGGAGGAGCTAGTAATTTGGTGGCCTTTACTGATAGTGATTATGCTGGGGATGTGGAGGACAGTAAGAGCACTTCAGGTTATGTGTTCATGATGTGTGGAGGAGCAGTAGCTTGGTCATCCAAAAAGCAACCTATAGTCCCTTTGTCAACCACGGAGGCTGAATTTGTCGCAGCTGCGGCATGTGCCTGCCAAGCTATTTGGATGAGAAGGGTACTGAAAGAGATCGGTCATTTGCAGGCAGAAGGTATTGTGTTAATGTGTGATAACACATCAACTATTGTCCAAAAATCCAGTTTTACATGGCCATTCCAAGCATATAAGGGTAAGATTTCATTTTCTTAGGGATCTTACTAAAGATGGAGTTGTTGAGTTATTTTTTTGTGGCACTTGAGACTAGCTTGCTGACCTGATGACTAAGCCTCTCAAGTTGGAAGTTTTTCAGAGACTTCGTGAGAAACTGGGTGTGTGTGTTGTTCCAGATTTGAACTAATTACTTGTCAAAGGAAATAAGTTCAACGGAGGGATTGTTGGAAGAAGTTGCTTAATTTAGTCTGTTGGAATAAAGACCTATTCTTCCGGGTTGTTAGAGTTTTAGTTATTTTTGAATTATTCATGTTATCTGAACCACTAAGCAGAGTATGTGCTATGTGAGCTGCTGCATTTTCTCATTCTTGTTAGATGTTAGGCTTATAAAGCCAAGAGCTGTTGTGATAAATAAACAGATCATTTACACCAATTGTTTGAGTACTTGATTTATTCTTTAATACTTAACAAGAATAGTCCATTATGGTTACTTAAAAAGTTAATGAGAGCTGACTAACTACACAAATACACAAGCACACACAAAAATGTTCATATATAAATACTCAGAAAATCCTCTAACATCTATTTGATAAAGTCCTAAAAATTAGTCATTTCAAGTTTTTAGCTATATTTGATATTCCTATAGGTCAGTAAAAGAATTAGATTAATCGAAATGCTAATACTGTAGACGTTTTAATACTATATTAGTATATTAAACCCTAAACGGTCATATAAAAACAAAAGGAAAAATTTTAAAAATATATATACCTGTCGGAAGAGTTTTCTCTATCATCAACCCTCACGAACTTGTGCATAATACTCGAAAACAGAGAAGGACCGCTGTTAATTCCACCGTCACTGGCCGTGAGGTTCGCTGGGAAAATCTGACGCGGCGCCTTCTCCGGCGGAGTGTCTGTTCCTCGGACTTCAGCGGAGGAGTCCATTGCAGATTGATTAGGTACGGTGCCATTCTGACTCTTTTGATTTGGCGGGAAATGAGGAATGTGCCGCCCCGTGAGCGTTTCGCCGCCGGTTTTCTGGTCGTCCGGCGAGGGTTTTTTGAGGAATGAGAGTATAGATTTCTGGCGCTGCATCTTCCGATCGTTGAGACTAGAGAGAGAAAGGGGGAGGCGAGCTTAATTAGCTAAACTTTGGAAAGAGAGGAATCTACAAGAGGAAGATTATGATTTTGGCGCCAGTTTTTTACCCCTTTATTTTTCATATTTCAGATTGAAAAGAGAAAAAAATAATAAGTAATTATTATATATATATCAATATATACACACTACTAAACGAGTCCACCTAAATCAAATATTTGAATTCGACCCAAAGTTAAATTTTTACTCAAATTTAATCGTATTTAAAAATTATATTTAAATTTGACTTTGCTCGATAGTCATTACTCTTGATACTAATCAAATTATATTTAAATTATTCGAGAAATTTAAATTTAATCTCCACATAGTAATTAATTTTATAATATATATTAAATTTATTATTTTACTTATAAATGATAAAATATATTTATAATTACATTTTATAAATATAAATCATAATTAAAATTAAAAACAAAATAAGAAGTAATAAGTTAGTATTTTTATTTTATTTTATTTTGTATATATTGCAAAATAATAAGTTATGATCACAATTTTAGTTTTTAAATTATAATTAATAACATATAAGTCATGATTTTTCTAATATTAATTAACTTAAAGTCATCTATATGAAATAAAGTTGTTTACTAGTAGTTAATATATTTTGTCTTACTCCCTCCGTTCCATAATTATAGGCTGATTTCTTTTGGCACATAGTTTAAGAAAATTAGTTTAAGTGATAATTTTAACATAAATTTTCCACATATACCCCTTAATATGAAATTAATGAATAAGTTTATTACTCCTTACTTATCACACTGGAATTCTCAACTTCATTAATTGAAGTGTTAAAGTCCACAACCATAGAACTTTAACCAAAGAGAATACAACAACATTAAATGTGGTGATAAAAATAAGGCATAAATATGAATTAGTACCCTAAACTATAGGCCATATTCCACTTCGGTGATCCACCTTTCAATTTTGTCAATTAGATGATTGAACTATTAATTTTTTCCAATCAAAACAAATTGAATCGCCACGCGTCGAAATTGGCGGCGTGGCTATTTATAGAAGGCCAAGAAGTCGATGTGGCTAAACAAAATAGTTTTTAATTAAAATTAAACAAATTGATATAATAGAGGATAAAATGGTCCATCAAAAATTCACTTCTCTTTCTCTCTCCTCACCGCCGACCCTCAACCCACCTCCGCCACACACCACCACCAACCTCCATTCCGTTCAGTTCAATTGAGGGTTTTAATCATCCAGATTGATCGAAGGTGGCACTATGTACATATGACATTTTTGTTTTTCGTAATCAATAATAACAAGACACAAATCTTACCAAACTATCAATCTTATCTCACCATGTTCCCGCTTCCCCTGGGGAAGCGTAATCAAACATCGAGGATCAAAGTGAGGGCAATGCCGCCTCCACATGCTCCATGCGCCATCCGATTTCAATGCCTTAATAGCTTTAAAATTATCAAGGCACCAATGCAATCAACCGCCACAACACCGACGCATATCCGCCATTTCAGATCGGCCACTTCAAGATTAAAGATTAAAGCGAATCGGCGTCCCCCGAATTCACTATGCTAGGGTCTCCCATCTTCGCCTCGACTCGGGCAAGAGTCATGATGAGTCTGACAACAGAGGTGGAGAAGTGGATGCGACGATTCTGTTCAATTGAGGGTAATCTCTTCTCTCATCTCGTATCCTCGCTTTATTTTTCGATTTGACCATGATTTTGTGCATCGTTTGAGATTTAGTGGTGGTGGTTGGTTGGGTAGATTTAGTGGCGATGGTATGGTAGTTGATCATGGTGGTGTAATATGGCGATGGTGATGGTTATATTCTTGTCGCTGAAACGAGACCGATTCTTAGACTTCAAAGACAAATGACGAACCATGCCGAGACTTTTAAGTCGATGTCGAGCTCGCTTTCGTGCTCAGTATTTAACTATTTGTTCCTCTGTTTAATGTTTATTTTTTTTAATTAGAAATGTTAAATTATGTTTTGACCATTTTGCCCCTTATTTAAATAGATTTATTTATTTAATGATTAAAAAATAGTTTTTTTTGCCACATCAACTTTTTAAGGCCTTGACATTAATAGCCACGTCGCCAATTTTCGACGCGTGGCGTATGTTCAATTTGTTGCAATTGGAAAAAATTGATAGTTTAATCATCTAATTGACAAAATTGAAAGGTGAATCACCGAAGTGGAATATGGCCTATAATTTAGGGTACTAATTCATATTTAAGCCTAAAAATAATGACATTGAATGTTGTTTCTTCAAAAAAAGAGTAATGGTTGAATATTTATTATAAGGGCATAAAAGTAAAACAATGAACCAACTAAATTTTATAAATAGTAAGTTGCCTATATATTGGGACATCTCAAAATGGAAAATCAGCCTATAACTATGGGACGGAGGGAGTATTATATATTTATATAAGCAGATACTTAATTGGGTCTCTGTTGGGAAAAATCATCTCCCAAATACTGTTGTCTTTGATAAATTAGATGAATAAAATATCAGCATATGCCAAACAGATTAAATATGCAATTCCACCAAAATAATAACCATGCAAGAAATAATGAGTAAAAATATCCAACCACGAGACACCAAGATTTTACGTGGAAAACCCTCTAAAACTAAGAGGTAAAAACCACGGGACAAGTTCCGAATAATTCACTATAATAAACTGAGAGAATACAAAGATATCTTAATTTGAGTACAAACTCAAATTACTTCACCACAATAACTATGTGATGGAATCCAAATAAAACACCCTTCTATTTGAACTATCTTTCTCTCCCTATTTTTCTAAAGCTTTACAAAAAGCTTTTATTTCTCTCCTTCTCTCCTTAAACTCTCGCATGAGAGTATGCTGATTTGTGTTGGTGTGTGTCTTCCATCCATTCGGTCTCCTTTTATAGCCACAAATTGAGGGAGGGAAGAAAATGCCTAAAGCGAAATTGAAAGCAAGTGAATTCAATGGCTAGAATAAATGGGGAGGAACTTTGACTGACAATCTCCCCCTCCGAACCCATTTTTGTGACCCTGTCACTTGGAGTCCATCCTAGCCAATTCCTTGCAAAATTCCAGCTTGTCGTGAGTGATAACTTTTGTTAACATGTCTGAGGGATTCTCGTCAGTATGAACTTTCTTCACTTTCATCAATTCCTTTTCCATCACTTCTTGAAGCCAGTGATAACGAACATCAATATGCTTGGTCCGATTATGATACGTAGCATTCTTGGTCAAGTCAATTGCACTCTGACTATCACAATAAACCACGTACTCATCTTGTTTCAAACCTAACTCTTAGAGAAACTGTTTTAACCACAACATCTCCTTGCCTACTTCAGTAGCGGCGATGTATTTTGACTCAGTTGTAGACAAAGCAACACACTTTTGCAACTTGGACTGCCATGATACTGCTCCCTTGCAAAAGTAAACAAATATCCCAAAGTAGACTTCTTCTTCAAACACTCGCCATGTCTCAGATCGTCAGAAACCCTCCAAGACCGGACTCGTACTACCAAAACCAAACACAAATCGGAAGTAGCTTTCAAGTATCCGAGAATCCACTTAATCGCTTCTCAATGTTCTCTGCCAGATTTGACAAATACCGCTCACAACGCCAATCGCATAAGCAATATCTCGTCACAGACAAACCATTGCATACATAAGACTCCCTACAAGCAGGAGAGTAGGGAATGCAGCCTATATCATCTCTCCTTCCTCGGTAGAAGGACACGTGCACTTTGTCAACTTAATATGACTAAATTAAAGGTGTGTTAAGCTGGTTTAGCATCACTCATGTTGAACCTTGCAAGCACCCGCCAATATATACTCTCGTGACAACCACAACCTCTTGGCTTTCCCATCACGAAACAATCTTCATACCCAAAATCATTTAATTGGACCTAAGTCCTTCATATCAAAGGACTTGAGTACAACTCACCCTTGAGCCTGCGAATCATATCAACATCTTGCCCAACTATCAACATATCATCTACATATAGCAACAGAATAACGAAGTTACCATCCGGGAACCTCTTGACATACACACAGTGATATACAATTGTTCTACTATAACCTTGACCCACCATAAATGAATCAAATTTCATGTACCACTGCCTTGGAGCTTGTTTCAGGCCGTACAAACTTTTCTTTAACTTGCAAACCAAATGTTCTTTCCCTTTAACTTCAAATCCCTCTGGCTGTTCCATGTAGATTTCTTCCTTCAAATCACCATGAAAAAAAGCAGTCTTCACATCTAACTGCTCAAGCTCAAGATCCATACTAGCTACTAATCCCAGCACTACTCGAATAGAAGTCATCTTCACAACTGGAGAAAAAATCTCATCGAAGTCAATACCTTGCTTTTGAGCAAACCCTTAACGACTAATCGGGCCTTGTACTTCACTAGTTTTTCACCATCCTTCTTAAGCTTAAACACCCATTTGTTCTTCAATGCTTTCCTGCCCTTCGGAAGTGTAGTCAACTCATAGGTGTGATTCTTGTGCAAAGAATCCATCTCATCTTGCATAGCTCTCAGCCAATTGTTTTCTTCCTTATGAGTCTTGACTTCCTGAAAATCCGCTGGCTCCCCCTTCTCAGTAACTAAAAGATATTCAGATGAAGGATATCTGACTGATGACACATGTTCTCTAGTGGATCTTCTTAGCTGAGGTTCTTCAATATCAGGTTGCTCCCCCTGATCAACACTCTCTGCATCTGACCCATCACCATCGTGCAAATCTTCATTCTGACCTCCTTCTCCAATTGTGGCATTCTGTACCGGAGAAGGAACTCCGCTGAGATCTGGAACTCTATTATCTCTGGGCTATATAGCATTATCAAAATGCTCGTAATTCTGGTGCTCATGAAACACCACATCTCTGCTCCTGAATAATTTTCTCTTCACTAGATCCCATAACCGGTATCCAAACTCTGCATCTCCATAGCCAACAAACACACATGGAGTAGACTTGTCATCAAGTTTCGATCTTTGTTCCCTGGGGATATGTGCAAAAGCCTTGCACCCAAATACCCTCAAGTAAGAATAAGACAAATCCTTACCACTCCAAATCTTTTCTGGAATCTGAAAATCCAATGGTGCTGATGGAGATCTATTAATCAAGTAACAAGCGATCTAATAAATTTCACCCCGTAATGACTTAGCGGTTTAGCCATTCTCAACATGCATCGCACTCTCTCAATAATAGTGCGGTTCATTCTCTTAGCCACACCATTATGCTGTGGGGTACCAGGAATAGTCTGCTCATGCTGAATGCCATGCTTACTGCAGTATTCAGCAAACTCCTTTAAAGTGTATTCCCCTCCGTTGTCGTTACGAAGACACTTCAATGATTTTTCAGTTTCCCTTTCAACCATAGCATGAAAACTCTGAAAATGCTGGAATACCTGGTCTTTTATTCTCAATAAAAATACCCACACCTTCCGCGAAGCATCATCAATAAAGGTAACAAAGTACCTATTTCCACCCAAAGACTCAACTTCAATGGGTCCACATACATCAGAATATATTCTCTCTAGTAGCTCTGATTTTCTTTTAGCTGAACTACTAAAAGAAACTCTATGTTGTTTTCCAAACAAACAATAATCACAAGGGCTTAAAACAGTACCTTTAACAAAAGGAATGAGTCACCTTTTTGCTAATAACTGCAACCCTTTCTCACTCATGTGGCCAAGCCTCTTATGCCATAAGTTTGGTGAAGCTTCATCTTCAATTGCATTCAACTCACTAGAACACACCTTCACATGAGTCTTGTACAACGAACAACAAGCAACACCTCTTGCAATCACCATAGAGCCCTTGGTAAGCTTCCACTTTCCACTGCCAAAGTGATTCTCATAGCTTTCTCTGTCCAAGGCCATGCCAGAAATCAAGTTGAGACGCAACTGGAACGTGTCTAACATCCCTCAAGGTAATAACAGTCTGACCAACACCGTCTTCGAATGCAAACATCACCAATTCCAATAATCTTGGGTGATCAAGATTTCCCATTCTCACGCACCCCAAAGTCTCCAAATTTTTGTAAGTTGTGAAAATTCTCTCTTAGGTGTAGCATGATCACGAGGCACCAAAGATCAACCACCCAATCAACTTTTTGATCATCAACATGCAAGCATTCTTCTTTCCCAAATGAAAGAATAACAACATCTTCGGTAACTGTGGCTGCAGTGTTCTTCTCTTCAACCTTTTCCTGCTCACCATTTTTCTGCTTGTCTAACCAGATTCTGCAATTTCTCTTATAATGACCTTCCTTATTACAATGGAAGCAACGATACGTTTCACCTTGTCTGGTCTTTGACTTGCTCCTGTGATTTTTGCTTTTGCTGCGACTTGTATCTCTTTTGTGAGATCCCCTAAAATTGCTTTTACCCCTGTTCTTTGTGACAAGAGCATGTGTCTCAAAATTTACGCTTTGTTCCTTTCGCCTTGTTTCCTCATTATGAAGACTCTCCTTAACCATATGCATAGTCATTTTTTCTTCTGGAGCTGAATTGCTTAGAGACACCACTAAAGTTTCCCAGCTGTTTGGCAACGAACTGAGAAGCAAAAGAGCCTGAATCTCATCATCAAGATTCAACTTCATGGTTGACAACTGGTTCACCAAACCTCGAACTCACTTCGTATGCTCGACACACTTTGCTTGGTCCTTGTACTTTAGATTCACAATTTTCCGAATGACAAAAGTTTTATTTTGTGCATTCTTCTTCTCGTACATATGTACTCTACAGTGTTGTCCATAAGGTGTGAGCATCCGCCTCTCAAGGAAACACGGTGGAACACACTTTGATCAATCCACTGCCGGATGTGACCAATAGTCTTCCTATTCATTTTATTTCAATTAGCCTCAGACTTATCCGCGGGCTTCTTTCCCTTGAGCTCCAACGGATCAAACAAATCCTTGCAATAAAGGATATCCTCCATTCTGGGCTTCCAGATCGAAAAATTTGAAGAGGTCAATTTAATCATGGCTCCGACTGATTCTTCCATAAAATTTATTAAAAACAACCGAGCAAATAACCTTAGCTTTGATACCAGTTGTTGGGAAAAATTACCTCCCAAATACTGTTGTCTTTGATAAATTAGATGGATAAAATATCAGCACATGCCAAACAGATTAAATGTGCAGTTCCACCAAAATAATAACCATGCAAGAAATAATGAGTAAAAATATCCAACCACGAGACACCAAGATTTTACGTGGAACCCTCTAAAACTAAGAGGTAAAAACCACGGGACAAACTCCGAATAATTCACTATAATAAACTGAGAGAATACAAAGATATCTTAATTTGAGTACAAACTCAAATTACTTCACCACAATAACTATGTGATGGAACCCAAATAAAACACCCTTTTATTTGAACTATCTTTCTTTCCCTATTTTTCTAAAACTTTACAAAAAACTATTATTTCTCTTCTTCTTTCCTTAAACTTTCGGATGAGAGTATGCTGATTTGTGTTGGTGTGTGTCTTCCATCCATTCGGTCTCCTTTTATAGCCACAAACTGAGGGAGGGAAGAAAATGCCTAGGCGAAATTGAGCAGGCGGAATTCAATGGGCGGTAATAAATGGGGAGGAACTTTGACTGACAGTCTCAAGCCAACTGGCTTTTGTTGGATCAATTTTGTGTGTTGGGGGATTTGGGGGTGGGTTTGATTGAATTTGGTGTTGAGCAATGAGCGATTGAAAGGGGTTTGAACCGGGGGATTGGAGAGGGCCGAGTTGAGTTATTATAATGTTATTGATGAATTAACAGGGCTTTCATTTTTAGGGAAATTAAGATTTTAATTAAATTTTAGAAAGTTTTTTCCCCCTTCTCATCAAATCTTCTTTTATGCTTTTATGAAGCATAATTTTATTTTTATAGATTTTATCCTAATACATAACTTTAGTCTTATATATTTTATTATATATTAACAATTAAATGTCATTTTCTTTTTATGATTTTTTTAAAAAATAATCAAAAAGAAATTGGTAAAACATTTACGTTTGAAATATTATTTTACAAAAACTGATATTTACATATATTAAAATAATATTTCTACATGATCTTAGTGATTGAGTCCACCTCCATATGAGTCGTGTGAAAATATAAATTTCCTTTCTTTTATAAAAAGAGATGATGGGTTCTATTGAAAAAAAGTATAGAGTTCAAAGATTTTTGGGTCATTAACTCCCCATTTAAATTTACATAATTCATGTAATTTTTGCAAATAACACTTTCTATATAATTTACACCAATTATAGTTGTATTAAAATAATTTTATAATTTGACTTTAAAAAATTAAAAATGATATTTTTTAATTGGAAAATGAAGGAAATATTTATATGACAGATACCCCACATTATTACTTATTCCGCTTCAATGTGTAACCAGGTGATAGTACATTAAAATTTGCTATTACATGGGGCCAATATGGTATACAGATTTATAAGTCATGACAAACCTTATAGACTAGCCATTAATGTGTGTACTCCTTATTGATTTTCAATAAAACTCCAGCAACATATTCACAGCCAAGGTGAGTTATATATTGGAGTTGTCACAGTTTTGACTTGAAGATACTTGTCAAGAGCATCCATTCCCAAATCTCTCCCAAATCCACTCATTTTGTACCCTCCATAAGGAGCATCCCTGTCAAAAGCAAAATAACAGTTTACCCAGATCACACCTGCGCGAAGTGATCTCGAAACAGTGTTGGCAATGTTCAAATCATTGGTCACGATGCCTGCTGCTAGGCCGTATTTTGTGGCATTAGCTCGCTTAATTGCCTCATCAACAGTCCTGCAATTTTTAACAACAAAAAACATTACTCAACATATTTTGTTATTATTTCTTGATTATTAGTTCATTTATATGCAGAAGCTTTCTCGGCTGGGCTCGGCTCTTACAAAGAACATCATAATTTATTTATGTGTTTTTGTGTGTCTTTTGAATTTTGGCGGACACCAGCCTCCAGAAAGGGCGGATCCGCCAGTGCACCAGACACACCCTTCCATGGAAATCAAGAGATGAGGGAAAAAATAATTTTACTTACTTGAACTTAAAAACTGAAATAACAGGGCCGAATATTTCTTCTTTGGCGATTATCATATCATCCTGTGCCAGAAGAATGAGAAAATCCTAGCTATAAGAACAATGACCGAGGAAGAAATTGCAGATAGCAGAGGTAAAAATAGATTGTGTTTACCGTAACATCAGTGAATATTGTTGGCTCAATATAGTAACCCTTTTTGCCACAGGGCTTGCCACCAGCTAACAAGGTGGCACCTTCCCTCTTGCCATGCTCAATGTAGGAAAGTATTTTATCGAACTGTTTCTTCTCAACCTGCACCAGCAATAATATGTAAACTTGGTTTGACCATTGTGAAACTGTATGTTTTATTTTTAATGCAGTGTTCATACTTGGGGTCCTAGCCGAACATTTGGATCAAATGGATCTCCAACCACCCATGTTTTGACCTTCTCTTCCAACTTCTTCACAAATTCAACATAAATCCCTTCCTGAACAAAAACACGAGAACCAGCCACACAAATTTCTCCCTGGAAGGACAAGAAAGAAGTACACTACAGTTATGCCTCCCAGTATTTAGTAAATAAGTGAGCAGGACAATATACAATGAGGTTCGCTTCGCTTGCCTTGTTATATAGAGTTCCCAGGAGAGCAAGATCTGCGGCTGTATCAACATCAGCATCATCAAACATTATGAAGGGGGACTTGCCGCCTAATTCAAGTGAGACTTGTTTCAAATTGCTCGTTGCTGCAGCCTGCATTACTAGACGGCCCACTTCTGTGGATCCCGTAAAACTCACCTAATGAGAGTAGAAAAGGTTAATATATCATACGTACAGGCTAATGAGGCGGACCTAAAATATTTCTAACGAGTGTGGCAAGATTTAATATTGAAATTGCAATCACCTTATCAATGTCCATGTGAGAACTAACGGCAGCACCAGCTGTAGGTCCATATCCTGTTATGACATTGATCACTCCATCTGGAACTCCAGCCTGTTTGAAATTTTAACATTTTTTTTTAAAAAATAACAGGATATATAATTTGGAGCTAGATGACTTTAACTGTTGTTTTACTCTGCTTTTTTTGAGGTTAATATTCAAGCTTACCAGCTTACACAAATGAGCATAATAGAGAGCCGAAAGAGGAGTCTGTTCAGCGGGCTTGAGAACCATGGTGCAACCAGCAGCTAATGCTGGGCCAACCTTCATGGCAAACATTTGAGATGGGAAGTTCCAAGGGATGATGTGTCCCACGACACCAATGGGCTCACGTAATGTGTATGCTTGAAGCTCTCTCGACATTTTTAAAGTCTCCCCATGTATTTTATCTGCTGCACCTGCATAATAGCGTAGAGTTTCTGCTGTGCTAGGAATATCCACGGTCTTGCCAAAATCGAATAATTTTCCAGCGTCAATTGTATCCAAAGCGGCCAATTCTTCTGCATTGTCGTCAATTAAGTCCGCCAATTTCATTATTATCTTTCTCCTTCCCTGATCATCACAAGGAACATTTAATTTGTAAACAGTCTGGAACAGGCGTAATTGTATAACTCTTTACTGTACAAGTGCTGCAACATATTTCAGCCCAAAAGGACTGCTCGGACTCAGGATCCTCTAAATAGAAGCACTTACACAGCCAGGTAATCGAGGCCATGGTCCATGGTCAAAGGCATCACGGGCAGCCTTGACCGCCAAGTCAACGTCTTCCTTTCTCCCTTCTGCAATATGCGTAATCACATCTCCTGTTCTTGGATCTACTGTCTCAAATGTTTTTCCTGTATATTTAATTATTTTTTTGGTTACCACAAAAATCAGGTTAAACACGCATATAATGAGGAAAAATGTTTAATCATACTTTAGGTTAGTATTTAATTGGAGGGATTTCGAGAGAAACTTATAATTAAGTGAAGCAGATTCAGCACGTCTCGAGGGAAGTGTTCAAGTGTGCGTTGTGGAATTGTACACTAGGCATTAGCTGTTGTAACTTGTTTTGGAATTATCGAAACTGTCATAAATGTATTCCTAGTTGTATTTCAGACATATGGTCACTACGATTACTCACTCGGCGGTCTCGTTTTCCAGTGAGCGAGCGACTGCCCAGTTCACCGATGGAGATTGCAAGGAGACAGCGCCTCCTAAAAGTCAAGCTCAAAGTGCAATTGAATTTGGGGATTTATTAGTAGTCCGACTTGAGTTTTACTAATGTATTGAGCCTAATGTGTTTGAGCTATTATAGCCGCTAGTGTTTTTCTAGTTACTATAAAGATATTGTTTGGTGTGTAAATTATTGTAGAGCGTGTGAGGCATCTAATGAATATATCAGACGAACCTGAATATATCGCGTATTCTTACTTTTCTGTCTTTCATATAATATTTGTGTGATTGCAATTTTTTTATTCTTAAATTCTAAGTTTCTAACAGCCTAGAAGTAACAGTAGTTTCAAATAAAATAAGTCACTATCATATAAAACCGCTCACATACACTCACATGTATATTTTGGTGGCTCACGTGACTTGCTCTGCACGTGAGCCATCAAAATATGCATGTGAGTGTATGTTTTCAAATATTTTGTACTCCCTCCGTCACTTGATATAAGTCGTTTTAGAGTTGTGCACTATGCACAAGTATTAAGAAGATGATTGAATAACGTTAAATATAATATCAATTGTTTATATTGTTTTTGTATTGGAAAATGAGTGTTACTTAATGGACAAAAAATAGTGAAAGAATCAAAATTATATTTAATACTTGGAGTAATATTAAAAACTAAACAATTAATGCTTACTTAAAATTCTCAAATGATTTATATTAAGGAACTTTTCTAAACGACTTGTATTAAAAAACAGAGGGAGTAGTAGTTTAATTTTTATTTTAATCTATGACAGCCCCACAAAAATTAAAATAAGAAATAAAAGTAAACTGTCTGTTACAGCAATAAAAAATACTTTGTCGTAAGGAAATATCTGTACGTAAGAAATTCAATGCAATTATTGCAAATTAAATAAGATATTCAAATGTCAACTTAGCATCTTACACACAAACATGTGCAAGTCACGTGATCATCGGAGTGTTACAATTTTATGGAATTCAGAACAAATTGAACATCTATAAGCAGTTTTGCTCTTTCTTTGTTCATAAGGTGGATAAAAACGATGTCCTTTTTCAAACATTATCTTCACAAAAAAAGTAAAAATATATAAATAAAAAATATAAAATGTGTGGCTTAAAACATAGTTTGAGCTTCTACACTGTAAGTTGGCCTAGTTAAGTTCTTAAAAATTTAGTAGGTTTTGAAAATTACTTTTTATATACCTATAGTCCTATATCATTATATATTTATATTTTTAATTTCACATACATATATATATATATATATATATATATATATTATATATATCTGATCAATCGTCAGTCATACCTTATTTATTTTCTTCATCATCCACCCTCACACTTTAGCGACGGATAAGGCGACGGTTCGATCATACAACCGTCATCTATACTTTTTAATGACGCTTATATGTTGTCCGTCGCTAAAAGTATAGACGACAATTAGATGATCAAATCAATGCCGGTCCATTGCTAAAGGGGTGAAAGACGCGGTGAGTAAGATAAGTATGATGACTTGATCCTCGCTAATATACTGATGCTGGATCTTAAAATCACCCTTATCCAACTCCCCGAGCTCACTCCCCTTTAGCGACGGACCGGTGACGGTTCGATCATACAACCGTCGTCTATACTTTTAGAGACGCTATATGTTGTCCGTCGTTAAAAATATAGACGATAGTTGTATGACCGAACTTTCGCCGGATCCGTCGCTAAAGGGGGTGAGCTCGGGTGATCCGGACTCTCTCTATATATGTATAAATATGTTATGGACCACTGATCGGGTCCAGGACCCTCCAGCTAGCCGTGCTGAAGAACAGCCTGACGGTGACTATTGAGATGCACAATAATGGAAGCAGAAACAGAACATTGAAACCAAAGATATATACATGTATGTGTATAAGAATTTAGTTCAGAAGAAGTAAGTACTAACAGCAGCAGGGGAATTAAGCGGGAAGATGAATAAAACGTAATTACCTGAAAGGGAATCGACAAATTTTCCATTGATGAAGAGCTTGGTGAATTTAATTTCTGGAATGGTTATCTTCTTAACCACAGATTCTGACTTTCCATTGCTATCGACCGCCATCTCTCTCTGTCTGTCTGTTTGCTCAAGTCAAGGTGTCTTATTTATTTTGAATAGCTTTGTCCCAACTCCAGTGAATTGCATTAAATATATAGACAACGTTCCCGAAAGAAAGACAAGGAAATTTGTGGGCCGCCCTCAAATTAAAAATAGTCTGGGTTCAATGTTGATTTCGGTGAAAAATAATACTTATCATCCTCTTTTCATAAACAAAATTAAAATACTATAAGCCAAATTTCAAAATTATTCTCTAATGTCTTCGTAATATTATTATTGTCTTCCTATTTCTGATCATGACTTTTGAGATATAGAATTTGTGCATTAGCAGTTAACCACAAAAAATTCATAGGAAGATTCAAAACTGACCTCTCAATAGCAACAATAAATGTCGGCATCATGTGCCATCACAATTTGGCATGTAAGGTGCACGGCGTTTTAAATATTAAAGTGTCGGTTCGGATATTACGCTTATCATTTATTTAATATATCTTGTATATTTTTCTTTAAGGATGGATTGGGTGACGATTCGATCCGTCACTATAGATTAAGACGACGATTCTATTTATAGTGCCGGACTGATTCATCGCTAAAAAAGATATATAAAGTATGTTAGATATAACTGGTTCATACACTCACTACTTGTAATGCTTTGAGGGGGGCTGAACCTACGGTTGCTTCAATTTAATTTGTGTTCCATTAGACTTAAATAATTATCTGCAAGTCAATTCAAAGCCTTAAGCTCTTGTTTTTCGGTCATATTTTTTAGTTTTCTATTGATCATGATATACAATTCATTTATATTAAAGATACAACTTGACTTTGGTCAAACCACGATGTATAAAACTTTGATTTGATATAAATTTATTTAATTTTAATTGATATAATTATTATAATTGTATAATATGTAATGAAAACTATAAATTATACTTCATCCGTCCCTTAATATAAGTCGCTTTAAAAAATTGTTTTTGTTCCTTAATACTAAGTTGTTTGAGAATTTCAAGTAAGTATTAATTATTTTGTTTCTAATATTATCCCAGGTATTAAATATAACTTTGGTTGTCTCACAATATTTTGTCCAATAAATAACACTATCTTTTTTCAATACAAGGATAATATAGACAATTGATATTGTTAACGCTTAGTTTTCACGGCCAGCGTCCAATCACGTAATCCACGCTATTAGAACACCAGATGTGAATGATCACACGGAAGAAGCGACGGCTTATGCCACGGGGGTGATAACTCCGGTGTGAAAATGAGTCTGTGTGCGCTATGAGGTTTAACAATGGAGGATAAGTATTTAGTGCTCAAAAATAGGTATTACCTCATAATGATAACCTAGGCCTCATATTTATAAGACTTCACCACCTGTAATCCTTCTCCCATCGGGATTAGACTCCTAAGATATGGTAGTTACCATAACTTGGGTCCAACATTAATCTCCTTAAAAGGTGCAAGTAGAGTCCAATCTCCTTACCACCTTTGGAGTTACCTTATACGATCTGAATAGTACCTTGACTCTGACGCAGAGAGCCCTTGTCACGGCAGCCCAAACGGTCCTATAATCTAATCTGGCTTCTACCAAAGAACTCAAAGACCCGACCCTAACATCACAAGACTGTGTTCATTTATGGTCCCGAGGGCTCAAATGTCGAATTCAACACCCTCCAACACCTTCACGGGCTTCACCATCTCTCTCCAAATTCTTCCGGTATCAATCTTCTACCAAAGGAGGGTCAGTAAAACGCCCCGAACATTGCCCCAGCCTCTAATCATAACATATTTATGATCGGAGACTTGAAAGGTCGAGACTTGAATCAGGCCACGACAGATAATGATGAACTGTCTGTGAAAAGCCGTCATACCACTTCTTGATATTTGAAACGCCGCGACGCCTTTTCACGCTGAGCCCACCTCAAGTATTTAATAGCATTGGGGTTCCGTGTCGCATCTCCTTATAAAAACTCCCTTCCCTCATTATCATTTTTATCGACTTTTGCTTTCAAATTCTCCCATGAAGGCGATTTCCGTAAGTTTGTCTCTTACCCAATCTGCACTATTTTCCTCAACTCAGTCTTCAAATTTTGAGTGCTATTTTTGCTTATTTCCTCTCCAAAACTTCTTACTTGCATCACCTTACCTCCAATTTCATATCCAAATGGTCGATTCTAGCATCATTCCTACCATTGCTTATCATTGCTTCTCATCACCACCGGCACACTGTTAGAGGTCGAATTACCAAAGGCCTAATCGATACTACTTCCTATTCCCCGCCTACTTACTCTGGCCGAAATCTTTGAGGTTAGAGTTCTAACGCCTACCACTTCTCAGAGGAGTTTTCTCACCTACACACCCCTTCTACTCTCACCCTTTCTCAAATCTCCGATATCCGAACCCTCTTCAAAATACCCAAAGAATACAGACTCAGGATCCCTCGGCACGATGAGAAGATGTTCTGGAGACCCGAGGGTGAATGGGTAGCCGCTCCTCAGACAAATTTGAAATACGGGTTCTTGCTTTCCTCTGCATGACTTCATTTCTTCCTTCTTCGGCTTCGTGGGGATCGGGTTTGCTCAGCTGGTGCCGAACTCGTACATCCACCTAGTTTCCTTCATAGCCATCTGTTAGGAGATGGGAATCACTCCCTACCGACCTCTTCTTCGCCTCTCTTCACCATCTATGGTCTAAGGAGCCCTTGCCCTTTTGAAACTCAACAAGCGCCCTAATCGCTTCTGTGTTTATCAAGACCCCTTCCAAGAATAAGGATGGCACGAACAATGGTTCTTTGCAAAAGGAACCGACCTTCGGCTTCTCCCCCCCTGGGCCCATCCCGCCGATTCCCCAGCCAAAATTTCAAGGTTCCCTGTGGTCGAACCGACACCTTCAAGGCATTCTACAAACAATGGAATGATCCAAATGGAGTTTGGGGCTTCGATGGACGGGTTCGGCTTTATAAACACGGTTAGCGTGCCCCTTTTATCGGTTTTGTTTCTTATTGTTACTTTTTATGCTTCGCCTTAATCATGCATCGTTTGTGCGCAAGTGACAATCTTCAAACCCGAGGGTGTTGACGACTCTTCATTCCTGCCACCGTCACCCCCCCCGGTTCATCCGACCCCGTGATGAGATGACTCTCCCGAGGAGGACACAATTCTAATCACCGAGTTGTCACTGGGGTCCACTTCTGGGACCGAGCCCCTGACCACACAAAAAGGGGCGCTGAGGATGAGCCGTATGGAGAAAGGCGGCTTTCTTCAAGAAGTCTAAGCCCTTCAAACCGACCATCAAAGCGCATCCAGAAGTCGCTCCACCTTCTCCGCTGGCCGACTCTCTCCACCCCTCTGCCGACCGAGGCGGTCGGGGATTCAGAGGACACCGAAGAGGTTCCTCTCGAACCCCGATCAAAAAGACCTCGGTTGTCGAAAGGTTCCGATCAGCCGACGGGAGAGATGGTGGTTCCCGGTCTGGACCGTTTCACCACTCCTTCTTCCGGTCCCAGCTCTTCCCGAAGATCGCCGACTACCTGTTGGCCTAAGAGCCCGTCAGAAGTTTTCTCTTTTACCCTTTTCGATCACTTTAAACTACCTGGTGACGACGCCCGGTTCAAAGGATACTCTTCTGATCAGTTCTTGGTGGCCTATGTTCGGGCTCAGACCCAGGTAATTCCCTTTGTCACTCTGATTGCTGCTATTAACTTTGACCTTTACTTAGATCGATGTGTGTGTTCACCGCAGCTAACGCTATATCACTTGAAGCCATCCCTCCCCTCGCCCGATCCACCAAGAAAGAAGTTCAGCTGGGGACGGAGGTGGAGTCTACGGAGGTCAAGTTCGGTCTGCAATCAGACTGAAGAAGGAACGGATTCTCATCTTTGAGACCCGAGGCCAGGCGGCCCGAGCGGAGGGCCGGGTCGAAGAGTTGGAGCATGAGCACCATGCTCTTCTGGCAGAGAGGGGTCGTCTGCTCCAAGATGTCAAGGATCGGGAGAACGCTATTGACAGCATTACACACAAGTTCTCCGGGATGCACGACAAGATGATGTTCTTGATCAAGGAGAACAACACTTTCGATCGCTACACGTCAACGCCTTTCCTAAAAAAGATAATCGAAGCTTATATGCCAAACCAAGCCATCGCCGAATACGAGGAATCTGAAGCCTTGAACGATAAGGTCATAGCCCAATTTGGTGAAGGGTATGAGACTCATCGGGAAAAGGCTAAAGCAAAGTTGATGGCTACTGGACTTGATGTCTCCATCTTTGACTCTTCGAATGACGAGTCCGACAAAAGATGACCCCTGCCGAAAGAGAGATGTAGGATTTGTAATAAAGAAAATTTTCATTCTTCTTTTTTTTTTTTTTTGTATTTAGCCCGAATCAAAAGCAATCGGGTTTGTAAAAGTAAAAATTTTCTAAGTATAAATAAGATATACTCTTTGCCCATGAATGTTTATTGTCGGCTTCACTTATGACTAATCTCGATCAACAGTCCACATTCAACCTTCCGATCGGATCGTCTTAGAGTTTATCCGATTGTAGAGGGTCAAGATTATACCGAGACTTATCTCGATCGATGGTGTCTTCTCGAACCTCTTGATCGGGATAGTGCCGAGATCTGACTTTGAGTATATTAAACTCTCGATCGGTTATGCTCGGACTTATCTCGATCGATTAAGTTTTTCCGAGGCTCTTGATCGGATAGTGCCCGGCATGTCCTGCTCAAGTAAGAATGAAATATATGAATATAGATGAAGTTAAACATCGATGTAAATAGAACTTTCATTTATATCATTTGAGTTGAAACGATTACATGGATAAAAACAAGAACGACATAACTATCAATTGGTAAAATTTTCTAAGTCTTCCAAATGTGCCATGTATTCTTTACCTCCGAACCGTCCCATTGCTCAAAGTCGGTGGGTTCCCGGCTTCTAAGACTCCTACCACCTCATAAGGCCCCTCCCAATGGGCATTAGCTTGCCAAATTACGGGGGTTGATGCCTCAAACTCTGAGGACCAAATCTCCTATTGCAAACCTTCTTGTCTTCACCTTCCCGATTATAGTGTCGGTCATTTCATTGTTGATAGATCGCCAACCTCTCATCATTGATGAATCCCAACTTCATCTAACAAATCTAAATTCGCTTCAAACCCTCATCATTATATAGCTCTTTGTATCTTCCGACTCGAGAGTTGGAGATCCGATCTCAACCGGAATGAGTGCATTGGTCCCGTATGCCAACCTGAATGGGGAGTCTCCAGTTGTAGTTCTTGGGGTAGTTCGATACGCCCACAAAACAGATAGCAGTTCTTCGGGCCACCGACCCTTTAATTCATCCAATCTGCGTTTAGTCCCATTGAGTAGGGTTCGATTGGTCACTTCCACTTGGCCGTTTGACTAAGGATGGGCAAATCAAGTCTTCATGATCTTCGGATCCCTAATTCTTTCAAAAAAGCCTTCAAACTTAGACCCCACAAATCGCTCCGCCATTGTCCTGAACCATCGCCTCTGGATACCGAACCCAGAGACTACCCTTCTTTAAAAAACTTCAAACACTCCCTGTTCGGTGATCTTTTACGTTGGTTTGGCTTTCACCCACTTTGTCATGTAATGATAACCACGATCACAAAGCTAACTTGTCCCTTAGCTTTTGGCAGAGGCCCCGTAATGTCGATTCCCCGACATACAGTGAAGGGATCGGGGACAAGATTTTAATATAGTTCTTCTGGGTTCAAAAGTGCGGGATATTGTTTGTCACTGGCACTTGGGACACCTCCTAACGAATTCCTTTGCTTCATGTAGATAGTTGGCGAGAATACCCCCTCGCCTCAAAATCTTATCGTGCGATGACTTTGCTCCCATGTGATCTCCACAGATTCCCTTACGCACCTCCAGAAGTGTGTAGTCCTCTCAAGGAGTCAAACATTTGAGCAAAGGAGAGCTAAAGGCCTTTCTTGATAGATCTCCATCTATGAGGTGAAGTTCAACTTGGTGTTTGACTTGCTCAGCTAGATGCGGTCCAAGGAGATTCCCATCTACCAAATATGAAATGTAAGGTGTGAGCCAAAGAATTGAGCCGGTCCAAAGCTAAGATTTCGTCTTCGGACACCGGGATTTTCCAACCTCCAAGTACACCGATCCATTGAAAGAGCTTGCTTCAGCTTGTTGCCACCTTGCCAAGGCATCTCGCTATCGTATTCTCTCGATTTGGTCCACCCCCGACAACCGTATGAAGTGAAGTACATAAGCTTATCCTTTACCTTAGCCAAATATTTGGTCATCCTTGTCCCCGAGCTTCGTACTTTCGATAATCGCTGCTTGACCACCGTGAATCATCAGAGATGATCAACCTCCGTACCTCTGAGGCTTCGGGCCAATCAGATCCTCGCTAAGAGGGCCTCGTACTCTAACTTCGTTATTTGTGGCCTTGAAACCAAACCGAATAGCTTGCTTGCACCTTGAACCCCTCGGGACTTGTTAGATGACCCTCGCCCAATCGACATCCATAGTTGACGATCCATCCACGTATAGAGTCCATGAGGTCCGGATTGGTTGTGTTTTGGCTACTATATTCACCTCCTGTTGGTGAAAGAACACTCAACCACGAAGTCTCGCCAACGCCTCGCCTTTTTTGATTGCTGTTCGGGGACGATACTCTATAACAAATTGTGTCAATTCCATTGCCCAAGCGGGCTAACCGAATTCGACACTTCAAAGCTTGTGCAAGATTTTCTTCAAAGGTTGGTCTGTAGAGACCACTATCAACCGAATTTCGAAATAGTGCCCGAGTTTCGCTAGCAATTATGAGGCGTAAGTAAAATTTTTTCGTGTTCGGATATCTTGTTTCGTCTTGGAGAACATGGGCGACATAAGTACACCGGAATTGCTTATCTCCTCATCCTTTACCAAAGGCCATACGCCCATCCAAGCTCGCAGCCCAAGTATATAAGTATAAAGGTTCCGAGGGATCGGTTTCATTAACAATGGTGCTTAACCCAAATATCTCTTGATCTCCTGAACGCGTCTTCGATTCTCAAGTTCACTGAAACTCTTGTCATTTTTCTAGGCCTTTGAGTGTCAAAAAGTGTAGACATCTTTCACCGACCTTGACATGAATCTTCAAGGCGGCGCAATTGATTCCGTCATCCTCTGGACATCTTTATATGTCTTTGGAGATTTCATGTCTAAGATCGCCGAGATTTTTTCTGGATTGGCCTCGATTCCCCGTTTACTGACCAGATATCCTAGGAATTTTCCTGAACCCAATCCGAAGGTACATTTGGTCGGGTTTAGTCTCAGCTTATGTTGTCTCACCGTTTCGAAGCAGTCTTCTAAGTCCTCTAGATGATCCCGGACTGACATGCTCTTGACGATCATGTCGTCCACATACATTTCCATACTTCGCCCCACCGCTTTCTAATACGAAGTTCATCATTCGTTGGTAGGTTGCTTCTCTGCGTTTAGTAGTCCGGGTCATCTTCCGATATGCATATATAGCCCGATGAGTGATGAAGCTAGTCTTGAGGTATCCTCCTTGTGCATCGATATTTGGTGATATCCCGAGAAAGCGTCCATGAAACTCAAAGATTCCATACCCAAGTGGCATCAATTAGTCGGTCTATGTTGGGTAAGGGTAGAAGTCTTTTAGGTGCCTTGTTCAGTGTCTGTAGTCAATGCACATCCTCCACTTCCCATTTTGCTTCTGTACCAATACCACATTCTCCAGCCATTTGGGATAGTCAATTTCAAAGATGAACCCTGCCTTTAACAATTTAGTAACCTCTTTGTCTATAATCTTCAGTCTTTTCGGGTCAAAGATCCTTCTTTCTCAGATCACCGGCTTCCTTTTTGGGTCGGTATGAAGTCTATGTAATGCGATTGATTCACTTACTTCGGGCATGTCGCTAGGTTCCCAGGCGAAGATGTCAAGATACACCAAGTAATTCCACCGACCTGCTTCGCAATTGTTCGGATAATCCCGCCCGATCTTGACCAGCTTTATCTGGATTTCCGTACTAACTCAACATCCTCTCGCTTTTTCATTGGTAGAGCCATGGGTTCAAGATCGCCCTTCCGTGAACGGCTCTATCTCGATGGTCATCGTGCTTCGCCATCGACCCCCAGACTCAAGAAATCAATGTATTCCGATAACATCTTCTGAGCGATGTCGAGATCTCCGCTTACCTCCCCTATCCCGCTTCGGTGTTAACTAAACTTGATTTTGAAGTGGGGTATAGACGCTACTGCTTGCGGTGCCGCCAAGGAAGGCTTCTTCCCAAAATGGCGCTTGTAATTAATCCACTTGACGACAAAATTTTTTACCATGATTTCGCTCACGCGTGGTAGTGCATCAACTTGACCGGTAACGTTATTGTGCGCCACATGAACCGGTCGCCATCGGGTCGTATAACGACCCTCTCCTCCTAATTCCATCTTCTTTCCTCCCAGATTCATCCGTTGGTATGCATGTGTGTAGAGTATATCAACCAAGACCCGTTGTCGATCATCATCCTCTTCATGTCCACCGCCCGACTCGAGCCGTTATTACCAATTACCCGTCATGCGCGTTCGATCTGCTCAGTAGGGTAGTCGCTGTTTGAGAAGGAGATGGTCGCGTGCTCGAATATGGCTCGCCCTTTCTCGGGCGAGGACCCACCAATGATAAGACGGCTTCGAGATGCCCATTCCTTTTCTCGCCACCACACACGCCCTACGGACCCTACCGATATCACATCAATAACTCCTCGGGCTTGGGGTTCGGTTGCGGTTTTGCTTGTCGCGAGCTCATTGTCATTGTCTCTCTCCTGGGCTTCCGACCCTCCTCTCGCTAACTACGTCTTGTACTCAACTTCCCGCTTTTGGACATTATTTTCTATTAAATCTTTCAAGTTGGTGCAATCTTCTGTCGTGTGACCCCAACTCTGGTGGTACGCACAATACTTGTTCTGACCCCTCTTCCCTGGCTTCGGGATCGTTTGACATGGTTCAAAAAGGGCTTGCTTCAGCATCTCTTCCATGATCTTGGCCCGATCAGATTGAGTGTGGTGTACACCTTGTTGACCCTTTATTTGGGAAGGTGGCCTTCCACCGCCTCGACCCCCAGATTGTAGTTTTTTTTTCTTGTAGCTATCCGACCTCCCCTGATTGTCAGACTTCTGATAGCTCTGTTTGTCCTGATCTCGGTACTTTTCGTGGGATTGTGGTTTGAAATTCCCCATCGCTTCCTCGATCGCTATGTGATCTTCGGCCCTATGAAAGGCCTCTGTCAGGTCGACCGGGGGGTTGATCACCAGGTCCTTCATCAGCTTCTTTGATTTTCCGATGTCAAGCCCCGTTGTGAAGAATCGCAAAGCTTGTGGGGAATTCATCTCCATCACCGACCCCACAGCCTCCCGAAATCTCTTAACATACTGCCTCAGGCTCTCATCTGATCTCTGCCTGACCTGCATGAGGGATGCTTGTGATCTTCCCCGCCTCTTATTACTCCTTAATCGCGTGAAATTTTTCCCCGGCGTCTTTCCATGAAGTTATCGATCCCGACGCCAAGGTTCCCATCCATTCCCGGTGACTTTTCTTCTTGTAGTAAGTAAAACATGTGGCACTTGGTCGCATCGAGTGGCCATAATACGTCATCAACTCCGTCATACCCATCGAATGGTCGTAAGGGTCCCCACCATAAAGTCTCCATCGGGGCATCTTCCTTTTGGGGTCCGCTATCTCCCGATTAATTTTCGGAGAGAAGGGCGACCTATATAGGTCGAGCCTTTCGATCGGGCTCTTGACCAACAACAACTTTTCTCCAATTCAAAGAACCTTCGAGCGAGGGGTCGATTCTCCTTCGTGAGGGACGAATGGGGTCCGTCCTTCTCACGTTCGGAATCTTGTCTTTCCTCCTCTCGCGCAGATCGACCCGGGTGCTCGGACGTCGTCTCCATTGACCGGCTTTTCTTCTTGGCCCATCTCTCGAACGACTTCGATACCTACTTTCTCTCCTTTTTAGCCCCTTTCCTTCCGGGGTGACCGAGACCGGCTATGGTGCTCGCCTTTTAGAGGACGCCTCTTCCTCACCGAAAACGTTAGCTATCTGCAAATCCGAAGTTCTTCCTGCAATTGAGACGTAGGGGTCATTATGGCATCTTTGTTTCTTTGCATCTTTTTCTGCAGGATGAATTCTCTCGATCTCACTACCACAGCTACGACTCTTTCCTCGCCTCCAGCCTTTCGCCATGAATTAACCGTTCATCCATCCGACCGGCCCGGTCATGGTGTCTTGGTTTTCATGGAAGAGTCTTTGTCGGGGTAGCAAATTACCCATCTCGATCGTCTCCGGTTCTGAGCCCAATTGCCTTTTCACCGACCTCTCACCGAGTGGTCTGGTGTGTTTTAGCCTTTTCACGGTCGAAACGCATACTCCACACTCGCCATAGTTTCTTACCTAAAAGGGTTCGATTGTGATTGTTATTTAAGACGCCTCCTTCTAGCCAATGTTAACGCTTAAGTTTCACGACGCCATTCAATCACGAGAATCGCTGCTTAGAACTCAAGATAACGTGATCACATGTAAGCTTGACGACTTATGCCGCCGGGGGATAGCTCCGGTGTGAGAATGAGTACAGGCCGTTACAAGGTTTAACAATGGAGGATAAGTATTTAGTGCTCAAAAATAGATATTACCAAGGTCTTTTTGATCGGGGTTCGAGAGGAACCTCTTCGGTGTCCTCCGAATCCTCGACCGCCTCGCCGGCGAGGGGGCTGGAGAGTCGCCTTGGCAGGAAGGTGGAACGACTTCTGGAGGCGTTTTGATGGTCGGTTTGAAGGGCTTCTTAGACTTCTTCAATAAAGCCGCCTTCTCCGCTCGGCTCATCCTCAGCGCCCCTTTTTGTGTGGTCGGGGGCTCGGGCCCAGAAGTGGACCCAGTGACAACTCGGTGATTGGATTGTGTCCTCCTGGAGAGTCGTCATCACGGGGTCTGGATGAACCCGGGGTGATTGGCGAGGAATGAAGAGGTCGTCAACACCCTCGTGTTTGAAGATTGTCACCGCATGCAGAGATGCATGTATTAAGGGACGAAGCATAAAAAGTAACAATAAGAAACAAAACCAAGAAAAGGGCACGCACTGGCCGTGTTTATAAAGCCAGGCTTCGTCCATCAGAAGCCCCAAACTCCAGCTAGATATGTTCCATTGTTTGTAGAACGCCAAGGCGCTTTTCGACTCACTGGGAACTCTTGAAATTTTAGCCGGGAATCACGGATGGGCCTGGGGGAGAAGCCAAGGTCTGTTCCTTTTGTAAAGAACCATTGTTCGTGCCATCCACCTTATTTTGGAAGGGTCTTGATCGCAAGACAGAGCGATTGGGGCGCTTGTTGAGTTCTCAAGACCGCTCCTTGAGACCACCATGGTGAAGAGGGCGGAAGAAGAGGTCGAGGTCGGAGGAGTGATTCCCATCTCCTAACAGATGGCTATGAAGGAAACTAGGTGGATGTACGAGTTCGGCACTAACCGAAAGCAAACCCGATCCCCACGGGGTTTATGAAGAAGAAATGAAGTCACGCAGAGAAACCAAACCCCAGTATTTCAAAGACATACTGGGGAACAGCTACCCATTCACCCTCGGGCCTCCAGAACATCTTCTCATCAAATGAGGATCCCGAGTCTGTATTCTTCTGTATTTTGAAGAGGTTCGGATATCTGAGATTTGAGAAGGGTGAGAGTAGAATGGGTGTGTAGGTGAGAAAACTCTCCGAGGAGTGGTAGGCGTTCAAACTCTAACCTCAAAGATTTGGCCAGAGTAGGCGAGGAGCCAAGTAGATCGATTGGGCCATCTGTAATTCGACCTCTAACAATGTGTCGGTGGTGACAGAGGCACCGATAGGCTCAATGGTAGGAATGATGCTAGAATCGACCATTTGGATATGAAATTGGAGGTAAGGTGATGCAAGTAAGAAGTTTTGGAGAGGAAATAAGCAAAAATAAGACTCAAATTTCAAAGACAATTGAGGAAAATGGTGCAGATTGGGTAAGAGACAAAACTTACGAAATCTCCTCACGGAGAATTTGAAAACAAGGAGTCAAGAAAAGTGATAATGAGGGGAGGGAGTTTTATAAGAGTACTGCGACACGAACCCCAAGGCGACTATTAAATACTTGAGGTGGGCCTAAAGCGAAAAAGCGTCAAACGCTTCAAATATCAAGAAGTGATCGTATGCGGCCCACGCATAGCGGTTCATCATTATCTGTCATGACTGCTCAAGTCCTCGACCTTTCAAGTCTCCAATCATAAATATGTTATGATTAGAGACCTGGGGCAATGTTCGGGCGCTTTCTGGACCCTCCTTTGGGTAGAAGATTCAATACCGTAAGGATCTGAGAGACCATGGGCCAAAGCCCATGAAGGTGTTGGAGGTGTTCTGCCGATTTGAGCCCTTCTGACCATAAATTGACCTGGTCTTGTGATGTTCGGGGTCTGTCTTTGAGTTCTTTGGTAGAAGCCCAGATTAAATTATAGGACCGTTTGGGCTGCATGTCGGCTCTCCTGCGCAGAGTCCCGGTACCTATTCATATGCATATATAGTAACTCCAAAGGTGGTAAGGAGATTGGACTCTACTTGCACCTTTTAAGGAGATTGTGTTGGACCCAAGTTATGGTAACTACCATATACTTAAGAGTCCTAATCCGACCGGGAGAAGGATTCTAAGGTGGTGAGTCTTATAAATATGAGGCCTAGGTTATCATTATGAGGTAATACCTATTTTTGAGCACTAAATACTTATCCTCCATTGTTAAACCTTGTAATTACTGTCTTTTCATTCTCACACCGAGCTATCCCCTGGCATAAGCCATCAAGCTTCGTGTGATGATCTCATATCGCGTGTTCTAATTACAGCGTGGATTCTGTGATTGGACGGGCCGGCCAAATCTTAAGCTAATGTGATATTATATTTAATACTATACATTTATTTTCTTAATAATTGTGCACAACTCTAAAATGACTTAGATTAAGAGACGGAAAGAGTAACATTTATTTCATTCTAAATTTTATGAGTCGTATTAATTTTAAATTTTAATTTATTATGATTTAATTTAAAAAATCAAATTATATTTTTAATTTTGAAACAGAGTTATATTTAACTTGTAGGCAGGGGGCGGCGTTACAAGAAAATCTTACATCTATCTATACAAAATACAACTAAATTTGAAAAATTTTACTTTCCCGCTCAAGCCTAAAATATAATCTAGACCGTCAAAACTATTGGATAAATCTGAACCCTTCATTCATTACTATGGTTAACAAAATACACTTATATCTGAACTCTTCATTATATACCAAAATACTCTTCTACCTTTTCTTCTTCTTCGATTTCTACAATAAACCTTCGATTTCTACAATAAACCTCTAACAAACCACTGACCCAAACCAATAAACCAAAAACAAACCACCGGCGACCACCGACCCAAACCAATAAACCAAAGACCTCTAACAAACCAATTTGAGACCCACCGACCCACCCGCCACTAACGACCCACCGTCACTGCCATGATCGCCAATTTATGATTTCTACCACGAAGACAAAGATTTGCATGATCGCTAACGACCTTCATCGCCACCGGCGATCTCCAATTTCTTCTTCTTCGATTTCTACATGTAGAAGAACAAAGACATCATGCGATCCCCATTTTCTCTCTGTCTTGGTTGTTTCAATTTCTTTCATTATTTCAAGGAGAGATGATGGTGTTTGCAACCCCTCAAAAACAAGTACAGTCCCACAACTGAGAAACGCCCACTATACCTGCTTTCTCTTTGAGGTGATTTTTTATCTGGGTCTTTTTTATTTTTTAATTTAAGTTCCATGTCAATTTTCTTGAGAATTTTTTCATGCACTTTGCTATATAGTAAATCAAAGTTGAGTTCGATTGATTTGTTTAACTGGGTTTTGATTATAACTGTATATAATCATTTTTATGTTGAGACCATCATTAATTTTTATATTGTTTTATTGTTGAAATGGTAATGGTGAATCTATTAAGTCTTTGCCTTATGAATTAATCGGGTCCTTTTGTCAAAAATGTCTACTTGCTTTATATTTTGAAGTAATAATCTCTTGGTGCATGCTATTGTCTCGATTAGATGAATTTTATTTTCCGGTTTTGCTAATTCATCTCAACGTTTGAAAGATTATTTTTTCCTAGGGTCGTCAAGATTCTACTTGTCTCGCTTTTATTAATTTGTAATCAAGATGATGAAATTCAACCACCCGCTTTGATATGATTTTTGTGGATTCAAATATTTATTTTCTAGGGTTATGGTTTTCGGAGGATGGAGTGATTTTCGGCTCCCCAACCATTTCTTGCTTACTCTTGATACTATCCTTTCAAAGATGATGTAAATTAGATCTAACTATATTGATTGCTCATAATTGTTCTCGCATGATGAATGTGTCCAAAGATCTACGGCATGATCGCCAACGACCCAACGCCATGATTCTTGAAGACAAAGATTTGCCATGAAGAAAACCCCAAGGTCCCAAGAAATTCGAAGGCGGAAACATGGGTCCAAGAAGAGACCCGAACTCTCATCATCTCCACCGAATTCACTCTCTCTTGAACACTTCAAATCCAACAAGCACTTGTGGGACCAGATTTCACCAAAAATAAGGGAAAAAGGGTTCGATCGTCACGACTATGTAAATCGACAAGTGGAGGAATTTGTTGAAGGAGTTCAAAAAGTCTAAGCAGCAGCTTTCAGAAGGCTTCTAAGATGTCTTATTACAAGGAAATTGAGGAGATTCTTAGGGACGGAATCAAAACAACCCATTTCAACCGTTCGTCTCCTGCTTCAGGTATAACCTTTACTGAGATGGGTCTTTCTTTTTGTTCAGAAATTGAAGATTGGCACTTGGGTGCTGGAATTTATACCATGAATGAACTGGTTTGATAATTCTTTCAAACATTTTCTAGGTTGTAAAAATGATTGCATGGTACTGTTAACCTTTTAATTTTCTGTTCCTTAAATTCTTTGCTCTGTTGTGATAGGCTACAGATTGAACTGAGTCACTCATTAGTAGTAGAACTTTAATGCGCTTTTATAACTATGAATTTGCTGTTAAGTATCATTTTCAATATATTATTAGATTAGATGTCATCTCTTTGGCACCCATCACATACCCATCACTGTAAACATAAGTTTACGATGTATATGTAATACCTAATTCAATTTGTACGTACTTAAATTTAAGATTCGAGTGAGTACATACATACGTACGTATACACTCTTAAAATTTTGCATTGCTTTTGCTAAAGTTAATTATCCTTCAATTAGTGCACCTTTATCAAAAATTTTATTCTTCTTTCTTATTTGATTGAAAATTTTCTTTTCATTAGTTAAGATAAGAGGGAGTAGGTAATATAGTTGTTTGGTATGAATGAGTGGCTAATGGCTATATATATCACACACTGCACACTACACAAAAAATAAAAATAAATGTAATTTTCTTCAACGGCCTTGGGTTGGATTATTAAATAACCATATTGAATGAATACCTAACTAATTTATATAGAAATATCAAATAAACATTGGACTCTAAAACCATGATAGTATGTATGTCAATATACATATCAGTCTGAACTTATTGGACTTTACCTTAAAAACACATATTGTCCCAAAAAGCAAAGTCATTCAGTTCAGAAATGGTTCATGGGTTTCAAAATTCAAATAAAAAAAGCCATGAATAAATTTTCTCTATAAGCCATGGCTATATATCCCTTTTCTTTTCATATATCCTACTTTTACAAAGCAAAATAAGCCATGAATAAATTTTATGATAATTCTTTCAAACATTTTCTAGGTTATAAAAATGATTGCAAAATAAGCCTTAAATTTTGTGCTCTGTTGTGATAGGCTACAGATTGAACTGGCTTCCAAAAAAGGAAAAATGTTCATACATGGATACATGTAGTAATGCCACCTAAGCACCATGCCATTTAGGTTTACTCGACACGTAGAGACTAGGCCACTTGCTTCTATATTCTATAGTTAGTATCCATTGCACATGTTGTATTATGATAGACATTTCTTTGAAAAAGCAAACATCCCTTGAAACCATCACAGAAAAGAATGAAAAGAGCTAAAGGGACAAAATTTCCCCTCATATCACTGATACTACCTATAGTTATCCAGATGCGTGGGATCAATGAAAGTGAACATTAATTAGCATGGTGATGTACAGTAATTTCTACTGCCCACCAAATAAAGGAGTAATTTCTAGCTCATCGGTAAAAATCCTAACATGTACCAAGAAAACCGAACCAGTACCAAGTGGACTGTACCGACACCACATGTTTGTTAAAAGTCCCAAGTGGACTGTTTTGGCTAAAAAGAGAATTCTAGAGGGAATTGAAGTTGGGGTTATATATGTACATCCTGTATAATATGAGGAAAGGTTTTTTGACATATTAAATGGAAACGAAAACAAATTTTTTAAGCTAAAACCAAAAAAGGGATTTTGATATGTCAAGCAATCTTTGGCCACTGTTTTGAGTAGCCTACAGAATCTGAAATAGAGTGGTTATACCTTTCTAATTACAGTCTTACATATGAATTTAGCTAATGCTTTTCCACAGTAGGTTAATGTGTCCTTTATTCAAATTAAAATTAAAATTACTTAAGGCAAGGGCCAGGGAAAAAGAGACTGTTGCCTTTCAATATTGCTTTACAGAGAAAAGAATTGTTGCAGAGTATTTGGGTTTAATATGGGTGTATTTAGAGTGACTTTTAATTTATTTAGTATATCCCGACTTTTAAATTATTATAATATTAAGTTGTTTGACGCTTTTTTATTGTTTATGTACTATAGTGAATTAGTGATACATGCATTCAATTAACTTGGTTTCAGAGTTCAAATCGATCAATTCTACTTTTTTAGTTAATATATTTGAATATGAAGTTGTGAAAATGTGTAATAATGTATGTACTTTTTTTTTCTTTTTTTTTTTTTTTTTTGGTATTATATATTTGAATCGATTCTTTTTTTTCTTTTTAAGTTAATATATTTGAATTAGTTGATACTTTTTAAGTTAAAAATTGGTATTAGTTATGATTGATCCAAAACTTTTTTTGCTGGAATATATCCTTTAATGTCAAAGATAATCATGTACACATTTTAAATTATATTCTTGATCTTTTTTAACCCTTTTTATAATGACTATTTATCAGGTTCAATCAAAGACATGAAAGAGTTCGAGATATTCAGGTGGTTGTCTTCAAGCACTAATGTGTTTGATTAACACACAAAGACACACATAATATGTCCACTCCATTAACTAATAATAAAGATATGAATTTTGTCAAAAACAACTAATAATGAGTAGTTGTCAAAAACCGAAAAGAGGAAAGAGGAAAATTTCTGCTTCATTAGACACCAACTATCATTGCATTAGTAGATCGATTGTATTTGAGTCTTCTTAATTTTTTTTGAAAATATTGAATATTCCGGTCCAAAGAAACATGTCCATGTTGAAGGACTAGCTTTAGATTGTTTGTGTGTGTCGTTGTTGGACCGTTGTTCGAGCTCAGTAATTCATGACTATACTATTAATTATCTCGCTAACAAGGTTATCTCGTAATTAGTTCACCTTAATTTCTCAATTTTGATATGTTCTCTTCAACAGATATTATGAATTGTATACACACACACACATATGTGTTCGTATTCAGTTGTGATTGTGTACATGCTTTCCTTCCTAGAGTTTTTCCCCCCGTTTTTAAGCTGTTCTGTATCATGTCTTTGTTGAGTTTTGTGTTCCAAATTGTAAGTTTCCGATTATGGTAATGTTTGGTTAAAATTATTATTTTGATTATGATAGCATGAAAATTGGGTCCAAATTTTGTAAGTGTAAGTACTTGATAATCGTACCTTTTATTGAAAATTAACTTCTTCTTTTCATGACACATTTATTCTATTTTAAACATACATTTAACCTTCTTTTTAAAACAATCAATTCGTAGTTAAATATTGTGAATTATTATTATTGTAAATGTGAAATATTGTTTTAGTTGTGATGGATTTAATTATTAATAAGAATATTCTTTCATCACTGAATTTGATTTGTTTCACACTAATACATTTTTTCAATAGCGAATATGAATCAGGAGGTCACCCTGCCCACAAGACCACCTTCTTATACTGTATTTGGATATGTAAGTTCCTTTTTCAGACTTAATGAAAATTGAACAATTAATATTCCTTTTTGAAATTTCTAACGCACCTGTCTTTCAATTTGGGACAGGAAGATTATAATTTGCAATGCACGGTAAAATTATTTCCTTATTTTATGGTAAACTTGCAATTTAATAGTTTTTTTTTATACTTTCTATATTTAACCTTCTTTTTTTCTTTCTTTAATAGAGAGAGCATTATCGAAAAAAGAATATTGGTATTATCATTCGAGAAGAATCTGAATTGAAGATGATGCGTAAGGCAAGATAAGATTACTTTTTCTTTTCTTAAGCTCATACTTTATTTTCCAAGACAAAACATCTTATATTTGACGTCATCGTCGGGAAATCAAAGAAAACATCGAGCAAAAGGAAAAAGGAAGGAGTTACAAAAGGAAAAGGAAAAAAAAAAAAAAAATCAACCCCCAATTTGCATGTGGTAAGTATACAATATTCCAGACTTTTACGTTAGTAGTTACAAATATTTGTTACACAAAGTCATTTAAACAAAATATTTGAACCTAATTTATTAACGACACCGGTACTAGACTTATCATAGTCAAGTGTGGTGCTTTAGTACTTGAAGCAAAGATGCTTTAGTACTTGAAGCAAAGATGATAATTTATTAACGACACTATGCCTTTTTAGGTTTATAATTATACATCTTTTTAGGGTTTCAATAATAATATTATTGATTTAAAAGGCAATAAACATATCAGCATAGCGCTTTCGTGTGAAATACGTAACCAAGCAAATCAATATATGCACCCTAATCCTAATAAATATAAAACATTATTTTCTCGCTAAAAAAAACACTACGACTTCTTCTCTTTTTACACTTAGATATCTATTGTTATTTGTAGGGATCCAATAAAATATCCTCGACGAAGCTTTCTAATTCCTCGGCGTAAAAGACGAGAAAGGGATAAGTGGTGATGCGTCGTCAATACATATTGCTCATAACTTGCGTCGTGAAAGAGAGAAAAGCAAGCAAAATAATACAATCTCAAAAATATCCATGTCAACCAAGATTTTTCCCTAGTTTGATCCCCAAAGCCATCCAACCGCATGCACTTTATGAATCTGGATTGATCGCGATCAAGAATCATTTTATCAGCGATCATCGTTGTTAAAACATGCGCCATCGGATTCTAATCGAATTCCTCCAGTTCCGATTTTACCATCTCAAGGGTTATATTCAACTAACTCAAATTCAATGGGTGCAGAAATCCTCCTTCCACCAAATAATATAGAGCATGTACATGACTCCCGTACCATTATATCATCTTCCATGCCTACATCACCAACTTTTGGGTTAGTTCAATGCAAATTATTTCTAACTATATACCATAAGGAGTGTTACGATATATGTGAACTATTTGAAACAAGTTCATTTATTTTTTAGGTTATTACCAATTATTCAGTCAACCCTTGATGAAGCTTGCGTACAAGAGGAGGCATTGCCTACAACTATAGCCCCTCTGCCGCATCCTATTTTAGGAAGACAATACCTCAATAAAATGAATATACAAAGGTCCTCACCGCTTTCAAAGATTGCATTGGAAAGTCGAAAAGTTAACAAATTCATCCGTTGATCGCCTTTCTTGAACATGTTGTTTGCAAGGAAAGATTCGACTTCCCCAACTATTAACGCCTCCCGTAAATTCAATCATTATATGATGGCAATGATGATCACCAAAGTCCTTTCGAAGTTATACACGATCGCATAATGCGTCTAATGCTTTTACGAGCTTAGGTGTACATATGGATAATAGAGTGGTTCTGGTAGGGTCCCAACGCATTTACAATCCATGGGAATCGCGATATCGGACAGGTTACTACAACCTCCACCCTGGCCAAGATCCAATATACGACAACAGACATTCACGATGCTGCAGCTTGCTTTAGAATATCGTTTCCAAGAAACCCGAAGTCATGAGAGGATGTCCTACGAACAATCCAGATAGTCTTTTGAGATACAACTCATTTTCGGGTAAGTTTAGACATACGCACTGCAATTTTAAGCGAGGAAGATTTGAACAATCGTGACATCCCAAAGATACCTTCATTATAGTCAAAGAAAAGACCGTCGAACTCATAATTTACCCACGCCGAGGAGAGTTCTTGTCATATTAATAACCGGAGATGGTGCTTGAATTCTCTCATGCGATGAGGGATATTATTATATGCGGTTAAGAGGAGTGACCATTGATGCAGATAAATGAATGTCATCCAACTTATTTACCACTACATTACGTATTGTTGTTTCCGTATGGTGAGCTTGGATGGGAACCAGATTTTAAGCGAAGTGGATGTCAATCAAGGTAAAGCTTCATCAAAAGACTTACGAATTGCAATATTATGGGTATCGTTTGTTTGAAAGACCTACTGAGTATTAAACCATCTTGAGGGGTGGAAGATTATTTCAAGAGTTTATTATAGATGCATGGGCGGCAACAGAGCAGAATCGTTTAACATATTATAGGCTCAACCAACAAAAATTACGATCTGATCTATACCAAGATCTGGTCGAGGTAGTTCCTGATGGGTTAGAGGCTAATCAAGTTGGTAAACGAGTAGTTTTGCCTTCTTCTTTTTCTGGGAGTCCAAGGCAAATGTTTGAAATCTTCCAAGATTCTATGGCCATAACTCTAGATAACCAACACCGATATTTTCTTAACTATGATCGCAAATCCGAATTGGCCCGAGATAAAAGATGCAATCATTACCACATCAAACGCCAATCGACCGCCTGCACTTGGTGGCCCATGTATTTGAATTGAGCGACGAGCTTTGATGATGGAAATTGATAAGAAAAAAGTATTTGGTGCAAAGGTGGCACATGTTTTCACGATTGAATTCCAAAAGCGTGGGTTCACGCACATGCATTTGCTAATATTTCTTCAAGGATCCGATAAAATACTTAACACGTGAACAGTAAATCGAAATGTGTGTGCCGAATTCCCGATCCAATTTACGATCCACTTATATATACGAAATGATTAAATCTTGCATGGTACATGGACCATGTGGTGTTCAAATCTTAAATCACCATGTATGGAAGATGGTAAATGCACTAAGAGATATCCTAAATATTGGGCGTAAGAAACTACAATGATAGGCGAAGATGGGTATCCGATATATCAAAGGCGCAATGACTATCGAAAACATTGTCTAAGGTCCGGACATGAAGTTGATAATAGAGATGTTGTACTATATAATCCATACCTCTCTAGATTGTTTAGTTGCCATATAAATGTGGAAGTTTATGCGGGGAGTAAGGTGCGTAAAGTATATCAATAAGTACATCTACAAGGGTTACGATCGCACAACTTTGGTATCAAATGCCGTAGATGAGATTAAGCGAGATATCGACTCAAGGTATATTGGGCCTCAGAGGCGGCATGGCGGATATTTGGATATCCTATGCATCAAGAGTTCCTCCGCTTATACGTCCCCGTAGTTCACCTAGAGGAAAACATCACGTCTGCTTCTAACCCTTCCGAACTAATAAATGCTATATTAAACATAAGCAGAGGATCGCCAGACAACTCTAACAGATTTTTTTGACGTCTTTTACTAATGATTTAGCTCGAACTCTCACATACCAACAATTTCCAAAGCATTTCGTTTGGCAAAAGAAAGAACAACTCCTGAGAGAGAGACAAAGGGTTTTTGCAATCGGAAGAATGTATTTTGCCACCAAAATGAAGGTGAAAGGTTTTATCTCGTCTTCTTGTTGGCCAGTTGTAGAGGACCTCATTTTTCAATGTTTAAGAACAATTGATAATGTTGTACACCCCATATATAAGGTCGCATGTATTGCAAAAGGCCTTTTGGAAGACGATGAAGAGTGGATTCAATGTCTTGTAGAAGCATCAATAATGAGAATGTGCTCTCAATTAAGAAGGTTATTTTCATTATCTTGACACAATGCTCTCCTTTAAATCCAGAAGCGTTGTGGAACCAATTTTCTATGCATATTTGTGATGATTTATCACACAAAATAAGTACATGTTATGGCATTGATGTTCCTACTAATGCTCAAATTTGTGATTATGGTTTATACCTTATTAATCTTTTGCTTCAAGAGTCGGGGAAGAGCTTATCAGATTACCCACCAATGCCACTGCCATATGATAATTGGAGAATTATCGTTGGCAATCGACTTATTTGGGAACATAGGCAGTTACAACTTGAAGTTGATCAAATAAATGTCCAGCAAAACATTGATCTATTGAATGAAGGTCAGCGTATGGCTTATAATGCAATCATTTCATCTGTTTATGAAAATAGAGAACAACATTCTTTCCGAAAGAAAGTGCAGAACTGGAAAGACTTTTCTATAATATAATTGCCAAAAATGTCATTCCTTATGCGATATAGTAATTACAAAGAGCATCCTCCTGAATTGCTTCGGGTTGTTACATGGGGGACGACTTTGCACATTCAACATTCTCGCATTCCACTTAATGTATTAGAAAATTCACCAGTGGATTCACGCAAGCAATCATCACACTCGTAATTATTTCTAAGGCTAGACTAATTATATGGGATGAGGTTCCAATGCAAAGATCGCCATTGTGTTGAAGCGATTAATCGGACCTTATAAGACATTCGTGATAACTCCCAACCATTTGAGGTGTTATTCTTGTTCTTCTTGGGGAGATTTTAGGCGATTCTTCCTGTTATACCTAGAGGTCTTCGTGAGCATATAGTGGTTGCATCACTCGACGCTTCAAGCCTTTGGAAAGATATACATGTCTTGACATTACAAGTTAACATCGTCACATCATCGATGACCAATCGTTATTATTTGATTTCTCGGCTTTTCTTAATGAGGTTTGAGTATTTGTATCTTTATTCATATTGACATCTATATATCGTCAAGAATATTTGATAATTTACTAATACTTCATTATTGTGTAGATTGGGTCTAACCCTCAAGAATCTATACAACTTCCAGATTCAATAAAAATAACTCAAAGTGTAGATAATCTTATCTTGATCATCTACCCAGAGCTAGAAGTGCCAAGTAAGGTCACTCCTGAATTCTTAAAAGAGCGCACAATTCTATCTGCTAGAAATGATGATGTCAATGATATCAACCTAGCATCGTTGGCGGTTTTTCCGGGAGAAATACATACATATTTCGCTGCTGACAAAATGGTTAAAGATGATGATGTGGATCGGACTATTATGCATCGGTACCCGAATGAATATTTGAACACACTCAATCCCCCTGGACTGCCACCGTTCAAATTAGATTTAAAAGAGGGTTGTCCAGTAATGTTTCTAAGGAACATTGCACCGAAAGATGGCCTTTGTAATGGTACTAGACTTATCATAGTCAAGTGTGGTGCTTTAGTACTTGAAGCAAAGATTTGAACTGGTGATAAGCATGGTGACTTGGTATTCATTCCACGAATTTCTTTGACTCTTCTTCTTCCGAGTTGAGTATTAAAATGACAAGAAGACAATTCCAAAGAGGTTAAGCGTGTGCAATGACAATGAATAAATCACGGGGCGGTCAATTGTCAAAATTTGTTGGAGTAGATTTACGACGCCAAGATTTAGTCACGGGCCAACTATATGTAGCTCTGTCAAGATGCACAAGTTCTTCCCGTTTATGCATACTTCTTCGTGAATTAACTGACAAGTCCACAACAAATATCGTCTATCCTGAAGTTTTGCTATAATTTTATATGTTTGAGGTATCATTTCTTATCTCCGTGCATTATTGATCTTCTTACGATAAAAGTCTTGATATGTTTTGAATTGACTAATAAAAATTTTGAATCAACTCACAAGTCCACAACAAATATTGTCTTTATATATGTGTTAATTGTTGAATAGTTGAATATTTGCTAACAACTAAAAATGAGACTGATGCTTTAATAAGTTGTGGCATCGTTGTAGTTGTGGCATATGCTAGCAAGACTCCTGATGGGTATATGTGAGTCCTACAGTCATATGAAATTGAACTTTCTAGGACTAACAAGTTTCCTATAGAAATAAAGCAAGCCCCATAAATTATGCTAGGTGTAATACAATATTTTAGTTGATCAAAAGAAACTTAAAAAACATGAAGTACAGGTACTCAAATTACAATACCATATATTACACATACAACCTCATGTTTTCTTATCCACGTGATACATTTGTCAACTTATTTTACAGATGATGTCTTCGTAAAAGTTACTCATTTTCTAATTTGCGTAAAATTGGTTTACATTTCTTGCTTTTTTTCGTAAAGAAATCGATAATGTTTTGAGAGTATGATACCTCCACCGAATAACAATTCCTCGCTTTGTAACTAAATACATGATTTAGTAATGTATGAAAATCGGATAACATATCTTACGTAAAACCATTCGGATAACATACGAGTATATATATATATACGTGTGTGTATATGTGAAGCACAAATTTGAGAAGTTTGGATCATCGCAGCTTAACATAATAAGTTTGTTCTATGTTGGTGAAGCTATAATATGTTTATTATATATAACTTATGTTTTAGTTTTACTTGCATGAATCGATCAATTTGTACATATATCCTATTCATTATATTTTGGTATCAATTTCCAAGTAGATGATTTAATTTGTTGATATAACTAAACAATTCATTTCAATTTTTGCGCATCTTGGGATGATATTGCTATTGAATGGAAACGTGTTCATTCAACAACAAGTCGAGGTGGAGAAAAGTTAACGTGGTTATGTGTATTTTATAATTCTTAAATCGATTCAAGTAATCACGTGTCAATTGTTTCGTTCTTCCGATACTACTAACATTTTGCTTTCTCTTATAAATAATGATTTTGTTACAAACAATATTTGTTGGTCGTGGACGTTCTTGATGGATAGCCTTTCTTTTCAAAGGTTTATGTATCAAGACATGGTAGAAACGATGATTTACAAGGTAAATGTTATTATATGTATTTTCGGTATATATTGAAGTATACTTGGTGTGTCGTAAAAAAATATATTTGGTGTAAGATGTAAAGTAAAGGGTGGTGCTCAACATGTTGTTTCTCTATTTTCTGCGTATATATGTATTTTTGTTCTCCGCCTTTTGTAAAGTTGGGTAATTATACATGGTTATAATGATTTTGAGTGTGGAATGATGTTTTTTCGTGGTTTGGATATGTATGGATGATTGTAAGCTTTTTTAAACAGTTTAGATTTTGGATATCTATTTTAAAGAAAACTCTCGCAAAATTTCTTGAAATTAGTAAGCTTACTAAATTGATATTTTGGTGGTTGGATGTGTTGATTATTGAATATGTATAGATTTCTGCATGGTATGATGATTTTGGGTATTAAATGATGGTTTTCTTTTGGTGGTTTGAATTTGTATGGATGATTATAAGTTTTATAGACAGGTTTAGATTTGTCTGGATATCTATTTTTAAACGAAGTTCTCACAAATTTTTTAAAATCAAGAATACTACCTCGCCTAAATCAAGATGGCCCGTATGATTTTTTTTCGTATATATTTAACCAAATTTACCTTTTTTTTGCGGTTGGGTTAATTATTTTTGAATTTCTTATTTTATTTTAATTTTTATTTAATCAGGCAAAGGAGCTCCAAACCAATTTGGTTCACATGAACCTTTTAAGCAAGTGGGTATCATTATGGTATTTCAAAACTACAATGCTTTTACCTCGTTAATGTATCAAATGATTGGTATTCAATGGATATATTTGTATGATGTATTGTCTTTAAAATAGTTTTACTAATTAAACCATGTTCCATCTAAAATTGCAAATTAAATGAAAGGAATCAATAGCATATAGGTGAAGAGAAGTGCTTTTAAATGTGCTTGAAAAAAATATGAAGGTCATTGGCATTGGGATTGTTTCGAATTTAATAAATGTAGTTAATTGGCCTAAGTCAAATTTATTGTTGAGTGAATGTGGATGTTGGCTTTAGTTGTTTCCTTAACAAATTCATTTTTTCTGGCCAGTCTCGATTTGTAAATAATGAGTATGTAGATACAATTTATGGTAAATTCTTGACTTCTTTATTTTTTGGGATGGGATGTCTATCTTGATTAAAAATTTTCTTATTTACAATAAAATTTGATCAAATATATACTCTTTAAACATTGTAACTCACATTTTTTATTTAAATTCATTTTTAAGTTTTAAATAATTACACGAATATTAATAGTGCCGGAGGCACGAGTTTACCCTAGTCCTTCTATAAAAGTGTACGTACCAAGACTGACTATAGTAGGAGTAGTATATTATACTACTACCGTTTTATATACGCCATGTACCAACATACGTACAAATCTCATTAATTACTACCATGTATTAACACCAGTTATGGACATCTGTTCTATTTATGTCATTATTTCAAAATTAATACTACTATAAATTTATTATTTTCAATTAATTTAATCATAAATATTATAAAATATGTAATTTAAAAAAAAATAATTATAAAATTTAAGGTAACAGATTTATAAACTTATTTGCTAACTTAATAAACTTAAGGGACAAATTTATGAAAAAGTTAAACTTAGAGGGCAAAAAAGAAACTTAAACCACTACTACTCTAAAAAGAATTAAACACACCGTGTATATGTATTCAAACTCGCGCTCTCTAATTTCCTAAGCTTTAACCCAAAAAAATCAGTCCTGAGCAAATCTTGAATCCGCCTCTGCTTCAGCTCACCATATTGGACAAACCTAGACCAAAGTTTAATTTTACTAGTATAAAAAAAAATAACAAGGCCCATATCCCAGCCCAGCCCAGCCCAAACCTTAGTCCATTTTGAAATAAACGTTTTTGGCATGTCAATCTCATGCAAAAAGTTGGCGTATCCTTTTCAATTACTAATTGTCAAAGTTGGCGGGTCGATTAGTAATGAGAAATTTAAATATTTAATTAAAATTTTGTCTCTCTCTAAAAGTTTTCCAAATTTTCAAGTAGTCCGGTCCTAGAATTAAAATAAATCTGACAAAGAATAGTGTTTTTGAGATGATTTATAATATTTATAGGTCGTATTAATTAAAATTAAAGGAATTTATGATAATTTGAGTTTAAAAAATATAAAAATATTTTAAGTATAAATAATATTTTACGTCTTTTCTCAAAATATTTTTCTTCGATGACATCTCAAGACACTTATTCATTTATATACACACAACTTATGTCATAATACGACCTTTAATCACATGACACATAATAATATTCATAAAATTTTATTTTATTAAATGTTTAGATCGAAAACCTAATTACAAGATTATTCAATTTATCGGACAGTCACGTATACCCTAGCATATATAGAATTGAATTCCCTGAGAAATAGGTAGTAAAATATTTGAGAGTACTCATTGTATTTAACTCAGATCGAGAATTGATTTCATGTTTAATTAAGGAGCTAATTAAATATATACTAAATCATTAAACTAAATTAGGAGAGATGATCAGATCGAACAATTACAAATTTACATGTTAATTGATAGTTAGCTAGCTAGCTAGACAGCTCCATACACATAAAACCAAAAATCGAATTAAACATATATAATTATAAACACTAGCTTACTTATCAAACAAGGTTTATATATAAATATAAATATCATAGTTTTCTTCGAAAAATGGTTGATGGATCAGCAAACCGAACGGAAAAAGATCTGGGGAGGATATCGGGTTGATCCCAATCAGCGGCGGAGCCTTGATCATCAAAATTCTGGGAATAAGTGTACTCATCATAACTAGGTACCTGATGCTGGTTATGAACTGAACGTTGAAACATCTTCTTTTTCTCTCTCATCAACTTCTTCCACATAAATTTCCACTTTGGGATGGTAGTGGTGTTGGATCCACCGTCGGCCGCCGCCACCGACTCATACTCGCCGGGGCGCCGCCCAAAGTGGATAGTTCTACTGCGTGAGCTGCTCCACTTGTTCACATCATCCATCAATATAATTGCTAGCTAGCTAGCTATATCCACTCTCTCTGGACGTATATATATATATATATATATATATATATATATATATATATATATATATATATGTAAAGAAGTCTAGAAAATAATAAATATGAACTTTTTATATATATGAACAGTGATCCATAATAAACAGTAATATTATTTTTACAAATAAATCGTACACCTTTAATTTAGAGATACAACGGCCAAATGCCTTAAACACTCCCATATTAGTTAGATTTAAATAATTTCAATGTATTAATTTGTAATATAATTTCAAATTGTATTATAATATGAAGTTTAAATTTTAAATAATCAAATTATCACAATAATCAACAATGTTAAATTATATTACATAAGAAATTATTTGAACAAATATTTTATAAAAATAAATACATTAAATATAGTTGATCACTTAAGAAACTATTCATAAAAAATAAATACATTTCTTTAAACCGTTAAATCTTTAAATTAACGAAATAAGATCTGTTTATTAAAAGTGTAGATAACAATGGTTTGCTCTGAATCACTATTAGTCTATTTATGAATGTGTTGATTGCCAGGTTGATTTTAACATAAAGTAGAATGGTCTAATTTGGCTGCGTGCGGATATACATTTGTGTCCTTGATCATTAAGGTTACTTTATGACTCATTGACTAGATAGCTTAATTAATTGGCTCTTTTTGACTTTAACTAAAATAATTATAAGGGCTCTTTCCATGAATAAGACTGTAAAATAAATAAATAATTTAAATTTCGATTCGAGATCTTGCTCGATTCGATAATTAATCGAGTCTCAACTAACCCTTATTTTATACCCTATAAATTTTATAAATCAAATCTGAACAACTCAATACTCGACTCAAATTTACTAATTAGTAATTTAATTTTGCTAGAAACTATGTATTCCTCATACATAAATTAAAACTTTTACTTGAATCATGCTTCTCTAAAAAAATTTAAAGACTTGCATAAATTTGGCTGATTCACTTGGTTTCAAAAGATTTTTTTTTTTTTTTTTTGGGGTTTGGGGGCATCACATACTAAAACCCTAATCAATCTACAAAGCATTTTGGATATGTACATACTGAATTACTGAGTAGCACTACTAAAGACATAAAAATATTTTTAAAAATTGTCTTTTTATAATGCAACTCTAATTTAAGAATTTTCTGAATATTGACAACAACACAGTTATTTGACAACAGTACAGTTATTTGCCAGTTACAACAATTGCATAACATTATTATACAGGTGCTACTCCTGGCACCCATGTATACAAGTTTGGTAATGGCACACATTCTTGTTGGATTTCAAGCACCTAAAGGAGAATCTTCTTCTATAAAGGTGAGGTGAGATTAAAAAAAACAGAAGAGAAAAGAAAAGAATTGCCGATGAAATCTTGCAGAGCACATTGCTCCCATATAAGTTTTCTCCATGAAGGCGACCGGGTAATGTTACTATAGTTCCAGTTTTCTACATTGTCAAAGGAGGGCGGGCAGTAGTCGAGGTTCTTCAAGATGGTTATCAACCTGTGTGCATGTAAAGAACTCTTAATCGCACGTAAACAATGATTATGAAGAATAATATATATTTATCTGTAAAATTTAAGAGATAATAATTAAACAGAAGTCTGGTTCGTAAATCCAAAGAGTTACATCACTACGAAGACAGCAATGCTATAGGGGGTGCTTGGGAGTCGGTTCAAAACTTTAAAACAAATAATATAATTCCAATTTAGGAGTTACCTATATTGCTGAAAGGGTAAGAAGTAATGAATATACCAAGGCCCAAAAAACTTGGAAACAACAATTAAACTAAGAACTAAACTTCAGAGTTTTCCAAAAAAAACAAACCCTATAACAATCTAAAAAACCCTATGAGAAGAGTTGAACTCCCACAGTGAATAAAGAACTTTACTAAATACAAGATAACATAAAATTGCCTTTTCTTGCAATTGATTGAAATTAGCTCTTGATGCAATATTCCAAACATTAGATATTAGGTATAGCATACCTGCAAGTTGAAGTCCCTTTGTGAAAATAAACAACTTCAGGATACTGTTCTCCCGTAACAAATGGTTGTAATATACAAATTTCTTGACCATTTATCCTGCCAATTACAAAAACAGCTATTACTTACTTTGTACTACAAGACAGATGACAATACTAAATGATCAACACGAGCATTCACTGTCAAGAATATACAAATATTTTCTAGATTGCAAAGTAGATATGTAGATAAAAACAAGTACAAAACAGAAAATGCTAACTGTGTTTTAAAAGAAGTCAATGAATTTGCAAGAACCTTGATTCCTTTTACCTTCATCTTAACTTGTTTAAAGGACCAATATAATGAGTTTGACAATAGCGTCAAGTAATTGTTTAGTTGTGTGCGAAATGAATATAACTTAATGCATCCTATAAACTAAAATATGAGTACTTTGAATAAACAAATTTAATCACATATATAAGTAATTATCCTTGATAATTTAAAAATAAAAAATAAAAAAATCATGTAACATACTCATTCCCTCAATGAAATGAGGGAGCTGTAAGGACAACTTTAGCTCCTTACGTAGGAATTAGAAAGTGCTGGAAATGTTTTGATACTAGATCAGCAACATTGCAGTGTGCAAGGACAGTGTATACTATGGTATAATGAACAGTATGTGGGAACTGAAAGACATTTAATGAAATTCCTCCTTCACTTACAGAAGCATGTTTGATAAGTCATGATAATACAAGGACATAGTATAATTATTTCTAATATGCAGTGGTCTCTGGAAACTTTGAATGTCTTTCTCCTTTGATCAGCATTACTTCTCCTTCAATTATAATACAATTAACTTACTTTTTACTACACCCAGCAGAAAAAAACAGAGAAAAGAATAAAACAGAAGAATGTATAAGAATACTTGCGGTTTTCAAATCACAAGTGTAAAATAACCAAAGGATTGTTCTCATGACCCCAAAAAAAGGTACCAAAATATTATTGCTGTTTCCCCGGATTGTTCTCATGACCCAAAAAAAGGTGCCAAAATATTATTGTTGTTTCTCCTAAAGTTGCAATACTTAATTATCTTCATTCACACAGCCTACCAGAACAGGGTAAGGGAAAATATAGAGAAAAGTTACAAGGCACTAGAATTGGTGTTCTATCAAGCAGTTAACTTCTCCCTCCCCCATCCAAAAAAAAACACAAATGCAGGACATTGTCAGCATGTGGTTCTGTCATTCTAACTCTACAAAAAACTTATTTATTTATTCATACAAGAATTCCTGTTCATACTCTAATTCCCATACTTAGCAACACTGTTAAATCATTAGTAAAATATTAAAACTGAACTATTACTAACACGAAATATCCTGTTCTTTATAGTTTCTGATTGTTATTCTATATTTTATGATCTTACGGGGTCGCAGAAGGGGATTGATGGTGGACTAAAATTTCACTTCTGACAGTCAAAGAAAATCCAGTATGCCAGTATTTATTGTTGTAGTTTTTATTTTATTTTATTTTTGATTTGTTTATCTTCCATATATGACATTGTTCCAATGTCAGACAAAATAAAAAGTACCTTAACATGAGTGCTGGGGAAAGCAGATGTGCGCAAAGTTTCTTGCGTCACATCTTGTGATTTCTTCTTGGATGAACTTAGTATAAACGCAGCTTGATCAGTTGTTGCAGCAGCTGAGGTAATTCGATATCCATTCTCCCACCTTCTATGAATCCCTTCACTGGGATAAAGAAAATCAAGCTCAACCACCTGAAAATAAGTGCAAAAGTTATAAGCTCTACAACTTAAGGTTTTGGCATGGAGAATAACAAAAATGCAGAAAAGGAATACCTGACTAGAATAACCTGCATCACGCGACATGGCAATTCCCCATCTACTACCCGCAGTGGTCATGGAGGTAACTGAAAAGCCTTCTTTCCACTTCTTATTGATCCATTTAAAAGGAAATACATCACTAACTTTGTATGATTGTTGAGTATAAGTCGTCCCTTCAGTGGCAAGAAAAGAAAAGGGTATTTAGTCGCATAAATATATTTCAATTGACTGAGATATTGGATGAAAATTTCTTCTTGTAATCTCAACTCCAGACACTAAAATACAACGAGCTCATTAAACCCAATAATGCATCTAACTTACTCCCAAATTAGATGCACTCATTTGAATCTCATACAATTTCAGATAATAACGAGAAAGGTCTACGTTATCTATATTCCAAAATTGCTCTCTATTGGACCCTGCCATTACCATGCTGAAACAGTTAAATAGCAGGTGACAAGGTTTTATGATGACAAAGGAATGGAGGATAAGGGAGACAACTATTCTCGAACGGACTACAGTCTCTCTCGAAGTCAAAGAGAAAGTTTATTTTCTATTATGACATGAAATCTTTGATATTAAAATATATTTCTCGCCAGAAATTTGTCTCTCTATATGTAGACATCGTTGTAGTCCCTCACTCTATTAAGTTGCATGAGAAATAAATCAGCGTCTTGAACCAGTCTAAAACTGTAATTTCCTAATCAGACTCTAACATCAACTTAATATGGCATAATAAATGTTATTAATTGTGATCAGCAGCCATTCAGATTTATGCATTGGCACTTTCACATGATATATGAAATACTTCAATCTTCCGCAAAACACCCTAGTGTCATTTTCTTCATGGAAATCATGACACAATGGATATACATCTCCTCAATATCTAAAATATCCATAAAGGCACGGATATCATGATATATGTCACTTGCTTATGATATGTGGTACATATACATACATATATACTTTGAAATTCAATGTGACACAAAATAACTTCAAGGAAACATACAACCTAGGCACCAGGTCTAACATCTCCTAAGCCACAGTTTCCAAGAAGATTTGTGTACAAGATTATACCAAAACTTACAAATTTTGAAGCCACACTTCGTTTTACTCACCCTTGGACATTACAACCAAGGCACTGCCATTGGACGCACCAGCAATAGAAGTGATGTAGTAATTCTTGTCCCACTGCTCCATTATCCATTCCTGAAGAAACGATAAGACACATATTAAGGAAAAGGATCACTTGTGTGATGTAATAATCAAACTTAATATAGCAAGCAATTCTGAAGCTCCTACCTTGTGCAAGAAAAAAGGCGAGATTTCGTAAACCTGGGACGTGAATCCCGTCCCTGCATCCATAACTACAGCCCATAAATTTGATGAAGAAGCTACAGAGCTAATGTACAAACCATCTTCCTTCGCTTTCTCTACATGTTGATAAAGCCTGGAATCTGTTACATTATAGTGATATCTGCAATTGAAAGTTCACATTAGTTGACCAAGAGAATAAATTCTGATATCTCAGAGATAAGTGCCACAATGTCCTTGCCTTGGCCAAGTCAAGGGCATTACAGACCCCATAACCTCAAGGCCCTACCAAAATGATTATTATAAATGATGCATGACATTAGTATCATAAACTTTCAATGAGGCATAAATGACTCATGGATTTACTGCACAAAGAAAGAAAGAAAGTGGCCCAAAATTCATACAACCTCAGGTTGCTTCTGAGAGGTATTTATGACAGTTTTGACGTAAATTTTCTGAACTATCCCACCATCATTAGCTTAATCTGGTGACATTGGTATTACCATGGGTTCTAGGGTTATTTTCGGTGGATCACGTTCCTTTCTTTGTTTCAGACAGCACAAAATCATGTGCAATTTCTTATTGGCTTGATCCATGAACAGATAAGAAAATTGGAAGTTAGACCTGTGCAATGATACCTTGAACTTCGGTAGTTATGGAAGGTCCATTCCCCCTTAACCACACTCATTTAAGTACGGAAAGCTCGCATAAATGACATAATTGGAAACTTGGAATGCCATTCAGTATGTCAGATTAGGATTGCTTTAAACTTAAATAGGATTTAAACAATAAAAACTAATATCATAGAAGTGCTCATGGGTCTCCCAGCATCAATTTTACTCGGGATAAATTCTGACAGGAATAAAACATGCAAAACCCTTGCTTTGGTTATACTAGAGTCAAGTGGTAACTATTTCGTCTACAGTTGAAAAGGGTGCGAGTATGGAAAACTTCTTTACCTCTGCTTCATTGGTTGCCTGGAGCTATACACTGAGATCCACTGTGTAGCTGGGGTACCTAATCTAATTTTCTTTCTAGGATTCCCACCATCCTCCAACTCAAAAGGAGATCTTCCCCTCTTTTGACCCGCCTATTAAAATATGCAGCAGACTTAACAATAGATAGTAGAGACATTCCATTACATTCAAATATCACTAAACTGACTTGAAAATCAAGCACAGACCTTCAAGGCACCATCTATTTTAATTGGTCTCAATGATGCAGTGGAAATTATGCTATTCTCGAAAAGGGAGACGAGCTTTGAGTAGTTGGGCTCTTCATCAAATTTCATGTCAGTCACCATCTCAAGAAATTGTTGAAATGGGGGAGGGCATAAGCAACAAAGCATCTCTGGAGAAGTTCCCATCTTCTTTTTACAAACAAGGAATCCTTTATTATCTCCCTGAAATGAAAGATAACGTGAAAAACATCATACATTTATACATATTTCATAAACAAAGAGAAATTCAAGCATTCTTAAGGTACAAAGCCACATATCCTCGTGCAAGATTACAATCAGAGATGAACTCACAATGAAACCTTGCCATGGGAGCTTTCCTCTAAGAAGGAATATTAAAGTATAAGCTAATGACTCAAGGTCATCCCTTCTGCTTCCTGTCCTCCCCAAATGAGCATGTACACTGGCGTAACGTACTGTCCCCCTGTCAGTAACATTATAAACATACATCAGATTCAACATAGAACATTATCAATTTATTTCAATTAATTGAAAACAAATCTGAAAATGCATGCATGCAGAGTCAAACATGTACCACCACAATAGTAATGAATTAAACAAACAATATGGTAATAATTAGCTGTAAACCATATTAGGCATGTAAACTCTAGTTATTCTATAAAAGAACTTTCCTTCATAAAAAATATTAAATATAAAACAAAAAAATCCACTTCACGAAATCAAATAATCAATCCTAGACACTAAGCAGTGTATCCTGTTTCTGTTGACTATGGGTGATTCAACACAAGGGTGGAGTAATAATTCTGGAACTATTACGAGATAATAGCCATCTGCCTTGGGAGAAAGAATTTGAAGAATGACACAGTTACCTGAAAACATCAGGCTTTTGGTCATAATCCACATGACGACCAGAAGATGCATCCCTCCATTTTGAAGCTGAGGTAAATGGTATAAATACAATAGCCCAATTAGACCATCTACAGTCTGTCAAAACTTAAACTTACCAAAGCATGTTTGCATTATGCAAATTAAATAGGAGCAAGAGAAAAGAATTACCCAAACCGAGATCAACTAAGTACAGTTTTTTCTCATTTGGTGTTCCAGGCTGACCAAGCAAAAAGTTTTCTGGCTTTACATCTCCATGCACAAAGCTGTGAAAGAAACTAAATAGCTGTCACATTTCCAAAGGACATAAATATATGTATATGTGTATATATCTAACGAGGGGGACTTGCAGAAAATAAATAAATATACAAGAGAGAGTTTTAATGTACCCTCTAAAGTGAAGCTGCTCTAGTATTGATATTGCCTCCACCGCTATACAAGCAACCATCTCTTCGGACAGCCTGAAATGAATAAAGATGATGAGAAACAAAGACAACAAATAAAATCAACAAATTGACGGGAAGGTCATTATTTTCATACATCTGGTTACTAGAGTTCCAAACGTCCCATAAACTTGGGCCTAGCATGTCCATGACCTGATTTAATGAAAGTCCAACATAATGAGCACAATAAACTCGAGGAAAATTACAATTTCACAACTAAATAAAATTACTGAAAACACAATCAACTTGCAGACAGATACTTGAATGGGAAAATGTGGGAAACTCACAAGGATATAATAGTCTCCTTGGCGACCTTTATAATGGACCAAGGGAAGTCCATAGCAACCATTAAGAGTACTACATGTAGAGACCAACAAATAATAGAATCAAAATTTAATTTGTTTACGTTATAAACTATAATGCAAAACAAACAAGGAAATATTCCATAAAATAAATTTCACTTACCTGTAAACTTGCCATTCATAAGGAGGGCCATAACTACACCCTTTCCCATTTCGATGTTCAAGCTTCATAGCAACCTAACATCAGCCAGGTAAAAATATAGCGAGATAAGAAGAGGGGAGAAAAACAGGGGTACCCCTATTACCAACATAATACTCAAAAACGTATTAACTGGAGTTGCTCAAGAATAATAACATTACCTCAACTGCATCAGGTCCTGTATTTCCGAAGCCACCTGTCACTCTTCTGCCAACAAAAACTTGACCAAACCCCCCTTTACCCAGCTTTCTGTCTAACTTGTACACAGGTGAACTGCCGAGCTGCACCTGAGAGAGTAAAGTATAACACAGAATTATACGGCCAACCCTTTATGAATTATGAAATAAAATCACTGGGTTCACATAAAAAACATCTTCTTTTCTTTCTTTTTCCCTCTTTTGCTAAAATGCCGTCTATTTAATATATATTTTTAATCGTTTAGCTAAAGCTTAACTTGATAACACCAGTTATATCAGAAGAATCACTCATTGTTCAGCAAAGGAACTGATACATGCCCTACAATACCTCTAACACTCAACTTCCTTATGTAGAATACAACAAGGAGTAGATTTCCTGAGCACTTCTTAAAGAGAATCTATTGAGTCCCTTTATACTAATATCTATTACGAGCAAAAGGCTTTATTGAACTTTCCATGGAAGTAATGATCAACATGGTTACATAAAACACTCACCTGTCCCTGACGGATAATGGTTAAGCATTCCAATGTGATATAAAATATATATTCACAAGAATCATCATAAGGTAACAATATGAACAATTGTTTACCACCTGGTACTGTGGTACTGGTACAAATATTTATTAAATAAGGTCACCCCTAATTTCTAATTTTCTTTAAGATAAAAGGGTCAAACTATTTGATTTTGACATATACATACGCATTTCAATCACCTGTTACAAGTCGTAATAGCCTACATAATAATTATTATTACTTATCAATTTTTTAATTTTTTTTACATTATTACATCAGTTATTCAAGGGTCAAATAATCTTATGGAAACGGGTTTCCCTACATATCTCTTGAATGATACAAATTCAGAAAACTAAAGAACTCTGCAAAAGGTCAAATTTACACACACACATATAACACAGTAGCTTGAAAACTTATTTATTGTCATATAAATAATTTGCACATATGCTTGGAAGGGAAACATTTCCTTTAAATTTGTGTTGCTTGGGACACGACTTCCATGAGTGACAGTTAGTTAATTGGCTCTTTTTGACAGAAAAAGGACCAAAAATCTATTCCAATTAAAATATGGAAACTTTTTTTCTTGAAGAAAGATGGGGGGGGGGGGGGGGGTTTGAAAGAATCCGGCAAATAAAAGGACTAGAAAATGCAAACCAAAACCAACGTTACAGAAACTATTAGATGTTTAAATGTTTTACCTTGGCATGATATTAAAGAATTAAAGAAAATTGCCAAGCAAAAGAATCTCCTACTCACGTTCTAACCAAATATGAATTACTCAAACAAAAGGAAATGCAGTAAAAATGGAATGAATCTTTTGTGATGGTCAGTTGTATCAATAGATTGGCTAATTCATGTTTTACATTATGACATTAAACTGATGAAGAACTTTCAAGAGTTTCCAATCATATTAGATAGGCTTAAATGCATACAGAAATCACATGAATTTAAGTAACAACAGAAACTTATCCAATTTTGAATATTCTTGAAGAGAAAAAAATCTTACACAACCAAAGGATTTAAAAAGTGAATAAAGAGTGATTCAGAAGAAAAGGCTTCATATATCAACTAAGGTCAAATTGATGGAAAATCCAACATCACAAGCACAATAATAATCAGCCAATTACTGTCCTAGGATGCCAAGTTGGGAGACCCATATGTGCCTTCTGAAAGCAGCTTAGCAAAAGCAATCAACTCACAACAGAATAATTTGCTTTTCTTCTAATGATTTGTGGTGGATAATAGTGCTTCATGTTGTCGCTCAAGAGTGCAATCAATTTCAGCAATGCAATACAAGGATCTTATCAACCATATCTCTTATCACTTGAAAATTTAAAATACAAAGAACATATTTTCTTATTATGAAAACCTCTATCTATAAGAAGATGTCAAAATTCAATATATGTCGACGTTCATGGTAATGACAGAAACATCCATGATTTTTTATTTTTTTATGGATAATCAACATTATCATGAATTATATTATATATAAAGGAATAAACAATGTATTCATGGGCACTAATGTTCAGAAAAGTATGTACCAAATGGGAAACTACCGAAACCAAACAATTAGTTACACCGCTGTTTGAGCACAAATGACCACTGTGTCAACCACCAAAATCAGTAAAGGTTTCTGATAAACTTCTAGCCAACTGAAACCTCTGATTTAATAGTTCAATGGGAGTTTTCAACTCAGAAGAACGGAAAATCAAGAAGACAAAAGTAGGAATAAAAAAACATCAATAAGTTTGCTGGGAATAGAAAACACAATGTATGCATCGCACTAAGTGTTAATGTAGCATGTCAGCGGGCCCACACCATATACTTGATGAAACCTACTTTCTTGACAATGTTAATCAATTTTTTTTTTCTTTTAACTTATCACACTACTCTCTTTTACCTATCTACTTAAAAGTGATCTTAGTGATTTTCCGTTATCTTAGTTATCTCTCTTAGCTGAGCTCAAACATTAGGTTTGTGCAAGGCGGCAAGCATTTGTTTATAGGTGAGTAATGTATGATTGTCTGCACTCTTGTAGATTTAGCAAGAAATATAAAAGGCGATAAATAGATAATGAATGCAAGTTATTAGAGAAGAAGATAGAACAATGTCCAAGAAAAACTGATACCCTTTCAGGAAGTGGACTAGTACTTCCTTCCTCAACAGCTAATTTTTCTGCAGTTCTCTCAGCAATCACATCAGGAATAGCAACCATTTCTTTTCCTCTTATGTCCAAACCTGGGCGACCCCGGCCACCAATCCCAGCCCCAGAAATTTCAGCATTCTTTTCTTGATTTATTTGTCTACCCCCTCTACCTCTACCAGCAGGCCTTGACATCGGATAAAGGCTTGCCGGGTTCACTGGATTATGCGAAGGTGAGTTCAACACTGGAGCTTTCGAGTTATTACCTCTTCTGGTGCCACGACGAGGAGTTGGAACTAGAACAGCAGGATTCTCCTCAACATATTTTACCTTCTTTGATTGACGAACTCCACTTCTCAAATCTGGCATCCTTTTTCCATGCAAGAAGAAATCTTCTCTGAGCTTTCTCCTCCAACCTCAACGAGCTTCAATTCAAATAACTTAAACCTTGAAATTTCAACTGAAACAACAAAGAGTATTAATAAATGAACAACTGAATATCTCAGGGAAAACATTTATTTTATAAACCGTCACATATGTTTATCCAAACATAGAACTATATCGCATACACATAAACAATACGCTTTCCATTGTTCCTAAGGATCCATTTATTTCACTGAACACTAGCGAAATGTGTGTGTTTGTATATATTTAAATGTAAATACATGTATATATATATATGTGTATATTTACTCAATGGGGAAATTTTTTTATTGAAAGGGATTTTTTTTTGTTCAAGATTCTGAACGGTTTGGAAAGCCATTTTGAAAGAAGTGGTAAGATTCGTAAAACATCCCATATTTGGTGGCTGCCCCATCAGAAATCAAGACGATGTCTTCTTTAAACAGGAATAGCACAATGTAATACTGACTACACTAATAGACATGCACGTGATCACCAGAATCGCAATAAAGTCTTTTAAGTTGTTTTAGTATTAACATTTTATGACAAAAGCAAACTCTTTCCTTAAACGATTATGTATTTCCTCGGCAAATATAAGAAGATTGCTAGGTGTTTCGCTATTTCCTATATATCTCGATACTAGGTTTTTCTTGTGTGTTATAGGTTATAGATTTATGGGTCTACTCTGAAAGACTCAACTGGCTGCTTAAGCCTGACAAATACAAAGTCAACAATTTTTTTTAAGAGCTTCGTAATCCCCCCCAAACGTTCTTCTCTATATTGATCAAGAGTTTCTGGAGCCATTTAAGTACCCTCCCTCCTCCCTATGAATTCTTATTTATCTTATTCACCGTTATTCTTACCTTTCTTTATCTTATTTTATGAACCCTAATAATTCCTAACCAAAAGGATTCACATCTAGGAAGCTTCTCCTCTATGCCTTATGCAGAATGTATCGAAGAGGATTAAGAGGGCTTTTGATGACTAGTAGTCATTTAAAAGCTACCAGATATGCTGAACATGTTATTTTTGTGGAAAACAGAATCTTTTCAGGACTATATACTAAATATTCGTAGTTTTTTTTTTTTTTGAATAGATGAGCAGACATTTAGTTAGATAGCAGCGTATACCTAATATGCTTCATCCCATTTACAAGAAGCTTAAAAGCACATACATTTTCTTCCGTAACAGTAAGAACTCATCAATCCAAACATAAACATTATAAATCCCGATCCAAAACAGAAAAGGTAACCAACATATTAAGCCAGTACATAATAACCTCAAATACAGTCGCATTATGGAAGAATATAAAAATAGATTCACTCCTTGCAGTCGCATTGCATATGTGGATACATTCAAGAATTTGACAAACCATATGAACAAAAAAGTCACATATATAGTCCAAATCAGCTCTAAATGAAAAGTTTATGCACAATTTCCAACAAGCATTACAAATAAGACCATCACTGATCTTCAATCTGTCAAACACTGATCTCTCATGCATTCAAAGTCATCAAGATATGCAGAAATCCACATGAAGAAGAAAACAAGGCAATTTTCAAACCATATTAATAGAAATTTTCAAAAAACTAAATCCTTTCTCATCTTTCTTATCACCAGTAATGCATAAAGTTCAAATTATTCCCTTCAATAAATACAAACATTTCAGTACCTAAAATTCTGAAATCACTTCCAAAACAGAATCTGAAAGTAAGCTAAATGAAGCTCGAATCAATCGGGTAAATCAGTCAATTAGTCGATCATCCAAAAAAACATGCAACTCATGCAATAGCAGAATAATCGATACCCATTTGCAGATTCAAAATAAACAAGAACATGAACATAAAAGAATCATAACCACATACAAACATACGAATATACGGATACCCATTAACAAGAAATGAAGGATAATTTGAAGTAAATAATAAAAATCATACCTTTAGCTAAAAAAAATTGTAGATAGAGAATTGATCAAGCAAGCGTAGATATCAAGAAGATGGTAATTTATGGGTGAGATATTGTATATGCGAAACGACGGTGGGATGACTTGATGGCTGAGTTGGTACTTGGGTCGATATGAGGTATGGGGGCGTCACTAAACGGTGTATCCAGTGCGTATATGCGTACGATATCAATGAGGATGCAGCAATGCACCAGTTGGTTCGGCTTTGTGTTGGTGGCCCTAGTGAGTGTGGCCACGATCCATCTATAGATCAAGCCCAATGGGCCACACTATATGCTCCCATGTTACTACTATTCACAAAGTATTTACCTTAATGGGGTGCAACTTGGGCAGAGTGGACAGGTTTATGGGTCATCCCTAAGGCTGTCAACGAGCCAAACGGGCTCGATTTAGGCTCAACTCGAAAAAATACGAGTGAGACTCGAATTCGTTAATAATATTATTCAAATTTGAGTTTTAAAAATAGTTCGAATAAAAATATGAGTAGAATCTGAGTAAAGTTATACTCGTCTCGTTTAATATTCAAACTACTCAAATTCTTTATTGTGATTCGATACATACTCGATTGATACATATTCGATTAGATAAACTACTAGAATTCTTGATTGCAATTCGATACATACTCGATTTATACATATCCGATTAGATGCTCGATACATTCTCTTATAATATATACAAATTTAAATCAAATTAGCATAATTAATTATTATTGTTTTGTTTTATTTTTATTTTTATTTTTAATTATGATTTTATATTTGTAAAGTGTAATAGTAAATATATTTTCTCATTTCTAAGTAAAATAACAAATTCAATTTATAATTATATTTATTATAAAACTAGTTATTATGTGGATACTCGAATTCGAACTTGAATTTGAAGCTCGCGAGTAGTTTGAATATAATTCGATCTGAGTCAGATCGAATTCGAGTAATAAATATTTGAGTCGAGTCGAGTCGAATCGAATCTGAGTAGAAATTTTCAAATACAATTCAAATTAGAGTTGAATTTATCATTTCTAGTCGAATTCGAGCAGCTCTCGGTTCGCTTCTGTTCGACTCGTTTACACCATTAGTCATCCCAATCTTAACACACACAATTTGTTAGGTTTGAGTTAGGTGGCCTAGAAGTTGAGTCTGTCTTTTGTTGCCCAAGTATTAACTCGTGATAAAATTTATGAGTTCGGGCTGTATTAGGCTGGTTTGGACGACCAACAATTAAAATATAACTAAAATTATATTAAACTTAATTTGTCAAAAAATAATAATTAGTAATCATAAATTGTTGAAAGATGACAACTTATTGACTAATTTACTAAGTACTTTTGAAAAAATAGGAAGAAAATAATAATGGACGAGATAAGTTTTATATTGCTATCTTTTATTTTTTTATACAAAAAAGAAATATAAAAAAGGTTTTTACTATTTGTGTAAGACCCCAAATTATTAATAAATAAAATTTAATTTTCTCTATTTATTATTTTGAAATAGTAAGGGTTGAATTGATTAATGTGGTTAGTTATGGGTAAAATGCGCGAATATTTTAAAAATAAGCAGGTGGTTATAAAATATTCATTTTGTCGGGGAATATTCGTTTGGTCGTGGAATATTCTTCTTTGTCGGGAATATATTATTTGCGACGGTAGCAAATCTTTTTAATGGGCCCATAATGGAAAGCGATTGGATGAAGAAAACGTCAAGTATAAGTTGTTTATAAATAATTGTAATAGTTATTCTGAATTATCTTTTTGGAATACTCGGTGGTTAAAACACGATATCTGGCGTTGTTGTATGCGATGGCACCGGTATTGCATCAATTATTGATTCTTACGTAAAGAAGGCCTTCTACTCAATAATTGTTACGGTAATTCTTTATTCGATATTTATTTTATTGATTCAATAATTCTTTGCGTTGATATTTTATATACCTTTGTTGTTTCATAATTGTCACTAAACAAGTATTTTCATTATCTGAGACAATAATTCATATTATCCTGAATAGTATTATTAGATAACATTATTGGCAATGTCTAGAGAGTTACGCTCAAGGAGAGATTTGGTCACCTAATTGCGGCTACCAAGTAAGGAGAAATTCTTATTGGAAAGCCCCTCTTTCCCTAGGAACTGCGTGGTTGTCAGTATTGTGATTCTGTAATATTATTTGTGAATAATTAATTATTGATTTATATGATAAGAAAAATATTTTTTTTATGTGGATATAGATGGAGAAAAATTTTAAAGTGACAATTGTTGAAAATCGATATTTTATCTTTTCTGATAAAATAATATTTTATTATATTATTATAATATAATAATGATGATATTTTTACAATGAATGTGGGATATATGAGTGTTTGAGGAGGAAGAGTATTTTTGTTACAAAAGTTGTTTAAAACATGTTAAACATGTCTGTGGGCCCATTTCTTGACTGAAATTTGATTATAGCTTGTAAAATCGCCCGTTTATGAATTTTGGTCAATTTCTGTTTAGAATTTGGAAAAACTTTCTTCGTAAAGTTGTAGAAATTGAATTTCCTATAAAAAAAAAGTCGTAAGATTCGAATTTTTACGATAAAAGGCTATTTATTATGAATTATTGAAGTTAGAAGTTACGAAATAATTGATTTTTGAAAGCTTTAATTATTTTAATAACAAAACGTTTTTTTGATTTAGTTGACTATTCATTTGGTGATGTTTGGATCTGATTTGGTGTGCGTAAGAATTTTGTTTATATATATTAATATTATATTAAATTTTCTGCTTTGGTGTTCTAAGCATTTTCCTATAAATAGGGTGCTTAAGTTAAATTGAAAATCACACGAAAACTAAAGTTTTCTCTCTCTCTCTCTATAATATCGAGCATATTTTGTGAGTATTTTAGTAGTTTGAGTATTCTTATCTCTGGTCTGAGTTCTTTCAAAGACTATATCCAATATTCTAGTTAAATCTTATCCTTTTGAAGTAAGGGATGTTATTTTATTCGAAAATGATATTATTTCTTCAATATCATTATCTTAAAATATTGGTTGAATTTTTTTATCAAATTTGGAACTTTTCATGTAAAGGGGTACTATTCATGAGTTCTTATTCACGAGTACTATTCACGAAGCATGGTGATGTTTTTTATGAAATTTCTATCTATTGGTGTCGAGTTCTTATTCACGTGATACGGCACTTTTCACGTATCTGACACTATTTACTTAATCTGACATTATTCACGAAAAATTAAATTTTCTTTTCTATATCCAAGATTATGCATTATAGTTCCTATCTTTGATTGGATCTATGTTTTGGTCTTCATTCTTGAATTTTACTCCACTCTGGTTATTTATGAAGTATTTTTGAACTTGGGTTATTTAAAGTATGAATCCTTAATACTTGTTCTTTTGTTTCACTGGATTCATTTTCTTTAAAATATTTTTCATCATCCTCAGTCCTAAATGATGATATTACTGAATATCTTTGGCCTATGTAGTGCAAAGATGAATGATTTCTGATGAATATCTTTGGCACAGTGCAAAGATGAGCAGTGTTTAAATGAACATGACCAATCGATGAATATCTTTGGCCTGTAGTGCAAAGATGAATATTTGATTCCAGATATATATTGATTGATGTTACAGGGATAAAAAATAGACAATGAACTTTTATATTCATATATAAAAGATAGTAGATTTCATTCTCTACTTAACTCTTCTAATAAATTATTATTTTCGCTGCGAATATTGATTTAAAACTTGTTGTCTATTGTATTCTATTAGATTCTTCCCTGTTGAAGACTAACGATAATTTGTTCTGTATTATCTTAGTCATAATGTTCTTTTATTGGGCTAGTTGAGCTCACCTTTTCCTTTTTTGTTCCATTTTTCTTCTTAGGAGGCGAGAATGTAACGAGTACTAGTCGGGGTATGGAATGATGGTTCTAGAAGTTATTTTAGTAGTCCTCACCATTTTTGTAAAATAATGTATCAATAATTGAAATGAGAACTTATTTGAGTGTGGATATTGTCTAGATGACAATATTTGTATTTAAACTCACAGTTTTTATGTTGTATTAATAAAGTTGTAGTTGTACCATGTATTTTGACGACTCAAAATGGGTGTTGTATACCTGCTTTGGGGGTGTCACAATTTGCTTCTTAAATAAGGTAATTTCTATTTTTTATAAGATTAATAAATAAATAAAATGCAATGAAAATATAAGAGATGTTAAAAGTATATTCATAAATTGTAAGTAATTTGAAAAGATAATACACCTAATCTATCTAGGCTATATATATATAAATATATATGGGTAATGATCCATAACATGTATTTGTTATAGATCCTTAGGACATACACTATCTGTACCATTAAAACCAAGAAGGAACGATCATGATTAGAAACTGAAAATCGACGTCCTCTACTATTAGTAGTGGACGATAAAAAAAATATCATATGCTACTAATAGTAGCGGACACTAATCAGAATAAGAGTTTTACTTTATTAACTAGAGTTTATATATTAATTAATTAAAATTTAAGGTTTATTAACTAGGACTTATGGATATTAACTAGGGTTTATGGTTTATTAACTAGAGTTTAGAGTTTATTACCCAAAGTTTATGGTTTATTAACCAGGGTCAAAAAAGAGTTAATAAATCCTAAACTCTGGTTAATAAATCCTTAACCCTAATTAATAAACTATAAGTTATGGTTTATAAACCATAAACTCTAGTTAATAAACCTTAAACTTTAGTTGATAAAGTCAAAATTTTATTTTGATTAGTGTCTGCTACTATTAGTAGTGGATGATATTTGTTTTTTGGCTTAAATATGTTTTACTGCCTTAAACTATTACCATTTTTCCACTTCAATGATTCACCTTTCAATTTTGTAAATTAGATGAGTACTAGATTATTATTTTTTCCACTTTTGTCTAATTTCTCCTGACACATCAGAAATTGTTGACGTGACCCTTTGAGTGGGCCCATGTACTGCTGATGTGTCTTAAAAAAAATATTATTTTTCACCATTTTGTTAAATTAAAATGTTTAAGCAAGGGTAAAGTTAGTAAAACAGCTTTTATTCCATATTAAAACAAAATAAACAAATTCTAAGACAAATCGATCGGTAAAGAAATCTCCACAAGATTTAATCAATAACCCTAGATCCTAGATAGAAATCAAATTACTTGATCTTTTTTTTCAATCAAAACCTCAGGTTCCGGGCCCAACCTGTAAGTAGAAGAAAGCATAAAACTTTCTAGTTCTTCAACCTTCAAATTCTACACAACATGAGGTGTCTGATAATTTGCGTATTTGTTATTATTGATTTCAGTCAACGTTTCGCCTCGTTTGAAAATCTTCATTTGACCCATCACAAGGTTGGGTTTCGACGGTGGACTGGTGACCGTGAGGCTCTTTATTCTCCGATTGGAAGTAAGTTTTGACCCATCAGAGCTCGATTTTCAACGAGATTTTATAGCGAAATAATTCAAATTTTGGCGAGGATATCTATTTTTAAGGAGATCTTGTGGCTGAAGATGTAAGACCCCAAATAATTAATAAATGAAATTTAATTTCCATTATTTTGAAATAGTAAGGGTTGATGTGATTAATGTGGATAGTTATGGGTAAAATACGCAAATATTTCAAAATAAGCAAGTGGTTATAAAATATTCATTGTTGTCGGGAATATTCGTTTGGTTGTAGAATATTAAATGACTGTGTTGAATAATATTCGCATTTACCAGCAAGCGTGTGTGTGGGCCCCATAACGAAAGCGATTGGAGGAAGAAAGCGACAAATATAAGTTGTTTAAAAATAATCTGCAGAAGTTGTTACTTCTGGGTTTACACTTTGTTGGAATACCCATTGGTTAAAACACAAGAATACGCGTTGTTGCACACAAGAAGACACTGCAGATTGCACCAATTATTGACTCTTACGTAAAAAAGCACTACTCAATAATGGTTATAGTAATTCTTGTTCGATATTTTATTTTATTGGTTCAATAATTGTTGCGTTGATATTTTATCTCGCTTTATTGTTTGATAATTGTCATTACACAATATTTTTCATTATCGAAGCAATAATTCATATTATCTGAATAATATTATTAGATAACATTATTGGCAATGTCTAGAAAGTTACATCTCAAGGAGAGGTTTGGTCACCTAATTGCTTAGCCAAGAAGGAGAAATTCTTATTGGAAAGCCCCCTCTTTCCTGGGAACTGCCTGGTTGTCAATATTGTGATTCTGTAATATTATTTGTGAATAATTAATTATTGATTCATATGATGAGAAAAATATTAATTTTATGTGGATATAGATGGAGAAAATTTTTAATGTGACAATTGTTGAAAATTGAAATTTTATCTTTTTCTGATAAAATAATTCATTTAAATATATTTTTTTAATGGTGATATTTTTACAACGAATGTGGGATATATGAGTATACGAGGAGGAAGAATATTTTTGTTGTAATAAATATTTAAAACATGTTAAACATGTCGGTGGACCCCATTTATTGACTGAAATTTGATTATAGCCTCTAAAATCACTCGTTTGTGGATTTCGGTTAATTTACATTTGAATTTAGAAAAACTTTCTTACGCAAAGTTGTAGAGAATTGAATTTCCTATAAAAACTACGCCAGATTCAATTTTTCCGATAAAAGGGCTATTTATTGTGAATTATTGAAGTTCAAGCTCAAAATAATTGATTTTTGGAAGTTTTAATTGTTTTTAATAACAAAAACGTTTTTTTTGTTTTGTCATTATTATGGGCAACATTGGTGGTGAGTTCAGTTGCCAAAAGTGGGCGTAAAATTTTGTTTATATATATTAATATTATATTAAATTTTCTCTTTGGTGTTACAAGCATTTTCCTATAAATAGGTGCTTGGGTTAGAATTGAAAATCACACCGTAAATCAAGTTTTCTCTCTATATTATCGAAATTTATTCTTGTGAGTATTTTGAGTATACTTTGAGTATTGCTATACGGTGAAAGTTCAAGTTATAACCTATATCCAATTATTCCAATTTAGAAATCTTGATCTTTTTCGAGGTAAGGGATATTTTTTTTTTCGTAATGATATTATTTCTTCAATATCATTATCTTTGAAATATTGGTCCAAGTTTTTATCAAATTTGGAACTTTTGGTGTCTGAGTTACTTATTCACGTGATCGACATTATTCACGATATCTGATCTTATTCACGAATACGGACTATTCATCGAAAAAATAAAAATTTTTCTTTTCGTCCAAAAAATATCTATTGTGGATACTAGCTTTGATTGTATCTATGTTTTGATCATTCTTGAATTTTACACCACTATGATTATTTTTGAGGTATTTTTGGACGTGGATAAAACAAAGTACTGAATCCTTAATCCTTAATCCTTGTCATTTTGTTTCACCGGATTCGCTTTTAAAAAATATTTTCATCATCCTCGGTCTTAAATGATGATATTATTGAATATCTTTGGCACAGTAGTGCAAAGATGAATGATTTCGATGAATATCTTTGGCCCAGTAGTGCAAAGATGAATGATTTCGATGAATATCTTTGGCCCGTAGTCAAAAGATGAACAGTGTTTAGATGAACATGACCAATCGGTGAATGTCCTCGGCACAGTAGTCAAGGATGAATATATGATTCCAGATATATATTGATTGATGTTACAGGGATAAAAATATTGATGATGGACTGTTAAATTCATACATATTAGTAGATTTCATCATCTACGTAACTCTTATATAAATTAATATTTTCCGCTGCGAGTATTGATTTAGAACTTGTTGTCTATTGTATTCTATTAAATTTTTCCTTGTTGAAGACTAACGATAATTTGTTGTATATTATCTTAGTCATAATATTCTTTTGGGGCTAGTTGAGCTCACCCTTTTCCTTTTTGTTCCATTTTTCTTCTCAAGAAAGAAAATGTAATGGAAGCACGAAGCGGGGTATGGAATGATGGTTTTAGAGAGTTGTTTAGTAGTCCTCACCATTTTTGTAAAATAATGTATCAATAATTATGATGAGGATTTATTTGTATGTGGATATTGTTTCGATGGCAATATCTCAGATTTAAACTCACGCTTTTCTTGTTGTAATAATAAAGTTGTAGTTGTTTCACATGCAGTGTATTGTAACCTCGAGAATGGGTGATGTATACCTATTTTGGGGTTGTCACAGGTTGGTATCGAGCTTAGGGATATGATCTCTGGCGGAGATCGGGAATAGAACTAGGAGGGAGAGACGAGTAAATCCTTCGCTTAGTGTCCTACCTAAGCTTATTTGATAGTTGGTCAAGATATAGGGATATTATGTGATATATTGATTTTCTTAATTAACCCTTGTTTTATGACGATGTTTGAGAATGTCGACCGAGAATATTAACAATGGAAATGAGACCGTGGAGAGCGCGCTGTACTCACCAACGAGGAGAATGTGCAACAGACCGACAATGTTCCTCCCGTGAACAACACCACCGATCGACGATGAACGACGCAATGTTTAGAAGCTTTTGCGGTTACGCAAAAAATCGACGAGGAGACTCGTGTTCAAAACATAGGAGAAATGATAGCAATTCACCAGTTGTCACAACCCAAGTAGTTCAAAGAGTTGGGACCACCGAATTTAAGGGAAAGCCGGATCCGATCATGGTAGAAACATGGGTCAAGCAAATTACCAAGATATTCGATGTCTTGGGATGCACGAGAGAACAGAAGGTTCCATTCGCCACCTTTATGTTCCGTGGCGCGGCAGACTCATCGGTGGGAGTCTGTGAAGCGTACTCCATCTAGCCGCCAAAGATGTCTTGGGGAGACGTTTAAAAACTATTTAATGACAAATACTTTCCTCGAAAGTGTTCGTCATATGAAGGAAGTGGAGTTTATTAGACCGGAGCGAGAACAACATGACGATTGTCTCAAAGATGCGAGGCGAAGTTTGCGAGTTATCCGTGTTTGCACCTCATTTGGTGGAGAATGAGGATCGTATGACGCGGATATTTCGAGAGGTTTGAAACCCGACATACGTCGAAGATCTCATCTCTCATAAATTTTCTCTTTATTCGATGTTGTTAATAGGGCTCAATTGTTAGAAATGAGATAACGAGTACGGTCAATCGAGGTACCACAATCGAGGATCATACCGAGATAGCGATTAAACAAAACAACAATAACCAAAGGTGGAGAAAGAAAAAGGCGGACAAAAATGGTAACCACCACTAAGTGGTAATCATGGCCATGAAAATAAAAAGAAGCGAAGTCGAGGAGGAGATTTTAAAAAGAGGAGATTCAACAACGACCATGTGAAGACGACAGTGCCAAGAAGAATCGGGTTCCAAGGGAGGAGAACGACCACACCGGCCATATCTTATAAATGCGGAAAAGAGGACATATCGGTCCAAACCGCCCACAACAGCGGTATGCTATAATTGTGGAAAGGAAGGACATATCACTCGAGATTGCACTGAGTAGTGAAACCTAGTTCAAAGAGGGGACGGTGACTCAAAAGATCGTCCCGTAAAAGTCAAAGTCAATCGGTTCTGGAAGAAGCGTTTGTTGTGACCGGGTCAAAATGCGAGAACCCAAACGAGGTGATCACGGGTAAGCTATTTATAAATTCTTGTGAAGTTTATACTTTACTAGATACCGGTGCTACCCATTCATTTATTTCTCCTGCTTGTGCTCAACGTTTAAACTTGACTCCGGAGAAATTAGACTTTGACCTATCTGTGGAAACTCCGTTAGAGAAACTTTCATCACATCCACTGCTTATAAATCTTGTTTGATTCAAGTTGGCACCATCACCTTACCTTTTGACCTTATCTCTTTAAAGATACTTGCTTTTGATGTGATTTTAGGGATTGATTGGTTAACTACTCATCATGCCAAAATTGATTGTTTTTAAGTAAGGTTGTTAGCTTTCATATTCCTAAACAACCCGTTGTACAAATTCAAGCAACTAAACCATTAAAATCAATCACCGTCATATCTAATCATAAAGCTATTCGCTTACTAAAAAGCGGATGTCGAAGCTTTCTTAGCCCATGTTATGGATTTGAATAAAGACACGCCAAAATTGAATAATATTCTGTTTGTTATTAACTTTCCCGACGTATTTCTGAAGAACTTCCCTTGTCTACCCCGTAACGTGAAGTTGAATTCTTTATTGACCTTGAACCTTATACAAAGCCCATTTCTAAAACCCCATATCGAATGGCTCTATTGAACTTCAGAGTTAAAGGTCCAACTACGGGAATTGTTGGACATCGGTTTCATTCGTCCCCAAGTACATCTCCTTGGGGTGCTCCTGTTTTATTCGTAAAGAAGAAAGATGAGAGTATGCGACTTTGTATTGACTATCTGAATTGAACCATGTCACCATCAAGAATAGGTATCCTCACCTCGTATTGATGACTTGTTTGACCAAATTCAAGGAGCACAATTCTTTTCAAAATCGATCTTCGTTCGGATATCATCGGTGAAGATTAGAATCGAGGATATTCCAAAGCCGCCTTGAAACTCCCAGACAGCAGGCATTACGAATTCTTAGTCATGTCTTTCGGATTGACTAATGCTCCTGCGGCTTTCATGGATATGATGAATCGAGTATTCAAAAAATATTTGGATAAATTCGTTGTTGTCTTTATTGATGACATCCTCATATATTCCAAAAGCCGTGAAGATCATGAGCACCATTTGAAGCTGGTACTCCAAAGGCTTCGTGAAAACAAGCTTTATGCCAAGTTAAAGAAATGCGAGTTCTGGCTTAAGGAAGTAGCATTTCTTGGGCATGTGGTGTCAAAACATGGAGTATCTGTTGACCCGGCGAAGATTGAAGCAATACAAAGTTAGAGCAACCAAGACGGTGGATCAAGACGTAGCTTTTTACGGGCTTATTGGTTATTATCGGAGATTCGTGGAAGGGTTTTCTCGAATCGCTACATCAGATTAACTCGATTGACTCGGAAGGATACAAAATTCGCTTTGGAGTGAAGAATCGCGAGAAGAGTTTCCAAGAGCTTAAGAGGAGACTTATTTCTAAGACCTATTCTAACAATACCATCTCGGTGCGGATGGATTTGTTATCTACAATGATGCTTCTGCAAAGGGTTAGGATGTGTTCTCATGAAACATGGGAAAGTCATAGCCTATGCCTCGCGACAACTTAAAGAATATGAGAGGAATTATCCTACTCATGATCTAGAGTTAGCGTGATCGTTTTCGCACTAAAGATCCGGAGGCACTATCTTTATGGGGAGAAAGTGGAGATATATTCGCACCATAAAAGCCTTAAATATTTCTTCACTCAAAAAGAACTTAACATGCGGCAATGACGTTGGCTCGAGCTATTGAAAGACTACGATCACACTATTCAATACCATCCCGAAAAGCGACGCGTGGTAGGTGATGCGTTGAGTAGAAAGATCATATGCAGAACGAGTGCGATGATGATGTCAAGTATACGCGTAGAGCCAACTTTAATAGAAAAAGTTAAGGTTGCTCAAGCCACCGAATCCGGAAATGATGCATATGAAGAAGAAAGTACAAGAAGGTGCTATTCCTAAGCGAGAATTGATGAAGAAGGAATACTTGAGTCCACTCCGGACTTTGTGTTCTAACGATTCTAATTTGAAGTACAAGATCATGATGGAGGCACACAATACACCATTTGCAATCCATCCTCGAAGTACTAAAATGTATCGTGATCTTCGATATACATTTTGGTGGAACAATATGAAGAGAGAGATTGAAAAGTTTATCTCAACATGTTTAACTTGTCAACGTGTAAAGGCGAGCATCAAGTGCCTAAGGACCATTGCAACCACTTGAGATTCTCGAAATGGAAGTGGGAACAGATTACCATGGATTTCGTTCACGGGTCTTCCCACGGTTTCTCAAGGCATAAATGCTATTTGGGTTATTGTTGATAGATTAACCAAGTCTCGCACATTTCTTTCGCCGTCACGGAGACTTATTCTCTTGAACATCTTGCTAGTATGTGTATGTAAATGAGATTGTGAGGTTGCATGGCATGCCAAGATCTATAGTTTCGGATCGTGACCCAAGATTCACTTCAAGATTTTGGGTTAGCTTGCAAAAAAAGCTATGGGTACTGATTTTACGATTCGATTCGGCATACCATCCTTAAATGGACTTGGACAATCGAGAGGACTATTCAAACTCTTGAAGATTTATTAAGACTCATGTCCTGACTTCAAGGCGCTTAGGATAAGTATTTACCATTGGTGGAATTCTCCTACAACAACAGCTTATCGTGCAAGTATAGGTGTGGCCCCATTCAAGCATTATATAGATTTAAAATGTCGCTCTCAAGTATGTTGGGGCGAGGTGGGTGAAACAACATTGTTGGGACCCGAGTTAAGACGATATAACTACCGAAAAAGATCCAAATGATTCGACAACGTATACAAAACGGCACAAGATCGACAAAAAGAGTTATGCGGATCTTCATCGAAAGGACGTGGAATTTAGTATAGGGGATCATGTATTGTTGCGAGTTGCTCCATGGAAGGAGTTACAAGATTTGGGAAGAGAGGAAAGCTCAATCCACGATTTATTGGTCCATTTCAAATTCTTTACCGAGTAGGAAATGTTGCCTATATAGACTCGCGTTACCTCCAAGTATGTCTCGTGTTCATAATGTGTTTCACATATCATGCTTAGTAAATATGTGAAAGACCCGAACCACATTATTGAGTTAGAAACAGGACGAGATACCCAAGACTTAACGTATGAGGAGGTACTGTCAAGATCTTGGATAGGAAGGAGCGTGTCCCACGACGACGAAGGTCATACCACAAGTTAAAGTTTTGTGGAGGAACCATGCTATAGAGGAAATGACCTGGGAGTTGGAAACGGAAATGAAAGCGAGGTATTCTCACCTTTTCGAAACACCAGGTACGTATGTCAATTTCGAGGACGAAATTTCATAAGGAAGGGAGGTTGTAAGACCCCAAATAATTAATAAATGAAATTTAATTTTCTCTAATTATTATTTTGAAATAGTAAGGGTTGATGTGATTAATGTGTATAGTTATGGGTAAAATACGCAAATATTTCAAAATAAGCAAGTGGTTATAAAATATTCATTGTTGTCGGAGAATATTCGTTTGGTTGTGGAATATTCGATCTTTGTCGGAATATTCGTATGCGACGGTAGCGACCATGTGTGGGCCCCATAACGGAAAGCGATTGGAGGAAGAAAACGCGACAAATATAAGTTGTTTAAAAATAACTGGCGTAGTTGTTATCGTTTACCTTTGTTGGAATACCCGTGGTTAAAAACACAAGAACACGCGTTGTTGCAGACAAGAAGACACTTCAGTATTGCACCAATTATTGACTTCTTACGTAAAGGCCTTTACTACTCAATAATGGTTACTTTAATTATTGCTCAAAGATTTTATTTTATTGGTTCAATAATTGTTGCGTTGATATTTTATACCGTGCATTGTTTCAATAATTGTAATTACACAAGATTTTTTTATTATCGAAGCAATAATTCATATTATCTCGAATAATATTATTAGATAACATTATTGGCAATGTCTAGAAAGTTCGTCTAAGGAGAGGTTTGGTCACCTAATTGCGCGCCCAATAAGGGGAAATTCTTATTGAAAGCCCCTCTTTCCTGAACCGCACAGTTGTCGATATTGTGATTCTCGTAATATTATTTGAGAATAATTAATTATTGATTCATATGATGAGGAAAATATTGATTTTATGTGGATATAGATGGAGAAAATTTTTAATGTGACAATTGTTGAAAATTGAAATTTTATCTTTTTCTGATAAAATAATTCATTTAAATATATATATTATTATATTTTAATAATATAATAATGGTGATATTTTTACAACGAATGTGGGATATATGAGTATACGAGGAGGAAGAATATTTTTGTTGTAATAAATATTTAAAACATGTTAAACATGTCGGTGGACCCCATTTATTGACTGAAATTTGATTATAGCCTCTAAAATCACTCGTTTGTGGATTTCTTGGTCAATTTCTTTGGAATTTAGAAAAACTTTCTTCCGCAGTTGTAGAGAATTTAATTTCCTATAAAACTCGCCAGATTCGAATTTTTACGATAAAAGGGCTATTTATTGTGAATTATTGAAGTTCAAGTTCAAATAATTGATTTTTGAAGTTTTAATTGTTTTTAATAACAAAAACGTTTTTTTTGTTTTTGTCATTATTGTGGGAAACATTGGTGGTTGAGTTCACTTGCCAAAAGTGGGCGTAAGAATTTTGTTTATATATATTAATATTATATTAAATTTTCGCTTTGGTGTTCTAAGCATTTTCCTATAAATAGGTGCTTAGGTTAGAATTGAAAATCACACCGTAAATCAAGTTTTCTCTCTATATTATCGGCGTATTCTTGTGAGTATTTTGAGTATACTTTGAGTATTGCTATACTCTGGTGAAAGTTCAAGTTATAACCTATATCTAGTATTCCAAATTAAATCGATCTTTCGAGGTAAGGGATATTTTTTTTTCGTAATGATATTATTTCTTCAATATCATTATCTTTGAAATATTAATCCGAAGTTTTTATCAAATTTGGAACTTTTGGTGTCTGAGTTACTATTCACGATACTACGACCTTATTCACGATATCTGATCTATTCACGAATCTTTGACTATTCATCGAAAAAATAAAAATTTTTCTTTTCGTTCAAAATATCTATTGTGGATACTAGCTTTGATTGTATCTATGTTTTGATCATTCTTGAATTTTACACCACTATGATTATTTTTGAGGTATTTTTGGACGTGGATAAAACAAAGTACTAATCCTTAATCCTTAATCCTTGTCATTTTGTTTCAATCGGATTCGCTTTTTAAAATATTTTCATCATCCTCGGTCTTAAATGATGATATTATTGAATATCTTTGGCACCAGTGCAAAAGATGAATGATTTCGATGAATATCTTTGGCACCAGAAGTGCAAAGATGAATGATTTCGATGAATATCTTTGGCCCGTAGTGCAAAGATGAACAGTGTTTAGATGAACATGACCAATCGGTGAATGTCCTCGGCTCAGTAGTCAAGGGATGAATATATGATTCCGTATATATATTGATTGATGTTACGGTGGATAAAAATATTGATGATGGACTGTTAAATTCATACATATTAGTAGATTTCATCATCTACGTAACTCTTATATAAATTAATATTTTCCGCTGCGAGTATTGATTTAGAACTTGTTGTCTATTGTATTCTATTAAATTTTTCCTTGTTGAAGACTAACGATAATTTGTTGTATATTATCTTAGTCATAATATTCTTTACTGGGCTAGTTGAGCTCACCCTTTTCCTTTTTGTTCCATTTTTCTTCTCAAGAGGCGAAAATGTAATGGCGAGTGCAAGCCTGGGGTATGGAATGATGGTTTTAGAGAGTTGTTTAGTAGTCCTCACCATTTTTGTAAAATAATGTATCAATAATTATGATGAGGATTTATTTGTATGTGGATATTGTTTCGATGGCAATATCTGTATTTAAACTCACGCTTTCTTGTTGTAATAATAAAGTTGTAGTTGTTTACATGCAGTGTATTGACAACTCAGAATGGGTGATGTATACCTATTTTGGGGTTGTCACAGAAGAACTTCAATTTCACCTATAGGAGTTTACAAGGAGATTAAATTAAGGCAAAGTTCAAATTTATACATATCTAAAAGGTAGATAATTAATTTTAAGCACAATCCATTCATAGATGAAATAAAACCCTAACCTACTTCAATTTTTAATGAAAAATGTGACGCCCCCAAAATTAGGTATACATCACCCATCTTGGGTCGCCAGATACATGGTACAGAATTCAAATACAACTTACTTAATACAACTGTGGGTATGCAATACGACAAAACATAAAACCGTGAGTTTGAATACAAATATTGTCTACTAGAGATTATACAAACTCAAAAGGAGTCCTCATTACAATCATTATCACACTATTTCATAGAATAATGAGGACTACTAATGCTATCCTCTCGTCCATTACTCTGCTCCCCGACTCGTCCAAATTTATATTCTCATTTCAAGAGAAACGATGAAAGAAAGGGTGAGCTCAACTAGCCCAAGAAGAAATATTATGACTAAGATAATGCGAATAAATTATCATTAGCCTTCAACAAAGTGTTAAACCGATAAAATATAATAAACATCAAGTTTAATCATGAATGAACCAAAGAATCCATTAAAAAGAGTCAAGTAGAAAATAAAATCTACTATCTTTTATGATTTAAAAGGTTTTCATCATCATTATATAAATGAGACTCAAATTTTAATAAATATTACACATCATCGAATCACCCTCGCACTACGACCAAGGATATTCTTTAGTATCACGACCACAATTATCCATGCACTACGGGCCAATGAGGATTTTACCACATCATTTGTAACATTATTGTCATGATTACAATCAATAATCCTCGGTCATAATCATACCAAGTCCATCTATGCACTACGTGCCACGTATGACTTTCAACATAATATAAACATGAGGATGATGACAATGATATAAGAATTCAATAAAACAAGTTCAAGAATTAATTTATCCAGAACCAATAACATCCAAACTGCATCAACATGATCTCGCTTTGTAGAGTAAAATTCAAGAATACTTAGAAGAATATTTCCATGAAAGGATATCGGATGAAGCGCAAAATATCGAGGATATTCCACTAATTTCATGGAGTATAGAAGTCAAAGTTTTAACTAACTCGAGTATAATAAAGAATGGAATAACAAAAGAAATCACCATACATGCGGTGCTTGCATGTATAAAGTTATTCCAACAGAATAATAATAACGGAACGGTCGGATAAAATTTGACCGGCGACGATGTTCCAACAGAATAATAAAGATTTTAACCAGTCCCAGTAAAACACACGTATATGATGTTCCAACGAATAATAATAAAGACGGAACCAGTCCTGTGTAAAACACATGCATGTGATGTTCCAATGTAAAACACATGCATGTGATGTTCCAACAGAATAATAATAATAAAGATTTTACCGTGTCCTGTAAAAACACACGCATGTGGATGTTCCAATGTAATAATAGAAGAATGTCACCAAGTATAGGGTAAACTGGCATTATCTGAGTTTATTCCAATGTAATAATAAGCAATGGAATAACAACAGCTTCTCTTCTTCTTAATAAGAAAGAATAACACCCTTTACTTTAGTAGGAGATTGAATATTTACAGTAGTGTAATGTAATACTCTTCTTCTTTTTCTCTTATTCTCTATATTTTCTCTCTCTATAGCTTGAATGAATTCGTGAAAAATAATGAAGCACTAGGTCTCTATTTATAGAAAATTTCTAGCTTTACCACTTGCCATGTGAAAAGGCAAGTGGCTCAGCGACCCAGTGATGTGAAAAGAAAAGTGTTTTTGACGCTCAGTAATGTGAAACGACAATTGGTTCGGCCTTTGTAATGTGAAACGACAAGTGGTTCGACGCACCGTAATATGAAATGGCAAGTGGTTTGACGACCGGTAAAGGTAATTACTATCGACGAAGGTAATTATTATTATCGACGAAGAGACTTCTTAGATGATGACATATGGCCCCCATAAAATAACCAAACTTACCACAAACGTCTCATAATAGACTCTTTATATACATCAAGGATTGAATAAATATTACCACAAGTCATTTTATTTTTAATCAACACATATTTAATCTTTCAACAATTATTAATCATTTATAACTTGTCGTCTTAATTATTGATTTAATAATATAACAATTATTAAGTATGAACTGTAACAAATATATGTTATGGATCATTTCTATATATATCTATATATATATATATATATATATAAAAATTGGGTGAACTTGGGCGAGTTCGGGTTTCATGGGTTTATACAAGTATAAACCTAAGTCCACCTAAATTAAAATTGGGCGGGCTATGAATTGTGCGGGTTCTTAAAAATGTTAAAAAAACCTTGCACAAATACCATAAAGTCGTGGACGGGCTCGAGTTACCCGTGGATTATCCAACCCAAGTTGCACCCCTACTTTACATTGTGATCTTAGATTTTTGATTTATTAATTGTAGTTAATAACATTGTTATATATAGACCTAGAAAAATCGGCTAAAGCCTGCGGCCCGGCCTCGTCTGCCAAAAAGTCAAATTTAACTATAGATACGTTAATTTGTTAATGGTATTTTTTTTTATCATTTTTATTAATGACATTACAAACATTTTATTATTTTAAAAGTCAAATATCACAAAAGGTTAAAACTCTGATAAATGTTGCACATTTTTTAAAATTATTTTTCAGAAACAAATGAAATTCCAATTAGAACTTCTTTTAAACTAAAAGTAATGGAATAAAGAGAGTAATATAAATGGGGTCATTGTGAATTTTGTTCTAATATCAAAGGGGTTGGCATTTAAGTCTAGACAATTTATTAAATTTTAAATGATACAATTATTATAATTGTATAATATATATAAAAAATTATAAATTATAAAACTTATTTTATTCTAAACTTTTGTAAATCGCATAAATTTTAAAATTAAAGTTTAATATGCTCATGTTTGATCTTAAAAATCAAATTGTATATCTAATTTTAAAACGGAAGGGAAGGAGTAGGTAATTTATCATATGACATTCAACCAAACCAAAACAATAAATAAAATAAGAAATCTGATCTTGAGCAAGCGCAAAGCAAATAATATTAGGACACCATTGTATCATATTAAAAGGAACTCCATTTAATGGTGGAGAATATATATATATATATATATATATATATATATATATATATATATATATATATATACTAGTGGTATATGAATAAATTTCTTTACAATAACCGTATGAATCGATCATGGAAGCTTGTGAATTTCTTATTTTCTCGAAAAAGAAAGAAATACATAAAGAAATACTTAATTATATCATAAAAAAGAATGAAAAAGAGAGAGGAAAGAATTCATTAGTTAATGGATTAGATAAGTGAGGGCCAGAGCTAGAAGCAGAAGGACATAGGCAACCCCTTGATCAATGGCTGAGCCGTCATTGGCCGGACCATTTGGTGCAGGTGATGGACCAAATAATTCCTTAGCCTCACCCACTTGCAAAATCGCCATAAACATGAATCCAATGATCGGAAGAGCCACCAATATTCTCATTATTGAGTTCATCATCATCATCATCGTCGTCTTCAAATAATTAAATACAAGAGAAGAAGATCAAACAGGAGGATATATCGGAGTACGTACTAGAATGGGAGAAAATTAAATTGTTGGGCCGGAGGGAATTAGAAAAAAATTCAAAGGGATAATGAATGAATGTTGAATGAATTGATGGCTATATATATATATGTGTGTGTGTGTGTGTTTATGGGTGTGTTATAGTAGTGGTGAAGATGAAGAATTTTCAAGGAAAGAAGAGAGAGAGAGAGAGAGAGAGAGAGTGGGGTGGAAGGTACGCGTGGTAGACCGGCCCTACTTCATTTGTTTACGTACTTGAGTTTAATATTGATTTGTAGTAGGTTACGACTTAGGCGGCTAATTCAACATACACGTGGGAAATCTAACCTAATTAAGCAGAGATCAACCTAATTCCGCTGGATTAATAACTACTCTCTCCTTTCTTAAAAAAATAAATAAATATAATTTATACACATATTAAAAAAAATTAAATTTATTTTTTACTATCCCATAAGGTTGTATAAAGTTATGAGTACTTTAATTTATTTATATTAACGACCCTACTAAATGAATAAATTACTCTTTATTTTATGTAATTTATTTCATCTTTTGAAAACAATAATATTTATATTTTTAATTAATTTTTAAGGACAATGGACTATTAATTATCTGGCTGTCCAAAAAAAGAGGGAAAAAAAGACAAACAAATTATGAAATTATGTAAATAAAAATAAGAAAGAAATAGATAATAATATAATTTGAACAAAAAAAATGTTAATAAAATATAACTCAAAAGTGTTACTACAATAATTATATTCCCTCCTATTCAGATTAAATGTCATTTTAGAGTTAAGCACACTTATTAAGAAATAACACAAAATATCTTTTGTGTCCTTAATTAATTATTTCTCTCTCCACAATTGTCTTTCTCATTCTCCACAATTGTCCCTAATTAATTATTTTTCTCTCCACGATTGTATTTACTAAGCATATTAAATAGAGGGGTAAATTAGGAAAAAATAGTACAATATTGCATAGAAATTCCAAAATGACACTTATATAGAATAAAATTAAACTCCCTAAAACGTCATTTAATCTGAATAGGAGGGAATATGTTTTAAGTATAATTTTTTGTTCGGACAATTAAGTAATTAGAACTTTAGAAGGATCGTCATAGATGAAAGAGAACGTGAGTAAAAGTCATTGGTCAATGGTCAGCGTCAGTGTATCTAACGATCAACGCCAGCTTCATTGACCAACAAAATATTTCTCCCCCTGCCTTTGTTCTCAACCTTCTGGTTTCCTTTCTCCTTGTTTCCGGGTGTTGCAGTATTAATTTCATGTTTTTTTTTTAATAATAATAATAATAATAATAGCATAATGATAATATTGTTGATAATTTAAAGAATATTACTACATATCATTTAGTACAATCACAAAAATAATTTATAAATAAATAAATAAAGCTCTTATTTATTTATTTTTTAATTTTTCTTATAGAAGGGTGGATGTACATAATACACTTTATATTTTTATCTTACAATTTATAGTAAATATAACTTGTTGATAGGAATGTAAATGAACCGAGTCGAGTATTAAGTTGTTCAGATTTAATTTGGTTCATAAAATTTATCGAGTATGAAATAAAGTTTGATTGAGTCATTTAGCTACCAAGTCGAACACGATCTCAAATCGAGTTCGAACAGTTTAAATTTTTCGAGCAAATATAATCCGAATATTAAAAAAAATTACAATTTATTGAAATTCGAATAACTTATAATCCAAGTTTAAAACTTGCTTTTTTGTTTGAGATATTTTTCTTAAAATATACTATTAGTCCTTAAACTATGTACACAATTGTTCGAATAGTTGAGGTTGCAATATGGTCCTCGTTAATTCTTAATTAAATACCATGAGTGAGAAAAGGTGCAATTATTATTTGATAATTTCCCTACTTTAAATTGAGTTGGGCTCGCCCATGGACGGCCCCAAAACAAAATGCCAAACTCATTACTGTATTTTATTGGTTTTTTAATGCAAAAGAAATCCAATAAGATGATACGCAACATATATATATATATATATATATATATATATATATATATATATATATATATATAGAGCAAGGATATTAATTCACTCTTATTGAGCTCACCTCGAGCTCACTTTTTGTTTTTTTTTTTTTTTTTTTTAAAAAATAATTAATAAAAATGTATAATAATTTTGAAATTGAAAGTTTTTTTAAAAAAGTGTTTTTAGTGTGATGATTTGAGTGATATAACAAAAAACAAATGTTATACAAATTGCATAACACTGCTTTTGTTATATGTACCCAAATCACACCCAAAACACTTTTTTAAAAAATTTTCAATTCCAAAAATTATTATACATTTTTATTAGTTATATTTTTTTTATAAAAAAAAAAGCGTGAGTGGTTCTTTGGGGTTTCTCAATAAAATGAGCTTAAGAAATGGATCAGTATATATATATATATATAGGTGACTCTCTTCATTCAACTATAGAGAGCGAATGAAAAATTAACCTACCGACAGCTTTTATCCATATATATATATATATATATATATATATATATATATATATCCGGATCAATCATACTTTTATCTTATTATCCAGTACTCCGCTTTCCCTTTAGGCGATGGTTTGGGTCATACAACTGTCGTCTCTATACTTTTAGCGACGCTATATGTTGTTCGTCAAGCTAAAAGTATTTACTATTGTATTTAATCAAACCCGTCATTAAAAGTGATGATGACGATTGTATAGATAAGAGAAGTGATGACTTGATCCCGATCAGATATATATAATTCTTTGTTGAATAAACAAAAATATGATACTAATAATCTTTATAAACATGGGACTACTTTTTGGAAAATCAGATCCTAAATAGTTCCCTTATGCATTTAAAACCCTATAATCTCATCGCATTCTTTGTTCTCACTACAACATGATACTGCTAACATAAGTCATTCGAAAAACTAATCAATTACTCTGATGCTACGTGTGGATGATGGGAGGTGGGACCATGGGTGATACTGTCCGAGTTGGAAAAAGAAGGAAATCAAAATTTAAGTAGAGTTGATATTGTTTTGAGCGTAATTTTTGTTTCGTTTGAAGTTATGAGACCCATAATATATCAAAACGAACTTAGGGCCAAAATCATGATTTCCGAATTAAAGTGGATCTTCCTACTTTTGATGGAGCTCTTAATATTGAGTCGTTTTTGGACTGAATATACGAGGTAGAGAGGTTATTTGATTTTGCGTCAACCTCAGAGGATAAACAGGTCAAACTGGTAGCCTACAAACTAAAGGGGGCTGCTGGTATATGGTGGGATAACGTACGGACCACTCGGAGGAGACAAGGAAGAACATCAGTGACTAAATGGAGTCGGATGAAAAAGATGCTGACGGAACGATTTTTACCATTGGATTATGAGCAAGTTATGTTCCAGAAACTGCAGAATTGTCGGCAGGGTACTAAATCCCTCCATGAGTACACAACAGAATTTTAGAGGTTAACGGAACGTACTAAATTACAAGAGTCTGCAATTCTGAAAGCGTCTAGGTATTATGAAGGGCTAAAACAAGGAATTAAGGATAAAATTTTTGGGATAAGAATCGTGGTTGAAACAGTCGACAAAATCCCGTGTTTCAAACTCCCCAGAATCATCAAGGACGATAGGTTCAACGTGGTGATTGGGTTGTGACGAAAAAGGCCCAAGGAAAACAAGACCAAAAGGGACTTGGAAAAGGACAGTTTGAGCTTCCGAAGTTTTTCCCAATTTTATGTTTAGTTGGATATTTTCGTAATTTTATTAGTCCTTTCATAACTAAGTTTACTAGCTTATAGTTTAGTATTTATATGATATTTTCAGATGTATTAGGAGAACTCTCATTATTATTATGTTTTATGAAATATTTGGTTATTTAGTCATTTATCCCATATTTTGTGAATTCTTGTGATTGTAAAATTCATAGATTTAATTTCTGTGATTATTTCTATTCTTTCTACCGTCTTCCGCTATGTCAAGTAGGAATGGAAAAAATTGTTTTAATTGCTCTATTGAAATGGAATCAACCATTTTTTTTCTCCCCAAATTTATGAATTTTATTTGTTGAGGAAAAGCCAGAATGTGTCATTCTGCTCTCAATAATCCAAACGTAGCATAATTATAATTATAGCTAGGCAAAAGCAGGTGTCAGCAGAGGACATCCAATTATGCTGGCTACCATCCAAAAAAAAGACTAAAAATAGATTAATAATCTGACCAAGAACAGCATCACTCGGTTCCTTTCGGCCTCCATCCAGGGGCGGATTCAGCCTATTAGTTCAGTGAGGTCAATTTTTTTAAAATAAAAATTTATAAAAAAATAAAATATAATACAAAAAATATTACAAATAATTGTGTGAGCTATAATATAAAATCGATATTATTTTATATAATTGAATACACTTCCTTGATCTTATGTTATATATACAATGATATTTTATAATTTTTTAAAATATTGTTATTATAAGAGACACTTCTCGTGTCCTCTAAAATAAATTATAAAACTAAATAATATTGTTAAAATATTATTTATAATAATATTTTTCGAGATTTTATTGTTTGAAACTATCGTGATGATAGTCTCATTTCAATAGCTGTAAAAATATCATGTTCAATGTAAGTTACTAAACAATATAAAAGAGTGGAGTGTTGGTGTTAGTAGAAATTTGAGACATTTAATAATCTTTTAGTCTGAATTTTTTATTTTCACTAAACACTTTATAAAATCAAAATCAAATTAAAAATTGACTGTCAAAAATTCAGTGGGGTCAATTGACCCCACTGCCCTAAGGTAGATCCGCCCATGCCTCCTTCCATCATCATAAGCCTAACGGCCTAACCGACCTCAAAAATAATAAAAATAAATAAACAATCCCAGTATTCAAAGCACTTATGATTGAACCAGAAAAAACCAATAAATATCAACCAAGAACATGTAAAAAAAAAAACAAAATAAAAGGTTTCCAATGATCCAGTTTTAATTTCTATTCTGAAATCAAAATTTCTTTCTACCCAGCCAAACATGCAGAAGCACCTACTAAGTACGTACACACCAAAGGGAATTGGTGCTCTTGCCACTTTGTGATAAGGAAAATTCCCAGATGGCAACATGACATCAAGGCAGCATAATATTAGGAGCACCTGGTTATTCCTAGGAATCAGGTGGACGGCCACATATTTGACAATATCAGGCCATAGTTTAAACAAATGAGGTTTGGCTGACTCAGTTTCTTGGAAAAGTTTCATCAATACCTCAAGTACATGTATAATATACTCCCTCCCTTCCAAATTATTAACATTACTCACTTTTAAAAGTCAATTTGAGAAATTTCTAAACAAAAAATTGAGACAACCCAGTAAAAATTATGAAACAATAAAATTTACAAGGGAAAAATGTATGTACACAATTGTGTAGTACACCGTCGGCTATGACGATGGTTTTTTGGGCTATAGCGACGGTTTCACCCGTCGCCATAACTATTCTGGGCTACAGCAACGGGTGAACCGTCGCTATAGCCCAAAAAACCCGTTGTCATAGCCTGACTGTGTAAAACATAGCTGTGTATATACATATAGCCCAATTTGAAAAATATATGTACATAACTGTATAGTACACAGTCGGCTATGACGGCGGTTCTTTGGACTATAACGACAGGTGAAACCGCTCATCGTCATAGCTATTCTGGGCTACAGCGGCGGGTGAACCGTCGCCATAGCCCAAAAAATGTCGTCATAGCCCGACTGTGTAATACACAACTGTGTATATACATATAGCCCAATTTGAAAAAAAAATGTATGTACATAGCTGTATAGTACACAGTCGGCTATGAGAACGGTTTTTTGGGCTATAGCGACGGTTTTACCGGTCGCCATAGCTATTTTGCGCTACAGCGACGGGTGAACCGTTGCTTAAATTTAAAGGATTCTATGTCAATTGTGAATATAAAATCATCTTATAATATGGAATGGAGGGAGTATATATTTTTAAACTTAAACAAGCACCTCATATATATCTTTGAAAAGCAATCCTTGTGGAATCTGATCTTAAAGCCCTTTATACCCAACTTTACTTGGCCACCTTTCCTTCCTTTCTTCCCGACTATTAAATGCCATAATTTGCAGATTATTTTGCTTTCTACACAAACTTCCTGTTTTGTTGAAAGAACCGGAGGAAGAGAAAATAGAAAGAAAAAAATGTGTCACCCTCGTTACCCTTTGGTTAGCGAAAAGGACTTGGCAAAACGACAGAGGTGGTATGTTTTACAGGCACCGGCAGCTGTTGAGACTGGGAGACGGTTTGTACCAACTGTTGCTTTAGTGGCAGTCAATGGTGGTGGCAGTGGCAGGTTGAAGCAGTGCATATGTTCACCGACAAAGCATCCGGGTTCATTTCGCTGCAGGCATCATCATGCTGGGTATGTCTGGGGTCATCGCATACTTTGAGATGTTGCCATTAATAATACAATTTACATCTTGTAATTGAACACAAAAGGAAGGGTGAGGTGTTTGTTTGTCAATTAAGTGTCAACCTCTTCCTTTCTAGGTTTTATTCAATATGAAAGGGATCATATGGCATGATTCCATAAACAATGTCTACCTATGCTAAGATCATATGGTATGGTTCCATCAAATACATGTCTACATATGCCTTATTTGCCAAAAAGCAAGTTGTTGCTCTCCCTCTCTCTCTCTCTTCTCCGTCTCTCTCACAGACGGCACAAATCAATCCCCACTAGATAAGATCGACTCAAAACTTAAACAAATTAGTCCTGTCATACAATAAATGTCTCAATTGGTATGTCAGGCAGATTAAGGAAGTCAACTTCTAAAATCAAAATGTTAGTTTTTGACACAATTTCATCATTACTCTTGAGATACTACAACATTGACGTGTGCTTGTAGAGGTAGTCTCATAAGAAATAGTCCTTTCATATTACAAGCACTTGATTTTCAAAAGAATGACATCTATTTTCAGACAAAAGAAAAACTCCATTATGACACTTATTTGAAGGATGGAGGGAGTACTTCTCAGTAGACCTGACAATATAATTGGTTAACTGTCGGGTCAACCCATATTAACTAGAACTAAATGAGTTGGTTAACTATTTTTATTTATTTGGGTTGGTTAAAGTTTGGAACCATATTTTTAAAAAGAAATATAGTTCCAACCCGGTTAACCATTTTTCGACCCATATTTTATTCCAAATCCAAATCAAAAGTTCTTTTCATCCATATTTACATATTCAAGAAGCTCAACCACCCAACCCACCCCACCCCACTCCCACCCCCACCCCCAACCCTCAAAAAAATAATATTATGTGATTATGTATACACCACTTACCACCCCACCCCACCCCACCCCCACCCCACCCCCAAAAAAAAAAATAATATTATGTGATTATGTATACACCTCTTACCCCCACTCCACCCCACCCCACCCCACCCCACCCCCACCCCCACCCCCACCCCACAACCCCCAAAAAATAATATTATGTGATTATGTATACACTCCTTACCCCCAACCGCCCACCCGCCCTCCTCCACTCCCCCACGCCCACCCCTTACCCCCACCCCCCCACCCCACCCCACCCCACCCCACCCCACCCCACTTGAAATGGTTAATATGGTTTTTAACCATAACCATATGGTTCCAACCCACATAACCCATATTAAAAATGGTTAATATGGTTTTAGTTGTTAAATGGAACCATAACCATATTCTGAAAACCAAAACCAACCCATAACCATATTTTGTCAGGCCTACTTCTCAGCGATGTTACATCCGTACATATACATAAAAAAACTACCTTTTTAAATAGAATTGCACACCAGATTGGTAGACATATACAAGGCATGAAACCAACTACTTCATTACTTAAGGGTCTTGAGGACTAAATTTTTGCCACATGAAACCCAATATCAAGCTAGAGATCTATTATAGAAATCTATCGTGAATGATAATTATTCATCTTAAAGCAAGAATCTTGTGATATGTATTGTATTTAATATTCCTCAATAACTAATTCTATTGAGCATATTGAGAAACAAATGACACAGATATTTCACTATTGTTAAAGAGTATATCATCCTTGTCAATCACATCTTAACAATAGCAGCATGCATCAATCTATAAGCAAGATTCCACGCAGTGAGCAATCAAGAACATGGAGTGACAGCTGACAGGATCAAATGGTATTACCTCTTGCATAAAACCATTCTTCGGCTTTCACCTCATCTTTAGGACCATCTCTAGCTTCTACAATATGTACAACAGTCACTGCATAATGAATACAAGTACTTCAATTAGAAAAGAAACTCTACCCGCATAAGTACTGTTTCAAATGAATAAAGTATATACCATGTTGCAAATGAATCTAATATAGTAAAAACATAGGCACATGTACAATTGCTTGGGGAACCATCCAACTCCCATACATATCATAAGCAACTCAGTTACCAATCACAGCCATTATAGACTGGAATGACATGTTAGAACACGACCAGCAATTCTTGCAACACTAAAATAAAATAGTACTACACCCAATTGTGGAGGGGGGACATGCTCTTCATAAAACTTAAGGCAAGATGGAATGAAATTGGGAAGCAGAAGCCAATTTTCTGTTGCAACTAGACCTCTCCTACTAACATATTAACTAGATACTGCGCTGCTGCAACTTTCTTATGGAACTAAATTCATGTGTGCTAGTTAATGGTTGATAGGTAGTAATAACAAAAAATATTACTTCCAAAACAAATACTCCTTTTACCCCATAAGAAGAAAAAAAGACTTCATCCAACTTTACTTGTATCCTTTCTTGGGCTCAATTTTAAGATGCCATGGAAACAAATTTATAGATTGTATTCTGCATACTTTTTTTAATGAGTAATATATACGTGAAAATAACATATAAATGCACTGCGGATGTAAAAACACTTCAAATATAAATTACATAAATATGTTTTTGGAATGCCTTTAAATGCATCAATGATGAACATACTCAAAGAAAGGAGACACATAAAGTTGGACAAAGGTAGTACATGATTAAAACTCATAGGGTTGTGTATCATAGGAGACCATCAGACATTGGTTGTACTGTTAAACACCATTTATTAATTGCCTAAGCACCAGATTTATATATATTTTTCTCCTTTTTTTGGTGCACCCAAGGAAAAGTGGTATCAGTTGAACCCCAATAATAAGCAATAAGCTTAGACGTTTGGACAAAAAAATTAAGGAAACAAAAGGTTCGCACCTTAGGATAGCAATCTTGATGGATCACTGTCCGCTTGTTTATATCTACATTAACTTCGCACCATATTTTTGCCTATAAAAAAGTCGAAACAAAAATATGTGTAAGATAGAATACTGAAAAGTAAGAGACAATTCTAGATCATCATCAGGAACTCGCTCATCTGATTCTACTTGTAGAGGTCTGATTGCCTCATTTTACCTATTTTCCTCTTTTGCAGAGACAATCTTGTTTGATAAAAATTTAGCCAATCTCTTTATGGCTCTTAAAAAAAAGAGAATGAGATAATTCTTTTTTAGAAAAAGAGATTTCTCATTAGTCTTTTAATTGTTATAATTTCATTTTTTTAATTGTTCACTCCACTTCTTTCGCTACACCACCACCACCGCTACCCACCACCACCACCACCACCGCCATCCACTACCACTCACCACCACCACCACCACCACCACCCACTCTGAAATTTACATGTAATTAAAACGCACTCCTGAAATGCAACATAAATCTAAAATTTAATATAAATTCAATTTAATATAAATTCCCAACAATTATTCGACTAAAGCTGAAACATTTATGTTCAGGAGCATCAAAAACTCCTAAGAACTGCCCAATATACATACCTTAATTGGAAGGTGAATGAAAAAAAGGCCGACTTTCCCATTGACTATGGAATCAGTATCGAAAGGAATTGAACCCCTAGCCAAATCATCAATCAAGTAAAACACATCGTGAATCACCTGGAATCCATCCAGTTGGAGTGTGGCATTAACATAAGAAGTCCCTCTAGCCCTCACGTGACCTCCGTCGGACGTCACGTGCCCTAGGTTTTGGCCTCGGTAGCCAACAGAGACGTCGAGGGAAGAGTATCGGAGGGAGAAGAAATCGCGGTTGAGGATTCGGAGAGATAGGTAGAGGGAGAGATTGAGAGAGGTTGCACGTAGTTCGATGTGGTTGAGGCGGAGACGGACGAAGGTGAGCTCAGGGTCCGAAGGGTAGAGGAGGCAGCCGGCGGTGAGGAGGAGGAGGAGGACGGCGGAGAAGGTGAGGTAGCGGCGGAGCTGTCGGTTTGTAGGGTGGTAGTTGAAGAGGGGGAGAACGACGTAATTTTGATTATCCGGGTCGGGTGGTATAGATTACAGCAGGGTTTTCGCGCTTTGTTGTCATGGTCGTTATGCCCGAACCATGAGGATGGTTGTGGGTAGTTTGTATGAAATATTTATATTTACGTTTTACCTGGCGTAGTTTAGTAGGACTACATTGCTTTTAAGTTATATATATATATATATATACACGGTGGGGTTCAGAAACGGACCAACTGTGCGGACTAACAAACGGACTCATCAAAAAAAGAAGCACGCGGGTCATTTGAAAGATCCGGGTCAAAATGAAAGAAATGTAACCCTGACGATCGAGAATGTAGAAGAAGACTCTCCTCCTTCTCTTAGTCTTCCAATTCGATTTGAATCGACCGCAAATCGCAAGCAATTAATGCAAGTCGCATCCTCGTTAACATTATCCTCTCTTTTACCCCTTTTCTCGACAAGGCCAACTTTACACCGGTGCACTTCTCCCATTTTGCGAAAACATTCCCAAGAATGTCTTAACCGGACCTTTATCCATAAACCCTTCTTCCTCTCATCACCAACCACACATCGACCTACTTTTTTTCTTCCTATCACCAACCACATTCACTTGTCCCATACCAAGTTCAAGGTTGTTAGCCCCATTTTCAAAACCAGCCAACAAAGGTTTCAAAATCTTTCGCCGCTTCCTAGAATCTAGGATTCAAATGGGCAATACACATTTTTAACTAAATTAAAACGAATTTAAAAAAGACTCTAGAGGGTCATTCCTGCACACCATCACTAGAACCCTACCTAAATCCCTCCTCTCTCCCTTTGAAATACTAAAGGAACCTAAAATTGCAATCACAAAGCAGATCAAACACAAAACCTACAATATACCCAAATTAACCCAAAGATCCGATTCTTATCAAACCCGCTTTCGGAAAAAAACAAGATAACCCTAACTCGAATCGGACAAATATCCAAAATCAAGCAAAGGCGGTAACATCCAAACCTAGAGTTATCCATAAATGGAACAACTGAAATCTTGTTTACATACAAAATTGAATCGAGAGCTATACAGTATGGAAGAGAAAGAGAGAAGGAGGGGTTTTAGATCTGTACGAATTGGAAGAGAAAGAGAGAAGAAGGGGAGTCTTCTTTCTGAACAAAGCCCTTTACGATTCGTGAAGTCTAAGAGAGAAGGATGGATCATTTGACCCACGTTGCCCCGCGTTGCTTCTTTTTTTCTTAAATTCTCTTGAGTCCATTTGTTAGTCCGCACAGTTGGTCCGTTTCTGAACCCCACCGTATATATATATATAGAGCAAGAATCTTAGGCTCACCCTTATTGAGCTCACCCCGAGCTCACCCTGCCTTTTTTTTATAAAAAAAAACATAACTAATAAAAAATGTATAATAATTTTTGGAATTGAAAGTTTTTTTTAAAAAAATATTTTGGGTGTGATTTGGGTACATATAACAAAACAGTGTTGTACAGACACAACACTGTTTTGTTATATGTACCCAAATCACACCCAAAATACTTTTTTTTAAAAACTTTCAATTCCAAAAATTATTGTACATTTTTTATTAGTTATGTTTTTTTTATAAAAAAAAAAATGCAGGGTGAGCTCGGGGTGAGCTCAATAAGGGTGAGCCTAAGAAATGGACTGTATATATATATAATATGTTTCTCCAAATGATCTGGAGGAGGCGAACTAAGAACTAATCCATTATAATGATTTTTTTTTTTCGTTGTTATATAGATAAAAATCATTTTTATGTTATAAATGACGGAAAAAATCGTCGCTATAGTCGGTTCGCTCTTAATTCGCTGGAGATATATATATATATATATATATATATATATATATATAGCTTCGACTCTCTCCAAAGAACCCGGAGGGATTCGCTGCATTATAGTATAGAAAAGTTTGTTTTTATGCTATAAATGACTTTAAAAACTGTCGCTATAATGCCTTAGTTTTCTTAGTTCGCTCCCTTCAGTTCGTTAGAGAGAGTCGGGCTATATATAGATATATATAGTGATTGTGCCACAAATTATGTGTTAAAAAGAAATTCATAAGGATTTGAGTTAGGAGATAAAAAGATAGTTAATAATATAAAAATTTTAAAGTGCGTGAATTAAAAATATCATATTTCATTTACTTGATTATTACTCACTCCGTCTTAGGATAAAAGTCCTGGTAGAATTTTCACGCATATTAAGAAGATGAATGAAATGACAAAATTATCCATAATAATTTCATTAAATATGGAGAGAGAATTAGAATAAGAAAAATATGAGATATTTAATGATACGGGTATAATAGGAAAATATGTGTAAAAATTTGGTTATTAAAGGAAAATAGACATTTAACATGGGACTAACCAAAATAGTAATAAGAACTTTTATCGTGGGACGGGTGGAGTATTTAAGAGTTGATTGAGGGGACATATTTATCTATTAATATTTGTATATTGTTGTTTTATTATTAACCTACGATGATGAATGTGAAAAGAAACCGAACATAATTTAAGCTTAATTTTAATTTTTTGTTGGGTACTATATATATATAAAGATCATAAGTGGTTTTTAATCACCTTTAATATGCCGAAACCCAATTGTTGGGTCATGATATTTTTTCTCTTTGGACCGGGTATATTGGGCCTACTCATTTAATCAATCTATTGGGCCTTTATTATTAATCCGTGAAAGTCACTGGGGCCCAGTCACCATATTATTTCCATTTTAACCTTTAAGATCGGGTCATTTCAGTGGATCGACCCATTAGATATTTTAATATCTGTTACTTTGACTTGCAATGATGAAAAAGGATGACGGTTGACTAAAACTCCTGCCATGCATTAATGTGGATGGGATCATAGCCGGCCGGCGGTAGAAAACAGTGGCCAAAAGTAGTGGATAAACTACATGCAGTCGGTAGAACCCATCAGATCAGGAGAGTGTGTCAGGTAATAGTGGGTGGCACAGTAATCCAGGTAAAGGGAGTATAACCTAACAAGGAAGCCATCGTCTAGAGGTATACTCTCATACATTTCCACATTCATATTCTCACACATACACACAACCGAGATTTATTATCTCTCTCTAGACACTAGACATTACATTCCTCCATTGTTAACTTTGTGAACACATACTGACTCTCACGCCTCGAGCTATCCCCGACCACGAAATAAAAATCCAAGCTTGTGGTGTTTACCGTGTTTATCGTGCGTGATCGTATGCCTTACGTGATTGGGGCGTGGCGTAAGATCTTGGCGTTAACATTGGCGCTAGAAGAGGAGGGCTTTGAGTTCTAGTGTCATTAAAATTTTCAATCACAATCGCTTAACCTACTTCAAAGATGATGAGGAGTAGGGATGATACGCTGTAAGGCGCAAAGATGCTCGCAGTTAGCACATCGCCTCGTGTTTCGGTATGAGGATCGTCTGGTCCTTCTAAAAGTGCTCACGAGAGCACAACCTCTAAGCATAATTCAGGGGATCTCCGTCCGAAGATCCATAGTGGGGCCAGACGAAGATTGGTTTTCGATGCGGATAAGGAGCGAGATCATGGTCGAGGGCAGGCGGAAGGCTTACCGACCAAGACTTATCGTAGAAGTGGTCAGGAAGATAGAGCCGCCAAGTTGGCGAAGATGGCGGACGAAGCAGATAAAGCCTTGGAGGTTCTGTTGAAGCAAATAGAAGATATAGCCGAACAAATGCTTCGGGTGGCGGAATTAAGGGACGAAGCATCTAGCCATGTTCCGTCCGAAAGGCGGAGTAGGCATAAGGAGGTGTCACGGCGAGAGGGTAAGGAGCCGGAGCATTCCGCACATGTATCTAGGGATCGTTCTCGTGGTAGGAGGAGATCGAGAAGCAGAACTCCCGTGGCCTCGAAGAAGGCACTAATGGTCGTTGCCTCTTAGCATCGAGACGACGATAGACAAAGGAGCAGGTTAAGGGAGATCATACCCGAAATCAGAGTAAGGGACTATCAAGGTGACCATTCTCATCATAAAGGCAGAGTTATACACCGGAGTAGATCAAGAAGTCCCACCCGGGCAGTGGGATCGGTAGGAGGAGGTCGATCCTCTCAGAGACAGAATGTTGTTCATGAGAAAGAGCTCAGAAAGCAACTGGCTGAGGTCCAACAGGTGAAGGACGCTCCCGGAAAGAAGGCATACCCTTTTTCCTCAGATATTCTCAAAGAGAAGGCAGATATCACTAAAAAATTGCCTCGCATGGAAAGTTACGATGGGACCGGGGATCCTTATGACCATAGCCAGCGCTCAATTTATTAATGGACTATTATGATTTCACTGATGCTGCCAAGTGCCACACTTTTGTTACGACACTGAGAAAAGATGCAAGACAGTGGTTGGGAACTTTGCCGTCAGATTCGATATCCTCTTGGACCGAGATTTGTGATAAGTTCCATGCCCGTTTTGGGAGTAACCGAAGAAGAGGAAAGCCTACGGGTTCTCTGGCACAGATCCGGAAGTTTACCAGCGAATCTTTGGGCCAGTATGTAAAGAGGTTCAGAGAAGCAGTCGGTCAGGTGTCTGACCTCAATGATCTCCAGTGTAAGACCCCAAATAATTAATAAATGAAATTTAATTTCCTCTATTTATTATTTTGAAATAGTAAGGGTTGATGTGATTAATGTGGATAGTTATGGGTAAAATACGCAAACATTTTAAAATAAGCAAGTGGTTATAATATATTCATTGTTGTTGGAGAATATTCGTTTGGTCGTGGAATATTCGTGATCGCTTGGGAATATTCGCATGACGACAAGTAAGAAATGCAGCCATGTGTGGGCCCCATAACGGAAAGCGATTGGAGGAAGAAAACGACAAATATAAGTTGTTTAAAAATAACGGGCGTAGTTGTTACCGCTTTACAATCGTTGGAATACCCTATGGTTAAAACACAAGATGTCGCTATTGTTGCACAAGAAGACACTTATTGCACCAATTATTGACTATTACGTAAGAAGGCACTACTCAATAATGGTTACGATAATTCTTTATTCAAAGATTGGTTCAATAATTGTTGCGTTGATATTTTATATTGTCATTGTTTCAATAATTGTCATTACACAAGATTTTTCATTATCGAAGCAATAATTCATATTATCCTGAATAATATTATTAGATAAAATTATTGGCAATGTCTAGAAAGTTCTGCTCTAAGAAGAGGTTTGGTCACCTAATTGCATGCCGCCAAAGAAGGAGAAATTCTTATTGAAAGCCCCTCTTTCCTCTGAAGCGCCTCGTTGTCGATATTGTGATTCTATAATATTATTTGTGAATAATTAATTATTGATTCATATGATGAGGAAAATATTGATTTTATGTGGATATAGATGGAGAAAATTTTTAATGTGACAATTGTTAAAAATTAATATTTTATCTTTTTTGATAAAATAATTCATTTAAATATATATATTATTATATTTTAATAATATAATAATGGTGATATTTTTACAACGAATGTGGGATATATGAGTATACGATGAGGAAGAGTATTTTTGTTGCAATAAATATTTAAAACATGTTAAACATGTCGGTGGACCCCATTTATTAGATCGAAATTTGATTATAAATCTCTAAAATCGCTTGCTTATGGATTTCACCAATTTCTATTTGGAATTTGGAAAAACTTTCTTCTCGTAAAGTTGTAGAAATTGAATTTTCTATAAAAATTTGCGAGATTCAATTTTCCGACAAAAGGGCTATTTATTATGAATTATTGATGTTCCGGAGTTAGTTCAAATAATTGATTTTTGGAAGTTTTAATTATTTTATTATGAAAACGTTTTTGTCATTAAAGGTGGGGCTTGCATGTGATGAAAATGCTGAATTTCAGATCTTAGAAAGTGTGCGTAGGAAAATTTAATATATATTAATATTTTAATTAAAATTTCTGCTTTGGTGTTCTAAGCATTTTCCTATAAATAGGTGCTTAGGTTAGAATTGAAAATTACACCAGAAACTGAAGTTTTCTCTCTCTATTATCATCAAGCGTATTCTTGTGAATATTTTGAGTATACTTTGAGTATTGCTATATGGTGCAAGTTCAAGTTATAGCCTATATCCAAAGATTCCAAAGGAGAATCTTTGCTTTCCGAGGTAAGGATATTATTTTTTTCAGAATGATATTATTTCTTCAATATCATTATCTTTGAAATATTGATCTGAAGTTTTATCAAATTTGGAACTTTTTGTGACGGGTTACTTATTCACGTGATACTGGCAGACTATTCACGATACGACGACACTTATTCACGAATACTACACTATTCATCAAAAATGAAAATTTTTCTTTTCATCCAAAATATCTATTCGGATACTAGCTTTGATTGTATCCATGTTTTGATCATTCTTGAATTTTACACCAAAGATGATTATTTTTGAGGTATTTTGGACGTGGATAAAACAAAGTACTAATCCTTAATCCTTAATCCTTGTCATTTTGTTTCACCGGATTCGCTTTTTAAAAATATTTTCATCATCCTCTCACCTTAAATGATGATATTGTTGAATATCTTTGGCCTGTAGTGCAAAGATGAATGATTTATGATGAATATCTTTGGCCTGTAGTGCAAAGATGAATGATTTTTGATGAATATCTTTGGCCCGTAGTGCAAAGATGAACATGTGTTTAGATGAACATGACCAACTGGTGAATGTCCTTGGCCTGTAGTGCAAGGATGAATATTTGATCCCGTATATATATTGATTGATGTTACAAGGATAAAAAATAGACGATGAACTTTAAAATTCATACATGTAAGATAGTAGTTTGCATTCTCTACTTAACTCTTCTAATGAATTATTATTTCCTCTGTGAATATTGATTTAAAACTTGTTGTTTATTGTATTCTATTATATTTTTCCCTGTTGAAGACTAACGATAATTTTGTTGTATATTATCTTAGTCATAATATTCTTTATCGGGCTAGTTTAGTCGAGCTCACCCTTTTCCTTTTTGTTCCATTTTTCTTCTCGTGAGGCGAGAATGTAGCGAGTACGAGTCGGGGTATGGAATGAAGGTTCTAGGGAGAGTTGTTTAGTAGTCCTCACCATTGTTGTAAAATAATGTATCAATAATTATGATGAGGATTTATTTGTATGTGGATATTGTCAGATGGCAATATCTCAGTATTTAAACTCACAATTTTACTATTGTAATAATAAAGTTGTAGTTATTTCATGCAGTGTATTGACAACTCGTAATGGGTGATGTAGACCTATTTTGGGGGTGTCATAGTTGGTATCGAGCTTAGGGATATGATCTCCAATGGAGATCGGGAATATAGAACTAGGAGGGAGAGACGAGTAAATCCTTCGCTAAGGTGTCCTACCTAAGCTTATTTGTTAGTTGGTCAAGATATAGGGATATTATGTGATATATTGATTTCCTTAATTAACCCTTGTTTTATGACAAAGATTTGAGAATGTCGAATCGAGAATATTAATAGTGGAAATGAGACCGAAGACGCTCAGTACTCACCAACGAGGAGAACGCAACAGTCGTGGTAATGTTCCTCCCGTGAACAACACCACCGAGCGAGATGATGAACGAGGGATGTTTAGAAGCTTTTTGCAGCTTCATGCAAAATCGCATTTGAGGAGACTCGTGTTCAAAACATAGGAGAAAATGATAACAATTCACGGGTTGTCACAAACAAGCGGCTTCAAAGAGTCAGACCACCAGAATTTAAGGGAAAGCCCGATCCAATCATGGCGGAAACATGGGTCAAGCAAATTACCAAGATATTCGATGTCTTGGGATGCACGGAGGAACGAAGGTTCCATTCGCCACCTTTATGTTCCGTGGCGGCGCGGTATCATCGGTGGGAGTCATGAAGCGCACTCCATCCACCATTTTCTCAAGATGTCTTGGGAGACGTTTGAGAACTATTTAATGACAAATACTTTCCCGAAAGTGTTCGCTATATGAAGGAAGTGGAGTTTATTAGACCGAAGCGAACAACATGATGGTGTCTCAAAGACGTCTGGCGAAGTTTGCAGAGTTATCTAGGTTTGTACCTCATTTGGTGGAGAATGAGGAACGATGATGACGCGATGTTTCGAGAGGTTTGAAACCCTAAGATACGTCAAGATCTCATCTCTCATAAATTTTCTCTTTATTCAGATGTTGTTAATAGGGCTCAATTGTTAGAGCGAGATAACGAGTACGGTCAACCGAGGTACCACAATCAGGATCATACCGGAGATAGCAGTCAACAAAACAACAATAACTAGTGGAGAAAGAAAAAGGCGGACAAAAATGGTAACCACTTTGGTGGTAATCATGGCCATGAAAATAGAAGAAGCGAGTCAGGAGGAGATTTTAAAAAGAGAAGATTCAACAACGACCATCCGAAGACGATAAAGGCAAAGAATAATCGGTTCCAAGGAGGAGAACAACCACCCATTATATGCTATAAATGCGGAAAGAGGGACATATCGGTCAAACCGCCCACAATGTTCCTGTATATGCTATAATTGTGGAAATGAAGGACATATCGCCGAGATTGCACGGTAGCGAAACCTAGTTCAATGGGGACGGTGACTCAAAAGATCATCCCCGTAAAAAGTCAAAGTCAATCTGCCTCGGAAGAAGCGTTTGTTGTGATCGGTCAAAATGCGAGGAACCCAAACGAGGTGATTACGGGTAAGTTATTTATAAATTCTTGTGAAGTTTATACTTTACTGAATCTACCGGTCTTACCCATTCATTTATCTCTCCTACTTGTGCTCAACGCTTAAATTTGACTCAAAAAATTAGACTTTGACCTATCTCGTGGAAACTTCGTTAGAGAAACTTTCATCACATCCACTCGCTTATAAATCTTGTCTAATCCAAGTTGGCACCCTTATCTTATTTGTTGACCTTATCTCTTTAAAGATACTTGTTTTTGATGTGATTTTAGGGATTGATTGGTTAACTACTCATCATGCCAAAATTGATTGTTTTCGTAAGGTTGTTAGCTTTCATATTCCTAAACAACTTTTGTGTATGCGAATTCAAGCAACTAAACCATTAAAATCAATCACTTGCTATATCTAATCATAAAGCTATTCGCTTTATTGAAAAATGGATGTCAAGCTTTCTTAGCCCATGTTGTGGATTTGAATAAGGACACGCCAAATTTGAATAATATTCTGTTGTTATTGACTTTCCGACGATTTCTGAATAACTTCCCTGGCCTACCCCGAATGTGAAGTTGAATTCTTTATTGATCTTGAACTCCGTACAAAGCCCATTTCTAAAACCCCATATCGAATGGCTCCTATTGAACTTCGTGGAGTTAAAGGTCTAACTACGTGAGTTGTTGGACATTGGTTTCATTCGGCCCCAGTACATCTCCTTGGGGTGCTCCTGCTTTATTTGTAAAGAAGAAAGACGGGAGTATGCGACTTTGTATTGACTATCTGAATTGAACCATGTCACTATCAAGAATAGGTATCCTCTACCTCGTATTGATGACTTGTTTGACCAGTTGTAAGGAGCACAATTCTTTTCAAAAATCGATCTTCGTTCTGGATATCATCAACTTGAAGATTAGAACTGAGGATATTCCAAAGACTGCTTTTAGAACTCGGTACGGGCATTATGAATTCTTAGTCATGTCTTTCGGATTGACTAATGCTCCTATGGCTTTCATGGATATGATGAATCGAGTATTCAAGGAATATTTGGATCAATTCGTTGTTGTCTTTATTGATGACATCCTCATATATTCCAAAAGTCAGTGAAGATCATGAGCACCATTTGAAGCTGGTACTCCAAAGGCTTCGTGAAAACAAGCTTTATGCCAAGTTGAAGAAATGCGAGTTCTGGCTTGAGGAAGTAACATTCCTTGGGCACGTGGTGTCGAAACATGGAGCATCTGTTGATCCGGCGAAGATTGAAGCAATACAAAGTTGGGAGCAACCGGTTCATGATCAAGTACGTAGCTTTACGGGCTTAATTGGTTATTATCGGAGATTCGTGGAAGGTTTTTCTCGAATCGCTACTCCGTTAACTCAGTTAACTCGGAAGGATACAAAATTCGTTTGGAGCGAAGAATGCGAGAAAAGTTTCCAAGAGCCTAAGAGAAGACTTATTTCGGCACCTGTTCTAACAATACCATCTGGTACAGATGGATTTGTTATCTACAGCGATGCTTCGGGCAAAGGGTTAGGATGTGTTCTCATGCAACATGGAAAATTCATAGCCTATGCCTCGCGACAACTTAAAGAATATGAGAGGAATTATCCTACTCATGATCTAGAGTTAAGCGGCAATCGTTTTCGCGCTAAAAGATATGGAGGCACTATCTATATGGGGAGAAAGTGGAGATATATTCGCACCATAAAAAGCCTTAAATATTTCTTCACTCAAAAGAACTCAACATGTGGCGTGACGTTGGCTCGAGCTATTGAAAGACTACGACCACACTATTCAATACCATCCCGAAAAGCGAACGTGGTAGTGACGCGTTAAGTAGAAGATCATATCAAGGAACGAGTGCGATGATGTCAAGTATACGCACAGAGCCAACTTTAATAGAAAAAGTTAAGGTTGCTTTCGAGCCACCGAATTCCGGAGTGATGCATATGAAGAAGAAAGTACAAAAGGTGCTATTCCTAAGGCGAGAATTGATGAAGAAGGAATACTTGAGTCCACTCCGCACTTTGTGTTCCTAACGATTACGATTTGAAGTACAAGATCATGATGGAGGCACACAATACACCATTTTTAATTCATCTCGAAGTACCAAAATGTATCGTGATCTTCTACATACATTTTGGTGGAACAATATGAAGAGAGAGAGATTGCAAAGTTTATCTCAACATGTTTAACTTGTCAACGTGTAAAGGCGGAGCATCAAGTGCCTAAGGGACCATTGCAACCATTTGAGATTCTCGAAATGGAAGTGGGAACACATTACCATGGATTTACGTTACTGGTGGTCTTCCCACGGTTTCTCAAGACATAAATGCTATTTGGGTTATTGTTGATAGATTAACCAAGTCTCGCACATTTCTTGCCGATACGGAGATTTATTCTCTTGAACGTCTTCTTAAGTATGTATGTAAATGAGATTGTGAGGTTGCATGGCATGCCAAGATCCATAGTTTCGCATCGTGACCCAAAGATTCACTTCAAGATTTTGGGTTAGCTTGCAAAAAGCTATGGGTACAGATTTATTATTCGATTCGGTATACCATCCTCAAATGCATTTTGACAATCGAGAGGACTATTCAAACTCTTGAAGATTTATTAAGACTCGTGTCCTAGATTTCAAGGTCGATTGGGATAAGTATTTACCATTGGTGGAATTCTCCTACAACAACAATTATCGTGCAAGTATAGGTGTGGCTCCATTTGAAGCATTATATGGACGAAAGTGTCGCTCTCAATATGTTGGGATGAGGTGGGTGAAGAACATTGTTGGGACCCGAGTTAAGATGTATGACTACCGAAAAGATCCAAATGATTTGACAACGATACAAACGGCACAGGATCGACAAAAGAGTTATCGCGGATCTTCATCGAAAGGACGTGAAATTTAGTATAGGGGATCATGTATTGTTGCGTGTTGCCCCATGGAAGGGAGTTACAAGATTCGGGAAGAGAGGAAAGCTCAATCAACGATTTATTGGTCCATTTCAAATTCTTGACCGAGTAGGTAATATAGCCTATAGACTCGCGTTACCTCCAAGTATGTCTCGTGTTCATAATGTGTTTCATATATCTCATTTCAGTAAATATGTGAAAGACCCGAACCACGTTATTGAGTTAGAACCGGACGAGATAGCCGAAGACTTAACGTATGAGGAGGTACCTGTCAAGATCTTGGATAGAAAGGAGCATGTCCTACGCACGAAGGTCATACCACAAGTTAAAGTTTTGTGGAGGAACCATGCTATAGAGGAAATGACCTGGGAATTGGAAACGGAAATGAAAGCGAGGTATCCTCACCTTTTCAAACACTGTGTGCACGTATGTCAATTTCGAGGATAAAATTTCATAAGGAGGGGAGGTTGTAAGACCCCAAATAATTAATAAATGAAATTTAATTTCCTCTATTTATTATTTTGAAATAGTAAGGGTTGATGTGATTAATGTGGATAGTTATGGGTAAAATACGCAAATATTTTAAAATAAGCAAGTGGTTATAAAATATTCATTGTTGTCGGAGAATATTCGTTTGGTCGTGGAATATTCGTATTGTCAGGGAATATTCGTACGACGGCGCATCCATGTGTGGGGCCCATAACGGAAAGCGATTGGAGGAAGAAAACGACAAATATAAGTTGTTTAAAAATAACTACGTAGTTATTACTGCTTTACATTGTTGGAATACCCGGTGGTTAAAACACAAGATGTCTGCCGTTGTTGCACAAAGAAGACACCAGTATTGCTCCAATTATTGACTCTTACGTAAGAAGGCACTACTCAATAATGGTTACGATAATTCTTTATTCAAATTTTTATTTTATTGGTTCAATAATTGTTGCGTTGATATTTTATATTCTTTGTTGTTTCAAAGAATTGTCATTACACAGATAGTTTTCATTATCGAAGCAATAATTCATATTATTTGAATAATATTTATTAGATAACATTATTGGCAATGTCTAGAAAGTTCGGTCTAAGGAGAGGTTTGGTCACCTAATTGCGCTACCAAGAAGAGAGAAATTCTTATTGAAAGCCCCTCTTCCTGAACCCGCCTCGGTTGTCAATATTGTGATTCGTAATATTATTTGTGAATAATTAATTATTGATTCATATGATGAGGAAAATATTGATTTTATGTGGATATAGATGGAGAAAATTTTTAATGTGACAATTGTTGAAAATTAATATTTTATCTTTTTCTGATAAAATAATTCATTTAAATATATATATTATTATATTTTAATAATATAATAATAGTGATATTTTACAAAAGAATGTGGGATATATGAGTATATGAGGAGGAAGAGTATTTTGTTGCAATAAATGTTTAAAACATGTTAAACATGCTCGGTGGACCCCATTTATTATTTGAAATTTGATTATAAAATTCTAAAATCGCCTGTTGTGGATTTCGGCCAATTTCTGTTTGGAATTTGGAAAAACTTTCTTCTGAAAAGTTGTAGATAATTGAATTTTCTATAAAAACTCGCGAGATTCTAATTTTCTGATAAAAGGGCTATTTATTGTGAATTATTGAAGTTCCGGAGTTCCGAAATAATTAATTTTTGAAAGTTTTAATTATTTTTATTATGAAAAACGTTTTTGTCATTAAAGGTCGGGCTTGCATGTGATGAAAATGCTGAATTTCAGATCTTAGAAAGTGTGCGTAGGAAAATTTAATATATATTAATATTTTAATTAAATTTTCTAACTTTGGGTGTTCTAAGCATTTTCCTATAAATAGGGTGCTTAGGTTAGAATTGAAAATTACACCGAAATCAAGTTTTCTCTCTATATTATCGAGTGTATTCTTGTGAGTATTTTGAGTATACTTTGAGTATTGCTATACGGTCTGAAGTTCGTTATAGCCTATATCCAAAAGATTCCAGGTGAGTAAATCTTGTCTTTCCGAGGTAAGGGATATTATTTTTTTCGTAATGATATTATTTCTTCAATATCATTATGCTAAAATATTTTTTCGTAAGTTATAGCAGTGCTAGCGGGTGTTCGATTGGCAAAGAGCCTAGAAGTCCGTGTTTATCATTTACAATGGACTCTCATTGGTCGCCAAGAATCGTCGTGAGATTATAAAAGCTTGTGGAAGTCGGATGATCAAGTATCTGGCGGAGTTAAAAGACCGACTTCAGTATTTCACTTCGTATGAATTTCAGGGCATAAAGCGTAATGACAATTTCATCGCCGATGCACTGTCAAAATTGGCCACTACGGATGCAGATGTTTTCAACGGATCAGTTTATTTGGAAGTTTCTACAAGAATGAAAGTGTTCACAGATGAAGCGATGATGTGTATCGAGCGATCTAACTGCTGGATGACCCCCTACATCGACTATTTGGCAGATGGCGTCCTTCCTTCGGATCAGATGTTAGCAAAGAAGATCAAGTACAAGAGTGCCAATTTTATTCTTATTGACGGGGATCTTTATCGATTGGCCTTTTCCTCACCATTACTGAAGTGCCTGGTCCCATCCGAGGCGGAATATGCTCTTCGAGAAATTCACGAGGGTATTTGCGGTGATCATATGGCTGCTAAATCTTTGGCTTACAAAGTACTTCGACAAGGATACTATTGGCCTACAATTTTCAAGGAAGCTACAGAGTATGTAAAGAAATATGAAAAGTGCCACCAATAAATTCGATCCACATTATCACCACCGTAAGAGCTATACTCGATTTTATCTCCTATACCCTTCGCTGTCTGGGGGGTAGATATATTGGGTCCTTTGCCTAAAGCTAAAGGTCAGGTTAGCTTTGTTATAGTTGCTATTGATTACATGACTAAGTGGGTAGAGGCAAAGCCACTTTGGTTAATAACGGAGCAAGAGTGTTTGAAGTTCATAAAAGAGTCCGTAGTGTTTCGCTTCGGGATCCCTAGAGTATTGATATCGGACAACGGACGCCAGTACGTGGGATCAAAATTTGAAGCATTTTAAAGGAGTTGGATTCAACATAAAGAAGACTTCGTGGCTCATCCGCAATCAAATGGGCAAGTTGAGGTAACCAACAGGATGATCACGAACGCGAAATCAAATATTGAGACTAGATGAAGCTAAAGGAAGATGGCCGTAAGAGTCAGCTTTCGATGTCTTTGTGGGCTTACTGGACTACACCGAGGACCACCATAGGGGATTCACCTTTTCGGTGGCCTATGATGGTATCGATGCCTTAGTCCTGTCGAAATCGGATCTCCAAGTCTTGGTCACCAATACTACAGAGATCTACAATGACGAAGGATGAAGGCCAATTTGGATCTGCTAGAAGAAGTCAGAGAGGTGGCTCTACTTAAACTGGATGCTCATCAACGAAGAGTAGCTAAGCATTACAACAAAGGAGTCAAGCTTCGCAGATTCGAAGTAGGAGACTTCGTCTTCAGAGAAGCCGAAGCTTTTACACCTCAAAACACGGAAAAGTTAATGCCAAACTGGGAAGGGCCGTATGAAGTGATTGAAGTATCAAAGCCGGGCACTTATTGGTTAAAGGCATTAGATGGTTCCGAGATCAAGAACACTTGGCATGCTGGCAGGCTTCGGAAATACTTTCAATAAAGATTAAGTCAATTTATCGAAAGTCTGTATATGATTGTCCATTATCAATAAAAAGTCACTTTTTCACAATTGATCCTGGTCCTATTTGTCCTATGGTCACTATGGTGTAAGGAGGTATGGTAGGACTCGCTGGCCATTCGATGGCAGCCCATTTGTTGTTCTACCCCGAGTGGTAGACAAAGGTCCTTATGATCCTATATTGATTTTACCAAGGGTGGTAAGTCAATGGTCACTATTGATCCTGGTCCTATTTGTCATATGGTCACTATGGTGTAAGGAGGTATGGTAGGACTCGCTGGCCATTCGATGGCAGCCAATTTGTTGTTCTACCCCGAGTGGTAGACAAAGGTCCTTATGATCCTATATTGATTTTACCAAGGGTGGTAAGTCAATGGTCACAATTGATCCTTATATCTTGATCCTTATATCTTGGTCCTTATATAATTGTTTACCCCGAGTGGTAAACAAATGACTGATCTCACACTTCGGAACCGATGAGTATATATTACTTTATTTTATTTTAAGTGTTGAGTTCAGTCAATTCAATTCAGTTAAGTTAAATTCTATCCATAAAATTCAATTCACTTCGTTTCATAAATTAACTGTTATATGCCTTAACTGGTTCACCATTTACATTCATTTTACTGATACTGAATTGTTGATAAGAAACTAACCGAAAACATAGTTCACAATTAATTAAATTGCGGATTCATCAAGAAAATTAAACATTCATTCGATCGATTCATTCATGAACTAATTACGCAAATATAGAAACACTGTCAACGTCCATATATAAAATTTCAAAATAATCCCAAAAATATAAAAAGTTTAAATAGTTAAATTTTTACATAGTTAGAACAAAAGCAGGAAGAACGTTCAGGCGCCACCTTCGTCCTCGGAGTTAAGAAGAGCCGGATCCAGCTGAGCAGCAGATAACTTTTCTTTACCTCGCTCTCGACAGTCTTCATAACCCTCCGAATAGACCTTCATGATCTCGGTATTGAGTTCGTCTCAAGTCCACTCAGATTCTGCTGAATCGCTTCAGCCTCTTGATCGAAAAGAGGACCCCGTCCCTCAAGCTCCTTTATTTTGTGACGAAGTTTTTGGCGCTTGGCCTTATGTCTCCGCTCTTCGTCCTGGGCCTTTGCCTGAGCCTCGCCAAGTTGAATCGCCAAGCTTCGGTTGGCCGAAGAAAACTCCTCATTTTTGGCCTTCAGGAATAGGTTTTCTTCGACCAAGCCGGCGTTCAAATCAGTTAAGGTCTGTTGGATGGCTTCGGATGCAGCCAGCCCATCCCTTGTGGCCCTTAGTTCATCGTCAGACGTCTTCAAGTCCATCTTGGCTTGATCTAAGTCTCGTTGGAGGCAATCGATGGTATGAAGAGCGTCTTCGCGATCAGCCCTTTCTCGAGCCAGGGTCGATCTCAGCATGTTGATCTCCTATCTCAAGAAGTCTTCCTCGGCTTCCCCGTTTATGTGCCTCGGACGCAAACGTCCAAAGACAACATTGGCCTGCATATGTTCAAACAAACACTTTCTAAGTCAAGACCGGATATCCAAGCAAGAACAGAGAGATAGAAAATAAAGAAATGGTTATTTACCTTAGCCGGATAGCTCATCCCTTCATCGAAAGCGATTCCGTCCGTGTGATCATTTCGAACCGATGGTCGTCGGCGTTCGTCTGAAGGCCCCAAGAGGTCGAAGGAAAATTTGCAGATGAATCTAGGCCACAGCAGTCGGAGACCCCATGGCCTCGGATGATAACCCCGACTGAAGGACCAGGGTTGTTCGGGAGAGGATCTCGACCTTTCCGGTGAAGGAAGTGGTTGCTCGGGAGGAGAGTTCAAAGATACACGGTTTGGGAGAAGAGATTTATTTGGGATGGGTTCTTGGGGAGAAGCGGCGCAGGCGAGCTTGGATGGCTGTCAGGTGTAAGCTTCCTCTTCTCGGACAAATATGGAATTGTTTCGTCCTGATCACCTTCTTCAGCAATCTGTATTTCTACAGGGGGCACGAAGGGGGGGATGATCGAAGACTGGGGCACCCTGAGCTCTTCGGTGGTCAACGGGGTTATCTTGGTTTTTAACTTTTTGGTCCGAAGGATGCTTCTTCGATCAAAACGATCGAGTAAGCATCCTCGTCGAGGAATGGATGTTGTAGTTGGCTCAATTTCTGGGGTGACTTCCGAAGGGCTAGGGAGAGGAGTTGATCTAGGTTTTCTAATGACCCTCTTCTTCTGGCGAGACCGGAGGGTCTCTTCCTAACAGGAACCTCATCGACTTCTCGGTTCTTCGATTCGAATTCATCGATTAATATCTCCTCGGTCGGCTCGACTTCGGGAGTAGCTTCTGTTGGCCGAGTCTCAACAGCTTCCGAGGACTTTCCGGACAAAAAATCTTCGAACTCTTTTATCTCTAAAGAGCTCGGTCTGATCAAAGATACTGCATAAACCAAACAGTTCTGTGTTAGAATCCACATTATAAAAGCATTTTCAAAAATTCGTATACATATAAAATAGACCGATACTTACATTTATGGTCATATAACCATGCCTGCTTCGAGAGGAGTCCATACTTCCACTCCTCCTTAGGGAAATTATCGAAAAGTTCCATCATTTCAACTTCTCGTTCTTCAGAAATGTCTTCGAAGTCAGCAGAAATCTTCTCATCAGTGGCCCAGTTCGGTAAAGAAGAAATGTCGGGACCTTTGACGTAGAACCACTTTTCGTGCCATCCCCTATTGCTCGAAGGAGTGTTCACCAGCGAACGCCTCTCGAACTTTTCTCCTGACTTCGGAGAGTGTTTGCTAATGGCCTTGAACCCCTTCTCCCTAGATTGGACTATCTTGTATACGGTGAAGAAGAAGTCCAAGGAAGGCTCCACGTCCAATTCATGGCAGAAGGCCACGAAGGCCAAAATATGAATGTAAGAATTTGGTACCAGTTGGGCGAACCCCACCCCCAGGAACCCCAGTAAAGTCACTATGAAAATGTGCAGAGGGAAACAAATCCCCTTCTCAAGCAAGGTCACAGGAACGGCCGTCCAACCTTCTGGCCGTTGGTACATCTTCTCGCCGGATCTGGGAACCCTAGTCGTATGGGTATCCGGAATGTGGTACCTGGACCGAATCCTCTTTAACTCAGCTTCTGTCACGATAGAGGGAGTGTTGGCGTGCGAGAAACAATCCGTGTTCCTGTAAAATTCGGAGGGGGTTTTGGGAGTTTTTGGGATGGGGTTTTTGTCGGTTTTCAACCCCTTGGGTTTCAAGGTCGAAGTCCCTTCGTGAGGGTTAGGGTTTGATGGAATGATGATAATCGGGGTTACCAGTATGGGTGAATTCTATTCAGAGTCTTGGGAAGCCATTTTTGACGGTTTACAGAGAAAGAAAGAGAGTTCAGAGTAGTAGAAAGTTCAAAAGGCGCTCGAATTTCAAATGGGCAGGTAAAACTGTCAAATTTGGTAAAGTTATCTTTATAATTGTTTGCGGTTACAAAGTTCAAGGCCTCGGACATTAAATGTTAGTAATGATTTAGAATTTGAATGGGAAGCGTCTGGTTCCGGGTCTAGATATTTAATAGACAAAGCCTTTTTGATTTGGGCCTCTGATCTCTTCTCATTTCGGTTCGTGAACAGCAACCGGGTACATTTCAATTGGTTCTTATTATGGATTTTTAGTAAAATATCATGGACCATTTATAGTTTTCTATTAAACATTCTGTTCAACAAAAAACGAGGGGGCAATGTTGGGTCATGATATTTCCTCTCTTTGGGCCGGGTATATTGGGCCTACTCATTTAATCAATCTATTGGGCCTTTATTATTAATCCGTGAAAGTCACTGGGCCCAGTCACTATATTATTTCCATTTTAACCTTTAAGATCGGGTCATTTCAGTGGATCGACCCATTAGATATTTTAATATATGTTACTTTGACTTGCAATGATGAAAAAGGATGACGGTTGACTAAAACTCCTGTCATGCATTAATGTGGATGAGATGATAGCCGTACAGAGTGAAAGCAAAAGCGAAAAGGCGATTGGATAGACTACATGCAGTCGGTAGAACCCATCAGATCAGGAGAGTGTGTCAGGTAATAGTGGGTGGCACAGTAATCCAGGCAAAAGGAGTATAACCTAACAAGGAAGCCATCGTCTAGAGGTATACTTTCATACATTTCCACATTCATATTCTCACACATACACACAACCGAGATTTATTATCTCTCTCTAGACACTAGACATTACATTCCTCCATTGTTAACTTTGTGAACACATACTGACTCTCACGCTGAAGCTATCCCCAAACTTAATGTAATGTAGTCAAACTTGTGGTGTTTACCGTGTTTACTGTGCAGGATCAGGGCGTCTTACGTGATTGGGACGTGGCAGAAGATCTTGGCGTTAACACTAATTATATCATCCAAGCTAATGCTTGGTAATTTGAGCTTAAGTTAACTATATCTTACATATGCTGATATGCATATGACTATGTCTATGCATGGGCGAAACCAGGAGTTGATCTGGGGGGCTAAGAATTTTTTTAACAACATATATAATATATATTTATCATTAAAAAGTAAAGTTCCATAATTACAAAACATATTTTTGCTAAAACAAAAATAATGTAGTAATAGATTTACTTTACCAAAGATAACAAAACATAGCAAAAAAAGTCTTGTAGAAAATATCTTCGTCAAAGTTGAACCCGACGTTCTTTCAAATCACGAAATGTTGCAATTGTATCCTTAAGTTTTCTTCTCATTCACTGTGAAGTCTTTGGGGGTAAAATTCATCCACAAGCTTACAAATATCATCAATACTGAAAGACGTATGCCTATTTTGAGGATCCAATGTAGAGCTGAGAACATGTAACTTTAACGCATGCTCACTAAACCTATTATTTAGCTCTTGCAACTGAGAGTCTATTATAGTCGCAAATATATCGATCACCGATAATCTTTGAATCAACGTAAATTTATCTTGTTGATGTCGAGCTCAACCTCTTCTCTTAACATATAAATAATCTAAATCCGGACATCTATTGTATGTCGCTCACAAAAAAAGACTTCACATTTACTATGAAAGTATCACATCCATCATCTCTCAACTTCAAGAAGTTTCTTTGTGGTTTTCACAAGGTGCATAACATTTAAAATTGTTCACATCACTTGGCAAAAAAAAAATCGATCTTGGGGGAGGGGGGGAGGAGGGAGGGGGGGGCATGACCCTGCACCCTATGTCGGGCTTTAAATCCCAGTAATACATGAGGATATTTTTCTTTTTTAATTCCAACATTAGAGAAGATGAGAACACCCTATAATATTTAATATTTAATACATGTGTTTGGAAATTTACTCAACCCAAATCACATAATAAAATAACATAATATTTAATATGAAAAATTTTTAAAGAGAAAAATCACCGTTCAAACTCTGAATATTCACTATATCAATATAACGAACTTACAATAATTCTTTCAAGTTTTATGTTTTAAACTTGAGGTTGCATAATAGTATAATATCACGACACAATTTTTTACACGGACTAAAAACTATAAAATCTTTTCACACATAATATAATTTTTTTGCACGGAATATAAAAACTGCAAAATGTAAAATGTAAAATTGATTTTTCAGTTTCACTTGTTTTTTTAAAATTTGTTTTTAATAGTTGTCAACTTCGGTTAATTTGTGAGTAAACTTCGTTTTTCAAAATAGAACAAATTTATACTAGTGTACCCTCTAAATAAGGATATTAATGACAATTTCTAGAAGTTTGGGTTTATTTTGAATAATTACAATTAGAGGGTGTGATATGACAATTATAAAACTCACGACAATATCATCCGATCACAACAAATTAGAAGGTCAGTTTTACATTTTACTCTTAAAAGAATGAGTATTAATTAGTGTCCTAATGAGAAGATTATTAATTACACAAATTAGCTTTGAACAATCTTTTAATTGAGTCTAATTAATTGAGTAACTTCATAATATAATAATAATTTTAAAAAGAGACAAATGTGTGTGTTTTGTGAGGTCGAAGAATGCGTGCATTGTATCTATAAAGAAAGATTCTATAAAGAAAGATTCTAAGATTGCAAGTCATATATATATATATATATATATATATATATATATATATATATATATATATATATATACATACGGAGAGGCACCAAAAGACGCATTTACTGCTGGTTACGCTTTTAAGGTTATTTATAGAGACGGATCCAGATATATATATATATATAGAATCTCTCCAATGAATCCTGGATGGAAGCGAATTAAGAGAAGCCGGCTTATACGACGATTTTTCCATCGCTATAGCATAAAACCGATTTTTCATGCTATAGTGACAAAAAAAAGCGTCATTATAATCGATTCATTCCTTTCAGTCAATGAAAAAACGGACTTTATGAATATATACGGTCCCATATGTACTAGTAATTGGGTTCCTAGAAAAAATATCCAACCAGCCATTATTTAATTTAAGTGGTGAAGAATTTTGTTATGTTATTGTGTTTCGAATACTCTTTTCGTTCTAAAATTAGAGAAATAATTTGATTTTTTAGATCAAATAATGATATATTAAACTTCAAAATTGATATGACTTATAAAAATTTAGAATAAATAAATTTTATAATTAATAGTTTTTATTATATACTATACAACCGTATAATTAAATTAAATAAATTTACATCAATTTAAAGTTTAATATGCTAATATTTAATATCAAAAATTAAATTGTATCTCTAATTTTAAAATAGAGAGTATAAAACTGACTCATGATCTCATCATCTTATCTTAGGCCAATTATATTTGGACCGGAATTTAAAAAAAAAGTAATTTGGGAAAAAGACTAAAACTAAAATATCATCTTCCAGTGATGAATGGGTGAAAATTTAAGGTGGTCTACCTATTAGCTGGTGCCTACTTGTTTGATAAAATATTGAATGGGTGAAATGATTTGTACATTAAATTTAATAAAAGTTTTTGAATTTGAAATTATTTACATAATGTCATTTGTGTCTAGTTGACGATTTACATAACTAATTAACTATTTATTTTTCAAAATTCTTAATATTTTTCTTATCGTGTGAGGTAACATATATATAGAGAGAGAACAAACATATATGGCTTACCTTTTATGTTACAATTAATACTCCATTTGATTTAAAAACAAGTAGAAATTAAATAAAGATTAAATGAACAAGGTAATTAAGAGAGAGAGTACTAATGAATTTAGCAATACATTAAAATCACTATTTAGAAATATTCTATATAAAAAAACTTCTACAATATTATAAAAAAAATTGGTCCTAATTTGAGCTAATTGGTCTTATATATATATATATATATATATATATATATATATATATGAGAGAGAAAGAGACAATATTAATTTTAAAAGACTATATTTTCTATAAAAAACTACATTTCCTATAAAGAACTATATTTTCCTATAAAAGCTTACATTTCCTATAAAGGAATATATTTTTCTATAAAAGAATATATTTCCTACAAAAGACCACATTTTCCTATAAAAAACTACTTTGTATAAATATTTTTTGAATAATAATTATTAGGGAGTTCTTATTGATATTTTTGTTAAAGTAGATATTTTTGGGTGTTCAAAAAATATTTTATACTAATACCTCTATTTAGTAATAACATCTCAATTAGAATACAAATAATTTGGTTCCAAACCTATTTTTAAATAGAGATTTTATTGTATCTATACAAAAGGCAGTGATTACGTACAATATGGACTCTTCATTCTTTATATATTCTTTATTATCATCTCTCTCCTCATTATAATGTCACAAATTAACATAGATATCATAATTTATTGAGTCCTTCTACGCCGAAATTGAAGTAGCGACATTTTAATTTTATTTCGTATTTTTTTTGTAGTACCTCTCAAAAAATGTATAGTATTTATTAATCCAACTGAAATTTTTATAAAAAATAGTATTTTAGATGTAATTTGGATACATAAAAGAAACAAAGTCTGTATAATCTCTCTCTCTCTCTTTATATATATATATATATATATATATATATATATATATATATATATATATATATACTCCTCTATTCCTATATGTAGGTCGTTTTAGATTTTTTTTGTTATTCATAATTATTTGTCGTTTGTGGTTATCTAGAAGAATTGATCACTATTTTTCTCAAATGGCCCCTTAATTAATACTCCTCCTAATTTTTTGATCCATATTTATGAGATAATGTGAGGTGAAGAATATTATAGACAATTGATAACATAGTTAATGTTTTTCTATCATTTTCTTAATTCTTGTGCACATGTCTAAAATGACCTATATTAAGGAACAGAGGGAGTATATTATAAGAATATTATGACGCCCCCAAAATAGGTATACAACACCCATTCTGAGTCGTCAAAATACATGGTACAGAAACAACTACAACTTTATTAATACAATATAAAAACTGTGAGTTTAAATACAAATATTGTCATCTAGACAATATCCACACTCAAATAAGTCCTCAGTACAATTATTGATACATTATTTTACAAAAATAGTGAGGACTATTAAAACGACTTCTAGAACCATCATTCCATACCCCGACTAGTACTCGCTACATTCTCGCCTCCTGAGAAGAAAAATGGAACAACAAGGAAAAGGGCGAGCTCAACTAGCCCAGTAAAGAATATTATGACTAAGACAATATTAAACAAATTATCGTTAGTCTTCAACAGGGAAAAATCTAATAGAATACAATAGACAACAAGTTTTAAATCAATCTTCGCAGCAGAAATAATAGTTCATTAGAAGAGTTAAGTAGAGAATGCAAACTACTATCTTCTATATATGAATTTAAAAGTTCATCGTCTATCTTTTATCCTGTAAACATCAATCAATATATATCTAGAATCAAATATTCATCTTTTGCTTTCTACGTGCCAAAAGATATTCATCATTAATCATGTTCATCTAAACACTGCTTCATCTTTGCACTACGGGCCAAAGATATTCATCATAAAATCATTCATCTTTGCACTACGGGCCAAAGATATTCAGTTATATCATCATTTAGGACTGAGGATGATGAAAAATATTTAAAAAAAATGAATCCAGTGAAACAAAAGAACAAATATTAAGGATTCGTACTTTAAATAATCCAAGTTCAAAAATACTTCATAAATAACCAGAGTGGAGTAAAATTCAAGAATGAAGACCAAAACATAGATCCAATCAAAGATATGAATCATAACAGATAATCTTGGACACAGAAAAAAAATATAATTTTTCTGTGAATAGTGTCGTATTCGTGAATAGTCAGATATCGTGAATAAGGTAAATAGTATCGTGAATAGTAACTCCGACACTAAAAGATAAAAATTTCACAAAAAAATATCATCATGCTTCGTGAATAGTACTCGTGAATAGTAACTCATGAATAGTAACCCCGACATGAAAAAGTTTTAAATTTGATAAAAATTTCTAACCAATATTTCGGCATAATGATATTGAAGAAATAATATCATTTTTGAATAAAATAACATCCCTTACCTCGTAAAGACAGTATTTCTAGTTGAAATACCGAATATAAGCTATGACTTGAACTTACACCGTATAGCAACACTCAAAGTATTAAAATACTCACAAGAATACGCTCGATATATAGAGAGAGAAAGAGAGAAATCTGTAGTTTCTGGTGTGATTTTCAATTCTAACCTAAGCACCCTATTTATAGGAAAATGCTTAGAACACCAAAGCAAAAAATTTAATATAATAATATATTTATAAACAAAATTCACGCCCACCTTAAGACCATCTGAACTCAGCCATCTCGCACATGTATAATGAGGCCCACAATGTAAAAAAGCGTTTTTCTTAAAAATAATAATTAAAACTTCCAAAAATCAATTATTTCGGAACTTCAGAACTTCAATAATTCATAATAAATAGCCCTTTTATCAGAAAATTCGAATCTCGCTACTTTTTATAGGAAATTCAATTCTCTACAACTTTGCAGAAGGAAGTTTTTCCAACTTTCAAATAAAAATTGGCCCGAAATCCATAAGCAGGCGCGATTTTACGTGCTATAATCAAATTTCAAATTCGAGAAATGGGCCCACGACATGTTTAACATGTTTTAAACAACTTTTGCAACAAAAATACTCTTTCTCCTCATATACTCATATATCCCACATTCATTGTAAAAAATATCATCATTATTATATTATAATAATATAATAAAATATTATTTTATCGAGAAAGATAAAATATCGATTTTCAACAATTTTCACTTTAAAATTTTCTCCATCTATATCCACATAAAATGAATATTTTCCTCATCATATAAATTAATAATTAATTATTCACAAATAATATTACGAGAATCACAATCTGACAACCAGCGCCTTCAGGAAAGAGGGCTTTCCAATAAGAATTTCTCCTCTTCTTTGGCGCAAATTAGGTGACCAAACCTCTCCTTAGATAGAACTTTATAGACATTGCCAATAATATTTTTTAATAATATTATTCAGATAATATGGATTATTGCTTCGATAATAAAAAAAAAGCGTAGTAGTGACAATTATTGAACAACGATAATATAAAATATCAACGCAACAATTATTGAATCAATAAAATAAAATATTTGAGCGATGAATTCTCTGTAACAATTATTGAGTAGTGCCTTCTTATGTAAGAATCAATAATTAGTACAATATCGTGCTTCTTTTGCAACAACGCGTATTACTTCCGTTTTAACCAATTTAGGGTATTCCAACAAAGTGTTAACGGTAACAACTACTGTAGTTATTTATAAACAACTTATACTTGTCGTTTTCTTCATCCAATCGCTTTTTTGTTATGGGGCCCACAAAAGACTCAGCGCCATCGTATTTAATATTCCGACAAAGCAAGAAGAATATTCCACGACCAAACGAATATTCCCCGACAACAATGAATATTTTATAACCACCTGTTTATTTAAAATATTTTTGAATTTTACCCATAACTAACCACATTAATCAAATCAACCCTTACTATTTCAAAATAATAAATAGAGGAAAATAAATTTCATTTATTAATAATTTGGGGCCTTACAACCTCCCCTCCTTATGAAATTTCGTCCTCGAAATTGACGTGACGATACACAGTGTTTCAAAAGATGAGGATACCTCGCTTTCATTTCCGTTTCCAACTCCCGTGTCATTTCCTCAATAGCATAGTTTCTCCACAAAACTTTAACTTGTGGTATGACCTTCGTGCGTAGGACATGCTCCTTCCTATCCAAGATCTTGACATGTACCTCTTCATACGTTAAGTCTTCGGCTATCTCGTTCGGTTCTAACTCAATAACATGGTTCGGGTTTTTCACATATTTACGAAGCACGGATCGTGAAAAACATTATGAACACGAGACATACTTGGAGGTAACGCTTAGTCTATAGGCCACATTTCCTACTTCTGGTCGAGAATCAAATGGACCAATAAATCGTGGATTGAGCTTTCCTCTCTTCCCAAATCTTTTAACTCCTTTCCATGGAGCAACGCGCAATAATACGTGATCCCCAATACTAAATTCCACGTCCTTTCGATGAAGATCCGCATAACTCTTTTGTCAATCATGTGCCGTTTGTATACGTTGTCGAGTCATTTGAATCTTTTCTGTAGTCATTCGTACCAACTCTGGTCCCAACAACGTTGCTTCTCCCACCTCATCCCAGCATATTGGAGAGCGACACTTTCGTCCATACAATGCTTCAAATGGAGCCACACCTATACTTGCCTAATAACTGTTGTTGTAGGAGAATTCCACCAATGGTAAATACTTATCCCAACTCCCTTTGAAGTCTAAGACACAGAGTCTTAATAGATCTTCAAGAGTTTGAATAGTCCTCTCTGATTGTCCGTCCGTTTGAGGATGGTATGCCGAACTAAATCGTAAATCCGTCCCCATAGCTTTTTGTAAGCTAACCCAAAATCTTGAAGTGAATCTTGGGTCACGATCCGAAACTATGGATACTGGCATGCCATGCAATCTCACAATCTCATCTACATACATACGAGCAAGGCGTTCAAGGGAATAAGTCTCCCGTATCGACAAGAAATGAGCAGACTTGGTTAATCTATCAACAATAACCTAAATAGCATTTATGCCTTGAGAAACCGTGGAAAGACCCGTAACGAAATCCATGGTAATGTGTTCCCACTTCCATTTCGGAATCTCAAGTGGTTTCAATGGACCCTTAAGCATTTGATGCTCCGCCTTTACACGTTGACAAGTTAAACACCTCGAGATAAACTTTGCGGTCTCTCTCTTCATATTGTTCCACCAAAATGTATGTCGAAGATCATGATACATTTTGGTACTCCTAGGATGGATTCCAAACGGTGTGTTGTGTGCCTCCATCATGATTCTATGCTTCAAGTCAGAATCGTTAGGAACACAAAGTCTGGAGTGGACTCGAAGTATTCCTTCTTCATCGATTCTTGCTTCTGGAATAGCACCTTCTTGTACTTTCTTCTTGATACGCATCAGCTCCGGGTCTGTGGCTTGAACAACTTTAACCTTTTCGATTAAAGTCGGTTCTATGCGTATATTTGACATCATCGCACTCGTTTCTGCATATGATCTTCTACTCAACGCGTCAGCTACCACGTTTGCTTTTTCAGGATGGTATTAAATAATGTGGTCGTAATCTTTCAACAGCTCGAGCCAACGTCGTTGCCACATTTGAGTTCTTTTTTAGTGAAGAAATATTTGAGGCTTTTATGGTCTGAATATATCTCCACTTTCTCCCCATATAGATAGTGCCTCCAGATCTTTAGTGCGAAAATGACTACTGCCAACTCTAGATCATGAGTAGGATAATTCCTCTCATATTCTTTAAGTTGTCGCGAGGCATAGGCTATGACTTTCCCACGTTGCATGAGAACACACCCTAACCCTTTGCTCAAGCATCATTTGTAGATAAAAAATCCATCCAACCAGATGGTATTATCAAAACAGTGCTTAGAAATGAGTCTCCTCTTGAGATCTTGAAACTCTTCTCGCATTCCTCGCTCCATACAAATTTTGTATCTTTACGAGTCACCGAAAGTTATCGAGATAGCGATTCTAGAAAATCCTTCCATAAATCTCCGATAATAACCATTTAAGCCCAAAAACTACGTGACTTGGTCACCGTCTTTGGTTGCTCCCAACTTTGTATTGCTTCAATCTTCGCCGGGTCAACAGACACTCCATGTTTTAACACCATGTGCCCAAGGAATGCTACTTCCTCGAGCCGAAATCGTATTTCTTCGGTTTTGGCATATAGCTTGTTATCACGAAGCCTTTGCGATTACCGAACAAATGGCGCTTCATGATCTTCACGGCTTTTGGAATAGATGAGGATGTCATCAATAAAGACAACAATGAACCGATCCAAATATTCCTTGAATACTCGGTTCATCATATCCATGAAAGCGGCAGGAGCATTAGTCAATCCAAAAGACATGACTAAGAATTCATAATGCCCGTCTCGAAATCTTCGAAAGCGGTGTTTGGAATATCCTCGGTTCTAACCTTCAAATTGATGATATCCGAGCGAAGATCGATCTTTGAAAAGAATTGTGCTCCTTGTAATCGCTCAAACAGGTCATCAATACGAGGTAATGGATACTATTCTTGATAGTGACATGGTTCAATTCTCGATAGTCAATACAAAGTCGCATACTCCGCCTTTCTTCTTCTTAAATAAAACAAGAGCACCCCAAGGAGATGTACTAGGGACGAATGAAACCGATGTCCAACAACTCCTATAGTTGGACCTTTAACTCCACGAAGTTCAATAGGAGCCATTCGATATGGGGTTTTAGAAATGGGCTTTGTACCAGGTTCAAGGTCAATAAAGAATTCAACTTCACGTTACGGGGTAGACCAGAAGTTCTTCAAAAATCGTCGAGAAAGTCACTAACAACAGGAATATTATTCAATTTTGACGTGTCTTTATTCAAATCCATAACATGGGCTAAGAAAGCTTGACATCCGTTTTTCAATAAACGAATAGCTTTATGACTTGATATGACAATGATTGATTTTAATGGTTTAGTTGCATGAATTCGCACAACAGGTTGATTAGGAATATGAAAACTAACAACCTTACGAAAACAATCAATTTTGGCATGATGAGTAGTTAACCAATCAATCCCTAAAATCATATCAAAAACAAGTATCTTTAAAGAGATAAGGTCAACAGGTAATGTGATGGTATCAACTTGGATCAAACAAGATTTATAAACAGTGGATGTAATGAAAGTTTGTCCTAACGGAGTTTCCACAGATAGGTCAAAGTCTAATTTCTTCGGAGTCAAGTTTAAACGTTGAGCACAAGCAGGAGAGATAAATGAATGGGTAGCACCGGTATCAAGTAATGTATAAAATTTTCATGAATTTATGATTAGCTTACCCGTGATCACCTCGTTTGGGTTCCTCACATGTTGACCAGTCACGACAAACGCTTCTTCCGGTGAACCGCTGACTTTGACTTTTTCCGGGATACCTTTTGAGTCACCATCCCCGCATTGGACTTGGTTTCACTACAAATGCAATCTCGAAGCGATATGTCCTTCCTTTCCACATTATAACATACCTTAAACTGTTGTGGGCGGTTTGGGCTAATATGTCCTTCTTTTCCAAGACTTATAGCATACTGACCTAAGTGGTCGTTCTCCTCCACCAAACCGATTCTTCTTTGGTCTTGACGTCTTCATAGTGTCATTGTTGAATCTCCTCTTTTAAAATCTCCCCGACTCGCTTCTTCTATTTTCATGGCCACAATTACCACCGGAGTGGTTACCGCTTTTAATAAAATGTTTTCCTCCCATCGATTTTCATTGTTCTCGGATGATTGCCGCCACCGGTGATGACCTCAGTTGCGGTCCCTTGGTTGAACGTACTTCATTATCTCGCTTCTAATAATTGAGCCACATTGACAACATCTGAATAAAAGAAAATTTATGAGAGATAAGATATTGCCAATCTCGGGTTTTAAACCTCTCTCGAAACATCCTCGTCATTCGTTCCTCATTCTCTACCAAATGAGGTGCAAACCTGGATAACTCTGCGAACTTCGCCTCGTATTGGGACACCGTCATGTTGTTTTGTTCTAGTATAATAAACTCTACCTCCTTTATATGGCGAATACTTTCAGGAAAGTATTTTTCGTTGAAAAGTTTCTGAAACATTTCCCAAGACATGTGGAGTGCGGCAGGCTAGGTACGTTTCACAGACTCCCACCAGTAATCTGCCTCGCCACGGAACATAAAGGTGGCGAATGGAACCTTTTGTTCTTCCGTGCATCCCAAGACATCGAATATCTTGGAAATTTGCTTGATCCACGTTTTTGCCATGATCGGATCTGGCTTTCCCTTAAATTCTGGTGGTCCCAACTCTTTAAAGCGCTTGGCATGTCAATGTGCGTTCTTATCATTTCCACCAGTATTACGTACACGAGTCTCCTCGTCCGATTTTGCATAAATTACAAAAAGCTCCTAAACATCCGTCTGTTCATCGCTGCCGCTTTCGGTGGTGTTGTTTACAGGAGGAATATTGCCTTCCTGTTGCACGTTCCCCTGTGTGGTGATTAAAGGTGTTTCCACGGTCTCATTAACTCCACCGTTAATATTCTCAACTGCCATTCTTAAATACTTCCATAAAACAAGGGTTAATTAAACAAATTAACATATCACATATTAACCATATACTTTAACTGACCAACAAATAAGCTTAGCTATGACACACTAGCGAATGATTACTCGTCTCTCCCCTCCTAGTACTATTCCTCGATCTCCGCCAGAGACCATATCCCTAAGCTCTAATACCAACTGTGACGCCTCCAAAATAGGTATACAACACCCATCCTGAGTCGTTAAAATACATGGTACAGAAACAACTACAACTTTATTAATACAACATAAAAATTGTGAGTTTAAATACAAATATTGTCATCTAGACAATATCCACACTCAAATAAGTCCTCGATCACAATTATTGATACATTATTTTACAAAAATGTGAGGAGGACTACTAAAAAGCGACTTCTAGAACCATCATTCCACACCCTCATTAGTACTGCCATTATTCTCGCCTCCTGAGAAGAAAAATGGAATAACAAGGAAAAGGGTAAGCTCAACTTGCCCAGTAAAGAATATATTATGACTAAGATAATATAAAACAAATTATCGTTAATCTTCAACAGGGAAAAATCTAATAGAATACAATAGACAACAAGTTTTAAATCAATCTTCGCAGTGGAAATAATAATTTATTAGAAGAGTTAAGTAGAGAATGCAAACTACTATATAAATGAATAATTAATTATTCACAAATAATATTCTGAGAATCACAATCTAAATGACGAGGCGGGTTCCTGGAAAGAGGGACTTTCTGATAAAATTTCTCCTTCTTGGCATGATTAGGTGACCAAACCTCTCTCCTTTGAAGCGAACTTTCTAGACATTGCCAATAATATTTTTAATAATATTATTCGGATAATATGAATTATTGCTTCGATAATGGAAAATCGTGTGTAGTGACAATTATTGAAACTACGATAATATAAAATATCAACGCATGAATTATTGAATCGATAAAATAAAATTACGAGCGAAACTCTTTGTAACAATTATTGAGTAGTGCCTTCTTACGTAAGAATCAATAATTGGTGCAATATCGTGTCTTCTTGTGTGCAATAGCGTATTACTCTATTTTAACCACGGGTATTCCAACGGTGTTACTTGGTAACAACTTCTGCCGTTATTTATAAACAACTTATACTTGTGCGTTTTCTTCATCCAATCACTTTTCGTTATGGGGCCCAAAAAGATAGCTGGCAGTCGTTACGAATATTCCAAGCAATGAAAGAATATTCCACGACCAAACGAATATTCCCAAACAACAATGAATATTTTATAACCACCGCTTTATTTAAAATATTTTTGCATTTTACCCATAACTAACCACATTAATCAAATCAACCCTTACTATTTTAAAATAATAAATATAGGAAAATAAATTTTATTTATTAATAATTTGGGGTCTTACAAATATAATATAATTAAGATGTATATCATGCCAAGATCTACAGATCAAAGAGAGAGTGTAAGACCCCGAATTTTATGAAATAAAAGTACTCAATTTTTCTTATAATTACAATTCAATAAATGGTTAAATTGATAAAAGGTTAAAGTTAAGGGTGATATATGAATTTTTTCAAAATATACAAGTGGTTATAAAATATTCATTGTTGTCCGGAGAATATTCGATAGGTCGTGGAATATTCTTTCCGTCGAGAATATTCGTATCATACACGGTTGCGACCATTTATGGGACCCATAATGTAATAACTCGGATGAAGATAACGACAAAATTGAGTTTTTATAAATAATCGCGTAGGTGAATTACTGCTAACAACTGAAATACCGATGAATAAAATACAATATCTACGCATTATTACTAAATGGCATTACTGGTATTGCGATATTTTGAATTATTAATCCTTACGTAAAAAGGCACTACTCAATAATTGTTACGAATTATTGATCAATATTTTATTTTATTGATTCAATAATTGCTGCGTTGATATTTTATATTATTGTTGTTTTAATAATTGTCACTGCACAGTATCTCCATTATCAGATCAATAATTCATATTATTTGAATAATATTATTTAGATAACATTATTGGCAATGTCTAGAGAGTTCTCTATCAATGAGAGGTTTGGTCACCTAATGCTGCGCCCAAAGAAGAGAAATCTTATCGAAAAACCCCTTTCCTGGGCATCTGGTTGTCATTATTATTGTGATTCTGTAATATTATTTGTGAATAATTAATTATTAATTTATATGATAAGGAAATATTTATTTGATGCGGATATAAATGATGGATTTATTTATGTGGTTATAAATGAAGAAATTAATATTGAGGTGTTTTATCAGTATTTTGTCGGATTGGAGGTATTAAAAACTCAAATAGGTGTTCTTAAAGCTTTATTGCGTGAGTTATAATTTTAATCCGACCGTTGGATCGTTGTGATTTTTGGATATGTTAGACATATATAAGTTGAGTATATATCCACAAATTTTGAACCGTTAAAAATTAACGCATGATTTGTTATGAATTTTAAAAGGTGTTGAAACGATGTTTAAAATCGTCCGTTTGTGGATTTCAGATATTTTTGGTCTGGAATTTGGAAAAACTTTCTTCTATAAAGTTGTAGAGAATTTGATTTGGTGTGGAATGGACATAAAATTCATATTTGTTTGATAAACGGGCTATTTTCTATAAATTACTGAAGTTTCGGAAAATAAAATAATTTTTATTAAATTTTGGTGGGACTTATTTTTGGTTGGCGTTGAAAACATGTGTTTGAATTATTGTTCAAGTGTGGTGGCTGAAGTTGTTCAAGGATGGCATGCGTAGAAGGATGATAAATAAATAATATTATTTTATTAATTTAGTCTCCTTTGGCGTTCTAGCATTTTTCTATAAATAGGTGCTTATGTTAGAATTGAAAATTACACCAGAAACAAATTTTCTTTCTCTCTATATTATCAAGCATATTTTTGTGAGTATTTAGATATCTTGAGTGTTGCTATACTCTGGTATGAGTTCGATTCGTTCAAGTTATATCCGATATTCAAGTCGGGAATCTTCTTTCTTTTGAGGTAAGTGGATTTAAGGGGTTATAATGTTCTTCAGTTCGTACTTCTTCTGTCCTTCAGAAAATTCTGGAAAAATTTGAAATGATATTTTGATGAGTTTTATTGATTGTGTCCAAAAATAATGATTTTTGGATGTATAGATTAAGAGTTATGAATTTTACGGGAAAAGAGTATTTTAAAAGTAACCGCTTATAACTCCTTGTGGTTAACTCCAAAATTGATAAAATTTTTATTGGGAGTACATCTATATAATATCAATGTACTCTGTGAATTTCGGAATTTTGAGATAAAATTACAATTTATGATAAATGTCTAAATATTCGGCGGTTTTGGCCATATGAAAAATAGTAAATGAATTTTAAAAATTCTGAGAAAAATATATGTTCAATATGGGACTATATTCTGCTAAATCCCAGAAAAGAAATATTTTTGGAACTGATTTGGTATTTTTCATAAAAATGGACTAGTTATGAGTAAATGAATTAAATATGTTATGTGAAGTAAGAAAATTGAAAAATATGATTTTAAGGCTTGAGAATCATACATGAGTTATATGCAGATTTTTGATGAGGGTTTTGGTTATTGGTGAAGAAATCTTATGAGTTTGGCATTTTAGAATGATTAAATGCATTATTTAGTAAAGTGTAAATAATATTGGTATAATGATTAAATATCATTATACCGAAATATTGGTATGGATTTTATTGTGGAATTTCTACCTTTTTGTGTCGGGTTTACTATTCATGAGTTATTATTCACGAAGTTACTATTCATGAGTTACTATTCACGAGTTACTATTCATGATAAAATTGGTTTCTTTTTCTAACCAAATTATAGTTGATTTATGAATATTACTCTTGAGATTAAAACTGTATGTTGATCATATTATTTTTATTATCATATATAACATATTTATAACCCTAATGATTATATTTCTCTTTGACTTGAGTGTAAAGATGGGTAGATTTTTGGTATTATCATGACTATGGGTTCTCTTTGGCCAGTAGTGCAAAGTTGAATTGTTGACTGGTATGATCGTGACCATTGAATTTATAATTGAATATCTTTAGCTTAAGTGCAAAGGTGAAATGATCAACATGGTTATAATTATTGTTTATATAAATTCCAGAAATGATTATATATTTTTTGAGATAATAATATATTTGGCTGTGTAGTGCAAATATGAACTGTTGATGAATATATTTGGCACAGTAGTGCAAAGATGAATCTGTTGAGGAATATCTTTGGCTGTAGAGTGCAAAGATGAATTGTTGATGAATATCTTTGGCCAGTAGTGCGAAGATGACATGTTGTTGAATATCTTTGGCCGGAGGCAAAGATGAGCAGTGTTGAGATGAACATGATCAATTTGGTGATACAAATGAATATCTTTGGCCATAGTGCAAAAGATGAAGTTATTAGTATGATTATGAGCGAAATGTGATTTGGTGTAACCATGATTTTTGATGTTTCGTAAAGATAGGTGATGAAAATTATCTTCGTCACGGATGAGAAGAGAATTTAGAACTACAATTATGATTATGAGTTATTCATATTATTGTGGACCGAATCTGTTGATTGATGTTACGGGGATAAAACATTGTTGGTGGATTTTAACATAGAAGATAATAGACTTTATGGTCTATTTGACTCTTCTAATGGATTGCTTCGTTCATTTGCAACTATGGTTGAAATTTTATCATCTACCATATATTCTAAATCTCGATTTATTATTGATGAAGGTTGTTGATAATTTAATTATCTTTAGTCATGATATTCTTTATTGGGCTAGTTGTGCTCACCCTTACATTTCACAATTCCTTTCGTGTAATAAGGGTGTAGGTTTGGGTTGAAAGCCAGGGGTAATAGGGAATAGAATGGTGGTCATCATTTAGTAGTTATATTTGGTGAATCAACTAGGTGAAAGCCGAACCCAACGTTGGAAGGGTGTTTTGCCACTATCATACAAGATGTCTAAATGACACATACAACCTCGTGTCATCATAAGATGAGGTTATGCTCATCCACTTGCTGAGTATATTTACGAGCACTACCTATATAATCTTGGTGTTTGTTTGAAGTATAATTCTCATTTAGAGACAGTGGAGATAATGATATGTCAAGAGACCATTGGAGATAATGATCTTGGAGTTTATTTGAAATATAATTTTCACTTGGAGACGACGAGAGATAATTATATGTCAAGAGAAGACTCACCACCTGGAAGAACATGATATTAATCTTCTTATTTTTCTTTGGGGTCTATTAATCAACCAAGGATAATTACGTGGCCATATGATATCTATCATAACCTGAGGCCTTTATGGCCTCCCATATACGAAGGTTTCTTAAGCACTTCCCAAAGATTCTAATTTCTAAAACAGTTTTTGACTATACCTTTATGTAAGGTGTCATTGTGAGGTGTTGTCCACGGTTGGAACATGAGTCACATTTGGTATATATTTGTATCCAAACTCACAACATATGTATTGTTGTATTTTGCACGACAATTGTTGTAATAAAGTTGTAGTTGTTTTCTGTACCATGTATTTGGCGACTTAGAATAGGTTGGATAGAATGGACCTATTTTGGGGTTGTCACAGAGAATATAAACTTCTTATAATATATATATATATATATATATATACGGTCCGGATCTTAAGCTCACCTTTATTGACTCACTGAAGCTCAACCCCCTTTAGCTGACGGACTGACGCACGACGGTTCGATCATACAACCTTCGCTACATACTTTTAGCGACGCACAACATATAGCATGGCTAAAAGTATGAGCGGCGGTTGTATGATCGAACAGCCGCGTCCGTCCGTCACTAAAAAAAAGCTTCAGTGAGTGAATATAATGGGCGAGCTTAAGATCCGGACCGGATATATATATATATATATATATATGATTTCATAAGGTAATTCAAAGAATTGACATCCACATTCCACACATAACGATATATAGCCTTTCTTTCTTTCATAAAAACAAAGTAAAAACAAAGGAGTAGGAGGAGTTTATAATTAATAAGTACGTACATATATAATGAAAGAAATTAGTACGTACCATATATATATATATATATATATATATATATATATAGTTAAGTAGAGCAGTGTAGAGATTTGGGAGAAATTAGGGCAGGTATACGTTAACGTTTGTTGGAGGAGGCGGGGAATTGGATGTGACGCCCCCAAAATAGGTATACATCACACATTTTGAGTTGTCACATACATGAATACGAAACAACTACAACTTTATTATTACAACAAGAAAACTATGAGTTTGAATACAAATATTATCTTCTAGACAATATCTATACTCAAATAAATCCTCAACATATTTATTGATACATTATTTTACAAAATGGTGAGGACTACTAAACAACTCTCTCTGAACCTTCATTCCATACCCCAGACTGTACTCGCTTATATTCTTCTCTCCTCGAGAAGAAAAAAATGGAACAAAAGGAAAAGGGTGAGCTCAACTAGCCCAAAGAAAGAATATTATGACTAGGATAATATACAACAAATTATAATTAGTCTTCAACGGGAAAATCTAATAGAATACAATAAATAACAAGTTTTAAATCAATATTCGCAATGAAATAATAATTCATTAGAAGAGTTAAGTAGAGAATGCAAACTACTATCTTCATGTATGAATTTAAAAGTTCATCGTCTATCCTTTATCCCCAGTAACATCAATCAATATATATCTAGAATCAAATATTCATCTTTGCACTACAAAAACCAAAGATATTCATCACCGGGTCATGTTCATCTAAACACTGTTCATCTTTTGACTACGGCCAAAGATATTCATCGAAATCATTCATCTTTGCACTACTGAGCCAAAGATATTCAATAATATCATCATTTAAGGTCGAGGATGATGAAAATATTTTTTAAAGAAACGAATCCAATTGAAACAAAATGACAAGGATTAAGGATTAAGGATTAGTACTTTGTTTTATCCATGTCCAACAATACCTCAAAAATAATCATAGTGGTGTAAAATTCAAGAATGATCAAAACATGGATATAATCAAAGCTAGTATCCACAATAGATATTTTAGACGAAAAAGGAAAATTTTCATTTTTAGATGAATAATCTTGATTGATTCGTGAATAATGTCAAGATACGTGAATAGTCATAGTATCGTGAATAAAGAACTCAAACACCAAAAGTTCCAAATTTGATAAAAACTTCAGATCAATATTTGAAATAATGATATTGAAGAAATAATATCATTACGAAAAAAAATAATTTCCACTTACCTTCGGAAGATTAGTACTTCTAATTGAAACACTTGGATATAGGCATGCCTTAAACTTGCACGGTATAGCAATACTCAAAATATACTCAAAATACTCACAAGAATACGCTCGATAATATAGAGAGAGAAAACTTTAGTTTCTGGTGTGATTTTCAATTCTAACCTAAGCACCTTATTTATAGGAAAATGCTTAGAACACCAAAGTAGAAAATTTAATATAATATTAATATATATAAAATTTTTCCTACGCACACTCTTATAAACTGAAATCAGCTCATTTCAACAATCAACCAAGCCCACCAAACATATAAAAAACGTTTTTCTAATTTAAATTATTTTAAACTTCCAAAAATCAATTATTTCGGAGCTTCGAAACTTCAATAATTCATAATAAATAGCCCTTTTATCAGAAAATTCGAATCTCAAGAGTTTTTATAGGAAATCCAATTCTCTACAACTTTGCAGAAGAAAGTTTTTCCAAATTCCAAACAGAAATTGACCAAAATCCACAAACGGACGATTTTACAGGCTATAATCAAATTTCAGTCAAGAAATGGGGTCCACCGACACATAAAACATGCTTTAAATATTTTTGGTATCAAAAATACTCATCCTCCATATATACTCATATATCCCATATTTATCGTAAAAATATCATCATTATTATATTATTAAAATATAATAATATATTTAAATGAATTATTTTATCAGAAAAAGATAAAATTTCAATTTTCAACAATTGTCACATTAAAAATTTTCTCCATCTATATCCACATAAAATCAATATTTTCCCCATCATATGAATCAATAATTAATTATTCACAAATAATATTACAGAATCACAATATTGACAACCGAGCGCGCTCCTGTGAAAGAGGGGCTTTCGATAAGAATTTCTCCTTCTTCATGGCGCAATTGATTAGGTGACCAAACCTCTCCTTAGATAGAACTTTCTAGACATTGCCAATAATGTTATCTAATAATATTATTCAGATAATATAAATTATTGCTTCGATAATAAAAAATACTGTGGAATGACAATTATTGAAACAACACCAATATAAAATATCAACGCAGCAATTATTAAATTAATAAAATAAAATACTGAACAGTAATTCATCTAAACACCTGTTCATCTTTGCACTACGGGCCAAATATATTCATCAGAAATCATTCATCTTTGCACCACAGGCCAAAGATATTCAATAATATCATCATTTAAGACTGAGGATGATGAAAAATATTTTTAAAGAAACGAATCCAGTGAAACAAAATGACAAGGATTAAGGATTAAGGATTCGTACTTTGTTTTATCCATGTCCAACAATACCTCAAAAATAATCATAGTGGTGTAAAATTCAAGAATGATTAAAACATGGATATAATCAAAGCTAGTATCCACAATAGATATTTTAGGCGAAAAAGGAAAATTTTTCATTTTTCGATGAATAATCTTAGTATTATTCGTGAATAATTATCGGTATCGTGAATAGTCTTAGTATCGTGAATAGTAACTCAGACACCAAAAGTTCCAAATTTGATAAAAACTTGGATCAATATTTCAAAGATAATGATATTGAAGAAATAATATCATTACTGAAAAAAAAATAATTTCCACTTACCTTGGAAGATTAAGACTTAAATTTGAAACACCTGGATATAAAGCTATGCCTTAAACTTGCAAAAGTATAGCAATACTCAAAATATACTCAAAATACTCACAAGAATACGCTTCGATAATATAGAGAGAAAAACTTTAGTTTACGTGTGATTTTCAATTCTAACCCAAGCACCTTATTTATAGGAAAATGCTTAGAACACCAAAGTAGAAAATTTAATATAATATTAATATATATAAAATTTTTCCTACGCACACTCTTATAAACCTAAATCAGCTCATTTCATCAATCAACCAAGCCCACCAAACATATAAAAAACGTTTTTCTAATTTAAATTATTTTAAACTTCCAAAAATCAATTATTTTGGAGCTTCGAAACTTCAATAATTCATAATAAATAGCCCTTTTATCAGAAAATTCGAATCTCAAGAGTTTTTATAGGAAATCCAATTCTCTACAACTTTGCAGAAGAAAGTTTTTCCAAATTCCAAATGAAAATTGACCAAAATCCACAAACTGACGATTTTACGTGCTATAATCAAATTTCAACAAGAAATGGGGTCCACCGACACATAAAACATGCTTTAAATATTTTTGGTATCAAAAATACTCATCCTCCATATATACTCATATATCCCACATTTATCGTAAAAATATCATCATTATTATATTATTAAAATATAATAATATATTTAAATGAATTATTTTATCGTAAAAGATAAAATTTCAATTTTCAACAATTGTCACATTAAAATTTTCTCCATCTATATCCACATAAAATCAATATTTTCCTCATCATATGAATCAATAATTAATTATTCATAAATAATATTACGTAATCACAATATTGACAACCCGAGCGGCCTCCTGAGAAAGAGGGGCTTTCCAATAAGAATTTCTCCTTCATCATGGCGCAATTAGGTGACCAAACCTCTCCTTAAATGTAACTTTCTAGACATTGCCAATAATGTTATCTAATAATATTATTCGAGATAATATAAATTATTGCTTCGATAATGAAAAATCTTGTAATGACAATTATTGAAACAACAAAGAATATAAAATATCAACGCAAAGAATTATTAAATTAATAAAATAAAATACTTTGATAATAATTATCAGTAACCATTATTGAGTAGTGCCTTCTTCACGTAAGAATCAATAATTGGTGCAATACCGCAGTGCTACTTCTGTTTTTTAACCACCCAGTATTTTAACAAAGATAATCTGTAATAACCACTACGCAGCTTATTTTTAAACAACTTATATTTGTCGCTTTCTTCATCCAATCGCTTTCAGTTATGGGGCCCACACATGGTCACTACTGGTCGCATTTAATATTCCCCGAAATAATACTGAATATTCCATGACCAAACGAATATTCCCTTTAACAACAATGAATATTTTATAACCACTTGCTTATTTCAAATATTTATGTATTTTACCCATAACTATCCACATTAATCAAATCAACCCTTACTATTTTAAAATAATAAATAGAGAAAATTAAATTTCATTAATAATAAGTTGGGGTCTTACATTGGATCTCTTAAACGTCCGATGAAACTTACACCGAAACGATCCTTCATGCATTGTTGGTGAGCACAAACAATACTACGTGTATTCCCCACCTTTTCCTTTTGATGAATTATAATTATTTACAGACCCACCTTTACCTTTAGGCGATGATGATGTTGTTGCTTTTCTTGTAATAAATCACCTTACCACCGCATTTACTTACTTTATCGACTCCATTTTTATTATATATATATATATATATATATATCTTATATAATTCTCTATTTCTTTCAAGAATTAAGAAACACTACAAAGGGAGATCGAGAGACGTGTTTAGTATTTATATATATGGTACGTGTTAACGCCAAGATCTTTCCTCACGTCCCAATCACCAAGACGCATCCGATATCCCGCATACCAAACAAGTCAACACTAAAAGCTTGGCTTACTTAACCGTCAGGGATACCTCAATGCGAGAGTCAAGATTTGCATGATCACAAGGTTAACAATAGAGGAAAATAATGTCTAGCGCTTGAGAGAGAATAATAATGTGATTAAGTCCAGTAATGTTTTGTTACTTACCTTTCTTGTATGATCTTTGCCCATATTACATTCTGCATCTTGCCATCTTGCCACCACCCATCTATCTCCTGACACCTCTCCCCACTCTCGGTCATCTCAGCCGAAAGCATGTAGCTCACTAATGAGTATCCTATCCTCATTAATGCCATGCAGAAAGGTGGCAGACATAAAAATCAACTATCTTTGGTGTAATTAGTACCGGTCAATAAAAGGGGTTAAGTGACAATTTATGTAATGGGCCAATCCAGTGACTAAGCCCAATAATAGAGATGATCCATATGATCGGATCCAATCAAAAGGACCCAATAGAATAATCAAATAACTGGGCCCAAATCATTCGGACCAACAAGACAAAAGTAACATAATCCAAGGGAGGAGCCCATTAAGTCTGGCCCAATAATAAAAAGGATCATGGCCCAACATTGCCCCCCAGTCTTTTATTATACCGGGTGTTTAATGGAAGACTATAAATAATATAGGCCCGTGATATAATGAGTTGTAATAAACACAAGGGATCCAATCTGAAACCTGTCGAGGCCTAACTGATGAATGCCAATCAATAATTCAAATAAAATAGGGCCCAAAAGAGAGAAGTCCAATCCGGTTAAGATATTAAACCCAAAGGCGGACGCTACCCTTTCACATTCGCCATCATTGCTGCTAATTAAATGTGCCACCCTCGTATAACGTATAACCGTCTGTATAAAAGATAATTTTTCCCCAAATTGACAACTTTAATTTCCATTTCAAACTTCAAACGTCTTTTCGAGCTTTAGACTTCCTCCTTTCTTAGATTTCTTTATCTCTTCTGCAAACTATCAACAATGGCGTCTTTCGATTCTGCTAACACCGCTCCAATCCACGCCATTCCTCTCACCACTATTCCTCCTACACCTAACCCTAACAAGGCCACTTCGAGTAAGAGCACACCGATAAAGCCCCTTCCAAATCCCTCTATTTTCTTCCAGAGTGCGACCCAATTCCCTCATGCCAATACCGCCTCCACCATGAATGAAAAAAGCGTTCAAAATGCTTATATGCGGTACTGTGTTCCAAATGACTCATCGGGCCACGCCCCACCGCCATTGAGAGAATGTACCAATGCCCGGACGGCTGGACTGCCATGCCTCTGACCTTGCTAGAAAAAGGGGTTCGATTCCCCTTACACGTTTTCTTGGTCACCCTTCTAGGGTTTATTGGCGTCGGTGTTGCCCAACTAGTCCCGAAGTCATACATCCACATCTTGGCGTTTATGGCCTTCTATCATGAAGTGGGCGTTGCCCCCACCCTCGACTTTTTCTTCTCCATATACGCCGTTAGCAAATCTAGAGAGAAGGGATTCAAACTTCTGGGCAAGATTCCTTCGAAGGCCGGAGAGGACTTCAAGCGATGCTCTCTGATGAATACTCCTTCCAGTAACAAAAGATGGCATGAGCAGTGGTTCTTCGTTAAAGGACCTGAGATTGCCTCTCTCCCTGACTGGACAACATTAGACAAAGTATCCGCCGACTTTGGAGATATAGCCGAGGAACGCGTGCAAGAGATGATTGAACTTCTGGATAACTTCCCGAAGAAGGAGTGGAGTTACACTCTTCTCACCAAACAAGCTTGGTTGTATGACCACAAATGTAAGTCTCAAAGTTTTCAAATTTTGTTGCAGTGTCTTTGATCAAGCTTTCCTCGATGGATCGAAGGGATTTAGAAAAATTTGTTTCGAGCAAACCTCCCATATCCCCTCCTAACGAAACCCCCCAGGAAGAGATTTCACCTCAAGCCCCGATGCCAAGATCTTCCCTGTAGAATCGAGAAGGTCAGTAGAAGAGACTCTCCAACTTCGTAAAGAAAGAGAGCATTTGAAAGCCAAGAGGTATCTCCCGAAAGCTCAAACAATCTCGACTGCGGCTTGATCGATATGCTCGCAAAGCGGATCACGCAGCCCTTCATATCAAGAAAAGGCGAGTCAAGATAACTCCTCTGTCGGCCGATGAGCTTCGGGTTCCTACTGGCCTAGTGGAAATCCAGGCTGCCAAAGAAGATCACGAAGAACATCCCAAGAGTTCGATTCCCTCTCAGAAAAGAAAACATCCCTCGAATGATCAACCACCACCGCCCGAAGAAACGATTCCAGTCCAACCACAAACGTCATCCATCCCTTCGCCAACCCAGGAACCTACTCCTGCTCGTTCTCCATCCCCCGAGAACATATACATGGATCCTTCACCATCCTCCTCCCATGAAGAACGGACGCCTTTCATCTCGATCCCTTCTACCGATGAGTTTGAGAATGTTGCAAGAGGGTCCCCAATCTTATGGCCCCATTTTAATGCCAATTACCCCTTCCATCTCTTCAATTCTTTTGTTAGAGAGACCGATGAGCATCGGTTTGGCAATAGCTCAATCATGGATTTGATTAAAGAAGGCATGAGCTATCACGCCAAGGTAAATATTTATCTGTCTATTCTTTTAGATTTATATGCATTTCTTTGAAAATTAACGAATTATCTGTAAACATCTACAGGCTAGTGCTGTCTTTGGGCGTCTTCTTCCACGCTACCAAGAATCTGAAGCCGAAGAGGACGCTGCTCGTCGGGAAAACACGATTCTGAAGTCGGCTTGGAATAAGGCAAGGACTAACATCGGCGATGCTCTCTTCAATAATGAAAATCTTTAAAAGGACTTAACTCGAAGAATGAAGGAATTGAAGATCTGCAAAGAGGACTTGAAGAAGATGAAGGCCAGTCAGCAGGAGATGACGAGTCTGAATGTTGAACTTGACACTCAGAATCATGCTCTAAATCTTAGGAATGAAGAACTCTGTATAGCCAATCAAAGCCTGGCTATACAAGTTGATAATCTTCAGGAGGAAGCTCGTGCTGACAAAGAGAAGAATTTGAACATTCGGCTTGAGCTTCAAGGTAAGTTGGAAGCTTTACAGGCTTTAGGGCCTCCTTTGACCGAAGAGCTTCGCGAACAAATCCGGGACGAATATCGAAAGTCAAACGAGCTAAATGAGAAGGTAGTTCAGATGTTTTCTGATGGTTATTATGATTACCGAAGAAAGGACAAGGCAAAACTTGTCACGGCTGAAGCTGATCCTACCATTCTCGATTCGTCTGAAGATGAAGCCGCAGCCTGAAGAAGGATATCTATTTTTCTTTTTTAGCTTTATAAGAATTTTGTAAAAATTTTCATATTTCTGTCCTTGTAATTAACAATATATTAATGGAATATGGGCTTCGACGCAGTTACTTGTTGTTAATACTTCAATATCGATTCAACTTGAAAAATGTATAAGCTCTTTCATGGGCATAACTTGAACTGTTAATTAACAATTAGGCATGTCATATAACAGATAAGATGAAGTTAAAGAATGAGGCATTCCGAACTCAACACTTAGAAAAAATTTAGGTAATAAAGTAAAGGGATACTTATTCGCTACCGAAGTGTGAGACAGATCTGCTTCATTGGAAATTTGTTTACCACGAAGGGCCTAACAACTTGTATAAGATGACATTTGCCTGCCACGAAGGGCCTGACAAAGTCTAAAAAATGACATTTGCCTACCACGAAGGGCCTGACAAAGTCTGAAGGATGGCATTTACCTACCACGAAGGGCCTGACAAACCCATGGGATGACATTTGCCTACCACGAAGGGCCTGACAAAGTCTAAAGGTCGACAATTGCCTACCACGAAGGGCCTGACAACGTTTTAAGGATGACGTTTGCCTACCACGAAGGGCCTGATAAGGTCTAAAGGTCGATAATTGCCTACCACGCAGGGCCTGACAACGTCTTAGGGATGGTGTTTGCCTACCACAAAGGGCCTGACAAACCCATAAGGACCACCTACCATTAAGGCTACCATCGAATGGTCAGCAAGGCCACCCGAACCTCCTTACACCACTGAACTGAACAGCAACGAAGACAAGATTCGTTTGAGAAAAAAGGGGACTTTTATTGATGATGACGTGAATATTTACAGACTTCCGATGTACTGACATTATATTTACTGAAAGTATTTCCTAAGCCTGTCGGCATGCCAAGTATTTTTAACTGATGACCCATCTAGTGCCCTCAACCGATAAGTCCCCGGCTTTGGTACTTCTATGACTTCATACGGTCCCCCAATTCGGCATCAATTTTCCCAAATTCTGAGGCGTAGATGCTTCGACTTCTATGAGGACAAAGTCCCTCACTTCAAATCTGCGAAGCTTTACCCCCTTATTATAATGCTTAGCCGTTCTCTGCTGATAGGCTGCTAATTTGATCAAAACTGTTTCTCTGACTTCTTCTAACAGATCCAAGTTGGCCTTTCACCTTCACATCATTGTAGATCTCTTTAAACCGACCGACCAAAGACTTGAGATCCGATTTCAACCGGGACTAAGGCATCGATTACCATAGGCTAGTCTGAAAGGTGGATCCCCCGTTGTTGTCCTTTGGGTAGTTTGATAAGCCCATAACACGCTAAGCAGCTCTTCGGGCCATCTTCCCTTAGCTTCGTCCAATCTGCGCTTGATCCCATTCAAATTACGTTGGTCACTTGACTTGTCCGCTCGACTGAGGATGAGCCACTGAAGTCTTTCTGTGCTGGATCCCCAGTTCTTTCAAAAATGCTTCAAATTTTGATCCCACAAATTGACGTCCATTGTCCGATATTACCACCTTAGGAATTCCGAAATGAAACACTACTGATTCTTTCAAAAATTTCAAGCATTCCTGTTCTGTTATTAACCTAAGTGGCTTTGCTTCTACCCATTTGGTCATGTAGTCGATGGCAACTATAACAAAACTGACTTGACCTTTTGCTTTCGGTAATGGACCCAGTATATCAACCCCCCAGACAGCAAAGGGTATAGGAGATAAGATCGAGTATAGCTCTTCTGGTGGCTGATGTGATATCGGACTGTTGAGCTGACACTTCTCGCACTTCTTGACGTACTCAATCGCTTCCTTGAAGATGGTAGGCCAGTAGTACCCCTGACGAAGTACTTTATAGGCTAATGACTTAGCAGCCATATGGTCGCCACAGATGCCTTCATGTACCTCTCGGAGAGCGTATTCAGCTTCAGATGGAGTCAAACATTTTAGTAGTGGAGACGAGAAAGCCCTTCGGAACAAATCCCCATCAATTAGAACAAAATTAGCACTCTTGTACTTGATTTTCTTGGCTAGCATCCGATCCGAAGGTAAGACTCCATCTGCCAGATACTCCAGATATGGAGTCAACCAGCAGTTGGTTCGGTCAACGCACATTACCGATTCATGATGAACACTAGGATGTTACAAAACTTCTAAGTAAACGGATCCATCAAAAACGCTAACATCCGTAGTGGCTAATTTGGAGAGTGCATCGGCAATGGAATTGTCATTACGCTCGACCCCCTGAAACTCGTAGGGCTAGAAATACTGAAGCCATTCTTTTAATTCTGCCAAATACTTGATCATTCTTGGGCCTCGAGCTTCGTACTCCCCAGAGAGTTGCTTAACGACTAACTGAGAATCACTGAAGATGAGTATTCTCTGCACTTCAAGACTCTTCGCTAATCGTAACCCTGTGAGTACCGCCTCATACTCAGCCTCGTTGTTCGTCGTATTGAACTGAAATCTGATGGCTTGTTGCACTTTGAATCCCTCCGGACTTGTCAGAATAATCCCTGCCCCACTGACGTCCGTAGTAGAAGACCCATCTGCATACAAATAAATATTCATTAAACTATGCTTCACAAGAATCAGAATCGATCCACCGATCCTCCTTTCTACCACAACTTCATCGGATTCAGAAAACGAACATTCGACTACAAAATCAGCCGAGGCCTGCCCCTTGATGGCGGTTCGGGGATGATATTCAATGAAAAATTGGGACAACTCCATTGTCCATGCAGCTAATCTCCACGATATCTCAGGTTTGCCCATAATCTTCTTCAAAGGCTGATCCGTATATATTATTACCAACCTACCCTGGAAGTATTGCCTAAGCTTTCGGCTAGCAGTTATTAAAGCAAAGGCAAACTTTTCAATATTTGGGTACCTTGTTTCAGCATCCCGAAGGACATAGCTTACCTAATAAACCGGGTGCTACTTACCCCCAACTTCACGCACCAAAACTGCTCCTACTGCCAACGAACTAGCTGTAGGTACAAATACAGAGGCTCAGCAGGAGCGGGCTTCACCAACAAAGGTGCCGAAGATAAGTAGGACTTGATGCTCTGAAAGGCGTCTTCACACTCTGAAGTCCATTGGAACATCTTTGCATTCTTCGGCCCTTTTAACGTATCAAAAAACGACAAGCACCTTTCTGCCGACTTGGACATGAACCTCCTCAAAGCTGCAATCCTTCCAGTCAGACGTTGAACATCCTTAAATGACTAAGGAGTCTTCATGTTCAGGATCACTTGAATTTTTTCTGGATTGGCTTCAATTCCTCTCTAGCTGACAAGATAACCCAGAAACTTGTCAGCCCCTAATCTGAAGGTGCACTTAGCAGGTTTCAGTCTCAATTTATGGTGACGAACTGTCTGAAAGCATTTTTCCAAATCATCTAAATGTTTCTGTACTAGCATGCTCTTGACAATCATGTCGTCCACGTACACCTCCATGTTCTTACCCAACTGATATCTGAAGACATAGTTCATCATCCTCTGGTATGTGGCTCCGGCATTGATGAGGCCGAAGGTCATTTTCTTGTAGGCATATACTGAACGATGCGTAATGAACGCCGTCTTCGGTATATCCTCTTTACACATGGAAATTTGATGATTTCCTGAGAATGCATCCATGAAACTTAACAAAGCATACCCCGAAGTGGCATCGATGAGCTGGTCGATGTGGGGCAACGAGTAGAAATCCTTTGGACAAGCTTTATTCAGATCGGTATAATCGATACAGACTCGCCATTTCCCGTTCTGCTTTTGGACCAACACCACATTTGTCATCCATTGTGGGTAGTCGATCTCAAAGATGAAGTCAGCAGCTAACAGCTTCGCAATCTCTTCATCGATGATTCGTTGGCGTTCAGGCGCAAAGATCCTCCTCTTCTGCCGAACTGGCTTCTTTGACGGGTCCACTTCCAACCGATGCTCAACTATATCCCTGCTCACTCCCGGCATATCTTGAGGTTCCCATGCGAAGATGTCAACAAAGCATCGCAGGAGTTCCATGAGGTTCGTCTGGAGAGGTTCCGGCAGACCCGAACCTATTTTCACTGTCTTGTTCGCCTTGCCCGGGATGAGCTCTATCTCTTCGCTTTTCAAATTGGCATGACCAACGGCTCTGAACTGCTCTCAGTGAAAGGTTCGATCTCTATCGTCATGGTCTGCTTTTGCTTTGATACCCCCACTCCCGAAGTGATCACAACATTTCTATAACATCTTCTGGCCAGATCCAAATCTCCTTTCACCTCACCAACCCCATGAGCCGTAGGAAATTTGATTTTGAAATGGGGGATTGAGGTCACAGCTTGTAAAGCAGTTAAAGTGGGCCTCCCTAAAATAGCATTATAAGCGGAATCTACATGTACAACATAAAATTTGCAAATAATTTCTACCTGCTGGGGGGCCATTCCGAAGATGACCGGCAGCTCGATGGTTCTAGCCACCTTGACTGGATCATTGCTGAAGCCGTATAAAGGAGCCTCCTATCCGATCTCCATCTTCTGCCCATCAAGATTCATCCTCTGATAAGCATGGGCATATAGGATATCTACGGATGACCAATTATCGATCATCATTCGCTTCATGTCTATCGAACCAACTTGTGCAGTCACCACCAATGACCCTTCATAGGGTTTGATGGTCTTCGAAGGGTAATCCTCATCGGTGAAGGAGATTACCGTTCCTGGATAAAGTCTATCAGTCTTCGGGAGGGTACCCGCCACCGACATGACTGAATCCAAATGACTTCGGCGCTTCTTTCCAACAAGTTTACCGAAAGTGCCCCCAGTGATGACATCTATAACTTTCTTCTTTGGTTGGCGAGCCTTGCAACACTCATTGAATCGGGTCGAGTGGCCTGAATGCAGCCCTCTATCCTGTTGTTGATTCGTTCTAGCAGCCACATACTAAACTAAAGCTCCACCTTGTACCTTTCTTTCAATGAAATCTTTCAATAACATCTATAACAGTCGTTTGTATCGTGACCCGAGGCTTGATGGTAATCACAATACTTACGAGAATTCCCTTTTTTGGGCTTAATATTATCTCGAGGTGGTTCGAAAATAGGTTGATTCTTAATCTGATCCAAGATAACAGCCCTATCAGTGTTAAGTACGGTGTATGTCCTATTCACTCTCTGGGCTGGAGCGGACGAACGTCCTCCACCCTGTCTCCAATTGTTGTATTTCTTTGACCCGCCTTCATAGCGGTCTTTATTTCCTTCATTCTTGTTCGTCCCCCTCTGCTCGTCGTCCCGATCCGTCTCCTTCCTTCTCCCCGAAGAAGGACGCTTAAAATCGTTTCATGGCTTCCTCCACCACGATATAGCCTTCTACTTTGTCGAAAAGCTTCAATGAGACTCTTCTGTGGTGAAACATTAATTTCTTCACCAACTTTTCTCGATTTGACCAAATCTAACCCATTCTCAAAAAAATTCACAACTTATAGATCATTCAGTTCTATCACTGGTCGATCGCTTCACTAACCGCTTCACATATTGGCCCAAAGACTCATTCGAATACTGTCGAACCTGAGCCAATGAGCCAGTTGGTTTTCCCCTCCTTTTGTTGCTCTCGAAGCGAGCATGAAACTTACTGCACATGTCTGCCCAAGATGAAATTGAATCCGAAGGCAAAGTCCACATCCACTGCCTAGCATCCTTTCTGAGCATCGTGACAAAAGTATGACACTTAGCGGCATCGCTAAAGTCATAATAATCCATCAGTCGGTCGAACGCCTGACTGTGGTCGTAGGGATCCCCCGATCCATCATAACTTTCAATGTGGGGCAACTTCTTGGTGGGGTCAGCTTTCTCTTTTAGAATCTCCGCGGAAAAAGGCGATGCCTTCTTTCCCGAAGTATCTTCGCTTTCTCGCACTTCTAAAAACGCTCAAGTTCCTTTAATTCTTTAACCGATACTCCACACCTTCCGGTTGGGATGATGCTTCTTTTCCAAAGGACTTCTTCCTCTTCCGAGTAGGCCTACTCTCTTCAATAAACCTCCAACTTTAGAGGACTTTTCCGATGACGAGCGGCGTCTACGGGGTGGTGTACCCTTTAGTAGACTCTCGAGAGTATGACCTCGGATCTACTTCGTTTCGAACTCAAGCGCTATGGTGAGAATGTGCAACAACGAATACTTCTTTGTATTCTCAGGAGTGCAATCTCTGGATCGACCTCTTCGTTCGCTTCGACCCTGCTCCTTAGAATCGACAGGGTGATGTACCCTTTTCGATCTTTGAGGAGTAAGGCTTCGGGATCTTCTTCTTTCTCGAGGTTGGCTGTGAAACCCCAGATTTTATGAATAAAGAATTAATTTTCTCGAAATAATTTTTTTATATTATGGTGTGAATTTGAGATAATGTTATAGTTGTGGGTAATATTTATAAATTTTAAAAAGTATGCAAGTTGTCATATTATATTCGATTGGTCGGGGAATATTCGTTTTAAACAGGAAATATTCGTACGACCAAGACAATCATCAGTGGACCCCTACAATGTAATTATTGTCGGATTGAGAAAACGACAAAAATATTTTATTGAAAAAATGGCGTAAGTTTTACCGCTTGATACTGTTGAACTACTCTTGGTAGTAAAAGTAACAAGAATACGCTGTTGTTGCATAAGAGTAGCACATGGTATTGATTATTGATATTTATGTGAGAAGTCACCATTTTGTTCAATTATTGCTACAATAGTTACGTGTAGATCTCACTTGATTCAATTATTGTTGATTTAGAAGTTTTGTTTTATTCGTAATAAAATAGAAACATCTTTTATATAAAATGTAATACTTTATTAAAGTTATTCTATAAATAGAATATATTATATTCTATTATGCATAGTGTTTTGCATAGTAAAATCTTTTTATATAAAACAGAATACTTTATTAAAGTTATTCTATAAATATAATATATTATATTTTATTATGCATAGTATTTGTATAGTGCTCGCATAGTGTTTGCATAGTAAAAATCTTTTTATATAAATAGAATATATTATATTTTATTTAAAAGATTTTTCTTTAAATATGGACCGTCAGATTAAAGTAAATCAATCTGGACCGTTCATGGATTAGTTACTATGCATTCCATTTTCCTATAAATAGAAGATCATTCCTTCATTATTTTCTTACGAATTCACTGAACTCTAGAGAGAAAAACTATAGAGAGAGACTATAGAGAGATAAGAAAAGTTTTCTGCTACTTCACTACTCTTATATCCAATTATTATTTTACTAAGGGATATTATTCTTTTGTATTCAAGAAGAGAACTTCATTATTCCATTTCTTTATTGTTCTCGTTGAATAACTTGTATCATGCCATACTCTATACTTGGTGACATTCTTCTATTATTCTCATTTTAATATCCTGTCTCATGTTATATATGTGGGACCTCGTTCCATTTTTATTATTCCGCCTTTATTATTCTATCTAATATCTTGTCTGCATATATACGCTTGACTGGTTCCATCATTTATTATTCCGCATTTATTATTCTCATTTGGAACATCCCGCGCTTGTGAATTTCACCGACCTGGTTTCGTTATTATTATTCATTGAATAACTCGTTTATGCGAAAATACCGCATGCACGGTGATTTCTTTTGTTATTCCATTCTTTATTATACTCAATTGATTAAAGTTTTGACTTCTATACTCCATAAAATTAGTGGAATATCCTTGATATTTGCGCTTCATCAAGTATCTTTTCATGAAAATATTCTTCTGAGCATTCTTGTATTTTATTCTACAAAACAGTATCATGTTGACAATTTGGAAGTTATCAGTTCCTAGATAAATTAATTCTTGAACTTGTTTTATTGAATTCTTATATCATTGTCATCATCCTCATGTTTATATTTTTTTGAAAGTCATCTGTGGCCTGTAGTGCATAGATGGACTTGGTATGATTATGACCAGGATTATTATTCAAAGTAATCATAACCGTAATGTTACAAATGATGTGGAAAAAGTCCTCATTGGCCCGTAGTGCATTGATGGACAGTTTTTGGTATGATTATGGCTATGGATTCTCTTCGGCCAAGGGAGCAAAGATGAATTATTTTAGGGCATGATCAAGACCGTTGATGAAAACACGATTATCTTTGGCCCGTAGGGCATGGATAATTCGTGGTCGTGATACTAAATAATATCCTTGGCCTGTAGTGCAGGGATGATTTAATGATGTGGATTATTTATCGAGTAAGAGTCTCGTGATAAAAGTGATGAAAACCTTTTTAATCATAAAAGATAGTAGATTTTATTTTCTACTTGACTCTTTTAATGGATTGCTTGTTCCGCTGCAGTTAAACTTGATATCTATTGTATTTTATCAGTTTAACATTGTTGGAGGCTAATAATAATTTATTCTGCATTATCTTAGTCATAATATTTCTTACTGGGCTAGTTGAGCTCACCCTTTCTTCACTGTTCTCTTCAGGAAATGAGAATATAGTTGGGACGAGTCGGGGAACGGAGTGATGGTCCAGAGGATAGCATTAGTAGTCCTCACTATTCTGTGAAATAGTGTGATAATAATTGTAATGAGGACTCCTTTTGAGTTTGTATAATCTCTAGTAGATAATATTTGTATTCAAACTCACCGTTTATGTTTTGTCGTATTGTACACGACAGTTGTATTAGTAAGTTGTATTTGAATTACATCCACGTATCAAGGCGACCCAAAATGGGTAATGTATACCTAATTTTGGGGGCGTCACATTGGCCCCGAGACTCACGTCCTGAATGGGCAGGTTCCTTCCCACTCCGATGCCCTCGCTTTTCGGACTGAACATAACTGAACTCTTCGTCCCTCAACTCCGCCATTCGAGCCATCTGCTCAGCTATATCCTATCGCTGCTTCACAAGTACCTCCATGGCCCTATCTGCTTCATCTGCCATCTTAGCCAGTCGCGAGGCCTTTTCGTCTTGGTCATCTCGATATCGAGTTCTAGGCGAGGTGCCTTCTACTCGTTTTCGATCATGGCCAGACCCTTTCTCCGTCGTGAAAACTAGCTTTCGCTTAACGTTGCCCACAGCCCTCGGCCGAAAATCTTCATGTGATCGTTTGACGCCGTGTCTTTGGAACACTTATCGCAGTCCCAAACGATCCTCGACAGACAATCGTGGTGTTTGATTCACCGACAACCATAGTCGCCTTTTCTGTGTAGGTGTTCTACTCTTCACCATGAATATCGACGTGAAACAAACACAGGTTGTGATTGAAATATACTCGGACACTAGAACTCACCCTCCTTCTCTAACACCAATGTTAACGCCAAGATCTTTCCTCACGTCCCAATCACCAAGACGCGTCTGATATCCCGCGATAGTTCAACAAGTCAACACTAAAAGCTTCGACTTCCTTTAACTGGTTGGGATAGCTCGGCGTGAGAGTCGGTATCGGCGATCACAAGGTTAACAATAGAGGAAAATGATGTCTAGCGCTTGAGAGAGAATAATAATGTGATTAAGTCCAGTAATGTTTTGTTACTTACCTTTCTTGTATGATCCTTGGCCCATACGTACCCAGACTCGGTTTACCGTGCCACTCACTATCTTCTGACACCTCTCCCCACTCCTGGTCATCTCAGCCGAAAGCATGTAGCTCACTTCCTTACCTGCTACCACTGTTTTCCACCGCCGGTCATCTGAGTCCCATCCTCATTAATGCCATGCAGAAAGGTGGCAGACATAACAATCAACTATCTTTGGTGTAATGAGTACCGGTCAATAAAAGGGGTTAAGTAACAATTTATGTAATGGGCCAATCCAGTGACTAAGCCCAATAATAGAGATGACCCATATGACTGGATCCAATCAAAAGGACCCAATAGAATAATCAAATAACTGGGCCCAAATCATTCGGATCAACAGGACAAAAGTAATATAATCCAAGGGAGGAGCCCATTAAGTCTGATCTAATAATAAAAAGGATCATGGCCCAACAGTACGTAGTGAAGAAGGCTATGATATTTGTATTCACAATAATGAAGATGGATAAGATATATAATGGCACGTAATAGTTAATAACGATAACTGAATATTTATTTATGCTCAAGTCTAGCTAATATTAACAAAGTGGGAGGTGAGGTCAAATGATCAAGTGGTGAGGTAGCTAGGTTCTTTTCTTGTTTCTTTCTTTATTTGAAAATTATATATATATATATATATATATATATATATATATATATATATATATATATATATATATATATATATATATATATCTTATCCGGATCAAGTGCATATATCTTATCTTTATTCACTGTGCTTATTTTTTAGGCGATATTTACATACAACCGCCGCCTATACTTTTAGCGATGGACAACATATAGGCGTCATTAAAAATATGACGACGGTTTGTATGATCAAAACCGTCGCCTAAAGGGGGTAAAAGACGCAAGTAAAGATAAGGTATATGATTTGATCCTTGTTCTCTCTCTCTCTCTCTCTCTCTATATATATATATATATATATATATATATATATATATATATATATATAGGTAGGCTTAAAGCGAACTTTAAAAAGCGAATCAAAGATTTAACTGTCGTTTTTGGTGTCTATATGGCGACAGTTCAATTCGTCATTAAAGACTATGGGCTATGGCGACGGATCGAATCGTGCGCCATGTACACCAAAAGATGATGATTCGTTTTTGGTTCGCTCTTTAAGATTCGTTTTAGAGACGGATCGTATCTATATATATATATATTGATTACTCACGCATTTACTTTTATAATGTGCTATTGTATTTAATCGGGAAAAAAAATCATAATATTTTATTACAAGATATAGATGTACTGTTATTCATTATTTCTTTTAATTTTTAAATGAATGAATATTGAAGCCATTCTCTTTTTTAATAGAGCAGTTTTTTAATTATAGATGGACCCGTGACATAAATCTAGTTAACATCCAATAAAATAACATACATATACAGTACTATTAATTTTTTCAGGATTCGGTTATCATGAATTTAATTTTATAATAAGTTGGTCAATTAATCAATACAATACTGACACGCAGAGTATCGACACTGGATTAGTTAATTGACCAAAATTAACTTCATGTTAACAACCTTTTGAGATGGTACTTACTTTTAATAAAATAAATTAAACAAACTAACAAATAGCTAGCTTAGCTGGATCTTGATATATCAATATGAGTTACTTTATTATTAATTAAAATCTAGAAAAGAGTTAGTTTATAAAATGATGTGTCAAAGTGTAATTATTAGTTGATGATCCATCATACATAATTAGTCTAATGTTTGCAACCAACCACAGTCATACACATCATGATGTATTTCCTTTTTATAACAACTTTTTAGTTACCAAAGCATTATTGTTGTAAAATACTCCCTTACTTCCATATTTGATCATTGTTGACTTAAAATATTTTTTAAATCAAAATTAACATAGATTTTTTTAATTTTAATCAATACAATAATGAATATGGCATATTATCTAAAAATGTCTCGAATTAACTTTTAAAAGTCAATGATGACATAATTTGAAATGGAGGGAAGATCTCTAGTTGTATTTAAGTAAATAACTGAATTGTTTTGGCAGAAATTTTATGGGTCACACAACTACACAAGTAGGGGATGAATCAAACCAAATGAGAGCATGAGGATCGATTGAAGAGAAAAATCAAAATCAAAATCACATGTTGACCTGAGTGACTGCAAGATGAGATGAGGTTTCATGTGGGGGCTTCCTCTTCTGTGTGGCTGGAATGACCACCTATTACTATTAGATATTTTCTCTAATTGCTTAATATGGGGAAATAAAATCTGTTGTATGTTATTACGATGATGATATTATGTTATGTTATACTATTATTATTACTAAATAATAAGGGAGAAAAAAAAGACTATTTTTGAGTCAAATTTCGAGTTAGAATACAAGAACATAAAATTAAGATCAAATGTGTTATTATAATGATGATAGTGTTGAAAACATTACATCATTTTATACTATTATACCTAAAAATCAAAAAATAAAATACTGTTTTTGTTACTCCCTCAGTCCGTTCCTTAATATAAGTCGTCTTAGAGAAATGTTTTTGTCTCTTAATATAAGACATTTGAGAATTTTAAATAAACATTAATTACTTAGTTTTCAATATTAACCCAAGTATTAAATATAATTTTGGTTCTCTCACTATTCTCTGTCCAATAAATAACACCATTTTTCAATACAAGAGTAATATAGACAATTGATATTATATTTAATGTTTTATAATTATTTCTTTAATACGTGTGCACAACTCTAAAACGACTTATATTAAAGAACGGAAATAGTATTTTGTTAATTTTTTTTGATAAATTTCTAGCTCCATTGTTGGAGGAAGAAGAGGTATGGATCGCTTTCCAAGACTTTCCGTTTTTCATGCTTTCCTTTGGAAATTAATATTTTCATATGACTTTTTGATATATATAGCGACGATAAAAAGGATCTATAGTGACGGACCAAATAAAAGGCCCAAAGATATAATAAAAAATACACTTGACAAATTTATAAATCAAATACAGACCGATAGAATATGTTAAACGGGGCAACACAATCATAGAGTATAACCTTTTCTTTTGCCGGTAAAAGGCTATTTTCAATTCATGTCAAATAACAGATTGTTCTAATTCTGGACTTTCTTATACATTAATAACTACAGCTTCCTGGTGCCATAAAATTGGTCCTGGTTATTTTTTTTTTGTCTCCTTATGAAGCAAAATCTGATGCCAAAAGACACCAGATCTGAAGATATAGATTGCATAATCTAAGCATGACATGTAGTTTTACAATTATAGCAAAGAAGTTTCAGTTGCCAAGTGTAAATCCCTACTACATGAACTCAAAAAGGGAAAAATTACATAATAGAGAACCAAGAGCTTGGAAATTCATTAATCTCGGCCACCTCCAAAGTTATCACGCTGCTCAGGCTACCACCCTGAGCCCTGTGCATCGCGACCTGTGAAGAAATTACCCCGATTAACCTGCAATACGTGCGGAGATTGTGAAGGAGGTGGTGGTGGTGGGAGGACCAAAATGCCCTTACTATCCCTGGGATCCGTAGCATTTTGACCCTGCACAGGTTCCATCCCTTTGTTGGCTGTGGGAAGGGGAGCCAGGTTTAGAACTCCTGGATTCTGTTCATAATTCCCCTGAAAATAGGCAACTCTACCTTGAGTTTCTGATGTTGACATGCTATTAAAACCATCCACATTCCCTTGGCCTGTGGGGGAAGAGTCAAAAGGCACACCAGCTGCTCCTACATTCCATGACCGTGGGTAGTTTCCGGAAAAGCTCACAACCCCTGCAGGACCCGGTGGAAAACCCAACAACGATCCCTGCCCTGGTTCAGCTTCTGGCGCTGAATCTTGCTTTGTTGTATGTAAAGGAGAACCATAATATGGCTGAGCTCCATCAGGTGCAAACTGAGGATAGCTGAATTGAGGAGGTGCCAGAACTAAATTTGAATTAATCGGCACTGCAATATTAGGAGGCTGGGGGAATTGCATAGCATAATCTTGGAAGGGGCTCTCGGGTAAAAAACCTTGAATATTGGGGTCAGGCCTGTCAAAGCCATGGGGCCTGTTGTTGTCAGGTAATGTATCTGTTGAATAATTTGGGACTTGTCCTAAAAATGGTGGTTCAAGCTTTGGCTGCATTCCTGCCCTAGGAGGTGGTTGCGGATGACGAGTTCTGTCTTCACAATCATAAAGCTGGGAGTTTGAGTTGGGAGAGAAGCCTGACCTTGGCGGTGCTTGAACAGTGGAATCTGAAGTTGTTGGGTTTCTACCACTGACAGCCTCCGACTCATTTCCTTCTTCTTTCCTTGTATTTGGATGAAGAAGGTCAGCATGGTTCTTATGAACATGAGAGTTAAATTCATCTTTCTTTAGAAAAGACTTGAGACAGTGCGGGGCACCACAGATCAATATCCCTTCATTCATTTTAATTGTTTGAATCTTCTGAATGCGTTCATCACAACTGCCAATAAACACAAATAGAGTAAGTGCATAATACTTTTAGAAATTCCATATTGTTATCAGAAATTCAAATATAAGCAAATTTTGAAGAAAATTTTAGAAGGCAAATAAAATAAGTGGAACGAATATTTTTCCCATCAATTTATTTTGGCATATACTATATAAACCTTAATCAAACTTATTAGATACTACAGAGTCCTGTCAAAGACATCTAATAATACTATTCAAATATTTCAATTCCTAACTCTACCCCAACTTTAGAGGAGAAATGCTAGAATATTTCAATCCTGATTTTAATAATGCTTTCTTCTCCCACTGAATGATTCCTAGAACTATGAATAAATATTACACATTTTTTTCCTTCTGGGGATTTAATATAATCAAATAGCAAAAAGGATAGTCATATACTCCCTTTCTCCAACAGTATCTTCTGAGTTCTAAGATTCTGAGAGTGATTCTCTTTCACGAAAATAATTAAATTTTGTGACAATTAATTTAAAATTCACGTATTACTAAATAATATTTACACTTGGAAACAAATATTAATACTTAGAAAAAATGAATTGGCAATAACCACAATGAGAATATGAATAGCCATACAGATAGCATAAGGAATCACTCCTAGCACAATCCAGACAGAAAGCATGTTCACAAGGGCTCTGCAAGAACATAAACCAGAAAACCAAAGCTTGTTATTAAAACATGCACATAATCTATTTGATAAATAATATTTAAATTTGAATATATATATGAAACAAGTAGCTAATACTATTATTTATATTTATTATTATTAAAAAAAAAATTGGGGGAGTGGCGAGGTCGCATTTCTAACTTAGGGATATGTGGATTCATTTTCAGCCTACCCCTAGCTTGGGATAAAAGGGCTTTGTTGATTGATTAACACTTCTTTTGTAGTTGGCAATGGATGGCGGATCCGGTTTTGGAAGGATGTGTGAGTGGGAACGATCTCCCAAGATGCCCCTGTACCAGCTTAATCGTTGACTGGACAGGCATTTGTATTGACAACCGATTTTCCAGAAGCATTTCCATGAATGAAGATTGATGAGGTGAAACAATTTTTAGGAGTGTTTGGAGTGTTGATTTTGATGGAGGAGAAGATTCCATGCGTCATGGCAGTTGTAACTGGTAAGTTCTCTATTGAGACATTCTTTAGAAGTATGAGTGGTCATGGCACTAGGACTTTGTCGTGGAGGAATATTTGGAGAGAAAGGGTCCTGAGCAAGGTGCCATTCTTCACTTGCACAGCGGCAGTAGGACACATTGTAGTTGAATAACAAGAGTCACTGTAGAGGAGGGGGTAAATTTGTGATAAACAAGTTCTACTTGTGTAAGAAGGATCGAGTGTCAATTAATTATTTGCTCATGCATTGCGAGTTTACCTTTTTTTTTTTGGGCAACATTGTTCTCGTTAATAGGAGTGATGTGGGCAATGACTACTTTGGTGGAGTGCATGGAAGAGGGCTAGAGTTTCTAAAAGGATTCGTGCAAAATGGGATATAAATTCCAGAATCTTTGGTGGGTGCTTTGGACTTTGGAAGAAACAAAATTGTAGATATTTTAGTAGCTAACAATCATTCTATTGTGCATATCAAACTCTTATTTTTAAGCCTTTTTTGGGGGGTAGGATTGTGTATCGGTAAATAATCGTACCGAACCGATTACCGAATCTACTCAAACTTGGGTACCGAGCCAGTATCAGTTGGACAGGTATACCGAACCGGTTAACCGGTCCGGTACCGATTTTTAACTCATATTTTACCTTATTCCAACATGTTATTTGTTAACTAGGAACAAGAAAGATATTTTTGTATTTTCACGCCCTTCCTTTTATTATGTATATAAATAATACTAGTATACTATTCCATCACAAACTCAGGCCTAGAAACACGGTACTACCAACAACTGCAACTCCACATCTCTCGCACCATCTGAAAATAAAGGAAGTGAGTTTATCTATATCCATCTGAAAATATCTTGAGATACTCCACATCTCTCGCACCATCTCAATCTTCACCTCCCAAGTCTTATCCTCCATCGATCTTCGTGCTCAAAACTCGACTCACTTTTTCTCTCTACAACGTAGTCTTTCTTCCAAAACGTGGACTCTTCTTCTCGTAAAGGATGCAGAGGAGTCGTCACCATGGCCGGTTCCGGAAAGGTTATTGTCTTTTCAATTAAGTTCAATCAGAATTGGTGATATGTTAAAATTTAAGATTTCTTGATGCATTACAATGCGATTATTAAATTAAATGACTATCCCAGATGAGCAATTTTTGTATTTGTGGATTTAAGGGTCTGTTTGGTAGAGTTTTTTTTGGAGAAGATAAAGTTTCGTGCTTTTTAAATTGCTTCTGTATTCAATTAACCGGTACAACCGGTTCGGTCCGGTACATACCGGGCATACAAAATGATTTCCTGAACCGGGTACCGAATATACCGAAAATATGTACCGATCTCAAACCGGTTTCGTTTTGTATAAAACCAGTTGGTTCGAACCGGTTCAGTTAGCAAAAAAACAAAAAAAAACGAATTGAATGCCCAATCCTAAGATGGGGGTCGGCAGGTTTTGGGGGTTGGGGGTGGGGGTGGGAGGTGGGGGGTGGGGGGCAAAATGAGGTGCCAGGTCGACTATAGTCCATAGCTTTATAGATTTCTTGTAAGAGTTTAACCTTGGAACATGATGTAGATGTTGTGTGCATAGGTGAAACAGGTTTTTCTCCTCTATTTTTTTGTCTACAATTGCACATGGGCCCTTGGTGCATCTTTTATTATACTAGTATTACTTATCAAAAAAACACACACACATGGCCCCTGCATATGTAATTATAATAATGTTTCGAGCATTAAAATAAATAAAATTATTAGTTGTGGGGAAACATAAACAAGACATGGAATAAAAGTTTTATGTTTTGTTCTTACCAGGCGTCCATAGATAGCGATGGGGAAATCACAGCGTACACAGAAATGAACTCGCTCTCCAAGTTGGCGACGCGATCTGCGACCTACATTTTTGACAACAGGAGCAGCAGGTGCTGAGCCAATGCTCTTAGCCACAGGAAGATCAGCTATGACAAGGTGGTCGGGGCATGCAACTGTCACTGTCTCAACTGGAGGCAGATTTGCCCCTCCACCACCTTCTGCTGACGGACCCTTGCTTCTAAGCCGGATCTGAAGCATCTCTCTTCCTTTACTCTTTGTACCAATATATAGTGAGTTTCAATTTATTAGCTTAAGAAAAGGATTGCTAAATCAACTCTTTTCTCCTTCTGCAAAAGAGTGGAAGTAAGCAATTTATAAAGGACGCTAGGTAAGAACACAAATTTGAATAGAGAAGAAAAATAGATGTATCTAATTTAAATATCTAATACTCCCTCTGTTCTTAATAATAAGATCATTATTGACTTTTAAAAGTCAATTTGATACATTTCAAACCCAAAATTGAGAACATGTAGGGTTAAAAAAACAAATTAAAACAAGAAAAAATAAGGAACATATAATACATTGAATTCAAGTATATATAAGGGTCCAAATCAATTTACACCTAGGCAATGTATGTTGGCAGAGCTAACACTTGGAATTGGACTATTAATCCCAAGTTATTTGTTTGTTTTAAAAATTGGACCTGGGACTATTTAATATCATGTCTAACCAGGTATTATAATACTATCATTTGGGATTAAAAATTCGCAAACAAAATTAACCTTTAAATTTTTTAAAAATTATCGGTTTATCTTATTCTATCTATGTTTACTCACACTACTAAGAATACGATCTCTTTGTTATTACCGGTAAAGATATAATAGTTTTTATCCAAACGATAAGTATTTATTCAATCCCTTAAATAATTCTAAACAAAACAAACATAACATATGATTATTTTACATTCTAACAAACATGTGATTAACACTATTTAATCCTAGGATTAGTAATCTTGGGAGAGGGAATATAGTCTCGTATAATCCTTGCAAACAAATACATCTCCAGGAGATGGACTATCCCGTGGACTATATTTAGTCCATATGACATCAGCAGATGTCATTTAGTCTTCAATCCTTCCAGCAGATGGACTATCATGTGGACTATAATATAAAAAAATTAAAATAATCAATGAATTCAAAAAAACTTATTTTCCTTCTTCTTCAGCCATCTCTCCCATTTAAATATATTAAGAATTATAGTTCACCAACTCTTGTTCCTTGATATAGTCTTTGTGCCTCGCCGAAAAATTTGATGGACTATTTAGTCCATCAACTGGAGTGAGATTTATGTTCCTAAACTAAATATAGTCTAGGATTTGTGCACTACTGGAGATGCTCACAAACATGTGACTAAAACTATTAATACAAGCATTAGTAGTCTTGGATTATAATCTATGGGAATATAGTGTCAGATTATAATTCTTGTAAACAAATATGGCCATAGGGTAATAAGAATATTTATACCAAATTGTCTATTCTAATATCAATTTAAGTTGACTCTTCAATTGAAGAAATATATACGACGAAAAAGAAATGGTATATAAATAATATACCATTAAACCTAATTACATATTTCAAATAATTATGCTCAACTCAACGCGAACATCAATAGCCAAACGTAACCAATTATATAGACTATATAGTCAAAGAAGCTTTGGATATAAGAAGCAATTTTAATCCTAGAAACCAATCTTTAAATTACAAACACTTGTATTCTCGAGGAATAGACTGATCAAAAGCTAATTAACAAAATAAAACTGCATTTTATTAAGATTTGATACCAAAAATTACAAAATTAAGAACCCTATAGTTAATTGGTACCTCGTACTATACGTCAATTGGAGGTCGGAAGTCTGGGATTAGGTCGGAGATGCCTGGTTGTGTCTGCAACTCTATACTTACGACGCTGGAGAGAGAAGACAATGTGTCCAATTGTTTTCGGGTTTGGTTGATATTTTGTTCTTATTTAGAATGGTAAATGGGATCTATTACACTTTGATCCTTAAAGTTTTTGAAAACGCAATTTGATCCCTTAAATATAACTCTCCCCCTTTCTACTCAAAAATTTAAATCCCCTGGGCTTTCGAACTCAAAACCTCTACTTTGAAATCTAAATCATGAGACCACTCAAGCACTATAAGCCTTATTGTAAGACCCCAACTTTTATGAATAAAGATTTAATTTTCTCTAAATATTATTTTGAATAGTAAGGTGTTGATTTGATATAATGTTATAGTTATGGGCGATATGTGCAAATTTTATAAAGTAAATAAGATGTCATAAAATATTCGTTTGGTCGGAGAATATTCTTTTTTGGGAAATATTCGTACGACGACGCAATCATTGAACTCCACAAACGGAATAATTATCGAATATAGAAAGTGACAAAAATAACCTTTTCATAAAATTACGGCAAGACTTTTACAGTTAATATGACAACCCCAAAATAGGTCTATTCCATCCAACCTATTATGAGTCGCCAAATACATGGTACAGAAAACAACTACAACTTTATTACAACAATTGTCGTGCAAAATACAACAACACATATGTTGTGAGTTTTGATACTAAAATATACCAACTGTGACTCTGGACACCAACTTGGATAGCACGTCACCATGACACCTTACATAAAGGTATAGTCAAAAACTGTTTTAGAAATTAAAATCTTTGGGAAGTGCTCAAGGAAACCTTCGTACATGGGAGGCCATGAATGATTGATATCATATGCCCATAGAATTATCCTTAGTTAACCCAATAGACCCCAAAGAAAAACGAGAAGATTACTATCATATTCTTTCCAATGGTGAGTCTTCTCCTGACATATCATTATCTCCACTATCTCTAATTGGGTATTATACTCCAAACAAACACCAAGATTATATAGGTAGTGCTTGTAAATATACTCAGCAAGTGGATGAGAACAACTATGTCTTATGACGACAAGAGGTTGTATGTCATTAGACATCTTGTATGATAGTGGCAAAACACCCTTCCAAGTTAAATTCACCTCACCCTCAACATCTATAGACCACCGTTCTATTCCCCTCGTTATTCCCGCTTGTCCCAAATTACACTTTTATTACAGAGAGAAATTGTGAAGCAAAAGGGTGAAACAACTAGCTTCATGACACCCCCAAATCCGGATACTTCGATTCCACAGATTTGGTGTTCATCAGACAAATATCATCTATATATCTACCCATAATAAATGCAAACCATGCAATAGATAGAAATAAAATCTTCCCTTATATAGGTTACAACATCCTAATCATAAACATAATCCCAGTTGAACTAACCTTAAACATCTCTGTATGGAAATATAAACAATAAGTCTTAAACAACATCATTAACTCAAGTCAACATAAATACATCATCAAATAAAATAACAAGTCTTCAACACTTGCTAACTTTGCCCTTGCCTTTTACTTAGTGGAAGGTTCGCTGGGTTCTTTCGTTCTTAATCGCAATGTTATTATAAAGCAAGTGAGTGAGCACTATTGCCTGCAAGTATAACAATGAAATAACAAAGATAATAACATGCGAGTGAATCAAAGACATCTCGAATAAAAGCTCAACTTTTGAATCAAGAATGAATAACAAGAATCAAAAGAATTACGAGGTCATAAGACCTTGAACTATGTCCCAGGTTATCAAGGGTTATACTTGAAACCTTTAACAATCATAAGATTATGGACCTTTCTACTGTCTTGGGGGGATCACCGCTTTTCAGCACTACCATCTGCGTACATAATATCTTAACGCTAACGATAAGTAAATCCCTTTCGCGGTTGTTCATCTCGGGCTTGACATTCGAGTCCGCACTAAAAAGGAAGTTTGGTTTGACAATTCATCAAGGGTTCGGAAATTTAGAACGCTTTCATCAACTATGGACTAATCGAATCAATAAGGGTTTACTAGTCTAATAAGGTTCAATAATAATGATATTCAAATTGAATAATAATCTCGGGAAGTATACAATAGGACAATTATTGTATAACTCAATCATGCTTTGAAAAGATAATCAATCTTTAATATAACATTTGAACATGAATAATAATAATGATAATTTACTCGAGGTAATTAATAAACTTGAACAATAATGACAAGTAGGGTTAGAAACTTTTGCTCGCATGCGTGAGGCTAAACAATTACTACTTCCGCTTACCACAAATCCTACACACATACCATATATGTATTCACGACATTCATTAGTTATATTTTCACTTAATTATTTAATATAAACTCCACTTTATTTAACAAATCATTACCCTTCTAATTTAATTACTTAATTAAATTAGAATATTTTCATTCTCTTACTATTATTACACTCTAATAAATTATTTCATAATAATTTTCGATCGAATATTTATTTTATTCCATAAATATCTCAATTAAAATATTTACTTTATTTTATAAATATTTTAATAATAATTTTCATCGAATATTTATTTTATTCCATAAATATCTCAATTAAAATATTTAATTTATTTTATAAATATTTTAATAATAATTTTCATCGAATATTTATTTTATTCCATAATATCTCAATTAAAATATTTAATTTATTTTATAAATATTTTAATAATAATTTTCATCGAATATTTATTTTATTCCATAAATATCTCAATTAAAATATTTAATTTATTTTATAAATATTTTAATAATAATTTTCATCAAATATTTATTTTATTCCATAAATATCTCAATTAAAATATTTAATTTATTTTATAAATATTTTAATAATAATTTTCATCAAATATTTATTTTTTTATTTTTTATTTTTATTTTTTATTATTTATTTATTTTTTTGACCGCTTGTATAGGTAATTTAGTTTGGTAACGTGCTACGTAAGCAGGTTACCAGTGCTCATTTTCTCGCAGTAGTCTGCAGCTCTGCAGTCATTGAACATAACAAGGCCAAATTAGGCCAAAAATCAATCATGTAAAATTATACATGAATATGGCCATAACTTTCAATTAGTTATTTTTACACGAATTTAGACTTACTCAATCATTGTAATACATATATAATCATTACTTAACCCATCTAGCATGATTTTTAACAAGCTACAACACATAATTTGCAAAATCAACACATTTACTTTCACCGTTTTGATGTTCTCAAGGTTTTGAAAATAAAACATGAAAATTGTCACTACTGATTCGTTATAACAATCAATCCGCTTATTTAAACTTTGGTCTCTTCAGATCAACATGCATAACAATATACGAGTGTAAAATTTAGGGATAATATACGATCAATACATAAAATATCACGTATAAGGCCATAAGGCCAAAACCCATACTGTAATTTTGTAGAAATCATACACTGACGTAATTTCATGAAACCGATGATATGGTTTACAAAATATATATAATAAAATACGATTTGATATGCCATAACACAAACAAAACCCATAATCATTCCTCCTATCCCAATTACGGATGTTAAACCAAAACTTTGAAAGCCATTTTATAAAAACTAAATGGACGAATAATGAAAATTGGGTTGGAGAGAATTACCCAAGTGTATAATTAATGGAAGATGAATTCCTTCTCGAGATGACTCTCACAATCCTCTTAACAAACTCGACTTCTCAACTCTTTCTCTCAGTATTTCTCTCTCATTATGATTTCTAGACTTAGGCAAATAATGAAGATGAAATAAAAGAATACGTGAATCTAAATAATAATAATCGACGCTTGTTGGTGGTCGGCCACCCAATCATGGGTTAACTGCCCCAACTCCCTTTAAATGCCATGTTTGCCTAGCTAGAATAGGTTTCAAAAACCATTTAATTTAATAAAACTTTATCATATAGTTTAATTAATGTCACACCCATTTCAAATATCTTATTTAATATAAATAAAATATAATAACTTCTCATAAATTCACATAGTCACATAATTAATTTCCTCATTAATTAATAATGTCAAATTATTAACTCTCTAATTAATAATTAAATTAATTAAAATATTAATATGCTTATTAAATATTTCTTTTAATACAATAAGCTCACATAATCACATACTTTGATAATAAAAACTCTACATTAATTTAATAAATGTAACACATATAATTAAATTAATCTACCACAATTAAATCAATTAATTATTTAATCTAATAATTAAATCATCGAAAAATATTTATTTAATTCAATAAATATTAAAATTAATTACAAATTCTCGCTCAAATAATAAGCTCAAGAAAGAATATCATGACTAAAGATAAATAAATTATCAATAGCCTTCAACAAAGAATAAATCGTAGATTTAGAACATATGGTAGATGATAAAACTTTTGACCCATAACAGCATCTAACGAAGCGATCCATTAAAAGAGTCAAATAGACTATAAAGTCTATTATCTTCCACGTTAAAAGTTCACCAACAATGTTTTATCCTCGTAACATCAATCAACAGTTCCTTCCACAATCATATGAATAACTCATAATCATAATTGTGATTCTAAATTCTCTTCTCATCCGGAGACGAAGATAATTTTCATCACCGCCTTTACCTTTAAACATCAAAGATCATGGTTATACCAAATCACAGTTCCTATTCATAATCATACTAATAAATTCATCTTTGCACTAAGGGCCAAAGATATTCATCAACAGACCATCTTTGCACTATGGGCCAAATATATTCAACAACAGGTCATCTTTGCACTACGGCCAAAGATATTCAACAACAGGTCATCTTTGCACTACAGCCAAAGATATTCATGTCTCAAAGAAATATATAATCATTTCAGAATTTATATAAACAATAATTATAACCATGTTGATCAATTCACCTTTGCACTTAAGCTAAATATATTCAATTATAAATTCAATGGTCATGATCATACCAAATCACAATTCAACTTTTCACCATCGCCAAAGAACCCTGATAACCCTACCATGATCATACCAATAATCTACCCATCTTTACACTCTAGTGAAAGAGAATTTTAACATCGTGGTTATAAAATGTTATATATGATAATAAAATCAATATAATCAATACATAGTTTTAATCTCCATAGTAATATTCATAAATCAACTATAATTTGGTTAGAAAAAGAAACCAATTTTGTAGTGAATAGTACCCGTGAATAGTAACTCATGAATAGTAACTCGTGAATAGTAACTCATGAATAGCAACCCATCGTGAATTGTAAGACCCCAAATAATTAATAAATAAAATTTAATTTCCTCTAATTATTATTTTGAAATAGTAAGGGTTGATGTGATTAATGTGGATAGTTATGGGTAAAATACACAAATATTTCAAAATAAGCAAGTGGTTATAAAATATTCATTGTTGTTTGGGAATATTCGTTTGGTCGTGGAATATTCAGACTTGTGTGGAATATTCGTACGACGGCACAAGAACCATGTGGGGCCCCATAACTAAAAGCGATTGGAGGAAGAAAACGACAAATATAAGTTGTTTAAAAATAACTACGTAGTTATTACAGATTTATTAATTGTTGGAATACCCGTGGTTAAAACACAATACGCGTTGTTGCGATATTAAAGACACCAGATTGCACCAATTATCGACTCTTACGTAAAGAAGGCACTACTCAATAATGGTTACGAATTAATTCTTTATTGAGATTTTTTATTGGTTCAATAATTGTTGCGTTGATATTTTATACTGTTGTTGTTTCAATAATTGTCATTACACAGTATTTTTCATTATCGAAGCAATAATTCATATTATCTGAATAATATTATTAGATAACATTATTGGCAATGTCTAGAAAGTTCTGTCTAAGGAGAGGTTTGGTCACCCAATTGGGCGCCAGTAAGGAAAAATTCTTATTGGAAAGCCTCTTCTTTCCTGGGAACTGCCTGGTTGTCAATATTGTGATTCTGTAATATTATTTGTGAATAATTAATTATTGATTCATATGATGAGGAAAATATTGATTTTATGTGGATATAGATGGAGAAAATTTTTAATGTGACAATTGTTGAAAATTAATATTTTATCTTTTTCTGATAAAATAATTCATTTAAATATATATTATTATATTTTAATAATATAATAATGGTGATATTTTTACAACGAATGTGGGATATATGAGTATACGAGGAGAAAGAGTATTTTTGTTGCAATAAATGTTTAAAACATGTTAAACATGCCCGTGGACCCATTTATTATTCAAATTTGATTATAAATTTGAAAAATCGCTTCGCTTATGGATTTCGGTCATTTTCATTTGGAATTTGGAAAACCTTTCTTCTGCAAAATTGTAGAGAATTGAATTTTCCTATAAAAACTCGCGAGATTTAAATTTTCTGACAAAAGGGCTATTTATAATGAATTATTGAAGTTCCGGAGTTCCGAAATAATTGATTTTTGGAAGTTTTGAATATTTATATTAACAAAATCGTTTTTTACATTTGTAAGCCTCATGAATCACATGTTAAGTCACTGAAATCGAAGTCTAAGTGGGCGTGAAAAATTTTAATATAAATTAATATTATATTAAATTTTCTGCTTTGTGTTCTAAGCATTTTCCTATAAATAAGGTCTTGGGTTAGAATTGAAAATCACACCGCTGAATCAAGTTTTCTCTCTATATTATCGGCGTATTCTTGTGAGTATTTTGAGTATACTTTGAGTATTGCTATACGGTGAAAGTTCAAGTTATAGCTTTATATCCAAAGATTCCAGTTAAATCTTGTCTTTCCGAGGTAAGGGATATTTTATTTTTTCGTAATGATATTATTTTTTCAATATCATTATGCTAAAATATTGATCTGAATTTTTTGGAACTTTTGGTGTCTGAGTTACTATTCACGATATCACGACTATTCACGATATCTGGTCTTCATTCATTCATGAATACGAGACTATTCATCGAAAAATGAAAATTTTTCTTTTCGTCTAAATATCTATTGTGGATACTAGCTTTGATTGTATCCATGTTTTGATCATTCTTGAATTTTACACCACTATGATTATTTTTGGTCTTTTTGGACGTGGATAAAACAAAGTACTCTAATCCTTAATCCTTAATCCTTGTCATTTTGATTCACCGGATTCGTTTCTTTAAAAAATATTTTCATCATCCTCGCCTTAAATGATGATATTATTGAATATCTTTGGCTTTAGTGCAAAGATGAATGATTTATGATGAATATCTTTGGCCCGTAGTGCAAAGATGAATGATTTCGATGAATATCTTTGGCCCGTAGTGCAAAAGATGAATGATTTCGATGAATATCTTTGGCCGTAGTGCAAAGATGAACAGTGTTTAGATGAACATGACCAACCGGTGAATGTCATTGGCACGTAGTGCAAGGATGAATATTTGATCCCGGATATATATTGATTGATGTTACAGGATAAAAAAAATAGACGATGAACTTTAAAATTCATACATAGAAGATAGTAGTTTGCATTCACTACTTAACTCTTCTAATGAATTATTATTTCATTGCGAATATTGATTTAAAACTTGTTGTCTATTGTATTCTATTATATTTTTCCTCATGAAGACTAACGATAATTTTGTTGTATATTATCTTAGTCATAATATTCTTTACTAGTCATAATATTCTTTCTTCAAGCTAATCGAGCTCACCCTTTTCCTTTTTGTTCCATTTTTCTTCTCGGAGGCGAGAATATAAATGAAAGACGAAGTCGGGTATGGAATGAAAGTTCTAGGGAGAGTTGTTTAGTAGTCCTCACCATTGTTGAAAAATAATGTATCAATAATTATGATGAGGATTTATTTGTATGTGGATATTGTCTGCAGATGGCAATATCTCGTATTTAAACTCATAGTTTTACTATTGTAATAATAAAGTTGTAGTTGTTATGCATGCAGGTGTATTGACAACTCGTAATGGGTGATGTAGACCTATTTTGGGGTGTCACAATTGGTATCGAGCTTAGGATATGATCTCTGGTGGAGATCGGGAATAGAACTAGGAGGAGAGAGCGACTAAATCCTTCGCTAAGTGTGTCCTACCTAAGCTTATTTGATAGTTAGTCAAGATATAGGGATATTATGTGATATATTGATTTCCTTAATTAACCCTTGTTTTATGACGGTGTTGAGAATGTCGACCGAGAATATTAACAATGGAAATGAGACCGTGGAGACGCCTCAGTACTCACCAACGAGGAGAACTTGCAACAGTCGGCAATGTTCCTCCCATGAACAACACCACCGAAGCGAGATGATGAGCGAGGGGATATTTAGAAGCTTTTTACGCTTCATGCAAAATCGAATTTGGGAGACTCGTGTTCAAAACATAGGAGGAAATGATAGCAATTCACGGGTTGTCACAAACCAATCTGCTCAAAGAGTTGGGACCACCGAATTTAAGGGAAAGCTTTGATCCGATCATGGCGTGAAACATGGGTCAAGCAAATTACCAAGATATTCGATGTCTTGGGATGCACGGAGGAACAAAGGTTCCATTCGCCACCTTTATGTTTCGTGGCGAAAGCGGATCACTTGGTGGGAATCATTAACGTACCCATCCAGGCCAAAGATGTCTTGGGAGACGTTTGAAACTATTTAATGACAAATACTTTCCCGAAAGTGTTCGCTCGTATGAAGGAAGTGGAGTTTATTAGACTGGAGCGAAACAACATGACGGTGTCTCAAAGACGCAATGAAGTTTGCGAGTTATCGTGTTTTAGACCTCATTTGGTGGAGAATGAGGAGCGATGACGCGGATGTTTCGAGAGGTTTGAAATCCGGCGTACGTCAAGATCTCATCTCTCATAAATTTTCTCTCTATTCGGATGTTGTTAACGAGGCTCAATTGTTAGAAATGAGATAACGAAATACTGTCAACCGAGGTACCACAATCGAGGATCATCGAGGAGATAGCGATCAACAAAACAACAATAACCAAAGGAGAAAGAAAAAGGCGGACAAAAATAGTAACCACTCTGGTGGTAATCATAGCCATGAAAATAGAAGAAGCGAGTCGGGAGGAGATTTTAAAAGAGAGAGATTCAACAACGACCGTGTGAAGACGACGAAGGCCAAAGAAAGAATCGGTTCCAAGGAGGAGAACGACCACCGGTCATATGCTATAAATGCGGAAAGAGACACATATCGGTCAAACGCCCACAACAGTTCCATGTATGCTATAATTGTGGAAAGGAAGGACATATCGCTTTCGAGATTGCACGATAGAATAAACCTAGTTCAATGAGGATTCGGTGACTCAAAAGATCGTCCCGAGAATTCAAAGTCAATCGGTTCTGGAAGAAGCGTTTGTTGTGGATCGGTCAAAATGCGAGGAACCTAAACGAGGTGATCACGGGTAAAGCTATTTATAAATTCTTGTGAAGTTTATACTTTACTGAATCTGGGTCTTACCCATTCATTTATCTCTTCTAACAGTGCTCAACGTTTAAACTTGACTCGGGAGAAATTAGACTTTGACTTTATCTGTGAAAACTCCGTTAGGAGAAACTTTCATCACATCCACTATTTATAAATCTTGTCTAATCCAAGTTGGCACCCTTATCTTACCCATTGACTTTATCTCTTTAAAGATACTTGCTTTTGATGTGATTTTAGGGATTGATTGGTTAACTACTCATCATGCCAAAATTGATTGTTTTCGTAAGGTTGTTAGCTTTCATATTCCTAAACAACTTTGTTGATGCAATTCAAGCAACTAAACCATTAAAATCAATCAACATCATATCTAATCATAAAGCTATTCGCTTTATTAAAAAGCGGATGTCAAGCTTTCTTAGCCCATGTTATGGATTTGAATAAAGACACGTCAAAATTGAATAATATTCTGTTGTTATTAACTTTCTGGCGTATTTCTAAAGAACTTCCCTTGCCTACCCCCAAAACGTGAAGTTGAATTCTTTATTGACCTTGAACCCGTACAAAGCCCATTTCTAAAACCCCATATCGAATGGCTCTATTGAACTTCAGGAGTTAAAGGTCCAACTACAGGAATTGTTGGACATCGGTTTCATTCGTCCTAGTACATCTCCTTGGGGTGCTCCTGTTTTATTCGTAAAGAAGAAAGACTTGGGAGTATGCGACTTTGTATTGACTATCGAATTGAACCATGTCACCATCAGAATAGGTATCCTCACCTCGTATTGATGACTTGTTTGACCAATTCTGAGAGCACAATTCTTTTCAAAATCGATCTTAGCTTACGGATATCATCACCAAGATTAGAACTGAGGATATTCCAAAGACTGCCTTTAGAACTTGGTACGGGCATTATGAATTCTTAGTCATGTCTTTCGGATTGACTAATGCTCCTGTGGCTTTCATGGATATGATGAATCGAGTATTCAAGGAATATTTGGATCAATTCGTTGTTGTCTTTATTGATGACATCCTCATATATTCCAAAAGTCAGTAAGATCATGAGCACCATTTGAAGCCGGGTACTCCAAAGGCTTCGTGAAAACAAGCTTTATGCCAAGTTGAAGAAATGCGAGTTACGGCTTGAGGAAGTAACATTCCTTGGGCACGTGGTGTCGAAACATGGAGTATCTGTTGATCCGTGAAGATTGAAGCAATACAAAGTTGGGAGCAAAAAGTCGGTGGCGAATCAAGTAACTTTACGGGCTTAATTGGTTATTATCGGAGATTCGTGGAAGGTTTTTCTCGAATCGCTACTCGCTAACTCAGCTTAACTCGGAAGGATACAAAATTCGTTTGGATCCGAGAATGCGAGAAGAGTTTCCAAGAGCTTAAGAGAGACTTATTTCTAAGACTGTTCTAACAATACCATCTAGTTCGGATGGATTTGTTATCTACAAATGATGCTTGAGCAAAGGGTTAGGATGTGTTCTCATGCAATGTGGGAAAGTCATAGCCTTTATGCCTCGCGACAACTTAAAGAATATGAGAGGAATTATCCTACTCATGATCTAGAGTTGGCGGCCAATCGTTTTCAAGTTAAAGATCCGGAGGCACTATCTATATGGGGAGAAAGTGGAGATATATTCGGACCATAAAAGCCTTAAATATTTCTTCACCCAAAAGAACTTAACATGCGGCGTGACGTTGGCTTGAGCTATTGAAAGACTACGACCACACTATTCAATACCATCCTGGAAAAGCGAACGTGGTAGTGGCGCGTTGAGTGGAAGATCATATGCCAGGAACGAGTGTGATGATGTCAAGTATACGCGTAGAGCCAACTTTAATAGAAAAGTTAAGGTTACTCAAGCCACCGACCGGAGCTGATGCATATGAAGAAGAAAGTACAAGAAGGTGCTATTCCTGAAGCAAGAATTGATGAAGAAGGAATACTTCGAGTCCACTCTAGACTTTGTGTTCCTAACGATTCTAATTTGAAGTACAAGATCATGATGGAGGCACACACAATACACCATTTGCAATCCATCCCGAAAGTACTAAAATGTATCGTGATCTTCGACATACATTTTGTTTGGAACAATATGAAGAGAGAGATTGCAAAGTTTATCTCAACATGTTTAACTTGTCAACGTGTAAAGGCGAGCATCAAGTGCCTAAGGACCATTGCAACCACTTGAGATTCCGAAATAGAAGTGGGAACACATTACCATGGATTTCGTTACGTCTTCCCACGGTTTCTCAAGGCATAAATGCTATTTGGGTTATTGTTGATAGATTAACCAAGTCCGCACATTTCTTGCCGATCACGGAGACTTATTCTCTTGAACGTCTTGCTAGTATGTATGTAAATGAGATTGTGAGGTTGCATGGCATGCCAAGATCCATAGTTTCAAATCGTGACCCAAGATTCACTTCAAGATTTTGGGTTAGCTTGCAAAAAAGCTATGGATGCGGTTTATGATTCGATTCGGCATACCATCCTCAAATGGATGGACAATCGAGAGGACTATTCAAACTCTTGAAGATTTATTAAGACTCATGTCCTGAGACTTCAAGGGCGCTTGGGATAAGTATTTAGCATTGGTGGAATTCTCCTACAACAATGATTATCGAGCAAGTATAGGTGTGGCCCCATTCAAACATTATATGGACGAAAGTGTCGCTCTCCAATATGTTGGGATGAGGTGGGTGAAGCAACATTGTTGGGACCCGAGTTAGTACGTATGACTACCGAAAAGATCCAAATGATTCGACAACGTATACAAATGGCATAAGATCGACAAAAGAGTTATGCGGATCTTCATCGAAAGGACGTGGAATTTAGTATAGGGGATCATGTATTGTTGCGTGTTGCCCCATAGAAGGGAGTTACAAGATTCGGGAAGAGAGGAAAGCTCAATCCACGATTTATTGGTCCATTTCAAATTCTTGACCGAGTAGGAAATATAGCCTATAGACTCGCGTTACCTCCAAGTATGTCTCGTGTTCATAATGTGTTTCACATATCTGTACTTCGTAAATATGTGAAAGACCCGAACCACGTTATTGAGTTAGAACCGCATTTAGATAGCCAAGACTTAACGTATGAGGAAGTACTGTCAAGATCTTGGATAGGAAAGAGCATGTCCTATGCACGAAGGTCATACCACAAGTTAAAGTCTTGTGGAGGAACCATGCTTTAGAGGAAATGATCTGGGAGTTGGAAACGGAAATGAAAGCGAGGTATCCTCACCTTTTCGAAACACCAGGTACGTATGTCAATTTCGAGGACGAAATTTCATAAGGAGGGGAGGTTGTAAGACCCCAAATAATTAATAAATAAAATTTAATTTCCTCTAATTATTATTTTGAAATAGTAAGGGTTGATGTGATTAATGTGGATAGTTATGGGTAAAATACGTAAATATTTCAAAATAAGCAAGTGGTTATAAAATATTCATTGTTGTTTGGGAATATTCGTTTGGTCGTGGAATATTAAATCTTTGTCGGGAATATTAAATGCGATGACAGTAGCGACCATGTGTGGGCCCCATAACGGAAAGCGATTGGAGGAAGAAAACGACAAATATAAGTTGTTTAAAAATAACAACAGTAGTTATTACTGCTATTAATTGTTGGAATACCCGTGGTTAAAACACAATACGCTGGCGTTGTTGCGTAGTAATAAGCGGTATTGCACCAATTATTGACTCTTTACGTAAAGAAGGCACTTTACTCAATAATGGTTACGATAATTCTTGCTCAATATTTTATTGGTTCAATAATTGTTGCGTTGATATTTTATACCGGTTGTTGTTTCAATAATTGTCATTACACAATATTTTCATTATCGAAGCAATAATTCATATTATCTCGAATAATATTATTAGATAACATTATTGGCAATGTCTAGAAAGTTCTGCTCTAAGGAGAGGTTTGGTCACCTAATTGCTACCAAGAAGGAGAAATTCTTATTGGAAAGCCCTCTCTTCCTGAAACGCACTGGTTGTCAATATTGTGATTCTCGTAATATTATTTGTGAATAACTAATTATTGATTCATATGATGAGGAAAATATTGATTTTATGTGGATATAGATGGAGAAAATTTTTAATGTGACAATTGTTGAAAATTAATATTTTATCTTTTTCTGATAAAATAATTCATTTAAATATATATATTATTATATTTTAATAATATAATAATGGTGATATTTTTACAATGAATGTGGGATATATGAGTATACGAGGAGGAAGAGTATTTTTGTTGCAATAAATGTTTAAAACATATTAAACATGTCGGTGGACCTCATTTATTGACTGAAATTTGATTATAGCCTCTAAAATCACCCATTTATGGATTTCAGCCAATTTCTGCTTGGAATTTGGAAAAACTTTCTTCTACAAAGTTGTAGAGAATTGAATTTCCTATAAAAACTCTCGAGATTTGAATTTTCTGACAAAAGGGCTATTTATTATGAATTATTGAAGTTTCGGAGTTCCGAAATAATTGATTTTTGGAAGTTTTAAATATTTATATTAATAAAAACGTTTTTTACATTTGTAAGCCTCATGAATCACATGTTAAGTTGCTGAAATCAGAAGTCTAAGTGGGCATATGAAAATTTTAATATAAATTAATATTATATTAAATTTTCTGCTTTGGTGTTCTAAGCATTTTCCTATAAATAGGGTCTTGGGTTAAATTGAAAATCACACCGAAACCGAAGTTTTCTTTCTCTATATTATCGAACGTATTCTTGTGAGTATTTTGAGTATACTTTGAGTATTGCTATACTAATGAAAGTTCAAGTTATAGCCTATATCCATTATTCCAGTTAAATCTTGCTCTTTTCAAAGTAAGGGATATTTTTTTTCGTAATGATATTATTTTTTCAATATCATTATCTTTGAAATATTGATCCGAAGTTTTTGGAACTTTTGGTGTCTGAGATTACTATTCACGTATACGCACTATTCACGTATCTCTGATCTTATTCACGAATCTGGGCCTTATTCATCGAAAAATGAAAATTTTTCTTTTCGTCAAAATATTTATTGTGGATACTAGCTTTGATTGTATCCATGTTTTGATCATTCTTGAATTTTACACCACTATGATTATTTTTGAGAGGTATTTTTGGATGTGGATAAAACAAAGTACGAATCCTTAATCCTTAATCCTTGTCATTTTGATTCAATTGGATTCGTTTTTTAAAAAATATTTTCATCATCCTCAATCTTAAATGATGATATTATTGAATATATTTGGCTTTGTAGTGTAAAGATGAATGATTTATGATGAATATCTTTGGCCCATAGTGCAAAGATGAATGATTTCGATGAATATCTTTGGCCCAGTAGTCAAAAGATGAACAGTGTGTTTAGATGAACATGACCAATCAGAATGTCCTTGACACAGAAGTACAGGATGAATATTTGATCCCGTATATATATTGATTGATGTTACGAGGATAAAAAAAATAGATTTATGAACTTCAAAATTCATACATAGAAGATAGTAGTTTGCATTCACTACTTAACTCTTCTAATGAATTATTATTTCATTGCGAATATTGATTTAAAACTTGTTGTCTATTGTATTCTATTATATTTTTCCTGTTGAAGACTAACGATAATTTTGTTGTATATTATCTTAGTCATAATATTCTTCTTTGGGCTAGTCGAGCTCACCCTTTTCCTTTTTGTTCCATTTTTCTTCTCGGGAGGCGAGAATATAAGCGAGACGCAGTCGGTATATGAAATGAAAGTTCTAGGGAGAGTTGTTTAGTAGTTCTCACCATTGTTGTAGAATAATGTATCAATAATTATGATGAGGATTTATTTGTATGTGGATATTGTCTAGATGGTAATATATGTATTTAAACTCACAGTTTTACTATTGTAATAATAAAGTTGTAGTTGTTTTACATCTGCATGTATTGACAACTCAGAATGGGTGATGTAGACCTATTTTGGGGGTGTCACATGAATAGTAACTCGTGAATAGTAAATCGTGAATAGTAAATCGTGAATAGTAACTCGTGAATAGTAACTCATGAATAGTAACTTCGTGAATAAGAACTCATGAATAAGAATCTCAGACATGAAAAAGTTCCAAATTTGATAAAAAGTTTAAACCAAAATTTCAACATAATGATATTGAAGAAATAATATCACTTACGAAGAAAATAACATCCCTTTCAATCCCTTAAAATCCCTTATTATCCCTTACTATCCTTACCCCCAAAAGAAAGCGATTTCCACCGGAATAATTTGAATCGAACTTGCACCAGTATAGCAACACTCAAGATATCAAAATACTCACAAGAATACACTCGATAATATATAGAGAAATAGAGAAAACTTCAGCTTTACGTGTGATTTTCAATTCTAACCTAAACACCCTATTTATAGGAAATTGTTTAGAACACCAAAGCAGAAAATTGAATATAATATAAATATATATATATATACAAATTTCCTACGTACACCTTTGGAAACTGAATTCAGCCCCTAACACATGTTAATGATGCTCTCAAAATATAAAAAACGTTTTTATTAATAAAATAAATAAAACTTCCAAAAATTAATTATTTTAACTTGAACTTCAATAATTCATAATAAATAGCATTTTATCGAAAAATTGAATCTCATGATTTTTATAGGAAATTCAATTCTCTACAACTTTGCGTAAGAAAGTTTTTCCAAATTCCAAATGTAAATAGATCAAATCCACATACGGACGATTTTACATGCTATAATCAAATTTCAGTCAAGAAATGGGGTCCACCGACACACAAAACATGTGTTAATCATTTAATGCAACAAAAATACTCTTCCTCCTCATATACTCATATATCACACATTCATTGTAAAAATATCATCATTATTATATTATTAAAATAATATATTCAAATGAATTATTTTATCAGAAAAAGATAAAATATTAATTTTCAACAATTGTCACATTTAAAAATTTTCTCCATCTATATCCACATAAAATCAATATTTTTCTCATCATATAAATCAATAATTAATTATTCACAAATAATATTACGTAATCACAATAATGACAACCAAATGGGTTCCAGAAAGAGGGCTTTCCAATAAGAATTTCTCCTTATCGGCGGCGCAATTAGGTGACCAAACTCTCCTTAGATGTAACTTTCTAGACATTGTCAATAATGTTATCTAATAATATTATTCGGATAATATGAATTATTGCTTCGATAATAGAAAATACCGTGGTAATGACAATTATTAAAACAACAAGAATATAAAATATCAACGCAAAGAATTATTGATTCAATAAAATAATCGAACAAGAATTACTCGTAACAATTATTGAGTAAGGCCTTCTTTACGTAAGAATCAATAATTGGTGCAATACCGCATGCCATCGCGTAACAACGCCAGACATCGTGTTTTTAACCAATCGGGTATTCTAACAAAGGTTAATTGGTAATAACTACTGCCAATTATTTGTAAACAACTTATACTTGTCGCTTTCTTCATTCAATCGCTTTCTGTTATGGGGCTCACAAAAAAATCATACTGCATTGTCATTTAATATTCCCCACAACAACGATAGTATTTTATAACCACTTGCTTATTTTGAAAAAAAAATCATATATCACCCTTAACTTTAAACTTTTATTAACTTAACCATTTACTGAATAGTAATTATTAAAAAAAATTGAATACTTTTATTTCATAAAATTCGGGATCTTACAGTTAAACTGTTGAAATACTCGGTGATAAAAGTATAGTAATACGTGTAGTTCTATAGTGGTACGCGGTATTGCATTGTAGTACACGGTATTGCACAATATCTCTGATTATTGATGCTTACGTAAGAAGTCACTCAGTTTCGTTTAATAATTGTCACAGTAGTTAATGCATAATATCTCATATTATTGATTTAGTTATTGTCACGGTATCATTTGTACAATATTTTATATTATTAAATCAATAATTTAGACGACACAATTATTCATATTATTATTTGCATTATTGATAATGTCTATAAAGTTCTGTCGAGGAAAGGGATTAGGTTATTTAATTGCGCGTCAATAAGGAGAAATTCTTATCGGAAAGCCCCATCTTTCTTAGGAATGATCTGATTGTCAATATTGTGAGTTATAATATTAATGATGAATAATTGTTGAAAGATTAAAAATGTGTTGATTGAAGATAAGTAGTTTGTGGTAGATATTTATTCAATTTTTGATATAAATAGAGGGGTTTGTCATGAAACATTTGTTGTAAATTTGACTTATTATTCCATGGACCCCCATGTGCCAATTTGTCAAACCGTCGGTAGAAAGTTATCTCGATCAATTTTGTTTTATTATTATTATAATAGTAATAAAACATAATTTTTTTTATATAAAATAAAAACTTTTTATAATATATATAAAGTTATTTGTTTTATTAGAATATAATAAGAATATATTATTATATATATAAAGTTTTTATTTTATTGCACAATGATGAATAGTAAAAATCAAATTTTCTTCCTTGAATTCGTCCGAAATTCGATTGTTCATCCGTGATTAAATAGTGTCATGACATTCTCCTATAAATAGGTTGCTTAATTAAAAAAATAAAAATCACACTATTATCAGAAAAATCTTCTTCTATAATATTGTGCGTATTTCTTCCTATTATAAGAAAATACTTAAATTGATGCTTGTGAATTTCAATAAATGTTTGATTGTAAGCTTCAATCTAAAAAAATAATAATAAAATAAAAAAGTAATCACAACCACTTTATTTAGTCATGTATGAATAAAAAAAATCACGCAATAACTTACTATATTTTCCATGTTAAATCCGCTTGTTGGAGTGCTATCCACCCTACGAACACATGCAATATATTTGTTGAGCTCCCTTTGAAGGATTGACCAACGATTAGATAAACTCTTGTTGGGACAGTCTGTGCTAATACCTAATACGATTTTGAATTCATCCAAAAAATTTCTCACAAATTCGGCCGCATTTGATCAGTGCCCGTGATAGGGTTTTCTGACACTCGTACCCATATTTTACATAATAATTCATCTTCTTGCTTAAGTCCAATTTGGAATCCTTTCACTTTGTTGATCACAAATTTTTTGCATTGTGGTAGGCTCTAAATTAGCAGGTTGGATAGGTTGATGAAATGAGAATTGAGGTTGTCCATAAAAAAAATTGAGGATTGAATAATGTAGGGTAATATTGTGGATTGAACGGATGTTGTTTAGGATTTGATTGAAAATCAAATTGCGATGTTTGAGTAAACGAATGTGAATTAGATTGTGGTGGCGGTGGTGGTTGAGAATTTTAGTGTTGATCGACTTGAAAATTAAAAATTGGAGGTGGGGGATCCATGATATTGGGTGAAAAAAGAAAACTAAGAATGAGAAGAGTGAGATGTTTTTTTAGGTGGGGATTGATATGAGAAAGCTAAAATTTATAGGAAAAATTTGTTGTTCAAACGGTATAAAAATTGATGCTTCAACGGCTATTTTTTTAGGTCGACGTAAAGATTCGCAATATAAATAAATAAATATATATATATATATATATATATATATTATTTTTCATATATAAATAAATAAATAGAGTATTTTATTAATTTTATCTATTTTTATTTTCTAGGTGAATTTAATTTAAAAATTTTAATTTAGTCATATTAATTAAGAGATAAACTATATTTTAATCATTAGACTAGTACTAAAGAATATCAATAAATATATATAAGCCATTTAGTCATCTTCTAGTACATTTATATCTCTCTTATTTTATTTTTTCACGCGTGAACTTTATTATTGAAGTTGTGTTGTAAAGTGAGATGAAAAAAATGATTAAATTTTAACATGATTTGTGTTTTGTTGGCGGGACTTATTTTTAAGTTTATAGTGATTTGAAGTGGATTTGAGATTATAATTAGTTGTTTAATAATATTGAACTTTATAATCTTATATTATTTTTCAAAAGTGGGATCATTCCATTATTATTAAAGTTATGTTAGATTGTGAAATTTGAAGAAGCTGATTAGTTTTTGGTATATCTTGTGTTATTTTTATTGGTGAATTTTTCTTTGAAAAATAAGTTTTAATTACTTTTGAGTCTTGAGAGTATTTAGTGGTTCAAATATTAATTTTATTATAATTCAAAATTAATATCCTTAATTTTTTTTCTCTGGTTTGTCACGTCGTTGTCGTATTGTGTGGGCGAGGATGAAACAGCAGTATGTATGCATGTGCAATTGTCAGAGACCGTGTTGACTTAATTGCCAAGATATTTTCCAAATGCATGGTTCATAAACAAACAAATAATAATGCACTTTGGTCATTTATCCTACTTGTATGTTTATTCATGGCTTTTGAAATTTGTTTGTGGTGAAATTAATCATAAAAAATTAAGATGGCAGAGATTGCCCTTTCTGCAGCTATGAGTGCAATCGGTAATGCAGCTCTGAATATAATCGGTAATGCAGCTCAGAATATAATCGGTAATTTTGCAGAAGAAGAAGGTAATCGCTTGTATAAGTTGTCAGGAAATATCGGCTGGATCCAAGGAAAGATGAGACAGATCCAGGCCTATTTGAAAGACGTTGATTCCAAACCAGTCCGAACCCAAGAAATGACAGTCTTGATTCAAAATATTAGAGACCTTGGTTATGATATGGAGGACGTTTTGGAGACATTCCTGCGCCAGATGGCATCATACAACAGTCCTGCTTCTGCTGCTGAGATTTTCTTTAGGAGATCAGTTTTCATCTTCAGCTACTGATCAACTGCTCATAACTTTGCCATGGAAATCGCAGAGATCAGAAAAAGGATCGAGGATATAGGTCGTCCAATAACATCTTATGATATTACAGCTGGTGGGGCTGAAAGATCCATTTGGGATCCAAGACGACCTCGCCTCTATGCCGATGAACCAGATATCGTTGGTTTTAACAGAGATACTCAAGTTTTAAAGGCCAGACTTGTTGACGAGTCAGAAATCAAGCTCAATTTCGTCTCCATTGTCGGAATGCCGGGTTTGGGGAAGACAACTCTGGCTAAGAATCTTTTCAGGTCGACGAGGGATCAATTCCAGTGTTCAGCTTTGGTTTATGTTTCTCAACAGCCAAACGTAACAGAGATTATCGAAGACATAGCAAGGCAAGTGGGCTTGGAGGAGGAAAAGTGGGAGGACAACCTTGAAGCCAACCTGGGGGAATATCTAAGAGAAAAGAGGTACGTTATTATGTTTGATGATATATGGGATAGCCAGGCATGGGATGCTTTGAAAATTAGCATTCCAATGAATTCTAAAAATGGCAGTAGAATAATCCTCACCACTCGAAACAGTGGTGTAGGCAGATATATAGGCGGGGAAAGCTCTCTGCATGAGTTGCAACCCTTAGACCCAGAAAGCAGTTGGCAACTCTTCTGCAAAATGGTGATGGGTCCTGTAGAAAATGCCACTGATACACCATGCCTTCCTTCTGAGTTGGAAGATATTGGTAGGAAAATTGTACAAAGATGTGGTGGTGTGCCACTTGCTATTGTAGTGACAGTAGGTTTGTTGCGAGGGAGGGAGGGAAGAGAGGATAGATGGAGTGCGGTACTGAAGAGCATGGGTAGTTATCGTGATTTTGAAACTAGAGGTAGCTTTGGTCTAAGTTACAATGATTTACCTATTGAGCTCAAGCCTTGTTTTCTCTACTCTGGACTTTTTCCAGAGGACTACGAAGTTTTCGCATTCCAACTAATTAATATCTGGGTGACTGAGAAATTCATAAAAGTCGTGGGAAGCCTAACGCTTGAGGAAGTGGGAGAGGACTATTTGAACGACTTGGTTGCTAGGAATCTTATTCAGGTTGCTAGCAGGGAACATGATGGGAGGATTAGAAGTTGTCGCATTCACGATCTTCTACGTACACTTTGCATTGAAATGGCTGAAGAAATTAACTTCTTTGTCACTATCCACAAATTGACCTCTATTTCAGCTACAAGAGTGCGTAGAGTGGCCACCGCTTGTCCTGGGGGCATTAGTGATGACATTGAATGGGCTCATCAAACACCCAAACTTCGATCTTTTCTATCTTTTGATATGAAGGAATTTCTCAGCATGAAACAGCTGAAGAATTTATGTAGAAGCTCTAGATTCATTAGTGCTAATTGTTACTATTGACACCGGAGGAAAATGCTCAAGTGCTTCTCTTCCAAATGAAATTGGAAATTTGATACACTTGAGTTATCTTGAAATCCGGACAAGATTTTATATAGGTTTTTTAGTGTTCCCCTACACAATAAGCAACCTCAAAAGTTTACTGACCTTGAACTTACAAAGATGTCATGGAATAGTCAGCATTCCTACTTGTTTTCGGAAGATGAAACAGTTAAGACAAATCCTCCTTCCGAAGCTACCTGTTGCTTCACTCTCAGGGAGGATACGGAAGCAAATTAACCGAAGTTTAGTGTTCAAGAAACTTGATGAGATTTCATTACCAAATCTTCAAACACTCATCGGATGCAATGATGATGTTTTGAAGGCAAAGGGATTTAGCAAAGTTACAAGGTTGCAAAAACTGGGTATTGATCATTTTACAGAATATGATCTGTCTCTCTGTAAAAATGTTTCCAAAATGCAATTAAGGTACCCGTGGGGGAACTTGCCCGAGACTAATAAATTTCCCCCAAACCTCACCGAGCTCACCTTGACAAGGACTGTATTGAAAGAGGACTCAATGGAGACACTGGGAAAGCTATCTAATCTTAAGACCCTCGTATTGGGACCAAATTCCTACGCAGGGGCGAGGATGGTTTGCTCCAGGGCTGACTTTCCTCAACTTGAAGTGTTGGAATTCAGTTATTTGCATGACTTGGAGGAACTAACTGTCGAGGAAGGAGGAATGCCTTGTCTCCACAAGTTAATCATTAGACGTTGCGACAAGCTGAAGATGCTTCCTGACAGACTTCAAAACATGATTGTTTACAAAAACGAATCATCTACTAACTATTTTGAAGAGGTTAGTTACCAGTTAATTTTGTTTTTTTATTCGTAATGTTTTCATCTGAAAATACTTTTAATCAAATAACTACAAAATTGATTTTATTTATTTTGTGACATTTATTACTTGGTCCTTGATCAGTTCTTTACACGTCCTAATGGCTTCGTCATGTGAGATTGATGAGACGTCATGGCTTCAAGTGCAAACTAGATCAAGTACGTACCAATTGGTATCACTAATGGTTTCGCGTCTGATTCAGTTCAGTTCTTCTTCTTAGCCAATAATTAAATTGTATGCATCAATATGTTGTGAGATTTGTTTAGTCTGGCGATGAAGTGGCAGAGCTGTTTGAAGAAAGGAGGATGAAAGTGCTGACGGTGTTGCCATTGTTTTTGGTAATTAAAACTGTAGTCATTTCTTTTTTTCTCCAATCTATCTTATCGGAAGCGGTTAGCATGAAGTGAACTTGATGGTAAGTTCACTTCATGCCCAATGGAGTGCTGAGTGGTGGATTGTGTAGTTAATGTGCTTGGCCCCACTTTTTTTTGTGTGCTTATACATGGGACTCGTATTGTTTTAGCCTTCATTTCAGTTATTAATCCGAATAACGAAATTTCTATTCGTTAATTTGGTTATCTCACAATTCAGTTATTTATTCGGATATCACAAATGTATATATTTCAATTTTTAGTTATAACCGAATTCAATTATAACCGAATTGCTCACTCTAGTCTTCTTGAGAGTATTTACTGTTTAGTAACTTTGAATATATTAGACTCTAAGGTGATAGTTTTCTGGTTTTGATCACCTTGTATGTTATATAGGTATAAATTTGTGAAATTTTATTATAATTCAAAATTAATATCTTTAAATTTTTTATTATTTTTATGTCTTTTGTAAATTTCAAAAATATATTAATTATTTTATTTTCCATATTACTCAAAAATCTTAAATACACCATCTTTCCAAAAATTTCTAGAATAATAAGATAACATTACATCTTTTGAAATGCAAGGTAATATTGAGTAATATATTTATTTTGATAATTAAGCCCGTCATCAATTGTATAATGTGATAACATTCCCTCTTTTCTAATTTCACAAAAACTTTATCCAAATTAAACATACCCTACAGAAGAAAATCACATAATTTCTCAGTACAATTATTGTCATATTATTTTATAATATATTAAGAAGTACTACGGTTACTAACTCGAACCATTACTCCATATTTCCGTTCTCTCTGCTAGACACAACTACACTCTTATTTTTTGAAAGAAATTATGAAACCACAAATAGCCCATTATGACTAAGTTAACAAAGAATAAATTATCTTTAACTTTCAACAATGATAAATCATATATTTAAAGATAATATATGTGACGCCCCCAAAATAGGTATACAACACCCATTCTGAGTCGCCAAAATACATGGTATAGAAAGCAAACTACAACTTTGATAATACGGATGTATGTCGTGTAGAATACGACAATACAATCTGTTGTGAGTTTAAATACAAATATTGTATTCAGATAATATACACACCCAAATAAGTCCTCATTAATTATTCATACACTATTTTACGAAAATAGTGAGGACATCTAAAACATCTTCCTAGAACCATCACTCCATACCCCCGACTTCGATCCTAACTATGTTCTCACCTCCCTGAGAAGAAAATGGAACAAAAGGAAAAGGGTGAGCTCAACTAGCCCATAAAGAACATTATGACTAAGATAATATACAACAAATTATCGTTAGTCTTCAACAGGAAAAAATCGATAAATTATAATAGACAACAAGTTTTAGATCAATAAATGCAATGAACGAAGAATCCATTAGAAGAGTCACGTAGAAAGAATTCTACCGCTTCTACAGGTTTAAAAATCCATCATCAATATTTTATCCCTTATAACAACAATCAATATTCATCTTTTGCACTACAAGCCAAAAATATTCATTTAAATTATCGGTTGGTCATGTTCATCTCAACACTGTTCATCTTTTCGCTCTACAAGCCAAAGATATTCTTCGATTAATCGTTCATCTTTGTACTACTGTGCCAAAGATATTCATTTATATCATTATTTAAGGTCGAGGATGATGAAAAATATTTTTAAAGAAACGAATCCAGGTGAAACAAAATGACAAGGATTAAGGATTAAGGATTAAGTACTTTTACCTACTATGTCCAAAAATACCTCAAAAATAATCATATTGGTGTAAAATTCAAGAATGATCAAAACATGGATACAATTAAAGCTAGTATCCGAAATAGATATTTTGGGCAAAAAAGAATTTTTTTTTTTTTATTGAATAGTCTTAGTATTAAGTGAATAATCTCAGTATCGTGAATAATTATAGATATCGTGAATAAGAACCCCAAACACAACAAGTTCCAAATTTGATAAAAGTTCAACAAAGATTTTGGCATAATGATATTGAAGAAAATAATATCATTTGAAAAGAAATAACATCCACTACTCAAAATAACCGCATACTTACTTTGAATTTCGGTATAGTCTTGTGAAACTTCATATAGTATAAAGCAACACTCAAAATATACTCACAAGAATACGTTCGACAATATAGAGAGAAAGAGAGAAAAACTTAGTTTCCGGTGTGATTTTCAATTCTAACTTAACCCTCTATTTATAGGAAAATCTTTAGAACATGCAGCTTAGACTAAAATAATAAAATATTATTTTTATTTAAACTTCCTACGCATGCTTTGTTAGGCCAAGACCAATTTCAATCAATCTGAAAATTTCAAAGACCCATTTCATGTGTTTAATCACACCAACCAAAGTGGGTCCCACCCATTAATAAAAATTATTTTATTTTCCGAAACTTCAACAATTAAGTGAAAATAGCTCTCATTATCGAAAAAATTCAAAACTCTCGATTTTTGATGGGAAATTCCATTCTCTACAACTTTGCAGAAGAAAGTTTTTCCAAATTCCAAACAGAAATTGACCAAAATCCATAAACGGGCGATTTTATAGTCTATAATAAATTTTCGGTCAAGAATTGTGTCCACCGACACACAAAACATGTGTTAAACATTTAATGCCACAAAATACTCTACCTCCTCATATACTCATATATCCCACATTCATTATAAAAATATCACCGTTAATATATTATTAAAATAATATATTTAAATGAATTATTTTATCGAGAAAAAGATAAAATATTAATTTTCAACAATTGTCACATTAAAATTTTCTCCATCTATATCCACATAAAATAAATATTCTTTATCATAATAATCAATAATTAATTATTTTAAAAATAATATTACGAGAATCACAAGATCTTGTGACGGTGCCGCTCCCGAGAAAAGAGGGCTTTTCCATAAGGATTTCTCCTTACCATGGCCAAGCAATTAGGTGACCAAACCTCTCCTTGTATGTAACTTTCTAGACATTGCCAATAATGTTATCGATAATATTATTCAAATAATATGAATTATTGATTTGATAATGGAAAATCTTGTGTAATGACAATTATTGAAACAATGATACAAAATATCAACGCGACAATTATTGAATCAATATAATATTGAGCGATAATTCATCGTAACAATTATTGAGTAGTGCCTTCTACGTAAGGATTAATAATTCAACAATCTTTATGCAATATCTACCGTGTCTTCTTTGTGCGAACACGCGTATTAACATGTATTTTAACCACCGTAACCCAACAAAGGTGTTAATCGGTAACAATTCTGTAGAATTATTTATAAAACTCAATCTTTTATCGTTTTCTTTCATCCAACCGTTTTTTTCCGTTATGGGGCCCACTAATGATCTTGGCCGTCAAATGCGGAGATTCCCCAACAAAAAAGAATATTCCACGACCAAACGAATATTCCCCGATGATAATGAATATTTTATAACCACTTTAACTTATTTTTGTAAACTTTGCACATTTCACCCATAACTAAAGAATTATATCAAATTAACCCTTATTAATTTAGAATAATGAATAAAGGAAAATTCAATTTTATTTATAATAAGTTGGGGTCTTACAATATAAATTTTCAACGATCATTGCAACGGAATAAACAATTCATTAGAAGAGTCAAATATACCATAATGTCTACTACCTTCTCCGATTTAAAAATTTATCATCAATATTTTATCACTGTAACACCAATTAAGAGTTCTTCTTTGCACCAGGTCAAAAAGAAATTTTTATCACGTGTCATTGCCACACAGGCTAAAGACACTCAACAATCATACTATCTTTGCACCCGGGACAAAGACAATCAATTGTAACACTAATGGTCATAATTATATCAATCAACAATTCATGTTAATAATTATGTCAACCAACAGTTCCTTTTTACAATCAGGTCAAAGAGAAAGTTTCACCATATGTTTTTGTCACACATGCTAAAGACACTCAAAAATCATACTCCATCCGTTCCTTAATATAAGTTTTTTTAGAGAAATATTTTTGTTCCTTAATATAAGTCGTTTGAGAATTTCAATTAAACATTAATTGCTTAGTTTCCAATATTACCCCAAGTATTAAATGTAACTTTGATTCTCACACTATTTTTTGTCCAATAAATAACAATCTCTTATTCCAATACAAGGATAATATAGACAATTGATATTATAGTTAATGCTATACAATCATTTCTTTAATACTTGTAATAAGAGATTTTTGTCCTTTTATTGAAATAAGAGATTGTTATTTATTGGATAGAAAATAGTGAGAAAACCAAAGTTATATTTAATCTTGAGAATATCAAAACCAAGAATTAACGTTTACTCAAATTAAAAACGAATTACACGTTAAAAACAAAATATTTCTGTAAATCGATTTATATTAAGGAACGGAGGGAGTAGTTATTTTCCGACCAGAATAAGTACTCATCGGTTCTTTTCCAAGCAGAATACTTGCAGCCACCCATATTGATCGAGACTGAGACCAATTGTCCGAGACGGAGACCGAGACCGAGAGATGTTGACTTAATTGCCACGATATTTTCCAATGCGTTGTTCATAAACAAACACATAATAATGCTCTTTGGTCATTTACACTACTTGTATGTTTAATGCGAGGCTATTGAAATTGTTTGTGGTGAAATCATAAAAAATTAAGATGGCAGAGATTGCTCTTTCTGCAGCTCTGAATATAATCGGTGATGTAGCTCAGAATATAATCGGTAAGTTTGCAGAAGAAGAACGTAATCGCTTGCATGGGTTGTCAGGAGATATCGGCTGGATCCAAGGAAAGATGAGACAGATCCAAGCCTATTTGAAAGACGCTGATTCCAAACCAGTCCGAAGCCAAGAAATGACTGCCTTGATTCAAAATATCAGAGACCTTTGTCATGATATGGAGGACGTTTTGGAGACATTCCTGCCCCAGATGGAATCATACAACAGTCCTGCGGCTGGCTCTGCTGAGATTTTCTTTAGGAAATCAATTTCCATCTTCAGCTACTGGTCAACTGCTCGTAACTTTGCCATGGAAATCGCAGAGATCAGAAAAAGGATCGAGGATATAGGTCGTCCAATAACATCTTATGATATTACAGCTGATGGTGCTGAAAAATCCATTTGGGATCCAAGACGACCTCACCTCTATGCCGACGAACCAGAAATCGTTGGTTTTCACAGAATTATTCAAGATTTAAAGGCCAGGCTTGTTGACAAGTCAGAAATCAAGCTCAATTTCATCTCCGTTGTCGGAATGGCAGGTTTGGGGAAGACAACTCTGGCTAAGAATCTTTTCAGATCGACGAGGGATCAATTCCAGTGTTCAGCTTTGGTTTATGTTTCTCAACAGCCAAACCTAACAGAGATTACCGAAGACCTAGCAAGCCAAGTGGGCTTGGAGGAGGAAAAGCGGAAGCACAAACTTGGAGCCAACCTGGGGGAATATCTAAGAGAAAAGAGGTACGTTATTATGTTTGATGATATATGGGATAAAAAGACATGGGATGCTTTGAAAATTAGCATTCCAATGAATTCTAAAAATGGCAGTAGAATAATCCTCACCTCTCGAAACAGTCGTGTAGGCAGATATATAGGCGGGGAAAGCTCTCTGCATGAGTTGCAACCCTTAGACCCAGAAAGCAGTTGGCAACTCTTCTGCAAAATGGTGATGGGTCCTGTAGAAAATGCCACTGATACACCATGCCTTCCTTCTGAGTTGGAAGATATTGGTAGGAAAATTGTAGAAAGATGTGGTGGTGTGCCACTTGCTATTGTAGTGACAGTAGGTTTGTTGCGAGAGAGGGAGAGAAGAGAGCATAGTTGGAGTGAGGTACTGAAGAGCATGGGTAGTTATCGTGATTTTGAAACTAGAGGTAGCTTGGGTCTAAGTTACAAAGATTTACCTATTGAGCTCAAGCCTTGTTTTCTCTACTTTGGTCTTTTTCCAGAGGACTACGAAGTTTTGGCATTCCAACTAATTAATATCTGGGTGGCTGAGAAATTCATAAAAGTCGAACGAAGCGGCCAAACGCTTGAGGAAGTGGGAGAGGCCTATTTGAACAACTTGGTTGCTCGAAACCTTATTCAGGTCGCTAGTAGGGAACGTGATGGGAGGATTAGAAGTTGTCGCATTCACGATCTTCTACGCACACTTTGCATTGAAATGGCTGAAGAGAGTAACTTCTTTGTCACTATCCACAAATTGACCTCTATTTCAGCTACAGGAGTGCGTAGAGTGGCCACCGCTTGTCCTGGGGGCATTAGTGATGACATTGAATGGGCTCATCAAACACCCAAACTTCGTTCTTTTCTGTCTTTTGATCTGAAGGAATTTCTCAGCATGAAACAACTGAAGAATTTATGTAGAAGCTGTAGATTCATTAGAGTGCTAATTTTTAGTATTGACACCACAAATATCTCAAGAGTTTCTCTTCCAAATGAAATTGGAAATTTGATACACTTAAGTTACCTTGAAATCCGTTTCAGAAAACCTCATTTCCATTCTTTAAGGTTCCCCAACACAATAAGCAACCTCAAACGTTTACTGACCTTGAACTTAGAAAGATGTTCTGGAATAGTCAGCCTTCCTGCTTGTGTTTGGAAGATGAAACAGTTAAGACACATCCTCCTTCCGGGGCTACCTGTTGTTTCACTCTCAGGGAGGATACGGAAGCAACTTTTAGCGCTCAAGAATGATGATGAGATTTCATTACCAAATCTTCAAACACTCACCGGATGCAATGATGATGTTTTGAAGGCGAAGGGATTTAGCAAAGTTACAAGGTTGCAAAAACTGGGTATTAACCGATTTTCAGAATATGATCTGTCTCTCTGTAAAAATGTTTCCAAAATGCAATTAAGGTACCGGTTGGGGAAGTTGCCCGAGACTAATAAATTTCCCCCAAACCTCACCGAGCTCACCTTGATATGGACTAAATTGTCAGAGGACTCAATGGAGGCACTGGGAAAGCTATCTAATCTGAAGATCCTCATGTTGGGTTTTGATTCCTACTTAGGGGCCAGGATGGTTTGCTCCAGAGCTGACTTTCCTCAACTTCAAGTGTTGGAATTACGTAATTTGAGCAAGTTGCAGGAGCTAACTGTGGAGGAAGGAGGAATGCCTTGTCTCCACAAGTTAATCATTGTACGTTGCTACCTGCTGCAGATGAAGCTTCCTGACAGACTTCAAAACATGATTGTTTACGACAACGAATCATTTATTACCAATGAGGAATTCAAAACGTAATTTTGTTTTTTTATTTTTTTTATTTTTAGCAAATAACTACTACACAAAATTGATTTTATTTATTTTGTTTTCCACAGTTATTTCAATTTCCACCGTCCGATATTTAGTTGGATGAAGCTCGTAATTGGTCCATCATCATCATATGAGGTTGATGAATGATCCATATCTACAATGAGACGTCATGTATGCCTTCAAGTACAAACAGCTCCGTCAAGTACGTACCAATTGGTATCGCTATTATAATTATAATGGTTGCGTCTGATTCGATTGACAGCAGATCCTCCGTCCCAAATTTCGTGTTCCATTGTGTCCCTTCATTTAAATTTTGACACTTAGTCTCTTATTTAAGACTAATTAATTTTAAAATTAAATAAAAAAATATGTGTCAAAATTTAAATGAGAGGACACAAGGAGGACAGAGAATTTGAAGACATAGGATCTGCTCTCGATTCGATTCACTTCACTTCTTCTTAGCCAATAATTCAATTGTAAGTATCATCAATATGTTGTGTGATCTTGGGGATTAAATTTATGTATGTTTGTAAAGGGTAAAATACAATTTACTACCTCTGGTTTTAACGATGTAGCATGTCACTACCTGTGCTTGAAAAACCTCCAAACTACCACTTATGGCTGCATTTTCATTGCATACCACCTCTTGTTCAACTTTCTATCTTAACACCGTTAAAAAAAAGATGGCTAATGTCTGATTTACCCTTTTCAATACCATTTGACTATATTTTAATGTTTTTACTTTCTTAGACTAGGTAGCTTGGGCGGATATTTTATTCTATGGTAGGTAAAAGATTCATGACTACGTTGGGTGTTAAAAATTGAACTGAAAAATAGGGAGTAACAAACGAGATCCGGTTAGTATGAATTTTTTTTTGATAAATTGGTTAATTGGCCGATAGAATATTGACACACATACAACTTCGCCTGCGTATCAGTATTCTATTGGTCAATTAACCAACTTACCCGAAAATAAACTTCATACTAACCACTTTCAAACGTTGGGTGTCATATCTTTGTAATATTGTCATTTACTACTTGGATGGTATTGGTAGGTACTCCATCCGACGTTTTAGAGTTATGAACAAAAATTAAGAAAATAATTGTATAGAATTAAAATATGTTATTAATTATTTATAATACTTTTTATCATACTTATCTCATATTCTTTTTTTTTCATTTGTGATATTTTCTAATGAGGGGAGATTTTAAAACTTTGTGACTAATTCTCTTACGCTATGTTTACAAGGATTATACTTGGAATATATATGAATATTAATCTCGAGTATCTTGTTTGTTTTCAAATTTATATTTAAAATTATTAGTTTAGGAATTATAAAATGATTTAATAGTTTTGAGATTATAATTATAATTTTGGAATTATAAACTAACCACCTGATTCAAAGTATATTAAGCAATTAAGAATATGTACAATTATTGGAAGCCGTTAGTATGAAGTTTATTCTTGGGTAAGTTGGTCAATTGGCCAATAAAATACTGACACGCAAGCGAGATATATGTGTGCTATTGACCAATTGATCAAATTATCAAAAAATAAACTTGATGCTAACTAAATCCACAATTATTCAACTAAACATAACTTTTGATGTTTTCAAAATTTTGACACTGAGCACTCTAGAGGTGTCAAATGGAATCCTTAATTTTGGGAAAAAATCAAATAAAAATTGAAAATCTCATTTTATGATGAGCTATTACATGCTAAAAAATAGTATTAGATTGACTTGCACAGTGTATAAGTTCATATTATAGAGAATAAATTTCACATATTTATGGTTATATATACAGAAATGGCGGTGATGTATTTTTAAATAAAAAATAAAAAATGTGGTTCAATTTTTAAATAAAAAATATATGCATGGGGTACAAATTAAATTTGGTGGTTAAATTTATTTGAATATCAAAACGACGACGTGCTATTTTGTCTTGGTTCTATTTGAATTGAATTTTGAGCAATAGTTAAAATAAATTAGAATTCAACTTTTATTAAATAAGGACAAATTGGATATAAAAATTAAATCCTATAGTTAGTGTACTAGTACTGCACAAAGGGTTACTTTAGTTAAAAATGAGACTCACTTGTGAAAATATCAGCAGCAGGAGGAGCAAAACCCCCCTTTCAAATCAACATCAGGTAACCCATATACGTATGTAAATGTTTGATATACATGTATCAATTTGCTTCGTTTGGTTATTTACTTGTATTGTAGTTTTTGCAACAAAATATGAAGTGCAATTGAAACAATCACTTGTTGGAAAGAAGTATTGAAATTGTTTCCTTTACAACTCAAAGTATTGAAACTGTTTAGTGGTTTCTTATTTTTGTATTCAGATGAATGTAGGTCGTTGAGATATATTCACCTAACTTAAATTGAGCAATGAAATTCTAATTAATCCACTGATTTTCATTCATGTGTTATTTTTGTGTTTTTATTTTTCTCTTTGAGAACAAAGATAATTATGCACAACCAGTGGGGATCAACAAGAAGTGAAAGTAAAGGTTGTGGGCCCATGTGCAAAATTAGGGTTCACATGACCTAATTAAATTAAATGCACAATTAGGGTTCCATGACCTCATTAAATATGCAATTTAGGGTTCGCATAACCTAATGGAATGAAGATGGAAAAGTCAAAAATAAATGTGCCAGAACGGGAGAAGCCTCCACGTGTCCCGAGGCGGAAAACTCGTGGAGGCGGCTCATTTTGGGAATTGATTGAGGGATTGGATTGGTGGCTAGAAGGACAGGGCAATATGGGCATTACTTTAATGACTGAAGGGTATTTCTGGAATTTCATTGAGAACATGTGCCTAGCATGTGATGACTTAAGTCTAGGGAACTGTATAAATACCCCTTCCATTCTAGGAAGGAGAAGGACTCTTTTGGTAGCTTAAGGCTTGGATATTCCACCTAAAAGCACTAACAAGATTCGAACACTCTCTCAACTCGAAGAACTGAAGAAGGCTCTTGGAATCCCAATAACCCTAACACGGTTTCCGGATTCTAGGGGTTCTGCCACACATCGTTGGAGTAATCGCCCACCTGTCATTCTCCCCTCTACAATCAATCAATTAATTCCGTATTCTTCGTGGATTTCTCTCTCCTCACCAACACGAAAACCCTAACCTAAAGAAGCAAGCGCGATTTCCTTGCCCACATTTATTTAAGCGACTCACTGGGAGGTGTAGAATTAAATGAAGGTATGCCCACAACTCGAAGTGGGAGAACTACAGGAAGAGCTACTTCACCAACAAATAGCATTACCTCACCGGATCCAGTTCCAAGACAAGCAACTCAAGCATTCCAAGGCGTAAACCTGGATTTTGACCAACCACTTGTTGAAGACGCTTCAGAAGGGAGTTCGACATCACCACATATGGCTAATCAACAACAAACCAACGCAGGAAGGCAAGGCGAGGATGCAAGTGGAGACCAGACGAATGTTGTGCAACTGGAAATGCTCAAGGCATTGATGGAAGCACGAGAAGGGCAAGGGATGATGATGGCCATGATGCTAGAAATGCAGAGGAAACAAGAGGAGATGGGGAATTTCCGCCAGCAGTTGATGCAAATTCCCACTTTTAAGGCCATGTTCCCAGGAAGTTCACAGGGGGAACAAGTAGGAGTGGAAGACAACAACAATGGCAAAGAATAACAAAGAGAAACCAGATTGTACATCTTCTCGGCGGAAAGTCAATCGGTTCCAATAATCAACTTGAGGCCCGGCCTGACAATGGCAACGCCTGCACAACTTAGGTTGGAAGCAAGCCAACCTCGCATAAACATTGTCCCAACTCGCTTCTCCCATCAATTTCACAGTGCAAATGCCAACCATTCCGTGCAATGTCCAAAGTAGTGAGCCAAAGAATCGCCACCATTACCAACTTTACATGATGCAAGTGTGCATCAACCAATCTCTACCATACACACCGCCGACTGAAAGAAGATATCACAACACCCCCGTAGAGTTCATGCCACGAGCCAAGATGTGACGAAGGATGATATGATCGATGTGATCAATCAACTTCGTAGGCAAACATCTCGACCCTCGGAGTTGGACTTTACTCCGCCTTACCCGGCACACATTCGGAGACAACCTTACCCGATAGGGTATATTGAGCATCCCCCGCAGTTTCCAAAATACAACGGGGAGAAAGGAAACGCGAGAGAACATATTGCCAGGTTCGTAGAGTCGATGTCTCCGTGGCTGGGATATGACGAAGTGAACAACCATAACTTGTTGATGCGGGAATTCAACAAAACTTTGACGGATAGTGCCTTCAGTTGGTACTACAATTTGGAGAGAATTCACCCATGATTGGGATGACCTAAAATTACAATTTTTTAAGAAATTTTTCTATGTGCAGAAACAGGTAACCATTGTAGAACTCATGCGGTTCAAACAGAAGCCAAATGAGGAGCTATCAGATTACGTTGACAGGTTCAGGGCCCAGGCACAGAAGTGTGCAGAGCCGATTGAAGAAAAGAACCTGGTCAGCATTTGCAACAATGGTGCCTTAGATTCCTTCAAGCCCCACCTCATTACCAAGGCTTGTGATTCCTTCGCGACCCTCTCAGCTTTCGCACAAGACTTGGGAGGAATCATGACACTGCCCACTAGCCATGCGACGGTTACATGGAGGGGCAAGAGGACATCAACTGTGGCTTTGGCTGACTCTCAGTCAAAACCACAAGGGAGCAAGAGGGAGAAGCATGAGAAAAATTTTGATTGAAGCAAAGGAAGGCCTGGAGATGAAAGTCGGTCCCGGAGGCCATCACATGCAGTGAGAAAGCATTCAGGGGTCTATACGAGCAATGGATTGAACATGGGGTGGTGAAACCCCCAAGGCCTAGATTTGCAGTGACGGGAGAGATGAAGAGAAGGCCAGACTTCTGTGTATTCCACCAATACGCGGGACACTCAACTATGGATTGCTATAGCATGCGTAGGATATTCCATGAGAAGCTGGCAAATGGGGAGATTGAACTGGGAAAGGAAAGCAGTGTTCATGACAAGCCACTGCCAAATCATAAGGGGAAAGAAACATGCAACACTGTTATCCACAACACAATCCCAGAAGTGGAAATAATAATGGAAGAAAAGAAGGAGTGTGACCCAGGCCTGCAGGTGACGACGTTGATGAATGGGGCCAAGTTCAGAAATTTTTTCGATCAGATAGGATTGGCCAAGGAAGCAAGGATTGAGGTAACTAGGGCAATTATCAAGGCTGCCGAGACACAGGAGACTTGCATGACCATAAACAAAGGATTTATGAAGACTATGGAGGAAGAAGCAAATAAGATATCGTTCTCTAAAGCTGATAGAGAGATAAGATACCCGCACAACAGATCGTTGTATGTGACAGTAGTAATCAATGACATCGAAGTGCGGAGGGCGTTCATTAACAATTGAGTATCTGTAAATATTATGCCCTACACCATGTTCAAACGGTTAGGCCTGCCAGAGAAGAAGATAGTGAAGGAACAAACAAACATTACAGGATTCGTTAACCAGAGCACAAGAACCCTGGGACACATCAAGGTAGACATGCAAGTTGGAAAGATTCGAGGGCCTGTAATGATCCATGTTGCAGAGGTAGATCAAAGATACCATGTCTTCATTGGGAAGGGCTTGGCAAAATGACTATGAGGGTGCTACCTCCTCGCCTTTCATCGATTACTAAAAGCTATCCTGGAAAGGGAAAGAAGTGAAGGTACCAAAGAACTCGGAATCCCTTTGGACCAGAGGAGGCACATCACCAAAGCAACTTTCTTCGATGATGTCATTGAAAGAGGGAGAGAACCGGATCGCGAGGCTGATTCTCAAGACTAGCAAGTGGGAAGGAAGTGCGAGCAGGAAGATAAGTTTGTACCTGCAGAAAAAGTGAAGAAGAAAACCTCGGAACATGGAGAATGTTCCAAAAATATGAAGCCAATAGTAGTGGACTTGGAGAAGGAAGAAAGAGAAGAAAAAAAAAGGCCAGCAGATCCTGCAGATGCAAGAAATATAATAAATGCCAAGCGGATAGCACAGTCTGAGGATGGTGCAATGAAGCTACATAGAAAAACTGAACTATTGTCTTATTTGTAGTTGCTTGAGCTATTAAGCTATTGTATCATCGTTTTTCAATTACCTAGGGTATGCTCTTTGTAAACATATAAATCATGATTATAATGTTTATGAAACGAATTCTAATTATTGTGTCCATCAATTTAGTCTGTTTTAATAGTTTCTCTTAGCCTGACATATATTGCGTTTGTTTGGTAATATTTAGTGCCCACTGAGAAAAATTACTGAGAACAAAAACAACATTGAAATTTGGAAAACTAAAGATAAAATCAGATGATTAGAATTAGAATAATTTTGGTACATATGGAGCAAAGTTACAACTGATCTGCCGTATAGTTATGGCCCAGCGATAACTCTTGCCTCATGGTTTCATGAGGTCAAGGGTTCGATTCTTTGGGGGTGTGTGTGTACGGAAATTAGCAAAAAAAAAAGTTACAATTGATCTAGCCATCTATATAAACCAGACCAAAGCTACAACTAAACCAAGTCAAAAATCTCTTTAATATATCAAAGCTACAACTAAACCAAGTCAAAAATCTTTGTAGCCAACATTGGAAGTGCCTTCACATATAGACCCAAAATTCCACATCGCGCCAAGATTCAGAAGTTCATCTTCCTATATGGATTCCTACAAGTTACAAGCAAATGCTCATCAATAAAGTAAAAATAATAGGCATAAGAATATAAAGAAAAAAGAATCATTACTCATTAAAGTTAATATTTCCATGATGATTATCTTGTGTCCTATGAAAAATAGGTGGCTGATTAATAGTCGTATCAAGCTCAAATGCCTGAAATAAAATATGCATAATTTCTCATTTTATAAGCCAATATATATATATATATATATATATAACAAAAAAAATTCATACCTTTTTCATATTCTTTGTGTTTCTTGATTCAAACTTATTTCTACCTTTTTTGTCACTTCTGTTTGAATTTCTTCGAAACTTGTTCCATCTTACCTACCTTCCTTTTACTAGGAGGACGCCCCTTGCATCAGTTCTTTTTTGGTGAAAGTAATTTCTGGCTTTCATTTGGGTCGTCATTTTCAGATTCACTCGCGTTTAACTTTTGAGTAGGTTGACCTTTTTCACAAATTCCATCATCCGTATTTCATTCCACCTTTAGTTCAAGAAGCTGATCTACAAGTTGGCCACATCTTTTTTTAGTGTCATATGCAATGTCCACAACGTCGAAAAAAATATTGCACACCTTGTCATATCTCTGTCCCGATTTCATGTCTTTCCAAACATTATAAGTGATTTTAACTTTTGTATGGCGTCGCTTCATGTCCTTTCTCCACCTCCTCGAAATGTATTTCGTTGGAAGGGTAAATATAAACCTTTCAAAATGAAGTACCTTAACTATATGCTTACATAAAATTCCTCAAAATTCGAATAATTTACTGTTACACTTCACATCAAATTCAAATTCAAATTCATCTTCCCCTTTAATGAATATCAAGCCACAACCAAGTAGTATAAATTGTCCATGGTGGTTAACTCCAATAAAAGGAACAAACGACATATCATATTTATTAGTCAAATAAGTGGGTGTCAAATGTGATGACATCACCAAACTCCTCATACGCAGCTCTAGACTTCGAATCCACCCAGAATAGATATCTAATCCGATTTTCCTCATCTAGGTCAATCACATAGAAAAAAATTTAGAATCCACTGCTTGAACTTTAGCAAAATAACTTTGAAGTGCACTAGCATCACCCTTAACAAGGCTTAACTTTTTTAATTTTTCCATATAATTTTCACAATCTTTCTTTAAACAAGGCATTCATTTTTTTCATACTCAATTCTAAGTGAATTATAACTTTTATTCATTGGTATCCCAACATCATTGTTTAGCTCAAGTCTCCTATTTATATAAGAGGTCACATGTCGATTACACCGATGAAAGTGAGACTTACTTGGACTTAAATCATGATTATATGCAAGCTCCAAAATGGTTATACCCAATTTTTCATCATTCAATATATTAGTTCCCGAAGGCACAAAAGAGATCTAGAGGGGGGGGGGAGGTTGAATAGATCCTCTAAAACTTATTCTTTTTCTTTTCTTGCTAAATGATTAACATCTAATAGAATCAACCCATGCACAACGGAATATGTTAAGATCCCCTTCAAGGATGTAACATTAAACACAGTTCTAATGTAGTTGCAAGCAGATATAGTAGTTATATTACTGAACGTAAATGACATAAAGTAAGTGATCGATCACACTAGGGGTGTTAAGTGATTCAAAGACTAAATGCTTCTGCTCCACTCTTTTGCTTCAACAAACAGAGATTCCACTAAGGATTTGATCAACTTTGAATCACTTAGATTTCTTCAAGACCAGCAGCCTTGGAACTCTAGTTCACTAAAAACTCTTCAAGACCAGCAGCTTTGAAAACTGTAGACTAAGCCCAGCAGACTTAGAATCTCTTGTACCCTCTGGTACTCAGCAAGTCCAGCAGACTTAGAATCTCTTGTACCCTCTGGTACTCAGCAAGCCCAGCATACTTGACTTTGGTTTAGTCACAAAGACAAGGACCCCTCAGGCCCTGGATGTTTGGATGGTTATTTGTTTTAGTTGTTGAGTAGCTAAAATGACATTTAGCTTGTTCATATTCTGGTACTTAGTACCTCCTTGTGATCATATGGCATTCAGCATTGATACTTGATCACAACTGATGGACCGCTAAGAGGTACATTTATTTTGACATCTTTATGAACATAACAGTCTGATTAATTTCCCTGGTGCTGCTAATCTGTGTAGTTGATGCTTGATTTCATCGGATATTCAGCATAGCACAGTATCACCACTTAGGTACTACTAAGTCTTGCAAATCAGCTCGACTCCTTCTGGTACTTAGCAATCTTTGATCACTGGTTGTCTTGTGCACAGATTCAGTTATACATCTTCTTCTCTTCAGCTTAGTGTGTTCATGGTGAAACGTAGAGTGGCTCTTGAGGTATACTTTCTGATCTGCCACTCTAGTTCTTATTTTCTTGGCCTTCTGGCTCTTAGCATGAATGTCACGCTGTTGGCATACTCCTTTGTATTGAGTGAAGCTTTTAACAGTGAGAGACCCTCATTAGATGTGCTTCACTCATTCTTAGGTAGTCTTACTCTTATTCAGACCTTTTTCTGTTTAGCTCACCTTTATCTCTTTGAAGCTTCAACTCTTTATAGGTTCATCCATCAACTTCTCGTTGGATTATAGCCGTTGAGAACTATTTAAAAAGCTTCAAACATTCTGAGTTCTTTGATGCAAACAAACTGAGTTGATGTGACAGCTCCTTTTTAACTGGTCTGACATAGCAGACTACTTTCTGATCTGATACTTTTGAAACGTCACTCTTAGCAGACTAGTTGGTAGTCACCTTTTCTCTTTCCTTTTGTTTCTTCGATCCAAACCAAGGATATTGGTGAGAGCATTGAGATTCTTAAACATCAACGTTCGTATGTCAGTCTTCATTGTTAGACATTGCTAAGAATCAATCACCAGACGAATGATCTCTACGATTCTGATGCTGACATTTATGTACTTGGTCGTAGCTTGTCTGTGGGAATCGTGGAGTGATCTGTCTGGTCCAGGATTCCCTTGACATTTCTACGATTCCAAAAGAGCTCTTTGACTTGGCAGTACCATCTTGTACTTGCAGCCTATTTTTCAATCATGCTTGTCTTGCCTTTCTTCAGGAACTAGCAAACTTCCTGACTGCCTTGGCCCTTTGGTTTACATGACTCTTTTGATTAGTCATGCTCAGCTTTCTCAATTTTCAGCCCTTTGATCTTTTGTTCATTCTCCGTGGTGAGACTGAGCATAGACAATCATTTTCGTATGTCCTCTAAAGTTTGCCATTATCTCTAAAAGTGTTATATCAGACTCTGCTGCTAGATATCAAACACTACGATCGTTGTCTTCTGATGACACTTATAGAAGACTATTGAATGGCTCTTCACTTCTCAAACAACCTTACTGATAGAGTTGGTGCTTTGATCTATTGTTTGCTTGCAGGCCATTCAGAGAATATTTTCTGATACTCTTCAAGTAGACTGCATTCTGAAACTTGTTTACTCTTATCAGAGGATGAGATCTATGTATACACTTCAGGATTGCTCATCTGTTGAGAATCATAGAGTTCTCTACGATTCTAATTTAGCATTGCGAGTACTTGACTGACTACAATTTTCATTGGTGACGATTTGTAGACCCTACGATTTCAAATGAAGCCTGCGATTCTTGACTTGGCTCGGTAGACTGTCTCTACGATTTCGAGAGTGACTTTCTTTGACAGACTGCGATTCTGCCTTGGCTTCTACAATCTCTTAGTTGGCTCGTTATACTACGATTTTAATTTGTAACGACTTATAGATTCCATGATTTCGAGTGAGGCCTACGATTCTTGTTTTAGCTCGGCAGACGCTTGGCAGACAGCCTCTATGATTCTGCCTTGATAGACTAAGATTCTGCCTTAACTCTTTTTGGCAAACTGTGATGGCTGGCGAAGTGCTTTTCAATCAGACAAGTCTATCTATTTACACTTTATAAGATCAACCTAACAAATTTAATCATTCTATTCATAATCCTTGTACATTATGATCTTTTGAAGGACTTCACAAAATTATTCATTCATATCAGATCAACCTAACACATTTGATCTTTTCAATCTAAGTCCTTGTCCATATTATCTATCATCTATTAAGGACTTTACAGTTTTTACCAATGCAGACATATTTTGCATATTCATTTATTGACTTTATCATCTTCATCATCAAATTATATAAATAAGGAATAATATTTACATGCATATTCCTAACGCAATAACCTTGCACAAATCTAAGCCTTACAATTTGCTTTAATAACCGCATGCGGTTTTAGAGTAATCTTTTTTCTTTGGCCCTCCATATTTGTGACATACAACTGTGACATATATAACAACTCCGTCCAACTTTTTAGTACTTCTTTTAGTCATTCCAAATCCTAGTTACATGCACGTATTTCTATAGTATTCATAAACCTTATCAACATTGTCAAACACCATATGTAATTTGGGCTCTTCCACTATTTGATTATTCTGTTTCCCATTCTCTTCTATTTCATCATCCCTTTTGTTGTTAGACGAATCATCTACATCAATATCCATATTTGTAAAGCTAATATCTATTTTCCGATTCCATTGGTAGAACTGCACACACCTATAACAAATGATATTTAATATTTAAATTAATTATTCAAAATTACTCAACTTAGATAAACATTGTAGGGGTAATCAACTAAAAATACTTCCATGTTTATTAATTTTTAAAAGAAAATAATACAATGAATCTCAATTCCAAAAAATATTTTTTTAGTAAGATTTTTTTTTTTGGAATTGAGATTCATTTTATTATTTTTTTAAAAAAATTAATAAACATCGAAGTATTTTTAGTTGTTCTCCCCTACAATGTTTATTGGTCTTTTCTATCAAAAAGAAAAAAAATACTAATTCATCTGTTTTACATAAATAAGAAACTACCAAACAATTTCAATACTTTTGGTTGTAAAGAAAACAGTATCAATACTTCGTTCCAATAAGTGATTGTTTCAATTGCACTTCATATATATATATATATATATATATATATATATATGGTTATATATATATATATGGTTTTAATCTGTGGCAAACGTTTATTATGGGTACTGTTCAGCAACTAAGTTGATTACCGTTGATCTGGACAATGGAAGGCTGAGATTGGTCAATTATTCCCCTACCGCTACGAACATGTAAGCAGCTCATTCTTTTTTTTTCCGTTAGCTTATTACATTAATGCCCTAATTTTTAATATATCATCGCTTGCAGTACATGTGGCGGCGATGTGGAGTCTCACCCATATATATTATGGTTCATTTGATAAAGTATACGTGATGTAAAAATAAAAGATAATGTAAAAGATTAGTTTATTTTTATGTATACATAATGTAAAAAAATAAAAGATAATGTAAAGATGAGTTTATTTTTATGTATACATAATGTAAAATAAAAGATAATGTAAAGATACGTAATGTAAAATAAAAGATAATGTAAAGATATAAATTTATCTTTATTCATTTTATCTTTTATTATCTTTTATTTTACGATGTATCTTTACATTATGTATATATAAAAATAAATTTATCTTTTATTCGAACTTATCTTTACATTATCTTTTATTTTTACATTATGTATCTTTACATTATGTATATATAAAAATAAATTTATCTTTTATTCAGACTTATCTTTACATTATCTTTTATTTTTACATTATGTATCTTTACATTATCTTTTATTTTTACATATGTATACATAAAAATAAACTCATCTTTACATTATCTTTTATTTTTACATCATGTATACTTTATCAAATAGGTGATTTCTTTGTGTGTCACTCTTGTATTAATCAATTGACCAACTTAGCATGAAGTTAATTTATGATAACCGGATACATACCCTCTAACTAAATAAATAATTATGATCCAGAAAAGGGCCACCCATTTGTGATAAAATTCGCAAGTAACGTCGTTGTTATATTGTGTGGGGAGGATGAAACAGCAGTATGTATGCATGTGCAATTGTCTGAGACCGTGTTGACTTAATTGCCAAGATATTTTCCAATGCGTGGTTGCTCAAGTCTTCATAAACAAACACATAATATACTACTTGCATGTTTATTCAAGGCTGGTACAAGTTTGCGCAATTGAAATTTGTTTGCGGTGAAATTAAGATGGCAGAGATTGCTCTTTCTGCAGCTCTGACTGCAATCGGTAATGCAGCTCTGAATATAATGGGTAATGCAGTTCAGAATATAATCGGTAATTTTGCAGAAGAAGAACGTAATCGCTTGTATGGGTTGTCAGGAGATATCGACTGGATCCAAGGAAAGATGAGACAGATCCAAGCCTATTTGAAAGACGCTGATTCCAAACCGGTCCGAAGCCAAGAAATGACAGCCTTGATTGAAAATATCAGAGACCTTTGTTATGATATGGAGGACGTTTTGGAGACATTCCCGCCCCAGATGGAATCATACAACAGTCCTGCTACTGCTGCTGAGATTTTCTTTAGGAGATCAATTTGGAAATTCAGCTACTGGTCAACTGCTCATAACTTTGCCATGGAAATCGCAAAGATCAGAACAAGGATCGAGGATGTAGATCGCCCAATAACATCTTATGATATTACAGCTGGTGGGGCTGAAAGATCCATTTGGGATCCAAGACGACCTCGCCTCTATGCCGACGAACCAGATATTGTTGGTTTTAACAGAGATATTCAAGTTTTGAAGGCCAGACTTGTTGACGAGTCAGAAATCAAGCTCAATTTCATATCCATTGTCGGAATGCCAGGTCTGGGGAAGACCTCTCTGGCTAAGAATCTTTTCAGGTCGACGAGGGATCAATTCCAGTGTTCAGCTTTGGTTTATGTTTCTCAACAGCCAAACGTATCAGAGATTACCAAAGACATAGCAAGGCAAGTGGGCTTGGAGGTGGAAAAGTGGGAGGACAACCTTGAAGCCAAGTTAGCCAACCTGACGGAACATCTAATAGAAAAGAGGTACGTTATTATGCTTGATGATATATGGGATAACCAGACATGGGATGCTTTGAAAACTAGCATTCCAATCAATTCTAAAAATGGCAGTAGAATAATCCTCACCTCTCGAAACAGTGGTGTAGGCAGATATATAGGCGGTGAAAGCTCTCTACATGAGTTGCAACCCTTAGACCCAGGAAGCAGTTGGCAACTCTTCTACAAAATGGTCATGGGTCATGTAGAAAATGCCACTGATACACCATGCCTTGCTTCTGAGTTGGAAGATATTGGTAGGAAAATTGTAAAAAGATGTGGTGGTGTGCCACTTGCTATTGTAGTGACAGCAGGTTCGTTGCGAGAGAAGGAGAAAAGAGAGCATAATTGGAGTGAGGTACTGAATAGAATGGGTAGTTATGATGTTGAAACTAAAAGTATCTTGGGTCTAAGTTACAAAGATTTACCTATTGAGCTCAGGCCTTGTTTTCTCTACTTTGGACTTTTTCCAGAGGACTATGAAGTTTTGGCATTCCAACTAATTAATATCTGGGTGGCTGAGAAATTCATAAAAGTCGAACGAAGCGGCCAAACGCTTGAGGAAGTGGGAGAGGCCTATTTGAACAACTTGGTTGCTAGGAACCTTATTCAGGTTGCTAGTAGGGAACGTGATGGGAGGATTAGAAGTTGTCGCATTCACGATCTTCTACGCGAACTTTGCATTGATATGGCTGAAGAGAGTAACTTCTTTGCCACTATCAAATTGATCTCTACTTCACCTACAAGAGTGCGTAGAGTGAGCAATGCTTGTCCAGAGGTTATTAGTGGTGTCATTGAACGGGCTCATCAAACACCCAAACTTCGTTCTTTTCTGTGTTTTGATCGGTATGACTTTCTCAGCATGAAACAACTGAAGAATTTATGTAGAAGCTGTAGATTCATTAGAGTGCTAAGTGTTACTATTAACGCCGGAAAAAGCTCAAGATTTTCTCTTCCAAATGAAATTGGAAATTTGATACACTTGAATGTAGTATGTACTTGTGGTGCACATGCATCAGAACTTGAAGAAAGAGACGGCATAAGAAAATTAATTACCTTTGGTTAATTTGGACATTTCATTTCAAGGTCAAGGTCAGCTTTCAGCCTTCCTGCTTGTTTTTGGAAGATGAAACAATTAAGACACATCCTCCTTCCGCAGCTTGGCCGAAGTTTAGCGGTCAAGAATTTTTATGAGATTTCATTACCAAATCTTCAAACACTCACCGGATGCAATGATGGTATTTTGAAGGCAAAGGGATTTAGCAAACTTACAAGTTTGCAAACACTGGATATTGATTATTGTACAGAATTTGATCCGTCTCTTTGTCAAAATCTCTTCAAAATGCAATTAAAGTACCAGTTGGGGAAGTTGCCCGAGACTAATAAATTTCCCCCAAACCTCACCGAGCTCACCTTGACACGGAGTGGATTGAAAGAGGAGTCAATGGAGACACTGGGAAAGCAATCTAATCTGAAGATCCTCATATTGGGACCGGATTCCTACGAAGGGGCGAGGATGGTTTTCTCCAGAACCGACTTTCCTCGACTCCAAGTGTTGGAATTACATAATTTGCAGGAGCTATTTGTGGAGGAAGGAGGAATGCCTTGTCTCCACAAGTTAATCATTAGCTATTGCCACCAGCTGAAGAAGCTTCCTGAAAGACTTGAAAACGTGATTGTTTCCGGCGACGGTTAGTTACCAGTTAATTTTGTATTTTTATTCGTAATGTTATCATTTTCTAGATTCACTTGGAAAAGAAACCTCAAAAACATCATCATAATTCCAAAAAAAATAACTACAAAATTGATTTTATGACATTTATTTCCACAGGACATCCGCTATGAACTGGGCGATATATGAAAATCCTATTTCTTGCTCCATCAGAGGAACTTACTTGCCCGTCCAGTACCAGCAATGAATGTTGCTTAGTATTGCAAAGCAACATCTAATTCAAGACCATATGGATTTAAAATTATTTTAAAAAAAAAAAGAAAAAGTCTCGGTTAATTTATTTTATTTAGTCAATTTTCGAAATACTAAATTTCAAAGTGAAGATGATTGTGTGATAAATAAGTTGGGCCTACAGCAATTTACGGTTATAATATTTAAATTATGTTTTGTAACTTGTATTTATTTAGTTTTCATAAACTAAAATTGTTATTTCGTACTACCCTCAACAACTGTTAAAGAAGTTTAGTCTAGTTGCAAATGGCAATGGCAATCTGTGACTGTAAGATCATGAATAATTTTAATAAGGTTTAGGAGTATGGTTCTCGGGCCAAATTTTGTAAATATTTTGTACTTAATTGATTGAAATAAGTATATATATTTTTAATTTTTTTGGGTATGTTGTATATATATCTTATAATTTTTTTTAAAAATATATCAATATATATTCTATTTATTTATAAATCTTTGGGCCTAAACTAAAAATGTCAAAAGTTAATGATAATCCACATTATCATTAATTAGTGATAATCCAATGTAATGTTGTCAGGCCAATTATATTATGATGCTATTTGCACCTAATTACTTGACGCAAACTCATAATATTAGGATTTAGGAACAAACTCAAAATGCTCCACCACTCAAAACTTGGGTTCTAAAAGGTGGTGGTACATAAGTAAATTTAATTCAGTGATACATAAGTAAATTAGTGTCTAATTCAGTGGGTAAAAGTGATTTAACCCGAAGGGGAAATGAGAAATTTACAGAATTCGAAGCCAGAGTACAACTGCATTTCACTATGTACTACAAAAATGCAAGAACAATCAACCATATAAATTTAGCTTTTTTCCAGCTTAATTGTCAGAAGCACCACCTGCTGAACAAGAACCTGTTAACTTTCATACTTTAGCATTCCACTTCCCTAGCAAACGTTTCCGTGTGAGAGACAACTTGGACCTCAAAGTTCCACCTCTTTCCTCGTCACTGTCTTCACTATCCAGAACAATCACTGACTCGGGTGTTGGCGATCCTTCTCCCTGTTGTTTGGTCTGTCCAGCAAACCTATCATGGTGATCTTGGAGCTGCTTCTGATCCTGTCTGATTTCTTCTTCCAAATGCAATAACTTGACAGGAGTTGCTTTCAGGTTATCAGCATCCAAAGGCAACTGGATGTTACCAACATTGCTCCATTTCATTTTACCAAGAGGTTCCGATGGTAGCTTCCGGTTAATCCTACACAGCTTCTTAGAAGCCACGTTTGTATCAGAGTTACCGGTATTCCCATCATAACACTCGCCACTCCATGAATTTGAGATGACCATGCTAGGAACTGGAGCAATGTTCTCCTTGTTATCTTTCTCTCGACTTTTTGATGATGCCGAAAATTCCAAAGAGGGTTTCTTACCAGCTAAACCTAGCCTCTTTTGTTTTATGCCGGTGAAACCACTATTAATTCGATCAGCAGAGTCCTTTTGAGGCTGCTTTTCACGAGGGTTAGTAGTCATGGGCATAGGCAAGGGCCTCAATGATACATTGGACTGGGACTCTGACGGTGATGGTTGAAGCATTGTCTGCAAGTGGCTCGAGTCCGTAGAATATAGTGACTTTTCCTGGGCATTAGAACACATTTTCTTTGGCCTTCTGTTTGAACTGTCATTTATTGATTTGACATCACCATCTTTAGGGAGTTGTTGATGAGAATGTTGCTCGTAGTGGCTGCTGCCTTGCAGCACCAGCGAACACTTTGAAGAACCCATAGAAAAATTTTGGGGGTTCAAAGCAGATGAACATTGATTTGGCACAACATTCTCTTTGTAGTCATCATTTCTCTTCTGGGTTGGACCCAAAGATTCCAGCGACAGTTTCCGCCTGGTTCCGTGTAACTTTCCATTATGCTGATAGGCCTTGAACATTTCTGTTTGCTGTTGTTTTAGTGCTTTCGCCTCCATTAAGTTCTCTAAGAAATTATTAATAGGGGCTTCATTCTCTTTGTTATTACTGCCCCTCTTCTGATTTGACCCAGAAGACTCCAAAGATAGTTTCCTGCTTAATGGACATAGCTTTTCACAACTTTCAAAAGACTCGTCAACCTCAAATTTGAACAGTTCTGGTCCTTTAGTTTCAATCTGCGGTTAAGTAACTAATAATTTTAAAGAAGTGTTAAACTCGGTAAAAGGAATTTATTTCAGCAATATAAAAGTTTTACCATGCTCAGATTTGAATGACTTTTAATGTTTTGGTTCCCACTTTCATTCTCACTTGCTTCAGCCCTGGCATATTTCTCAGTCATAGATCGTGCCTTCAGGTCAAAAGCTTGTCTATTATATTTGTACTCCTTGCTCTGCACATTTAGCTCAAGCGTATCAAAAACCAAGGGGACACCCACACAATTACTCATTTTGCAATAATTTGTTATTGGTCAAAAAATTCACTTACCGCTTCACGCATTAGGCCATCATCAGGATTAGGTTCAGTCAGTAACAATCCAATGCTTGTTAACACGGTTGATATGTTTAGAGAAGGTTGCCATGCACCCTGCTTCAGAAGAAAACTGATTCCTTGTTAGAACTAGAACTGTAACAAAAATAGGAATAGGAATAGGAATAGGAATAGAACTCTGCAATATAACAGTGGAATCAATTCACTAGTCACTTTAAAAGATTTTCATATTTATATGATTTACAGATTTACTCAATACAAAATGCATATGTAGATCACATTTCTTTTAGATGAAAAAAGTTGTATATCACATATCGCCAAATGATAACTGAAACTGAAATTATTTGTCATAACTATCGTAAGGAGAAGTGTAGATAATAAAGTACAAATGACCTTTATGAAGCTATGAAATGTTAAGAGGTCTAATTAAATGGGGGACGGGGAAACAAGGAAGGTGGTTTGATAAAGATTGTGTGAAGTAACAAAAAGATTGTTGTATAAAGTTAGAACTCTAGTAAGCTGTAAGCCATCATGCTGCTCAAATTCATATGGCCACTTAAATATTTCAACATTGTTTATAAACTTTTGCTGGAAGGGGAAGACCAACCTTTTACGGCTTATAACAATGGCGGATCAGTAATTATCAGAAATAATAGCAACTGGCTTCAAAAAAATCATTTAATTCAAAACCACAAACACATGAAGGAACTTGAAGAAAATAGCAACTGCCTTGTAAATGCTTTGGCTACTATTTCACAAGAAATCATTGTGTTTATATTACAGATTTTACTATACACAGGTAACCATGAAAGTTATATCGGACAATTATTAGTATGTGATTCATGGGTAAAATCTGGGGTTGCATAAAATGTCGTAAAAGGTCACATTTGGCAATCCGGTAAAACCGATTAGACCATTAAAAATGACACAAAAGAAATTTCCTAAATTCAGAACGAATTGTAGTCCAGTAGCAAAGGAGTTTCCTCTTGCCGTAAGGCCAGAGGTTCATTTCTAACTAGCCAAATAAATGTGTCCCTTCCTCCCCACCTATCAATGGGTTTTTTTTTCCATTTTTTTTTGGAGGGGAGGGGGGGGAGATTGTTGGACCACCATAAATTAAGGATGCGTATATAGTTTTGTTGAAAAAGGAAAGATTTTGCTATATTACTTCAAGATATTAGGAGAAATATTAGCTGTAAATGTTAGCTGTAATTAGGTGATAGCTGTGAATATTTTCTGTAATTAGGTGATTGACATTGCTGTAAAATAGGAAGTAGTTAGGCCACTTAATTATGTTTCCTATTGTAACTGATTTAAGCTGAAACCTTCGAGAAATAAGAAAAAGTTTCTCTCTTTCATTTCACATGGAATCAAAGCAACCCTAAGAAAATTCAGAGAGAAAAATCAACCTATTTGTTTCTGCACATTTTCCTCTTCCTTCTTCCGCTAAGCTGCCATGTCTGACAAGTCCTCTACTTCTACCGCACCTGCTGCAACTCAGCCAAACACTCTGCCAACCAATCCTACTGTCCAAACATCCAATATCGATTCCCATTCAGTTCAAATCACTACCATACGCCTTAATGGCGATAATTTTTTACGATGGTCCCAGTCTATACCGATGTATATCAGAGGAAGAGAAAAAATTGGGTACATAACAGGAAATAAGAAAGCGTCGACACTGGAGGAACATGCATATGCGCTCCGGGATGCAAAAAATTCAATGGTGATGACCTGGCTTGTGAACTCAATGGAAGAGGAAATTAACTCCAACTATATGTGCTATTCCACGGCCAAAGAGCTTTGGGATAACGTGAATCAGATGTACTCTGACTTGGGAAATTAATCTCAAGTCTATGAATTGACTATAAAACTTGGTGAGATTCGGCAAGGAGAAGACTATGTCACCAAGTATTTCAATTCCTTGAAGCGTCTATGGCAAGACTTGGATTTGTTCAATGATTATGAATGGAAATCTACTGAAGATGCTAGTCACAACAAAAAGACTGTTGAGGCTCATCGTATTTACAAATTCCTTGTTGGACTCAATGTTGAATTTGATGAAGTTCGAGGACGGATCATTGGCAAAAGACCACTGCCTCCAATTGGCGAGGTGTTTGTCGAGGTTCAAAGAGAAGAGAGCTTTAGAGACGTGATGTTGGGAAAAAGAAATACAGGTGGGCCTATTCAAGGTTTTAGGTTTTGCCCTTGCTGCTGCCGAAGCTACTGCTAATAAAGCAGCCTACTTTCAGCAGAAACCTGAGGAGAAGCTGCGGGTCTGGTGCGACTACTGTAATAAACCGCACCACACCAGAGAGACTTGCTGGAAAATTCATGGAAAACCAGATACTGTAATAAACTCAATATTTACTATATTTTATCATTTTTCTATTATAACTAAGATGCTAGATTAGATTTTGATTCTAAAAACAATTGTTGATTCCTTTTAGGATTCCTAGGGTTTCAATTCCTTTTATTTAAATACTCATGGTTGTAATTCAACAGATTATTCAATATTATTCAGATGTATTCTACTTGTGAGATTATTCTCTACTTTTGGTTCTTTGAAGAATTCGTAAGTATTTTTCTTAGTTATTTCTTTAAGATTCAATTTGACTTATCATACAACAATTCATAGTTGTGTTTGACGTTTTCTACCGCATCAATCGTCAATGATACCGAAATTAACGCTTCAATATAAGTGAGGGGTCAAGGTGTCGTTGGTGTCCATTCAACGCAGAATTCCAAACGCGAGCAATTGTACCAAGATTATCGTCTCAATATAGACAAGGGCGTAAGGTGTTACAAGCAATTCATCCAACAACTGTGCTAGAAACGATCCGGACGACGACCACCTCACGCAAGCGTGCCGTGGAGTCTATCAACAAGTCTTTCAAATCTCTTTAGCACATATTCACCATATTTTGGATTTGAAAAAATTAAAATTGCATATGGTAGTTTCTCACCTATAGCCAGAAAAGGTTTGATAAAATTATCTGAGAACATAAATCTTAAATCTGTTATTCATGTTCCTAAACTAGCCTGCAACCTTTTGTCGTTAGTAAACTATCTAAAGAATTTAATTTTCGTGTAATTTTCTGTGATTCTCACTGTGAATTTCAGGACCGGAACTCTGGGAAGAAGATTGGCAGTGCTAAGATAATAGATGGACTTTACTATTTTGATGATGTTGTCTCCGTTAATAACAAGGCTCAAGGTCTTAGTAGTGTTAGTTCAAATTCTGTTTATGAACAAGTAATGCTTTGGCATTTGAGGCTAGGAAGTCCTAGTTTTCATATCTTAAACATTTGTTTGCGACTTTATTTAAGGGGTTGAATTGTTCATCATTTTATTGTGAAAGTTGCATCTTATCTAAGAGTCATCGTACTACTTATTTACCAAAATCTTACACTGCTTCAAAACCATTTTATTTAATACACAATGATGTTTGGGGACATTCAAGAGTTATCACTATCACTAGAAAAAATGGTTTGTTACATTTATAGATGATCATACCTGTTTATGTTGGGGTTTTTTGATGCATGAAAAATCTGAAGTTGAAAAACTATTTAAAGATTTTTATACTATGGTTGAAACTTGGTTTCACACAAATATTAGCATCTTACAAACTGATAATGGAACAGAGTATTTTAATAAAGTATTGGGAAGTTTTTTGAAGGAAAAGGGGATTCATCACCAATATACTTGTGTGGATACTCCTCAACAAAATGGAATTATTGAACGAAAAAATAAACATTTACTTAAAGTGGCTCGTGCTATTATGTTTCATATGAATGTTCCAAAATATCTTTAGGGAGAAGCTGTTTTAACAGCATGCTATTTGATTAACAGAATGCCTACACTTGTTTTAAAATATAGCACATTAAATGTTTTAAAAAAAAATCCCTTCTCAAGACTTTACTCGGATCTACCTCTAAAGATTTTTGGGTGCACTGTTTTTGTTCGTATACCTAACATACTCGGTCTAAACTTAATCCTCGGACTGAAAAAATGCGTTTTCATTTGGTATGCATCTAATAAAAAGGGATATAAGTGTTATAATCCACACACGAAAAATTATGTGAGTATGGATGTCTCCTTTTTAGAAACTAAACCCTATTTTGAAAAAAAAAACTCTTCAGGGGGAGAATAAGGTGGTGGAAGACAGTTTTTGGGATTGATCTCCAAATCCTTTACCTAATGTGATTTTAAACAAACCTTATACTTCTTACCATACTGTTATTCCCGAAAAACAAAGTCAGGAACACTATAATGAAAATGAAAAAAAAATGAAGGAAATCATAAGCTTATAGTGTCAAGTATTACTGTATCTGAAACAGGGGAAGAATCACTACAACCTGGCATAAACAAACCTAACAATGATGAGCCTCGGGTTTATTTTTGGAGAAGGTTTCATAAACAAGGTAAAAACCAACCTATTCATCTTGGAAAAGATAAATCTCAACCTTCGGGAATTGGATCTCAAGATATCACAGGTAGTTTTTTTCCTTCTATTCCTTCTCCTATTCAAGAATCATCAGATCTTAACGTCCTCATGAAAAGCTCTCACATACACAGGGCATTTACTTCAAAAATTTCACACTTGTTTGTCCCGAGAAACATTCAAGAAGCTCTTGATGATCCGAATTGGAAATTAGCGGTGATGGAGGAGATGAATGCTCTTAAAAAAAGTGGTACTTGGGAGTTGGTTGATTTGCCTAGAGAGAAGAAGACAGTAGGCTGCAAGTGGGTCTTTACTGTGAAATGTAAAGGCTAAAGCTGATGGAAACATAAAGAGGTATAAGGCGAGACTTGTAGCAAAAGGGTTTACCCAGACTTACGGAGTTGATTATCAAGAGACCTTCCAGTAGCCAAGATAAATTCAATCAAAATTCTGTTATCTTTAGCTATGAATTATAACTGGCCATTACACCAGTTGGATGTTAAAAATGCTTTTTTGAATGGAAATATGGAGGAAGAGGTCTTTATGAATTTGCCACCTGGATTTGAAGGAAAATTGGGATCGAACAAAGTCTGCAGGCTAAAAGAATCGTTATATGGCCTCAAACAGTCTCCTAGAGCATGGTTTGAGAGATTTGGGAGAGCTGTGAAGAACTGTGGCTACTATCAAAGTCAAGCCTACCATACCATGTTCTACAAACATGGTAAATAGCAAGGTAGCAATTTTAATTGTTTGTGGATGATATAGTCTTGACAGGTGATGAAGAATTGAAGAGACTAAAAAGAAAACTTGCAGCTCACTTTGAAATCAAGGATTTGGGCGCTTTAAAATACTTTCTTGGCATGGAGTTTGCTAGACCCAAAGAAGGTATATTTGTAAATTAACGAAAATACGTTCTTGATCTACTAAATGAGACAGGTCTACTTGGATGTAAGACTGAGCAAAAAACAGGTATAACCGAATAACCAAATCGAACCGAAATAATTTAACTGAAATTTTTTGATAATTCGGTTATTTTTAACAATTTGGTTATATACGAAATTATTTACAGTTTACAGTTAGTTATTACGGGTTTTAATTTTGAGTTATTCGGTTTAACCGAACTAACCTTAAACTTAAAATATCTTAATTCTCACTATCTCACTCAGGCCAGCCCACTAGCCCAAATCTCGAACTCTCGCTCTCGAGTCTCGACTATCAGTCTCTCACACAGTCAAAGATCAAAACCCAAATCTTCAAAATCCATCGATCTCTCGCTCTCGACTATCACTCTCTCACAGATCAAAACCCAGTCAAAGATCAAAACCCAAATATTCAAAATCATCGATCTCTCGCTCTCGACTATCTCTCTCACAGTCCAGATCTTCAAAATCGATCAATCTCTGAGATTATCTCTCACTACTCAAAATCATCTCTCACTCACTACTCAGTCTCACTACTCAAAAGTATCACAGTCTCGAAATCATCTCTCACTACTCAAAATCGATCGATCTCTCAGTCTCTCACTCCTCTCTGCTTCGAACGGACGTAACTCTTGCCTGGATCGATGTCAACTCCAGTGCCATATTCTTGAATAATTTGACAAAACACAGCTTTCAGCCTTTCAGGTTCTCTCCCTCTCTCTTTTTCCTTCATTTCTTGTGTTGTTTTATTTTTAGCTTATGTATCCATGACTTGGATCTGTTATACTGTTAATGGTAAAATTATATTTATTGTGCATATGACCCAGTTGATTTGTACAGATTCGGTTATTAACCGAAATACCAAATTTACAATTCGGTATTTCGGTTATTGCCAAATTTCGGTAGGACTGATCATTCGGTTATAACCGAATGATCAGTCCTACTTGGATGTAAACAAACTGAGACACCTATTGAGCCCAATCTGAAACTACAACCTTCTAGAGCAAAAGATGTTCTTAATAAAGAGCAATATCAAAGACTTGTTGGAAGACTAATTTACTTATCCCATAAACGACCAGATATAGCCTTGCGGTTAGTATTTTTAGTCAGTTTATGCATGCACCTGGACAAGAAAACTGTGATGCAGTCAATAGAATTCTTAGACACTTAAAGGGCACCCCTGGAAGAGGTATGTTGTTCAAAACCCGTGGGCATCTACAAGTTGAAGCCTACACTGATGATGATTGGGCTGGAAGTATTTTTGATAGACGGACAAATTATGGCAACTGCACGTTTGTCAGAGGTAATCTTGTCACCGGGAGGAGTAAGAAGTAGAATGTGGTAGCACTGTAGGTAATCTTGTCACCAGGAGGAGTAAGAAGTAGAATGTGGTAGCAAGAAGCAGTGCAGAAGCTGAGTTCAGATCAATTGCACATGGAATTTGTGAGGTGTTATGGATTAAGAGATTATTGGAAGAATTGAAGATACTTAAACATGTGCCCATGAAGGTATATTGTGATAATAAAGTTGCTATTTCAATTGCTTGCAATCCAGTGTTTCATGACAGAACAAAACATGTGGAGGTTAACAAACATTTTATCAAGGAAAAAATTGAAAATATAATTATCTGCATGCCATACGTTCCTAGTACAGAACAAGTTGCAGATGTGCTTACAAAGGGACTTCCTACAAGACAGTTTGACAAGTTAATTGGCAAGCTGGGTGTGGAAGATATCTTCAAACCATCTTGAGGGGGAGTGTTGAAAAAGGAAAGAATTGGCTATATTACTTCCGGATATTAGGAGATATATTAGCTGTAAATGTTAGCTGTAATTAGGTGATAGATGTGAATATTAGTTGTAATTAGGTGATTGACATTGCTGTAAAATAGGAAGTAGTTAGGCCACTTAATTATGTTTCCTATTGTAACTGATTAGGCTGATTTTAAAAGAAGAGTCTTTGAGAAATAAGAAAAAGTTTCTCTCTTTCATTTCACAAGTTTATATCATAATGAAAATAGCTTTCTTTCATTGACAGCATGCTATTTTAGTTAAAATATCTTAACTCATGGCAGTTTAACAAAGAAAATTATTGTTTTCAGGTTGAAATTTTGAAAGGAACTCTTAATAAGACTATCAACTGTCTAGGTCATTCTATTGTGCTCATTAAATAAAAAGAAATTCAGAATCTCTTCACACAACTCACGGTAAAGAAAAAGCAATTTAAAGGCTTTTCCAAGTACAATTAACTCAAAAACAGTAGCAAGGAAAACAATCAAATAAACAACCATGCATAACACTGACAAGTCAAGAAACTAAAGAAATTAACCTTGGGCGGAAGATTGAGAATGTCTAAACAAATCCGGCCTCCATTATCGATATTCGGATGATAAATAGGAGTTGCAAAAGTCACTATTGGAGGCTGAAATGGATACCTGCAACCCCATAGAAAAAATGAAATCCCTCAATTCATCTATTAAAAAAAACTTACATTTCACACAAAAGCCAAAATATATATATATATATATATATATATATAAATTCCAAAATGTAAAATTGAGAGCATACAATATATACCTATCAGGTATTTGTATCTTGATTTTGAAAATTCCTTGGCATAAACTGTATCTTCAGGACCTTCAATTTCTGTTGATTATATAGAAATGGGGAAATGTCAAATAACTATATAATTATATATATATATATATATATATATATATATATATATATATATATATAATGTACTTACGAGCGAGGATATTGGAGAGAGAGAAAGCGGAAAGGTCGGAATCGGCGGAGAGGAGAGGGAAGGAAGCGCCGGGAGGTGGATCGGTGAGTAGGAGTTTCAGCTCCTTCTGCATTCGGAGGTTTAATCTTGCTGCTTGCGCCATTTTGATTTAATTTCAGCTGCTTTTTTTTTAGTTTGAGCTAGTTTGATTTGGGGGATTTTGATGAATTAGGTTTTCATGAGTGTTTGAACTTGAAAGGGGGAGAACAGAAACAATTGCTGACCACCAAAAGACAAAAAGCGCGGGCGGGAAAAAAAGCAAATGGGATAAATTTGAGTGTGGGATTTGAAGCCGTGCCCTCGGGCCACAACCTCAAGTCCTTAATTGTTTGCATTTGCTATTTTTTTTTTCAAAAGATATATTATATTTTATTGAATTGATAATTAATTACAAAACATGATATTCATCTTTTTTTTATGGTTTGTATGGAAAAAAAAATTAATTCTTTTTTATCACGCTTCTGCACCTTTTACGTGATTTGATTGTATAATCGCGTTATATACAAATCTAACAATCAACTCATTGACTAATGTAACCACACAATTGACGGCGCAGAATTTTCCCCTCGTCATCATTCTTTTTTCTTAGGATTGACAACGAGAAACACAGACAAATATTAATCATTCACATAAAGGAGGCCCTTCATTATCCCTTTTCAAATATGATAATATTCACCATTCAAAGTCACCATCCTACTCGTCTTAGTTTTCATCATTTAACACAAGGCAAAACATTTAATAGCAACCACAACTCTGATGTCACTTGTTGGGAGAAAAAATAAATCAAACAACACTAACAGCACATTAGAATAATATAATTCTCCCCTCATGTGTTATAAACTCAATAGAAAAAATAATTCAGGCTGTTAAAAATTGTGAACAAGCACACACAAGAACACAAGAATTTTTTTATTTGGAAACCCCTCAATGTGAGGAGTAAAAATCATGGGACCATAGCCCACCAAATTTTTCACTATCAATAATAATGAAAAGTACAACATTCTCTCTAGCAACAACTAGATGCATAAACCAACAACAACCATCAAGAATTACATATTCTTGGCATACATCTTCAACAAGAAGAATAACAAGAAAAAACTTAAAACTCCATCAACTCTCAAAAAAAATATATCAACAATGTACACCAAGACCTAGTGTTAGAAGACTCCGATATCACACTGTTCAAATTGAAAACCAACATGTTACGGCGTTACCCACCCAAAATCAGCTCAATCGGAACCACAAATAATCTTTCGATCGCTGACTTGAAAATACTGCACTATTTCATATGAGAATCAGCTTTTTATTTTTCTCTCTTCTGTTATATATGTTACTAATTTCTTCTGTTTTTCTTGAAACATATGTTATAACCCACATATAAGAAAATAACTCAACAACTGTGTCTCGTCCCGCTCCACCAAGATTTTCATTTTTTTCGATTTCCTATACCAATTTTTTTTAAAATAAACAAAAACTAAAAAAGAACTTTGTATATATTAATTTTAAAAAAAAAAAATTAAATAAATATGATCATGATATAATAGATTATTGTTAATCTTAATCATTCCCTGTTCCCACTACTCATGGTGCCACATGTGAATCAAAGTAAATATGTCCTCCAATCAACTGAACAATGTACGTTGATCCTCCAATAACCATGACGCTGCTGTGCTGTGTGTGTTGTTCATATTCTTTTGCTGGACTTTTCCTTCCTCCGTGAAAGAGGCCTACCCAATTACCCATACATAGAAACCCTATATATGCTTTTAGTAAGATTTGAAATTTTACTACAAAAAATTAGTAAATAATGATAAGGCAGACATATATATTAACTAGTTTAACTGGAAACGGTTTTAGGTTTTCAGTTATTCTCGACGGAACATCTATCAAAATTATCTCCAATTCTGTTGAAAATATAATTGGTGAAAAGATTGACGTCAAAGAATGACTCATATCTCCGACGGAATTTCGTCGAATTTATATTATTTCCGAGGAAATAAATTCCGTCAAAAATAATTTCGTGATGATCAGGTAGAGGCGTATATATTAACTACTTTAATTCCGTCGAAATTATACTAATTACGAGGGAATAAATTTATCAAAAATAATTTCATCAAAATTAGTCATTTTTCTTGTAGTGAATTTGCCATATATATTAACTACTACTTTAATTCACCCAATTGAGTTTTTAGACAAGTGGTTAGTTGGAGGAATTCAACTAAGGTTGTTGAGTTGTCCAGAAATATACTGAATCAAAGAGAAGGGCATAAAATTTTTCAGATATACATGCATGTGATAAATAATACTGAAAATATGTACAACTTTTCTATATATAAAACTATTTTTAATGATATTAATTATACAAATATATTCTTAGGTTTTAATTATGTGAGTGTGAGAGAGAGAGAGAGAGAGTATGACTCCGAGGGTTAACTTCAAATTATGTGTTGACATCTCTCCTTTCTCTTAAAACCATAGAATCTTTTACACCATTCTTGAACTTTCCTTAATTGCGTGACACACATTTATTCACATTTCATTTCACCTTTAAAATTTTCTAATTAGGAAAATGATGTGTTTAACATTGGGAGATAAGAGTCAACGGTCCAAACATTTCAAAGAATTATTTATATTGATAAAATAAATATATATAATTAGTAACAGTTTTATGTTTGTTTTAATATCATTTTGAATTTTCAGCGACACTTGTTAATCTAGCAACATAATTATTATTCTGGCATTGTGGGTGGCCTTTAAGAAAAAAAAATAGAGAAAAAGCTACCCTTTAAAACGTGAGTATAGTAGACCAAAATGAATCAAATACGCTTAGAATTGTTTTCATTACATCTTTCATCCAATTTTTCTTAATATACATTTAGCGCACAAATATTAAGTTTAATAACGATATAAATTCATTCTAAACAACTGTATCGTTAATATCATTACTAAAAACAATATTTATGTCCCTAAATATGTATAAAAAATTGAGTGAAAGATGTAATATATGTTAGTCCATAAATTAAAATTAAAATGGGTCAGTATATCGGATTGTACAAAGGTTAGGGCAAACATCGTTACAAATTTGGGAATGGTTAAGCGTGTAAGTTACTTACTTATACCGAATATAATCTTTAACGTGCGATCGGAGAAATTATCCTTCTGCATGTGTCAGTATTTAAAGATTAGACGTAAAAAGAAATTTATTATAAAGTTCACTTCATGCTATCCGGAACCGATAAATTTGTATATCAAACTTAGACCTTAAGAATCATAATAGTGGTTCATCTAATTACTTGATCACCCAATCGCCACGAAATGGTAATTTCTAGCACTGATAATGAACCACCGGTCTTAATCTTATGACGTTATGCTAGAGATTCCCTAATTAAAAGGTCAATGGATGCCACTGGTTAGAGGCTTAAATTTTGTCAATAGTCTAGGGTGCATGATTAACTGATTAAGACACTTTGAAAATAATGGCACTATAAACAAACATATAATTAATTAGGATAGCTAGCTAGCAATACACACACCAAGTCTTTTGGGACTAGTTGGGTTGCTAATATCTAATGTTAGTTTGTGCTCAAAATTGGCAGGTATTATTTGTTAGGATATATGAGTACTATAGGCTGAAATTTTGAATTGAAAAATATATATTTTTAACCTCTAATATGAAAATGATGATTATAATAGCAAAAAGAATTCAAATAAAAAAGTATTTTAAATCACAAATTAATAGTGTTGATCATTGCAATAAGCCAATAACTAGTGAAATTCACAAATACCAAAAATACAATAAACTCCTAACAAATTAACATAAAATACAGATATTAACAGTTTTTCAATATGAGCAACAGAATAACAAGTCACTCTCATAACTTTATACCCAAATTTGAAAAGATTTATCAAAAAAAAAACCCCTTAACATGAACTTCCTCCGTCCCTTAATATATGTCGTTTTAGAGTTGTTCACATTAAGGAAATAATTGTATAGTATTAAATATAGAAAATTATTAAATTCACAACAGAAAATATTATTTCCACAACAAAAGTATCGCTAGAAATCCTATATCGACAATTTTTACCGTCGCTATATATCTGCAATGACACTTATTATGACAATAATATTTTCTATTGTGGATTTAATAATTTTCTTAAATATAATGTCAATTGCTCACATTGTCAAATAAATAGGAGTATATGTATTTGTGCGGAGTGTGTGCGTGTGTACGGTCTCAACACTTGACGGACAAATATTGAATTCCGAGCATGTGTATATGACTTCTATTGACCGTTTGTTTGCATCAAAATATTGGAAGTAGCAAAAAGGAATGAAAAGGGAAGAATCTTTTAATAACTTGTTTGGCGAAAATGATGACAAATAGAAAAAGAAGCCAAAGACTCGATGCCTCATAGCCTCATTTCCTTTTCCTCTCCCCACTCAGATTTTCAGCTCCTTATGCAAAGTGGGGTGATTAAATTATTTCTAATGCCCTAAAAGTCAACTATAAATTCACATATCTGTAAAATCTCACTTAAATTGACGTCCAAATTGATTCATTTTAAATTTAAAGGTCTCGAGTTCGACTCAGTACTATAGGAGTCACGGATAACAGATTTTGGCCTATTTCAAAAGTCTTAGAGACTGACTGATCACAAGGCCATGAACTCCTCTTAGAGAGAAAAAAAAGAATTATACATCAAAGTTTCTTTAATTAAAAAAAATAGAGGAAATAATTAGCATTAGGCAGGTGGACAAGCCAGCTTGGATGCATTCTTTTTGTTGCACTTTATTAAATTTGGACATGTTTGTTTTATTATAAAGAATTACATGGTCATATTCTTCCCACATCTGTTCTTCATATGGATCACACACATATTAGTAATTTATATATATATATATATATATATATATATATATATATATATATATATTTTTGTGGTCGCTTTCAGATTTGGGCAGCTAATAAATTTTCCTAAATAGTACATACGTACATGTATAATTGCACATAATTTGACAAAGATTAGCCATCCAATATAGAAGTTTTACGCACTTCTAAGACATCCACACACATATATATATATATATACACGGTCCTCTTTTTCAACGAATTTTAAAAAGTAAATTAAAAGCGAATCGATTATAACGACAACTTTTATCGTCCTTGTATATAATATACAAAGTCGACGACAGAGCTATGGTGACGGTTCGATTCGAACCGCCACCATAACTCAAAAAACCATCATTATAATTGGTTTTCTTTTGGTTCACCCTTTAAAGTCGAACTGTCGCTATAACTCAAAAAATTATTGTTATAATCGGTTCGTTGGAGAAGATGATATATATATATATATATATATATATATACATATATATATATGGTCGATTCGAGTGAGGACTCCACTTTTTTGTTAAAATCGGACTTTTTTTTGATTTTTTTGGTTTTTTTAAAAATAACTAAAAAAAAGTTTAATATTTTATGGAATCGAAATTTTTTCATAATACAATGTTTTGGATGTGATTTGGATACGATAACAAAATAGAGTCTCATATAGTCTTTGCGCATCGTATCTACCATTTTTTTTTGGTATAGATATTCAAATCACGTCCAAAACATTATATTATGGAAAAATATCAGTTCCATAAAATATTAAATATTTTTTTTAGTTGTTTTAAAAAAAAACAAAAAAAAAGGTCCGCATTTTAACAAAGTAAGGGAGTCCTCACCTGATCGGTTTTGATATATATATATATATATATATATATAAATTGCTTAATATAAAAAATTAAATGATTATATAATATGTGTCAACAAGTAACAACAAAGCCCATTAAATAATAATCCCTCCGTCCCATGATAAAAGTTCTTATTACTATTTTGGATAGTCCCATATTAAATGTTTACTTTCCTTTAATAACTAAATTTTTATACAATTTTTCCTATTATACCCATAGCATTAAATATCTCATACTTTTTTCTTATTATATTTCTCTCTATATATTTAATAAGTATAATTAGTTATGTGCTCAAAATATTTTGAATTGAAAAGTTAGAAAGTCACTCTCTCACCTATATTAAAAATAATTAATGACATTATTATGGATAATTTTATCATTTTATTTTTATTCGTAATATGCGTAAAAAATTTACCATAATTTTTATCCTGGGATGGAGGGAGTATTAAACTATATAAGGTATGTATGCGTATAGATAATACTAGTAGCATTTTATATAATTTGTATCGTAATCGTAAAAATAAGTGCTTATTTAAAGTTAGAATAAGTGAAATTAAGACGACAAGGTTAATAAGCGAGTACAACTATGTTTCCCATCCCCAAACACATCCTTTAACAGTTTACGAGTTGGTACCACTTTGTTAGTTGTTGCAACGAGCAAGTGACACGTAAGACTTTGTGGGTGTGCCAACGCAGGAGAGAGAGCAGTTGCCAATAGGAAAAGCAGAAATCAGATCGTATGCCGACTTACCAAATCTAAGTCACTGTTTGGCTTGACCAATCATATTATTTTATACTAGTGGCCGTCACACACGAATTGCGTCTCTAAATTATATAAGTAGATTAAATTTTTTATAGAATTTTGAAAAGTAAATAAAAAGATATAAACACTAATATTAAAAATAATAAAATAGTAATATATCTAAATTAATGTTTTCAACTATGTGGTGTCTTTTCTCATGGTGCGGTTGATATACATTTTGACTTTTGAGTAATATAATTTGACTCTCAAATATGATGGTGTGGAGTTGTGATTATTATCAAGACTATATATTAAAGTCATGATATTTGATAGATCAAAACCATCCGATTATATTTTGAGATCGATTTTAAAGAGTAAATTTAATACTTGATTCGATTTGAGTCGCATCTATACAAAATCATTTTTTATATTATGTGCAACTTATTTCTATCAACTTGGCAAGAATAACGACTTCATAGAATTCGGATTATTTTTGTACCATGAATATTAAATCTGAATTGGACTGTGACATCTTAAAATAGGTATACATCACCTATTTTATTTTGAGTAAATAAATATATAATCTGAAATACAAATACAACTTAATTATACAACCTGTCGCAGTAAAGTACGACAAAACATAAGTTTGAGTTTTTATACAAATATTGTCGTGCTGCATAATATTCAAACTAAAATTCAATATTATTACATTTATTTTTCACTATTTCACCGAATAGTGAGGACTACTAATGCTTTATCTGTCCGTCATTACCCGCTCCCCGACTAAACTGCCTCACCACGCGTTCTCATTTCCGAAGAGAACAATAAAAGTAAAAGGGTGAGCTCAATCAGCCCAAGATAAAATATTATGACTAAGATAATGCGAATATATTATCGTTAGCCTTCAATAGTGTTAAACCGATACAATATAACAACCATCAAGTTTAATCTGCAATGAACAAGCAATCCATTAAAAGAGTCAGTAGAGAATAAAATCTACTATCTTTTATGATTTAAAAGGTTTTTCATCACTTTTATCAACGAGACTCAAACAATAAATAATCCACATCATCGAATCACCCATGCACTACTTGGCCAAGGATATTCTTTAAGATCACGACCATAATTATCCATGCACTACTGCCCAAGAATATTTGTGTATTCATGGTCACGATCATGCCATCAACTGTCCATGGAAGTATTATCAAACCTCCAATTTTTTTTTTATTTTTAATTTAGTCATGGAAGTATTATCAAACTTGCACACCACCTCCCATAATAGTAAATAATGTGATTCAATAGTAAATTATGTGAATCAATAGTTCTGAACATGTGAAAATAAGAATTACAAAGATATAGACTCTCCATCTATACCTCCATTTTTAACTTAGTCATGCAAGTATTATCAATCTTGCACCAACTCCCCTAATAGTAACAAGAATGTGAAACAATAGTATACACATGTGAACAAATAGTTATAATCATGTGAAATAATAACAATCAATTGCTCATTTATCTGATTAAATACTCGATTGGTCAATATAACCTCCAGACATCAATTATTATCGAAATAATTATCGATTTTTACTAACACAAATAATTTAAACACAATAAAATCATTTTTATCAAAAATATAAATTTTAAAATTTCGAAGTTTGACTTTTTCCAAAAAAGTCAATTGTTGACTTTTTAACCAAATAGTTAATTCCGAAATTTTTTATATTTATAGACTATTTTTACTAATTTCATCGTTCCGTACTCAAATATCACGTCCGCGTCTCCAAATTTAACTCCGAACACAACTTTAATTTTAATAACATTCATCATTAATATTATAACTCACAATATTTATCAACCGAATCGCTTTTCGTGAAAAAGGGGCTTTCCAATAAGGATTTCTCCCTATTAGCGCAATTAGGTGAAAGCAAACCTCTCGTTAATGAACTTCAGACATTGTAAATATTGCAATTTAATAATATGAATAACTTTGCTGCCTCAATTATTGATTTAATAAAATAACATATTATGCAGATGATACTATGACAATAATTGAATCAATAATATGAGAGATATGATGCAAGAATTCTCAGAAGCAATAATTGAGTATAACTCGAGTGACTTCACGTAAGCATCAATAATCAATACCGCGTATCTTATCGCAACCACGCGTGCGTATTATTGTATTTTTACTACCGGATAGTTTAACAGTTAACGGTAAAATTTTCGCCGTTATTTTCATAAAGTATTTTTGTCGTTTTCTCAATCCGACAATAATTTCATTGTGGGGTCCATAAATGATTATGTCGTTGTATACGAATATTCCTTATTAAAACGAAATATATTCTCCCACCAATCGAATATTATATAACAACTTGCATACTTTGCAAAATTTGTAAATATTACCCACAACTATAATATTATATCAAATCCACACCATAATATTCAAAAATATATTTCAAAAAAATTTAATCTTTATTCAAAAAATTGGGGTCTTACATGGACTGTCAGTTGAACCCAAAAAAATTAGAATTGGTCGGTATATATTTCGATTCGATTTAGCCCGATTTAATTGATTTGATCAAAAATTGATTGATTCGGTTGACCACCGATCAAACTGATGGTGCAACTGATAAAATCGATTAATTAACTTGATAAATTAATTTTTAATTATTATTAAAACACCGTATATTAAGAAATCGAGGAAGTATCATGTACAAGTCTTAAAAAAGTGGTTAGCATAAACTTTATTTTTGAGTAAATTGGTCAGTTGACCAATAAAATACTGACACGCAAGTCAGATTTTATGTGTATCAATATTTATTTAATTAATTGACTAATTTATTAAAAAATAAACTTTCGTAGTAACTGGATCCAAGTCTTTAACTACTAAGCTACTATCACTGTCCCTACACGTTGTATATATATACTAAGTTGATGAACCCACGCTCGTTGTCCTCGCGTGGAATAATACACGTAAACATGGAAAATATCTAGAGTCTGGACCGTGACTGTACATATAAAAAACTTAAAAAAAAACGTAAATTGGGTCCCATCTCGTGACCACAATGGAAATATCAAACAATAACACGTAACTTAAGTATGACTCTCATAATACTCACATACACGTACTACCTCCGTCCTATAATAAATAATATTTTTTTAGATTTAATATTTTTTTTCAAAATAAATGATGTGTTAGAATTTCAATATAATTTTTATAATATTTTCTCATATATGCTCTTATGCATTTAATGGTATTTATTGTATCTTAACATCACTACAATTAAATGACACTCATTAACTCTTAACTTCAAAGAAAATATATTAAGGGTATTTTTGTCATTTTAACTTGTGTATTGATATGTGTGATTTAAGCTAAAAAAACACTTATTATGAGACGGAGGTAGTATTATATATGTATACGCATATATATTATAAATTCTCGTCTGATATGTAAGATTCACAAATATATATATATATATATATATATGTATGAGTATTATGTGAGTCAACATTATATAATTATAATATCATTATTTAATATCAAAACCATCCCTCAAAATTAACCTCCACGTAGTTACAAGTTGGTACTGTACGTGATGTACCTGACATCCTTATATATTACGGTGCTCCCTCACCATCACTTAGTAAAAAAACTCATCAAACACACCACACACTCTCTCTCTATACTGTGAATGGAATCTGCTGGAGAAGAAAACATAATCGCGCCGTTCGTGCTGAAGACTTACCAGATGGTCAACGAGCCGGCAACCGATAATCTCATCACATGGGGAAGAGCCAACAATAGCTTCATAGTTGTTGACCCTTTAGATTTCTCCCAGAGACTCTTGCCTGTTTTCTTCAAGCACAACAATTTTTCCAGCTTCATCCGTCAACTCAATACATATGTATGCACCTAGCTTCTTCTTTCTTCCTAATTCGGGGTGAGGTACAACCAGGACCTCTTGTTTTAAAGCAAGAGACTTGGAATACCAACTGAGCCAAGAACAGTTGATAAACACCTATATAACTCTTTCTCTTTCCTTATTTACAAGAGACCTGGAGTACCAACTGATAAACACCTAACTTTTAACTGAGCCAAGAACAGTTGATAAATACCTAACTCTTTCTCCTTCCCTATGTATCTCTCATATAATTAAATTTAATCCAATATTGTCATTATATTAAATTACAACTTCTTTTTTTTAGCAAAAAAATTGTACCCGTTAAACCAGGAACTAATTAGTTCTGTAGAGTAAAAAGTTGCATCTGCATTTTTTTTTTCTTGACAAGATTTTGATTATGTATAGGGGTTCAGAAAGGTGGATCCGGATCGATGGGAATTCGCAAACGAGTGGTTTCTCCGAGGCCAAACGCAATTATTGAAGAAGATAGTGAGGAAAAAGCACAGCAAGAACGGTATGTATTCGATTCATAGTAAGATTGAAGATGAAGATGATGAGGATTTATTAATGGAGATTTCGAGATTAAAGCAAGAACAGAAGGAATTGGACCTGGTAGTTGAAGGAATGAACAAGAGAATACAAGCAGCAGAGAGAAGGCCACAGCAAATGATGGCGTTCCTTTTCAAAGTGGTTGAAGATCCGGAATTTATATCCAGAATGATGATGGATAAGGAGAGTGCTAGAAGGGTGACCGATAAAAAGAGACGCCTTCTGATTTCTTCATCTTCTTCCCCTTCTTCGTCGGAAGAGGAAAGCGCGACGGTTGGGACGATTTCGTCGCCGGATGGGAATTTTGACTGTCAGACTTCGCCGGAGACAATGTCGCCGCCGGCGTGGTTACTTAGCCAAAGACAATCCATAGGGGGAAGAACAACACAAGGTGTTGGTGGGTTTTCTACGGTGGCGCCGTCTGTCAACGGTGGTGTTGAGGGAGGGGAAAGTGGTGGGGATGTGAGTTGCTTTGGAGGAGCTGTGACGTGGGGAGAGCCAAGTCCGCCGCCTTATCCATTCTCACTGTTGGGAGGTGGGTTTTAGTCAGTTGTCATATAGTGATTTACATAGGATTGTATTGTTTATGTTTTACTATTATTATTACTACTTTCGGCTACTCTTTCTATTTTCAATTTTCACTCGGTAAAGAACATCATGTCTTGTCAACGCTCCAGAAAAAAAATATTAATTTTAATTAAATAAATATAATAATTTTTGTAAACCAAAACACACGACTGCTCCCTTTTTTTAAATATATAAAATAATGATAAAATTAAGAATATCATATTTTATAGTATAAAAATGTAAATGAATCTCTAATTTTGCACTAGACTAAAAGGTAAAATTTATCTTTAATTTAAGAGTAGAAATACAATATTTGTTATTGTAAAACTAAAAATAAATCATACTATTTGTTGTTAAATATATAGAAAATTAAAGATTGGTAATTAATTTACGAGGCTAAAACAATCTTTTAATATTATAAAGAGACAAAAAAGAGTCATTCCAAAATCTCCGGTTGAAAATTTCAGAACATACAACTCTGGTGGTCCTTTTGTTAGCCCGAGCCAAAGTGGACTCAACAGTAGGCCTAGTGCACGATATGTCAAAGTCCAAAGTAGTTAGTATGAAGTTTATTTTGGAATAAATTAGTCAATTAATTAATAGAATACTGACACGCGTGCATGTGTGTCAGTATTTTATTTACCAATTGACCAACTTACTAAAAAAATAACTTTATGCTAATTGGATCCGTCAAAGTCATAAAGTGTTGCGACTTCCGGTTAGTACTTATAGCCTACATTTATTTGCAAAAATGAACTAAATTCTCAAGTAGATAGAGAGATAATATTATATAATTTCTTCTGTTGTATAAATAAACTTAAATTAATAATAAATCATTTATAAGGTTAAATAAAAGTCTAATCATAAATAAAATAAATAGAATTAATTTTATTCATGTAATAGTTGGGATCAAGTTATGGTGAAGAATGTAATAATAAGCTCTAGGGTGAATTACGAGAGTGGCTAGTATGAAGTGAATTTTATGATCATACTCAATATAATGTTGACACACATACGAGAGGATGATTTATCCGCCTATATACTTGTCAGTGCTGTATTGGACATGAAATTTACTTCTTCCTAACCGGTTCACCGGATTCATTTTCAAGTGATATGATTATTATGAAATTGACATCAACTTCATTGTAATAAGTACTTTAATAATTTTTTTATTGAATGAGTTATAGAAAATATTATTTTAATAAATTTATAACTTTTTATTACTTTAATTAATGTAATTTTTTATCTCATTAAATAAAAAATATATATATTTAATAAAATAAAATTGATCTCAACTTCACCCAAACAAATTTGAGTCCTTCTACGCCGACCGCTTTCTTCCGACCGGATTAGTGACCGGTCAGAAATTTTATTTTATTTTAAATTTTTTTTTTTGCTTTTGACTACTAAATAATTAATGTGATTTATTGGAACTGAAATTTTTATAAAATACAGTGATTTAGGTATCATTTAGATACATGTAAAAAAAGTTGATCACATGCATCTGCATAACCCTATTTTTACATGTATCCAAATAATACTTAAATCACTCCATTTTATAAAAATTTCAGTTCTAATAAATCACATTAATTATTTAATAGTCAAAAGTAAAAAAAAATTGAAAAAAATTAAAAATTCCGCCCGTCACTAATCCGATCGGAAAAAAGCGGTCGGGGTAGACTTATTGAACAAATTTTATTTTTGTGTGTAACGTGAATATTGAAACATAAACTAAATAAAAGTCACCAAAATAATCATTCTCAAGTATAGTGGATTGACTTTAACCTAACCAATGATGTAGTGCCATGTAATCAATAGCTTTCCAATGAATACATATGGGCAAAAACATGCTCTGGCAGATAAATCCAACTGTGCAGAGTCCCCACATCCTCCCAATCCCACATGAATACGTCCCTTTGGTGCTCGCAGGACCAGCCGACCAGCTCATGTCCGCGCTTTGCACGAGTTGCCCCCTTTTTTAACTTTTCTTTAGAAAATTAATATTTCTACCCGTAAAAATATTAATAGTTTTACGAGTTCCTACTCACATAAATAATATTCTCTCCACTCTTTAATATAAGTTGTTTTAAAGAATTATTTTTATTTCTTAATATAAGTTATTTAATAATTTCAAGTAAGCATTAATCGCTTAGTTTTTAATATTAACTCAAATATTAAATATAACTTTGGTTCTCTTACTATTTTTTATCATATAAATAACAGATTTTTTTCCAATATAAGGGCAATATATACAATTAAATTTATATTTAATGTTATACAATTATTTTCTAAATACGCGTGCACAACTCTAAAACGACTTATATTAAAGAACGGAGGGAATACTAAATAAAATTCACTTTCATGTGAGCAGTGGCGAATTCAAAAAATAATTTCAGTGGGGTTAATTATTAAATTACACCCACAAAAATTTTATTACATTATATATATATATATATATATATAAATTCAGTGATGTCAAATTATTAAATTACACCCACAAAATTTATTACTCCCTCCGTTCCTTAATATAAGTCGTTTTAGAGAACTATTTTTGTTTTTTAATAGAAGTCGTTTGAGAATTTCAAGTAAACATTAATTGCTTAGTTTCTAATATTACCCCACGTAATAAATATAACTTTGATTCTCTCACTATTTGTGACGCCCCCAAAATAGGTATACATCACCCATTATGAGTCGCCGAATACATGGTACAAAACAACTACAACTTTATTAATACAACATAAAAATTGTGAGTTTAAATATAAATATTGTCATCTAGACAATATCCACACTCAAATAAGTCCTTATTATAATTATTAATACACTATTTTACGTAATAGTGAGGACTACTAGAACAACTTCTGAACCATCATTCCATACCCCGACTAAGTCTTCTCGCTACATTCTCATCCCCGAGAAGAAAAATGGAACAACAAGGAAAAGGTGAGCTCAACTAGCCCGAAAAAGAACATTATGACTAAGATAATATAGAACAAATTATCGTTAGTCCTTAACAGGAAAAATCTAATAGAATCAATAGACAACCAGCTTTAAATCAATCTTCGCAATGAAATAATAATTCATTAGAAGAGTTAAATAGAGAATGCAAACTACTATCTTCATATATGAATTTAAAAGTTCATCGTCGATATTTTATCCTCATAACATCAATCAATATATAAACTGTAATCAAATATTCATCTTTGCACTACAGGCCAAAGATATTCATCAGTTGACCATGTTCATCTAAACACTTGTTCATCTTTGCACTACTGGCCAAAGATATTAATCGATCGGTCGTGTTCATCTCAACACTGCTCATCTTTGCACTACGCCCAAAGATATTCATCAAAAAAATCATTCATCTTTGCCTACTACGGCCAAAGATATTCAAGAATATCATCATTTAGGACTGAGGATGATGAAAAATATTTTAAAGAAAACAAATCCAGTGAAACAAAAGAACAAGTATTAAGGATTCATACTTTAAATAATCCAAGTTCAAAAATACTTCATAAATAACCAGATTGGAGTAAAATTCAAGAATGAAGATCAAAATATAGATCCAATCAAAGATAGGAATCATAACAGACAATCTTGGACACAGAAAAGAAAATTTAATTTTTCGTGAATAGTAAATATTCGTGAATAGTCTTGGTATCACGTGAATAAGAATCTGAATTTCAAAAGATATAAATTTCACAAAAAAATATCATCACGCTTACGTGAATAAGTACTAAATGAATAAGAACTCATGAATAGTAATTCGTGAATAAGAACTCATGAATAAAGAACCCATACATGAAAAAAGTTCCAAATTTAATAAAAATTTCCAACCAATATTTCGGATAATGATATTGAAGAAATAATATTATTTTTGAATAAAATAACATCCTTTACCTCGCAAAAATAGTACTTACATTTGGAATACTGATATAGTCTTTGAAAGAACTTGCAGACCGTATAAAGAATACTCAAAGTACTAAAATACTCACAAAAATATGCTCGATATATAGAGAGAGAAAGAGAGAAATCTTTAGTTTACGTGTGATTTTCAATTCTAACCCAAGACCCTATTTATAGAAATTGCTTAGAACACCAAATCGAAAAATTTAATATAATAATAATATATATAATCAAATTTCCTACGCACACAAATCGGTCCAAACTTCACCACACATGTGCCAAAAACAATAAAAACGTTTTTCTTAATAAAAATAATTAAAACTTCCAAAAATCAATTATTTCGGAACTTCGGAACTTCAATAATTCATAATAAATAGCCCTTTTATCAGAAAATTCGAATCTAGTGAATTTTTATAGGAAATTCAATTCTCTACAATTTTACTGAAGAAAGTTTTTCCAAATTTCAAACAAAAATTGACCGAAATCCATAAACGGACGATTTTACAAGCTATAATCAAATTTCAGTCAAGAAAATGGGGTCCACCGACACACAAAATATGTGTTAATCATTTAATGCAACAAAAATATTCTTTCTCCTCATATACTCATATATCCCACATTCATTGTAAAAATATCATCATTATTCTATTATAATAATATAATAAAATATTATTTTATCAAAAAAAAATAAAATATCAATTTTTAACAATTGTCACATTAAAAATTTTCTCCATCTATATACACATAAAATTAATATTTTCTCATCATATAAATCAATAATTAATTATTCACAAATAATATTACGAGAATCACAATATTAGCAACCAGTGCGCCCTCCTGGAAAGAGGGGATTTCCAATAAAATTTTTCCTTAGTAATGGCCTTGATTAGGTGACCAAACCTCTCCTTGTATGTAATTTTCTAGACATTACCAATAATATTTTCTAATAATATTATTCAGATAATATGAATTATTGCTTCGATAATAGAAAATACCGTGTAATGACAATTATCAAACAACAATAATATAAAATATCAACGCAAAATTATTGAATTAATAAAATAAAATATTGAACAATAGAATTCACTGTATAATAGTTATTATAGACCCCAACTTTTATAAATAAAGATGAATTTTCTATAAATATTATTTTGAATATTATAGAATAAATTTGATATAATGTTATAGTTATGGGTAATATTTATAAATTTTGCAAAGTAAGCAAGTTGTTATAAAATATTCGTTTGGTTTGGGAATATTCTTTTTGTCGAGAAATATTCGATCGACGACTCAATCATTAATTGGACCCCACAACGGAAGTATTATCGTAGTTAGTTGAAAACAACAAAATTATCTTTTATAAAAATAACTAATGAGAGGTGTTACTGCTTAAAAAGCGTTGAACTACCTTAGAAAAAGTACGAATACTGGCGTGGTTGCATAGTAGAACACGGTATTGATTATTGATCTTACGTGAGAAGTCACTCACCATATACTCAATTATTGCTTTCATGAATTCTTTGCATCACATCTCTTATATTATTGATTCAATTATTGTCACAAAGATTATCATCAGATAATATTTTATATTATTAAATCAATAATTGAGACGACAAGTTATAAATGAGTAGTAATTGTTGATAGATTAAATATGTATTGATTAAAAATAAAATGATTTGTGGTAATATTTATTCAATCCTTGATGTATATAAAGTGTTGTACATTATGAGGGCGTTTGTGGTAAGTTTGGTTATTTTATGGGGGGCCCATATATCATCATCTAAGAGTCTCTTCGTCGATAGTAATTACCTTCGTCGATAGTAATTACCTTCGTCGATAAGTAATTACCTTCAAATTAATAAGTAATTATCTTCGTCGATAAGTAATTACCTTCGTCGATAGTAATTACCTTCATCAATAGTAATTACCTTTACCGACGTCAAACCACTTGCCGCTTTTCATATTACAGAATCGTCGAACCACTTGTCGTTTCACATTCACAGAGCGTCCGAACCAATTGTCGTTTCACATTACTGTGCGAACCACTTTTCTTTTCACATCACTGTTAAGCCCACTTGCCTTTTCACACTTGGGCAGTGTCTTAAGCTAGAAATCTTCTATAAATAGAGGCCTAGTGCTTCATTATTTTCACGAATTCATTCAAGCTATAGAGAGAGAAAGTATAGAGAGAATAAGAGAGAAGAAGAAGAGTATTCTTCTTACTACACTACCGCGATATTCAATCTACTAATGTAAGGGGTGTTATTCTTCCTTATTCATGAAGAGAAGCTGTTGTTATTCCATTGCTTATTATTACATTGGAATAACTTGTATCTGTGGTTTACCTATACTTGGTGACATTCTTTTCAATTATTACATTGGAACATCACATCTTGTGTTTTACACCGACTGGTTCCGCGTCTTTATTATTATTCTATTGGAACATCCCGTCATGCATGTTTTACACGGACTGGTTAAATTTTATTATTATTACGTTGGAATATCACATGCATGTGTTTTACACCGGACTGGTTCCGCCCTTATTATTATTACATTGGAACATCCTGTTTGTGTGTTTTACAATTTGACATGGTTCCGTCTTTATTATTCTGTTGGAACATCATGTATGGTTGCAAATTTTGCTGACACTGGTTCCGATTATTATTATTATGTTGGAATAACTTTTGTCTGTCAAGAAATCTGCATGCATGGTGATTTCTTTTGTTATTCCATTCTTTATTATACTCGGTTGGTTAAAGTTTTGACTTCATACTCCATGAAATTAGTAGAATATCCTTGATATTTCGCGCTTCATCCAAATCTTTTCATGGTAATATTCTTCCGATCATTCTTGAATTTTACTCTCTACAAAGCGATGTCGTGTGGACAATTTGGACATTATTAGTTCTGGATAAATTAATTCTTGAACTTGTTTTATTGAATTCTTATATCATTGTCATCATCCTCATGTTTATATTATGTTGAAAGTCATCTGTGGCACAGTAGTGCGTAGATGGACTTGGTATGATTATGACCAGGGGATTATTCGGTGTAATCATGACCATAATATTACAAATGATGTGGTAAAAATCCTCATTGTCCCATAAAGGCATTGATGGACGATTGTTGGCATGATCATGACCATTAATGAATACACAAATATTCTTGGCCGTAGTGCATAGATAATTATGGTCGCGATACTTAATGAATATCCTCGTCAGTAGTAGTGCGGGGTGATTCGATGATGTAGAATATTTATTAAAATTGAGTCTCAAATATAACGATGATGAAAAAACTTTTAAATCATAAAAAATAGTAGATTTTATTTTCTACTTGACTCTTTTAATGGATTCTTTGGTTTTACATTTGCAGTTAAACTTGATGTTTATTATATTTTATCGGTTTAACACTATTGAAGGCTAATGATAATTTATTACGCATTATCTTAGTCATAATATTTTTTTCTTGGGCTAGTTGAGCTCACCCTTTCTTTCACTTTATTCTCTTGTAAAATGAGAATATATAAATTTGACGACGAGTCGGGAGCGGAGTAATGGTCCGGAGGATAGCATTAGTAGTCCTCACTATTACGTAAAATAGTGTGATAATAATTGTAATGAGGACTCCTTTTGAGTTTGTATAATCTCTATTAGACAATATTTGTATTCAAACTCACGGTTTATGTTTTGTCGTATTATACTGCTTACACCAGTTGTATTAGTAAGTTGTATTTGAATTACGTACCATGTATCCGGCGGATCAAGATAGGTGATGTATACCTAATTTTAGGGGCATCACACAGGTTATTGAAAAGTGCCTTCTTCACGTAGAGAATCAATAATTGGTGCAATACTGGTGTCTTCTTGTCTGCAACAATACGTATTCGTGTTTTAACCAATTTGATATTCCAACAAGATTAATGGTAACAACTACTGATTATTTATAAACAACTTATACTTGTCGTTTTTTTCATCCAATCGCTTTTTAATTATGGGCCCACAGGTGTCGTCGTCGTCACGAATATTCCCCGACAGTAAAAATATTCCACGACCAAACGAATATTCTCCGACAACAATGAGTATTTTATAACCACTTGCTTATTAAAAATATTTGCGCATTTTACCCATAACTAACCATATTAATCAAATCAACCCCTTACTATTTTAAAATAATAATTAGAGAAATTAAATCTTTATTTATAAAAAATTGGGGTCTTACACTATTTTTTGTCCAATAAATAACTTTATCTTTTTCAATACAAGGACAATATAGACAATTAATATTATTTTTAATGTTATACAATCATTTCCTTAATACTCCCTCCATCTCACTATATCTGACGTTTAAGGGGTTTTCATTTTTTCCAAAATAATAGACATTTTACAAGTCCAAAGCTAAATTGTCTATTTTTATTCCAATACTACACTTTCTTCTTAATTATACTAGCATCTTCTGGTTCATCAAAAAAGAAAAAAATTCTTGAAATTCTCGTTGGTTTCCAAGAATGAATTGATTGATTCTTCTTTCAATTTTGTGTTCGTTTGTTTTGGAACCGATTCATGGCAGGAAGAGAGTTTCGAGAAGAAAATGGAGTATTTTGTAGAACAGGGATTTTAGAGAGAGACAATGAAAAAAAATATTCCATGTAAACCCAAATCATGTAGCAATTCCGAGTTGATGCAGCTGTATACAAAAGGCCTCTGACAGCCTGAGCAATATGTTCCCAGCATGTTGCACGAGTTCATAGAGCTCGATGGTGGAGAAACCAAGCTTAGCCTCCTCTTGAAAAATAGAGAGTACAGATGTGACAACCCCAAAATAGGTCCATTCAATCCAACCCATTCTGAGTCGCCAAATACATGGTACAGAATACAACTACAACTTTATTACAACAATTGTCGTGCAAAATACAACAACACATATACTGTGAGTTTGGATACAAATATATACCAAATGTGACACATGTCCCAACCGTGGACAACACCTCACAGTGACACCTTACATAAAGGTATAGTCAAAACATGCTTTTAGAAACTAAAATCTTTGGGAAGTGCTTAAGGAAACCTTCGTGCATGGGAGGCCATGCGTCTAGGTTATGATAGATATCATATGTCCAGAGAATTATCCTTGGTTGACCTAATAGACCCCAAAGAAAAACGAGAAGATTACTATCATATTCTTCCCAATGGTGAGTCTTCTCTTGATTTATCATTATCTCCACTATCTCAAATTGAGAATTATACTTCAAACAAACACTAAGATTATATAGCAAAGGTGCTCAGATATATACTCGAAGAAGTGGATGAGCACATCCTGCCTTTATGATGATACGTGGTTGTATGTCATTAGACATTTTGTATGATAGTGACAAAACACCCTTCCAACGTTGGGTTCGCCTCACCCTATTAGATTTCACCAAATATAACTACTAAACGATGACCACCGCTCTATTCCCTGTTACCCCCAATTCGACCCACTACACTCTTATTACACGAAAGGAATTGTAAAGCAAAAGGGTGAAACCAACTAGCTTCGATAAAATATATCATGACTAAAGATAATTAAATTATCAATAGCCTCCATCAATAATAAATCGGAGATTTAGAACATATAGTAGATGATAAAAATTTCAACCATAGTTGCGGTGAAACGAAAGCGAATCCATTAGAAGAGTCAAATAGTATAAAGTCTATTATCTTCTCCATGTTAAAAATCCACCAACAATGTTTTATCCTCGTAACATCAATCAACAATTACGGTCCACAATCATATGAATAACTCATAATCATAATTGTAGTTCTAAATTCCTCTTCATCCGTCCGGACGAAGATAATTTTCATCACCTATCTTTACACGAAACATCAAAGATCATGGTTACACCTAATCACATTTCTTGTTCATAATCATACTAATAATTTCATCTTTTACTACTACCAAAGATATTCATTTTATATCACCAGGTTGGTCATGTTCATCTCAACACATGTTCATCTTTGCACCCTCTTGGCCAAAGATATTCAACAACATGTCATCTTTGCTTACTACTGACCAAAGATATTCATCAATAATTCATCTTTGCACTACACAGGCCAAAGATATTCATCAATAATTCATCTTTGCCACTACAAGCCAAAGATATTCCTCAACAGATTCATATTTGCACTTATAGGCCAAATAAATTATTATCTCAAAGAAATATATAATCATTTCGAATTTATATAAACAATAATTATAACCATGTTGATCATTTCACCTTTACTTAAGCTAAAGATATTCAGGTTATATATATTCAATGGTCATGATCATACCAATCAATAATTCAACTTTGCACTACTGGCCAAAGAGAACCCATAGTCATGATCATACCAAAAATTTACCCATCATTATACTCAAGTTAAAGAGAAATTTCAACACTAGAATTATAAAAATGTTATATATGATAATAAAATTAATATTATCAAAACATGGATTCAATCAAAGATAGTAACCATAATTGTCATCTTTAATAAAAGGAAAATTTCATTTTTCTAAGTGAATAATGTAAATATTCGTGAATAAGAACCCCTACACTGAAAAGATAAAATTTCACAATAAAATCCATATCAATATTTATAACACCTTAATCAAAATGTTATAAATCACTTAATAATATCAAAATCTTAATATTCTTAACATTACAACAATATTTAATAATTTCTTAAACTTATAAATAATTTATTTAAATTGTTTACACTTTACTAATTAATGCATTTAATCATCATAAAATGCCAAACACATAAGATTTCATCATCAATAACCAAAATCCTCATCAAAAATATGCATATACCTCATATAGGATTCTCAAGCCATAAAATCTTATTTTCCAATTTTCTTACTTCACACGACATATTTAATTCATTTACTCATAACTAGTCCATTTTCATGAAAAATACCAAATCAGTTTCAAAAATATTTCTTTTCTGAGATTTAGCAGAATATAGTCTCATATTGAACATATATTTTTCTCAGAATTTTTAAAATTCATTTACTATTTTTCATATGGCCAAAACCACTGAATATTTAAACATTTATCATAAATTGTACTTTTATCCAAAAATTCTGAAATTTACAGAATATACTCATGTTATATACATGTACTCCCAATAAAAATTTTACTAATTTTGGAGTTAACCACAAGGAGTTATAAGGGTTTTCTTTTAAAATAGTCTTTTCCCATAAAATTCATAACTCATAATCTATACATCCAAAAATCTCCATTTTTGGACACAATCAATAAAACTCATCAAATTATCCTTTCAAATTTTTCCAGAATTTTTAAAGGTCTGAAAAGTTACGAAACATGAAAAACATCACAACCCTTAAAATTCCTTACCTCAAAAGAGCAGTATTTACATTGGAATAACATTTGAATCGAACTTGCACCAGTATAACAACACTCAAGATACAAGAATACACTTGATAATATAGAGAGAAATAGAGAGAAACTTGGTTTAAAGTGTGATTTTCAATTATAACTTAAGCTTCTATTTATAGGAAAATCTTTAGAACGTCAAAGGAGACTAAAATAATAAAATATTATTTTTCTTTTGTACACACCAACCATCCAAGACCAGCCATCCAAGCATGCCAATTACGAAAAAATATAGCACCCACATGTTATTAACACCAACCAAAGTGGGTCCCACCATATAATTTAATAAAAATCATTTTATTTTACGAAACTTCAATAATTCATAGAAAATAGCTCGTTTATCGTAAAAATTCAAACTCACAACTTTCCATGGGAAATTCCATTTTCTACAACTTTGCGTAAGAAAATTTTTCCAAATTCCAAATGTAAATTGACCAAAAAATCAACAAACGAAATGATTTACGCCTATAATCAATTTTCGGTCGAGAATTGTGTCCACCGACACCCAAAACATATGTTAAATATTTAATGCCACAAAATACTCTTCCTCCTCATATACTCATATATCCCACATTCATTATAAACATATTACAGCTTAATATATTATTAAAATAATATATTTAAATGAATTATTTTATCGAAAAAGATAAAATATTAATTTTCAATAGTTGTCACATTAAAAATTTTCTTCATCTATATCCACAATAAATATTTTCTTTATCATAATAATCAATAATTAATTATTCATAAATAATATTACAGACTCACAAGATCGACAACCGTGCCGCTCCTTCAGGGATAGAGGGCTTTCCAATAAGGATTTCTCCTTCATCGACGCCGAATTAGGTGACCAAACCTCTCCTTAGATGTAACTTTCTAGACATTGCCAATAATGTTATCTCGATAATATTATTCAAATAATTTGAATTATTGATCCGATAATAGAAAATACTTAAGTAAATGACAATTATCAAACAATAATAATATATAATATCAACGCAAAGCAATTATTGAATCAATAAAATAAAATATTGAAATAGAATTCTCGTAATAATTATTGAGTAGTGCCTTCTTACGTAAGAATCAATAATTCAAAAATACATGTAATACCGCAGTGTCTTCTTTGTCGCAACAACGCCAGATTATTGTATTTTAACCACCGAATATTCCAACAGTGTTAATATAAGAAAACTCAAACTTGTCATTTTTTTCATCCGACGGTTATTCCAGTTATGGGGCCCACAAATGATTGCGCTCAATGCATTTGATATTCCCGACAAAAAAGAATATTCCACGACCAAACGAATATTCTCCTAATAACAATGAATATTTTATAGCCACTTGTGTGTTTTGTAAAATTTGCATATTTCACCCATAACTTTAAACTTTTATCAATTTTAACATTTACTGAATAATAATTATAAGAAAAATTGAATAATTTTATTTCATAAAATTCGGGGTCTTACAACAGAGTTCGTAGTATTTATGAGGGGAAAACCTGGAAGTGCGAAGCTCCGATAGCATCTGAGCGGAGTATTTGAGAGCGTCCTTCAAATTGTTATAGTTTTGACAAATTAAAGATCCAATCATCACTGGTAAAATTAGGGATTCAATTTGGGATTATACACAGAGCGAGAAAGAGAGAGATAGAGATAGAAGAGATACGTGGTGGAGTAATTAATTCTTGTCTGGTTAATTCATTTATTAAGGGCAAAAGAGTCATGTTTAATATTTTTTAATTGTTGCAAAAAATCTTTAAACGTCAGATATAATGGGATGGAGGGAGTACTTGTACATAACTCTAAAACGACTTATACTGTATTAAGGAACAGAGGGAGTACATCATATATATATATTTAAAAAAATTATTGGAGTCAAATTACTAAATTACATTCGCAAAAAATTTATTACATCATATATACAAAGAAAAAATTTAGTGGGGTCAATTGATCCCACACTCATACATGTAACTTCGTCCCTACATGTGAGAGAAGATACTACGAAATTAATATTTTCACTTGCGAATATATCAATATTTTTTTCTTTTTTTACTTATTCAAGTTGCCTTGTACATATAAACTTAAATTTGAAGTAATATTACGATTTGTTATTTAAATTGAATATATATATATATATATATATATATATATATATTTTATATAAATATTTTATTAGTATATAATTTACTGTAATCTTAATACCGATCACGCGATCGATATCTGAACTTTTAACTCTTTACCAATTACAATTCTTAACAACCATATGAACTGAGTTTAAAACGAACTAATTTGGGTCATCTTAGCTAAACTCAGTAATAATATAGTAATTTGTAATAATTTAGGTTAAATTTAATATAAAATGCAATTTATCCTCCCTCAAGAATATTAACGTAGGTCATGTTGGCCCATCCAGGGGTGAATCCAGAAATTTTGCACGGTGGATTTTAATTAATTTTTTTTGTTGAAGTTAAATAAAAAATTTTGAACTAATCAAAATATTAAGTAATTATAATAATGTTTACAAATTATAATAAATATTCATAATCCAAACTAAAAAAAAAATTCAAATAAAAAACATTTAGATGCAATTTAGAAACTTATTTCGGTTACTTGTCATAGTTCAATTTGAATGACTCTTCAAATGCTCAAAATCTCAAACCAAATTTTCTTTTTATATTCAAACAAAACCATGAATTAATTTCAAAATATAAACTAGTTTTGACATCTTTTTATAGGTTTTAAATAAGTTTTACTTGTATTTAGAACTAATTTATGAATTTTTTTTACCCCTCCAAATGTAACTCTTCCATTAATTTGCCCCTTAAATTTATTAATTTATATATTTGCACTACTCCTATACCTATATAAAAAATTTTTATTGACCAATACAAAGATTACGACATCGCTGTGCTTTGAAGGTGATCTCTCTCAGATGTCAACATCAGATTGTCATTAATCGACCAAACTTACCATGAAGTTAATTTCATGACAACTAGATCCGAATGAGAGTATTATTTATTATATTGATTTTTTTGATATAAACAATGAAATTTGTACATGATATTTTTAAGAAATTGAGATTTTCATAAGTGGAATTGATATTTTGACAAGTAAAAGTGGCATATCTAAAATGTTCCGGATACATGAATGGGTAAATGTCCGAAAATGACCTTGACGTTTATCCCGATATCTCACTTGCACCCTAAACTAATTTTTCTTCCAAAAGTATCCTTAACGTTACAAATTTAAGGTCAATTATGCCCCTCCCGTTAAAAAAATCTAGCTAGACAAACTGACGTGCTAGGCGATTGTCACGTGGCAAAAATATTTTTGTTTTATTCTTCTCTTTCTTCTCTCTCTTTTATCTTCCTTTCTTCTCCTTCTTTTTTTTTTCTCTCTCTCTCCTTTCTTCTTCCTCTGTTCTAAAATAATAAAACTGAACCGTTAGCTAACCTAAACACACCATGCTGTTATCATCATCCTCCTGTTATAATCTCAATCCTCTCCAACCTCTGAACCAGATAATCATGGCCGCCATTGCCGACCTTCTCATTTTCGCTCTCCTCCCTTGACTGCACATATAATTTGTGCACATATGAACCCAATCCCCACCCCACAGAGCACCATAGACACCACCTTCCCAAATTAAGCAAATAACTCTGTTAAGATGAAATTAAGCAAACATATTCCAATATTTATATACTCAAATTTGCTCCAAATGAATAACATATGATGATGGTGGGGGTGGGAGACAGATTTGCTATTGTATAGAGACATACGAGGCTTCTTGTTGTTTGGTGACGGAGCTTGGTCGGCAGGAGGAGTGGCGAGAGTCGAGGAGGAGGAGGTGATCGGTGGTCGGAGGAGGAAGTGGATGTGGTGATTGGCGGTGGATTTGGGTTTTTTTTTATTGTTAATGAAAAAAATGGAGGAAGGAGATGAGAGAGAGGAAAGAGAAAGAAAGAAAAAAGTTTTTTTTAAATTTTTTTTATTCTTGACACGTGTCAACCACGTCAAAAATAAATTAACATCTGCTTGTTTAGTTGGCATTTTTTTAACGGGAAGGGTATATTTGAGCTACGTTTTATAACGTTAAGGGTACTTTTGAAAAAATAATTAATTTAGAGTGCAAGTGAGATATCGGGGTAAACATCAGGGGTATTTTTGGACCTTTGCCCTCACATAAATAGTAACGGGTTTCACACCTATGTGAGAGATCTTATAACAAAAGAAAACAGATATTTCTACATGTTAAAAATGACATTTTCACACGAGTTTTTCTCACATGGAGGTGAGACTAACTCACTATTCATGTGAGAGAGAACATGTGAAAATATTAATTTTTTATGTAGAAATATTAGTTTCAAAAAAAAACTTATAAAAAAACTTCATATAAAAAGAAAATAAATTTCACATAAAAGAAAAATACACTCACCTAAATAAATACTCAAATTAAAAAGAATTAATGAAATAAATAACTAAGGGTCTCATTTCACAGACACGAGGAATTTTGGTAACAGATGATCCTCTACTACTTCAATTGTCATGCCCTACATAAAACGTGCACTTCATTAGTTGTACTCTGTCCAATGTCCATATACTTAAAGCACGTGGGGGCACTTTTAATTTCTAGGTTACTGCGTGCCTTTTTTAGAAAATTAGTTACTAGTAATTTTTATAACGATATGTTTTAATATCATATTTATAATTTTATAATTTTGAAATTATAATACTTGTAAATAAATATATTTAAATAAAAAATATAACAAATATTTTCTTTATTTACGTAGCTAATTAACGAGCTAGTCGAACGAAGTTAGTTTTATAATTAATTAATATTAATTACAATACCTATAAACTTGATATTGTATATACGAGTAAGAATAAAAAAAGTCCCAAAATAAAAATAAAAGAAAATTCTATAATAAATGAGAAATATAAATTCATATAACTGATAAGATTAATTAGAAAGAATTTTAGTTTTTATTTATCCTAATTTAGGGGGAATGGTCTAAATAAGGGAGATGATAACTTGTTGTATTTAGCGCTCTACTATAACATTCTGTCAACAATTTGAAATCTCGACTTCTATATTAATAAAAAAGAACCGGTTAGCATGAAGTTTAATTTTAGGTAAATTAGTTAATTGTCTAATAGAGTGCTGACAAGCAGACGAGACTCTATATATGTCACCGAATTCTAATAAAAATGAGTTATACCGGTGAATCAACTACCATTTTTTCTCTCCTCTTTTTCACTTTTTTTCTTTTTTTTCTCTCAACTTTTCGGTTAATATGAAACTCTCTCTCTCCCCTTTACTATTCCGACGACCATCCAAGAACATTCCCAAATTTCCGATCAAATCATAGCTCCACACACACACAACCACTATCCAAGAAAAATCTCATATTCCAATTAAAGTTGCACACCCCTGATTTTCCATCCTAAATTCGATCATACCCATTAGCAGAAAATGCTTAGAAAGATAGATTTATTGTAAAATCCCAATGCAATTAGTTAACAACGCAAATCAATTACACAGCTAAAACCCCAAATTCGACCATACACACAAATAAACAAGTAAAAACCCAAATTTGATCATACCTATGAGCAGAAAATGCTTAGTAAAATAGAATCATTGTAAAATTTTAATGCAATTAGTTAACTACGCAGAAAGGTTGATGGTGGGGTTTCTTTCTTTTCCGGCGAGCTTGTAGATCGGTGACTCTAGTATTAATGTTTGCTAGCGAGGTAGAACTTGACTCTGATTTGGGAACATGACAACTTGATTAATTTGAGTGAAATGAAGTTTTACTGATTACTTTGGGTTTACGTTCTTTTTTTTGAGGCACAGAGGAAATTACGTGTTTTATTTTTTTTAAAGCCACGTAAGAAAATTGGAAAGATTATTTATTGTCCGTCAGCGAAATTGGACGGAAAGTCAAAAACATAAGTTATAGTAAAATAAGTATTTGATAAAAATTGAATGAATCTGAATCTGAATGAGCTGAATCTGAATAAAAAAAATTATTTGATAATTGACATGTCTGAAACATCTGAATAATACATTTTTATTATTTTACTCCTCTAAAAAAATTCAAAATTATTATAAATGTATTTAATATTACTTAATATAATAGTTAATATTGTAAAAAAAAACTTCATTCAGTTAAAAAAATGTTATTAAATCATTCAACCTAAATCGTTTGAATCGCTGACCGATTCAATTATTCGGATAATTTTTTTCAAAACAAACGTCTTAATGACTGATTAATTTAATCATTCAGCCATTTAAATTTAAACAAATATCCCCTAAATAAAATTAAACTACCGCACCAATTAAAACAAAGAGAGACTGAGGTGAGAGCAGGATCACGTGGTCCCCGCTACTGTGGTCCATTGGGATTTTCAAGTACTCGCGGGACCTATTTAGAACCCAATAATGGAGTAAGGTGATAATATGATTGGGCGGGGGTTCACCTGGCAAACTTTCGTCTTTTTTTTTAGCATATCATTAGGAATTTTAGCCGATCTCGGCTATTTGGTTTTATTCCGAGTCCTTATAATTATAATGGAATATATATATATATATATATATATATATATATATATTTATTAATTTTTAATTCATAATAAATAGATATTATAGATTATTATTTTATAAATTTGTGTCGTTTAGGTTGTAAGTACTAATTCAAATTACTTCAGCTCAATATAACCTACTTATATTTCAACCTTTTAATTTGATAATTATGATATAATCGTAAAATAATTTGTTACTATATAATATATGATTGTTAAATATATTAATAATGATCCGTAGGTGTTTTAATTTAGGCTCATGAGAATCAATATTAGTAAATGACTTCTATAAAATATAAAATTATTATAAAATAATAAATTAATCTAAAGTTTTTCATGATCATAAATACTTCCTCCGTTCCATAATAAACATTCTAATTTAACTTTCATGGTCACATTACCTATTTTTAGAATTATTAATTAAAAATATTTATATAGAATTTTCAAATTCTGAAACTTGACACTAGTAGTAAATTCTCCGTTGTTTAGTATGATCATAATCACTTGTCGTATATTTTGATTTTTTTTAAAGATTTATTAATTTCAAAAATGGTCAATTTGATCATGAAAGTAAAATTATGACGTTTATTATGGGACAGAGGGAGTAGTATTTTGGTTATAAGTAAATTATAGATTTTAAAAATATTTTAATATTAGTTAATAAAATAAAATCACAGGACTTCAACTATTTATACTATAAAATAAACTTTGGGAGAGACAAAGTAAAGTAGAGTAAAATAAAAAATATTTAACCCATTAATTCTAGGGTTTTTTTACAATAGTATACAACAATTAGAAAGTAATTACAAGAGGAGTACATCAACAAAATAATTACAAAAATAGTACAACACAATAACCACGTCATATTATTCAATTGCCCAAAAATAAAAAACCCTTAAATCAAGGAGAAATCTTCTCCTGTGATTTCTACTTTAGTATGCAGCAGTTACCAACGAAAACAAACAATCAAAATACACGAGAAAAAAGAAAAATCAAGAGAAGAAGCAAAGAAGAAAGCTAGAGAAGAAGCAAAATCAGTAACAGAGAAGAAGTAAAGAAGAAGAAGGATCATATCTACCGCCTGCTCTCTCATCCCTTTCATCCTACTCCTCTCTCCTCCCCTTCTTCCCAGTTGCTTCTGTTGTGGCATCCGTTCAACAGAAAGATAAAGAATGAAACTGTATCAAATCGTGATGTTTTGCACCAATCCTTTCAAAGTCTGGTATCAAATCGTGATGTTTTGCACCAATCCTTTCCAAACTTTGAGATTGTTGGTACTGCTGTTGCAACTTCTGTTGGTGTTACTTCTTATACATCTTGTGCTGGAGATTGCAATTGTATTGTATTTTTTTATAATTATTTGGTTACTCATAAAAACTAAAATGGTTACTTTTGTATGAAGGTTTGGCTATCAACTGCATCTTTTTATTGATGTGAGGTAACCGAGATTGTGTTACACAATATTGAATAATATTTTGCATTTTTTTTAAAACCACACGACTACTCTCTGATTCCATCATGGTTTAACAAAATAAAGAAAACAAATACATGCAACACTTGGTAATTGTTTTGAAATTTTTTTATGACTATTTGGTTACCCACAAAAACTAAAATGGTTACTTTTGTATGAAAATTTGGTTACCAACTGCACCTTTTTATTGATGTAAGGTAACCGAGATTATGTTACACAATATTGAATAGTATTTTGCATTTTTTTTCTTCTTACATTAAGTAAGAGGAAAACCATACGACTACTCTCTGATTTCATCATAGTTTAACAAGATAAAGAAAACAAATACATGTATCACTTGGTAACTGTTCTGAATTTTTTTTAATGATTATTTGGTTACTCACATAAACTAAAATGGTTACTTTTGTATGAAGGTTTGGTTACCAACTGTACCATATACAGAATGCACGACTACTCGAGTTTGACATGTAATTCAAATTGTCACAGCGGAGAGAAACAACCGGGAACAGTTACATAATTACAAAACTGATTTGCCACATCAGCAACCCATTAAAACACCCAACTAAATTAAAGGGATACCAAATGCACTAATTTTGTAAATAAAATATTAAAAATATATTAATTCTGAAAATATTTTCTGAATGCACTTTTGTTATAATTTTTTTAAAAAAATGTACTTGAAAGTGTAATTGTTCCTAAATTCTACCTGAGTCCTAATTGATGTCCATTAGATCGCATACAAGATAGTATTGGGTCACAAAGAATTTAGAAATCTAGGCCCAATTTTGTAGGCCCAAAACTTGTAAATTCCTTAGGCATGCTTTTGATTGGAATGTTATGAATAGTCAAGTTGTGCATAATTGGGCTCACTAGCTCAACAATGAAGAAAACAAACCATCAAGTACAAGTCCAAGTCCAACTCCAAGCCCAAGCCCATCTTTCTTTCTTTATTTATTTTTTCTCTTTTATTTTAAAAGGCATCCCACTCTTGATCCATTCGCAAGCTTAACTCAATGCCTCCTGGATCTCTCACTATTGACTGTGTCCACTGTATAAAAAACTCCATAGTATTTATGGGTTTACAAAAATAGTTTTATGTAAAATATTTATGAAAATTAAAGCTATATATATATATATATATAAATTAATAACAAATTTAAAAATATTGTGTCATTTAACACTATTTATCACTATAAAGTGAATTTCTTTTGAAACAAAATAAATTAACTGATGAGAATCTTTTTGTGAGACATAGGAGATTTATCTCTTGTTGATTGAAGATATCAAAGGCGAAAATTTAATGGTTAAAGTCTCTTATTTTTTTGTGCACCTCCATCCCTTTTGTCTTTCTTAAAAATAATAAAAAATAATTACTGACATAAGATAATCCACTCACTTTCAAATTTCTTTCTATTCTCAAAAAGAGTATTATTTATAATATTTATTCATTTTATCCTTAAAAATAGTGAATATTTATTTAATATCGGTGGTTTGATATATAATGAAATTATGGCGTGTTATGGTGTGTGTGCATATATATATTGAGTATGACATGAATTCTTATTGAATTCGGATTAAATATTATTTAGAATTCGTTTTGGTTTAGAAAAATTATATTTCCTAGTTATATTTAATTTAGTATTCTTATTATAGTTGGTTATGAATTTTTCTATGGCTTATATATAAATATAGATGTTAAGTTTTGGAGGAGAAACATTTAGAAGTATTCTAATAATTCTCATAATTATCTCTTTATCTTGTATTTTTCATATTTTTATTTAGCAGATTTCTCATAACTTTCTTCATATGTTTTTTTTTTCAATTTGGGTTTTTCTAAGTAAATATGTGTTATTGTTTTTATCCTTTTGTGTTGATTTATTGTGTTTGTCATAGTTTGTCATAACAAACTGTTATAAAGAACTTGATTATTTTCGATCCATATTATGACGCTGAGTTCGACTTCATCAACCTAATTTGATATTAACAAATTCGATGAAAATATTAGTTTCAATTTTTGGTAGGTTCGAATGAAGGTTGTTCTTACTCAACAAGTCTTGAAGAAAGCCATTGTAGGAAAGTCAGGGAAGCTTGTAGATATGTTTGATACAAATTGAGATATGAAAAAAGCTAGCGATACGTTTGAGTTAGAATAATAAACTGTAGATGATAAAACACTTTCGATAATTTTGTTATGCCTTTCGAATTATGTGTTGCAGGAAGTGTTAGCGGAAAGTACAGTTGCTGATTTGTAGAAAAAAAAATTAGAATCTCTATATTTGACGAACTCCCTCACTAATATATAGATTGAGACTTAAACAACTTTTTTACACTTTGCATATGCTAGAAGATACTCAAATCAAATGTCATATCATTAAGTTTAATTCGATTGCTAAAAAGATTCTTGACATGGAGATTTAGCGAGATTGCAGAATTAAGAAATTGTATTTATCCTAACAAGACTATATCGCGAAAGTGATAGATCGTTTTGGTATGAAGGATTCCAAACAAGTAAATATATACTCTTCTTGCTGCTCACTTCAGATTATTGACAGAATTATCTCTTTAGATAGATGAAGAGGTTAAGTATATGTCAAGTGTTCTCAAATCTAGTGCAATTGGTAGCCTCATGTACACTATGATTTGTACTTGTCCATATATTTCACATATGTCATTAGTGTGGTAAGTAGATATTTATCTCTTCCATTGGTTGTTTAGAGTTTGGAAGGAATAACAATACCCTTATAGGGTGTGTTAATTCAAACTACCTTGGTGATCTTGATAGAAGGAGTTCGTTGACTGGTAATTTATGAATTTACTCTTGGAGGTTATGCAATAATTAGTTGGAGAGCTACTTTACATCATACAGTTGCTCTCTACTACAGAGGCAAAATATATGATTATTACAGAGGCTGTTAAAGAAGCTATTTGGTTGCGAGACTTGATTGGAGAGATCAACATGGATTATGGAATTAATGTTATCTGTTGTGATACTCAGAGTGTTACACACTTAGGGGCGAAGCTACATGTATGAGTGTGGGGTCAATCGACTCCACTGAATATTTTTTATATATATGATGTAATAGATTTTTTGTGGGTGTAATTTTGTAATTTGACCCCACTAAAATTATATATATATATATATATATATATATATATATATATATATATATATATACACACACACACACACATATATGATGTAAGAGATTTTTTTGTTAGTGTGATTTAGTAATTTGACCCCATTGAAATTATATATAGAATGAGGATCAGGTCCGATCCCGGACCTGATTAAAATCTGGACCCTATTTTATTTTTATTTTTTTTAAACAACTAAAAAAAAGTTTAATATTTTATAGAACTTGAATTTTTTCACAATACAGTATTTTGAGTGTGATTTGGATACATATAACAAAACATGTCTGTACAGACATGTATTAAACTTTTTTTTAGTTGTTTTAAAAAAAAAACAAAAAAAAAATCCGCATTTTAACAAAATGCGGGAGTCCGAACCTGATCCGCTCAATATATATATATATATATATATATATATATATGATGTAACAGATATTCGAGGCATTGTTGAAGATGATGACATAATTAAGATCTTGAAGATTGCTGCTGCAGTTAATCCAACTGACATGTTAACGAAATTGTTATCATGTATAAATTTTGAACATATATTGCTTGGACTTGGTTAGTGTTCGATGCACTTGAGAAGAGGAGAAATTAAGTTCACTGTTTGTGTTATATTTGGAGGATTTAAGTGAAGGTGGATATTTGTTGGGACATGAATCCTTATTGGATTTGAATTTAGGTATTACATATATATAATCCGTTTTGGTTTAGAAAAGTTATCTTTCCTAGTTATACTCAATTTAATATTTCTTATCTTATTTGGTTATTGAATTTTTCTATGGTCTATAAATATAAATGCTAGATTTTTGGAGAAAAGACATTCAAAAGCATTATAATAATTCTTATAGTTCTTTCTTTAATTTGTTTTTTTTAGATTTTTATTTAGTAGATTTTTTCTGTCTTTCTCCGTAATTTTTTCTCGATTTGGGTTTCTATGTAAAATCTTGTGTTATATATTGTCTTTATTTTTTTGCTTTAATTTATTGTGTCTGTCATAATTTATCATAATAATATATTGTTTCATTTTATATTCATATTAAAAATATAATCTTTTAATGTTTAGAATAAAAAAATTTAAAAAATAAAATTATTTTTGTGAAACAAAGGGAGTATTTCTCAACTCCCGTTTAAGTTGTCACTTAAAGTTTAGGTAAGATATGAAATCAACTAGATGTGTCCCGTGTCTCCGGCAATGTATGGACGGTGAAATTTATCCTAAACTTTGGACGGCCCACATGATTTATTGAGTAGACGGAAAATTCAAAATTATTTGTATTTTATTAGATAGATGGATGGTGTGATTTATCCCAAACTTTGGACGGTCCAGATGATTTATTGAGTGAGCGGGAAATTCAAAATCATTTGTATTTTATTAGATAAATTGAATCAAGTTATAAATAGATACAATGCACTTTACATTTTTTCTTCATTAATTCTCATAGCCTAGTTTGTCATAATGCTATAATTGTTAACTTAAAACTTGAGGGTTAATTATATCGTTTTGAACATAATAAATTTAAATGTTAATTTCAAACTTACAGAAGATGGTAGGGGTACGTAATTATATCCTACTTTTGAACTTAAACCATTACTTACCACAATTTTAAACATTCTCAAGGAATTAACAGCTTGTTAAAGTTGTTTTAGTTCCAAAGAATATTGACAATAATCCCACTACTCTAATCAAACTCAAGTAATCTTATATTTTGAATTTAAAAGAGAAAATATTTAATTTTATTAGTCTGATTATTCAAGTTAGACGGAATTATTAGTATATTCGTGGGCGGACTGGGGGCGAGGCGGGGCAAGGGCACCCCCCACCGAAAAATTTTAAGGAAGTTAGGGGCATATTAGAAAAAAAAAAATGAGGTCTAAAGTGAAGTTTCATGTATATTATATATGCTAAAAGCGAAGAAGTCACCATGAGCCATGCCTTTTTTAGTTTTTTCCCACTAACTATATCAATATGCCTTTTCAATGATCTCGTGTCTTGCAAGTTGTATTCCAAATTCCCAACCTTTTTGGCTTTTTCTAATAATCCAAATTCTAAGCCCTTTTTCGCCACACATCTATCATTATCCCACCGCCAAATGGTGAGTAAAGAAAAATGAGGTGGATCGGTATTGACCGCCGAAAGCAGAGTCACCAGTCGTCTGTCGTTCAGTCACCAATCTGCGATCTTGATTTAAAAGTATATTTTAATTTTAGTTTTTTAATTTCACAAATTTAATATTTGCTTTAGAAATTTTTATAATTGTTTATGAATTTTTCTTGTTTGTACTTTTATAAAATTAGGGGTTTTGACTTCTTAAAGCAACACTACAACAATGAAGAGAACTCCATCAAATAAAAGTTCTTCAAGTATGTGTTTCTAATCTATTTTTATATTTTTTCAATTTTGTAATGTTACTTGTTAGTAGTTTAATTGAGATCGTTTATTGTTGGTGCTAATTGCTAATTACACTTGACTATTCATATTATATATTGATTTATTTTGATGTTGAATTAGTTTTTAAATATTTATTGATTGTCAGGCATGGACATACGTAACTGGGTTATAACAACTAAACGTACAAAATTTGAATCCATTCATGAAAATGTCCAAGCCGAAGGGACTAGTGACGAACATGTTACTACTGATATTCACCAAGAAACTCACCCGCAAAGTGTTAACCTCCAAACCTATACATCGGTATCTCCTTCCCTTAATATTGAGGGAGATCCCGGTAAAAGACCTCCAATTAGTTCTTATCCTGCTAGTGAAAGAGAGAATTTTCGAAGAAATTATTTACTTAGGGGCCCGACTCAACCAATACCTCACAAATTTCCAGATACACTAATTAGTGGAATTGCTCGTAAATTCAACAAGAATTGGTACAAAAAATATCAAAGTTGGTTGGAATATAGTTTGAGTGAAGATGCTCTATTTTGTTTGTGTTGTTACCTATTTAAAATTGATCATGGTAACCAAGGTGGTGGGGATGCATTTGTTGGCGAGGGATTTAGAAATTGGAAGAAGATGGACAGATTAGAAATACATGTTGGAGATCATGGTAGTGTTCATCGTAAATGTGAACAAGCTTGTCGTGATTTATTGAATCAACCTCAACACATAGATATCAATCTTGCTAACATAACTGAGCAACAAATGATCGATTACCGTCTTCGATTGCTCGCATCAGTTAAATGTGTTAGGTTTCTTTTAAAAGAAGGATTGCCTTTTCGTGGTCACGATGAGTCAGAGGGTTCAAGAAAACGAGGGCTATTTATTTCTCAGCTAGAGTTTCTTTCGGAAAACAATGATGAGGTGCGTAAAGTTGTCCTAAAAAATGCTCCAGAGAATCATAAATTGATTGCACACTCAATTCAAAAAGATATTTGTAGAGCCGCTGCATTTTTGACTACACAAGCTATCATTAAAGAAATTGGGGATGGGTTTTTTTCTTTGTTGGTTGATGAGGCTCGTGATACATCAATCAAAGAACAAATGGCAGTGGTTTTACGATATGTGGACATGTATGGTTGTATAATTGAGCTATTTCTTGCCATTATTCATATTCCTGAAACTTCTGCTTTGACACTAAAAGTTGCTATTGATCAACTTTTTTCTAAACATGGATTGAGCATATCACGTGTGCGTGTTCAAGGTTATGATGGAGCTAGCAATATGTCAGGGAAGTTTAAAGGTCTTAAGAGTTTAATATTATCTGAAAATCCATGTGCTTTCTATATTCATTGTTTTACACATCAGCTTCAATTGACACTTGTTGCGGTTGCTAAGAAACATAAGTCATTATATTCTTTTTTTGACTATCTTGGATTGTTAGCAAATGTTGTTGGGGCTTCTTGCAAACGAAAAGAAATTCTCCGATTGAAGTAATTTCAAAAAGTAGCTGAAGGAGTTGCTAGTGGCGAAATCAAGAGTGGACAAGGTTTGAATCAAGAAACAACAATAAAACGACCTGGAGAAACGCGTTGGAGTTCACATTTTAAAACAATTTTGAGTGTTATTACCTTGTTTCTCCAATAATGGATGTGCTCGAGTTTGTAGCAGATGATGTCGAAGGGGAGAAAAGTACAGAAGCTAGTACACTTTTAAAATTCATGAATGATTTTGAGTTTGTGTTCTTGTTACACTTATTGAAAGGAGTCATGGGAATTACAAATGACTTATCACAAGCCTTACAGAGGAAAGATCAAGACATTGTCAACGCAATAGCTCTTGTCAATGTAACCAAGCAACGATTACAATGTATGAGAGAAAACTGGGATGTTTTGTTAGCGGAAACTTGTGAATTTTGTGCATTGCATAGCATAGTTGTCCCGAGGATGGAGGATATTTTTGTGTTTCCAGGAAGACCACGACGCAATATTGAAGAAATCACAAACCTTCACCGCTTTAGGGTTCAATTATTTTTACTTGTGATTGATAGTCAACTTGGGGAGTTGAATGACCGCTTTGATAACACAAATACAGAGTTACTTTCAAGTATAGCATGTCTTGACCCACGTGACTCTTTCTCGGCATTTGACAATAAAAAATTAATTGAATTTACAAAACTTTACCCTTCAGAATTTGATGATATGGAACTTTTGGCACTTGATGGTCAACTCCAAAATTTTATTGTGGATATGAGAAACGATTCCAATTTTTCGAGTATAAAAGGAATTGGTGAATTGGCTCAAATGTTGGTTTAGAAAAAAAAGGATGATGTGTATCCCCAAGTCTATTTGTTGCTGAAATTGGCTCTACTTTTACCTGCTACTCAAGAATCGCTGAAAGGACATTTTCAGCCATGAATATCGTGAAGAATGAACTCCGTAACCAAATGGGAGATGAATGGATGAATGACTGTTTAGTAACATACATTGAGCGTGATATTTTTGTAACTATTAAAAATGAGGCTATCATGCAACAATTTCAAGCAATGAAACCTCGAAAAATGTTATTATAGATAATATTTGAGGATTGTTTAATTTTGTAAGTTATTTTATGAAATTTTTATTTGTAAGAATTTTTTTTTGAGATTGACCCCACTGAATTATGAGTCTGAATCCGCTCCTGAGTATATTCTTAAAGTGCTACCGCACAATTAATGGCTTTCAGGGGCATCATTAGCTAGAAAAAAGTATCCATTTTGATGAAGTTAAAGCAAGATTTAATTAAAAAGAAATGGCATAAAAAAATTCAAGAGATTTCTTATTTAATATTTTGTCATTATTAACTTTATTTTGTTAATTTAGAAAGAATTCCAACCATATAATCCACTCATGGTATCTGATCAAGTTGTGTAGTCTATATAGATTGATGCACCAACTTACTTTTTATGTATTTAACTTCATCAAGGAAAATGATTTTGATCCCCATATCCAATTAATTGTCACAAAAAGAAAAAAAAGAAAATTGATAAATATTGTAAAATCATTCATTCAGTGCATAAAAACAAACTTTTTCTTTTTCCAAAAAAAAAACATGAAGGGTCCAGAATGATAAGAAATATATAATATTATAGGTTGAAAAATAAATATTGCAGCCCTACTTACTTAGGCTTATTTGTTCCTTTATCTTGTATTTTTAACTAAAGTTGCTACTTTCTATTTATATGCCCTTCATGTTTGTTAAAACCCCAACATTTAAAGATATTGTTAACATTAATTGCTGGTTATTTAAACTGATTATTGATTAATTTAAGAATTTTCAAGTATGAGGAAACAGTATGATTCTGTCTCCATAATCCTCATAGAGCTTATCAATTTATCCCTAATAAACTCATGATCATATTCATCATCATGTCTTTTATATCATTATATAACTTAATTTCTTTTTTTAAGGATTCAAGTATTTAACATAAAGGAAGAAATTAAAATAAAAGAGAACATAATCTTACACAAATATGAGAATCGAATGTGAGATCTAAATTAAATTAATGTCGCATAGCATTAATCTTAACCATTAAGCTAAAACTTAATTAATGAGCATAATTGGTGGATAATGACATTGTATAGACATATTTTCATTTGGGTGGTTTCATATTTCTAAATGATTGTCAAAAGTGTTTAAGCTTATTCTCGATCAACTTTAATTTGAAAATGTCAAATAATATATATATATATATATATATATATATATATATATATATATATATATATATATATATATATAACTCAACTTTTTCCAACGAACGAAAAGGAGTGAACTAAGAACGAATCGACTATAACGACAGTTTTTTCTGTCGCTATAGTATAAAAATCGGCTTTCTATGCTATAGTGACGAAAAAAATCATCGCTATAGTCGGTTCGTTCTTAATTTGATCCCTTCAGTTCGCTGGAGAAACGGACTAATATATGTATATATATATATGTGTGTGTATGTGTGTGCATGTAATTATTGATTAATCAAAATAATGAAGTATCACACGAGTAAACAGGAAAGGCTAGCTAGGGTTGGTTATAAGTAACATAAAAGGCTAGAGAGCATTCTAAAGCCTACCTGTAAAGAAAGTCTTAATTATATAACTTGAGAAAGGACAAATTAAGTGCTATATAATTTGCGGGCAATAAGAAATTAATTACATGCCCTTGTGGGGGGGATGATAATAATAATGTTTTTGAATGGGTATTATTATAAGTGTTGGGCCATGATCTTTTTTTTATTGGGCCAGATTTAATGGTCTCTTCTTTTGGATTATGTTACTTTTGTCCTATTGATCCGAATGATATAGGCCCAATTACTTGATCATTTCGTTGAGTTATCTCGGTTGGATCCGATCATATGGGTCATTTCTTTCATTTGGGCTTAGTCATTGAATTAGTCCATTATGTAAATTGTCACTTAACCCAACTTTGACCGGTAATCATTACGCCAAATAATAGTTGACTGTTATGTCTGCCGCTTTTCTGCATGGCATTAATGAGGATGAGACTCAGATGACCGTGGTGATGAAAAGCGGGTAAAGAAAGTGAGAAGAGAGTTTACATACTTTCTTCTACCGAAATGACCGGGAGTGGGGAAAAGGTGTCAGGAGGTGATGGGTGGCACGGTAAACCGGGATTGGAGTACGTATGGGGCTAGGATAATAAAAGGAGAGGTAAGTAACAAAATATTACAACACACACAATCATATTATTATTCTCTCTCAGGCATTAGACATTATTTTCCCTCCATTGTTGACCTAGTGATCGCCGATCATCGACTCTCACGCCGGAGTTATCCCAAGACGGTCCCGTAGTCCAAGCTTTTGGTGTTGACTTGTTGAACTGCGGGGATATCGACGCGTCTTGGTGATTGGGACGTGGAGAAAGATCTTGGCGTTAACATTGGCGCTAGAAGGAGGGCTGAGTTCTAGTGTCCTGAGTATTTTTCAATCACAAACTGTGTTTGTTCTACGTCAGTATTCATGGTGAAGAGTAGAACACCTACACCCGAAGGGCAACCTATGGCTGCCAGTGAATCGGTACCACGAGTGTCTGTCAAGGATCGTTTGGGACCTGCAATAAGTGTTCATGCCAGCACAGCGTCCAAACGATCACATGAAGATTTCCGGCCGAGGGCTGTGGGCAACGCTAAACGAAAGCTAGTTTTCACGGCGGAGAAAGGGTCTGGCCATGGTCGAAAACGAGTAGAAGGCACCTCGCCTAGAACTCGATATCGAGATGACCAAGACGAAAAAGCCTCACGACTGGCTAAAATGGCAGATGAAGCGGATAGGGCCATGGAGGCACTTGTAAGCAAATGACAGGATATAAATGAAGCGATGGCTCGAATGACGGAGTTGAGAGACGAAGAGTTCAGTTATGTTCAGTCCGAAGAGCGAGGGCATCGGAGTGGGAAGGAGTCTGCCCATTCAGGACGTGAGTATCGAGGCCAACCTCGAGAAAGAAGAAGATCCCGAAGCCCTACTCCTCAAAGATCGAAGAGGGTACATCACCCTATCGATTCTAAGGAGCAGGGTCGAAGTGAACGAAGAAGTCGATCCAGAGGTCGCACTCCTGAGAGCACAAAGAAAGCACTTGTTGTTGCACACTCCCGCCAGAGCGCCCGAGTTCAGAGATGAAGTGTATCTAGAGGTCATACTCCCGAGAGTCTACTGAGGGTACATCACCCTGTGGACGCCACATCGAAAAAAAGTCCTCTAAAGTTGGGGGGTCTATTGTAAGAAACCGGTCCACTCAGAAGAGGAAGGAGTCACCGAAAAAAGAAGCATCGTCTCAACCAGAAGGTGTGGAGTATCTGGTTAAAGAATTAAAAGAACTTCGGAAGCAGCTTGCCGAAGTGCAGAAAACGAAGGATACTTCGGGAAAGAAGGCATCCCCTTTTTCCGCAGAAATTCTAAAAGAGAAAGCTGATCCCACTAAGAAGTTGCCCCACATTGAAAGTTATGATGGATCGGGGGATCCTTACGACCACAGTCAGGCGTTTAACCGAATGATGGATTATTATGACTTTAGCGATGCTGCTAAGTGTCATACTTTTGTCACAACGCTCAGAAAGGATGCCCGTTAGTGGATGAGGGCTTTACCCTCGGATTCAATTTCATCTTGGGCAGACATGTGCAGTAAATTTCATGCTCGCTTTGGGAGCAACAAAAGAAGGGGAAAACCAACTGGTTCATTGGCTCAAGTTCGGCATTTCGAATGAGTCTTTGGGCCAGTATGTGAAGCGGTTCCGTGAAGCAGTCGGCCAAGTGACAGACCTGAACGATCTACAAGTCGGGACTGTTTTGAGCAGGTTAGATTTGGTCAAATCGAAAAAGTTGGTGAAGAAACTAATGTTCAACCACCCGAAGAGTCTCGCTGAAGCTTTTGACAAAGTTGAAGGCTATATCGTGGTGGAGGAAGCTATGAACAGCCTCAAACGTCCTTCTTCCGACCGGCTTAAGGAGACAGATCAGGACAAAACCGATGGGAACCAGAAGAAGAATGAAGGGAATAAAGATCGCTATGAAGGCGGGTCGAGGAGGCACAACAATTGGAGACAGGGTGGAGGACGTTCGTCTCTTGCTTTCGGCCAGAGTAAATAGAACGCATTACGGTACTCAATGCGAGATGTGGTACATTATCTTGGATCAGATTAAAAATCAACCTATCTTCGAGCCACCTCGAGATAACATTAAGCCCGGAAAAGGGAATCCTCGCAAATATTGTGATTACCATCAAGCTTCGGGTCACGATACGAACGACTGTGCTAGTTTGAAAGATTTCATTGAAAGAAAGGTACAAGGTGGGGCCTTAATTCAAATGTATGTTCGCCGAGAACTAATCAACAAAGAAGATAGAGGACTCTGTTCCGCTGGCTCAACCAGCTTCAAAGAAGAGTTGCTACCCGGACAAACTTCGCAAGGCATGTGATAGATGTCATCACTGGGGGTACTTCAGCAAGCTCGTTGGAAAGAAGCGGCCGGTTATTTGGATTCGGTCACGCTTGTTGGCGGTACCTTCCGAAGATCGATAGACCTGTCCGAATACTGTAATCTACTTCTTCGATGAAGATTACCTTCGAAGTCATCGAACCGCATCGAAGGATCATTAGTCTTGATCGCGCAAGTGGGTTCGGTGGATATGGCGGATGATGGTAGATAATGGATCTTCCAGAGACATCCTGTATGCCCATGCTTATCAAAGGATGAATCGACTCGCGGAAGATGGAGATAGGGCGGGAGGCTCCTCCGTATGGTTTTAGCAATGATCCGGCCAAGGTGGTCAGTAACCATTGAGCTACCTATTCATCTTCGGGACGACCCCTCAACAGGTAGAAATTATTTGCAAATTTTATGTTGTGTATGTTGATTCTGCTTATAATGCTATTTTGGGGAGGCCCACTTTAATTGCTTTACAAGTCAGAACATCAATACCTCATTTCAAAATCAAATTTCCTACTACTCATGGGGTTGGGGAGGTGAAAGGAGATTTGGATCTGCCGAAAAGTGTTACAGAAATGCCGTGATCACTTGAGAGTAAGGGTATCGAAGCGAAGCACCATGGTGATAGAGATCGAACCCTTCACCGAGAGTAGTTTCAACCGTTGGTCATGCCAACCAAGAAATGAAGAGATAGAGCTCATCCCTGCAAGGTGAAACAAGACGGTGAAAATAGGTTCGGGTTTGCGGAACCTCTCCCATTTAACCTCATGGAGCTCCTACGATGCTATGTTGATATCTTGGCGTGGGAGCCTCGTGGACATGCCGGAGTAAGCAGAGATATTCTTTGAGCATCGATTGAAGTAGACCCAATTAAAGAAACCAAATTCGGCGTAAGAGGAGGATCTTTGCACCTGAACGTCGTCAGCGGATCATAGATGAAGAGATTGCAAAACTGTTGGCAGCTGACTTCATCTTTGAGATTGATTACCCGCAGTGGATGGCAAATGTGGTGCTGGTCCAGAAACAGAATGGTAAATGGCGAGTCTGCATCGACTATACTGATCTGAACAAGGCTTGTCCGAAGGATTTCTACCCGCTGCCCCACATCGATCAACTCATTGATGCCACTTCGGGGTATGCTTTATTAAGTTTTATGGATGCATTCTCTGGGTATCATCAGATCTCCATGTGTAAAGAGGATATACCAAGACTCATGCTCATTACGCATCATTCTAAGATATGCCTATAAGAAAATGACTTTCGGCCTCATTAATGCCGAGCCACATACTGCAGGATGACGAACCATGTCTTCGAGATATCAACAAGGTGAATATTGAGGTGTATGTGGACGACATGATTGTCAAAAGCATGTTGGTGCATAAGCATTTGGATGATTTAGAGGAATGCTTTCAGACAATTCGTCATCACAACTTGAGATTGAATCCCACTCAAGTGCACCTTCTGATGCAATGGGCGGCAAATTTACGGGTTATCCTGCTACCAAAGAGGAATTGAAGCCAATCCGGAGAAGATTCAAGCGATCCACGAACATGAAGACTCCTCAGTCGTTTAAAGATGTTCAACGTCTGACTGGAAGGATTGCAACTTTGAGGAGGTTCATGTCCAAGTCGGCCTTTGAAGAAGATTATGGGCAAACTGAAGGTATCGGGGAGACTAGCTGTATGGACGATGGAGTTGTCCTAATTTTTTATTGAATATCATTCCCGAACCGCCATCAAAGGTCAAGCCTTGACTGATTTTGTAGTTGAATGCTCGTTTTAGTCGTGATGAAGGCGATGGTGAAGGATCCGACGTGAGCGATTCTGCGCTTCTTCAATGAGAATCGCATTTTGTGGACGCTATATGTAGATGGGTCTTCATCGCGGACATCGCGGAGCGAGATTATTCTGACGAGTCCGTAGGGATTCAAGGTGCAACAGCCATCGATTTCAGCTTTAAAGCGACGAACAACGAAGTTGAGTACGAAAGCAGACTTTCGCGAGGTTACTGACTAAAGAAAGAGTCTTGAAGTGCAGGAGAATAGTCATCTTCAGTGATTCTCAATTAGTCGTTAAGCAACTCTCTGGGGAGTACGAATCTCGAGGCCCAAGAATGATCAAGTATTTGGCAGAAGTGAAAGAACGACTTCAGTATTTCCAGTCCTACGAGTTTCAGGGGGTCGAACGTAATAACAATTCCATTGCTGATGCACTCTCCAAATTAGCCACTACGGATGTTAACGTCTTTGATGGTTCGGTTTACTTAGAAATTTTGCAACATCCTAGTGTTCATCATAAAACGGTGATGTGTCGCTTAATCAACCAATCACCGGTTGACTCCATACGTGGAGTATCTGGCAGATGGCGTCTTACCTTCGGATCGGATGCTAGCCAAGAAAATCAAGTACAAGAGTGCTAATTTTGTTCTAATTGATGGGGATCTTTTCTGAAGGGCCTTCTCCTCTCCGCTACTGAAATGTTTGACTCCATCTGAAGCTGAATATGCTCTCCGAGAAGTACATGAAGGCATCTGTGGCGACCATATGGCTGCTAAGTCATTAGCCTATAAAGTACTTCGTCAAGGGTACTACTGGCCTACCATCTTCAAGGAATCAACTGAATACGTCAAGAAGTGCGAGAAGTGCCAGCTCAACAGTCCAATACCACATCAGCCACCAGAAGAGCTATACTCGATCTTATTTCCTATACCCTTCGCTGTCTGTGGGGTTGATATACTGGGTCCGTTACCAAAAGCAAAAGGTCAAGTCAGTTTTGTTATAGTTGCCATCGACTATATGACCAAATGGGTAAAGAAAGCCGCTTAGGTCAATAACGGACAGAGTGCTTGAAATTTTGAAAGAGTCAATAGTATTCCATTTTGAATTCCTAAGGTGGTAATATCGGACAATGGACGTCAGTTTGTGGGATCGAAATTTGAAGCATTCTTGAAAGAATTGGGATCCAAAGACAAAAAGACTTCAGATGAGCTCATCCTCGATCAAACGGACGAGTTGAAGTGACCAATAGAAACGTCATTGAATGGGATCAAGCAGATTGGACGGAAGCTTGCTAAGGCGATGGCGGTAAGAGCTACTTAGTGTGCTATGGGCTTATCGAACTACTCCGAGGACTACAACGGGGGATTCACCTTTCAGATTGGCCTATGGCACTGATGCCTTAGTCCTAGTTGAAATTGGATCTCCAAGTCTTCGACTTAGTCAATTCAGAGAGATCTACAATGAAGAAGGGCTTAAGGCCAATCTTGATTTGCTTGAAGAAGTCAGAGAAATGGCCTTAATCAAATTGGCAGCCTATCAACGCAGAGTAGCCAAGCATTATAACAAGGGGGTAAAGCTTCGCAGATTTGAAGTAGGAGATTTTGTCCTTAGAGAAGTTGAAGCATCTACGCCTCAGAATCTGGGAAAGCTGATGCCGAACTGGGAAGGACCATATGAAGTCACTGAAGTGCCGAAGCCGGGGACTTATCGGCTGAAGGCATTAGACGGGTCAGTAATTAAAAATACTTGGCACGCTGGCAGGCTTAGGAAGTACTTTCAGTAAATTCAATATCGCATTACATCTAAGTCTCAGAAATGTTTACATCATCATCAATAAAAATTTCTCTTCTCTCAAACAAATTTTGTCTCATTCTTTGATCGGTTCGATTGGTGTTAGGAGGTTCGGGAGGACTCACCGACCATTCGATGGTAGCCTCTTGGCAGGTGGTCCTTATGAGTTTGTCGGGCCCTTCGTGGTAAAAAACGCCATTGGTGTTAGGAGGTTTGGGAGGACTCACGACCATTCGATGGTAGCCCTTCCTAAGCAGTGGTCACTAAGGCATTGTCAGGCCCTTCGTGGTAGGCAATTGTCGTCACTTAGACCTTGTCAGGCCCTTCGTGGTAGGCAAGTGTCATCCTTAAGGCATTGTCAGGCCCTTCGTGGTAGGCAATTGTCGTCACTTAGACCTTGTCAGGCCCTTCGTGGTAGGCAAGTGTCATCCTTAAGGCATTGTCAGGCCCTTCGTGGTAGACAATTGTCGACACTTAGACTTTGTCAGGCCCTTCGTGGTAGGCAAATGTCATCTTTCGGTTCTGTTAGACCTTTTGGGGTAAACAAACTCTCGATGAAGCAGATCTGTCTCACACTTCGGTAACTGAATAAGTATCTCTTTACTTTATTACCTAAAATTTTTCTAAGTGTTGAGTTCGGAATGCCTCATTCTTTAACTTCATCTTATTCCTTATGTGACATGCTTGGTTGTTAATTAACAATTCGGGTTGAATCCATGAAAAAGTTTGTACATTTTTCCGGTTAAATTAATATTGAAGTATTGGCCGAAAGTAAATGCACTGAAGTCACAAGGGAAAAGATCACTTTTCATTAATATCTAACCTACTTACAATATTAGAAAATAATAGAAATTTTTACAAATGTTCTTTAAATAAAACCAAGGAAAACAAAAGCTTTAGCTTCATGCAAAGGCTCCTCGTCATCCGAAGAGTCGAGCAAGGATGGATCTACGTTGGTCAGAATCAACTTCTCCTCGCCACGACTTCTGGCAGAGCTCGTAGCTTTCAGTATATATCTTCATAATCTCTCCGTTGATTTCATCCGAGTTCCGATACTCTTCACAGATTTGTTTGCGAAGGTCATCAGTTAAAGGAGGCCCAAGGTCCTGAAGAGCCTTGAGTTCTCAGATTTCTTCTTCGAGCTTCTGGCGTATATTCATCTGACAAGTTTCTTCCCGCTCCAGCTTATGAATCGTCTTAGTTAAGAGCTTAGAATCAGGCTTTAGCTCTTTGATCTTATCCATCCTTATTTCACTCCTCTGAACCAAGTCGACATTCATCTTGATGATCTCCTCATACTGTGCTTTGGTAGACTTCAGTTCTTCCTTGGAGGTCTTCACGTCTCCCTTGGTTTGGGCTAACTCTTTCTGAAGTCCTTCGTTTGTATGAAGGACGCTTTCACGTTGGGTCCTTTCCCGAGCCAAAGCAGACTTCAGGATGGCGTTCTCCTTCCTCAATGCCTCTTCTTCGGATTCAGCCTCGAGGGACCTCGGACGCAGACTCCCGAATACAGCATTCGCCTATGCATGTTCAGTAGTATTTGATCAGTTTCAGATGTATAAGTATGAAGATAAATATTGAAATAAAGGAGAGAATCATTTACTTTCGCCAAGTAGCTCATGCCTTCGCTAAGCAAATCCCCGTTCTAACTGTTCCCGAATCGATGGTCATCAGTCTCACGAACGAAGGCCTCGAGCAAATTGAAAGGGAAGTTAACGATGAATCGAGGCCACATGGTTGGAGAGGCCATAGCGTCATGCTGAAATTCGGTGGTCGTTTGTCTTGGAGGAGAAGGCATAGGTTGATTACGAACCGGCGAGGGATCCGCATGTATCGTTTCTAGAGAAGGAGATCAGGCAGGAGTAGGCTCGGGGGTCGAAGATGGAGCAGAGGTTGAACCTGGCTGGCTGTCTGAAGGTTGTTTTCTTTTTCGGGATAATATGGGGTCATATTCGACCAGCTCAGCATCAGGTGTTTGAATTCCGGTGGGAATTATTGGGGGAATGACCGTCGAAGATAATGGAGCTCGGAGTTCTTCGGCAGTGAGTGGGGTTATCTTTGATCTTAACTTTTTAACGCGAAGGACTTTCGCCCTATCGCGTAGAGGTATGTCAAGTAGACTCCTCTTAATTGGAGCTGAATCAGAAGGTGTAGTAACAGGGTCAGATGGAGGGGTTGATTGTGGGATTGCTTCGGGAAAGATCTCCGCGTCGCTTTCAGGATCTATATCACGTTGGATAGTTTTGGCTTTTTTGGCGGCTTTCTTCCTTCGGCGAGGTCTGAGGGTTTCTTCGGGAATGAGAGGCTCGTCGACGAGCTCATCATTACGAAGGAAATGGTTGGTGGATCGGAAAGACTCTTGGTAGGAAGCTTTTCACTTTCGCCTCCGTAGTCCTCCCTGCCAAAAAGTCTCCCAGCTCTTTTACTTCCGAAGAAGTTGGTTTGATCAGAGACACTGCAAATAACCATATATTAAAACCCATGCCACTTAAGTATCTAAAAAAACTATATTACAGAGTTGTTCAAAACTTACATTTGTGATCATACAGCCAGACTTGTTTGGTCAGAAGTGTAAAACTCCATTCTTTTGGAGGAATCTTCTTCAAAAGTCTCCCATCTCCTTCACACGCCTCTTGGGAATATCTCCAAGTCACAGAGATCCGATCTGAGATGGTCCAATCTAGAAGAGTAGAGATTTCTGGTCCTGTGATGAAGAACCATTTCCCGTGCCATCCCTTATTGCTCGAAGGGGTACTCATCAGGGACCTCTTCTCAAATTTGGAGTTCGGGCGAGGAGATTGTTTGCTCGAAGATCTTAAAGCCTCGTTCTCCTGGATCTACTTGGTGAGAAGAGGGTGAAGAAAATGTCGACGGAGGAGTAATCCTAACTCATGGCGGAAAGCAATGAATGCCAATATGTGGATGTAGGAATTGGGCACCAAATTGAAAGCGGAACCCACTCCTATGAACCCTGGGAGGGTAACAACGAAAGCGTGAAGGGGTGAGGCGAATCCCTTTTCGAGAAAGGTAAGCCAAGACGCGACCCAACCATCTGGCACGATACATTCGCTTCTTCGTGAGCGAGGAGCCCTTATAAGCATAATTATCTCGGAATCTAATAACGAGTCCGGAGGGTACGTATCTCAGATTCCATGACAGTAGATGGAATGTTGGCATGAGGAAACTGTTCCCCATCCTTGAAGAAATCAGAAGGAGATGGAGGATTTGAACTCGAACCCTCTTGGTTAGGGTTTGGGTTGGGGAAACAATCTTTAGTAGGAGTCACGTGAAGAGGAGAATTACAGCTAGAGCTCACAAATACCATTGTTGAAATTTCGTAAAGACGAGAGAAAGAAGTTCGGGAAGGAGAAGAAAGCTCAAAAGTTCAAATTGGCGGTAAAACCGTCAAAATTGTAAAGTTTACCTTTTATATTGATGGTTACCACGATGAGGAGAAGTGCACATTTAATTCACAAAGAATGATGGTGAATTGGAAGAGGTATCATCACGATTTTGGGTTTAAATATCTTAACCAGAGTGGACTTATGTTTATTGGGCCTCCCATTTCTGTCTCTGATATCGATTTGGACCAAATTAGTTGGGCTTTGGTAAGTTTCACTCTGAACCTCTTGTGACTTATCATGATCCGTTATATCATGGGCCTATATTGTTTATAGTCTTCCATTAAACCCCCTGTTTAATAAAAGACTAGGGGGTAATGTTGGGCCATGATCCTTTTCCTTATTGGGCCAGACTTAATGGGCTCCTCCCTTGGATTATGTTACTTTTGTCCTATTGATCCGAATGATATAGGCCCAATTACTTGATCATTTCGTTGGGTTATCTCGGTTGGATCCGGTCATATGGGTCATTTCCTTCATTTGGGCTTAGTCATTGAATTAGCCCATTATGTAAATTGTCACTTAACCCAACTTTGACCGGTAATCATTACGCCAAATAATAGTTGACTGTTATGTCTGCCGCTTTTCTGCATGACATTAATGAGGATGGGACTCAGATGACCGGCGGTGGCAAACAAAGGGTAGCGAAGTGAGAAAGTAAGCTACATACTTTCTAATTTGAAATGACCGGAGAGTGGGGAAAAGGTGTCGGGAGGTGATGGGTGTACCAGGCAACCCGGATTAGATGCGTATGGGGCTAGGATCATAAAAGGAGAGGTAAGTAACAAAATATTACAACACACACAATCATATTATTATTCTCTCTCAGGCATTAGACATTATTTTTCCTCCATTGTTGACCTTGTGATCGCGGATACTGACTCTCACGCCGGAGCTATCCCCCGACGGTCCAGCCGTCAAGCTTTTGGTGTTGATTTGTTGAACTGTGCAGGATATCGGACGCGTCTTGATGATTGGGACGTGGAGAAAGATCTTGGCGTTAACAATAAGTAAAGTAAGTTTTTGGATTTTTCTTTCATATATTTATATGATAAATTAAGTATGTATTTTGTGATCATCAAAAACATTATTTCTTTTTAAAATACAAAAAATATACACGATATAATTCCGATAAAGAATAGGATCTTCTACTTTGTCTCTCTTCGATTTCTCTAGGGAAAAAGAGGTGACTTTGGGTTTATTAAGAATGAGTTGGACAGGGTGGATTTATTCATGGGGGCAGCATAGACTGCCTATGTTGTTTTTTTTAGGTATAGGAACAAGAACTTAATATACTTAAGAGGAAAGATTTATGAAAAAAAGTTAAATTTAGAGAAAAAAAATTTAAATTATTATTACTTTAAAAAAAATTAAATACACAATATATAATATATTTAAATTCTCGCTCTCTAATTAACTCGTTAAATTTTAGCCCTTCATTTTAATCTTCAGACCCAAAAAAACTTGTCCATGCTGGAAACATCTAACCTGAAAAATATCTAAGATGGTACGTACGCTTACCATATTTAATTTTAAACAACCATAGACTAAAATCAGAAAATTAGTTAAGTCGGCTATTTTGCCATGCATGGCCACCGAAGATGGTCGAAAATTTCCAGTGGTGTGATTTTGGTAGCCTAATGATGTTATGTTCAAAAGCACTGCGTGGCAATTTATTATTTTTAAAGGTAAGCATCATATATATTCATAATAATTACAAATTTTACAAAGGATCGATCGAATTTAAAGGGGCATAAAATTTGAACTAACATACATTCAATTTTAGAATATATAGGTTTTCTAACGGATTGGTCCGCTCCCATAGTCGGTCTGCCAACAGATCAGTTAGTTGAAGAACCGGCCTATACATATATATATAGGAAAAATGTATGTATTAATCATGTATACTACGATCGGTTATATGATGACGGTTTTTTGAAATTATAGCGATGGTTTCACCCGTCTCCATAGCTATTCTGGGCTATAGCGACTGGTGAACCGTTACGATACCCAAAAATCCGTCACATAAATTCTCTACCATGTAATACATATGTATTTGTGTATATACATATAACCCTATATATATATATATATATATATATATATATATATATATATATATATTTGTTAAACTGAAGTCTTGGGACATTATATCATTAGGTACCATGTTTAATTGGAGTGAAAAAAAAGAACTAATCAATACAACAATACAATATAAATTAAAAGATATGTACCGAGTCGTTTTGATTGGTTCTATAAATTGACTCACCAAAATGATTCAATTGCTTAAGGATATATTTTGATGGCTCATAAATCCAACAATTTTTTAAAATTTTTCTATTTTAATATATATGTCATATTTATTTATAGTGACTTCTCAAATTTATATACAAATACATTGTATTTTTTTATTTATTCTTATTTCAATATGTTATATAGTAATTGATCCAGGTCGGACCTATGGATCATGAACATCTACTTGGGTATGGATATTGGATAACTCAATAAGGATTGAAAGTCCCATATCACTTGGAAGTATTTTAAATAATACGTGATATGGTTAGGATTCTATATGAGATAATTCTTAAATACTGAAGCTTACTGTGTGTAGGGCTAAGAAAAAATAACTATTATTTTTTCCATACAGTTTCTCTCTAAATACTCTCTCTAGTATTTCTAAGCTTCCATCAATAGGCTTGCAGGTGTACTTGGTGTGAACACTTTATTAGTTCGTTCGCATTGATTGCTTGTAACAACTATATATTGACGAGAAGTACGAAAGATCGTAGTAGCTGTATTCATGGTGTCGCTTGTAGATTTGACATTCGATTCAATCGCTTCCGCTTCGTAGATACTTACCGATTCATATGTAAGTATTATTTTTATGTGTTAGTTTTCGCCTATAATTCTAACACAATATGTATCTAGTTTTGAGTTGTTATATAAGGTAGCATATATAGCATGCATATCACACAAAAAGTTGGATACAATAATTTTAAGACAGAGTTTATTACTCTTTCCTAAGATGTAAAAAAATCAAAAGTTTTATAGTAATCTACAATATTCGTTTTCATTCCTATGAATCAGAAACACTTATTAATTATGTACGATTTAATAAAAAAACTCGTTTAGTTGTTTTTAAACTTATCCCTATTTTGCACAGGTTATCAAGTTGTTGAGAAAATAATACCACAAGTAGTACTTAATAATTTTTAAATGCGAGTGTGTATGCATTTAAGGCAAAGAATCTTTACAATAAGAAAGATCGTATAGATATCCTACATAAATTCTTGGGCAAAAACAGAAATGAATCAAAGAAAGGTTAGAAAAGATAGATTCTCCAAAATCCTAGGAGTTTTGGTGGATGTTACTTGCCTTCATTTCTTGCATCCAAATGCCAACATATATATATATATATATATATATATATATATATATATATATATATATAGTGGGATATTGTACAAGACAAAATGTTAGAGACTTTTAATGCACGGGACTGTATTTGTAGTGTTTCTGATACTAATTTACCATTCCACTCAACATAACATACCATTTTACATTATAAGAATCCCTAGATCATTGGAGCTTCGTAGGATCTTAGCAGTCACTACTCCAAGTAGTTGCAAAGTGATAAAAAGTTGATGGATTCCATATTAACATAATGAAATAGCTTCCATTATTGGTATGTTACCAAACCAAAAGCGATTCTAAGTCTTCTACTCGAATCAATTATAATTCCCCATACAGAATTATAGTTATCATGTTAATTAATATATAATCCCTTTTTATATATAATTAAATGAATCAATATTTTAATCTATTTAAAAAGAATGAGTAATTCATTTAAAAATAAACTCATGAGTTATACTAACAATAAAATTAATGAGATGAGAGTAAATCTATGAATACAGCAGATTTTTTATTTTCTTCCTCAACGTACTATTAAAAAAAAGAAAAAAAAGAAAGAAACATGTATCCATCAATTTACTCTGGTTGATGAGCTCCATTAGGTTGTAAGAAAACCATTACTTCTTTTCTTTCTTTTTTTTATTCCACGTGCTGCAATTCAGTAGGCAACCATCCCATCTTAAAATCGAATGTTGGGAACACTTTTGGCACATGAAACGGAAATATTAATTACTAATACAGTCTCATTACACTACTATACGTACTATTATGTTCTTTCCTTTTCCATTTTTAGTATTTTAGTTGTGGTTTTAGATTTTCCACATTAAACACATGATATTGGTGTAACGAATGGGATGGATCTAAACTTTTATGATATTTGTAGAAATCAGATATTTTCATAATATAAAATAATATTTTTCACTTGAAAAGTGTCGCTATAGATCTTATAATGACGTTTTTTCCGTCGCTATACATCTATAGCGACACTTTTTATGTAAAAATATTAAAAAATATTATGAAAATATTAATTTCCTATTTCTATACATGAGTTGAAAATTCAAACCTAACCAATTTGAATTCAAATACATGTTATGTTATATATAATACTATGTTTAAAGTGTTATATTCATGCTTTTATATATATATATATATATATATATATATATATATATATAAATATCTCTTGACTTTTTATATTATCAAATATAAAATAATACTAGCAACAAATATATGTTTAGCGACATTCTAACACTTTAAATGATATTATTTATTAATTTGACAACATAATTTTCTCCCTCATAATATCCCAAGGTTAAATTCCCACAAGAAATCAACAAAAGTCAGCCGAGGCTCTTGGAAACACCTCATTTTGCCACCAATTTTTTTAAAAAAAAATAATTACTCCTATACAATAGTTAAATCTCCCAAAAACTCCTAATAATTAATAAGATAAAATTACCCCATTAGATAAAAAAAGAAAATTATTATGACCACTCTCTTTCTTCCTCTAATTTCCACGTGGTGTAAATTGAGTCGGCAGCCATCCCATCTCCGGCTGCATCAATCGATGTGGTCTCAAAAGCTATAATGGGTACACTAGCTCTTTGAAAAGCTAGATGGATATATTTTAAATAAGATGGTTTGGCCATGGCACATGCAGATGCATTATATATACAAAATAATTAATTAAACTTGTTTTTTAGAATAAATCTAGACGACAGTATCGATTTTATGTTGTTTGTTACAATTTTAATCTCTCCCCATATTAGTTATAATCATTAAGTAATAAACTTTAAGGCAAAATTAAGTAAGTTTTTCCTCCTAAACCTTCCCAAGTAAATTATCCCATAAGCTTTATTAGTTTTATTGTTTGAATTATAATTAAATAAACATGTATTAATTATAATGTATGCCTAATTTATTATTTACTTAAAAAAAGTAGTAATTAGCCAAATGTAACAACATATATACTTAGTAGGGTAATATTTTAATACTCCACGAGCAAATGGTTGACCATCAAATCAGTCATAGCTAGCTAGCCTGTCATCATCATGAACAATCAAAATCATATCCTCTACACCAATGGATATCCCTTAAGTTGATTGTATGCTACCATCGATTTTCATAATCTATACTTAATATCTAAAGGGAGTGAAGAATTAAGAGGCTATTGTTGCTTAATGACTTAATGGTAGTTGTGTCCTACTCTAATATCCTTTACTGCTGAGACCCCACACACAAACAACAACAATTACAAAACAAAACATTCGTATATATGAGAATAGATTTATAATGAAGGTTATAAATTTAAGATTATTCTTATAATATGGATCGTGATCGTTTAATTGTAATTCGTTTGCACTTTAATTTGGAGGAATCTGTAGAACTAAAGTATGGATTTAAAGTGACCAAAATGCTCTTAAAAATCTGCACTTTAGTAGAGCAGACAATAAATTTAAATATATTTTATGTAATAGTAATATTTTTATAATTATTTTCATCCGCATTTTTTTCGTTCAATTTTTTTTGAATGGTGCTCTTCCATCCTTTGATGGCGGAAAGAATCTATATAGTCCAGTGGAATTCCAAGCTGATAGACAATTGAATTTTACATTAACCTCCCTATGTCAACTGGCAAGCCATTATTGTCATCGGAAGAAAATGTCAACGCCCAGTGACGGATCCAAGAAATTTTCTCAGTAGGGAGGATTTTAGCTAATTTTTTTTATTGAAGTTAAATAAAATTTTTTTGAATAATCATAATATTTTTGTAAAATATTATATATGCTTCAAAGATTTCATCAAGCCTTAAAACTAAGAAGATTTTTGTACTTGTATTTAGAATTGGTTTATAAATTTTTTTTGTCCCCTCCAAATTTAACTTTTCTATTAATCTGTCCGCTTGTTTATTAATTTACATATTTGTTCTGTCATTATACCTATATAAAAAAAATCCAATAGGACAACTGCCTATGCTGCCCCTCAAGTAAATCCGCCCCTACGCACAAGAAAAAGGAAAACATCATAAGCTTTTTCGGATATAAACATCAAGCTGGTATCAAAGATTGATGGATCGGCCCCCATATAGGAGGAATTACATTTGTGTTGGCTGAACAAAGAAAAACTTTCAGTCGCCTGCAGTATTATATAATGGTGGAGCAAGAAATGGTAGTGAACCAACAAATTTTGACTGATTTACCTGCCTCATCTTCTTCTTCCTCTTTTATACGTACGAGCAACCAAGGAAACAAATTGTCTCTTTGGGCGTCTCTTGATCTCCCTCCTATAGCTATGTTATTAATTACGTACAAAATATAATTACGGAAATATCTTTAAATTCACCGTGGGCGATACTAAAGTGCGGATCCTGATAGTATTTTGATCACTTTTAAATCCGCACTTTATAAAATGATGTGTTAAGAGTATAATTAATTGTATTTATTATCTTATTAGTTTTTATTAGTGTTTTCATGTTTTTTCACATAAATAATTTTTGTCTCACCATCATACTAGAAGGGGTTGTAGCGGCTGGGTCAAAATGGTTTGCTCCCAACAACTGATTGCTGTGAATGGAGACCCATATATATATATATATATAACAAAATAATTTGTACAAATGCATATCTCACTATCATACTATAATATATTTAATAAAAGTAACAAAATAATTTGTACAAATAAACGTCCACGGTGAGAAAGAATGAATAGTGACCAATTTTACTTGTATATATATGGACTCCAATTTTGGTTCCTTCTTGATTCACATCCCAATTCACTCATAATCCATTGGGCGTTAGTGTTTGTTTCCTTCCAAACCTCTCCCTCTCAGTTTTCTCCTCCCACTGATAAATAGTTTATATATTTTCAAACACTTCATTTTAATTCTTATTTCTAGATAAGACTAAAAACTAATTAAGAATCCCTCCAAATCCACATTCATTTCCCTCAAACCCCCAAAATCTCTCTCTCCCCTCTATAATCATCCATTTTTGGATAAGCCGAAAAATAAAATGTCTCCTAATCTTTATCTAAATAAAGATTCGGAATATATATATATATATATATATATATATATATATATATATATATATATATATATTTACTAGCTAGTACTATCACTCTATGTTTTACTACTACTACTACTACTACTACTACTACTAGGTCTTAGTCTTTTGCATGAACTCTATACATACTAACTTTCTTTCATTTTATCCTTCTCCATCTCCATTTTTATTAATGGATTTTAATTTCTTAAAAGAAATGGAAGGCATGAGAATCCATGATCATTTCAAAACAAACACCGAAACTACAACCACACCAATCTGGGTTCCCGGCCCGATCATAGTCGGAGCCGGGCCGTCCGGACTGGCCGCAGCTGCCTGCCTAAAACAACAAGGCATTCCAAGCTTAATTCTCGAAAGGGCTAATTGTTTAGCTTCTTTATGGCAATTGAAAACCTATGATCGGCTCCATCTTCATATTCCTAAACAATTCTGTGAGCTTCCTCTTAAGCCATTCCCTTCCGATTTCCCAACTTACCCTACAAAACAACAGTTTGTGTCATATTTGGAATCGTATGCCCGGAGTTTCGGGCTGCACCCGGAGTATAATACGACGGTTGTGAGCGCGGAGATGGATAATGAGTTGGGGTTATGGCGGGTGAGAAGCGTTGGGTTGAAAATGGGGGAGAGTTGTAGGGAGTTTGCGGGCAGGTGGTTGATTGTTGCAACAGGGGAGAATGCGGAGGAGGTTGTACCCAATATTGAGGGTATGAATGAGTTTGTTGGTCCTGCGGTTCATACAAGCCTGTATAAGAGCGGGCATGGGTTTCGGGACAAGAGGGTTTTGGTTGTTGGTTGTGGGAATTCGGGTATGGAGGTTTGTTTGGATCTTTGCAACCATAATGCTCGCCCTTCTCTTGTTGTTAGAGATTCTGTAAGTATTCTGTATATATATATATATATATATATATATATATATATATTAATCAGACTCTTCCCCCCCTTCCCTCCCCCTCCCCCTCCCCCTATTCTTCTTATTTATTTATTTGTTGTTGTTCCTATGCCTCACTCATCTTGAAACATTGAAACACTTTGTATTATTGATCATTATATTTTAAGTAAAGTACTCTAGTGAGAAGTTTAATTTCTAAATATATCAAAATGTTCAACTTTTTCTAAACAAATCCCAAAGTGCTGCAGGACTAGAACATTTAGAAACAAATTTTTAGTATTATAACTACAATTCAAGGGTAGGGTTCATATATATATATATATTTATGTTTCTAGCTATAGGAAGGAAAGCTTTTCGTTTTGAAGAAATGCCATTTTATAAAGCAAGTTGCATGTATAAACTTTCCAATTTTTAGGGTACAAGTTATAAATAAATATTACCATATTACTTTTTCTATTATAGTTTTCCCAGTTATTTTGTGCTATAAAATAACCAGGTAAGCGTAAGTTTGCCTCTAGGTAAAAAAAAATAGTACTAAGAATAACTTTTAGAAAAGAAATAGTGCAAATATTTTTAACTTTCTTAGATTGCGTTTGCATGCGCAGTACTAGTGATCAGCTGCAGGCCAAAATCTTCAATAATTTTTTCCTTTCGTATAATATATATATATATATATATATATATATATATATATATATATATATATATATATATATATTATTCTTTTTTCTTGTGTTCCTCTGCAACAAATCACATACTTTGTAATTAAAGTGCATGTTTAGAATCAGCACGGGGATGGAACTGTGCAGAAGTTCTGTTGGTTCCTCTTTTTTTTGATTTTTTATTTATTTATTTTTTGGGTAATGATATTAATTGTTTTTTATATGTTTATGTGGTCGATGATCGATCAGTTGCATGTGTTGCCCCAAGAGATGCTAGGGAGATCAACATTTGGATTGTCCATGTGGTTACTCAAGTGGCTCCCCATACGGGTTGTGGATCATTTTTTGCTTCTAATTTCACGTCTCATGATTGGCGATACGGATCAACTCGGACTTTTTAGACCTAAGATTGGTCCCCTCCAACTAAAGAACAAATCCGGGAAGACACCTGTGTTAGACGTTGGAACACTTGCAAAGATAAAAAATGGGAGTATCAAGGTAATTATTTAATAAATAAATATCCATATATATAAACCGTTATTAAGAAAATGAGAACTCATTGATATTTTCACTAGAAAATTTGATATTTCGACAATTTTCTTAATGAGAAATAAAACTCGTATTCAAGTGAGGGAGACACATGAAAATATTATATTTTCAGGAACTATCAGATTCCCTATATTAAATCATGACTTAAATGGTTGAATGAATAATTCTAGGGGGGACATTTTTTTTCTTTGACGTTCTAATGATATTCTAAAGACATACAAAAGCGAGTTATGCAGATTTGACCTGCATAAATCCCATTTTTTGTATGTATCCAAATTACACCTAAAACACTGTTTTTTACAAAAATTTCAGTTGGAATAAATACTATACATTTTTTGAGAGGTACTACAAAAAAAAAATCAAAAAAAATAAAATAAAAAAATAATGTCGCTAGAATGTCAGCAAAAAAATGTCCCCCCTAAAAGGACTCGCAAACCTAAGTTATAATTCTACCCTTAATCACATAATTCCTATACCAAAACACTTCACAAATATACTTATTGGTGATACATATATGTATGCAAATTAAGACAATGACGTACATAAATTTATATAAATATTGTAGGTTCATCCGGGAATAAAGAGACTAACATGTCATGCAGTGGAGTTTGTCGATGGGAGGGTGGAAAATTTTGATGCTATCATCTTAGCAACAGGTTACAGAAGTAATGTACCAACTTGGCTAAAGGTATATATATATATAGCTATTAACTATTTTAGATACAACTTTCCTCAATTACTCATACAAGCAATTCAGTTACTTAAGGATTAAATGTATGATTTTGTTCCACTTGCATTTAATTTGTTGCTTTTTAATTTGCAGGATGATAAATTATTTTCCAAGAAAGATGGGTTTCCCAAGAAACCATTCCCAGAAGGTTGGAAAGGCGAAAAGGGTTTATATTCGGTGGGATTTACAAAGCGTGGCCTACTCGGTGCATCTGTGGATGCAAGGAGGATTGCAGAGGACATTGCACAACAATGGAAAGGAGATGCTAAACAATTTAAGTCCATCACTCCTGCACCAATAATTAATGGATGGTGTAATTGAGGTTGTTTCCCATTTAGGGTAAAGGCAAACTAATTAAGGGACAGTTTAGATTGCACAGCACCATTAGAGGTAGGAAACATTATATAAATAGGCGTGTGTACGTATAAGCCTGTATGTAACTAGCTAGCTATTATTTTTCTCTAGTAGGATATTTAATTTAATTTTGAGGAAGCGAGGTCTCTAGGGTAGGTAAATGTTAAAAGGTGGTGGAGTTAGTATGGTAGCTAACAGTGGTTGTGTAGGATATATATGGATTCAATGAAGTTAAAAAAATTCGATTCAATCTATCAATGCTATATATATATATATATATATATATATATATATATATATATATATAACATTTTATATTAGCAGTGTGACCTCTGACAAAATAGCGATTATGCGAGCTAAGATAACAAGAAATTTACAAGTAAAAGAAGCAATGAAATTATCTTAAACATAGAGAAATTGTGACAACCTCAAAATAGGTCCATTCCATCCAACTCATTCTGATCGTCAAATACATGGTACAGAAAACAACTACAACTTTATTACAACAATTGTCGTGCAAAATACAACAACATATATGTTGTGAGTTTTAATACCAACTGTGACTCATGTCCCAACTATGGACATCACCTCACAGTGATACCTTACATACACTACAAAAAATTCATCTCATTCTTGACGCGACAAAGGTCACGAAGTGCTTAATGACCTAATCTTGCGTCGGCAATGAGGTCATTAAGCGACGACCTATCCATCTGTCGCCTTTCCGTCAGCCAGTATAGGTCGTCGCCCCGCCTCTCCGTCGCTTCGCAAATCGGCAAGATAGTCATCGCCGACGGGGTCTTTCTTGACACAACGCGCCGTCGATAATGCCTCATTGGCGACGGCATTGGCGACGAAAATAAACCGTCAGTAATGGTTTATTCAATAAATTAAAAAACAGTCATTGTCGACGGCATAGCCGTCGCCAATGCTCCCGTCGCCAATGACCCACTTTTAAAAAAATAATATTAAAATTGCAAAATTCCCCTGTTCATTTACATATACATTGTACACAGTATAAACTAAAGAAAACTAAATAATGACAATATACGCATATCAATAACAATCATATCTTTTACTATAAACAATCAATATAATTAGATACCAAACTCAAATATGTACAACTTAAAAGCTAAATACATGATACATGAAAGTCGGTCCCATCGCCTCCGGTCCCATCGTCGGTCCCATCGCCTCCGGTCCCATCGCCTCCGGTCCCATCATCGGTCCCATCACCGGTCCCATCCTCCATAGTCTTATCAGCATCAGCCCGGCGATCATCACCATATCCTCCACGGGCATCACCTATGCCGCCATCTCCACCTCCACGAGTCTCATCAACAAGACCCTACAAAATTAAAATATTAATAACGGAGTCCAAAATAGAGCATATTTAAATTATTTTAGTTTGCGTTCTACAAGTGTTGTTCAGTTTTGCAAACTGGGCGATAACTCGGTCTCCGTATGCCGGAATCGAGTCTCGTCAGTTGTAACACGTGCCTAATACCTACGCGGTGCTGTGTGTGTGTTTGCGTGGCGTTCGAACGGACGATGCGAGTTTTGGGCTCTTTTTCGGCTTTTTGCCTAATGTTGTTCGGTTTTGCAAACTTGGCGATAACTCGGTCTCCGTATGCAAAGATCGAGTCCGTCGGTTATGTAACGCTGCGTTTAACACTACAGCGGTCTTGTGTGTGTGTGTTTGCGTGGCGTTCGGACGGACGTTGCGGGTTTTAGGCTCTTTTTTGGCTTTTTGCCTAAGTGTTGTTCGGTTTTACAAACTTGGCGATAACTAGGTTTCCGTGATATCTTTCGAGTCCCGCGGCTTATAACGCGTGCCTAATACCTACGCGGTGCTGTGTGTCTGTTTGCGTGGCGTTCGGACGGACGATGAGAGTTTTGGGCTCTTTTTCGGCTTTTTGCCTAATGTTGTTCGATTTTGCAAACTTGGCGATAACTCGATCTCCGTATGCCGGAATCGAGTCCCGTCAACGATTATCTGCAAGCGTTTTCTAATACCTACAGCGGTCTTTGTGTGTGTTTTGCGTGGCGTTCGGACGACGACGATCACGAGTTTTGGGCTCTTTTTGGCTTTTTGCCTAATGTTGTTCGGTTTTGCAAACTTGGCGATAACTTTCGGTCTCCGTATCTTTAATCGAGTCCGTCGGTTATAGACGCGTGCCTAATACCTACGTGGTCTTGTGTGTATATTTGCGTGGCGTTGACCCGGACGTTGCGAGTTTTGGGCTCTTTTTTCGCTTTTTGCTGGTTGTTGTTCGGTTTACAAACTTAGGCGATAACTTTCGGTCTCCGATATCTTTGGAATCGAGTCCGTCGATTATAACGCGATGCGTGCTAATACCTACAGCGGTCTTTGTGTGTGTCTGTTTGCGTGGCGTTCGGACGGACAATGCGAGTTTTGGGCTCTTTTTCGACTTTTTGCCTAATGTTGTTCGGTTTTGCAAACTTGGCGATAACTCGGTCTCCGTATGTCGGAATCGAGTCCCCTCAATTGTAACGTGTTTCAATACCTCACGCGGTCTTTGTGTGTGTGTTTACGTGGCGTTCGGACGGACGATGCGGGTTTTGGGCTCTTTTTCGGCTTTTTGCCTAAGTGTTGTTCAGTTTTGCAAACTAGGCGATAACTCGGTCTCCGTATCTTTGAATCGAGTCCGTCGATTATAACGCAGTGCCTAATACCTACACACGGTCTTTGTGTATCCATTTGCGTGGCGTTGGACGGACGATCACGAGTTTTGGGCTCTTTTTCGCTTTTTGCCTAATGTTGTTCGGTTTTGCAAACTTGGTGATAACTTTCGGTCTCCGTGATGCTGGAATCGAGTCCCGTCGGTTATAATGCGTGCCTAATACCTACGCGGTCTTTGTGTGTGTGTTTTAAGTGGCGTTCGGACGGGACGATCTGAGTTTTGGGCTCTTTTTCGACTTTTTGTCTAATGTTGTTCGGTTTTGCAAACTTGGCGATAACTTTCGGTCTCCGTATCTTTAATCGAGTCCGTCGATTATAACGCTGCGTGCTTAATACCTACTGACGGTCTTTGTGTGTGTTTCCGTATGCGTTGGATGGACGATGCGGGTTTTGGGCTCTTTTTCGGCTTTTTGTCTAAATGTTGTTCGGTTTTGCAAATGGGCGATAACTTTTCGCCTCCGTATGCTTTTCGAGTCCCGTCGATTATAACGCTGTTCAATACCTCTCTGGTCTTTCTTGTGTGTGTTTTCGCGTGGCGTTGAGACGGACGTTATGAGTTTTGGGCTCTTTTTCGGCTTTTTGCCTAAGTGTTGTTCGGTTTTGCAAACTTAGAGATACCTCGGTCTCCGTATGCCGGAATCGAGTCCCGTCAGTTGTAACGCGTGCCTAATACCTACGCGGTGCTGTGTGTGTGTATAATGGAGTTATGATTTTATCTTATTTTTATCTAAGCAATACAATTATAAATTACATAAATTAAATAAGGAAATATAGAATTTAATTGTTTTTACCTGTCGAATATGTGGTGGGAAGATGTTGGCGAAACACATTTGCACACGCATGGATAACTCTCTCGTCTTACACCCATGAGATCGTCAATCGGCAGTTGTAGGATCGATAGAGCCGTGGACAACCTCCTGAGCCAGCTGATAGATCCGCTCGCGTGATGGTACGCCTGACTGCACAACACCGCTCGACATGCAACCCTCTATGATCCGCCAGAAGAAGTCGTCGGATAATGAAGGGCCAGCGCCCGATCCACTCGCACCACTACCTCCAGTGGGTGGGCGTCGTCGAGATCTCGCAGCAGGGACTAGGGTGTAAGCTGGGACATGGAGAATGCCCACAACTCTACCCTTCTTCTTGTCCCCTCAGCAGCTGCGGCCAGATCCTCTATCTCTCTCGTCACTTGCAGCGTGGAGACTTCGTCTCTTGGCGTGTCACCTCTTTGGCTGCTTCGGGCCACTGCAAGATCTTCGAACCGTCGTTGACAAAAAACACATTAGTAGATGATACGCAAAGTATAAAATGAAATAATATAAAAGAATATTCGAATTTTAAATACATACTAAATAAGAGAATTAAATAACTTACAGCAATGCGTTCTGCCTCAGGTGAGATATATCCACCGTCACCTTTCTTTTGGTGGGCGTGCCACCAAAACTCCAAGAGGGAGGGTGCATGCTTTAAACTCACCTCAAGTCTTTCCCCAGACAGTCATACGACCGAGACCAGGTCACGGTGTGGGAGACGACTCTGCTTGTCGAGGCGGTGAGCATTTGTCTTGAAACATCTTTTTGAAGGCCTCGCCGTCTCAAATGCTGTACATCTGGTCCCACACCGCAGCAGATATGAAATCTGGTCGGACATCCTTAAGTGTCTGTCCATCAACCATCTTCATCTGGGCCTTTTTCTTCCAGTCGTAGACCCACTTATGCCAATTCATCTCTAGATATATCATGCGTAACGATTCATGCCATGGGCTTCCCCCTCATCCTCAAAACGATAATATCTCTCACATTACACATTACACATTAAGAAGTTTAGTAGACAACATAAATCAAAGAGGTAACAACATATCCAAATGTCTAATAAAACTAGCATATGAATGATTGGCATCCTACCTTAAATTAGGCAATAATCAACTGACGTGTACGATCATCCACATCTGCCCACCTCATCTACGGGCTTGAGAATCGGTTGCAGACGATCCCAAGCAACGTGTTCCTTGGCGTGGCGTCAAGGATACTACAATTGAAATTGCAAATTACAAAGAATATAAAAGAACTAAATACTTATATTATAGTAATATTATATAGGATTATGAAATTACCTATGAGTCCCAACACGACATATAAGAGGCGCCTGGGGATTCCCTAGCAACGCCACGTCTGCAGTCCCCCGGGGAGGCCTACGTCGATCACCTATGTATTGAAATACATCAATATTTATATAAACGAATATAATGTCAATACAATATAAAATAAAAAATAATAAGGTGTATCCCAATAACATATATAATTATACCTGACGATCCCGCCTGATCATCACGCGTAGAATCTCCACGGCCTCCACGACCTGCACGCCCACCACGATCGCCGTGTGGTGTGCGCGCCATATGTATGTATACTGTCAACTAAAAGAATGCAACATACAGGATGACTAAGAGGGATAACATAGAGGATAACATATATATACAATTAAAAGAATGCAACATAAATAGTAACCTACATACATATATAAAGACGTGCTCAAGTCGTTAACACCGACCGAAGTGAGATCAAAACATACTGAAACAGGTCCCAAAAGCGGGGACTATTTGAGATTCACTCCTACTAAGTGAATCTCAAACGGGTTTCTAAGCTTCCTAAACTATATGAAAAACAAATAAATTGAGAATTTGAATATGCTTGCAGTTTAATGGACCATATATATATATTACATCTTACATATAAATTAGTTAAACTCAAATCAAATCTCTTCACAACAAACTAATATTCTCTTGTATGTAAAGAGAGGGCATGAAGATATAGATGCAAAAACATATTTCAATTTCAACCAGAAAGATATAATTTTTAGCCAAAACCATAAAGTATATCAATTACCTTTCTTCAGCTATCGTGTTAGTCCAAGTATATACCTCTCAACTAGGAAAAGGAAAACAAACAACAGATCCTAAAACAAGTTTACAACACGACAAACACTACGATTAAAAAGGACAAATCAAATGCGGTAGAAAGCGAGGGTCGTAAGGTCAAATCAAATGCAAAAACACATTATATAGGAATAGTTATTAATTATGATGGAGTTCTTAATGCTTGTAAGTGCTTTAACCAACGAGGTCGTAAGGTCTAGTAGGTGACTCGTAATTAATGAAAAGAGGTAAAACTTTTCGGAAAGAATTATTTGCAATATTGAAACTAGATAGCGAGAGGATCTCATTGCAAGCCATAACTATAACTAATTCAAGGTCAATGAAAAGTTGGAAAGCTTTTGTTGGTCAATGCGCAATTAGTCTTTATTTTATTCTTGATAAGTCATGGCCAATTAGACTTTGCCATCGACTATCATAGTTGAGACAATTGAGGCAAACAATAGTAACTATATATAAACAAGTTGATCAAGTTATAATATTTAATAGCGAGGTAATGCTCGAAATTAAGCTCTAATGCACTTGAAAATCGTAAAAGCGTTTTCATTAGAGCTTAAGTTAACATTCATAGATCACATTTCAAGATACTTCCTTTTAATTTCTATAGCAAAAAAAGCAATACAATTTCACCTTTCCTCTTTACCTTTTTTTTTCAAACAAAAAGCTAATCTGCTTTTAACTTTTCTAAATAACAAACCGCTAATAAATTGCTACTTAACCATAATTGAAGTCTTTTCTATCTCGAGAAATCATGGAGTGTCTGATGAAGCTTGAAATGCTTGACCTTACTTTACCACTATACACATACACCAATACACAATCACCAAAACCTCAAAGACATTACAAATTGCGAAACCATTTTACACAACACAAATTACAAATTGCTAACACATAATTAATTCTACGGTGAAGACTTTAAGCTAACATATAATAGAGATGAATAATGCTCAAAAAAAGGTAAAATATATACTACTTAGAAGGAAAGACAACAATAGAAGCATGATAACATAAGAAAATTGAAGACCCAATTAAACCCTAACATAAATAAATTGGAACTTACAAATTAAAGACTAAGAAAAAAAATTAACTTACTAATTGTTGTTCTCTGAGAAATAGAGAACCAGCAGAACCAAGAGGGATGAAAAGATCACAGGCAGCAGGTCGCACATGCCAAGGAAAGGGGAACAAGAAAAGGGGAAGGCCAGCAGTCGGTGGAAGGAAGAAATGGAGAGGCACGGCAACGTTGATGGCGCCGACGACGGCAGGGATAGAGGTGAGGCGACGGCAGAGGTGCAGAGGCGACGGTGAGAAAGAGAGAAAGCGAACAGAAGAAAAATGAAAGTCAGGGGGTTAAATATAACCTCATTCTCGACGGCATTACGACTTGACTCACTAGCGACGGCAACGCCGTCGCCTATAACCCTTTCCCACTCGCGCGAAATAATTCCCACCAAAATTGGACCGGAAAGGGTCATTCTCGATGAAGAGATACATTGGCGGCCAGGCCGTCGCTAATGATGTCATTCTCGACGGGGATTCGCATTGTCATAATGAAATAAATCATGAATGACCTATTTTTTTGTAGTGATAAAGGTACAATTTAGAACCTGCTTTTAGAAATTAAAATCTTTGGGAAGTGCTTTCAAGAAACCTTCCGTACATGGGAGGCCATGCGTCTAGGTTATGATAGATATCATATGCCCACAAAAATTATCCTTGGTTGACCCAATAGACCCCAAAGAAAAACGAGAAGATTACTATCATATTCTTCCCAATGGTGTGTCTTCTCTTGACATATCATTGTCTTTACCGTCTCTAATCGAGAATTATACTTCAACCAAACTCCAAGATTATATAGGTAGTGCTCAGTATATATACTCGAGTGAGTGGATGAGCATATCCTCGTCTTATGATAATACTGAGGTTGTATGTCATTAGACATCTTGTATGATAGTGGCAAAACACCCTTCCAAGTTAAGTTCACCTCACCTCAACAAATTATAGACCACCGTTCTATTCCCTGTTATCCCCCGCTCGACCCAAGTTTACACTTTTATTTACCTGAAAGGAATTGTGAAGCAAAAGGGTGAGTATAACTAGCTCAGTAAAGAATATCATGACTAAAGATAAATAAATTATCAATAGTCTTCATCAGTAATAAATCAGAGATTTAGAACATATGGTAGATGATAAAACTTTTCAACAATAGTTGCAGCGGAATGAGAAATCCATTAGAAGAGTCAAATAGACTATAAAGTCTATTATCTTCTCCATGTTAAAAGTCCACCAACAATGTTTTATCCCTATAACATCAATCAACAATTCCTGTCCACAATCACATGTATAACTCATAATCGTAATTGTTGTTCTAAATTCCTTTTCTCATCTAGGACAAAGATAATTTTCATCACCTGAAACATCAAAGATCATGGTTATACCAAATCACAGTTCATGTTCATAATCATACTAATAAATTCATCTTTGCACTCCGGGCCAAAGATATTCATCAACAGACCATCTTTGCACTACATGCCAAAGATATTCATCAAAAATCATTCATCTTTGCACTACGGGCCAAAGATATTCATCAATAAGTCATCTTTGTACTATGGGCTAAAGATATTCATATCTCGAAGAAATATATAATCATTTCAGAATTTATATAAACAATAATTATAACCATGTTGATCAATTCACCTTTTGCACTTAAGCTAAAGATATTCAATTATAAATTCAATGGTCATGATCATACCAAATCCAATTCAACTTTTCACTACCATCGCCAAAGAGAACCCTAGTCATGATCATACCAATAATCTACTCATCTTTACACTCCAAAGAAAAGAGAATTTCAACATCGTGGTTATAAAAATGTTATATATGATAATAAAATCAATATAATCAATACATAGTTTTAATCTCCGGAGTAATATTCATAAATCAACTATAATTTGGTTAGAAAAAGAAACTAATTTTGTAGTGAATAGTACCCGTGAATAGTAACTCATGAATAGTAACCCATCATGAATAGTAACTCATAAATAGTAAATCATGAATAGTAACTCGTGAATAGTAACTCATGAATAGTAACTCCGACATGAAAATATTTCAAATTTGATAAAAATTTCCAACCAATATTTTGGCATAATGATAACACCCCTTACTATCCCTTACAATCCATTACCTCAAAAGAGCAGTACTTCTGACTGGAATAACGCTGAACGAACTTGCACCGTATAGCAACACTCAAGATATCAAAATACTCACAAGAATACACTCGATAATATAGAGAGAGAAATAGAGAGAAAACTTCAGTTTCTGATATGATTTTCAATTCTAACCTAAGCATCCTACTTTTAGGAAAATGCTTAGAACACCAAAGCAGAAAATTTAATAAAATATATATTTATATAAAAAATTTCACGCCCACCTCTTGAATTTTGAATTCAGCATGTTTACCGCTCATGTGGGGCCCACCAATAATGAAGAAAACGTTTTTCTTTTAAAAAATATTTACAACTTCAAAAATCAATTATTCCGAAACTTCGGAACTTCAATAATTCATAATAAATAGCCATTTTATCAGAAAATTCAAATCTCGCGAGTTTTTATAGAAAATTCAATTCTTTACAACTTTTCAGAAGAATGTTTTTCCAAATTCCAAACAAAATTTGACCGAAATCCACATACGGACGATTTTACAAGCTATAATCAAATTTCAGTCAAGAAATGGGGTCCATGAGGCACACACAAAACATGTGTTAATCATTTAATGCAACAAAAATACTCTTCCTCCTCATATACTCATATATCACACACATTCATTGTAAAAATATCATCATTATTATATTATAATAATATAATAAAATATTATTTTATCGGAAAAAGATAAAATATCAATTTTCAACAATTGTCACTTTAAAAATTTTCTCCATCTATATCCACATAAAATGAATATTTTGCTCATCATATAAATCAATAATTAATTATTCACAAATATTATTACGAATCACAATAATGACAACCAGTGCGGGTTCCTGAAAGAGGAGGCTTTCCAATAAGAATTTCTCTCTTCTTGGGCGCAATTAGGTGACCAAACCTCTCCTTAGATGTAACTTTCTAGACATTGCCAATAATGTTATCTAATAATATTATTACGACAATATGAATTATTGCTTCGATAATAGAAAATCTACCGTAGTAATGACAATTATTAAAACAACGATAATATATAAAATATCAACGCAAAGAATTATTGAATCAATAAAATCTTTGAATAAAGAATTACCGTAACAATTATTGAGTAGTGCCTTCTTATGTAAGAATCAATAATTGGTGCAATACCGTTTCTATCTCTCACGTCAACAACGTGTATTATCGTGTTTTAACCACCGAGTATTCCAACAAAGATAATCTGTAATAACTACGCCAATTATTTATAAAAACTAATACTTGTCGCTTTCTTCATCCAACAGTTATTACATTATGGGGCCCATAAAAGGTCATCATGCCGTCGTATGAATATTCTCCGACAGAAAAAATATTCCACGACCAAACGAATATTCCCCGACAACAATGAGTATTTTATAACCACTTGCTTATTTAAAAAAAAAATTCATATATCACCCTTAACTTTAAATTTTTATCAATTTAACCATTTACTGAATAATAATTATAAGAAAAATTGAATACTTTTATTTCATAAAATTCGGGGTCTTACAGAAATCTCTCTAATAATATGTATTTTATATTTATCAAAACAAAAACTCTGTTGTCTCAGATCATCCTGCATCGTATTAAATGAATTGACAAATTAATTTTATCTTCCCTGCATCCGAATCATCCTGATTGTGTATATATGTGTGTATATGCACATGCATTCCTTGGTCAGTCAGTAACCTAAAATATCTACACCACAATATGATCAAAATGGGGTGTATTTTATATTGGATATTTTCAAAATCTATTATATAATAAATATATTATTTTATTTTAATAATTAATAGATGTATTTGGTCAATCGGAAAATGTGTGATCACTAATTTGAACCGGTACTGTAATTACTAGTTTCAACGGATGTAATAATGAACCGGTACAATGGTTCGATTCGAGTCACTAGTTTGAACCGGTGTAACCCTTAAAAAGAATGTTTGATTCATATTTTTTCAAATTAAAAAGGTGCCTTTTTCAAAGGGGTGTTTGGATTGATTTAAATGGATTAGAAAACTCTCATTTTTGATAACAAATTGTTGGGCCATGATCCTTTTCTTTATTGGGCCAGACTTAATGGGCTCCTCCTTGGGGTTATGATTATTCTTGCCCTATTGGTCCGGATGCAGTGGGCCGAATTACTAGATGAGTATGGTTCCACTTGGGCTTTGACCGGTGTAGATTGGGGATAGAACTTTGACTGTCATCTCTGCATTGCATTTAATGAGGATTGGACAGGGCTTAGTCGGCTGAAGGTTGTGGGCTCGAAAAGTCAGTTGCATACAGGACAAACCGGACTTTGGGGATATAAAGCAAGGATGACACACGGTGAAAGGGAACTAATTAATTATTACTCTCAAGTCACTAGATATTTATCCCTCCATTGTTAACCTTGTGATCGCTGTCTTCGACTTTCACGGAGCTATCCCCGACGGTCCATGCCAAGCCAAGCTTTTAGTGTTATTTCGTGTTTCTTCGTGCGGGATATCGGACGTGTCTTGGTGATTGGGACGTGGAGGAAGATCTTGGCGTTAACATTGGCGCTAGAAGGAGGGCGTGTTCTAGTGTTCTTGAAGTTTTCAATCACAAATTGTAATGCTTCACGCCTAATCCATGGTGAAGAAGAGTAGAGAACGCTTACCTCTAAAGGATACCCGATGACTATGACTTTCATACACAATGAGTATCTCGTCAAGGATTGATTGGGTCCTTCAAAGAATGCTCATCGCCGGTACTGCTTCCAAGCGAGTTTACGAGGGTTCTCGCTCGAGAGCCCGGGATGATCTTTGGAAGAAGATTGATTTTTGCTTGCCCAGGAAAGTGGTCGGGGTGACGATGATCGATCAAGTTAGAAAAAAGTCTACACTTTAAAGACATGTCTCGAGGCCTTCCTGGGATCGAAGCATACCCAATGACCATTTTTCCGATTGATTGACCGAGAAGGGTATTCCGCCTATATTGTCTTCGGGATTATGGTCGAAGCGAGTAGATGAAGACCAATGACCATTTTCCCGATTGATTGACCGAGAAGGGTATTCCCTCTATTAGTCTTCGGGATTATGGTCAAGCGAGTAGATAAAGTCCCAATGACCATTTTCCCGATTGATTGACCGAGAAGGTATTCCGCCTATTGGTCTTGAGGATTATGGTCGAAGCGGATGAAGACCCAACAACCATTTTCCCGATTGATTGACCGAGAAGGGTATTCCGCCTATTGGTCTTTGGGATTATGGTCACAAAGAGATGAAGGCTCACCACAAAGGATGTAAAATTTCACCGAAGTAGATCCAGAAATCACACTCCCGAGAGTCCATTAAGGGCACACCACCCTGTGGGCACTTGTCTTCGGGGAAATCCATCTAAAGTTGCAGCTCTAGATGGAAAGCAGCTGAGGAGTCCGATAAAGCCGTTCGAAGATTTCAAAGATAAGCGAGCTCGTGGACATTGCATACAGATGGATATTCTATTTCTGGACATCGATATAGCGAAAGCTATTATGAAGTCGATCACAATAACAATTCCACCGCGGCATTATCGGTTTTATCACTACAGAGATGCTTATAACTTTGACGACAGATGGCGTCATTTCTTCGGATCAGATGCTGGTAAAGAAGACCAAATACAGGAGTGTCCATTTTGTTCTCATTGATGAGAATCTTTATCGAAGGACCTTTTTCGTCATCATTACTTAAACATTTGGTTCCATCCGAAACAGGGTGTGTTCTTCGGGAAGTTCATAAAGATATTCGTGACAATTATTTGGCCCGAAGTTGTTGACCTACAAAGCACTTCTTGAAATGATATTCTTGAAAGAACTGGGGATTCAGCACAGAAAGACTTCGGGTATTCTACTTTGGACCCATCTCCCACTATTGAGGAAATTCGGGCGCCATCCGAAGCTGCAAATGTTGTTCGGAGGGTTCATGTGGATATTTGTCAGCCAAAAGGTTCGATCCCACATCAGCCACCAAAAGGCTATATTTCAATTTTATCTCCTATACCTCTTGCTTTATGCTGGGGTAGTCGTCTTCGGGTCCATTGCTGGGATCGATTAACAAATGCCACTGTCGTGGGATTGAAGTTTAAAACATTCATAAGAACTTCCGTAGCTCATCCATATTCGGACAGCACAAAGAAATGCCACCCTCAGATTAGGAGGTTCGGAGGACTCACCGACCATTCGATGGTGGCCTCTTGGCAGTGGTCCTTATGACCTTGTCAGGCCCTTCGTGGTAGGCAAGTGTCATCTTTTGGCATTGTCAGGCCCTTCGTGGTAGGCAATTGTCGTCACTTAGACCTTGTCAGGCCCTTCGTGGTAGGCAAGTGTCATCTTTTGGCATTGTTAGGCCCTTCGTGGTAGGCAATTATCGTCACTTAGACCTTGTCAGGCCCTTCGTGGTAGGCAAGTGTCATCCTTATATCTTGATTCTTATATCTTGATCCTTATATCTTGGTCCTTATATCTTGGTCCTTATATAATTGTTTCACCCCGAAGCAGAAACAAGATTTTGATGGTCTGCAAGGAGGATCGGTACCGATTCACTTCACATTACATGTTAATCGATCTCACACTTGGAAACGATAAATATACATTACTTTATTTTGTTCAAGTGTTGAGTTCCGGTTCATTCAAATACTTTTCATTAAATTCTATTCATTAAATTCATTCACTTCATTTCATAAATTAATCATTATACACCTTATCTAATTCATATTCTAAGTTAAGTTCATACATTTAATTGATCTTGAATTATTGACAAGAAATGTTCATACGTAAGTAATAAGGCATGAAGTTGATATTTCATTAAATATTAATCTGCTTTACATAAAGTTAAATTTTCACGTAAAGTTCTACAACTAGAGAGATAAGAGAGTCATCTTCAGCTTCTTCCTCCTGTCATCGTTACCATCTAAAAGAGTCTGAAGAGATGGATCTACCTTGGCTTTGAGCTTTTTCTTGCCTTTACTTGTTGATTTCATATCCTTTCGCATACATATGGACGATCTTATTGTTCAAATTTCATGGATTTTCGTATTAGATAGTTCGGATATCCCTACGAAAGTCTTCTGGCCGATGGCGAACTCAAATTTTAGGGCCAAGCTCTTTGAGCTCTTCTTCGAGCTTCTGACGATGTACCGGATGCTTTGATCCTTTAGCTTGACAGATCAATATTTATATCAGTGATGACTTGGTGAGTGGCGAGGGACGTTTTCAAATCTTCTTTGGTTTGGGCAAGGTCTTTCTGAAGGCACTCATTATCGTGAAAAGCAACTTTGAGACTACTTCTATCTTTCGTCGGAAAGCATTTTAAGCGGGTATTCTCTCTTGAAAGTGCTTTTCTCTTGACTTCTACCTCTTGGTATTTAAGCGAGGCATCCAAGATGCGATCTTTGCTCATGGATGATCAGTGTTAATCTATCAGTTCAAAATTAATGGGCCGAGATGTAAATGGATAAGTTAAGCTTTACTCTAGCTTGGTACTTCAGTCCCTCGTTGATCAGGTCCATGATAGAGCTATTCACGAACCGCGGTGGTTGTCGGTATTATGGACGAAGGAGGTGTAGAGTTCAAATAGGAAGTTCTCTTCGGGCCTGAAGTCCGAGGAGGTTGGTTGTCTTTTTCGAGCAAGTTTGGGTGATCGTACCACTTGTTCTTCTAACTCTTCGTCGAAACAACGATTTCAACCCGGGGAGGTTGGCGGAGGATCGGTTTCATTAGAGGTACTTGTGGTCCTTGAAGGCCGAGAATTTGTTTGGGTTTTTCTCTTTTTGACGCAAAAGATTCGGGTCCGTTTGTCAGAGGGCATATCGAGGAGGCACTAGGTGTGATTTTGCGTGGGGGTGTGTTTGGGTTTTTGGCCAGCTTGCTTTCTTCGGCGAGGTTAATTTTGTCCCTTCAATAGGAGTTGATTCGGTGGCTTGAAGCTCTTTCATTGGTACATCGGTAGAGGTTGGCGAAGATGTACCGAAAAGAAATCTGCCTGATCCTTCGATCGATTGGCGTTGGTTTGATCGTAGACAACGCAATGTATGAAGAACAATTGTTTACTTAGAACTACCGATGGAAATTGGGATTTAAACAATAGAGTGGGTTCGAGACTTACGAGCTTATGGTTATCTGATCATGCTTGTTTACTCGTGTTCAAGCTCCTTCCTTAATGTGAATCTTCTCAGAAGGCTCGCCATTTCTCTTACTCGTTCCGTTGAAATACTTCAAGTTTGCAGAGAGAAATTTGGAGAAGAAGAGGAGTAAGGAAAATCCAATTTCGAATTGAGTTGAGTAAACCGCCGATTTGGGAGAAAGCGACTTTTATACTAGAGTTCTCTTCAACTTTTCATAAGGTTCATGGGTGGCTCATTTAATGCCAACGGTGATTGTGAAGTTAAAGAAGTAAGCGTCGGTTTTAGTCTTCATTGTTTCTGGGAGTGGGCTTCTTTTTGGGCCTCGGTAAGTTGTATCTTGGGCCTTTGTTGATCTCATTATAATTCTTTTTATTCGGACCGATTCCACTTATACTCTTTCATTAAACCTCCCGCTTAATAAAAGACCTGGGCAATGTTGGGCCATGATCCTTTTCTTATTGGGCCGGACTTAATGGGCTCCTCCTCAAGGTTATGATTATTCTTGCCTATTGATTGCCCTGGATCACGATTAAGTAAATTACTAGATGAGTATGGTTCCACTTGGGCTTTGGCCAATTGTAGATTGGGATAGAACTTTGATCGTCATCTCTGCATTGCATTTAATGAGGATTGGACGAGGCTTAGTCAATTTGAAGGTTGTGGGGTCAAAAAGTCATCAGATCTGAAACAAACCGGACTTTGGGGATATAAAGCAAGGATGACACACGGTGAAAGGGAACTAATTAATTATTACTCTCAAGTCACTAGATATTTATCCCTCCATTGTTAACCTTGTGATCGTCTGTACTGACTCTCACGCCGGAGCTATCCCCCGACGGTCAAACCGTCAAACTTTTGGTGTTGACTGTGTTTACTGTGCAGGATATCGGACGCGTCTTGGTGATTGGAACGTGGAGGAAGATCTTGGCGTTAACACAAATTTTTCACAAAAAATGAATGTATAATTCTTTTTAAAAAAAATTGATTTTATTATATTCTTCTCATACAAATTATAGTTTTGAATAAATACTATTCTATATATAATATTTATTACAGATTAATTTATGGGCCTCACTTATTTTGAGAGACATATTCGTTGTAATCATGTGCAGTTTGTATAGGGACAAATAATGTCTTAAGAAAAAAATGAATTTCCATTCAATTCAGAAAACTTCTGCATAGTCCTACGGCAAAAGTTCCAACATTTTATTCAACCTCTATATGTAAGTACAGTCATAAATGTTGATCAGGTCTATTGATCATTTGAATGACAAGAAAATGACTGCACACCTATAGCAGATCCGTGGTGTAGATGAACCCTGTCCAAATAAAATATAATAAAAAAATAATTGCAAAATCTTAAAGGCTTATTATGGTGTTGATTAACCCTGTCCAAATATGATGTAATTAAAAAATAAAAAGAAAAAACTTGAAAGCTTAGCATGGTTTTGAAAGAGACGTCATGCAATAATGCTACAGCTATGGAGGTTAATTAGGGTTTCAAGATTTGTACCTAGCTAGGTAGTACGGTTTCGACCAATATATATATGAGGCTGAAGAATACTTGTATTTGATCGAATTATTGGGTTTAAAATAAACACATTAAACTCAATGAAAGAAGGGTAGAGATCTAGAGAGAGAGAGAGAGTGAGCATCAACATCAAAGAGAATTTTGTTCAAAAATCCCATTTAGGACCAACAACTGCAAGGCCTACAAATAATTGCTAGGGCCATTAGATCCCATGTTGCTTTTCTCATTAGATCGATATGTACATTTACTCCCATTTATCTTTAGCTTGGGTAAAAATATTTCTTTTTGGAAGGTAATAAGTATATTGTTCTCATACATTTGAGGAACTAAAACGTTTTTAGAGAGAGATTAAAATACATTAGTAAAAGAAATTATTTATTGATATTTGGAGTGTTCTTTTCGGCTGTACAGAAGAGACAACTGTATCTTGTGACTCTGTATAATTTGAAAACGTCTCAAAATTTGTTCGTTTTTAATTGTTGAAAAAATATCATTCTCAATATAAATTAACAGACTGTCATTCATTCACTCTTCTCCTATTTTATTACGTAAGTCAGTCTTGACAATTTTTATCGCAGAGAGTACACTTTCAATAGTAGCAGTCGCAACTGGTAAAACCATAATCAACTCGATCAATCGATATACCAATGTAAAAGTTATATTTCTTCTTGTTTCAATTAGCTTCGATCTTAGCGAGACTTCCCAAATCCAAACCTTCGATCCCAAAAAATTGTTTATCGCATCGCATATCATAAATGTAATTTTTAAGTTGATCCCCACGTATCATGCGATCAGTCGATGAGAAGTCTTCTGGATAAAGCTCAGCAAGACGGAGTAACTTATTTTTATCAAATTTAAGGAACGAATCGCCAAGTAACTTTGTGATTGCTTCTGAAAACAGATTGTTCATCTCTTGAACAATTGAATCAACAACCTACATTGTAATAATGAAAAATCAACAAAAAAAGATAAATTCTTGAATAGGAATAATGAATTTTTTTTATAGAGATTATACCTGACAAAAAATCTACGTCTCTCTCAGATAGCTAGCGACAAAGTGATTATTGCACATGTCGCTAAGAATTACTCTGGTTGGCTGTATGATATGCGACATAGGGCAGCCCATGCAGCTGAGGACCAGCCCGAGACCACCATCAGAGATCACAAGCCCTGCATAGTCTCCAATTTGACATGGCAGGCTATGTGTGCGCACTAGGATGCTGATAAGTTCAAGAAGAATTTCGAGTAGGCGAAGAAGATTCGTGGCCAGCTCCGCACAGTATACACCACTGGTTCGTAGTCATTCGAGGAGGCGAAGACGGTAAGTGCGTTGTATTTAGTTGTTTAGTTATCAAGTTCTCACACAAATACTTAATACCTGTTTTATAAATGTCTTTATTAGGCCTTGGGGAGGACCTTGGGCCGAGATCCGACTATGTTAGAGTTTTGGGATAGACGCCACACGTCTAAGGACGAACATCCTTTGTCTCAGGCAGTATTAGCTATATAGGTAAAACTCATCTTACTATTTAGCTTTTATTAATATTCAATCGTTAATAAAATGATATAATTAACTCACGTATACAAAATAAATTACAAGACCGATTTCAGAAGTTTCGGGACCAGCGCATAGCTGAGTTGGAGGTTGCTATGATGTATTCTGAGTCGTTAGATTCCACCACCCCCTTCCCAAGATTGTATTATCTCGAGATGAGGAGTTGAGACTGTGGGTCGCGTCTCAGGATCCCCCTACTAGCAGTACCAACAGGTATCGAGTGTTGGGTCTGCCGAGGATACCCGCATATACACTACTTGGAGGTAATAATATTTTTTATGTTTCACAGATTTATCATAATTTATCACAATATATAAAAATTATTATTAGTAATGGAACAATATATTTTTGTTGGCTCTATCCAGCGCCAACATCCGAGAGCACATGTCAGACCATTTCATACAGGCGTTGGCTTGGATGGCGAGTTATTCTAGAGGCTGATAGCGACCGTGTCGGATAGGTTTCATATTGATCCGGTCTTTCATCGTCTATAGTTGCCTAACAGTTCCCGTCTCACCAGCTTGCTTATGAGGTTATACAAGGGGCCTCCGCAGAGAGTACGAGATTACCGTATGAGCAGTTCAACGCGTTCAGCGGCGAGATGTTCCGGATGGTGATTACTCTCCTATAGGAGGCTTTTCGTCAGCCCCTACCTACTCAGGTATTCTGCATGTTTATGTTATTTTCAATTAACAGTATCTTTTTATTCTCACATATATACGGACTAATGATTTTTATTTTTAATTCTATCAACAGGGTGTCGATGGCGAGCGGACTGACGATGGCGACTAAGAGGACAACACTTATTTTTATACACCAGAGCAGCAACGTCCACCCCCGCCCGATGATGATATGACTACTAGTTTATATATAGTTCATTTGGATTCATGTTAATCATTAAATTGTAGAACATTTGTACATATTGTAGTCTAGTTGCGTCTATATAAATTTTATAAATCATATTGTTTATCATTTATGGAACATTAGCTTATATTTGTAATTGGTAGCTTAGTGATGTTGATGATCAGTTAATAGATTATATGTAATTTTTAGCTTAGTTGTTGGTGATGCACGTGATGATAGGTTTTTAGCGCTATGTTGAATATTTGAATGTGAAATATATAGTACTATATGTGTGTATTGGGCATGTTACAGGTACATAAATGAGTTTAAACACCTGAAAATTACAATTTTAATACTTTTATTTAAAAAAACTATTTTTTGACGGAATATATAGGCGTATTTCCGACGAATATTCCGTTCGATTTAATGTTCAGACAATTTTTTAAAAAATTATTTTCGTCGAAAATAACGTATTTCCGAGGGACGAAACTAAATCTCTCTAATATTCGACATATTCATTATGTCGTATTTGTTTCGTCGAAATTAGCTTAAGTTCGACGGAAGTCCGTCAAAGATAATTAAGTCGGAAATTAGATATTCTCGACAAAATTTGCGACGAATCTTATCTTCGATGTGTTTATATATATGACCGAATTATCGACGAATTAATCCGCAGAAAATAAATTAAGTCCGACAAAATAGACTTATTTTCGAGAGAATATTCCGTGGAAATTAATATTTTTTCTTATAGTCTTAATTTCTGTTATGACGATTGACATTTTTAGTAAAGAGTCCATTAATTTAACAAATTCTTAAAGATCTAATTATATAAAAGAATTAACGTCTCCAATTAATCAATATATTGTTTACATGCACAGAGCCCCTAGTTAGCCGTTGGTGGTAACTTGCTATAGAGATAGACGTGATGGCCATTCACTAGGATGATACATGTCAAAACCCCGAGCGCAGCTTTCTCTTTCTCTACGGCACTCATGCATGCTAGCTGCACATACTTATGGCCTTTTGGTCCCTACCTATATGTAGTGACCAAGTAGCTAGCTAGAGTATCAACTTAATGGATTTTCTTAACACGTGACTCAAAGGCCCACAGAATTCAAGAAATGAACACTGAATTTAAGTGATGAAGTTCATTGAAATATAATTTTTAAATATATAAAATAATATTTCAGTATGACCATATGCATTTAAAAATTATATTTCAGTGGGCTCCATCACTTGAATTCAGTGTCCATTCCTTAAATTCGTGCTTAGCATGTATCCTAAGAAAGCAGATCATATGTCCTCATTTTTCATGTCCCCATTGTGTCCTTCCACTTAAATTTTAACATCTAGCCTCTTATTTAATTTTAGAGTTAATTAGTGTTAAATAAGAGGTTATGTGTCAAAATTTAAGTGGATGACACATGATGTAAAAAAAATGAGTAACATGATCTCGCTCCTCTCTCTCTAAGGGCACATGTTAAGAAAATCCCAACTTAATTACTAACTTCGTGTGTCTATATACCACGTTTTAGATTACTTAAATTTTTTTAAATTATTTGTCGTTTTATATAATTTAAGAGAATTAACTATAATTTATCTAAGATTATTTTTAATGAGAAAATATTACATATAAGAAAGAGGGAGAGTATGAGACAAGTATAATAATTATAAGAATTTAAGGGTATTATAAACAATTGATATTATATTTAATGCTAGTACTTTAATGAAATTGATATTTTTATAACTAAAATTTTATATTTTCACAATGTTTCTCTCACATGATTCTGGGACTCATCTATTTATTATTCATGTAAAAGGAACCTTGTGAAACTATCATTTTTGTTTGTGGAAATATCAATTCTCTATTTTAATTATTTACTGCTATCATTGTTTCTGGTCCAACAATTTATGACCACTACTACCAACTGTTTGTCAACAATAATTTTTATTATTATGCAGAATTGAATTAATCCTCGAGTCCATCTGCCCACGTAGTCGCTAGTTATGATCGATCAATAGGAATCTATATATGATATATGGACAGACAAATTCAAGGTTCATTCGGTAAATGTTTCTATTTGTAATTCTTGTTTTTTTAAATGTTCAGTTTGATATGATTTTAATCGGTAGCAGAAAATGATATTCAGTACATATACGTTTTTGATTTTGAAAAATGATATTCAGAAAATGATATTCAGTACATATAAGCCGATTTTTTATGCTATAACAACAAAAAAAACGTCGATATAACCGGTTCGTTTTTGGTTCATTCGCTATGTTTCGTTGGAGAACCTGACGGTATATATAAACCTAAAAACAATAATTTAAACAACACAGAGTTGAGTAGAATCAGTTATCAAACGAACCGTTAATTTTTACGTACGTTGAGTATGAGAGGAGACTTAAAGAGGGGGAGGAGGAGGCTTAATTGGCTTTATTCGTGGATGAAAGGGGCAAGACATGCAGGCGCAAGAATGTGGGAAATGCAAGCATGAGAATATATGGAGCAAGGAAATGTAGTTAGCAACTACTTACTCACTCTACTATTGATGAAAGGAGATATTCATTCAGATATTCTCCTCCTCCTCTAGGCTCTAGGGGACCGCCACTTGCAACTTGACCACAACCACCTTTCTCATTCAATCATTCAACCGTCCAAAGTGCTTATTTCAGAATTGAAATTGTACTCCCAGGTGCACTTTTCACCTTTATTTTTGCTCAATGCTAGCTTATTCAAACGTATAACCATCTCATGATTTGATTTGATTGCTTAATTAATCACTATTACTTCTCTTCCAAAATTTATAGCAAATTTGTAAAATCTTAAAATCCAGCATGAAATATTATAATTGTTTTGATAAGTTCATATCAGTTTTGAATAATTAAAATGTATCACAACCAAATGTAATGTTCTTTTTAAAGTTTTATATATATATAGACTACTGCCACATTGAAAAACCACGATCCATTTTGTGCCTGAGCAAGATCAATGAAAGATCGACATGTTCCAACCATTACATGTTTCAAGACATTTCAAATACATTTATGTACTTACACATTATTTATTCATGTACTTAATTAATTCATAAATAATTTACAATTAATTTAGTTTAGTTTACAGAAATATCATGTCATTTTATAATCTTAAAATAAAAATATATATCTAATTTTAAAACAGACTAAAAAGAAAAATATATTATTAATTTTAGAACAACAGAGGGAGTATCTAGTTTGCCATTGGCATGATTAAAGTTAGGGCACTCAATAATTCCAGAAATGCACGTGCTGAATTGGAGATCATGAGGAGCCTAGAAAAGCTAGAATACCATGGGTGTGTGTGTGTCTATATATATATATATATATATATATATATATATATATATATATATATATATGTCGATTAGATAAGATGTTTATGTATAGTTAGTCGATCATAATATAAAAATGAGCGAGCCACTATAAAAGAAAAATATCCCACTCCCACGAATGAGATAGACAACATATATATAAGGGGAAATTAATGATTTATGTGTTAAAAAATTATGAGGAAATTGGATTGTTTACGTCAACTTTAAACGATAAAATAAAATATATAAATTAGGATGAGATTATTTTTAATTATTTTTAATTGTATGTATCTACATACGTGGTTATTAATATATAATGACATAAATTTGTACTCCCTCCGTTCCAAGATAAAAGTCCTTATTATTATTTTGGGTTGTCCCATGTTAAATGTCCTCTTTTTTTAATAACCAAACTTTTACACATTTTTTTCTATTATGCCCGTAAACATTAAATATCTCATACTTTTCTTATTTTAATTCTCTCTCCATATTTAATGACATTATTATGGATAATTTTATCATTTTATTCCTCTTAATATGCGTGAAAAGTCTTATCTTGAAACGGAGGGAGTATTAATTTATATGTCGGTATACATGTGGAAAGATGGTAGGAATAGGATAACCAAAGGACTTGGTCTAATGGTTACGTAATCTTCACCTTGAGTTACTACTACGTGATGAAGATCAAATCTTCTCACAAGCACAAGTGCAAGTCTCTTCCTTAATTTGAGTACTGTCCTCTAGATCAAGGAGTTGTTGAGTTGAGTAGTGTGAGAGAGGATGACTGGTAAGGTAAAATTGGGTGTTAATTAGAATTTAAAAACAAATAATAATATAGTCACACAGATATTATATAAAAAATAAAAACACACGATATACCTAGTTTTATTAATTTGTTAGTCTTGTTAGTCTGATGTATTCAAAAGATACCTCACACAGTCGCACGCTCTACAATGATCCACACACTAAATAATATTATTTTATAGTAATTAGAAAATCCTAACTGATATAATATGGGCTCAAACTCAATACTCCCTCCGTTCTTTAATATAGGTCGTTTTAGACATGTGCACAAGAATTAAGAAAATGATTAAAAAGTATTAACTATAGTATTAATTGTCTATAATACCCTTCACCTCACTTATCTCAAAATATGGATCAAAAGATTAGGTGGAGTAATAAGGGCAATTTGGGAAAAATAGTAATCAATTCTCCTAAATAACCACAAACGACAAATAATTAAGAATATAAAAAAAAGTCTAAAACGACCTATATATAGAAATGAAAGAAGTACATTAATACAACTCAAGACCGGACTACTAATAAATCTTCAAACCACGACTACCGTATCTTAGTAACAATTAATTGAACTTGCAAAAATATAAATCAATTCCAACACTAGAAAAGTTTACCCATATATATGCATGCCGAAAAAAAGAAAGAAATGACAACACACATCTAAATCCATATTTGGTTTAGAGGAAAGAGTACAACTACTCTTACAACCCCACTAGCTAGCTTAGGGCATGAATATATATTGCACTTTTCTAGTGGACCTGTTTATTTTCCATCTCCATCTTTTATGTAGATTGATCAAATCACAAAAGAATCTTCCTCTTCTAACACCAAGTGATGCCAAAGATTGATTGTTATGTATATATAGAGAGCCTTCAAATTCAAAAACATGTCAGAATCCAATGTAGTGTTTTTTGGGGGTTAAGTCCCCAGCTTATGGCATGCTTTTTAAGTAGCTTGTAGCTAGTAGCTATAGTAGAGTTTCAAAAGCATGCATGGGATCCATCCGTTCTCAAAAACAATAATTAAAGTTATAATATATTTTTTTGCTCTCAAAAGAATAAGTTAAAGTACATCAAGTGAATGATAATTATGTTATTTAGTGGAGTTGAAAAATACTAGTATATTTTACTTGTGCTTTTGAGGGAGAAGGAAGTAGATGCGTGGAATATGGAGAGAGAATATAGACCCTCCCCCAGTAATGAGTCTTTTTTTCCCCCCTAATTTATGATTGGGGTTTGAACCCAAAATCTCTTATTTTGCAAGATACCAACTGAATCAAGGCGGGTTAGTAGTTTACCCAAATTTGGCATTGGAAAAAGATAGTCTTTGCTGTCTGAAATGGGGTCTTTACCATCAGGCTGAAGTATAACAACCGTCTTGGAGACTAGCACTAGATTGAAATTGACATCGAATGAAATGAGGACAATCATTTTAGAATATATCATTACACGAGTTATTCTATAAATATTTTATAATATATTAATGTGGCATACTCCATCTCAACATATTAATAAATAAATTATTTTAACATAAAAAGTTGATATGGAATACGTCATATCAGCATATTGTAAAATGTTTGTAAAATAAGTTGTCTCTAACATTAGTCTCTATAATGATATTTATTAATGTCAAGAACCATCCATTAGTTTCAATCATCAAGAGCGCGTCAAATATTGCATAGAAACGGGTGGGGATATCTCCGGTGTGAGAATAAATACAGGCTGGACAAGATTAACAATGGAAGCTTAGAACTCTAGTGCTAGAAAGTAATAATGTGTATGTATCTTGTAGTTAGGGTAAAATCTTAATGGTCTCACCACCTTCACATAATCATTTCCTGTAATGGATTGGAGTACCTCATTAAATTCGACTATTACACAGAATCAAATAAGATCACCTATGTGACGCCCCCAAAATAGGTAAACATCACCCAACCTATTCTGAGTCGCCAAATACATGGTACAGAAAACAACTACAACTTTATTACTACAATTGTCGTGCAAAATACAACAACACATATACTGTGAGTTTTAATACCAACTATGACTCATGTCCCAACTATGGACAACACCTCACATTGATACATTATATAAAGTTACGATCGATAAGCTGCTTTTAGACATTAAAACCTTTGGAAAGTGCTCGAGAAACCTTCGTATACATGGGAAGCCATGCGTGCAGGTTATGATAGATATCATATGCCCACGTAATTATCCTTAGTTGACCCAATAGACCTCAAAGAAAAACAAGAAGATTAATATCATGTTCTTTCCAGGTGGTGAGTCTTCTCTTGACATATAATTATCTCTGTCGTCTCAAGTGAAAATTATATTTCAAATAAACTCGAAGATCATATAGGTAGTCTTTCGTAGATATACTCAAAGTGGATGTATGTGACCTTGTCTTATGATAACACGAGTTTGTATGTCATTAGACATCTTCATGATAATGGCAAAACACCCTTCCAAAGTTGGGTTAACTTCACCCTATTTGATTCACCAAATATAACTATTAAATGACGTATAAAATACAACACACTTATCTAAAGTTCTCAATAAAATTATTTCCATACTCTTTAGGGAGAACCTCAACAACTATGACCATCGCTTATTTTCCTGTTACCCCAGCCGAATCCAACTACACTCTCTTACTACGAAAGGAATTGTGAAGCAAAAGGGTGAGCACAAATAGCTTCGATAAAGAATATCATGACTAAAGATAATTAAATTATCAATAGTATTAAATCGATAATAAATCGAGATTTAGAACATATGGTAGATGATAAAATTTTTAACCATAGTTGCAGTTTGAACGAAGCGAATCCATTAGAAGAGTCAAATAGACCATAAAGTCTATTATCTTCTCCACATTAAAAGTCCACCAACAATGTTTTATCCTGTAACATCAATCAATGAGTTCCTTTCCACAACCATATGAATAACTCATAATCATAATTATGATTCTAAATTCCTCTTCGCATCCAAGACGAAGATAATTTTTCATCACTTGTCTTTACCTGAAACATCAAAGATCATGGTTATACCAAATCACAGTTCCTGTTCATAATCATACTAATAAATTCATCTTTGCACCATGGCCAAAGATATTCATCAACAGTTCATCTTTGCACTATATGCAAAAGATATTCAACAACAAGTCATCCTTGCACTACGGGACAAAGATATTCATCAATAATTGATCTTTGCACTACAGGCCAAAGATATTCATATCTCAAAGAAATACATAATCAATTCAGAATTTATATAAACCATAATTATAACCATATATGTTGATCAATTCACCTTTTGCACTTAAGCTAAAGATATTCAATTATAAATTTAATGGTCATGATCATACCCGTTCCACAATTCAACTTTGCACTTTCTTGCCAAAGAGAACTCATAGTCACGATCATACCAATAATCTACCCATCTTTACACTCAAGTCAAAGAGAAATTTCTTCACCGAGGATTATAAAATGTTATATATGATAATAAAAATAATATTATCAAAATATGAATTCAATCAAAGATAATAACCATAATAAACATCTTGGATAAAAAGAAAAATTACATTTTTAGATGAATAGTGTCGTATTCGTGAATGAATAGTCTTGAGTATCGTGAATAAGTAACTCAACACGTAGATAAAATTTCACAATAAAATCCATATCAATATTTATAACACCTTAATCCAAATGTTATAAATCACTTAATAATATCAAAATCTTAATATTCTTAATATTACAACAATATTTAATAATTTCTTAAACTTATAAACAATTTAATTAAATTGTTTACACTTTACTAATTAATGCATTTAATCACCATAAAATGTCAAACTTATAAGATTTCATCACCAATAACCAAAACTCTCATCAAAAATCTGCATATACCTCATATATGATTCTCAAGCCATAAAATCATATTTTTCAATTTTCTTCCTTCATATAACATATTTAATTTATTTACTCATAACTAGACCATTTTCATGAAAAATACCAAATCAGTTCCAAAAATATTTCTTTTCTAAGATTTAGCAGAATATATTCCCATATTGAACATATATTTTTCTCAGAATTTTTAAAATTCATTTACTATTTTTCATATGGCCAAAACCGCCGAATATTAAAATATTTATCATAAATTGTACTTTTGTCCGTAAATTCTAAAATTTACACGGTATACTGATATTATATAGATGTTCTCCCATAAAAATTTCATCAATTTTGGAGTTAATCACAAGGAGTTATAAGCGGTTACTTTTAAAATAGTCTTTTCTCATAAAATCCATAACTCTAATATATACATCCAAAATCGTCATTTTGGACACAATCTACAAAACTCATCAAAATATCATTTCAAATTTTTCCGAGTTTTTAAAGGTCCGAAAAAATACTGGCCCTAAAAACATAATCACCCTTAAAATCCCTTTATTATCCCTTACCTCAAAAGATCAAGATTTACATTGGAATAACGCCGAATCGAACTTACAATCGTGTATAGCAACACTCAAGATATCAAAATACTCACAAGAATACACTTGATAATATAGAGAGAGAAATAGAGAGAAAACTTCAGTTTATAGACTCGCATTACCTCCAAGTATGTCTCGTGTTCATAATGTTTTTCACATATCCATGCTTCGTAAATATGTGAAAGACCCGGACCATATTATTGCGTTAGAACCAGACGAGATAGCCGAAGATTTAACATACGAAGAAGTACCTGTTAAGATCTTGGATAGAAAAGAGCATGTCCTACGCACCAAGGTTATACCACAAGTTAAGATTTTGTGGAGAAACCATGCTATTGAAGAAATGACCTGGGAGTTGTAATCAGAAATGAAAGCGAGGTATCCTCACCTTTTTGAAACACCAGGTACGTATGTTAATTTCGAGGACGAAATTTCATAAGTGGGGGAGGTTGTAAGACCCCAACTTATTATAAATAAAATCGAATTTCCTCTAATTATATTTGTGAATAATAAGGTATTAATTTGATATAATTATCTGGTTATGGGTGAAATGTGCAAATTTTGCAAAATATGCAAGTGGTTATAAAATATTCATTATTGTCGGGGAATATTCATTTGGTCATGGAATATTCTTTTTTCGGGAATCTCCATACGACGGCGCAGCTATTTGTGGGTCCCATAACAGAATAACTGTCGGATGAAGAAAACGACAAGTTTGAGTTTTTATAAATATCGGCGTAGTTGTTACCATTAACACTGTTGGAATACCCGGTGGTTAAAATACGATGTCTGGCGTGGATGCATGATATTGTTGAATTATTGATTAAATGCGTGAAGGCCACTACTCAATAATTGTTACGATAATTACCGCTTCATTATTTTATTGATTCAATAATTGTGCGTTGATATTTATATTATTATTGTTTCAATAATTATCATCGCATTATTATTTTCCATTATCGGATCAATAATTCATATTATTTGAATAATATTATCGAGATAACATTATTGACAATGTCTAGAAAGTTACATAAAAAGAGAGGTTTGGTCACCTAATTGCATACGCAGAGTAAGGAGAAATCCTTATTGAAAGCCCTCTCTATCCCGGAACTACCAGGTTGTCGATCTTTGTGATTCTGTAATATTATTTTGAATAATTAATTATTGATTATTATGATAAAGAAAATATTCATTTTATGTGGATATAGATGGAGAAAATTTTTAATGTGACAATTGTTGAAAATTAATATTTTATCTTTTTCGATAAAATAATTCATTTAAATATATTATTTTAATAATATATTAACGGTGATATTTTTACAATGAATGTGGGATATATGAGTATCTGAGGAGGAAGAGTGTTTTTGTGGCATTAAATGTTTAACACATGTTTTGTGTGTGGGGTGGACCTGATTCTTGACCAAAATTGATTATGTATTTATAAATGCGCCTGCTTGTGGATTTGGATTATTTTTGTTTGGAATTTGGAAAAATTTTCTTTTGAAAAGTTGTAGAGAATTGAAATTCCTATAAAAACTCACGAGATTTGAATTTTATGATAAAAGGGCTATTTATTGTGAATTATTGAAGTTTCGGAGTTCCGAAATAATTTATTTTTTGAAGTTTTAATTATTATTTTCAAGAAAAACGTTTTTCAAAGGTTGGTGGGCATCTTTAACATGTGTTGTGGCTGATTTCTTTGGTCAAAATGGTGGGCTAAGGAAAATTATATAAATAAATTAATATTTTATTAATTTAGTCTCCTTTGGCGTTCTAGCATTTTTCTATAAATAGAGGGCTAAGTTAGAATTGAAAATTACACTAGAAACAAAGTTTTCTTTCTTTCTCTCTCTATATTATCGAAATGTATTCTTGTGAGTATACTTTGAGTGTTGCTATATGATGAAGTTTATCATCAAGACTATACCGAAATTCATCGGAAGATGCGGTTATTTTGAGGTAAGGGATGTTGTTTCTTCTTAAATGATATTATCTTCTTCAATATCATTATGCCTTAAATATTGTTCTCGAACTTTTATCAATTTGGAACTTTTTCATGTCTGAGTTACTTATTCATGAGTTCTTATTCACGAGTTTCTATTCATGAGTACTTTATTCACGAAGCGTGATGATGTTTTTGTGAAATTTCTATCTTTTGGTGTCTGAGTTACTATTCACGTATACGGCAAGACTATTCACGATACTCTGACACTATTCACGAATACAACACTATTCATCGAAAAATGAAATTTCTTCTTTTGTCCAAAACATCTATTTTGGCTACTATCTTTGATTGTATCCATGTTTTTGATCGTTATTTTTGAGTTCTCGCTTCAAAATCATTTATTATGAAGTATTATCGATCTTGGATAAACTGTAAGCAATTCAATTCTGATAATTGTCCTTCTATCTCATTTGGATTCGTTCTTAAAAAAATATTTTCATCATCCTCGGTCTTAATGGTGATATTTGATGAATATCTTTGGCTTTAGTAGGTCAAAGATGAATGATTAAATCAAGAATCTCTTTGGCCGTGTAAAAAGATGAGCAGTGTTTAGATGAACATGACCAATGGGTGATATGAATGAATATCTTTGGCTGTAGTGCAAAAGATGATTAAAGATGTATATTGATTGTTATTACAGGATGAAATATTGATGATGGACTTTTAAATCGTAGAAGGCAAAGAGAATTCATTCTCTACGTGACTCTTCTAATGGATTCTTTGTTTCATTGCATTTGTTGATCTAAAACTTGTTGTCTATTATATTTTATCGATTTTTTCTGTTGAAGACTAATGATAATTTGTTGTATATTATCTTAGTCATAATATTCTTCTTGGGCTAGTTTAGCTCACCTTTCCTTTTTGTTCCATTTTTCTTCTCGGGAGGTGAGAACATAGCGAGGATCGAGTCGGGGTATGGAGTGATGGTTCTAGGAAGATGTTTTAGCAGTCCTCAGTATTTCTATAAAATAGTGTTTGAATAATTGTAATGAGGACTTATTTGCGTGTGGATATTGTCTAGAAGAAAAGATTTGTTTTTAAACTCACAGTATGTATTGTCGTATTTCACACGACATTTGTATTATAAGTTGTAGTTTGCTTTATGTACCATGTATTTGGCGACTTCGAAATGGGTGTTGTATACCTATTTTAGGGCGTCACAGTTGGTATCGAGCTTAGGTATATGATCTCTGGCGGAGATCGGGAATAGAACTAGGAGGGAGAGAGTAAATCCTTCGCTAGTGTGTCCTACCTAAGCTTATTTGTTGGTCGGTCATAATATAGGGATATTATGTGATACATTAATTGTTTAATTAACCCTTGTTTTATGGCAGTATTTAAGAATGGCTACTGAGAACGTTAACAATGGAGTTTATGAGACGGTGGAACAACCTTTAGTCACAAACCAGGAGATCGTGCAACAGGAAAGCAATATTCCTCCTGTAAACAACACTACCGAGCGAACGATGAATGATGTGATGTTTAGAAGATTTTTGCACTTCATGCAAAATCAGACGAGGGAGACTCGTGTGCAAAATACGGGTGGAAATGATGGCAACGCGCGGTCTGTCACAGCTAAGCAGTTCAAGGAGTTAGGACCACCAGATTTTCATGGAAAGCCGGATCCGATCAGGCAGAAACGTGGGTCAAGCAAATTACCAAGATATTTGATGTCTTGGGATGCACAGAGGAACAGAAGGTTCCATTCGCCACCTTCATATTTCGTGGTGAAGCAGATTACTGGTGGGAATCTGTGAAGCGTACCCAGCCAGATGCACTCAACATATCTTGGGAAAGATTTCAAAAACTTTTCAATGACAAGTACTTTCCTGAAAGTATTCGTCATATTAAAGAGGTAGAGTTTATTAGACTGGAGCAGAACAACATGACGATGTCCCAGTACGAGGAAAAATTCGCAGAGTTATCCAGGTTTGCACCTCATTTGGTGGAGAATGAGGAACGTATGACGCGGATGTTTCTGAGAGGTCTAAAACCCGAGATTCGTCGAATAGCTTATATCTCATAAATTTTTTACGTATTCGGATGTTGTAAGCAGGCTCAATTATTAGAAGCGAGATAGTGAGTATACTCAACCGAGGGACCACAACCAGAGGTCATATCGGTGGCATGATGATCATCGAACGATGATAACCAAATGAGGAGGAAAGAATACGGACAAAGCGGTAACCACTTTCGGTGGTAATCGTGGACATGATAATAGGAGAGGTGAGTCAAGTGGAAATTTTAGAAAGAGGAGATTCAACAACGATGAGAAGACATCGGACACACCACACCAACCAACAAAAAAAATTCTAGGGGAGGAGAGCGGCCGCCAATTAGATGTTACAAATGCGGGAAGGAGGGACATATCATTTAAACCATCCCAACAATCCAAGGTATGTTACAACTATGGAAAGGAAGGCCACATCGCTCGAGATTGTCTTATAGCAAAACCAAGTTCAATAAGAGTTGGTGATTCCAAAACATCCGGATAAGTCGAAATCGGCGTTCTCTGGAAGAAAGCGTTTGTCGAATCGGCCCAAAACATGAGGAACCCAAACTAGGTGATCACGGGTAAGCTAATCTTGAATTCTTGTGAAGTTTATACCTTACTAGATACCAGTTCTACCCATTCTTTTATCTCTCCTGCTTGTGCTCAACGTTTAAACTTGACTTCGGAGAAATTAGATTTTGATTTATCTATTGAAACTCCATTGGGTGAAACCTTCGTTACATCTACTGTTTATAAATCTTGCATGATCCAAGTTGGCACTATCACATTACCTGTTGATCTTATCTCTTTAAAGATACTTGCTTTTGATGTGATTTTAGGAATTGATTGGTTAACCACTCATCATGCCAAAATTGATTGTTTTCATAAACCAACCTGTCATACGAATTCAAACCACTAAACCACTAAAATCAGTCACTGTCATATCAAACCACAAAGCTATTTGTTTATTGAAAAACGAATGTCAAGCTTTCTTAGCCATGTTATGGACTTGAACAATAATACGTCGATTTGAATGATATTTTTGTTGTTAGTGAATTTCTGACGTATTTCTGAAGAATTTCTTGCCTACTCCCGAGCGTGATATTGAATTTGTATCGACTTTAAATCCGGTACAAAACCCATTTCTAAAATCTCATATCGAATGGCTCTATTGAACTTGAGGATTTAAAAACCCAACTATAGAAGTTGATACGAGAGCCTCTATCTTATAACTTCCTTTGTGGAATGCATCGAAGCCAAAACTCTCGTAGGGGACACCATATTCGTCTTGGTAGTAAAGCGATAGGTCTATTGTGATGTCTTATCCAAGATTGGGATATGAGTCACGATTGAGAGCAACCTAAGTCGATGAATCGAAATCGTAGCTTTTTAGGCTTAGTTGGTTATTATCGAAGATTCGTGGAAAGATTTTCTCAAATCGCTACTCCATTAACTCAAATTTGACTCAGTAGAGATACAAAATTTGAATGAAGCGAGGAATGTGGGAAGAGCTTGAAAGAACTCAAGAGGAGACTCATTTCGGCACATGTTACGACCATACCATCCTAGAAAAGCGAGCGTGGTAGCTAACGTGTTGAGTAGAAGATCGATATCTGATCTGAGTACGACATTATCAAAGACTCATTTCAGTATAACTTACAAATAATAGAGATGGAGATGAAAACTCTAGGTACCCACATGATGATGGCGAATATCACAGTAGAACCGACTTTAATCGATAAAGTTAAAGGCTGCTTCAAGCTACGGACCTAGAAATGTATCGTATGAAGAAGAAAGTGCGAAGAAGGAGCTATTCCAGAAGCGAGAATCGATGAAGAATGAATACTTAGATTCAACTCCAGACTTTGTGTTCCTAACGATTCTGACTTGAAGCATAGAATCATGATGGAGGCACACAACACCCCGTTTTCAATCCATCCTGGGAGTACCAAAATGTATCATGATATTCGACATACATTTTGGTTGAACAATATGAAGAGAGAGATCGCAGAGTTTATCTCGAGGTGTTTAACTTGTCAACGTGTAAAGGCGGAGCATCAAGTGCCAAAGGGTCCATTACAACCACTTGAGATTCTGGAATGGAAGTGGGAACACATTACAATGGATTTAAATTCTGTGTCTTCCCAAGGTTTCTCGGGCATAGATGGGATTTGGGTTATTGTTGATAGATTAACCAAGTCCTGCTTTCATTTCTTACCTATCGAAAACTTATTCCTCGAACGTCTTGCTTTCGTATATGCGTGAATGAGATTGTCTGCGATTGCATGGCATGCCAAGATCCATAGTTTTGGATCGTGACCCAAGATTCACTTCAAGATTTTGGGTTAGCTTCACAGAAAGCTATGGGCACGCGGTTTGAT